>JAMXDD010000002.1:5232221-6455410 GCA_024733475.1 Syzygium grande | reverse complement strand
ATGGGCATCACGGCAAGTATCTACTCAACAAGGTCAAAGTCGGGACCACCATTGCCAACGCTGCTCCGTGACATTACTCAACTCCAAAATTCCAATTCCAATTCCCCACTCCTCTGAAACAACACAAACCAAGAATGTGATTGTGATTTATGAAAGAGAAGGAAGAGTGTTGATACCGTTGCTCGGTGTTCGAGACGACCATGGACATGGATGAGCGTCGTCCGTGGCTGGCCGCGAGCGTCGTCCATGGCTAGCCGCGAGCGTCGTCCATGGTGGATGGGAAAGATGGATACCCAAGGGGGTCAATAGCAGAGAGGACAAAAGAGACAGAGTGACTTGGGATAAATTGATTTCGAAGAGAGAGAGAGAGAGAGAGAGAGAGAGAGAGAGAGAGAGATGCAATTAGAAAATGGAAGAAGGGGAGGTGTTAGGGTTTGGTGAGCAAATGGCATGAGAAGTCCTCCTTAATTTCTGACCACATTGAGACATGTGCTTTTGAACAAAGTGTATTAAGTACTCTCTCATTGATAAACAATAAAAATTTGAATCCAATTGCTATATTTATTTTTGACGAAAAATTACGATTGATGATGTGATAATGGCTTGACAAGTATGTTCTTGCATAGCAATTCATAACTTGCTTGTCAACAGAGATGTGTAAATTTAGAAAATGATCAAAAGAAGATAAACTTAGTATAGATTTGTTTTCGTCACGAGACAAATGTAAGTTGGGCTTTTTATGAAGCTCAGTATAAGAAGACCTCATCTATATTTAACTTAAAATCAAAACTCAAACCCTTTCATGATTTTTGGATGTCTTGGGCTGAACTTTCACCTCCACCTTTACATTCCACCTATAATCCGACCTTCAAGCTCCTTTACTAACGTGATGAACTGGTCCATGTAGTTATCCATTCTTCAAATGTAACAATTTAAGGAAAAAAATTGATAAAAATAGATCCAAGTCAATTCAAGTCAGGTCGGATCGGGTCGGGTCACAAATCTGTGTTGCATATAAATAGATCAAAATGGATTAAATGAATCAATTTAAGTCGAACCACTTCTAATCTGACTCGCCTATTTGTCAGGCCTATTAATGATATACAACTCTTGTTTCTCTTGAGTTTTTGGGTTGGTATAGGGTGACGCCAGGCTGTGAGACTGCTTCGAGGCCGCCCGGTAAGTCCATTTGTGGTAGTTGATGTTCCATGTTTAATTCTTATGTTTTAACTTTCAATAACCGTTGATAAGTGTGAAAATCTGTTGGTAAAAAAGGACATGTAACTTTTTTATAATGTTTATCAAATATTTAAATTGCCACCTCTCATTTGCGTTGGTTAGAAAGTTTA
This sequence comes from Syzygium grande, assembly GCA_024733475.1. NCBI lineage: Eukaryota > Viridiplantae > Streptophyta > Magnoliopsida > Myrtales > Myrtaceae > Syzygium > Syzygium grande. The sequence goes on along the minus strand of JAMXDD010000002.1, from coordinate 6,454,061 downwards.
TTGTTTTTCTTTAAGTTGCCAATTGTTTAATTCGATTTACTTAATCAGGGAAAAAGATTGGTAAGTCACTTGGATAGATGTTGGTAATTTTCTAAAATAATTGTTAATTTAAGGTGCTAGTAAGAAAAGTAAGTAAAAGTTGGTAATTACGAAGGAAAAGTAATTTCATCGGGGATGAGAATGTAAAAAAATATCAAAAAATTGTTGGTAACTTAAGAAGTATTAGCTGTGGAAACTAGCTGGTAACTCCATCGTAAAAAAGTGTGATAAACAAGACAAATAAAAATGATTACTCGATTGGTTACTTAAGCTCTATTTGCGTTGCAGAAAATGTGACATTTGTAGGAATATTTTCCAAGTCATTTTTCTATAAAACTAGCAATATATTCTAATGCTTGCTTGAAATTTGAAAAGAGCTAGAAATTATTTTTTTGTCATTTGAAAAGGAAAACTTGATTTTATTTTCCTAAAGCGATAAACACTATTTGAGTGATATAAGGTATACCTAGTTGTTAGGGTCCTAATTGTAAGAGCCAGGGTTTCTCGGGTTTGACCTCAAGAGACTTCGGCCCGGCCATGTGGACTTGGGTTAGGCCTCAATGGACTTGGCTCCTACATGCCAGTGACTCAAGGCACAGGCATCGAATACTCGAGTATAGCCGCCTAGGACCCAAGCATAACCATAGAGGTCCCAGGCATAGCCACCAAGGACTAGGGCATGGGCACTAGGGTCCTAGCCCAGCCTCTATGGACCTACGTCCTAGCATAGGAGTCGATGTCCAAGGCCTAGACGTGGGTGACTTTGGCGTGGGAGCCGAGTAGTTGGGCATGACCGTCGAGGGCTAGGGCATGAGCATTAATGTCTTGGGTCCATTCTCGAGGGACCAAGGCCCAACTTTTGGTGGATTGGACGTAGGGGCTAGTGACTTGGGCCTCAGAGCTAGGTACTTGAGCACAGGCATTGGGATTTTGTGCCTAAGAACCAAGGTTAATCATCAATATCTAGTTGTATTTTGCAAAATGATTTCTGATTTTTAAAAGAGGAAACCATTTTTTTAAAAATTTAAACATAGGTTTTCCATTGACTCATTTTTCGAAATGATCCAAACACCGAAAAATGAGGAAAATGTTTTTCAATAGAATATTATCCGCAAAACAAATGGAACTTTAATTGATGATTGATTGAAGGCATATATATGAAAAGTAAACTAAAGTTTATAGAAGATAACATAAGTTTTTTTGTTAGAGCAAAGAGAAGATGATAATTTAAAACAATCAAATAAATGTTGGCAACTAACTCAAATAATATATCACAAAGTAAAACTAGTTGGTACTTTAATAAAAGAAAATCTTGTTATAACTCTTATTAAGATTGGTAATTTCTAAAAAAGTTGGTAAATGTAATGGATTGACATCAAGGCAAATAAAAGTTGGATACTCAATATAAAAAACTGAAAAAATGTATAGAAAAAACCAAATAGATGTTGGTAAGCAACTCAAGTGAGAGTTGACAAATCAAATTAGTTGATAATCTAATGAGAGAGAAGCTGGTAAGCAACACTATTTAATGTTAGTTAATTTATATGAGAGTTCATAAATGTAAGGCATTTGGAAGAAAAACAAATAAAAGTTGGTATGGTAACAAACTTTGATATTTGGGAAAAATTGAACAAATGTTCGTAAGTAGCTCATATGAGAGTCGGAAACTGAGAACTTATTGACAATTTAATTAGAAAAAAGTTGGTAAGTCACCAAGTAAATATTAGCAAAATCGTAAGAGTGGGTAAAGCTTGAGATGTTGGTAAGAAAACATATAAAAGTTGATATTTTATGAACTATGGAAAAAGTTGGTAATTTCATAAAAATATGGATAAGTTACCGACGAATGACTAGGATATCAAGTCATCGGCGACTTTTTATTAATAGCATAGTTTTTGTTTAACGGAACAGGGGAACGGTTCTTGCAAAGAATGGAACACTACTTAACCAAAGATAACTACAGCACAGATAATTACAAAGTTGTGATCCAAATGACGGCAACGATTAGGCAGAGCAATCACTGCCACAGGCTGATTTGGGCAAAATGCTCGACAGTCACCATTGCTTAGGTGCCCTGCTTGAACAACAGTAGTGGCTTACGACAGGTAAAATGATTCAGCTTAGCCTTTGCGCATGCTCTCGACATCCTTCGAAAGCGTAAAAAGGATAGGACATTGTTGAACAACTCCAGATCGCACGACCCATCGAAGATAGGATGTGAAAGGGTTTCTTCTTATCGTATTCTATGCAAAACCCCGAGCGGCCAAAGCCAGCCTAAGTAGTTACCTCGTTTGATGAGTCCAAGTGAATAGGAAGATTATGCAGAGAGTTGGCAATGGCATAGTCTATGTTCATCGCATATCTTCAGAAAACACACAGAAAAGGTTTCCATTGTCAACAAGATGGTTGGAATGAACGTGACACAAAAACACACAAAAGAACATGTCGCAAGCTAGGAAGGAATGCAGATCGAAAGAGAGGGAGACCCTGTCAACTTCTTTATGTGACAGTCATGAAGAACATCAACAAGATACACTGCTAAGGGAACAGCAGGAAAATTCGTAATCAACTATACAAGCAACCTGCTTGGTTTTGTTTATATCAAACGATCTTCGTCTACATAATCCTATAAGAGAAGCCATACTTAGGACCAACTTTCAGCTCCTTCAGGTCCTCCTTGCCGCATCCACTCATCCTGAACCTCTTCTACATTTTCTTCCTCATGTTTTCTTGCCAGGACGAAACTTTACACGCCTGTTTGTGTCCTCGGCACAAGATACTGATGTGACATGAGCACAGTTGTTTTGCCAATTCGATTTTCTGATACAAGGGAAAACCAAGAGATGCCTCTCTATGACATGACTGAGTGACACCGATTCAAAGGCATCATACAAAGGGCTTCCACAGTCCCATACTTCCAATGCATCCCCATCTTCGACTTCAGCTTCTTCTGTTTTTGCTCTTATCATCTCTTTGCCTTCCATGAAATATTGCTACAAGCTTTTGCATCACAAAGAAGTGGATTTCAGGCTATCATGAGACATGTGGTGGAACAAGTTTCTCTGCCCTTCACGATGGGGCCAGGAAGTGTCTCAGAGTTGTTGAAGAAAACGACAGATCCGCTCGCTAAAATTAGTAGCCCACTATCCTTGTCATTGGGTTCTAGACAGGCTTACCAACATTAAACAATTGACTAAATGACAGCATAGAGTCCATTAATTCACTTCACTTAGAACATGAACTCACCCTTGCTCATGTGAAGAGTTGGGCTAATGTATTGTGAATATGTTATTAAGCTGATATGAGAGCTTCCAGAACTGAAAGCTTGTACTCTATCATGAAATTTTTTTCCTTGAGAATTTAAATTGTGTGAATAGAGAGATTGGGATCTGCAGATCAGGATTACTAATGATAGGATATATTACACTTCGCCATTGTGTAACATTGTAGAGCATAGCAAGCTTCCGAAGCAAAGAAACAGAATTGGGATTGGCAATTTCATGGACAGCGCCGCACGCACTTCTAATACTAAGAAAGGGATCAGATGAATGACCTTAGACTTGAGAGGACTTAAAAGTAGTCACGGTTAATTCTAAGACATTGAAGAGAAGACTAAAAAAGTTCAAAGAGGGACAAACGCAGAATCGTTGGTTTTAGACTTGTTCATTTGTTTTTGGCATGAAAATGAGTAACGCAGTGATGGACAATGTCAACTAGGTGCCTGTTCCATGCCGAACCAAAAAAAAAAAAACCAATCGTAGTTAGTGCAATGTACTGCACTTTGAAAAATTAATATGCATTCAATATGATTAGAACTTGCATTTGGGAAGGAGAATCAAATCACATTTTATGCCATACACGGAGTCCGATTAATCCAGAAACAAAAAGTGAAATCAAATCTTAAGGATTTTACTTAATTAAAAAGCAGAACTAAAGTAGCTCTTGATGACATTTCCAGACAAGATCCGCAAGACAGCATCGTTTGAAGGCCCTACGCATCTTGGGGTTTTGAATTGGCTGACAGCAGCTCCTAGTCCTAAGTAATGGTCCAGGATCTTTTGGAAGGTCCCTCTCCTTAGGACTCTCAGCTCAAGCGGCGCTATCGTGTTGACCTTGCGTGAACTCACATAGCCCGCGTCAACAAATGACCGATCCAAGCAATTGCAACATTCCTTTAAGGTGTCGTCACTTGCTTCTCCATTAATTTCCCAGAATATCACATAGTGGCCAGGTTCCTTTGATAGATCCACGTGGCTGGTGAAATCCACGACTTCGCGTTTATCTCCCGCCAGCAGATTGGCCGCTGCTTCAACCGCTAGCTGCAGGTCCTTCTCTGTGTTCTTGTCTATGTTGATGGTGAGCAAGAGATTTCTCCTGCATATGAATTGGAGTTCGGGGGTCGAGTTGTGAAAGCCCACCACCCTCACCACGTCTCCGAGCCTATATCTGTAAAATCCTGCATGCATCAAATTAAAAAAACAGAAGATTTAACTTATTGAACTTCAGGACAGAAACAAACGCCAAGCATTGGTTGCAAGTGCATATGAATGAACTGAAAGGGCAGTTCTTTGAAACAGCTTCTTCACAACTTAAAACCATATTGAGTGACAGACAACATGCCTGTTGCGGATGTGTATTACAGCATGAGAAGCACATCTTAGCTACAACTTTTCATAGTTAGCAACGAAGAGGCAGTGCATAACTAAAGGCTTCCATTTATATCTACCGTACATTTAAAAAAAAGGTAGTAGCAGGGAAAAGTAAAGTAGAAGGAAACAATTAAGAACTTTTAAGTACCTGCAAAATTGGTAACGAGTATCTCATACTCTTGACCAACCTTCACTTCAGTTAGACCCACCGGCTTCGGCTCGAGCGTATTGATACACTCTTTTAAGGGGATAAATTCGAAATATCCAATATTAGGGAGTACAGCGAAAGTAGCCAATTCAGGAGGCAACTTTGGATTAACATTTGCTCCGACCCACCCTTCAGATGCACCATAGTCAGCACTTAACAGAGGTAGTTCCCCTGCATAGTGCCTCAACTTTTTCAAGTAAGGCTGCATTGATCCCGTCATGATCCCATAAATGTACTTAGCATTTGGGAAAAGCTCCTGTATCAATCCATACCAGTTAATCAATCCTGAGCACTTCTCGTGTATCAGATCAGCCAAGGCGGGGTCTGGCTTGAGCAGCTTCGACATAGCTGCCCGGATGCACGGACCAGTAATTCTGCTGTTGAGCATCCCGTAACGTATATCGGTGCATAGTTCCTCCCAGACTTGTTCAAATGTTCGAAATGCATGGACAATGCTATGAGCAAACGTGGACGACACAGATTGTACCTCATCGCGATAAAGAAGCCCGCACAAGAGATGGCAGTACAGGGATTGCTGGAAATCGGGACCAAATATCACTTCGTCAGGGCTGCAACAATGTGATTGCATTGCCTTCATTGTACTTTTGTATTGCAAGCTACGGAACAGGTTGGTGGTAGCAGTGCCCGCGGCAAGACCACCTTTTGTTTTGAATTGCTTGCTGCCATATATGAACTGTAAGACCTTCCCACCTTCGATTGGGTAGTCCCTGCAGCAAAGACATGTTTAAGGTAATGCAACTAAACCACGAGATTTATATGCGTTGTTGCCATAATGGATTCGAGCAAGGTTCCAAAACAGGATGATCGATGACAATAGTGGTGAATGAACAGTTTGAAGAATTAAACAATAAACCGAATGGTTCACTTAAAGAACTAAACAAGAGTTCGGCTTTAGTACATTTACTAAAAGAACATCTGCATTATTCTACAGACAAAAACTAGCTTGGAAGGATATCCAAGGACAAATCAAACATAGTTGACCAGTCCCGTCCGAAAGTATACCTGTTTCTAAAGGCAAAAGAGGTCTGATAAATCTGCATGGTAGTGTCGAACAACTCGTCATTGAAAGGGACGTATTTGGGCTTTCCTTGTGTAGTACCAGAACTGTAAAAGCATTACGTATAACTTCATCAGACCGCTATGGACTAATTATTTAACTAGACTTCAGATGAGTTTAAGGAAAAGTGTTTTATTACCTTAATGAAATAGTGGTAATGGGTCTTCCTGTGAGTAGAGGGGAAGAGTCACCATCAGCAATTCTCTGCATATAATGCTCCAAGTCCTTGTGAGTAACAATGGGAACACAAGCCCTGAAGCTCTCGAGGTCTGTTCTGCCATCAAGACCTAGATTCTGCAAATACTCAGAATTGCCGTTTTCGTCTAGGATCCTCTTCAAGGTTTCTTTCTGGACTCTCCCAGCATCTCTGGTCATCGCCTCAAATTCTTCTATTACTCTGTCGAGGTTGATTTCTTCCATCTTCTCCAACATGTTCACCGACCTTGGACTGTAACATGAAGCAGAACTTGAGAAACTCGATAAGAAAAGCCAATCTCTAATCTGGCACAACAATAATTGGGCTCATAGATTTAAAAAAGGAAAAAGAGAAGCAGGTAAATGTATCGAAACCATTTTTTCAAAACAAAAGTCAGAACAAGGAGTTGTTGCAGATTAATCATACAAAAGAAATTCAGAACTTCAAGCAGACAACAACAGCTGGTGACCAGTTAAACAAAGCTTCACAGAAGAATGAGAAAACATGGGCATGGTTCGAGGGTGCTAAAAAGCTGGCACACTTGGACTTCTTGCTACTTCTCAAATTAAAGCAAACACAGAAAGAAACCAAACGATTAACATCAAAATCCTACCGACTTTTTCCCTGTTACTTAATCTTTCCAGGCAAACAGATAACATCACAATCATCTTACACGTGTACCTGTCCTACCTCTGCCTAGAAGTAGTACAGCGAAACAATGAACGTGAACGGATACCTTTCTTTTCCAAAAGTAGAAGGCGAAAGAGAGCTCTAGAGGACAGGATGGATAGCAGAATGCAAGTAGAGGAACAAAGTGAAGAAGAAAGATCGAAAGAAATTCGAGTAAGATGATTGAACCAGCGTGCTTTGAGCTATATAAGTAATCAGCTTTAAGTGAGAGGTTCTAGGAAGCAGGTTCGGGCTGTAGCCACGCTTTTGACGCCAGTCAACCAAGACGACTCCTCGAGAAGTTTCGAAGAAATGAAAAGCCATGACGACCCTGTCTCGTTTGAAGCAAATTCGGAGTTGAGAGCCAATTAAGAACAGTCATACTAGCGCGAGGTTTCAGGCAAATTGATTTGCCCAGAAATCAACTAGAGATTAGACTGGGACGCTGAAATCAACGATGAAAATGACAAGAGGGGCACAGTAAAAGACGACCAACGAACTTTCAAAGAAAGGCTTGGAAAAAGTCGTTGGGCAGGGATGATCAAGTCTCAATACACGGGCACGGACGCCAAATTAAAAACAAACACGAATAAAAGAGAAAAGAGAGCCACGAAAGAGAATAGCGTATCCGCGACACGACAGAAGAAATCAGGATCAAGAATTGCAGAGCGGCGGCGGCGGAAAAAGTTGCGAAACTTGAGACAAGCCCATCGCACGAAATGGCTCCAAGACTCGAACAAGCAAGCGGGGTGAGACTGAATCAGAGAGAGGGAGAGACAGTGGGAGAAGCACGCACCTGCAAATGCGGTATCGCTTTGCAACGTGAGGCCGTGGTGGGGTGAGGCAGATGGCGGAGGGAGAGGGGCCTTTTTTATAGAGGGAGGGAGTGACAGAGAGAGAGAGAGAGGGGAGCTCCCGAGCGGCAAGAGCGTTACGTGTTGACCACGAAAACACGGGGTTGTCTCTTTCCAACTCCTCCGAGTCAAGAAGGGAGGTGCAAGTAGTGGGCAGTCGTTACAGTCTCACCGACTGGTGCACTTGCCGTCCGTCTCTCTCCCTCGCTGTCCCCAGCCTCTGGCCACGAGGGAGCTCGAGCACTCTCTGTGACGAAAGCCGCTTCATCTCATTTTAGAGAGAGGGAGAGAGAGAGCCTGCAGATCGCAAACCCAAAAGTAATTTCGTATGTAATTTCATGCCTTAAATTGATACACTTGTGATAAATATAAGCAAATTAATTTTGTGATCACTAAAAATCATGAACCGATGCACATGTAACAAATTTATCCTAAGCTAATTTTTCGACCGTCAAAAACTCACAGACTAGATTAATACCATCAAATTAGATTCATACCACGGAAAGCCACAAACCGATACACATGTGATAAACAGAAGGTAAAATCCTAAATTGGTAAATCTGGAACCAGTTTGGGATTTTTAATATAAAAACAATTGATTTTGAATAAATTTATCACATGTGTACCAATTTAAAATTTTTCGTAATATTAATCTATCTTTCAATTATTAACTTTCACCAACTCCCCCCCACCCTCATAATTTCCAAGGCATATCTTGACGTACAATGTCAAATGGGAGATAAGATTATAACAAAGAATATTCACTAAACACAGAATAATTTCCCCTCTCAAACTTCTCGTGTTTAGACTTGGTTTTCCTTTAATTTCAAAAGAGTTGAAGTGTTCAATGTTCCTAAAGAGACAGATATTTGAAACAAGCAAATTTTCGCGATTCCTAAATAGACAGGTTTGCCAATCGTTTGTCTTTTCCTTCTCGACATATTTTTAATCCATCTTTCCCTCTCGTGGAACTGTTATGCATACACAGAAGTGGGGCATCAACTTGCCATTAAAATAGACATTTCCTAAGTGCCCTGTCGTCGCTGTAAATGATACTGAAAAGTTGTATTGGACAGGCTCGATGTCAATCTAATGTCTACCACGATATATTAATTAGACCTCGTCAAGTAAGACTTTTGGCATTGTGGCTGGACTCAATTTCGCAAAACAACATGGTTTTCATAGGATTGTCATTGAAATTGACTCTAAAGACATCAATAATCTTCTTAGTCCAGAGCTTATGTATGATAATGCTGCCCTGCTTTGCTTGAAGATATCAAAAAACTATTGAGTTCTCACTTGAGTTCAAAGTGTAATATAACTTTTAGAAAGGAAATCGTCCTCTTAATCGGCTTGCTAATCTTAGAATCGATAAGTACTTTAACATTAGATTGTTTTTATTACCTCCTAGAAAGTTACTTCATGTTTTATTATGATGATAAAATAGGGATAGTAAATTTACGACATTAAACTTTCGTATTCAGCTTTAATCTTTTTTCATAAATAATAAAAAAAACTCCTCTCTTTGTCAATTCATAACATTACCAATTTCCTTGCCCTGTAATTATTTAGATGATTTTTGTAATGAAACGTAATAATTTTCACAAGCGGCCTCGAGATCTTGAGGTGTGTGCAGTGTTACAGTAATTGACTGATTCAATGCATGCACCTTGTGATCTCGAAACTGCTCGTGTAAATGAAAATTTTTCACTTCAATAAAAGACAAAGGATGATTTGACCTCGGTTTTGCTGCTAAAAGATCAGGGACAGCTCTAATAGTGCTTTGTACAAAGGAATCCGAATTGGATTGCAACATCGGCGGAAGTGGAAAATGATGCTGCCACGACGGAATCACTTTGGGACCTCCATTGATGAAAAGCGGAAAAAGTTTAAGTCGGAAGTGAATCGTACGATTAAGTGGGCCAACACTCATTTTAGTAATTTTAATATGAAATACTCGAATTTAGAAGAATTGATACTATCAAGATTCTAAGGTTAGCACCCACATAAATCGTTTATCCTAAATCAAATTTATTTCGTAGTCACTCATTTACTTTCAAACTAAATTTTCGTTTTATGGAAAATCCCAAAATGATATCACATGACCTAAGCCTAACCTCCACGTCCAATCCCTAATTGTTAATGGAGAGTACATTTGAGTCAACTACTAGTTGGGGATTTTTCGTGAGACGAAAAATGAGATTGAGGCAAATGTGTTGTAAGGAACTAGTCAGCGATTTTCTATTAGACGGGATTAGTTTGGGATAAATGTACTATATGATAATCTGGGTTGGGACTTTCAACAATGTATTAACCCAATTTAAAGAAGTCATTACATAGCACAACACAAGTTTTTATTCATTTATTCATTTAACAAGTATCCCGAAAACCACACTCGAGTCTTTGACGAAATTCTTTTATCGTAATTATATATACCACCTAGATCAATGATTTCATGTTCTTTTTAATCCCGACCACGACAGACAAAAAGAAAAGAGTCACAAAACAAAAAAATATCTTTGCTCACCTAACTTGTTAGGTGTACACACCGGCAGCATACCTTTGATATTATTTTCTTTCTTTTGCTATGCCTGATTTCGTCAAATTTTTCTTCTTTTTTTTTTTTTTTTGCTAGGAAATAACTCTTCGTCGTCGTATGATGTTGGGTCGTCAAGCATGTATCTGAAAACCTAACATCTCATTCGATTTTTGTGTGTAACGTGAATTCGACGTAATAAAACCACGAAGTGGGTATCCGACTAAGCAGAGATTGGCTGTGATGCATCTCTGCACGATCAACAAATTCGACGTCTTGGAATGTGTTGTCTCTTGTTTTCTTTCCAGAGGGAGTTGGTGCTCGGGAGCATATAAATATGCATAGAACCCAATGATGTCACGTACCTCGAGACCCTTTGTCGTATTGCATCGACAACGACGATTCAACTTAAGCTAATCTTAGTCACTAATCAAATGGCTTCCCTTAAGACAGTTGTGTTACGTTACCAACTCCTTTTGAAAACGTAAAAAAGTTTGAATATCGTGCAGTTGAGTCAAGCTTAGGGTTTTTAGGATCTCCACCCCAAAAATGCTTTGACCTAATGTTTGGGCATCATGTGACTGCGTTTTATTAAAAAAAATTACCCAATCGATCATAAATTTCCGCGTATTTTATTGGGTCATCTATATATATATATATATATACATAAAGATGCACTATTATTTATTAACAATGGCATGCGAGCTGGATTTGATAGATGCCGCAAATAATATTAGCAACATGCATGGTGGTCATGAGGCATCATGCAACTTGGACGTACAATACTAATTACCTATTGCATGTGATTTTATGTCTATCCCATGTTCCCATCAAATAATCTTTTTTTTGTAACCCACGTGGTAATTTTTATCTGTTGCGTTAGAACAAATGTAAATAATAAGGACGCAACATGCCATGTGGATTAAGACTGACATTACAAATTTGGGGTTAACCTGAGAGGAGTTGGATTGTTCATTTTTTGGCTAAAAAAAAGAGTTGTCATATCTCGGTACTGAGGTCTTTGTTGTAGATATATTATCTAAGAAAGAAACCAATGCAACCGTCCAAGTTCGAGATGATGCCAAATAATCATCAAACTAACATGAAAGTTAATATAGAATATCAATATATAAGGATGCAACGAGTGATCGTTTGGCATCATCTTGAACTGGGACGGTTGCGTTGGTTTCTTTCTAAGATAATATATCTACACAACAATCCAACTCCTCTTACGTTAACCCCAAATCTGTAATGCCAGTTTTAATCTTAGTCATTAATCACATGGCTTCTCTTAAGACAATTGTGTTATGCCACGTGGATTAAAACTGGCATTACATATTTGGGGTTCACCTAAGAGGAGCTGGATTGTTGTGTAGACATATTATCTTAGAAAGAAACCAATGCAACTGTCCAAGTTCAAAATGATGCCAAATGATCATTCAAACTAACACGAAAAATATCAAATATAATAGTATTGTTTATAACTACCCTATTACTTGAGCCAGCAAATATGGTCATATACATGTAATCGCGTACTTTCTTGAGAAAATGGTATTTAATTGATCGATGGTCATATCATTTCTGGGGGGTTATCTTCCAATTCCATGCGCAGATGGGCAAAACGTTGATGCTGAGCAAGATGCTGCTTACACAGATCTTTGCTTGTAGGAACCGCAAAGAGACAAAGACAACTGATACGTTCCATCTGTCTTTCTACATGTTCCATCCTAATTTTATATCCTCTCCCTTTTCGCATATTCATTTGTCGTGTCGGGTCGAGAAGAGTAAGGACAACACCTTGTGTATTTGCCTTTTTCGAGTCTGATCGAGGGTCACTGTACTTTTGATCCGAACCAGATGTTTTTCTCCTTCAGGCTAATTAGAGTTGGTAGAGTAAGAATTACTAGCTTTTCTTGTTTCTGGGTGTCATATAGGTTCAAGAATAGTGATTAACCTAAAAAATTAGAGCATGCGGCGTAAGCATTCAGAAAAATTTAACACATGCAATTTCATCCGCCCCATGAATTACCCTTTATGAAAACACGGTTTCTATTCGAGATTCTACTCTACTTGCTTTTTACGTGACCATGTGAGTGGTAACCTGTGAATTGCCTTCAGAAAAATTGTTAAAAAAATTCTAAACTTATTGCAATTTTATTAATTCAGTTATAAACCTTTTAATTTTGTCAATTGAGTCAGAAACCTTTTGCCAATTTACCAATTTAGTCCGTCCGGTCAATTTTGATTGGATTTCTCTGACGTGAATGCTGGCTATCCTATGTGATATGGCTAGTCTTGGACGTTGACAATATTTTAATAATTTTTTCCTTTTTTCCTTTTCTTCTCTTTTTCTTCCTTTTCTCTTATTTTATTTTTTTTTTTTCCTTTTATTTTCCTTTTTCCCTTCTTCCTTCCGCCGGCCATCGTCAGGCCCTATTCCGCCAACCTCAAGCGAGTGTTGACTGCGCTCACTTGGTCGAGCAAGGGCAGTCTAGAGCGCTACCCTCGCCTGAGGCTGGCGAATTGACAAGGCTTAGCAGTAGCTGGTGGAGGGAAGTAAGGAAAAAGCAACAGAAAAGAAGAGAAAAGGGAAAAAGAAGGAAAAAGAGTAGAAAAGAAAAAAATTGTAAAAAATGAAAAAAAATCGAAAAAATATAAATACATTATTATAAATTATCCACATTAGTGCCAACTATGCTACATAGGACGACCAATGTCCATTTCAGTGAATTCCAGTCAAAATTGGTTGGATAAGCTTAATTGGCAAAACGAGAAAAGGTTTATAACTCAATTAGCAAAATGGGAAAATGTTTATGATTCAATTGGCAAAATTGAAAGGTTTAGGACTAAATTGACAAAAGTGCAATAGATTTAAGACTTTTTGAGCAATTTTACCTCTGCCTTCTTCAAGAAGCCAAAATTGCAATTCTTTTAAACGTGATATTTGTTCAAAGTTTGTACTCTCTATTTATTTTTCACGTGACTGCGTGAGTGATAACCTATACTTAAAACATGATATCTATTCGAGATTCTAGTCTCTACTTTCTTTTCACGTGACCACTTGAGGGACAACATATTATTTGCCTCCTTCATGAAAGTCAAAATTACAAATTTTTAGTTTTACAAGTCCTTACTTCTTGTTTCTTTTGTCCTGTCCTCATATGTATTTTTCATAGTCTTAGTCAATGCACGAGAAACCGAGTACGCACTTTATTTTATGGAAGGACCACAAGGGTGCGGGAAGAAGATTTGGAAGAGTCCTATCGTTCCGCGCTAAAAAATATTGATTTTTTTTCTTTATGTTGGTATATTTTAACAAGTGTTTGAAAAATATTCATGAAAAAATTATTGATGATTTTTTTCTAAAAACTTATTGATAACTTACCAATATTTTTATGAAATCAAGACCTTGGTAGTTGGCAAATTAGCAATTTTCAAGTGAATTTCGAACTTATAATTACATAACTTGCCAACACTTTAAATTTACTAACTTTTTATATAAAATTACTAACCTAAATGAGAGTGATTTGCCAACTTAAGTCATGCTAGATTACTAATTAGTTTTTAAATTATCAACTAATTTACCAACGTTTTAATTTTTTTAAAATTTACCAACTTTTCTATTGAGTCCAATTTTTGTTTGCCTTGGTTGGCAACCCCTTACGTTTTCAGAGATTACGAATCAAAATTAGTGTGACTCACTAACTTTCTCATTAAATGCCACCAAATAGCGTTACCAACTTCCATTTGACTTACTTACCGATATTATTTGGATTTTCCTAATTTGCCAACTTTTTCGTATTGTTTCCAAGATTTTATTCTTATCAACTTTTTTTAGAAATTACCAACCTTAATTAGATTGACTATCAATTTTTCTCTGATTAAATTACCAATTATTGAGTTACTCTCCAAGTTTATTTTTCTTCAACCACTCACTCCTTATCTTTTACCAACTTTTATATACCTTTCTTCATCACATCTTAAATTTACCACATATAAATCTCCGATTAAGTTATCAACCTAGTTATGGGTTGCTGACTCTTGTTTGAGTTAGTTGCCAATGTTTATTTGGTTCATCTTAATTCATCAACTTTTCTATTGGGTTACGCAATAGAGAACAGAATTTGTAAGTCACCAAATAAAGATAACATAAACTTAATCAAGATTGAGTTCTTTTCCAAACCTTGACTAAGCGAAGGTTTTTATGACACAGAGATGCGTTTGGCTCATGAATCAGACATGACTCGAAAGACTGACACTCATCATAGTCGTTGATGATCAAAACACTCGTACTAATGTTGCTCCAATTAACATTATTAGACCAGAAAAGGTGGGACTCTAGTAACATCATGAAAGCTGAAGTGTGAGGAAATTTTTAATTATCGTATGGTCTTCGTTCTACTTTAAAAGGTCTATATAATTGGGGCCATCATCATGATGTGAAATTATAACGACGGACCCGCCACTTGACCAGACATTTGATAAGAGCGGAAGGAAAAAAGTGAAGAAAAGTGAAGAATCTATCTACAGTAACGCTGAGTGGAGAGGGGCAATGGAATATATTTTTTCTGGTTAATCAATTCTTCCCGTCGAGCCATTTTTATGTCCCATCAATATTACAATAAAACGTTAAAAAATACTTACTGTTATAGAGATCCCATGTCGTTTGTCTACGGAACATATATGCTTTTTATGTGCATATGATTTCAGTCTATTTATTAATGAAAGTTTTTTGAGCTGAACTTTCTAATCCATTTTGCATATCCACCTTCCTATTCGTGAAATTGCACCAAATCTATTATGATAATAAGATGGAAAATAATGAGAATTACATATTCATGACAAGAATCACTGCATATGTGCATAAAAAAGATTAAAACAATCTGCTAAGTTTGTTCTTTCTAGCACAGAAAAAGAAATTTCGTAGGAACACTAACATTTATAATTCCGTGAATGATAGAATCTCAGCGGCATTAGAAGAAACACACAGAAGTGGTCGGTCCACTGAAAAGTCTCCATCGTGAAAATTTGACGGATGCATGTCGGTAGAGCGGAATATCTTTGAGGCTCCTTTTTCATTCTTGTTTTGTCAATAATATTGGTACCATTTTGAAAAGCCAATATCTTGAATATTCACATCCAAAGAGTCATTTCCCAAAAATTATAGTTTGCAAATTTGAAGAAATAAAGAGAATTAAACTAATTTAAATAGCAAAATAATATTCAATAATCTCATGTTAAACGATGATGGGCTCATGATCTAGCCAACCATACTATTTCAAATTTTAGAATGCTAATAGTTGAGAAACACGGCCGTGTTCTAGAGACGTGTGGAAGTAAAATTAGAAATAATTGCCCTCCTTGGTAGTTTTATTTGTAAACAAATATAAATTATTTATCCCAGATTAAACGTACATATCTTTATGGTACTTAGCCCCGGCAAGAAGCAATGTCTACATGATGTGCATGGCATGACAACTTAGTCAACTATAGTAGACATGCGCTCCAAAAGAGGGGGGCCAAGTCCAACTAATCAACTCACTGAGTGCGCTCATTTCAGAGTTTTCGGCTCTAAAAGGCACGTACTATGGCCATATCTATCGTATTGCGAGTAGAGGTGAGCAAAAGAAACGGATCTAATTGGCCGATCTGGACGGTTCTTAAAAATTTTTAATCGGTGATAATTAGTCCGATTTCTAGTTCCATGGTGGACCAAATCACCCAGACCTAATCGATATTTTTTTTTAATTCTTATTATTACAAAACTAAAAAATCCTAATTAGTAATTGCCCATTTTTCACTTTCTATCATGTTAAGAACCCTAGTTGCCCATTCTTCACTCTTAGTCACAATCACGCCTCTTGCTTACGATGCTCACTCTCGTTCCCTCTCACTCAACACCTCTCTCTTGTTGTTACCAACACGTGTAGTAGGGAAAATACGTAATACTATTTGTTGTAACCAGAAATAATAACTCTAAGAAAGCGATAACAACTTTAATAATGACCAAGTCAATGAGTAAAAGAGAATACAATTACAAACCAAATTTGAACTTGCATGGTTGCTATGAAATTATAATAGAATTAAATAGGAGGTGAGGAACGACTAATCAAATCTCCTTAAGGCGATTAGTTCCTATCAACGATGCTGAGTAGCTTCATAAACTATATATACCTCCCAAGATATAATATCTCAAACCCATTTGTATTAACACTATACAAACATGACTCTGTCGAACACTTCTTGAAATCGACACGCCTAGAGGATTGACCCTATATGAACTAAAGAGACGTATTTTTAAATACAATGAAAACTCCTATAATGAAAGGACATGAACTAAATAGCCATGTCGGTTATGCTCACATTTATTGACCAATTAACCCATAATAACAACAATATTAAAGACAGAACATGAATAGAAGATTCATAAGTTTAAAGACACTTATGTTGAGCCATTAACTCATAATTACAACAATCCCCCACATTAATGGATCAGCAAAACATTTTTCACTCGAAGAATTATAAGTGTGCCTGTGGAGGTACACTGCATCAAGATAGGTAGCTTTCATTTTGAACTTTCTTTAGTGAAAGCCTATCGAACTTAGTTAACTAGTCAATGGACTAAGTCTTGAATTGCCAATTGTTTGTGTAAGCCTAGATAATAGACCTCGCACAAAAAATCTCTAAATCAAGATTGGTTCTTGGTTGTGTTCATTCTTCGGCCCTAAACCTCTCGGGATTCATGCATGCTTTAGAAAATCCACCCTTTAAAGATTTCATAGAATTGGCCATCTCCACAAATACAGGTGTATTTCTATTAAAGGTATCCTACCATACCTTACTAGGATGTTGAATTCCAAGTTATAGGAATCGTTAAACACATAGCATACCCTTAAAATATTATAGGAAGCACTATTGCATCATAGGAATGAAAGACATTTTTCACACTAGAGTTTCCAAAATTTGCGTTGTCCTATTGAACCTAGTCCATGGGATCTCTAATCGCTAGGTTAGGTTTCCACCTTGGAACCTCTTTATCAAGTTAAGGCTTTTAACTCATTCCCCTTGATTTGCAATTTACCCGATCTCTCGACAAACTTTTTGTTAGCGAATCTGCAATATCTTCCTTTGACTTCAAAAAGTCCAAAGAAATTATTCCATTCGAGAATAACTATTTGACAGAGTTATGTCTATGATGGATGTGTCTAGACATACCATTATATCGCATTATGTGCCTTTGCAATCGCTGCTTGATTATCACCATGATTGCATACGCAGACACGATTTCGCCACAATGGAACATCCTCTAAATATTGTCAGTCACTATGCTTCTTCAAAAGCTTTATCTAAAGCACCAAACTCTATTTCCATCATGGAACATGCTATTAAAGTTTTCTTTGAGGATTTCTACAATACTGCAGCACCTCCTAAGTGTGAACACATATCCACTAATTGATTCGATTCATTAGAATCCAAAATCCAGTTGACATCACTATAGCCTTCCAAAACAGTAGGATATTTGCCATATTGTAGGAACATAGTATTTGGTTCTTTACAAATAACCTAACCATCTTAATAGAACAGTCCAATACTCGTCACTGGGATTACTTGTATATCTGTTCAATTTTCTTATTGAGTATGCAATATCCAGTCTAGTGCATTTCCTTACTGACTATTATTTGAGAGTACTCCAACTGTTTACTATTTTTGGTATTCTTTTTTTTTTTTAAAGTTAGGTGTGGAAGAAAAGAATTATCTATATCTTCAATGCCAAATTTTTTAAACCTCTCAATTACCTTTACAATGTAATGAGATTGTGTTAAACCTAGACCATCAAAATCTCTTAGAATTGTGATGATGAGTATAACATTCGCAACACTTAAGTCTTTCCTCTCGAAGTTCTTCATGAGAACATTCTAAGGAATTACATGGAAACAATTACTATAAAATTATAACATAATTACTTAGGAAGTGAGCTACGGCTAACCTAATCTTCTTAAGGCGATTAGTTTATGCTAACGGTGTTAAGCTGCTTCACGAACTATGCTTTCCAAGATACAATACCTTGAACCTGTTTGACTTTGTTGAACACTTTTCGAAACTGGCACACCTCAAGGACTGTCCTATATGAACTAAAGAGACACATCATTTTAAAGACAGAAAGTTATTGCAGAAAATTGAAAGGACATGAACTAAACAGTCATGCAAGTTAGGCTCCCATTTGTTGAGCCGTTAACCCATAATTACAATAATATTAAAGACAAAGAAAACTGCAACAGAAAACTGAAAGGACATGAACGGAAGAGTGATAAGTTTAAAGACACTTATGTTGAGCCATTAACTCATAATTACAACATCTCTCGCTCACTCTTAGTCCTTCCCTCTCGCTCGAAGTGAATTATCCTCTCTCGCCTAATCTATGTCAATGTGAACTCTCTTACCTCCTCCTCTACAAGTGTATGAATCCGATGTGAGTGAGGGGACGAATTGAGGACTCCAAAAACAGGATAGATACCACCGGTTCCCGAACAAGTAGGCCAATTCCCGATTCCACTATTTGGAAACCAACCCTTCTGATCCAGTTCCGAGTTTCAAGGTTCTAGGGTGGAAACCAGCCCATCTTGAAACCGATCACCCCTAACTTAGGGGCCCGCTTCAAATTTATCTTTTTAATTAAACTACTTTAGTAGTCTCCATCTTCTGTTCTATTCATATTAATATGTTCTCGTAGCTAGATTAGAGGTGTCAAAATGGGTCATAAATCCATATATGACCCATTTAAAAATAAATGGGTCATATATGGGTCACTTTAATTTTAAAGAGTCAAACTTAAATGGGTTTTAAATTTTAAAGCTTAAAGATAAATGGGTCTAAATGGGTTGAGTTTGGAACCCATGTCCAACCCACCTACTAGATCCATCCACACACTCTCTCCCTCTTTACAAAAATATTTTTAAAAAATCGAAATTTAATTATTTTTATTTTTTCTTTTTTTTTTTTTCTTTTTATTTTTTCTTTTCTCTTCTTTCTTTTTTTTTTTTTTTTTATTCCAGCTGGTGGTTGGCCACGATGACCGGCCACCGGGGCGGAACAACCTCGCCGGAGGTCGGCGAAGCTCGAGCTCACCGGTCTCGGGCGAGGCTCGAGCTCGCCGATTTGGCGAGCGTCGAGCTCGTTGGCCTCGGGCAAGCTCAACCTCGCCGATCTCCCCGGGCGCCCGCCTCGCCAGCTTCCTCGTATATGGATGTCCCTGCGAACGAGGACGACATGCTGAAGGCCGTGGCGATGCAGCCGGTGTCAGCAGCGCTGGACGCGAGTGGAGCTGCGTCCCAACACTATGCAGGCGGTGTCTTTACTGGCCCATGCAATAACAGTCTGGACCACTCGGTGACGGTCGTCGGCTACGCGACGGACGAGGAGGGGACCAAGTACTGGTTAGTAAGGAACTCTTGGGACGCTCCGTGGGGCGAGAGTGAGTACATGAGAATTCAGAGGGACTCTGGGGTTGAAGGTGGCCTTTGTGGAATTGCCTTGAAATGCCTTGATTGCATATATTCAAACATTTACGACTTAATTGTACATTGAATATATGCAATCAAGGCATTTCGGTGATTGCTCACACAAATTTGTTGATGTGGCGCGCCTGAATTTGACTTGGCATTGTATATATACATACATACATACATACATATTCGTATAAATGGCATAAGTAGCACCAACCAGCCACTAATATGGCAGCACATCAAAAAACCGTCAAATTTTTCCGAAAAAGAAAATCAAAAGTTTGGAGAAATTAAAAAAAAAAAAGCCAAAACATCAAAGGGCCACCCATTTTTGGGTATTCGGAACTTCGGCACGATTATTCTTGACGAGTACATATTTTGTTCAGGTACACATATGCCAGAGATGGCGAGTATATATTTTGAATTATTATTTGACAGATCGATGGTATCGAACGAGACATGTATTTATAGTCAATGAATTATCTCAATTTTTCTCGTATATCAGTCATAATCAACGACGGATAATTATTTCTTTGTGTATCGTGAAATTCAAATAGAAATTCACGACATAATTTTATTTTGATGCTTTAAAGATAGATGATATTAATTAGAAGTGAGGAAGTGGAGGATGTTGAGAAAAGGGTGGAGAGAGCGTTTGCCATGGAGGGAAAGAAAAGGAATTCCTTTTATTTTTCATTTATTTTGGTTAATTCTTGAGGAGAATGACCATTTTTTCCCAGTTCTAGATCCACATTCACACGCGAGAATGGGGAAAGAGGTAGAAGAAATTTAAAAAAAAAGGAAAAATGAAAGGGTATAAAGTAAAGGTGAAGATGGTTGTATAGTAAAGGAAAAATAAAAAAAATAATTAAAAATTCGATTTTAAAAATAAAAAAATATATTAATTTTTTTATTTTCTTGGATAATGACTTTATGGAAAATATTTTCTAGAAATGTCACATTTTTCGTAAAAAAAACAGAACCTCAATTTTAAAAAAAATTATAAAAATTTTTCACTAGCTTTGTATTGCATAAAATGTTTTAGCAGTATAATTTTAAAAAAAAATCATAAGAAATAAGTATTCCTAGATTATGTTAAATATAAAAGTGTTTTAGCAATATGGGTCGGGTTGGGTATGGGTCGGGTCGGGTATGGGTCAAAATATTTACACTATGAATAAATGGGTCATAAACGGGTTAATAGGTCAATTTGGGTCGGACCATTTATGACCCGACCCAAACCCGACCCGACCCACCCGTTTAACGGGTCTAAGCTAGATCAACCTTTTTCAATATCATGAAATAATCTAATATTAAACGATGATGAGCTCATGATTAAGCCAACCATACTACTTCAAATTTTAGAATGCTAATAATTGAGAATTATGGCCGTGTTCTAGAGACGTGTGGAAATAGAAATAATTTCCCTCCTTTGTAGTTTATTGATAAAAAAAAAAAAAATTATTTATCCTAGAGTAAATGTACATAACTTTTTGCCACTTAGGCCCACCTAGAAGCAATGTCTAAGAAAATGAAATTCGATCACATGATTTGCATGGCATAGAAACTTAGTCAATTATAATTGACATGAGCTCCAAAAAGGAGGGGCCTAGTCCAATTAATTAACTCAATGCGTGAATTAATTCTAGAGTTTCCAGCTCCAAAAGGCACGTACAATGGGCCATACCTATCGTAACTTGGGGGTCCGCTTCAAATTGATCTTTGTTAATTAAACTACTTTGGTTGTCTCCATCCTGTATTCTCTTATATTGAGCTGTTCTCGAAACTAAACCAACCTTTTTAAATGCCATGACATGATCTCGACAAAATCGTCAATTGGGGTTATCTCAATCAATTAATTTAGCTACCGGGAAAGACAATAAGATCGAGACCTCCATATTATTTGCCATGCGATAAAAGCCGATTATTAGTAGTGCGTTTGTTTTGTGGAAAATGAGTAATTTGGATAACATTTTCTTAAAATGAATTATTTTATCGTCCACAAAAATATTTAGACATACAATTTTGTCAATAATGAAAAGTTTTCATTGACTAATTATTCAAGAGATATAAACAACAATTTTTAAGAATATATATAGTTAAAATTATTCATTTGCTGTGAAATAAACGGGACCTAAGGACCACTTTACTCGGCATTGTATTACACACTGAACTGGCTCATTGAACCACGTGTGCGCGTGCTACATAGACATTGAGTCTGAGTGCGTAGAGCCTCATTCTAGTCGGCTGTTGACTGGACGAGCGGATAAGCACGGTATCTCTTGAAAGCTCCTATTCTTGTGCCACTTTTTCCGATATGCGGTTGGAAATTCTGACCTAATTTGCTCCTCAATCGACCAAAAAATAAAAAGAACATATGTCTAGCCAGCATGTAAGAATGTTTCGGCCATAATACAGTAACCCCAGACCATGGCTCTTGATTTCGACCCATCATCCAATTTCGACTTTCGTGCTAGTCAATTACGAATTGCGGCCGATTGTATTCATGCTCGGTGCAAATCAGAGGACCAAAAAATAAAAAGAACATATGTCTAGCCAGCATGTAAGAATGTTTCGGCAATAATACAATAACCCCAGACCACGGATCTTGATTTCGACCCATCATCCGATTTCGACTTTCGTGCTAGTCGATTACGAATTGTGGCCGATCGTATTCATGCTTGGTGCAAATCAGAGGACCACCAGAGCATTAGAGGAGGTCGTAGTCATCATGCAATCGAAAAGACCTATACGATGTTTGGTTTTCAAAAATTTAGATTGTCCCACCCACTTTTGGCCCGAAACAGTGAACCATGCATGTTAGAACGCTACCACGGGGTTGCTTCTTATCCCGGCACGTGGGAATATGCGAGCCAATTTTTTATGAATTGTTCCCACTAAGCCTGTTTGTGCAATAGAAAGAGTGCAATGTCATGTGACCATGCATTGTCTAATCGGGCCATCCTCAATCATCTGTCAGCAAGAAAAGGGGGGAGATACGAATAATTAACCATTTTGCGGTTGTGTGGGCACAAGCCAGCTAACACTTCGCTTGAGAGGTCGGCATCACGCTATAAGATGAAAGCTAAGAAAGGAAATCAAGAATCAAGGAATTTCAAAATCACAGCATATCGAGAGAGAGAGAGAGAGAGAGAGAGAGAGAGAGAGAGGCTGCGCTCTATTGCTGCTTTATATCCATCTTGGTCCCATTCTTTTTGAATCTATAAGATATCGACAAATTCTTACATAGGACTGAATCTGCGAAGCATGCATCAAAGATCTCAAACAAGAATAAGGTATCACAAGAGCTAATGAAAAACCTGTCCATCAATGATGTCTAGATACATTCTTCCAAGTCAAGTGAATCGCATATCCGAGTCCACATCCGGAGAAGGTAAAATAGTCTGCATCCTTTCTAGCTCATTACTTCCCTATTGGTCAGGCCTAACTATGTAGACAACTTAAGGATGAATTCATGTAATGTTGATTTTGATGTCAATTAAATATTATTGGGATCTTTTCAATCTAGTGTGAAATTTGATTTAATCAATTTTCTCTCTTAGGAGGTCCCCACATCAATAGAACCAAAATATTTTATTTATTTTAGTGATTCGAATCCCTCAATTTTATCCGCCAGCATCCAAATTACAAAACCCTGACTACCCTCTCTCTCGCTCTCTCTCTCTCTCTCTCTCTCTCTCTCTCTCTCTCTCTCTCTCTCTCAGCTTTCAAGATCCACATCTACAAGATAATATGCTAAACAAAAACGTGGGAAATACAACCCCAATTGGTAAGCATCACGACACTGACATTTTCCCACTATTATAACACTTTCCATAGTCCTTTCCTATGCATGCGGTGTTGTCTCAATGGATGGCCCTACTACAAATGATCACGAGGAAAACATAATCGCACATCGCCTTCGCTTTGCAAATTAACTTTGATTTCTGGTTTAAATGGATGTCGATAGAGCTGGCGCATGGGCTCTCTAAAAGGACATTGTACATATTTAAGTGGAAAACGACGAGCTTTCATGGCCTTGGGCACTCGCCGTGGAGTTGGGTTTTTCCTTTTCCAAAGTCGGGATGCGATGTCGTATTATCATATCACTATTCTTTCTTTTCTCTCCTTTGCCCACCTCGATGTCGATGACTGGTGTGGCAGGCACATCGTTTGGTTCTTACTGGTGCAATTCCCTTTTCGGCCACCACCTATTTGCCCACTCAGAAGAAAAAGAAGGTCATTCGATTTTATCGAAATCTTTCATGGTGGAAGTAATGCTCGGTAGCTTTCGTCGACATGGTGGATATAATGCTCAGTAGCTTCTAAAGAGAAAATGTTAAGAGTGGTTTTATAATAACACATCAACTGACTGTGGCAAGTATTTATGTAGTCAGATTCAATTACAAATTGACGCATATACATAATGTGAAATAAAATAAATAAAAAATCTGTCAAGACCCATTCACCTTTCTCTCTCTCTTCCTCCTACTCCATCTGCAACCATCTATGGACCCCGACCTCCGTGCCTCCCCCTACCATTAACTCCGGCGGAGTCGCCAACACTGCGTCTAGGCCGACACCGCTGCTTGTCCAAGCTGGGCCACCCGTCTCTTGTCATGCGGTTGACTTTGTCTTCCTCTATATTTCTTTTTACTATTGAACTCATATATGTTGCGGCTCATCCATGGCTGTCGGTCAGTATCTGGACTTCGCCATTAAGGCTTGTGCTAGGGATGAATCGTGGTCGCCAAGGCTCCAGATCTGGAAGTTTGGTTAGGCCAGATTTGGAGGCATTACTTCGGATTTGGACTAGTGACGTCACTGGCAATGGACGAGCAAGGCTCGCAAATGTGGATGAGCTGCTTCGTTGGTTATGCTCCAGCAACATCATTGGCCATGGTTCAGCGACCTTGCTAGCCGGATCTAGTTGATATATGCAGCATCCATTTGATATATGCAAGAATAAGCTCCTAATATAAAGTGCGATGCTTCTGTCAAATAGTATAAAAATAAATAGAGAGATAAAAGATTGTGCACGCAGATCTTTATAGTGATTCAGCTTAGATTAAACCTAAGTTCACTCTCCTAGGCTAACAACCACCAAAAGCCAGATTTCACCAGTAATCCTTAAGTAGATACAAGAGTAGCTTGCTTTTACTTCTATTCAAAACTTGGTAGATCACACCACCGACCTTAAGCACTACTACATCACTTGTTCTCTTCTTAAAAGTGATTACAATCAATCTAATCACTTCTGTAACTTTCTCACACTATGTATCACAAGATAAAACTTTCTTTATTTCGTAGTTGTTATATCTTCTTTGTTGTAGGTTGATCTTCTTATATAGTCTTCAATCTCCATATTAGCCTTTGGACAATCTTTAAAAAGATCAATTTAGCCATTGAAGAGAAGCAATTAAATCACTGTAAATCCGGTTGCCCATGCATATAATCAAATCTTTCAGTAATATTGTAGCTTCCATAATTAGAGTCGCCTATATTATGAAATAATTCATCACCAAATGATTGATAATTGATTGAATTACTCCTTGGATAATCTTCTGGATTTCCAAACCTATGACTAGTTGTCAAATCTTTTGACCTTTAAATTAAGTCAAAGAAATATCTAGATCTTCTTATCAAAATCACACAAACACGTTATAAACATGTTCTTCATAGGGTGATAGAAGCGGCTCCACTTCTATTAGCAATAGAAGCAGCCACTTCTATTAGCAATCTTTGAGTATATCCAAGTTGCTCGCTTCTACTTAACTTACGAACTGTCATCCATTGGTCTTCCTTAGCATCTCAATGATCCAAAACTATATAAATTGTTCACCTTGTGTGGTACCTTCAAGTCTCTGCGAACTTCCTATTCTTATTTGTTGGAGAAACATCTCCAAAAAAATTTTGATGATACCCAAATTATCCTTGGTATAATATCTACATTGTCTATAAGAGAAGATATATTCAAAGGATTGAGTGATACTCATAATGTTATTCATTGAATAAAAGATCACAATATTGTCCTTGAAGGATCAGATAAACAACACCATTTATCTCAAATATCAGCTAAATCACGATGTCTTAATTCAAGCTGAAGAGATCTAGTAATTGGTAATGTTTAGGTAACGATTCATTTAATATGACTGTTATGTCACTATTGTAGCCATTGGGACTGGACAAGCACAGCAGAAGACTCGGTAGAAAGGAGAACAGTTAGTCTGATAGGTAGTTAGAATCGCAGCTACAATGCAACAACAGAAGCTATTTCAGGAAAGTCTGCAAAAGTTCAGGAATAGGCTGTTGGGCGATCAATTCCGAGGATAATAGCACCCATGACTCTAACGGCTATTTTTGCCTCTCCAGAATATCAGCAACAACTAGTTTGAAGAACCCTATAAAAGAGGAGGTTTTTCAAGCCAACAAGTTGGAGAGAGATAGAGAGTGTGTTTATAATATTCCCGAAATCTCTTACTTGATGTGTATGGAGCAAAAAGCTCCTGCTTGTCCATAACACTTGCTGCATTGTAATTGTATTGAAATTTCAAGTATACCAAATGATAGGAGCATCTACCTCCTGGTAGTATGATCTACAAATTGATAAGAGTGGTACTTGCTGAGTGTAACTTGATCAGCAAATTACTAGTGCAATCTAGCCAACTTTATGGTTGTTAGTGGTGAGAGTGGAGTAGGCTTGGAATCAAAGCCGAACCACTATATATCCTTGTGTGCAGTTGCTTATTTTTCTGTTTATCATCACTAGCATATAAATGATACATTGCCTCTCATATAGCTAGTGTATTGTGATATCTCTTTGTTATATGCTGTTTTTCGCGAAAGTTTTAAAATCTTACAAAGCAACCTATTCACCCCCTTTAGGTTGCATAGTTAGTCCCAACATTTATGACTTGTTCACCTCTATAAATGACGCAGCGTTCTGCGAATAATTCAAGCAAAACCTTGCTTAGAGAGAAAAATCTCGAAATTCAATATTAATGATAATAATGTTCTGTCTTCAAAACAAACCATAAACACCATTTTATAAGGGTTAAACCTAATTACAATAGGAAACCTAATCAAATAAGAAAGTTACCTAATCTGCATTAGAAACCTAATCAAATAGGAAAGTTACCTAATCTGAATTAGAAACTTAATCAAATAGAAAAGTTACCTAATCTAAATTGAAAAGTATAAAATATCAAAATTAAGAAACTGCCTTTTTAAATTAACTCATGAAAAATATCCGATGTCGTCGACCGAGTCCACCGGGTCTAGTCACATCACTATTTCGCCCCTCCGCTTTGGACTTACCTATCCAATCGGTCCAAAAATACACTACTAATAAATTCCGCATCAATAAAGGTCCATCCAGTCATCATCAATCTTACTTTATACTTGAATACCTTCAATATTGGCAAAGGATATCAATTGTACTCGAGCTTCCATCTTATGTTCCTTAATCATGGCTCTACCTACCTCCCGAGCTTCACTGAAGTCCCCGTTTTAGGCTTGTTCACCTTTTACTTGAGTACCTTCAGCTTGCAGACACTTCTACGCCCAATGCCTTGTCACCATGATAGAGAAATCATAACCTTTAGACATCCTGTGAGGCCATCATTTGCCTAAAGGCTTGTGCATCTTTCATCTAGTTTACTCAATCATTAAACATATTAGTAACCTTTGATTATTATGTCATCTTCAAAATATCAGTAGGGATTTTCCCAATACTTGCTATGGATGGGGGAGGAAGAGAGAGAGAAATCAACTTTGTAATTCCAAGTCAATGTTCATGTGTCAAGCTGTAATTATATATGAGTAACAAACACTTGTCAAATCAGTTGCTGACTTGGTATTAGAATGCACCGAATATTTTCCCGCTTCGAAAGAGGCTTGCCTTAGTGTCATTAAACCTATCTAAGCTAAAACTCTCGTCCTACAAAAAATTTAATCTTTGAGACTTTAGGTTTGGGATGTGAATGAGTCCAGTTATGCACAAGTTATTCATTCTCACTCTTAAACTCTTCAAGCTGGATTCTTTTCTTTTTAATTGTTAAAAGATTCTTTTAGATGTTATGAAGATTTCACCGATACATTATTCATTCTTAAATTATTTTGGTATTTAGCATATTATGTGTCTCTTATAAATGTCGGATTTTTATCTAGATTCGTGGTGTGGTATTTTAGACTGGATTTTTTTTTTCTAATTTGGTTTGAGGCCTATAAAATAGGCCATGCTTTGTAAAATGGAAGTTAAGCAATTCAATCTTTTCACTAGCTTTCTCATCCTCTGTATTAGTAACAGAGCTGGTTGATCTTGGAAAAATTGAGTGCACCAAGTGTACATCGCACCCGGTGCACACCTAAGTTACTCATGCTAGCTCAAAACACCCATTCACAACCATGCATCTTTCATAAGTTCTCTCCACCACATCACTTTTCCCAAGCACCAGCACGGGAACTTCCAAATGAGCTCACCATGTCCTATATCAACCTTGTCGTTTTGGCCCCAACACAGCCAACCGTGCGCCCTTATCATGCTATTACTGTCGTAAGATACCCTTCATTATATGCTTTTTAGTCAGTATTTCACAATTTTGAACCGTCTACTCAAGGCTAATGCAAACTGTGCTCGCTTTCAAATGGAAAAGTACAAAAAAAAAAGTCCTTTGTTTCAATTGGACCAATTTAGTCATAAACCTTTTAATTGGACTAATTTAGTCCTAAACTTTTTCACATTTGTTCAATTGAGTGCATCGGACCACTTTAGGCCGGAAATTACTGACATGAACACTAGCTGTCCTACGTGACATGAAAAGCACTACCATAATTTTTTTTAATATTTTTTTAATCATTTTTTCTTTTTCTTCTTTTTTCCTTCTTTTTTTTTTTTTTTCTTTTTTTTTTTTTTTTTCTTTTTCCTTATTTCGCTTTGCCAGTCACAGCCTCCATGATGGCCGGCGGAGGTCGCTTGCCGTCAGAGAGGGCAAGGGTCGAAATGCCCTCCCCGGCCACAAGCAAGGTCGGCCCTCGTTGGCCTTTAGCAAGGGCTGGGCAAAGCCGCCCCTCGCAAGAGCCAACGAGGGGACCCTCCCCCAATCCTCGCTAGTGGCTGAGGAGGGCCAAGGATGCCGTCGCCAGAGACTAGCTAGGGGCGGGCACACCTAGATGGTGAGAGGCAGCCACATCCAGCCCTTCCCAATCCTCGCCAACAGCCAGCGACCTTTGTCGGCCATCACAAAGGTTGGCGAGCGGTGGAGGGAAATAAGGGGAAAAGAAAAAAGAGAAAGGAAAGAAAAAAAAAACGAAGGAAGGACAAGAGAAAAAGAGAAATCAAAAGGAAAAGAAAAGGTTAATAAAAATCGAAAAAATATTTAAAAATTAAAAAAAATGTTCACGTCGGCACTAGCCGTGCCACATAAGACGGTCAACGTCAGCAATTTAATACTTAAATTGGCCTGATGGACACCATTGATACCACCAATATAAAAAATTTTAGACTAAATTGATCATATTGAAATGTTTAGGATTGAATCGGTACCAATGGAATAGATTTAGAACTTTTTTTGTACTTTTCCCCTCTTTCATACAATGCAGTCATCTTTTAGCATAGTCTACTCGAAGGCAAAATCTACAGGCGCCAACTTTCAAATTGTGTTTAATTATCACATATTTGCATGCTCATTTAGATAGTAATTGCTTTTCAAATGGTTTTTAATGTTGACAGCACCAATTTTCAAACGGTCTCGTGGCAATGTTTTCGTGAAAGTATTGTGAATTTCGGTGTTTCTTTAATATTAGTTTCAAACTCAGGTTAATCTACCCTACCAACTTGAGTCAACTTGAGATTAGGGAGACGTGTTAAAAGATACTTCTATATAATCGATACATCGCCGATACAACATATATTCTGCAAATAATTCAACTTAACTTATAATGTATATCTTGTACGTGGTTAAACCTGTGTCTAGCTTCGTGATATGGTTTATTAGATCGGATTTTCTCTGATTCAATTTCGGCCTTATAAATTGACCATAGTTGTAACATCAAAATTAAGCAAATCAAATCATACCATCATTCCTCTCTCTTTCTCAGTTTAATCGCAAAAGCTAAGGATCTACTTTTCTTTTCATTAAGATCGAGGTGGTTTCATACTGCGATAGTGCTTGACGAGTATTAATATTGAACAAGACTTAGTACTTTTAGGGGCGACTTCCAAACTTAATGAAGTGAATGAATCATTACATTGCTAAATCATAACACAACTCGAGCTCAAGTCAATACGAGTTCAAAAGTTACAAATTTCGCCTTTGAAATCTAGCATGGTCGAGCTTAATATGAAGCTACAAAATTGATTGTTGAGTTGGCATTTTTGAAATACTCGATAAGTTCCGATATTCGAGCTCAAATGAGCTCGAGCTCAACAAAATATTGCTTACTCGATGAAAAAGCGGGTCTCACTTGGACACATGGCAGTCGACTATTAGACTAGAGTATGGTCTACGTGGCACGACTAGAGTATACAATATTTTCTCGTTGGCTAGTAAATTGGCTAACAATATGGCGCAAACCAAATGTGATTGGATCACGGGTCTATTCAGCCAATCGCTTTGGCTCCATTTCCCTTTATAAAACCAACCCGCTAAGCAAGTCATTCGGGCTAAGACCCATATGACTATTCGTACCGGAAATGTTCAATGCATTTGGATGGCGAACCATTGCACGACAACCTCGTGCGCCATCACAAAATTGTCACATGCATGCATAGGCACACACACGACTATCAGATCTTGGAGTTGCGATGGCAATGCTGTTCATGGTCCAACCGTTCCATCTATCAGATTTTGGCACGGTTGTATCAAATTTCCTCCTACAGAATTGCGGATCGATAAAAAAAGGATTAGGACTAATTCGATTGATTGAAAGAGAGAGATATCAATTAGATTTCTATCCGATTATCAAAGTCCAGATAATCAAATTTTTGCCCTCGACCTGAGACTTGCAGCCCTACTGGCTTTGTGAAGAAAAGAGGAAAAAGAAAAGAAAAGAAAAGAATGAAAAAAACCTCTAAAAAAATTTAAAAATTATTCACTTTAGCGTGCGGTCACACCACATAGGATGACTGATACTGACTAAATCGCCACGTCAGCGATTTTCGGTCAAAATTAATTGAAAGAAAGGAACTCACTGTTGGCTGCTGCAGCCATGGTGCGGCAATGGGCTTGAGAATAGAGGTTGTGATTACTTGGGCTATGAAGACGACCAAGCTAGATTCTTAAGTCAATGAATGGCCGGATGGGACGATAGTTCGAAAGGAGGAGGAGGAAGAGAGAAAAGCCAAAATTTTAATTTCTTTCATTCCAAGTCCATATCCATAAGCCAAGCTATAATGCAACACGAGTAAAGAAGCGCTTGTCACGTCAGCTGCTGACGTGGTGCTATGAAACGTAGGATACTTTTGCACTTCGAAAAGGGCTGCCTTAATGCCATCAAACCTATTTAAGCTGAGAAGAATCGGTTATTATATTCATAAATCATAGCACTACTTGCTCTCGAAGTTAATATGTGTTTGAGAAGTACAGATTTTTCATTTGAAATCTAGTAGAGTCGAGCTGAATATGAACCTACAAAATGAATCGTGAAGATAGACAAGGACAACGACCGATGTGTGCCGAACTTAATGTGACCGGATCGGGTCGATTCAGCTACATCTCTTCGGCCCCATTTCCCTTACAAAAGCAGCCTGCTGGGCAAGTCATTCGGGCTAGGCCCATTTGACTGTTCGGACTGGAAATCGTCAACGCAATTTGCTCTCTCATGATTGGTACTCGGCTAGCCCATCATTACTTTAGTCGAAAATTGACTAGCAAACTATTGTACGACAACTTTGACCCAAAAAAAAAAGGAAAAAATATCACAAAAAAATTTAAATTATGTCACTTATGATAAATTTACCCTGAATTTTTTTTGTAACACGAAAAACTCCAAATTATACCATTTATGACACATTTACCTTACAATACTTTGGCTCATAGGCATTTTCGTCTTTTTCCTTTTTCTACTTTTTTTCCTTTTTTTTTCCTTTTTTCTCTGGCGACGGCTGAGGGCGACCCTCGCCTAATGCCAGTTAAGGTCACCTGATGCCGGCAAGGGTCTCCCGAGCTTGAGTCGAGCGAAGTCGCCCGCCGCCGGATCTAGCAAGGGCGACCCTCACCTGATGCCGGTGAGGGTAGCTTGGGCGGGCGAGGGCAGCCTTGCCCAACGCCGGTGAGAGTTGCCCACGCCAGATCCAACATCGAGTGACTTTTTCGGCGTCGGGAGAGGGCAACCCTCGCCGAAGAAGAAAAGAAAAAAATAGGAAAAGGAAAAAGACGAAAATATCCATGGGCCAAAGTATTATGGGGTAAATATGTCATAAGTGGCATAGTTTAGGGTTTTTCGTGTCACAAAAAAATTTTCAAGGTAAATTTGTCACAGGTGACATAGTTTGAGGTTTTCGTGTCATAAAAAAAAGTTCAGGATAAATTTGTCACAAGTGACATAATTTGGGATTTTTTGTGGTATTTTCCCAAAAAAAAATACCTATTGCACAACGACCACGCGCGCCATCACAAAATATCATGTGCATACATAGGTACACACATACGTTTTTACGAATACACAAATTGGGTTGCAAGGTATGTGTCCGCTTGCGGCCTTAGGGCTCCATCTATTAGATTCTGCCATATTTGTATCGGATTTTGTACGATAGAATCACATATTGATTAGAAAAAGCGTGACGGTGACTTGATTGGTTAAAAGAGAGAGATATCAATTAGATTTCTATGTGATTATCAAAATCTAGATACTTATGAGTATATCATGAAATAGCATCATCCGAATAATGTCCATGGCATATGTAAATAGACGGGAATGCACACGATTCATGTACGCAAATGATGTACCCTACATATGTGGATGCCAAGTGTTCCATGTGGCATAGTCAGTGGACAATTGGCACTAACGTAGAAATTTTTCATAAAATTTTTATAATTTTTAATACTTTTTTCCAAAAATTTTCTTTTTTTCCTTTCTTTTTCTTACTTCTCTTTCCTTTGGCATATAGCCAATACTCAGCCATGGTCGTGATGCCCTCATCTATGCCCGGTCAACGGCCATGGCCGAGTACTGGCCACAAGCCAAAGGAAACATAGTGGAAAAAAAAAAGAAGGGAAAATTAAAAAATATATTAAAAATTCCAAAATATTATTAAAAACTTCCCTGTCCACACCGGTCGTGTCACACATGATGACCGGTCTCTACATCAGCAATTTCTGACCTAAATTGGCCGGATGGACTAAACTGCTACCAACGTGAAAAGTTTTATGATAAAATTGATCAAATTGAAAGTAGATGATCGATTTGATACTAATGCAATAGATTTATGATTTTTTTTTAATACTTTTCGCCCTTAGCAACATTCAGGGCCTAATTCCCTAAAAAACCTTAAACTTTAAGTGGAGATCCAAATCTGCCCCAAACTTTTTTTTCTACATAAAAAACCACCAACTTTGTATGGATTCCCAAATCTACCCCACCGTTAGGTTTCCGTCCAATATACACGTTAAAGTCCACGTAACTGTCTAACTTTCTTATTCGTTTTTTTACTTTTCATTTTCTCTCCCCCCACCCTCGCCCAAGTTCCACATCGACTGTTAGAACTCTCCATCTTCTCTCTCTCTCCATCGAACCCAAAGCAAAGGTTAGCAGAAAATTTTCATTTTCTTCTTCAGCATCTGAGGACCATGAGTCCACCAATCGTATGGTGGTCCGCACCCTTTACAAGGCCCTCATGGCAGGTTGATGCTAAGCGAAGGACTCGAGGACACTCGACTTGTCGGAAGACCGGTTGCCGACGATGATGATGCTGGGGGTCTGGATTCCCTCCTCCATGACCAAAAGGTGTGGAAGCTTGTCGAGCAAGGGCAGATCTGGGTGTTGTAGGGGAGAGAGAGAGAGAGAGAGAGAGAGAGAGAGATCATGACACACAGAGAAGACCAAATGAAATTACCTGCTTGCGTCCTCGGGACCTCGCCGCCAATTCTTGGTTCTTGATCATCCTCCTCTGCTTCTGTTGCGTGGCCTTATCCACCGGCTCGTCCACGGCCCTCCTCTTCCCTCTCCCGACCATCAATCTCCCCACAATTCCGACATTGTTGTTACTAACGCCGTCGCCCACGCCCACGCCCACCGTCCCCCACCTGAATCAAATGCCCTTTCAAATCCCCCGCCGCGTCCCCGCAAAAACCCCTGCTCCCCACCACCACCACCACCACCACCAATCCTCACGTCCTCTTCCCTCACAGCTCCGTTCTTCATCAGGAAATCCTCCAGAGTCAGCTCCTCCTCTAACATGCCGCTTGCCCGGTTGCTTCCCGCCACGATCTCCTTCCACGCCTCGTCCACCGTCGTCCCGACTCCAGCGTCCCCGCCGTCGCCGGCGCCGCCCCCGCCTGGCAGCGACACCCCGCCGTGGTTGAACAGCGAGGGGTCGGCAGTGGCGGGACTGTCGTCGAAGTAGATGTTCTTGAGGAGGTCGTCCATGGTGACCGCGCCGGAGCTATCGGCGGCGCTGGCGGCGGCGGCGGCGTGGCTGCCGTTGTGGTGGTCCTGGAGATCGGAGATCAGATCGGAGAGGGAGGATGATATAGACGACTGGAGCTGCAGATCCCGATTCGCTCTCGATGACGTCGTTGGGGTCATCACCTTCGACGTCGTTAATGTGGGACAGAGAGAAAGAGAGTACCAAAGAGCGAGAGTTATGAAAAAGGTGGACTTGGAAGATATTGAGGAGAGAGAAAAAGTCAAATAAAAGAAGACAGATCGACACGTGGCACAACAGTGGACTTTAACGGTGTAAATCGGATGGAAATGTAACGGAGGGCAGATTTGGGAATCCATACAAAGTTGGTGGTTTTTTATGTAGCAAAAATAAGTTTGGGGCAGATTTGGGTCTACACTTAAAGTTTAGGGTTTTTTAGGGAATTAGGCCTTCGGGAATCCATACAAAGTTGGTGATTTTTTATGTAGCAAAAATAAGTTTGGGGCAGATTTGGGTCTACACTTAAAGTTAGGGTTTTTTAGGGAATTAGGCCCAACATTCAGTCCAAGAGTTTCGACCCAAAAAAAAAAAATACATTAGGTCGAAGAGTTAGAAAAGGAAAGGGACGAATTAAAAAAGTATATGTGCAACCATCACTCATTATAATTCACAAAACACGTCCTTTTCTTCTTTGCTAGAACACGACCAATGCTTGAGACGCGCAAAACGGACTACGCGACCATTTGTCCGATGGACGAAACGAAGGGACGCCGCATGATGCATCCGCCCCCGTAGACATCCTCGTTAAGCCAAAGCAAATCGATTAAACTACTTGTAATAATGTACCGTTTCCTTCGTGCGTGCGTGCGTGCGTGGCTGCTGTTCTTTTTCGCTTATTGTAATGTCGTTGGTGCAGTCCAATGAGGTCTTACGCAAGGCCAACTTGTGGAGCTCGTGTTAGTGAAAGGAAGAAATATCAAAGAAGAGCAGGAAAGGCTCGCAATCTTTTGTTAATTTTGCGATTCGGGAGTGCCTGTTCTTCGTCAGCGAGGACTGGGAATGCACGAAGATTCGAAATTGGGCCTTTGAGTTCGAGCTTTTGAAGTTGGATGGAGGTGGTGGTCCATGTTGTGGCCCATGATGGCCAATATATAATTTGCTTGAAGGGTCGTTTTCCAACTTGCCCATCTAGGAATTTTGGCATCTTTGGTCTTGGGTGGGGGGTGGTGGGGACTGGCCCCCTCTTCTTTTCTTTGAGTTCATGTCTTCTATTGGCTGCAATAAGATGTCCAAGCAAACATAGCCCCAGCAAAACTCATTTGCTAGTAGCCCGTGGACAATTTTGTTACACGAGCGTGCTTGAACTAGGGTTTCTCGCGATATGTATGATCGGCACTATGGAAATCTTCGAACTAGACATTCTTAATCGCGGTATTCGATGTGAACATGTATATATTGCCTATTGAATAGCCCGATTTAGAGAGAGGGTACTTATGATATTGATGAAAAGATGACTTCTTGTGACAAATCGAAATGACAATCAAACACCTCAGCTACATTTCTTTTCGGGATAAGTAAACTCCTTTGCTACCATTGAAGAGTGAAGGCTGGTTTGAATCATCGACAAGAACGGTAATCATCAACACAGACCATATAGTTTTGATAAGAAGACGGCCTTGAGCGGGCACATTGCGTCGGAATTCTCCGACATTTTGATCTAACGCCGCGGCTTTTTTCTTAAATGCAGGCGTCGGAGATGAAATGCAGAAGAACTAGAGTTCCAAGTTCCGGACACAAGGTACGAAGCAGATTTCGAGCGAAGGCAAAGCGTTTTGAACAGTAGCAGCACAGATGAGCAAGCAAGGGCACACTTGGGAGTGCAGGGGTGGACCTACCTACCTACCTCGCCTCGCCTCACCTAACCGAGCGATGAATGCCCAAGTGGGATCCACCGCCCCCATTGAATAATCAGCGGGGCTCCGACAGCGACAGCGACACCTGCGGGACGCCGTTTAGGTGGGTTGGGGAGGGGCGTGGAGAGCTTCTAGGTTTCCGTCTGTCCCCGTTCCTTCCGTTCCGATCATCCCGGCGGCGACCAACTGTCGCCGTCCCACGTAACGTAAGACCGCGGCTTCCTTCCCGCTTTGTTCGAGACACGCCCCTCACCAAATTGTCGTCCCCGAGAGGGGGCAGCAGAGGACCTTCCCCGTAATTTCACGTAACCCATAGAGAAAATTTTGCTTGGATAAGGAAAAAAACAACAGCGATGGAAAAGAGAGAAAAGCGGGGCGCTTTATTCTAATCATTGGGTACATACCCACAATGATAAAATATGAAATCCGTAAATTTTTGTTTCGAATATGTTGTGGTTCGAAGGCTTATTGTGTTTTTCTCATGATCTATTTTTCGCGAATCCTATATCGAGTAAAAAGAAAACGGCTGTTATACAAAATGGATGCCGTGATTTTGTGGAAAACCGATCATTATTTACCCCTATTTAAGTTGACCCGGAACTTTTGTTTTCCTATTCCCCCAAGAAAAAGAATGGAAAGAAACACCTGGAGCACTCGTGTCCGCAAATCACATAATTTTTTGTCTTCTTTTAGGAAAAAAAAATTATGAAAAAGAAAACAGAAAATTTATGTAATTTCGTGGCGAAGCTTTCTCTGTACTTCTTTTTCAATTATTGGGGATTGAAAGAGAAAACAAAAAAATCATTATAAAAAAAGAAAACAAAAAAATTATATTATTTCGTGGCGCAGCTTTTCTCTGTACTGCCCTTTCGATTGTAGGGGATTCTTTATCAAAAACCGTGACCTAGACTCAGAAAAGTGGTCCCTCTAATATTCTATACCTCTTCAAGCTACATTTTCCACGTGGCAGAAATGGTCGCCCGGGTTAGGGGTGAGCGGTTCCTGGTCCGATCCGGTTCAACTCAAAAATCGAGAATCGGATCGGGAGGACCGGTTCCCAGTTGCTAGGACCGAGGATCGGACCGGCTAATCTTGGGACCGTGGATGGTCCGATCAGGTCCGATCCGATTCCAATAAGATCAATATTAAATATTATTTATGAATCGGGAACCAATTGTTCCGTTCTTTCCTTTATAGTTCTGATTTGATCATAAGGCCATGGAAAAAATTGGAAAAATATATATAATATATGAAAAAATTGAACGAACGGTTCTAATGAGACCAATATTAAATATTTTTCATATATATTAAATATTATATGTATGAAAAAATTAGAAAAATGTATATTTATCGATCCGATCCCGTTCCCATCTTAAAATCGGGAACCGAATCGTCCGGAAACCGGTTCCATTTTTAGGAATTGGAAATTGGATCGAGATTCCTAAACTGGACCAAACCGATCGATCTGATCCGGTCCGATCCCAATTTGGGCGATCCATCTTGTTCACCCCGAACGCGAGTACCGGTTCCGTCGCTCCCACTCGCG
The DNA here is from genome assembly GCA_024733475.1 of Syzygium grande. NCBI lineage: Eukaryota > Viridiplantae > Streptophyta > Magnoliopsida > Myrtales > Myrtaceae > Syzygium > Syzygium grande. The sequence continues at coordinate 6,416,286 of JAMXDD010000002.1, read as the reverse complement.
CGAGTATGCAACACGCTAATTATTCGCTAGCGGGAAGGGAGAAAAAGTCGATCTCCTCTCTCTTGGATCCTCGATAAAAAGCTAACGGCGTCAACACACTCCCAGTCTCGCGCGCGCACACCGAGCTCGAAGGGCTGTTGTTGTTGAGACCTCGCTTTCCGCCTCCTCCGCCGCCGCCGCCGCCGCCGCCTCCGCCTCCGCCACCGGCAGCGACTCCTCCGGGGGGGTGCGGGCGCGCCGCTAGCTCTCGGTGACCGCCCGGAGATCCGATCCAGATCGTCGTTAGTCCCCGATCGCCCGCCCCGGAACCGCCGCGACCAAGACCCGTTTCTTTTGTGCGCTTTTTTTTTCCTTTTCTTCTTTTTTTCTGTTTTTCGCCCCTGTTCGGTAGGGTTCTCTAGAGCATTCCTTTCCTTGGTCCGCGGTTTCTGGTGAAATCTCCAATGGCTTCCGAGGACGTGAAGGCGAGCGAGAAGGCGGTGTCGACGATCGTGAACCTCGCGGAGGAGGCGAAGCTGGCCAGGGAAGGCGTGAAGGGCCCCAGCTACGCCGTCCTCGGCATCTGCAAGTCGCTGGTCGCCGGTGGTGTCGCCGGGGGAGTGTAAGCGCCGCGTGTCCCCTTTCGAAAAAAGATGCGAATCGCGGATGAGAGAGATTAGAGCTGCGGATTTTCCCATTTCTTTGCCTCGAGTTGTTCGTCGAGCGACTGCCTTTTACATAGGGATGCTTAGCGTGCTCACCCGGTGTGGCATTGTTCTGGCGAATTGGAATGGCAAGCGTGTGTTAATTTTTTGCGCATTGGGCGTTGGAAACTAGGCGATTTGTGCGGAATGCAATGCTTCCGGTCTTTCGGAGGTGGAAGTTGCGAATTACCCCTTAATTTGCCTCTTTTGCTTGTCTTGGTGGAAGTGGGTAATTTGAAACTTGCGGGGCATTGTGGGTTTACCTTTATCTTCTCCTGCTTATTTCTAGTTTCATTTCTTTGATGATATTTTAGTGTCTGAGGACATGAAAGGATTAGAATTGAAATTACATGCTAATTTTTTCATGGAGAAAGGGTAGCTGAGAAAAGTTGTGCAGTACAATTTAATATGGGATAGAAGTTAATTAAGTAGCCATGTTAAGTTTAGGTTTTCAGGGGGGAAAGCTGAGCTAGAGTCATGTGACCTTAAGTTTTAACTTTCCCTGGTCAGCCTTTCACTGGCCATTTGGCAAACTGAAGTTCTGATCTTTCTACCGAGAATTGCTTATCCGCATCACCATTCACATCACTCTCTATTTCGTCTGTTATCCCGCTAGTAATCATCATTTTGATTAACTCTTTACTCTAGAACCTTGTAAAACTCTAAACTTAGACTCTTGATTGATCCCCAGTTTCTTGTATTGTGATTTGTCTCTACTGTCACTCACTGCCTCACTGGGTCACTGTAGAAGTTTTAGCAAGTTTGTCTTGTACATCCTCCGCCAACTTTTCTTGGAAATAGACCTGCTGTTCTGTGACAGCATTGTTTTCTACGTTCATGCGATAAAGGTCGAACAACTGTCTGTGCTATGAAAATGGCTTTGCTTGGCATAAACTAGTAGGAAAAAAGAAAATAACAAATCTTTATTTATTCTGAGACGTATGAACTAAGTGTGGTCTAATATTGGTCTAGTTGCGGCTATCCTTGAGTTGTTTAGAACCTCTTGTGGAGGTTTGATGCGACCTTGCTGCCCTTCAGTCCTCAATTTGTATTACCTTTGTTCATTTTCATTGACCGCAATGTAGTTTGTGGTAATTGCGGCTAACCTAGGGTCTATGCATGGTTGTATAGGTCACGCACTGCTGTTGCTCCATTGGAACGGTTGAAGATATTGCTGCAGGTTAGTCATCCAGCTTTCCGCAACTGTCTTTCACCATCGTACAGATCCTTGCAGCCAATGTGATGCAGGGATCACTTGACATGCAGGTCCAAAATCCCCATAGCATAAAGTACAATGGTACAGTTCAAGGATTAAAATATATATGGAGAACTGAGGGCTTCCGTGGACTGTTCAAAGGCAATGGTACCAATTGTGCTCGTATTGTTCCGAACTCAGCAGTCAAGTTCTTCAGCTATGAGCAAGCTTCCAAGTATGACTCTGGAAAAATTGTAGCAACTCTTAACTTTGATTTCCGGTGTCAAGTTGTCGTTGCTATTATCATTTCTTGCCGGGTTTTCATGTTATAATTGCATAGGATGTATATCTATAGGCAAAGACATGTTTTCTCCGAATTCCTGCCCAATCTAACTCTAATGGCTTTTAGATTGCTTCTCTTGTCATTGGCTTCTTGTTTACTATTTCCACCATTTCAGTGCCTCTTCATTTGCTTAAATACCAGTAAAATTTGCCCCTTTATTTCTTCTGCTGACTTTTCTGACTCTTCCTTATCATCAGGGGAATATTGTTGTTGTATCAGCAGCAGACTGGTAATGGTATGTCCATCCTCGTTGCCTTATTGTTGATTTTGAATATTTGTGTTGCTTGATTAAATACTTGTGATGCTTGCGCGCTAGCAATTTTATTCTCTTGTATGCGATTTACCATTGTGCTGGTTATGCATTTGCTTTACTTTGAAACATTATTGCTTGCTGAATCAGATGACTAGGGCAAATATTACTGTTGAACATAAACCAACAACTTAATAATTGTTAAGGCACCTAAGGCCAAGCGCTTCCCTCTTAAGCAATGGGATGTCATGATATTCCATGGAGAGAGGTTTCATTTTAGTCGTGGTGCATTGGACACGCACTGTTGATGGCCATCCATGGCCACTCTGCTGCCCTGGTTGTTGCTGTCAGAGCGAGGGGTTTTCCCCTACATTTATCTTCTCTCTCTCTCTCTCTCGAAAATTTTACAGAAAGATGTTCTAATAGTCATCGAAAGAAACATCCTGCAGTGCTCTCCGTGTTTTTGGTACACAGTCCTAAGAATCTGTTGGTATTCTTGTATGTTGATTGTTGAATATCCTTGGAAATATTTGAGAGTGACCTCCTGATCCAGAAATCTGGACTATATCAAGAACATTGCTTAAGTTGTACCACTTATTTGACTGATTCATTCATCTTAAAAATGTTTATTTTTTGAAGTTGGGATACCTTAAAAAGCTAGTTTTCTACTTTTTATAATCTGTAATTATGAAAAGCTCCATCTGTTTGCAATATTCTCCCATTTTACATTGACATAACTTTAGGGTTTTCGGGCATAATTATCCAATATGATTTTGAATTTTTTATGGCAAACTCTAAGAATGTGATTGATTCATAGTGTCACAAAAACTCTATATAGTAACATTTTGGTGATGCAATGGAAATGTCGTGCACGACTGTCTAAGTCTCTCTTTTATTGTTTGTTTCCCACAGAAGATGCACAACTCACTCCTCTTCTACGTCTTGGAGCTGGGGCATGTGCTGGAATTATTGCAATGTCTGCTACTTACCCCATGGACATGGTACGAGGCAGACTAACTGTACAGGTACATTTCTTATTCTTTTCAGGCTGATTTCTAGCATTGTTCTGATATCTTCTGGGAGGCACGGTCAACCAAGTTGGGGAAATTTTTCTGCCGATAAGAGTTTAATCAGAATAGCTACTGTAAACAATCTAAAGGAGATTATCTGCTTTCTGCCTGTTCGACTATATTTGTGCTTTTGGCATTTAGACATTTTCCCCCTCATACCTGCAGACAGAGAAGTCCCCTTATCAGTATAGAGGAATGTTTCATGCATTGTCCACTGTGCTTCGTGAAGAAGGTCCACGGGCCTTATACAAGGGGTGGCTTCCTTCTGTCATTGGAGTGGTAAGTGATTCTCTTTTCTGTTTGCTTTTTGTAATAGGTATCACAGCGTCTCTGCTAGTCAGAGAATGTGCGCATGCATGTGCTTTCCACTTGTCCTGACCCTCCATGTTGAAATTTTGCATTTCCACAATGCGTTTGTCAAATAAACCTTCCTTGCCCCTGCTTCCTCTGGTCGATTGCGACAGTCTTGCATTCAACGTATACTGATTGATGATGTGTTTTTTTTCATGTGAGATCCTACATGTTTAAAGTCCTTCAAAATGCGTGTCCTAAAAGGCATCCTCAGGTGGCTATAGCATCTCTGCTTCCCTATATTCTCTGAGTTTGTAAGTGACTTGTACGAAAGGAAGCAGCATCATGCATATCCCAAGTGCTTGAGCACATGCGAGACTCACAAAATTTTGTCAGGACTATCCAAGAGCTTTTCTTTCCTTTTCTAGTGGGCAATATTGCTTGCATACATGTGTTGTTCCTTTTCTTGCTTTGAAGAAATAATGATAATTCTCTTCTTTTCTGCAGGTTCCTTATGTAGGTCTCAACTTTGCTGTATATGAATCTCTGAAGGACTGGTTAATAAAGACCAGACCATTTGGACTAGTGGAGGACTCTGAGTTGAGTGTTACAACAAGGCTTGCCTGTGGAGCTGCTGCAGGAACTATAGGTCAAACTGTGGCTTACCCTCTGGATGTGATACGTAGAAGAATGCAAATGGTGGGGTGGAATAATGCTTCTTCGATAGTCACAGGTGATGGAAGAGCTAAGGCTGCCCTTGAATACAATGGCATGGTTGATGCATTCAGGAAAACTGTGAAGTATGAGGGTTTTGGAGCATTGTACAAGGGTTTGGTTCCAAATTCTGTCAAGGTCAGTTTTATCTAAGTTAAAACTTGCCCTTTCATAGGTTTTAGTAGTGTAAGGCCTAAGGAGCATTGTTAACTTAGCTGTAGACAATTTTGTCAATGCTCTTGCTAGTTCTTCAATATACACTTTGTTTTACGTTTCTGAAAACTGCTGCTTTCATCCTCAGGTAGTTCCATCCATAGCCATCGCGTTTGTGACCTACGAGGTGGTGAAGGATATATTAGGAGTTGAAATCAGAATATCAGATTGAACTTTGGAGCATCCTCTGTTGTCCGTCAAAAGTGTGGTATTTTTGTAGGCGAGGGTTAGATAAAATGGGTAAAGTTGGGGTGCTCTTTTCTTCTCTCTAGGAGTAAGTCTAGCAACATGTAATCCAGCTCTGATAATTGCTCCCCCCTTGTTTTCGTATCAATATCTTCTTGTGAACGTGCTGTAGCTGTTGGTCTCATTCATGTGCTGTGTCAATAAGTATGTAGGAGGAATAAGGCAAGAGATACACTTCAATGGCTTTTGATGCTGTGAGAAAGCATTCTTTTTTCTGACATTATACTGGAGGGCTGGTCAGTGCTCTATCATGTTTTAATAACTCACTGCATGCAGTTTAGTGCAAGAAGAAAGAGTCCAATCACAGTTGCAGTATATTTACTTGCAAATTTTTTTCTTATATATAGATTATACTGGCTAGGTGATGGATACTTTTTGCACCTGTGTTTTTAGACCATGAATCGGGATAGCTTTTGTGCAGTGTGGAATATCCTTGGACACTTGCAACAATGATTTTCACTTTATGTGAATTCGATTGAACTGAATAGTGGAGACAGGACTCCTTCGGATGGGAATCTAATCGTCACATCAAACATTCCAATCACTTCATGGAGAAAAAGCTGCTTTAATTTACCATGCTGAGTTAAAACACTTTGAAAGGCTTGTTGTGCAGATTAATTTGTAGTGCCCAGTCGGTAAAGTGCTTAGAGCAGGCGGCTTGGTTTGAGAATAAGGCTTATCGAGAAAGCTCTCAATCTGATGAGTTACCGGACGATGACCTCTTCATCTTTGGACTCATCTGCAGTAGCTGGCTCTCTGACATAATTCTAATGCTTCGCCCAGTTGGAGTTATCTGTGGAGGTCGTAGTGACCGCCCTCTTGGTGTCCCTGCAATGCGGATAGAGATTCATATATAATTTATTCAGTAAGAGAGAGAGCCGAAACTTTTCCTGTGCTACCATGTGTTCTCATTAAAAGCACGAGGAACCCTAATGAACGGTTGCTAGCTAGCTTAATATGTCGATGGTAGGAGTCAAATGAGCATAGCTAAACGGAAATGATCGTTCTGCCACTGGAAGATGCACCTGACCTGTATGTAGGAGATGGTCCATAACAGTTATTACTTGATTCACTTTCTTTTTAGAAATGAGAAGAGTGAGACAGGAACATCGTTGTAGGGTGACAGTTGAGAGAGATTCTATGATCCTATGGTGGAACTGGTAACTGAAAAGTGAATATACAGAGAGCGTAGAATGTATGATGATCCTTTGCCCTGATAAACTTCTTGATGCATTAAGATTTAGACACTGGCAGCCATCCCACAAACAGTATCTACCAACATGTTAATTTTCTGGTTTTGTAATTTGGAACCAGAGAAATGAGCGTTAATCTTAAAATGAAGTACTGCCAAGTAGATTCCCCAAACAGGAAGAAAATCTCACCAGGTTGTTTGTTTTGTTTGACATCTGTTAGTCTTTTCAACGATGTCAAGTTCCTGCTCGAACTTTCAGGGGAGAGCGGTAATTTCATCTCAGGTGCCGGCGGGAGAGGATCATCCAAACTGATTGTGCCTTCATCCCCGCAGATGGAGGCTCCCTCGCTACCCGATTCAGAGTTCTCTTTCAGACAAGCACTCGATTTCTCCCTCTCCACTACTCTGTAAACGAACATCTGAAATGGCACATCCGATACCGGCAACGGGTTGGGGGACTCCCAGGATGGAAATTTCTTCAGTAGCCTCAACTCGATATCATGGTAGTCCACAGGTGGCATTGGCAGGTCTGGCTGGCTACTGCAATCAGGATTCATCGCGAGAAAGCGCTTCACGTAGCGAAGGATCCTACAAATGGAAGAGAAGCTCGGCCGTTGATTCAGATCGATATGCCAACATCTCTTTGTCAAGTTGGTCAAGTATTTCGGCGAATGGAATGGGAACAAGGGCCGCTCTCCTGCCCTGATGTTCCGGCTCATCTTGTCCCCTTGAAGATGCGCATCCTCAAAGGGTACTTTTCCAGTTAGAAGTTCAAAGCAAATCATCCCGAAGCTGTAGACATCGGACTTCTCGGTATACTTCATGTCTCTGGTACTTCCTGTCTCTTCTTGCTCAACTAGAACTTCAGGAGAGCGCCAAATGATTCCATCTTGATTTAAAGATGTCTTTTGGGAAGAGTTTCTACAGGAAGACAGGCCGAATCCTGAGACTTTGGCTTGCAAGTATCCTTCTCCTCCTGAACTACCCCTTGCCCTCACCAGAATGTTAGAAGGATTGAGATCTCCATGGTAGATCTTCTTAGAGTGGAGATACCCCATCCCTCTAGCAATCTGAAGCATCAAGTCGATGGCGACTGGCAGAGAGAAAGGAATTCGTTTTCGGGGACCGCAGATTTCCTTGATGTAGCTGCCTAGGTCTCTGTTCATCAGCTCCGTAACCACGAAACACTCTTTCTTTTCCTCGTCGATGAAGCTACAAAGAAAGTGCAGTATATTGGGGTGGGAGAGAGAATGTATCAACGAAATCTCGGGAACTAGGGTCTCGGTATTTCCAAAAAGATGCCTCAAAGCAAAGGATTCACCCAACCAAAGTATCTCCTTGTATTGGCTTCCATTACCTAGCCGCCGCCTTACCTGGTAGTCCTTCGACCCAACTAAGATCGAACATGGCAAGAGTTTCCAATTGGAAGGCTCCCACAAATCCAAGTTCCTTAATAGCAGATCGTTAAGTCGCTGCTCATACTTTGTCGCTGAGCCTGAAATACTCTTTTCCCGGATTTTATTCATAAGAAGCCATCTATCTTCTTTCCACACTTGCTCTAACCGGTTGCAGAAATCCTGAGTCACGAGATATTGTTTGCCGAATTTCCATCGGAAGAGCTTCGGGTCCTTCCATTCTTTTTGGTACTTTTTCGAGTATACCAATCTCCTCTTCTGCATTTCATCATGATCCCAACCAGTAATTTCTCCTGCGATCTCAATCGCTTCGATGACGACCGGCATGCAACTTAACAGGTTGTGGATGTGAAAGTCAATGCAATCTGTGTTCTGATATAGGATCATGGTTTTCGCCCACCAGTCCTTATTGTCCAAGCAGAGTCTGACATAGATCTCTCCTTCCTTGAATACCCTGAGGAGATCTTTCAACGGCTGTTCCAGGATCCTCCATTTTGCATGTTTCTCTTCAAATCGCAGGTTCTGTCTCATCTCGTCTGCCACGATTTCATAAGCGTAGCTCAACATGTCCAGCAACAGACAACATTGACGCCCGTTGATCTGTATATTGCCGCGGAACACCATCAAGGCCTTTAGGCTTCCTAATACTTCTCCTATCTGCCGAAACTGTTCCATCCTCAGATTGCACACCCAGTAACCATCCAACACACGTAGATTCGTGTGTTCAATAAGACGAAGCGGGTGCCGATCCTAGAAAGCCAATACACCCTTCTCAGAGAAGATTGCAGAGAACTTTGAGCATGGACGGGCCTATAACACCTTGTTCCAATGGGGTAAGATCTCTACATTTCATCCATTTGCGCCAGATTCTTCCAATGAATCTAATGGAAACGCAAACAATCACCTGGAGCCAGTCAACCCCCAACCAAGAAATAGCAAACATGGAAGAAGAGAGGTTAAACAAAGTTGGAAGCCCCTGAAATTTCTCTCACCTCCACCTCCAGGTACCTCAACATAGATACGTTCAATGGAAAAAGAAAAAGGAAAAAAATTGATAAATGCACCGATATAAAATCTATCTTGAAAAATATGATCGTTTTTGGAGGGGAAAAAAACATGTTCATGACTTATTTTTAGTCCTGTCAAGGGTCAACTTCGTTATGGGTGGATGGCCAATTTTATGAGCCGTGAATTTAGGTGACTTAGCTTTGAATGAAGAAACAATTTCATTCCATAAGAGGGAAAGTCACAGATTGGAACTGTGAGATCGTGAGTGGAAAGTTTGACCATTAGCTGATTCTGTTGATTTTACTTTATTATTATTATTTTTTTGGGGTCAAATGTGTTACGACGTGGTTTGAATTCGTGATCTGTCTCCTTAACTAGCTTGACCATTAGATGAAAGTTAATAGAAGCGTACGCTGTAGTTGAGTGGATTGAATAAATCATACCTTAACATCACTTTTTTTTTAATACTATTAGCGGTGTTTCATTTTACAATATTTTTAAAATATATCTTAGTCTATATTCATCTTCTCAAAGTTTTCTAGTGAAAGTGTAGCTTGCGCATGCGGTGCATGGCTTTTGTATGCATATAAAATCACAATATAACAAGAAGCCTTAATAATTGTATTTTTAGAGTAATGCTAGGCTTACCAAGTTTTCAAAATTTATTTATTTATTAAGTGATGTGTCAGACTATGAATGAATTTAAACAGTGCGCCATATTCAAGAACTAATAATAGTCTGACATATCACCTAATAAAATCACTTTTAAATATTAGTCCTAACCAATATAGCATTTTTTGTGATTTTAATTTGGTCCACCGTTGTTTGCGCATTCACCATTGGATGAATGATAAATGGAAGATTTCAATTGCAAAATTAACATCGAACGGATAAGTCACCCATCCAACAATAGGTGTATTCACTATTTTTTTATATTAGTATAATAAATTGGTATATTTTTTAGGCAAAAATTTTTGTTAGTACTAGTTTTACTAGTTAACATGATATAGAGCATTAAATTGAAAGTGACCCCTCTTTCTAATTTGTGTGCTAATATTATAGCGAGTGAACTTTTTCATGGTGGTTAGTTATTTTGTTAGAGAAGATAGTATTTATCTCTTAGAAAATACTAATATTTCACGTGATAATCAAGTTCCAATAGGACAGTTAAGTTTCGATCTGTTGGCCACTAGTAATATTATGTTGCATTTCTTGATTATTGATGATAGAAAATTAGAGAAATTTGAATTTAGAAGCGAATGTGGATAGATTTTCTATAATTTCTCAACTGTAAATTAATCTTTTTGGGATGTGACACTAAAATCAACTACTCCCTATGATTATAATATGCTATCATGCTTAGTTTTGTTTTCTGTGAGAATACAATTTTCAATAGAATATGTACAAACATTTAAAATTTCATAGTTTCGAAATAAAAGAAAATCGAGTGAACTCAGGTTGCAATTCAATAGAGAAATTTTAAGGATTTCAAGAATCAATTTTATTCCATAAAAGGGAAAGTCACAGATCGGAACTGTTTATTATACAATATTCTTAAAGGTTTTATTGTCACAAATTAACAAGAATATATTTTTTCCATTCTTTTTGTCTCTGTCTAACTTTAGTTGGCACAATATAAAAAGTAAAATCAAAGAATATATCTTAGTCTATATGCTATAATATACTCGTATAAAAATTTCTGTGTTTATGTGCTGTATAAAATACCGCAAGGCCCACACGCTACCCATGTAAATCTCATTCTCCCACCTGTCCTCTTCTTTTTCTTTCCTTGATCAAATTTCTCTCTTCCTTTTTACCTTTACGAAGAATAGCCTCTAACCATCTCCTCGCCATCTCCTATCTCATCGGCGACAGTCGACACTTGCTATCGGTGTCCCTATTTGCGGTTAGCGGTGCCATGCCTCCAGCAGCTTCTTCTGCAACTTGTGCCGGAGTTACGTGTCGGTGGCGAGGCAGAAGAAGCTGCTGGCAGCACGGGACCGCATATCGCTCGGTGGCTCCTCCTCAACCAAGATCCGTTTCTGCCCTTCTTCCCCTCTTTTGCTTTTGTCCTTTCTTTTATATTCACTTCTTGGTATGTTCCTTATTTTTGCTGTTCGGAGTAGTCTTTCATCTTTCACGCATGGATATATCAATGATTTCGAAGGCCTCGGATCATTACTGTGAATATCCATGGTGTTGACAATGGGTTGTTTTTTCATTATTTCGCAGGAGTTCATTTATAAAAGAAGAATACCGATGAATGGCTTTGAACAGATTACCCGACGTGCCATGCATGAGTGGAAGATTATGTGGTTATTTCTTTCAAGTTCATTGGGTCCTGTTCCTTCTTTGACCCGGTAATGAAACTAATTGTCGTTTCAGTGAAGATCTTCTTCGTCTTTAGCAACGATGGCGACGGTTTCTTCCCTTGTCACTTATAGGCTTTATTTTCTCTTTTCTCTGTTTCTTTCTGGATATCATTGAAGGTGAAGGCCGCCTCTGACATTAGTTTAAACTGTTTATGTTCTTTCGACCTAGGTGTATGTTCGTGTTCTTTCGCCTCCGATACGCTCTTCTTTTTACGATATTTTTTCGGATTTCATATTCATATCGATGAAGGCCAGTTTCATATTCATGGCTCGGTGAAGTACTTCGTGTACTCTCACCCCTATTCTTTGTCATATTACCTCCCTATTGTCTAACTGATTGGTTATAAACATTCACGATGGTAAATTGATGGTTGGGGAGTTATGAAAGTACTCCTTGGTTCAGGAACAACATGGTAGAGGCCTAAGTCAATCAAAGTAAATTTTTGTCAAAGGAAGATTGTGTAATTGTGAGGCCCGCAAGTTTGAGCAGTTCGCTAAGCACTTTCCGAAAAATTGCACAGCTATATTTGTTATTGAAAGTTGCACCAACAGGTTCTAAGAGAACAATACTACAATAGAAGATTAATAATTAATATGTCAAGGCTGGACTTTTGGAGAATTGGCACCGAACGGATAGAATCGTTTTTACATAAGCAAGATATTTTTTTTTATTTCAGGTGCCAAATTCGTAATTTAGTCTCTCTTATCAAAGATAATTCAATCTTTTGAAAATTCCAAAAATAGATATATATATCTTAAATTTCATATTCATATAACATGTTTTGGGGTCTTGAAAACAGAGAGCTTTCTTTTAGGTTCGTACATATTTTTTCACACGGGACTTCGTTAGCACAAAGATAAACACTGCCCTGCTTTTTGCGCGACGGCAAAAAGTGTTACTTGGTTATTTGTGTCTTGCATATCTAATTTTCTTGATTTGCATGAGTAAACAATCCGTTGACCATTCTTATCAAGGGAGTGTTCACGTCCAATAGATTATTTGTGTGTTGGATATCTAACTTTTTTTTTTTATGTATGGATTCTCATATATCATATCTTTTAAATTCGGATTGCTATCCGCCGTCTAAAATTAGCTGTTAGTTCCCATGATTTTCTTTTTCTTGGATATCATTTTATTTGTTTCTTTAAAATATTACACATAAAGTAAGATGCATTGGCCTTATACATGTTCCAAATTCATATTTAAATCTCTCTTATTGAACCTAATTCAAACTCTCCAACATTCCAACAATATATATGTTTCATTCCATGTTCACATCACACATGTAAAATGCACAAATTTTTTTCTTTGGAGGGAGTTCTTGGAAAAAAGAGATTTCTTTAAGATGAAACCATGATATTTGAATTTATAGATAACGACCACATCATATCCCATACAATCCAATCCAAGTTCACGTTGAACTTCTTTTGCCGCTCTTATACGGAGTCCTACTCCTCTTAGGATTGGCCTGGCCTTAACATCGTCCCTGTAAATAGAAGAAACCCTAAAAAGTTGGCTTTTTCGGCCGAAGCATCAATCCTTGGACGTACATGATATTTGCACTCAAATTGCTCAATTCATCAGCACTTGTTCAATTAATATAACACTTCGCATGATTCTTTTCTCGAATCTTGTGGTGCTCGAGTCTATTTGTGGGCGCACATGTTTACTGACTTGATCGACGCCAATGCTCGTGATTTTTACGTTGTTAATCCTGACACAAGACAGAACTTAATTATATTCTTTTTACTTTAATCTAATTTGCGAAACTTGCAGAATAGAGTATGGAATCTCGGGCACAAAGACAAAGTTGCAATTTTCATCGACCTCCAGCTAAGCATCAAGTTCAGTCGTGGCTTCTAATCCGCCACGGATCCACATGGCATAGACAAATATTCTGCGGCGTATCGGAAGACCACTACTATACTCGAATCATCCTCGATTTGTGCAATAAGCAAATCTATCCTACTTCGCGAGAATGGTCAGTGTTGCGAGAGGTATTCTGAGGAATGTTGTGTGTGGAATCCTAACTCCATGGAGAAGGTTCAGCTTCCACGCGCCGCACTCATAGATCTTGACTGTTGTTTCTTGACGTTTTCTCCAAGTGTTCATGCCACGTTCTGTTGATTCATCTGTGGCCGAAAGCATCATCTGGTTCTGCCAACTCAGAGAGGACGCATTCAGAAAGCGGAAGATCGAGCACGGCTACGGGGATCCATTGATGAGTGTTTCGACGTTTCACACACCTAAATTTTGATTACCCATATATTTATTCATTATATAGAAAATTAGGGATCAACCAAACCCCTAAATATATATATTAATTAAATTGCATATTACGAGCATTTACATTAATAATAATAGGCTTATATAATTACATTTGTATTTAGCTGGCAGTGGATGGACTTAAGTAAATGGTCGGAAATATCATGCCCGAAGATATCCTGTGATTTGTCCATGGAGCACTAAATTAAGGAGGATTGATCTTGTGATTAAATTTGCGATTTCATCACCGAATTCTTGGCAAATAAAAGCAATCGGCCTGATACTGATGTGAAAGATGTGATTGATTTTTTTTTTTTTTTTTTTTGATAAGGTAAGATGTGATTGATTTTGTGCTGGCATATCTACAAAAGGACAGAAAAAGAAAAGAAAAGAAAAGAAGAGAAGATACTCTTGGTTCAAGCAAAGACAAGCAAAGAGGAAATATGGGCGGCATATATTTGGCTCGGCAGAGAGAGATTCACACGACCACAATCAAATAAAATATTCGCATGGAATCAGTCAACCAGAGAAACCTAATTGGTTGAGGAAAAGAATATCTGAGGAGGTCGGTTCCTATACAGTATAAAGAGACCATCGCTTAGTCAAAAAGAAAAACAGGAGGCTGCACAATTAAGGAAACACGGCCACGATTTAGAAGGGCCTTCACAGAATACAAAAAGTGAAAATACTTGAGAGGCCATACAATGAAGACACGGCCACAATTCTGAGGAGTGTAGCGAAAGAAGAGTGGAGGCACTCGCAGGGAGACATCTGCTACATTGAGGAAGCGCCAAAGGAGGAGTCGCAACTTTACGTTGAGGAAAAGAGAGAGCCTCTTAATCTTGACGCACAGAGAAAGACGTCCGCAAAAGTCCACAATTGAGGAACGGCTCGGCTACTGCAATTCTCACAACCTTCCTGGCCGACTCGCTGCTTACATCCGTCGCAGATCCCAGGCCAGCCACGCCGACCTGTCCTTGCCGCTGTCCTCGACGATTTGCTGCTCTCTCGACGAGCCCACGACGTCCCACTGGTAACAAGACCCCTCTTGCCCGTGAAGTCTCTCTGTTTTGCAGGTTAATGCCTCACCGAGTGGCTGTCCAGGCAAGAACCGTGAACCCCCGCAGGCTGAACTGATGCCCTCACCGTGAGCAACTCGTCGAGAGTCGATCGCAAATCACTGAGCTGCAAGCAATCCCGCGGTCAATCTCACCGGAGCACCACTTTGAGTCCCTCGGTTGAGATTGTATCTGCCAGCCACCACAAACCACCGTCTGTCCAGTCCTCATATCCGCAATCCCAATCCATTGACATTTCGAATTTGGAAGGTTATCCGCAAATTAGGTAACGATCATATCCGATATCGACTAGAATAATTCATCACTTAATTTGTTTGATATTGTTATATCTTTGTTATCTCTGGGTGTACATATAATACTCACAAAATTTAAAAATCACCTAAGTTTAGGAAACTTTCTATCTTAAGAACATGTTTGGATGGCAATCCAATCTCAAACCAAGTGATACGATTCCCGGTAGAACAGAAAATCTTCCATCCTATCTATAACCACTTGGATACGATCGTTGATTTATCCTGTTTCCAAATTTAATAGGATTACCTTCCATCAATATTCATGCTTAGATATAATCGCTGGTTTATTCCGTTTCCAAATCTAAGCAGATAATGACAAATTTTGTGGATTGCATGGATGTGATTTGATGATCAATGTTTATCTATGTTTAATTGTTTTTGCTAAAGAAAAGAAAATCCAAAAAAGATTAGGTAAGATTTAAATTGATTGTTATAGATAATTTGCATGGTTCAATTTATTATAGAAAGATAGGCTAATTTAAATTATGATTTATAATGTTTTATTTCCTAGTTTAAGTTAAATACTATTCTAATCATGATAGTTTATTTAGGGTAATTTTTAATTTCGAATTTCAATAAATAAATAAAAACATTGTTTTAGAATAGATTAGGTTTCTTTCCTTAGTCTAAATTGCATGTTTAAATAATGATATTATCAATTAGAATGTTTAAATCGCATTGGGTTAGATTGGTTGGCTTTAGGCCATATGTGAGAAGATTGTAGTTAAATTTGAGTTTATGCAGATTGTAGTTAAATTTTTGTTCCTGAATGTTGACCAATTATTTTGCTTTTGCAGAAGAAAGGATGAAAATTGGGGGACGAAAGCAGAGTCGCTATTCTCGACCACCATCTAATAATTCTCATTGTTGTCCTTGGCTTCTGATCCTCCATGGATCTGCAGCGCACAGACAAACTTTCTATAACATATTAGAAGACCACTATTACACCAGGATAATCCCAGATATGCTCAATCAACGGACGTGTCCTACTTCTTTGGAATGGATGCTGTTGGAGGATTGCGACTCGGAGGAATGTTGCCTTTGGAATCCATCCTCTATGGAAAAGGTTCAACTTCCGCGCGCTCGAGGAATAGTTTATGACTGCTGTTTCTTGTCGTCTTCGCCAGGCGACCCTCACTGCACCATTTTCCTCGTTGATAAATCAGAAAGCGTTGTATGGTTTTGTGGGCTCGGATACCATGATGCGTTTAGAGAACAGAAGGTCGAACATGATGATGGAGGCCGCTTGTCCGGCGCGGTGATGTACAAAGGAGAGATGTACTTGTTGACGTGGAAATGTAATCTGGTCAAGCTTGATCTTGTGGGTTCGGAACTTCGGTGGACGCAGTTTACGAGCCCGGACTTTTCCCATCTATTGCCGACATGGAGTCACGGTTGCCAATATTTTCTTGTCCCGTCAGGGGATGATCTATTGCTAGTTCGCGCCCTGTACACTGGCGGCGGAATAGCTTTCTCAAACCTCTCTGGGTTTCTTGTTCTTCGGATGAACTTCAACAGCCAAGGTTGGGAGAAGTTGAGCAACATCGGCGCACGGACCATTTTCATTTCTAATCGTAATTGCCTTTCAGAGGATTGCCAAGGCAAATTCAAAAGGAACTGCATCTACTATGCAAGGTCAGGGGATAGACGACTTTACCTGTATGATCTAGAAGATCAGAGCATTTCAGTGTCGCTTCCTTGTCCCATCGCCCATCGGCGACCCGTTTTAGAATGGATTATGATGTGAAACTGGAGTATATGTAAGCTATTGATCTTGACTACAAAATCATTGGCATTTCGTTGCTTCAACTAAAAAATTGTTGTGCTAAGCTATAAGATAGTGCTCCCCCTTATAAGCTCTCCTGTATAGACATTCTATTGTTCTATTCCCCCCCAAAAAAGGGACTAGATTTCCACATTGGTAGATTTGTGAAAGAGTTGGTGAGTATAAAAAATTATGTGTTATGTCAATATTTGAGTAGTGTAAAAGTTTCGAGAATCTCTGATTGAAATAAATGAAAATGCGGGAACCGCAAAGTTCAGACTAAATGAAAGCAACAATTAAAATAAATTCAATCCAGACAGGCCATGGGTTTTTACTTGAATTGCATATGAACTTTTTCATGACTAAGTTGCTAGTTAGATTTAAGTTTCGATTCACTTACTAATGGTTATTTGCTTGTTTGAAAATCATCACATTTTTCGATGAATTATCAATATCGATGCAACTTAGCAATGTTCTAAATTTACTAACTCTTATATGAAATTAACAAATAGCTTAGTGAAGTTTAATCTTACCAACTCTTATACAACATTACAACGTTAATTGGAGTTGGTAACCAATATTTTCCCAATTAAGTTGTCAATTAATTTAAGTTTACTAAACTTTATTAAATTCACTTATCTAATTTTACTTGTTTGTCACTTATCAAAACGAGTCCAAATAAGAGCGGGAATTGAAGTTCCACATGGACTTAGAGTGGATGGGATAAGACGGGGTTGCTTTACATGTTAATCCCATGTATCATGTGTTCATATGTGCGCTAATGGAGTGCGCGTGTGAATATATATCAATTGTTGTCGATGATAGAAATATTTTCCGTTAATTAATTATTTCAAGCGATATAAATAATCATTTTTAGGTCAAACTTTTTTCACATCATCTATTTTTCACGAAAGAATGGAGCCTTAGTTGTTTGGCGAACTATCGGGAAAAGTAGGGGTATCAATGGATCGGGTCGGATTTTCATGATACCCGACCCGACCCGACCCGAAATAATGGACATATGTGCTTGGCCTGACCTGAAATAAGACCCGAACATGATCTAGCCAAGTGATCAGAACGGGTCAGTCCGAGTTGGGTCGGGCTGGGTTCCATTTTTCAAACTCAACCAAATGATTTTGTCCTTGCTTTCTCATCACCTCTAAAACTTGCCAAATTCATTCCACGCCCAAAAATGAATTTCTGATTTCCACACTCTCGACCTGCGCGTATGTCGACACTCCCTTCTGCTTCTTGAGTTTCTATCCTTTCGTGCCGCCCCCGTCTCCTCCGTTGCAGCACGCCGAAGATGCCCCTTCCAATGCGGCCTCGCTGGTGAAGCCTGAGCCTCCCGAGAAGCCTCGATGTTAAGTTAACATCGTCCCTATAAATAGAAGAAGCCCTAAAAAGTTGGCTGTTTCGGCCGAAGCATCAATCCTTGGACGTACATGATATTTGCACTCAAATTGCTCAATTCATCAGCACTTGTTCAATTAATATAACACTTCGCATGTCACTTTAGACTTGCGGCATGATTCTTTTCTCGAACCTTGTGGTGCTCGAGTCTATTTGTGGGCGCACATGTTTACTGACTTGATCGACGCCAATGTTCGTGATTTTTACGTTGTTAATCCTGACACAAGAGAGAACTTATATTCTTTTTACTTTAATCTAATTTGCGAAACTTGCAGAATAGAGTATGGAATCTCGGGCACAAAGACAAAGTTGCAATTTTCATCGACCTCCAGCTAAGCATCAAGTTCATCCGTGGCTTCTAATCCGCCACGGATCCGCATGGCATAGACAAATATTCTGCGACGTATCGGAAGACCACTACTATACTCGAATCATCCTCGATTTGTGCAATAAGCAAATCTATCCTACTTCGCGAGAATGGTTAGCGTTGCGAGATTGGTATTCTGAGGAATGTTGTGCGTGGAATCCTAACTCCATGGAGAAGGTTCAGCTTCCACGCGCCGCACACATAGATCTTGACTGTTGTTTCTTGACGTTTTCTCCAAGTGTTCATGCCACGTTCTGTTGATTCATCTGTGGCCGAAAGCATCATCTGGTTCTGCCGACTCAGAGAGGACGCATTCAGAAAGCAGAAGATCGAGCACGGCGACGGGGATCCAATGATGAGTGTTTCGACGTTCCACACACCTAAATTTTGATGACCCATATATTTATTCATTATATAGAAAATTAGAGATCAACCAAACCCCTAAATATATATATTAATTAAATTGCACATTACGAGCATTTACATTAATAATAATAGGCTTATATAATTACATTTGTATTTAGCTGGCAGTGGATGGACTTAAGTAAATGGTAGGAAATATCATGCCCGAAGATATCCTGTGATTTGTCCATGGAGCACTAAATTAAGGAGGATTGATCTTGTGATTAAATTTGAGATTTCATCACCGAATTCTTGGCAAATAAAAGCAATCGGCCTGATACTCATGTGAAAGATGCGATTGATTTTTTTTTTTGTAAGGTTAGATGTGATTGATATTTTGTGCTGGCATATCTACAAAAGGACAGAAAAAAAGAAAAGAAAAGAAAAGAAGATACTCTTGGTTCAAGCAAAGAGGAAATATGGGCGGCATATATTTGGCTCGGCAGAGAGAGATTCACACGACCACAATCAAATAAAATATTCGCATGGAATCAGTCAACCAGAGAAAACTAATTGGTTGAGGAAAAGAATATCTGAGGAGGTCGGTTCCTACACAGTATAAAGAGACCATCGCTTAGTCAAAAAGAAAAACAGGAGGCTGCACAATTAAGGATACACGGCCACAATTTAGAAGGGGCTTCACAGAATACAAAAAGTGAAAATACTTGAGAGGCCATATAATGAAGACACGGCCACAATTCTGAGGAGTGTAGCGACAGAAAAAAGAGTGGAGGCACTCGCAGGGAGACATCTGCTACATTGAGGAAGCGCCAAAGGAGGAGTCGCAACTTTACGTTGAGGAAAAGAGCGAGCCTCTTAATCTTGACGCACAGAGAAAGACGTCCACAAAAGTCCAAAATTGAGGAACGGCTCGGCTACTGCAATTCTCACAGCCTTCCTGGCCGACTCGCTGCTTGCATCCGTCGCAGATCCCAGGCCAGCCACGCCGACCTGTCCTTGCCGCTGTCCTCGACGATTTGCTGCTCTCTCGACGAGCCCACGACGTCCCACTGGTAACAAGACCCCTCTTGCCCGTGAAGTCTCTCTGTTTTGCAGGTTAACGCCTCACCGAGTGGCTGTCCAGGCAAGAACCGTGAACCCCCGCAGGCTGAACTGATGCCCTCACCGTGAGCAACTCGTCGAGAGTCGATCGCAAATCACTGAGCCGCAAGCAATCCCGCGATCAATCTCACCGGGGCACCACTTTGAGTCCCTCGGTTGAGATTGTTTCTGCCGGCCACCACAAACCACCGTCTGTCCAGTCCTCATATCCGCAATCCCAATCCATTGACATTTCGAATTTGGAAGGTTATCCGCAAATTAGGTAACGATCATATCCGATATCGATTAGAATAATTCATCACTTAATTTGTTTGATATTGTTATATCTTTGTTATCTCTGGGTGTACATATGATACTCACAAAATTTAAAAATCACCTAAGTTTAGGAAACTTTCTATCTTAAGAACATGTTTGGATGGCAATCCAATCTCAAACCAAGAGACACCGGTAGAACAGAAAATCTTCCATCCTATCCATAACCACTTGGATACGATCGTTGATTTATCTCCTGTTTACAAATCTAATAGGATTACCTTCCATCAATATTCATAACGGGCTTAGATATAATCGCTGGTTTATTCCGTTTCCAAATCTAAGCAGATAATGACAAATTTTGTGGATTGCATGGATGTGATTTGATGATCAATGTTTATCTATGTTTAATTGTTTTTGCTAAAGAAAAGAAAATCCAAAAAAGATTAGGTAAGATTTAAATTGATTGTTATAGATAATTTGCATGGTTCAATTTATTCTAGAAAGATAGGCTAATTTAAATTATGATTTAGAATGTTTTATTTCCTAGTTTAAGTTAAATACTATTCTAATCATGATAGTTTATTTAGGGTAATTTTTAATTTCGAATTTAAATAAATAAATAAAAACATTGTTTTAGAATAGATTAGGTTTCTTTCCTTAGTCTAAATTGCATGTTTAAATAATGATATTTTCAATTAGGAATTGTAATTAGAAAAGTACAAAAAATGTATCGTGCCTGTCATATAGAATTAGATTCATAAGTCGCATGTCATATAGCTTGCATTTTAGGTTTATTTAATTAAATGTTGCATGTCATGTTAGAATAGACATATTTTGCACATCATTGCACTTAGAGTAATCTCATTACAAGCATTGCATATGGGTTAGTTTTCATTTAAACAAGAGAAAATCCTAAAAAATATTGAGTGGAATTGCATGTTAATTAGAAATCATATTTTAGATTTAAATGTGATTTTCTAGTTATTATTGTACATGCTTACGTTACTTCAAGGTAAGCAATTCCTCCCTTTCCTTGCAATTTATTGTTTTGATTTTGATTATTGGATGTTACTTTGGGGATTGCGCACCCGCATGATCATCACACGTTAGGAAGTAATAAAATCAATTCAAGCTGCCTACATAAATATTTTTCATGAAAAGAAAAAGTACTGAAAGGGTCTTAGAGTAATCTAGCGTAATCAAGTCATAGTTCTCATAATCTTTGGTTCATAAAAGTAAAGTAATTCTCTCGATACTTTACTTGGGTTTTCAATCAACCCACCATAAATTGATTAGTGGTGACTTCTAATTAAAAATCATTTACATGTTAAGAACTTAAAGCATAAATCGCGAATTGATATGGGTTTGGGAGAGCCCTTATTAAGTTTGGGCTTAATAATTCATTGGTCGAACCCATAAGTGATGCATCTTGAGGTAAGATTGCAACAATTAAGTAAGAGCCGAAATAGTTATAATTAATGCGAGATAGTTGAAATAGAGAGTTCCACAAAGTAGCAAACTGAGTAGATAAGGTCAAAAGAAAAAATTCCCTACCTCATAATTAGACCCTCAACCCCTCCCCCCCCCCTTGATCTTTGGAGTCTACTTTGTTTTTATTCTTTGTCATTGTACTCGCAAGCGAAGACTTGAGGAATGAATGAATATCGTTATTTTGACAACAAAAAAAAAAATAGTTGTAATGTGAAATTGGCTCGAGTTTGAGACAATGGTTGCTGCAAGAGTGCATGATGGATAAATAAATTACCGGTGAAAGATGGAGGAAATCATGGAAACACGGAGTAGTTTAGAAAGAGAATTGCGCGTGGTTAGTAACCGTTAATGACAAATTCCAAGAGTTACAGATTGAAAGATCACAAGACGAAGATGGCTGAAGTTCTATTAAAATTTCCTCTGAAGCATTTTCCTTTTGGAGTGATGTCTTTCCGTTTTGGTTTTAGTTTTAGAGTTGAGTTTGTAATTGGTAATGTGTGTTGCAAATATTAATGTAGTGTTCTTTTCGATTTTTCCATTTCAATGCACTTGTAATTTTCCTTTGATTTCAATTCAAAGTTTGGAGTAATTTCCCTTTAATGATGTGATCCTTAGCTTTAATTTCCTTTAATTTTCAGTATTTGCGCCTTCTTTTTTACAGACACGTCACTTAATTTATCATGAAAAACTTATGTTGTAGAGAGTTTCGTTATTTGGTGATGAAGCTAAAACCATAAGACAAAGTTTTGTTGGTTTTCCCCAATCACTTGATTTTACACTAGCCTTTGCTTAGGGGCCTTTCTTTGAAAGGAAAAAAGCTACAAGCTAGAAGATGCATGAATTTGGATAATCCAAATACTTAATGAATTTAAAAAGTAAAATAAACTTAAATCAATCACAACAAATGACTCGAGCATTGGCTAACTGTTAATAGCCCAAACGCACCTAGCCCGATAAGACCTCAATCAGCCCAAACACACCAAAGGTCTCCTATACTTTCCATCCTTCTTTTTTCTTACTCCTCTCTTCTATCTCTTCTATGTACAAATGTATGCATTACTCACGAGAATCATATCCTAAACTTGGTACACTCTGGCTCCACCCCCAATGCCTTTACGAGCAAGGCTGCATGCCTGTTGGCCACTATTCACCCTTGAAGTATCATAAAAAATCACCAAACTTGTTTCGGTGTTGAACTTATAACCCCTGAAAAAGAAAATGTCGCGACCTACCTACCACGGTGCACCAATTATTAAGCCTAGACTTAACTCAGGCTCTCCTAAACTCATACCAATTCGTAACTTAGGTTCAAGTTATTTAACATGCAAGATTTTTCATTTTAGAGTCGACACTAATCTATTTTTTGGTGCGTCAATTAGAAACCCAAGTAAAGTATCGGGAGAATTACTTTACTCCTACGAACTAGAGATTATGGATTCGGGGATTTGGTTACACTAGATTATTCTAATGCTTTTTCGGTACCTTTTCTCTTTTATTTCAAAAAATATTTGTAGGCATCTTGAATTGATTTTAAACCTATCCACCAATAATATAACACTCAATAATGCAAAACAATAAATAAACTGCAAGATAGGGACTTACCTCAAAGCAACAAGCATCTGCAACATTAGTTAGAAAATCACATTGAAAATCCTAATATGATTTCTAATTAATATGCAATTTCACTCAAATCTTCTTTAGGGTTTTCTCTTATTTAAATGAAAACTAACCTATATACAATGCATGTAATGCGATTCCTAATTAAATGACCTGAACATGCGGTTTCTAATGACGGGCCACAATTAATACGCAATTATTCTATCATGACAAGCACATGTTTATTTTTGGTATTTTTTCATGAAATTCGGAATTAGAAAATAATGAAAATCTGTTATCTAGTGCAAGATATTATCCCATTCATTTTAGGAATTAAACTAGGCCAAATCCTAATTTAAATCGGAATGTTATCATAACTAGATAAAACCCATAAAAGCATGCAATCTATTTAAAAAAAAAACTTACCTTGATCCTATCTAATCTTTTTGGGAGATTCAAATCAAATCAGAACAAAGATTCAAACAAAAATCAAAGATAGCATCCAATCACCCAATATATCATTCATATCCATTCAAATTTGGAAACAAAAATTGACAAATCATATTCTGGGCATGAGGATCGGATTGGCCAATTTTTCACGCAATCGCGAATCATATCTCGGGCGGGGAGATCGGATTGACGATTTTCCGTGCGATCGCAAGTCATATTTTAGGCATGAAATTGAACTGTCAATCATAGCACGTTGTGAAATTAGGAAATAATTCCTAATTTAAAGACTATTTGAAAATTTAATGGATACAATAATGCCATCCAAAGATTCACATAAGATTGCAATATTTCAAATAAGGAAACAATATACTCGAAAAGCAAATTAGATGAGATTTTTACCTAAATTGAATATTTGCTTTTCAAGTTTGAATGTCTCGGGATCGGACTAGTGGATCGGGACGCGACTGGCGATGCATCACGAGCAGCTCATCTCAATGGTGATTCACAGCATTCATTGTCGATCTAGGACCACGATGGACGCCAAAAAAAAAACTTTCAATCCCAAGGATTGCACCTGCACTCACTGAGCACACATGATCACTACTTCACAAGTTTTACCCTCGCGTTCTCCTTGTTTGCGAATGATCCAAAGTGCACCACTTCATAATTCTTTCACCACTTCACTCATGAATCACACCTTCTCAGCGTGCGCGAGCATTATACACGTAGAAAAGTCTAGATGATGAGGTCTTGGGACTCGCCGCAGGGAGCGTCGCCAATATCAGTATGAGGACTGGATACGCCGGAAGTGGTCTGGAAGCAGCAGGGACCACCAATTACTTGTATATCACCCACCGGGAAACCTGCAAAATCAGACCAAAGTTTGGCTGTAAAAGTTAGGAAGCTATTGTGAATTCGCCGAGCTTGCTGTATCGACAATCGCAGGCTTGACATGCTGGTCTACAGGGACTCGGCTGGTTGGTGCAGGGAAGGCTCAAATCAGCAGCTTCTCGTTGGGATCACAGGTTGACAGCCTCCTCGTCGTCGTTGTCGAATAGGGACTTGTGGTGTAGCAGTTTCGCGGGATGAAGCAACGAAGATGTGCGAGTCTCTAAGATGAAGAACCGGCGTGGAAGAGAGTTGATGCTGGATTCACCATGGAGAATTTGCTTTGACTTTGCAGAACGTGCGTACGATGAGACAGCAGCTCGGTGGTGCACCTACGTGGAAGGAAACTCGCTCTCTTTTCATGTATAAGTGTTGCAGTCTCTCCTCCCTGACCTCTTCCCTCTCGTCTTTTGAATAATGGCCAGGTGTTTCAATGTGTGGCCTCCATTATTACGAACCCTAACATATCTATTTATAAGAGTTAGTCAAGATTATTTTGAAAGAGCCAAGATATATTATTTCATAATTCTGATACTCAACTTAGGCAATTTTCTGATTATTTCATAAAATAATATAAACTATCTTCCAAGTATATTATTTAATAATTTGATAATTAAATTATTCAAACTTGCCCTGTAATACAAATTTCGGCCATATATGTATTCAATGGGCTTGGACAAACATCTAATCTTTTGGGCTGAGTCCAATCAATTAAGCGCAAAACCATTCACTTAAGTTCATCCTCTGCCGGTCCAATGTAAATGTAACTATATGAGCCTAAATACTAATTCAAATGCTGCTAATCTATATGCAATTTAACTAATTTTTTTTCCAGGGATCGGAATCAATCTCTAATTTTTATGCAAAGAACGACTAACTGGGTCGCCAAAATTTAGGTGTCAACAGAAAAAAGAAGAAAAAAGTTAGAGTATATATCAACACTTTCCTTAACAATACGTAAAAAAAAAAAGTTTGTTGTTCCTCTAATAGAATCGTAAAATGATGTCATCATGATTTTATAAAGAAAAATTACCAATAAAGTTTTAAATATATTGTACTTGTACCAATTCAGAACCACACCTTTCAATTTAGTCAATTTAGTCTTAAACCTTTTGACAATTTGGTAATGTAATCCATCTGACCAATTTTGCCGGAAATTGCTGACATGAACACCGATCGTCCTATGTGGCACAGGTGGCGCTAACGTAGATAATTTTTAAATAATTTTTTAAATTTTTTTTTCTTTTCCTTTTCTCTTTGCGAGTGGTTATTTGTTGGCCATCGGCCACAGTCTATAGCCGGCGAGGGTCGCCCTCACCAGCAAAGGCCGAGGTCAGCCTCTCTTAGGCGAGGCTCACCATATCTCCCCTTGCAAGATTTGGCGAGCCTCCACCTCCCCTAGGCAATGCCCCGCCAGGCCACCTTGGCTTGGGTCCTCATCGACGTTCACCCTCGTGCAGGTGAGGCCAACCCTCACTTATGGTCAATGGCCAACGATTAGCCACTATAAAAAAGAAAAGGGAAAAACGAGAGGAAAAAAAGATAAAAATTATAAAAATTGTCCATATCACATAGAACAACTGTCGTCTACGTTAGTGATTCTAGGGAAAATTGGCCGAATGAACTATATTGGTAAATCGTCAAAAGGTTTACGACTTAATTGATCAAATTTAGGTTTATGATTGAATTGGCACAATTGCTATATGTTTAGAACTGAATTAGTAATTTCCTCGATTCTATAATAATGGTATTATAACCATGAAATACGTATATTTTATAGTAGGACTGTTTAAAGTACAAGGTTACTCCCATGTGAATTGATCAATGCAGTCACCTCAACAAAATATGGGTTTGTTGATTTTGAGTATGTTAGCATTTGTAATCTTTATTTTATATTCATTGGATGATGATCTGAAGATGGGACTAAATCATAGTGGCGTCTGACCCGTAGGAGAATGTGACTCCATGCTCAGGCTCATACTAATCCACTTAATTTTTCTTGATAGCTTCAGTCACATAAGTTTCCTAGCCCAAGTCATACTCGCATTTAAGATGATTTAAGATTTCGCAAGGAAAGATGATAATTTTTAAAGAGGAATTCCAGAGAGTGATCTTAAAGGACTAATGGATAATCGTCGAAAGGGGGATTTCCTAGCCCAATTCATTCTCCGAGTCCTAGTAGGATAGCCATATGAATTGGGCTTAGCTTGAATTTCGAATTTTTATAAATTCTATCCCAAAAGGAAAAGGAATTTATTTTATAAGAAGGGATTTGAAAATATGATTTCAAGAACAAGATTAGAAATTAATAAATTGAGTTCCTCCATTATCGTGGATAGAAGGAAATCTTGGGGTTCTACTATATTTGGTGATGATTCTTATAGGTAAGGTAATTTTTTTCTGTTTTAGTCTTCGTTTTAGGTTTATGCATAGCATATATAGCATGCTTATCATAATTAGAAGCAACGGGTGTTTCCTCTTCAAGTCTCGCAAGTTCTTGTCTCAGCCAAAAGCGACGGCGAAGAAGAAGAAGATCGAGAGGGACCAACTCAAGCCAGGGGTATCACATCTCCTCTTGGCGACTCTCTTACCTCTACGCCCACCGTGGCCTGTTTCCTTACTCATGCTTTTTTCCAGTTCAATCTTATTCATGGCGACGATGAGGAGTTCGTCCTGATTCATCTCCTTTATTGCTAATAATTTGCCTGATCTTTCTGTCCATCCCCTAGCTCAACATCTAGGAGCTTTGCCCTTAGTGTGTCTGTGAGAGAGGCCCTTTTTCCATCTATTGGTGGATTTTCTATCCTGTTTTGGCAACTTCTGCTAAGACAGATTGTGGCGACGTTGCTTACTCGTTCTATGAAAGCAGATGTTTTATGATGAGTAGTTGGTTTTTTTGGGTATTCATGTTCAATATGGCAGAGAGATCTAATCGCCTAAGACCCTCTGGGAACTTTGCCTCCCCTTCGTCCGTCTTTCCTAAGTTCATGCTCCCTTTACTATTTCTGTATCTTTAGTTATTCTGTCAACCGAAGGAGATCAAAATCTTTTCCCTCTTTTGACCATCCGTATTTGGAAAAACCATTCTTAGAGTAACGGAGACAAGAATCACATTGGGTTAGATTGGTTGGCTTTAGGCCACATGTGAGAAGATTGTAGTTAAATTTGAGTTTATGCAGATTGTAGTAAAATTTTTGTTGCTGAATGTTGACCAATTATTTTGCTTTTGCAGAAGAAAGGATGAAAATTGGGGGACGAAAGCAGAGTCGCTATTCTCGACCACCATCTAATAATTCTCATTGTTGTCCTTGGCTTCTGATCCTCCATGGATCTGCAGCGCACAGACAAACTTTCTGTAACATATTAGAAGACCACTATTACACCAGGATAATCCCAGATATGCTCAATCAACGGACGTGTCCTACTTCTTTGGAATGGATGCTGTTGGAGGATTGCGACTCGGAGGAATGTTGCCTTTGGAATCCATCCTCTATGGAAAAGGTTCAACTTCCGCGCGCTCGAGGAATAGTTTATGACTGCTGTTTCTTGTCGTCTTCGCCAGGCGACCCTCACTGCACCGTTTTCCTCGTTGATAAATCAGAAAGCGTTGTATGGTTTTGTGGGCTCGGATACCATGATGCGTTCAAAGAACAGAAGGTCGAACATGATGATGGAGGCCGCTTGTCCGGCGCGGTGATGTACAAAGGAGAGATGTACTTGTTGACGTGGAAATGTAATCTGGTCAAGCTTGATCTTGTGGGTTCGGAACTTCGGTGGACGCAGTTTACGAGCCCGGACTTTTCCCATCTATTGCCGACATGGAGTCACAGTTGCCGATATTTTCTTGTCCCGTCAGGGGATGAGCTATTGCTAGTTCGCAGCCTGTACACTGGCGGCGGAATAGCTTTCTCAAACCTCTCTGGGTTTCTTGTTCTTCGGATGAACTTCAACAGCCAAGGTTGGGAGAAGTTGAGCAACATCGGCGCACGGACCATTTTCATTTCTAATCGTAATTGCCTTTCAGAGGATTGCCAAGGCAAATTCAAAAGGAACTGCATCTACTATGCAAGGTCGTGGGATAGACGACTTTACCTGTATGATCTAGAAGATCAGAGCATTTCAGTGTCGCTTCCTTGTCCCATCGCCCATCGGCAACCCGTTTTAGAGTGGATTATGATGTGAAACTGGAGTATATGTAAGCTATTGATCTTGACTACAAAATCATTGGCATTTCGTTGCTTCAACTAAAAAATTGTTGTGCTAAGTTACAAGATAGTGCTCCCCTTAAAAGCTCTCCTGTATAGACATTCTGTTGTTCTATTCCCCCCCAAAAAAGGGACTAGATTTCCACATTGGTAGATTTGTGAAAGAGTTGGTGAGTATAAAAAATTATGTGTTATGTCAATATTTGAGTGGTGTGAAAGTTTCGAGAGTCTCTGATTGAAATAAATGAAAATGTGAGAATCGCAAGATTCAGACTAAATAAAAGCAACACTTCAAATAAATTCAATCCAGACAGGCCGTGGGTTTTTACTTGAATTGCATATGAACTTTTTCATGACTAAGTTACTGGTTAGATTTAAGTTTCGATTCACTTACTAATGGTTATTTGCTTGTTTGAAAATCATCACATTTTTCGATGAATTATCAATATCGATGCAACTTAGCAACGTTCTAAATTTACTAACTCTTATATGAAATTAACAAATAGCTTATTAAAGTTTAATCTTACCAACTCTTGTACAACATTACAACGTTAATTGGAGTTAGTAACCAATATTTTCCCATTTAAGTTGTCAATTAATTTAAGTTTACTAAACTTTATTAAATTCACTTATCTAATTTTACTTGTTTGTCACTCTTATCAAAACGAGTCCAAATAAGAGCGGGAATTGAAGTTCCACATGGACTTAGAGTGGATGGTATAAGACGGGGTTGCTTTACGTGTTAATCCCATGTATCATGTGTTCATATGTGTGCTAATGGAGTGCGCGTGTGAATATATATCAATTGTTGTCGACGATAGAAATATTTCCGTTAATTAATTATTTCAAGCGATATAAATAATCATTTTTAGGTAAAACTTTTTTCACATCATCTATTTTTCACGAAAGAATGGAGCCTTAGTTGTTTGGCGAACTATCGAGAAAAGTAGGGATATCAATGGATCGGGTCGGATTTTCATGATACCCGACCCGATCCGAAATAATGGACATGTGTGCTTGGCCCGACCCGAAATAAGACCTGAACATGATATAGCCAAGTGATCAGAACAGGTTGGGCCGGGTTCCATTTTTCAAACTCAACCAAACGATTTTGTCCTTACTTTCTCATCACCTCTAAAACCTGCCAAATTCATTCCACGCCCAAAAATGAATTTCTGATTTCCACGCTCTCGACCCGCACGTATGTCGACACTCCCTTCTACTTCTTGAGTTTCTATCCTTCCGCGCCACCCCCATCTCCTCCGTTGCAGCACGCCGAAGATGCCCCTTCCAGCGCGGCCTCGCTGGTGAAGCCTGAGCCTCCTGAGAAGCCGCGAGATGCGGGGTCAATTCTAAACAGAAAAGCTATCTAGTGATCAATTCTGAACAAAAACAGAAACAATCAGAATCAAAGCTACAAAAATCAATTCTAAACAGAAATAGAGCATGCTAACTAGTGATCACAGTCCTATTAAACAATCAAAAGCAAATAGCAAAATCATTTGAAAGCACAAAAAAACTAGCAGCAAAACCAACATTTCAGTCCGCAAAGATGTCGCGGTCAGCAAACGAAACACGGAACGAGCCCACGAGAACGCCCAACCTAGTGGAAGCAATTGGACCCGGCGAGGGCCGAGCCGCCGAAGAGCCCGGCAAAGCCAACGGTGGGAAGGTCCAAGACGCCGTCCCTAATGGCGACCCTCGGCTGCGCCAGCGAGCCGCTATCTGGTCGAAAGACCCCTAACGGCAGATTCTGGATCGAGAAGTGGGAGCCGGGGTCAACTTCGATGAAGGACTTGAGGGCGCCAATTGAAGCGCTGTCTCCGGAGCTCCGACGGAAGAAGGTGCGGTGTTTTGTGTCGGAGAGGCTTGGAGGGAGAGAGCAAAGGAAGGCGAAGTGATATAGTAGAAGAGACAGCAGAAGAGGCGAGAGAGTAAGAGAGACGTGGAAGAGAGATCTAGGGTTTCCTTATTTGGATTTTTCTTGTTTGGGTTGGGCTTGGGTACCCGAATTCAATAATTTCAAAACAAGACCCAATTATTTTTCTTGTTACCCAAACAAATTAAGACTCGACCCGAACCAATATGAAAATTTCCTATTTGGAACGGGTCGGGTCGGGTCGTGTTTGGGCGGGTTCTTTTGACACCATAGGGAAAAGTATCAGAAAAGTCATAAACATATTGTATTAGTGTCAATTTAGTTCTAAACTTTTTTTTGTGCCAAATTAATCCTAAACCTTTTGACCTAGTGCCAATTCGGTCCTTCCAACTAATTTTGACGGAATATTATTGACGTGAACATTGACCACATTACTTGGCACCACTAGTACTGACGTAGACAATTTTTAATAATATTTTAGTACTTTCGATTTTTTAATTATTTTTACTGGTTTTTTTTTTTCTTCTTCCTTTTACTAGTGTCCGACCATGGCCGAGCAAGCGGACCTTGCTTGGTGAGGCTTGCCGTCAACTGCCACAGGCAAGGGCCAGCCTCGCCTAATCTAGTGAGGGGAGCCCTTACCGATGCTCGGCCTCACCCAAGCAAGAGTTGGCCTCACCCATACCAGATCTGGCAAGCAAGGCCGTCCCTTGCCTAGGCCAGAGTAGAGTTATCGGGTGTCGCCTTGGCGCAAGCGAGGGTTGGTCTCGCGAGATCTGGCCTAGACGAGGCTAACCCTCGCCTGGCTGACCCTAGCCTGGCCAACCCTTGCCTGGTTGGGCATGCATGAATACAACACATGCATAGTTATGTCAAAAGAACACTCACTAGCTAAAAAGGATAAAACTTGTAATCTTAATGGTTGTGGAGTGAATAATATTCCTTCAATGGTTAATTTAATATCCTTTTGAAATTATGCTAAGCTCCTCAAAAGTTACTCCTTGGAAGTGTAATCCGAGTTCACTTAATTTTCCTTTATTTAGAAAGTATCAAAATTTAAACGTTCGTGCATATTCTATCTAAAAATATATATTCGCACAAAAAGAAACTGAGCATAGCGCGGTTTGACGTATAGTATTATATAATTAAAAACAGCTATGCCCGAGAATGAATGAATTGTGATACTTGAGTTTGGCGTCACATCCCAAAAAGATTCATCTTTTATTGAGAAATTACTATCCATATTACCTTTTAAAATTCTCTATCATCAATATCCGAGAAATGCATTATAATATAACTCGTATAAATCGTCAATGAAATTCTTTGTCGTGATTCAATACATATGCAGAGAGAGTGTATCATCAGCTAGTTGTTATTTATATTGAACTGATGGACTCTAATGAAACTCTTTGGCGGTACTGAAATGCTTACTGATCAATTCAAATTGGGAGAAACCTTGTACTATAAACAGTCCTATCATAAAATATATGTATTTTCATGTTCAATAATACCATTATTATAAAATCACAATGACATCATTTTACGATTCTATCGAAGCAACGTCGAACTTTTTTTCTTAACACATCCTTAACGAAAATGTCGATATACAGTCGAACTTTATAGTCTTCGCCCCGTACGAGAGAAGTAGAAGAAGATCTATCTAGGTCAAGAAAAGGGAAAGAACCCAATAATCTTGAAGGCAGTTCCATTAATATTCCCCTCAAGGCACTCTGTGTATTCGGTTCAGAAGCCTTATCAACATCTTGTCCTCCGAAGTTATGAGAAAAGAATCCCTTGCCTACACTTAAGCGAAAGGAAAGAGATACATCATGAAATCCTAGATGAAAGTAACTCGATTACATACCTAAGCCCAAATGACGAAAAATGATTTCAAAGTGGAACGTGAAGTAATCATTTCCCTATTTCTTTGGCGGCGGCGGCATTGCAGTCTTTGGTTTTCCTCCACAGCTTTGGCAGTGAGTTTGGAACTCACTGTATGTCTTCACCTCTGGGAGGTCAGTCGCACATCTTTTACAGTGATATGGGCACTCCGGACTTCCCGACGTTGTTGAAGAAGATTGAGTAATCTTCACCTTGCGTGGGTTTCTTCTTGATTTCCTTCCTTTCCCCATGTTTGCTGAAAGAGGAAAATCAAGAAGTCAATGTGGGTTGTGTGCTTCGTGGAGAATTGAAGTAAAATTTAAAAATAAGAGAATGCAACAGAGTGGGTCGTAGACCTGAGAGAAGGAAAGCAAGAGGTGAGAATATGATTGTGAAATTGTCTTTTATATATAGGAAAATCCTCACGGATCCAAGAAATGGCTTTCTTGAATTCGTTAAAGTTTGTTTATGAGCGGTTGCCAGTTACATTTCCCGCAAATTAGTGAGTTTACTAAAGAATTGTGCAAAAGTAACTTAGGTACTAACGTTTTTCTATTTTGATTATTTTGGAATACTAGACATTATTACTTAAATATAAAATTGCGATAGAATTTGATGTTACGAATATTGTCCTACGAGTAAATCATTTTCTAAAAATGAATTGGGGTTCACATTTTTCAATCCCTCGTAAAGGAAAAATCATAACCTTCTTTTACAAATGTGTCTACTTAGATTTAGCCATTGGGATCTCAGGTTGGAGAATCGGATACCCCGGACATTGGGTGCTAGTAGAGCCGGAAAACACGTGGGGATGGCCCAATCGACCCTTCTGGGAAGACAAACAATGATAAATGTATTTAAAAAAATCAAACAAGTCAAAATTATGAAAATGTTATAATAAAATCATCCATGTTAGCACCAGCCGTCCAGTCATGCCATGCAAGGCAGCCACATTAGCAATTTTAAGTTTATGATTCAATTGGCTATCGTACGATAGGTTTGGATTTTTTCAATAATTTTCCTAATAATTTACTAAAGAATGTATCTCTGTTGAACTGGTTTACAATTAGATAATGTCTGATGTTGATCTGGGCTGCTTGGTTTAGCTTTTACAGAAGCCTTTGCTTTGGGGCTTTTCTTTAAAAGAATAAAAGCTAAAAGCTAGAAGATGCAATTTACCTAAATTTTACAAGAACCTTGCTAGGAGGACTGTATAGTAATTTTCAATAAAGAACAGCTCAATTGTGACCATAAGGAACTTTTTCAAACAATGTGTAAGCGGTTGGATATTATATAATGGGACTGTTATTGTACTAAAGAATCTTTTATTTTTGTTCCATTGCATTTTTCGGGTGTCGGGTGCGTATGGTACTATTTCTATTTCTAAAAACAATTTTCTAATTAGAAATAGTTTTTTTTTCTATTTTTATTCTCTTGATGAGTTTCTGAACAGAAAAAAACATTTGGTAAATGCACAAAATTTTTATTCCCAATAGAGAAAAAGAACAAAAATACTTTTGAAATGACCCTAACAATTTATATTCCCAATTTTTCTCATATAATTATAAAAATGTCAATAGAGATTTAACAAATTATATTTGGAAAAAACTGGATTTCTCTAAGGATTTAATTGATCAAATTATTCTAAGATGGTGTCAGAAAATCTAATGAAACAGTTAATCAGAGATGGATGGCTAAAACTGGCAGCAAAGACGGAAATTCCTTTGATAAAGACACAAAAATTTTCCTTTTTACACTATTTTCCATTCATCAACAGTCAGCAGGGGGTGGCGCCGACCGGCGGCAAGGGGCGATGGGGGTGGCGGCCAAAGGCAGCGAGTGACGTGAGGCGAGAGCAAGCGATGATAAGAGTTTTTATTTCTCTTTTTGTTTCATAAACAAAAAAGTAGAAAAATTTTACTTCTCATTTTTGTTTCAAACCTATTTCTAAACTAAAAATTTGTTCAAAAAATAGAAAAATGAAATTGCTTTATCAAACAAATTTTTATTTCAAACCTGTTCCCGAATATAAAAAAAATAGAAAAACATGAAAATAAAACGGTTATCATGAGCGCCCTAGATCTCTCTACCGTATTGAACATGAAAACCAAAAAACCAACTTCTCATCATAAAACATCTGCTTACATGGAAGATTAAGCAACCTCACCACAGTCTAACTTGGTAGAAGTTGTAAAATAAATTCAAAAAAAAATTCAAAATATTACTTAAAATGTCCACGTAAACGCTGGTATGTCACGTAGGACAATCGACGTCTACATCATTGATATCTAGCCAAAATTGATCGGATTGACTCAATTGGTAAAACAGAAAAAATGTTTAGAACTCAAATGTCACAATTAAAAGATTTAAGAATGAATTAACAAAAATATAACAAGTTTAGGACTTTTTGGACAATTTTCCCATCTATTTGAGACCGAATTGAATTACAATCGGATAATATATGATGTTGATCTAGGCTGCTTGGTTTATCTTTCACACTAGCCTTTGGTTTGGGCTTTTTATAAAAGAATAGAAGCTAAAAGCTAGAAGATTCAATTTACCTAAACCTTATAATTTTGGATAATCCAAAAAAGAAAAAAAAAACTTCAACTCTCGTACCTCAATTTGCCATATGCCACATGAAGCACTGAGCGTGTTTCGACACTAACGACCAAAAGGAATTATTAGATGCACCGGGTGCATGTTGATGAAGCGACGAAGCAAAATCAGCAATTTTGCACGCATGCTGACGATGGATCCGCTTTTGTATCATATTCATAGTCCTCTTCACATCGTCGGATACAGTGTCAATCCTAGATAGATGGCTGAGGTTGAACACGACTGGTCTCGGCATGAATGATAAAAGGACCTGCAAGAGTACCTATCCCCTTCCACCATCTTTAATGTGTCTGTGATGCAAACAATACTTGACGACTTCATAGAATGACACGACTATTCCAACTGATGGACCAGCACGACCAACTCGAGGTCCTACTCCGGCAAACAGTCCTTTCATTCCACCATCCCTGTTCCAAGCAAAAAAGCCGAGTCCATTAATCTCCCCACAGACAAATAGAACCATCACAGCACACATTCATTTGATTCGAGAATGTTTCCATGCAACAGAATCCGCATTTGTAAATTTTTAATATGATTTATATCTCGGGCAGGCTCGGAAGGAAACAATATTGCCTTGAACATTTGTGATTTGTTGAAGTGCCAATCCTTTATTCAGGAGGAAGATTCTACATAGAATCCATCAAAACAATGAATCCATCCAAGCACAAATTGACCCATGATCACCAGATTCCTTTTCAGTATTCTCTCTTAAATACGGGATTGCTACACTTATATGTAGTACCCAATGCCCATCAATTGCATGATTGTGTATTTGTCTTATGTTAAATGTACATGTGGTAGAAAACAAAGATCTCGTTCCCACATTCATCTGGGGACCAACTTAATTGAGGAATCTCCATGTGTTTGAAGAAATCATTCACCTGTTGAGGCCGATGAGACATGAAGTCTAATAACAAATAAAAAGAAAGGCACAGAAAACATC
Organism: Syzygium grande; assembly: GCA_024733475.1. NCBI lineage: Eukaryota > Viridiplantae > Streptophyta > Magnoliopsida > Myrtales > Myrtaceae > Syzygium > Syzygium grande. The sequence goes on along the minus strand of JAMXDD010000002.1, from coordinate 6,380,440 downwards.
AAGCTCGGCCAGCCCAAACTGGGTAGAGCTTTTATATATAACTTACGCGGATGATCTCTACTATATACACTTAATGACAGGGCTCTTTGTTTTTGGAGTGATGTGAGTTTATCGTGTGATATTCATTGTAATTTGTTAAAAAACTAAAAACGATGCCTTTTCCCTATCTTCACAATGTGGAAAGTAAATTACAACTTACGAGTAGACATACATCACATCAACATATACATGCTTGCCATGTACTAGCATAAGAACATAGTACATACCTCCATATTTCAGCTAAAGTTTGTCTTGTCGTCATGTTTAATGCCCTTGTGGGATCCTTCTGTAAGGACACAAACAGTAAGTGACAACGAATGATCATCCCGGTTCAACGAGGCTTCTAGTAACAACCTAATTCAAAACCTATCTACTAAATGAATTCCAATCTGCCAGTCTCTCAAATGGATATCTCCCGATCAAAACACCCTAAGATGGAACATGGACGAGCATGCTTATGATTTGATATATAAATTTGAAGCTCAACATCAAAACTACCTCAATCTGCCGCCTTGTCTTTGCCACATCCAACGGACAAGTCGCAGCAGCTGCAATCGTTCCGGCCACTAAACCAGCAGAAAAATTTGCACCGAGGACAATGGTTGCACTGGATTCCTCTCCAACCATTTCAAAGATTTTCTGCCTGGTCTGCACAAAAAGGCAAGGACATTGATCTATGGATAAAATGCAAAACTATCCAAGCAAAGACCAATTTTTTATTAAGAGTAAAAACACGAGGCCAAAACTTGCCGGCTCGAGAATTGACCAGCAGATTGCAGAAAAAGGAACATCACGTGCAAGTTGTGCTCCAAGACCAGTCCACAGAAGGCGGTATGTTTGTACTGTACCATGATATTCATCATTATAATATGCTTATATGAGAAAAATGATGACGAAATAATGAGTTTCGGCCAGCAATAGAGAGAGAGTTGCAAAAGCCAAAACCATACTCACAATTTTGAAGGCTGTTTGTGCTTCGGATAGGTTTAATGACCTCAAGCAATGTCTTCAAAACTCCTGGAGGTTTTGGACCATTTTTCATTTCTTTGAATGCCTATCAGTCAATAAAAGTGTTTATTGCTGTTAAAACTTCAGTTGCCTCTGGTTGCCAATGAAACTAGCTTGACTTAGGAACACACTTGAAGAGAAGAAGATATCAGTCCTTTCTTCTTCTTTCCTTTCACTAGCTTAGGAGAAAATTTGTTTATGAAAACAAACTAAGGGCATTCAAAGGAAGTCATCGATAATGGATTGTTACTCTCCAGCCAAAGAAGAATTCAATGAAATAAGAGCATTGACTCCCGAAGAAGCTGTTGAGACAAGGTAAAAACTGAACCTGCATTCGCGTTCTTGCCAATTCCACAGGATAACAAGAAATACAGGCTAATGATCTAGCAGCTGAGCCTGCAAGCAATGGAACATATGGTGTCAAGCTTGGCATGTATTCTGTTGTATAACCTTCCATCACATTGCGCAAGATATCATAGCACGGCAAATAGATTCCCACCTGATTAACAACAAGAAGGAATTTCCATCAGCAAGTATGTCTCAAGAAAGATTTCGCATGATTCTTGACATATAGGAGTCTTACAGTTGGCACTGCCAAAGCCAAGCTTGCATTTGTGCCTCTCCAGAGCCTTGCAAATCCCTCCTTTAGCCCAAGAAAAGAAAAACATGACAACACCCAATTGTGAAAAAAGAAGCAAACTGCGAAATGTAGAGTACACTGAATTATATGGTTTTTGCCATGATGGCAATTGCTCACAAATAATTTTTTTACAGGTGAGATAACACTGGAAAGCAACAAAATTGCTAGCTCAGTTGTTATAGACAGGCAGAGCCTTGATCTTTTCTGCTGGATCCTAACAAGAATGAGGCTGAATTCGCAAATGCCCCAGTTCAGTTTCCAATACTAAATCTCCTCAAGCACCTTTTTATCGATAAGAATCCCAGATCAGTCCGTTATCCACCAACTACGCATCCAGTTGTGGTGAATTAAGCGGTCCAAAAGTGGTGGGTTTACAGCAACAAATTCTTGGAGCAGTTTGTCTCTGTAATTAGTTCTTTTCGAAGCTACATGCAATCCAAAATTCATAGCTGAGAAGCTAAAAGTGGGAACTACAGAACTTGGCAGTACCCATAAGGCTGATTGCTCAAATGCATTATGAAGCTACAGAGTTTGGCACCATTTTGGATGTTCAATCTCTATAGCAAAACATATCAAGCAATACATGCTTTCAATTGTCTTACCAGAAAATTAAGAAAATTATGTGAGGCATAAGCAAGCAGTATTATCATCCAAAGATTTATACAAAATACTTAGTCAGAATCAAAGCGCCATAAGTACCGTGTTTTTTTCCTTAGTTCTTCTGCCTCTTATACTGCTTCTAATACATGCTCCACAACCATAAAGCAAACTAACCTGGCGTATGACTTTGTAGAAGACATCTAGAGTCCCTTTATACCGGCCACATTCAGGAGGGCACACTGGTTCATTGTCAAATACGGAACGTGTGCATGACGTATAACTTCTTAAGTCTGGAAGCATCTAAATCGCAATGCAATATACATGCACGGTTAATATCCCCTCACACCCGGGAGAAATCAGAATGCTAATGAAATTATCTGATGAGGCTACAGGAAAACTATAATAGACAGACACATACCACATTCGAATCGAATGAGGACATGTGACACAGCCCCTTAAAGGGGACTCCAGCAGCCTGAGCTTGCAACCTTGTCTGCAATTTTACACAATCGAAAAGTTGAACATTGAGCATCCACAGAAACAGAGTATCGCGTCTTTAAACATATGAGTTTAAGACCTGACAATACTATCGGTATGATCCAATTCTTCACTATCATATAGCTCCATTACAGAGAAATATATGGCAGTAGTATGAATGGCCTGATAATGGCCAATGATCAAAGAAATAACCCTGAAAAACAATGTGGACAAGAAAGGCAATAATTTGACAAGCCCCGTAATTGGTATCTCAACAAGATACGATCAGTCGGCTAAAACAGCAGTGAAAATCAAGAGTCTCGAGATGAGAACAGAAGGGTAAATAAAGGCTCAGCTCATAGGAATTGAATGGCTGTAAACACGCCCTGAAATTGATTAAAGCTAGCGGAACGATTCGAGCGAAATTCGATACCTTGGCGACATCGAGAGGGTTGACAATGATCGCGGAGATGATGGCAGCGCCAGCCGCGGAGAAAGCCCTCTCTCCAAAACCCAACTCCACGTTTGAAACGCATTTTTTCTCTGAAAAGTTCTCCTTGCCGTCTCCGACCATCTTCTCCGCAGCAGGGGGCGCTTTACCGTCAAAATCAACCCTCGTTGTCACGGCGCCTATCCATGAAGACGACGAAGACGGCACGCCCTGTTTTGATCCGACCATAATGCCCACCTCATAACCGTAACCTCCTCTCTCTCTCTCTCTCTCTCTCTCTCTCTCTCTCTCTCTCTCTCAATTCATTCCAGCCCTACTTCCAATAAAACAGGCGAGAATTTGCTGTCCGGAAGAGAATATACCCAAGTAAAGTCTCGATTTTTATTGAAAAGAAATGGGTTAGGCCAACTTCGTCCGCCCAAGGCAACTCAACGGAAGCTGAGAAGGAAAATTCTGGACAGATAAACGGCTTGGGCGATTGACCCGCACGTCTGCTGCGGTTTGCCAAATTCAACTCGGGCAAAGAGGTTCCCGAGGGCCTTTCCAAGGTATCATCAACCTGATGTTTCCGCAAGGGCAAGAAGGGGAGGAGATTCTGATTCGTGGCGTGAAGCAGCGAAGCGCCAAACAATTCGTAAATTGGAATGGGAACAGGAATACGAACCGGGGATTGGCGTTGGGGAGAGAATTGCGTGGTGGGTCGTGGTGGGTCATTTCCCTCGGCAGGTGGCCTCCTTTCTAGCTTCCCAGCTCAGCAGCGCTCTGCCCCAGCAGGGGAGCCCCGGTCAGTACAGAGAGGTAGGGTCTTTGGGAGCCGTCGTTTTCTCCCAAATTTTCTGGTGCAGACGTGTTCTGGGCCTTTCGGAGAGCGGGGAGGCTGCGTGGCGACGAGGGCAGGCTGACACGTGGCGCGTAACCAAAGGAGACGGCGTGGCTGACTCTGACTCTGGCTCGGGCTCGGTGGCAGAGAAAAAGTTGCGGAGAGAAACAGAGCAACTTGACTTTTGCCTCTCTGTTGATGGGCTGGGATTGGGTCGAGTCCCGCTTGCAAAAAGTGATCGAATGCTAACCACCGAAAGCTGTTTGACCTTACTTGTGGACAGGCCTGATAATGAGCTTAAGCACGGCATAGTGGTGGTAACATCCGATGGAACATTTCGAGGTATGTTAGAATTTGGCACACGATCACGAGAAAATGAAAGGTAAAAGCGAGAAAAAAAAATTGAGACATAAGATTTTTATCCCGGTTCGTCCTTAAATTAGGGTTACAAAGGAGAATTCCACTATAATCAACCACCGCACCTCTCAATTATAAAAGATAAATATTATATATAAGCAACACGACAGCTCTTTATGAATCCAAACCCAAACTATCTATAAAATAGGAGCACAAACTATAAAAGATATTTGGTTTCGTGGGAGCACTGTCTCCTACAACCCGTGCCGGGTAGCTCCCGAGATCCCCGTCCGCTCACGGAGAACAAGACCCTTGTGCCTTTCTGTCGATAAGAAGCATGAACCACATCCTAACAAGTCCACAGTCTCATTCTCTCAATAAGTTCATAGAAACCAAACCATCACATAAAAAGAAGAAAAGCAACACGACACGTTTTCTCACGCGGATCCTTCTGAAAGTGGATGCTCTTATATTGCTTTGTCGGGCTCATTTTGGACTAGATGGCTTCTGTGAGCTTGTATTGTTTGTTGGGCTCGTGTTGGACCTTGATGGGCTTGTATGAGATTTAATCCACCCATTTCTCTGGTTTTGAGGAAATGAAGTGACTTTTACTTATCAGGAAAAAGAATCTGTTAATTAAGAAAGGTCTCAGAATGTGTTAATTTTCTTGTCCCAGTAAGTCGTACAACAGAGTATCAGTATCAGATCACACAATGCATCCTTGAAAACTACCAAAGATTTTTGCAAGGACAAAAATAGAAACCATAAGCTTGATGCATTTCAATGAATGAATGGATTAGTAGCCATGCGGCTATCCCCTGCCGCTTGAAACATGTAGAGGCCTCTTTGAAATGCCTATCAAGCTGCCATTTTTCCCCGCTTCTGTTGGGTCCATTAGCGATACAAATCCCTTTCTGGAACTCCGTTTCTGCTGCTTGCAACTTATGAAAGCCACTGTCGACGAAATGCTCGCGGAGATGACGGCTAGTTTCACAGCAATGCCGACAGCCTCGTGCCAATTCCATGGACTGAGCAGTATCTTAAAGCAACAGACCATGAAGCCTAGTCCTGGCCTTTTCTGACGCTTGAGGTCAGCCGGATCGTTGCTTCTCTTCGCCATTTGATCTCTTGATTTTATCTTGTTGAACACCATTTTTCCATTGCCGAAACATGCATTTAATTCTCGCACCACGTCAAGAGGCCTTCCTTGATATTGGCTCACATTTTCAATGAGGACGGATCTGCTATCTTCCAACCGAGCAAGCGCCGCATGTCTATCTAAGTGCTGCCAGCTCCGTAGCCTCTGCAAGAAATTGCTCTCTGTTGTAAACTTTCTCAAGCTATACATGCTTGTGTAGGTAACATAGAAATTTTAAGAGCAGAAAGGGTTAAATCGATTAACCAGAGACTCTTCCTTGGAATAAATTTTGCGACTGTGTGATTCCGGCTTCAGTTTCATGTTCTATTCCATCAGAAATTGCCTCGAGCCCACGATAGTAAATCTTTAACTGCTTATGAAAAACTCTTATGCTGTCGTATGATTTGAGGCAAATTGAAGAAGGACGAACATACGCAGCTTAATCATGCAACATCAATAGCCAATTTACACAGATCTTCCGTGACTGCAAGAGTTCATGTACTCTGCGATCTCACACATGCTCCACCAATAAATCTAAGATGCCTGGTAAGTCACCACAGCTATATGAACATGAACTTTAATTAGATTTATTCCTTCAATTGATTAAAGCTGGAAGAATGAAGAGTAGGACCGAAGCGAACCGAACCACACCTGTAAGTATATGAGCATGGACTCCACATCCTTCAATGAATCTCTTATGGCAGAAAGCCTCTCTCTCTCCTTATATGCTGTCCCTGCAATGTCGCAGTTATGACCATGTCGCAAGCAGAAGTTGCAATACCAGAAACTGTTGTTGATTTCACCATCAATGGTGTCTTTCAGTGCCCAAGCCCTCTCAATGAGACCCTGCAGGTCTCCATTCAACTCCATAAAAATCAAAAGCACTCAATGCCCAGCTCAACCCACCAGCTTTATTTCCCTTCTCCCTCTCTGTCGCAAATGACTTCTTCCGCAATATTCGAGAACGAAGGAGTCCTCTTTTTCAGATTTGGTCAGGCCTTTGTTTTTGCCCTTTTCCTTTCTTCTCTTCACTTGCTGCGGTGGAAGCGTGAGACCTATGGAATGTAAGGTAGACATCATTCCGCTTTTGCAGTGGTTCATTGATGTCGGTGTGTGCTACCAAATCATTCCGGGTCCAACTTGTCGCCACCTTTTTGTTTCGTTATGCGTGCGTTATGTGGATTTGCTTTAAAGGGAAGTTTTGCTCCCCCAACTGAAAGGTTTCGCTGTTTCATGCCCCCACCCAATCCCTCGCCTTCACACGGAATCGTGATCGCCCAGCGCACTAGCCCGTCATGACCCGCTTATCTGGAAAGGACGCAGTGTATTCGAGGACCGTCGCGTGAGGTTTATAAGCATGAGTAGCATTTGACGCCGCACGACCAATCCTTGAACTCAGTGACTTGATAATACAAAATAGTGGCCAGTGTGCTTTCGAGCGTCAGGGCCACAATCGTGCACTGCCATCCACTTCGTCATGTACTGACTACTAACATGGTCGTGAGCTTTCATGGGGAATAAAAAGGGAGGTAAACTATAGACCTGAGCATTTAACATAAATTGTTGAGCTTTAAAGACGAGGATTCTCCTGAATACATTCTGTATCTCGACGTGGTTGCTCGCATGGAGGCTGACGGTATGGAAAAAGACTTGATGCGCGCAATCCTACTGAGGAAAGGACAATGGGCGGCGAGTTTTAGGGACGGTCGGTTGAAGAAGTCCCTAAAACTCACTTCCATTGACAGGCTCGGTGCCATTGAGTTTCCATATTTAAGGCCCATCCTAAGCGTGCAAATTCATTCATTCTTGAGTTTCCCCGGTCCTAAAAGCCCACAAACACGTATTGATCAGCCCACATATCTCTCTCTCTCTCTCTCTCTCTCTCTCTCTCTCTCTCTCTCTCTCTCTGGGTCGAGGTCGAGGTCGTCATCCTTGGATGAGGCGCTCGACACCCATATTTACTAGGAAATTTACGACAAAAGAGTGAAAGAAAGCGTGTGAAATCGAATTTGTGATATCTAACTAGGATGCCCAAGGACCATCATGAAATTCCAGAGCATTACATTTTGAATGCACACAATTAACATACTTCAATTGATTATTGGAATTTTCATTGAACAAACTAAGTTGCCACCGTTCACTATTCTACTCACTGAATTGGAGTCTTCATTAAACAAACTAAAAGTGTTGAGAAAATAGGACTACCTCCATTTTAGGAGATACAATTTGAATTTTAGTGTGCACGCCTCTCCTACTATTGTTATGATGTTCAACATCCTTTATTTTGTCCGTTAACATCCAGTAGATACGTAATCATCCATACCCGATCGGTCAATTTGACAATTCCTATTAAAAGCACGAAAGGCACTCTAAATCTAATTGTATTTGACAAATTTGAGGTTGAATTGTACTAGAATTCGGTTAAGTCGCACTTTTTCAATGAGAAATGTACGTTCTTTCGTCGTCGTAAACTTATAACTTATCGGTGAAATGCAATTCACGCATCATATAAGCTCCGTACAGTGAAGATGGCCTAAAGAATTGGCCCAATAATTGGAGCTACAATTGCAATTATGGGCCTGGTATCATATATGCTCTGAGTAAGTTCATTAGAAGATGATCGGCTGAGTTTCAGATTGTAATTTTGAGTTTGCATACGAATAATAATAAACTGAAGCGTGATACTTAGGAAGCACATATTGGAATTATCAAATCGACGGATGCACCCTAAGTTGGTTGATTTTTACAAAACTATCTTACTTAGGAAATGTAAAAGGTAATTTCTGCAAATATCTAATTCTTTTCCATGATGCTTGTTCTTCAGTTGCTTTGAACTGTTTGAAAACATCAAGAACCATAATACACCTCACGAGTATAGTGAAGATTCACTTTCCAGAAAGCCTCTTCTCGCAGTGCTAACAAAAGGGTAGAACAAGAAGGCAAAGCCAGACAAGTGGAACACACGCAAAACTTCTGTTGAATATCTGCTCCTCGATTCTCACCACCCGAGCCAGCCCCACCAATCAAAAACAATTCTTTTATTTTTTCTTTTGTTCGTGGCATTGTGAAATTTTCTGGGCATGAAATGGGCATAACGTAGATTTCGTTCCGATTCTCTTCGTTTCACGAACAAGCTAAGAAACATGTAGTACCAAAACCTTAGCAGTCCCGAGACACGGCGAATGGAGAGAATCGGAACGAAATCTACGTCAGGGTGCTTCTTTTCTTTCCTTTTCTTCTCTTTTCTCATCTGTTTTCTTGCCTTGCGATATTCTGGGTAAGATCTCGTGGCCCGTAATGGGTGCAACGAGCCTGATTTAGGCTGAAGATCCCACTCATTTACACCCCCAAATGGTAAGAGAATAGGATCTGTGTCCTTTGTTCTGATCTAATTTGAGGAGATTTTCTCTTTTTGCCTTTTTGGTTCGTTTAACACATCTTCTTGTGAACAAACAGTGACTCCAGCTCTGCTTTAGGACTGCTTTGAGCAGACAAGGAGAATTTTGGAGCGGGGCATGAGCAGTAGCAGCCGACACAGGTCAGACAAAATTTAGGCGGCTGCACATTATTGTTCTTGCTCCTTAATCATCATCCACTAACGGAACGGGAATTCCCCTACTCACCCCTACAGGAATCTAGGGTTGCTAAGTGTTCTTCATACTCGTATGTTGGGATTGAAGATCATGGCTCCTTTTTGTTCTGGCCATGATAGGGTTCAAGACCTCCCAAGCTCCATGAACATGGGGAGTTAATCTCACACAAAGTAGTTGAAAAGTCAATGAATCCTTGATTTTCAATTGGTTTTTATAGGAAAAGACACAAATGGCCATTGAACTTTGACTTAACGTGTAATGTGGTCTTTGAACTTTTAATTTGTTCAATGTGGTCCATGAACTTTAGCCTAATGTGCAATGTCGTCTTTCAACTTTCAATTTGTTTAATGCAGTTTCTAAATTTTTTATACGTGTTCAATCTAGTCATTGGATTATATAAAAATGTTTAATGTTGTCCTTAAACTTGAATTGATGAAAAAATAACATTGAACATTTTTAAATAGTTCAGGGATTAACTTGAACATGATCACATTGAACAAATTGAAAATGCAGAGACGGCATTACACATTATGTTAAAGTTTAGGGACCACATTGCATATTGAATAAAAAATTTAGGGATTATATGTGTCATTATCCCTTTTCTAGAAGGTTTGAGAAGTCAAGCCTTTGTTTTATTGGCTTCATGTATTCCAAGAACTGTGAGATTTTCTTTATGTGTAGAGGTGGGGTGGTATCTTGTGAGATGTGCTGGTTTTGGTTTATTGGACTAAGTCTACCATTTTGGTTTGATCAGAGGAAGGTAATCCACGTCAAGCTTGGGAGATTCACAAGAAACTACTTTATTGTAGTTTGACCCAAAATGGTTGTGCCAAGTAGGAATCGAACTTGAGAATCCGGTTGTTTAGGGTGCGCATGGAATGCATTCCTAATAAAATTTCATTAGGAATGCATTCTGAACAATTTTTGCATTCTAATAAAAATAAAACGCTTAAAAATACTTGATTCCGGAATGCATTCTTGATTCCGTAATCGTTTTTGATTCCGAATGAGTTTTTGGCAAGAAAAAGAGAAGCTTTTTTGTAGCTTCTTGATTCCTAATGCATTCTCCTATTTTCTCACAATTTTTTTTTTTTTTTTAAAAATGCATAAAAATTGAAAAATTCTAGAAAAATTCATAAAAATTTCCAGAAAATAAAAAAAAAAGTCGATTTCGGTAAAATATGAAATTTGGTGATTTTTATAAAAAAAAAAAAAAAATCAAACATTCCAAAACTTCACAGAATAATTTAAAATACATGTGGCCATCCACTTTGAGTGAAATTTAAATTTTTTGAGGTGCCCAAAAAAAATAAAAAATTTTAAAATTTTACAAAATGACTTTAAATACCCATGGCCACCTACTTTAAGTGAATTTAAATTTTTTGAGGTGCCCAAAAAAAAAAAAAATAATAAAAAAATAAAAATTTTGAAAACTTCACAAAATGACTTAAAATACCCGTGGCCACCTACTTTGTGTGAAATTTAAATTTTTTGAGATGCAAAAAAAAAAAAAAAAAATAAAAAAAAATAAAAATTTTCAAAACTTCACAAAATGGCTTAAAATACATGTGGCCACCCACTTTGATTAAAATTTTTGAGGTGCCCAAAAAAAAAAAAAATAATAAAAAATTTCAAAACTTCACGAATGACTTAGGATCTTGTAGCCACCCACTTTGAGTAAAATTTAAATTTTTGAGGTGCCAAAAAAAAATAAAAATAAAAATAAATAAAAAAAATTCACAAAATGGCTTAAAATACCACAAGGTTTTTAGGTGTCCAAAAATAAAAAATTTCAAAACTTGACCAAATGCCTGGACCACCCACTTTGAGTAAAATTTGAATTTTTTAGGTGCAAAAAAAAAAAAAAAAAACAAAACAGATTTACGGTCAATTTAGAATTAGTCATGTTTTACTAAACAGTTTCTCTTCCGTAAATCAATTTACAGAAGAATTTGATTTCTGGAATAGAATGGTTACCATTCGCACCCTTACCACTCATCCAACATCTTTGCAACTTGCATGTCTTAGGCAGCAGAAGCAATGTTTTCGTATGGAGGTGTCACTCAAAAAGTATCTCTTCGCATGGTAGAGGTGGGGACCAAAGAAATCTGAGGATGAAAATGGGTCTGTGTATATATGCATTGGCAATGGAGCCTGACTTCTGAGCACTTGGGATCTCCTGACAGAGAAGCATTAAAATCGTGTCCAAGACTCGATAGATTTTCCCCTAACGAATCCACCTGCTCAATTTCAAGAACACGGTCAATCCACCCCGTTTACCAAGCCCAGTTGCGCTCAGTCACGATCCACAGTTTCAGACCAGGAGACAAGAAGCACACGCGACACCAGCAATCTCTCATTGCTCCGACCCTGGAAAGAATCCATGAATCGGACCCTGAAAAGCGACTGCGCAGCATACTTGGGCGTGTTCCTAGGACAGGCGGCCTGACCAAAGAAGCCTAGGACAGGGGGCTCCTAGGGATGAGTCCTTGACAGCGGTCCTTTCCTAGAAATGCCTGCCTGACCTCCCTACACGCTCTTTCTTGGTGGTTTCCCAAGACTTGGACTGAGAAACGACAGAGTCTCCCCTTGATCCATACGTTACGGGGTCCTACTCAAAGGGTCTTGTGCTCTCTAGTCAACGTCCCTTGGGTGGCCGATTCTCCACGACTCTTGTATGTCTTTTTCTCGTTCTAACCTTCTATTAGTGCGATCGTTTTTTAATGAGCCAAATGAAGCATGCGTCCAATGGTGTTGCTTCAGGGAAAATTACCAAAAAAAAAAATTCTTAAGCCTATTATATTTATGTCAATTCAATTGAGTCATAAATATTTTAACAATTTACCAATATACTTCATCCTAGCAATTTTTGCTTTTGTTGACGTGGACGCCCGCTATCTTACGTAGCATCGCCGGCGCTTATATAGATAATTTTTGTAATTTTTTAAAATTTTATTTTTCTTTTCTTTTCTTTTTCTCATTTCTCTTTTCTCTTTGTGGTTGGCAAGGACCGCCTCGCCTAGGCTCTCATCGACCATCGTCCATGTCCGGTCTCTGGCTATCACCTGAGACCGCCCAGCAAAGAAAAGGAAAGACAAAAATAGAAAAAGGAAAAAATTCAAAAAATTTTAAAAAACCATCCACGTCGGTGCTGGCTACACCATATAAGATGACTAGTGCTGATTGGATTGCCACGTCAGTGTTTTCTGATCAAAATTGGTCGGAAGAACTATTTTGGTAAATCATCAAAAGGTTTAGGATTAAATTAATACAATTGAACTGTTTAAGACTGAATTGACATAAGTGCCCTTCGTTTATGACTTTATTGACGATTTCCCCTTCAATGGGATGTCAGCAAATATTCCCTTCTTCCATTAAAAATGTCGAGGGTAGATCAACTTCCCACGATGTGCCTTAAATACTGTCGTTACATGAATTTTTATATCGTCACATAACCTTTATTTCAGTGGTCTTAAAAGGCTAGTTTCTTGACTACGTACACGATACTATGCATCTTAAGCTAACATACACATCAAATCAAATTGGAAACGTAAAAACAACAGTAAATCAGATCATGGATGGCACGGATCGTAACTCTCCAAGTGTATAATGCCCAAAGTGGCAATAAATCACCGTGTAATTTCTTCACCATTTTCAACGTAACGTATTACTATTTTTAAAGCATAAACTGTCGGTTGCCACATAACCGATTCCTTGTATTTTTCTGAAGTACATTTAATGAGACGTATATGCACATAGTTAATTTTCAATATTTATTACCCTCATGGAGATTTGAATGGGGATGCACCAGCTCTTTTCACTAGATCCTTCCATTTTCAGTGAGATCCATACTAGATCTTTCTCAAGAAACACATGAACTCCACTAGTTCATTTCCTTTTGTGTGAAGATCGATCCATTCGGCCACATCGATTGAAATTAATATCCCCTCCATTTTCGAGTGAGATCAAGTGAAGTACAAATCCGGCATGAATGAGCCAACCCTTATATTTCACCTACTTCTAGATGTGTGCATTATATGATTGTAAACAGTTCTCCATGTTATGATTCGCCTTGTGTATTAACATAATCCATTCGCGCTGCTGAGTGCAGAGGCGGAATTATCCTAGAATCCCTGTATCTTCAACCCCCATTCAAGAACGAAAGAACTAGGAAAAATACATCGATGACCCAACAGGGAGAAAAGAAGTAAGAACCATATCCTACAGAAGGTAGGATTAGGAAATTCTGTAGCAAGTTCTAGGAAGTTCATTGACATCTAATTAATTGCTTTTTATTACTTCGTGCACAATTTTTATTGAAATAATAAACCGTTGTACAACCACATGATGCGTGAATTAGAAGGCAACCATGTAGTGAGGGTTCTAGGGTTCGAGTTTCATGGGTCAGTTTGAACCATCTTACCCGCTAAACCCCATAGAGGCTCCAAGAAGTCCTCTCTTTTTTCCTTTTGCAAAAGAAGAGAAAAAGTACCAACAACTAACGCAAAGAAAGGAGAACAAAGTAGAGACAACAGGGGAATTGAATTGGTCAGATCAGATCCAACAATGGGTGGGAGAGAGCTTATGGCTGTCAAGTGTCCAGTGTGGCCAACCGTTGAACATGGGGGTCAACTTTTTATAACCAGTTGGGCACTGGGCAGCCTTTGATATGTCCCACTGAACATCACGTCTTGAGCTAAAAAAAAAATATTTTCCCTCTTCCCATCCATTATAATTGACCCACTTGAATATATTTTCATTATATATAGAGACAGAGAGACAAGAAGCACAGAAAAGGATATCATAGGGTCACTAAAAAAATGAAACTGAAGAATTTGCAAAGGGCAAGAGAAAAAGAAAGAGGCTAAGAAATGAAACTGCACACATTTTGCATTCTTAGGATTAGAGAATTCATGCACATTTACACTCTTGCAACAGGATGAAACACGAATGGAGTCTGTCATGAATGTGTACACAAAACTGCAGTCGGGACTTCAGCATCATACATCTGCACCGCAGAAGGACCAAAAACACATGAAAAAACATTTGCAATACTTCCATGGACATGTAGGATTAGTGTTTGTACAAGGGGGAGGACCTTGATCGATTCAGTTTCTTCACAGCCGTGACCGGAATTTCATCGGTCGCTCTTCGTCACTGGTTACAACGAACGAATCAATGAAATCCCATTCTGGAATTTGGCCATCAGTTATCAGTGAAGCACCAAAGGATCTTGAAAATAATTATCCACATCCCATTTACACGACCCGAGATCTTCTTCCAGGAACTCGAAGCACACTTGATCGAAGTCGTCCTTGGAAATCGCATCGGCCCCGCTCATCTCTTCCAAGAAAACCGGTCCGGGACTTTCCGGGTCGAAAAAGCCCCGCAAGAAAACCGGATCCAACAGACACCCTTCGTCCTCGGGAACCTGCTGAGCCAGTGGCCAGTCGCGACGGTCGCCCACCTTGGACTCAGGCTCGGCTTCCTCGCTCGTCTGGAACCTCAACACCGACGTGGGAGAGGAAAGGCTCTGGTTCCGAACAACTTTACCGCTGCCCTCCGCCGAGTCGGGCACCGCCGCCGCGTCGATGTCGATAACCGGCCTCGCAAAGTTGGTCTGAGCATCTGGGCCCTTGATCCGTATCGCGGCTCGATCGTAAACGAGGGCGGCTTCCTCCGCCGTGTCGTAGGTGCCGAGCCAGATCCTCGTCCGCTTCACGGGGTCTCTGATCTCCGCCGCCCACCTCCCCCCACGGCCTCTGCCTCACCCCTCTGTACCGCCTCCCGCCGCCCTTCGGCGCCGCCTGCTGCTGCTGCTGCTGCTGCTTCACTTTAGGCCTCGCCTTCCCGTTGCCGACTCTCCTCTCTCCGCTGGCCGCTCCGCTCCCGGGCCGCGAGACAGAGTCGTCCTCGATTCGGATCTCGCTCACGTACTTCTTGACCCGGAAGCGCGAGGCCGGCCCTCGCCCCTCTTCCTCGTCGCTCGACGAGTCGGTCGCGTCCTCGTCGGCGAACGAGATCCTCACGGTCCTAGACATGGTCGCCGTCGACCACGACTCTCCGGCGAGCTTGCTGCTGACGGTGCGGTGCTCGGAGTACTTGATCGAAGCAGAGCAAGAACAAGAAGAGGAAGACGGCGGACAAGGACACGGACACAGAAACGGTCGGTCCATGAGCCAGGGGATAGGCAGGGAGGTGTTTCTAGAGAAAGCAAAGAGCGAAGAACGAAAACGGGGGAGGGGGGGACGGTTCGGATTCAACAACAGTCGAGAGGGAGAAGCATTAAAGTCGGGGAAGACGGGTCTGTACGTTTCTCTTCTCTTTTTAACGGAGACGGTCTTGAATGGGGGGGGGGGGATGGTAACCGAAGAAAGAGATGGAACTAAGGAGACACCGAGAGCAAGAAACAGCAAGAGGACGAATCATCAACCGACGTCACCGGCCGCCGGCGGGATCGAGAGGAGAAGGAAGCGCGCCTTCGAACGGAGAATGGAACAGCACAGAGGGAGGAGGAGGAGGAGGAGGAGGAAGAGGGATTTTGCAGAGGGAATCGAGAGCAGAGTGAGAAGAGTCAAAGCGAAGAGAATCCCTTTTTTATAGGAGGATCCTTAAAAAAAAAACACACCACACAAAAACACGCGAGAAAAATGAAAATGACTTCTTGATTTTCTTTTTAAAAAAGAATCGAATTTAAGGAAATCGAACGGGATTTTTTCCCCACATTTGAAGCGCGAACGGGGTAACGGACCGGGGGGGGGGGAAGATTCCGGTCGCGACGGGGATCCCAGACGACTCGCCGCATCGCCTGACGGGGGGGCTCCCGATGGCCGACACGTGTGCACCGCTGGCCCGGTAAAACCGTCTGGTCCCTCCGATTGACCTTGCCCGTCACGTAACCGAACAACGTCGTATCCGCATGCCAAGTCGCGCGCCCCCCCGCCTCGCGTAACTGTACGGTCAACGGGGAGGCTTGTGCGCGCGCGCGCGCGTGTGTGTCCCTCCGTGACTCCGTCTCTCTACTTTGGCCGTCCGTTCCGTCACCGACGTGTGAGCCTAGCCGACCCTCCCCCACACTGTGGAGAAGATCAGCGGGCCTCCTTTTGGCTTTTCTCCGATTAGATTAAAAAAAAAAATTACAGAATGATCTGACGATATTGTTAATCGTCGATTTATTTGCTTGCTCGTTAAGCGTGTCGTTTGAGCCAAAAATAGAAAAAAAAAAATCAAGCTTTAGCCCTCCACTTATCACCTAATTCTCCATTAATTAAGGAAAAAAATAAGAATGAAAACCAAAAATTCTGCCAAGTGACTCCAATAACCCTAAAATCTCTTTATTTTGGGTTATCAAAACCCCAAATTTGCACACGTTGGGACAAAAATGCCCTCCATTCGTCTACCCCCAAACTTGTAAATTCTCTGATAATATTGTTGACCGTCAATTTATTTGCTTGCTCATTAAGCATCTTATTTGAGCCAAAAAATAGAACAATGAAACGTTAGCCCTCCACTTATCACCTAATTCTCCATTAATTAAGGAGAAAAATATTGATGAAAACCCTAAACTCTACGCCGTGACTCAATAACCCTAAAATCTCTTCATTCATATCATCAAAACTTCGAAACATAATACCAACAAAAACCCTAAAGTCCGCCCCGTGATTCTAATAACCCAAAAATATCTTTATCTGTATTATCAAAACTTCCAAACTTGTACACAGTAGGATAAAAATACCCTCCCTTCATTTACCATCAAAAACCTTCAACTTTACCTATTATGATACCAATACCAAAATAAAAATGTGTCATCAATACCCTAAACTCATGCAATTGATAAAAAAAAATTGGATATTGGTGTTGCAATGGACAAATATTGAAATTTTAGGATTTTAATTTTTGTCCCACCATCTACAAGTTTGGGGGTTTTGATAACACATAAATAAAAATGTTTGCGGCAGTAGTAAGCATACTTTTAGGATTTTTGTGATATTAATAAAAATATTTTTTTTCTTTGTGTCGTATAATGAATAAAAAACGTATTTTTTTAGTAATTCATGGAAATGATTTTGATAAGCATGAGCAGGGTGATGACCAACCACACTCGAAAAATCATTCGGCTCCGAGGATGAACAGACACACTCATGTTCCTCCGAATGCACTGCTGTTTCATCGCAATGCGCGGTCGTTTCGTAGGTCCGACATGTTGGCACACACAATATTAATGATGTTTATAAATTGTATTATTATATTATCCCGGGCTTAATTAGTTGTTCTTTTTTAAAACTTTTCGCTCCTTGCGGGAAATATTAAATATTTCTTAAGGGCTGAGGAGAGGGAGAGAGAGAGAGGGTTCCGTGTGGTGGTGTATTACTGTCGTATGTTTAATGCAGGGCAAAAATAATAACAAATCATTATTATAATTATAATAATTATTATAATTACTATAAAGAGAGATACGGGTTGACTTGGACAAAGCGGCTCCACTAACCCGGATTAAGAAAATAATTAAGATAGTAGCGAAAGAGACCGTGTCGAAAACGACAGGTAGTCTCGTTTTAGGCAGGCGTGGGCCCCGGACATCGTTTTGGGAAAAAGGGGGAAAAAATATAAAAAAAGGAAGCGAAAATAAAAAAATAAGAATAAGATCCTCGAAGGAAGACGGAGCTTGGGGACCAAGCAACGGGCTGCACATTTGATTTGGTCGAGACGACCGCACACGTGTCGGGTTTCCGCACGTGCTTTGACTTTTCCGCGGTTTTGGGGTAAAAAATTTTGAGATCACGGATTTGACCTTTCTGGTGGAAAGTTCCGTCGGAAGTTCACCTAAGTTTTGGCTTTTCCCCAAATGAATACTATTTTTTTTTTTATAACCAAAAATCGGAAACTCTGGATTGTTCAACTTTAATTTGCATCGTGACGTGTCAACAGCCGGTTATTATCATGCGGTAAATAATTATGAAGAGAAATCGCCCCACTATTTTATGTTTTGACTATAATTTCTTGATTTTTAAGTGCTTCTTAAAATCTCTATTGTATCTTATCAAAGGCTTCCTTGGATCTTTAGTGTTTATCAAGAACAGGTGTTTCCACCTAAGCTGGCTATACCGCCTTAGTTAACGACCCGATCGGTCGATCTGCTCACCCATGTCCCTTCCAAGTTTTTTTTTCCTCTTCCAGTGGGAAGTCTGGAATACCTTCTTATTTAGACATTCCGAAGTCAAGATGAACCCTTTTGAGAGCACGCACATGTCCACTCCACTATATATGTATTGACTATAATTTCTTCAATTTTAAGTGCTTCTTGAATTAACGAACCACTTTCGACTATTCGATATTTTACGAACCTAGTTAAGAATGGCCATGCTTGAGCACAAATGAGGGGATTATCTACTTTCTAATGAATGGAAGATACATGGGTAGGTACTTACGAATCTTATTTTGCATGCTCAAATATTGAATGATTACGATAAGAGTCCTTAAACTTATCGCGATAATACATTTGAGTTTCTAAACTTCCATTTCGTGCATTTATGACCTAAAACTTGTTACAGACATCATTTTAGTCACTTCGTTAGCTCCATTAAGTTTTAGTGGATGTAATACCTATGAATCATTTTTTTTTTATTAAATGGCTATGAAAATTGAACAAATAATGTAAAAGGCCATGTCTTTCTACTTGAAATTTCGCAAGTTTTAAGAAGGACTCGAGAACATCGGAATTGCAAGTTTTTATAGCTTAAAAGCATAAAGTAAAAGTTTTAGAACTCAAATGTATTATCACAACAAATTTTAAGACTTGCGCCATGATGGTCTACTTCAATGTCTGATTGCTCAATAACATTTCGACAACCGACACCTATCTCTTCCATATGCATGGCGAAAAAATATTCTTCACGGCCTTAGTAAAGATGTACAACACACAGATATTAGGTCTAATTCCAGAAATAAAGCACTAACTTTAGATAAAGTGATAATTTTGACTCAAACTTTCACTTAAATCCCAAATCTGACATTCGTTGACTTGGAACCGTTAATTGTCCAAAGTAATTATTCCACCTCAGTAATAAATCCACGTCTCTTGCTAACTTTATTGAAAGCATTATTTATTGTCTTCTTCTCAGAGCCACAGTTTAAAGAATAATAGTGAAGTTGTTCATGATCTCCTTTACTTTATCGACAAGTCAAAAAGATCTTCGAATTGAATCTCTTTGACCAGCCTCCGCCATTTTGTCATAATTTGAAGCTAATGGATCGCCACCCATCGAGAGATGCCACTGACAAGATCCGCCAAAGCTCATGACCAAAACCATTTTTTTGACACAAGCCCAAGCCCTCCCTTGAAACTTCAAAGTCTAGGCCATTAATCAACTGATCTCATTCGATATATCGGACTCTAGTTATGGTCATTAATAAATTGATTTTGTTGGAAAGTATAGTGAATGAGATTCTAAAGCTATTACCTAGCCAAAGTGCTTGTAACAATATACAATATCTCAAGCCTCGATTCACTTGAGGACTTTCTACGGAAGATAGCATCGGTTCATGGTAAGCTCAAAAAGGGTGGCAGGGTACATGTTGAAGCCATTGCCAGAATTGTTCTGCATGACTGGAATGAAGGCAAAATCCCTTGTTCGAAGCTTCAAGGGAGGAGGGCTTGTTCTAGAAAAAGGTTGTGGTCGAAAGGGAAAAAGAGAGCTCCGACTCGATTCTTGCATCCGATCTCCGATCGCGTCCCCTCCTCTATCACCTAACCTGCTCAAGAAGCCTTCGCTGTTGTAATTGACACTTACACCGCCAAGCCAGAGGTTGCTCTGTTTTGCCTTGTTTTACTATTAAGAGTGCCCGGAACGCTTCGTGCTCGTTCAATCTTCTTTTTTCAGCGACGACGCCTCCAGTATCTCAGCTCTCTAATTTGATCACCATTTGCGGCCAACGTCTGCACCTTCAAAGGTAGTTCACTTTCGTACTCTGTTTTGATAAGATTGAGGCCGACAAATTTAGTTGCGGTTCGTGTGAAAATAGTCTCCAACTGAGAATTTGTTAGTAATTTGAGCTTGCTTGAAATTGAAGCTGAGGCTCGATTTCTTCGGTAAGGTTATTGTTCACACAAAGCATTCTCAAATGCACAACTCAGTACGCTAGACTCTGCAATCTGAAATGCGAATTCCTCTTTTTCTTTCTTTCCACCCCAATTTCCCCTTCACAATGTAAAACCAGACTTTTGCACCTCCACACCTTCACTGACAAAACCCCCAAATCAAATCCACATAGTTGAAAAGCTGGTCTAGCTGGAGACCTTTGCCGAGACCACAAATAATGATCCTACTCAGAACCTTCAACCAAACGATGAGGATATGCTGAAAAGGAATCAAGCCCTAGCAAGAGTGTGAATTAGGAAAGCATCACCTTATCGCTAGAATTGCAACAGGAAGATTGGCTGAGGAGGAAGATGTGCCCCAACTTGCTGACATGGATCTATTAATGATGTGGAAACGCCACGTTGGACGAGTAAGGGTGACTTCAAATGGAGGGTCAACAGGAGCAAAATTTGGGACTCGAGTAAAAGTTAGTGATTTTTATTGAGACAAAAAAGAAATTCGGGCTAGAATTATCACTCGACCTAAAGTTAGTGCTTTTTTTTTCGGAATTAGGCCCAAATATTACAAGAATGTTATCGATCAGAACCTGCATCAACAGATAAGTCTAATTCGAGGGCCCTCGAGTTTATAGCAAGTTATCGGGTTTATGCAGAGCAAATAGATCTACAGGACAGCCAAATTATATGATCAATGTAAATCCGCTCTACTCAACCAAAGAAAACAGCATCAACTTTACAACATTCAACCATAGTTTTTGGTGGTTCAGACAGGCCAGGAAACATACAGTGTCTTCATTTGCACAACAGACCAAACTAGACACATATATATCGCTTGCCAGTCGAGATAAATCGCAGGTCTCACCTTTAACTTATACAGAGAAAGATAACGACAGACTCCTCGGTAATAGGTTGCAGCAAGTCCCCCTTAGCCCATGGCATACTTCTGGGTCCAGCTCCTCGCAGTCGCCTCGTACTTGGCCCGGTCAGTCTTGTACATATGAGCGATTTCTGGCACCAGGGGATCATCTGGGTTCGGGTCCGTCAAGAGCGAACAGATAGAAAGCAAGACCTGAAGGATAAGACAAGAACCTTTCCCACCGACTTAAGACACGGGTCTTCTTTTAACTTTGCAACCATGCAATGCGTTAATGGCAGCAAACTGAGAACCCAAGGCCATTTCAAGGATCCTCGGCCAAGGAGAGATCAATCACGACAGCGGGATGTGAAAGTTCCAAAAACTAACCCGTTTTCAACTCATCTTATTTCACCTCTAAGATGTTAACTGCTAATTTATTTAATCTAGAAATAACAGACGAAATGCATCGCCCGAATTCGAGGGGCAAAAAAGGATTCCGCACATCAAACCACCATATCAAAACATAATTATTCAACTAACACAAATGCTCTACAAAGACTGTCAGCATAGTTAGCCACACCAAAAACTGTGCGTTCCGTACAAAGTTCATTTTTAAAAAAAAAGATTGTCCTTTGGGATAAAACCACGAAAAGTTCATCATAAAGGTTCGCAAAATTTACTGCCCTCAGGGTCAGGTGATAGTTTCCCTCTCAAGAGTCGAGATGAATCAGTTGACGCTCGACAGCAGAGCTCTATGGCACATTAGCAAGAAGACTAAGACCAACCAATGCATTAACAATAGTACATAATGCATGGTGGATCTGCAATGATCAATGACATTAACTGTAAGCATACAGTATGGCACTCAGCTGTTTTCTAACATCCATTTCTGAAAACCATGAGAAGACTGACGTGTGAAAAAGCAAGACCATTTGTTTTCTGATGTGCATTGCCTAAGGATAACCTTGCCTCAACTGTAACTCTTCAACAGTATTAACACATCAAGAGCAATGAGCACACAAATCAAGTGGGTTTGAAAGTCATTAGCTTTTCAGTAGCATATGTACAATCAAGAGAGCAGGACCTTGGAAATGGTTAAGGCAGGACTCCATTGCTCCTTTAGAATGTCAAGACAAATGCTGCCGTTGCTGTTAATATTTGGATGGAAGACTTTGGTCCTAAACGCTACCTGCAAAACAGGGGTGCACACGTTATCATTAGCGTCCATTTCTCAGTAGCCAAAAACTATGATGCTGAGGGTTAACTTTCTGGCTGTACTAAAATTAACTTTCTTGCTGAATGATTACTGATCTGCATATGAAGTAAACTGATCATACAAACATACTATATAATCTAGCCAATAATGGATGGAAAATCATGTATAAATCGCTCATGGGCTATGACAATGATCACAACTTAGAATCTAATCCCCAAGGATAGAAAGCAATATCACATTACTTAGTTGGCCAACCTGTCCATCATTAGTTATTCCAAAATGAGAAGTTTTCTATGCACAGACAGAAAGGTTAGCAAATGTGTTTGGAAAGGCAAAAGCGGAAAACAATCCACAACCTAAGTTAAGGCATCTTTTACCACAACTTAACTTTGAAGAAGAAGAAGAAGAAGAATACACCCAATGGTGTTACAATCCTTCATTTATCATATGACGGGGAAATAAAAAAAAAGAGTTCATGATGTCATTCATCTCTTGAGAGGACGACGAGAAGTATAGATCCCATACCTTAGGGGGTTTAAATGGGTAATCTGGAGGGAAATGGATAGTTACTAGAAATACTCCGCCTGCATAAGGACTATCTGAGGGACCCATTATTGTTGCTTGCCAGTGGAACATGTCCTCTCCTACAGGGCCTGCCAATAATTTTAAAACAACAAGATACATAATTCACATTTCAGCACCATAGCTACTCTGTCTCACATGAGGAACAAAAGTACGAAACATATTTTCCAGCACATGACATTTGTCTTGAGTCACCAATAGGCAATTGACAGAGAACCCAAAATTTGATCAGTATATTACAACGTTCAACTGAGTTTAATTTGCTTCTGATTTTCCCACCTGATGCGTTTTCAGGTATCTGCAGTCTAGGTTAGCTTAGTGAGATCTTTCAAATTCAGGACATCCGCTAGTAATAACATGAACTGCTCGTGTCTCTTGGCAATAAAACCAATTTGATGATCAAGGCACTGAGAATAAAAAAGAACTAGCATACCCCCATCTACACATTTGGTCCAAGACTTGTACACAATGGAAAGAACAAAATTATGCTCCTTACTGCCTTCAGTTTCACTTGTCACCAAGCAACTGTCGTTCCCAGATGGGCCAATCCAATGTGCTTTAAGGTATATAGGCAAGACAAAAACTGCTTTAAGATACAAAAGTAGAAGCTAAAAGAATTGTACAGCTCCAAAACCAGGTCAAACCATTAGTAAATTGAATCTTCATTATCCAAATCTCAGTAAGCCACCTCATTCATTACATCAACCTTCAATATGGAGTGATAAAGAAAATTAGTGGGGAAAGTTTTGACCTTCAACCTCCACGAGATACAAACACCTGAAAAGCTCATGAAGAAATTTCTTCTCCTAATCGAGGAACATCTTGAAGAGATACTTCAATGGTCTTCTTTGCCAATCACACCCATCATCCATGTAGATGGAGATGCACAAGTAGCACCAGACCAAGCAAGTTAGCAATAATCTTCGCAACCACTATATTGTCAAAGACATACCAAGACTTGCATGCCTGTCCACTAGTGTATTCTATTTGCTCTTCCCAGAAACCAATTCATTGCAAATGGAAAGATTCTAGCAACAACTCTTCCAACACAATTCATGTGTATGATCCTAGCAATCAGCCTCCATATCAACAAAAAGAATCTGTTTTACTGTCTCTAGCAGGCACTTCAAAGCCAATACATCACATACAAGCATATTCTAAACTCAACCGCCAACAGTAACAAAAAAGCAAGCACAAGAAGAAAACCCTGCAACAAAAACTACAGAACCCGAAGCTCAAGAGCGGATCAATCTTAACGCAGTAAAAGATCTAACAGAAGAATTACTAAAAATTACTAAAAAAAAAAAGCAAAAAATTGGTGAGAACAGAAGAAGAAGAAGAAGAAGAAGAAGAAGAAGAATGAGGTACCAGCACTGCAGGAGGTAGGAGGGTCTTTCTGGAGATCTTTGAGCTCCTTCAGGATCCGCTTCGAAGCCATCGACGCAGCTCCGATCCAAAAGAGAGAGAGAGAGAGAGAGAGAGAGAGAATTTCAGGGAGAAGGAGGAAGCTTGACGAAATCAACAAAGGAAAAAGAAAACAATGGCGACAAGTCCACAGAGTCTTGATGGATAAAAAAAAAAAAAAACGAACCCAACAAAAAAAAAGGAAAAGGAAAAGAATCTGGTTCTCTAACACGGAGAGGATTTGGGACCCCTGTTGTGGCTTGCGCTTTGGTTCTTGTAATAAATTTTCATTTTTTTTATCGTCTTGTCAGATAGTAAAGTAAAAGGAACCACCTTTGCGATCAACTTCAAATCTCCTTTGCTTGCTTTTTTGGAAATGCAAATGGGGCGGCTATGGAGCTTCGGCCAATTGGTTCGTGGTTCGTGTCCGCTGGGGGCCCTCTTGCCATGCTTGTCCATTTTCCTTTTCTAAAGCATTGTAACTGAAGTTTCAGTTTAGTCCAAAATGTTGAACCTTTTGCAAATACAGTTCTACAGTTTCACAATTCAACCACTCTTCTTTGACATGTACTCTACTTGGTACTTGATAGATGATATTTCATCCTTTTTTTGTTGAGTTAATACCATGAAAAACCCTAAATTGATACAATTGTGACAATTTTACCCCAAACTGGTACAATTGTGATAAATTTATCCCGAATTATTTTTTTGACCATCAAAAACCCTGAACTGGTATACTTGTGACAATTTTACCCCAACTAATTTTTTAATATTATTTTTTTTTATTTTTTCGAATTTTTTCGATTAAATTTTTTATTTTTTCTTTCTTTTCTTTTCTTTTCTTTTTTTCCTTAATCTTCTTCATCTTCAATTTCTGGCCGATCGCCGGACCGGTAACCAGCTGAAGGCGGAAGCCGACGAGGGCTCAGCCCCGCCGACCGCTAGCGAGATCGACCTCATCAATGTTGGGAGGGGCCAACCTCATCGGCTTTTGCCTCTGGCCGATCACCGGTCCGGCGACCGACTAGAAATTGAAGATGAAGAAGATTAAGGAAAAAAAAGAAAAGAAAAGAAAAGAAAAAATAAAAAAATTCGAAAAAATAAAAAAAATTAAATTAAAATATTAGTTTGGATAAAATTGTCACAAGTATACCAGTTCGGGATTTTTGGTGGTCAAAAAAATAATTCGGGGTAAATTTATCACAAAAGTATCAATTTGGGGTTTTTTGTGGTTAAAAAAATAGTTTGGGATAAAATTATCACAACTGTACCAGTTTAGTGTTTTTCGTAGTATTAACCCTTTCTTTTTTCTGTTGGTGATTGGATGATGCATGTTTCAGACATCGATCTCAAAGATCAGTCCTCGCCCCGTGCCTCGGCATGAGTTTACCGTCCCACTATCTTAGTTTCTAACTAAATTGTGTTGTCAAATTGTACGTGACTTCAAACTTTGTGACTGGAAATGCCGGTTTGATTCCGTCATTCCAGTTGGTGGAGGTATCCATCGAGAAGGCCACATAATTTAGACCACTTTTTTACTAAATTGGCTAAATCAAATCAATGTCACGTCAAGAAAACAACAGACCACATCGTTCTTTTCCTCAGCGCAAGAGAGTGAGTTACCAGTCTAATAGGATGAACACACCGAGGGTGTCCAGCTTCTTCTTGTTGGATAGCACAACAGACCTGTCGCTGATTGAAAGGCGTCCCTCAATCATTTTGGACCTTTCCTTTCCACACGTGAACTTCGTTTGCTTCCGTCTCCGCTGTTCAAAGTTTGTTTCGCTTACCTCGTTCTGCTTGGCAACATCTGCCATTAATCGCCAGTTACCGCTTCTGTCACTTTACGTGGCAAGAACCTAGATCTGTGTATTTTTACATCTTCTAACAGATTATGATCGCTCCGCTCTGTCACTGGACATATGTGGCCTCCGCTAATCATGCGTTACAAGATAAGGCCCTTTTATAAGTTGTCTCTGTTACTTCACCTTTGGTTTCTGAAAAGCAATCACTTCTCTCCATTTTGAGCGACCAAGAGTTCAACATATTATTGAGGCATTGCTTTTGTAGGAGCAAAAGTGAGAAATGGGTGTGCGGATCTTGAAAGCATTGGCCATTTTAAGGCGTTTCTTGGTGGTGTTGGTGGTGATGATGGGAATACTGAGCTTCTCATGCTACTCCAAGTGCGAGTTCAAGGCAATATTCAACTTTGGCGACTCAAACACCGACACAGGCGGGTTCTATGCAGCTTTTCCGGGGCAAACTGGGCCGTTTGGCATGACCTACTTTAAGCGGCCATCGGGGCGGGCATCGGACGGAAGGCTCATCGTCGACTTCTTGGGTAATGTTGGATGAGATTCATTCAGATGTTCTAATAGGTGTCTTAAATAGTTTTGACTTGGAATTCCTTTAACTACATGGTTATGCTTTATGGTCCATCAATACAGTATGTCAGTCTCTTCTTTATTTGCCTGAGACATGCAAATGCAATGCAGTTGTTTAGCGGATGCGAATGTAATTAAAAAGGGGATCACAATTTAACTGCCCTTCCAGAATCCACTGGCGTAGTTTTTCTTTCCACAGTAAATAACCGGTAATTCTGAAATAGTTCAAAGAAGATGCATAGCAAAAATCGAGGGTTGCTTAGCGTATGCAAATACACGGCATTTGTCCACATTCTGTCGACAAGTCTTGTACAAGCTTCTCACAGTGCATTAATTACTTTCCAAGATGAGAAAATGGCCAGCGCAGCAATTGCTGGGTCATCATCGATGACAGATTTTGCAGAAGATAAAATTTTGTTTCGGCCAAGTTTCCTTATTTACTTCTTTTTTTCCTTGTCTTTTGGTTGCATGAGATTGTCAAGAATTCTCTGCATTGTCCCTGGAAATAGATCTCTATAGATAAACTTTGCCTAACGTAGAGACATTTAATAAGTCAAATCAATCGCAGTGCATGAAATGGTGAGATGGGCTGCATATTGACACCATCAACCATGAGCTCTGCGTGTTTTTGGTACTATAATGTTTTGCTTACAACCTTGATGCAGAAACGAATCTCTTGATATTTTCTCCCAGTTAAATCACGGGAAAGTGAAACTAATGAACTAAAGTGCGTTAAAATCTTTCATTGGATGTGGCAGCACAAGCTCTAGGACTGCCATTTCTGAGTCCATATCTGCAATCAATTAGGTCTGACTACAGACATGGGGCCAACTACGCGACGCTGGCATCAACTGTGCTCCTGCCAAACACGTCCTTATTTGTATCTGGGCTCAGTCCTTTTGCTCTTCCCATTCAGCTCAACCAAATGAAGGCATTCAAGGCCAGAGTTGATGAATTTCACTCCTCCGGCCAGAAGGGTATACCATAAACTGGCAAAATTAGTTAGTTGATGATAACAGACACCACAAGTGAGCAATGAAAGATTTTCTGACACGATGTGTTAGTTTCTGTAACATTGATTTTCAGGATCAGATCTACCTTCACCAGATATATTTGGGAAGTCCATTTACACCTTTTACATTGGTCAGAATGACTTCACATCCAATTTAGCATCTGCTGGTATCGGTGGAGTGCAGCAGTATCTTCCTCAAGTTGTGGCCCAGATTGCTGCAACTGTCAAGGTGAGCGCTCTGTTTGGCCTAAGAACTTTCTTCTTGTTTTTCCCACTTTCAACACGTATAATTATCAACTTATGTAAGCTCAACATGACTGACAAACACCGATATATACTGAAAAACAAAAACCAGACTGGAGCTTATAGAAAGATCGAGCTGTTTCAATCTATCAAATCATGTGTCATGGGGCTACTGATTAATGTCTATATGATGCCCTGCAGCAAAATGATCTGCAAGCGGGTCCAGATCAAGATGAGGCCCTGGAAGGGACCTTATCTAGAATTGCGAAATTAAGCTCTATTGATCCAGAGTCTAATGAATTAGATGGCCCATACTTGCAAGATTTGTACAGACAGCTTATTCAGTTGTTCCTTGTCTAGGTCCATGCACAGTAATAAGAATAAACACAACAGTACACTAGCAAAAAGTGGTACACTCTGTGTCAAGCTACCTTGTCTAGGTCCAAGGTGATAAGATTTCACTCACCAAACTTCCAACTGTCGCAGAGTCGACCAATTACATTGAAATATCGCATGGGTTCAGTTTACTTCACAACCTGCATATAAGTGTATCGATTTGAACAATACGTGGTCATGCTTAACCGGATCTTCTATGTCAATTATAAAATAGTTTACCTAGTAAATGCTTTCAAATTAATATAAACGTCGTCTTTTTTGCAAATATCTTGCTTTTGTAGGAGCTATATGCCTTGGGAGGGCGTACATTTTTTGTGTTAAACCTCGCTCCAATCGGCTGTTATCCAGCCTTTCTGGTGGAGCTCCCTCACGGCAGTTCCGATCTCGACATGTATGGATGCATGATTTCTTACAACAACGCAGTCGTTGAGTACAACAAATTGTTGAAAGACACACTGGCTCAAACCAGAGCTTCTCTTCCTAATGCCAGCCTCATCTATGTCGACACACACTCGGTTCTGCTAGAGCTATTTCGACATCCCAAGTATCATGGTAAGCTTCTGTGATTCTGTCACTTCTTAATGAACTTTGACCTTTGGGAAAAATTGAGATATGATTTCATAATCTCATCATCAAGTTGAATTAATTTTTGCTAGCAAGCACCAGAGAAGCAACCTCCTACTGCTAAGCGCTAGACTAATTAATAGAGGACATAAATTATGAACTATTAAAGAATCGAGAAAGGTACCTCTTCTTTACCCAAAAAAAAAAAAAAAAAAGGTACCTCTTACTTGACTCTGCATTGGCTCGCAGACATCAAAGTGTACTAACAAGCTAACAACCAATATTTATAACACCATTTCATGAATACAGCCAACATTTTCCAATTGCTTATTTGATGGACTTGGTCTTGTTGAATCATGGGTATCTATATCTTTCCCCTTAAAATCTACAGGTTTTGAATAATTTGAGTTTATATATATATTTTTATATGGTTTGGATCGATTCAGGACTCAAATACGGTACCAGGGCGTGCTGCGGATATGGGGGCGGTGAGTACAACTTCGATCCTCGAGTCTACTGCGGCAGTAGCAAAGAGATAAATGGCAGCTTGCTAACTGCTTCGGCTTGCAATGACCCCTCCAACTATGTAAGCTGGGATGGAATACATGCCACCGAAATTGCTAACAAGCTAATTACCTGGGCCATCATAAATGGATCTTACTTCGATCCGCGGTTTTCGCTCAACCAGCATTGCGATCTCCAACCCATAGGTTGACATTTAGTAATCTCTACAGTCGTGTATGCTGCTGCTCTTACAGCGATGACCCGTCAACTGTATTAAACCTTCAATTTTTCCTTTGAAGTTTTAAGGAACAAGTTTGGCCCTTTCTCTAAACTCCTAGAAATTTTGTATGGACGACGTGAATAATAGCTAAATGCCTTGACAAATATTATGTGTGGTTATTAGGCAATATCCGCTCACAAGACCGTGCTACCACTTAGACCGAACACCATGCTCACAGCACAATGAACTAACTGGTCGATGATCACGCGCAATTTACCAAATGCGGGATCAAAATTTTTCTTCAATTACAGCTGAAACTATAACTTAATTCATGCCCCAAAGAGTTTTATGTTACAGGATAGCTCAGCGATCGCACGTATATCTAGAAATTGTTGCTGTGAGGTCGAAGGACGCCGGCGATATAAAACAAGAAAAAAGCGTGGATACAATGCACGTCCTCTGAAACCCTGCTAGTTCACTGAGTGGGTCCTCCACGTTCGCCTCACGTTGTGGTTTAGATGGAAGCAGTATCATGCCATGGAAACTTACCAGCAGATGTGCCAAAAATTTGCCGGCAGCCAATACCTTACTTTGAGTCATACATTCTCCTACCACGCGTCTGACAATGAAACAAACACAAAGTCACACCATGCTTGTAAAATATTTTTAATCTCGTTAATTAGTCTCCTTCACAAGAATAATCACAAGTCAAATGAATCCACCAATCTAGAGGTGTAAACGACGTACCAAAGCCCTTTTCTAAAAAAGCAAAACCAATCTGTCAATTTCCTTTCCTTTCTTCCCCTGATGGCAACATCCCAGAGTTTTCCTAGGAAATTTCCTGAGGTATCGTTCACATTGAGAAGTTCTGTACGGGGGCGTTTTCTTTTTCCTTGCACATGTTGAGAAGAACAGAGAAAGGACTAATTATGGAAACAATCCAATTGAAGAATCAATCTGCAGAGTCACGGCACATGTTCGTTAGCCTCAAGAATCGGCTGGGTTCTGATCATCGATGCTGAAGGCATTTTACTAGTCTCTATCCAGATCGTATCAAAAGAGACGCCCTTCTCAGACTCTTTCTCCATTTCCTTGATCCTCTGCCTCGCCACTACCTTGTACGTCCCCAACACAATCAAGCTCGCACAAAATAACACGATGAACCCACCTACGAACCCTACAACCCACCATTTCCAAAACCTTGCTTCTGTCTTCTTCTGTTGTGGGGCCGGAGCCGGAGCTGGAGCCGGAATTACAAGGGCAAAATGACCTTGACGACGTGCAACACATCCATTCAATGAAGTCATGTTGCTAAAACCAACCAACCCATTAGACCTGAACTCGACGCATTGCACGGACTGATTTGATGTCCGCAGCTCTAGCTCAGCTGGAGAGAAACTCACCAAAATGGGACTGCCTTTAATGCTCAAATTGAGCTTCTGGTTGCCAACTCCACTTGAATTGGAAGCAGCAAACACCATGAACCCCACAACAGGACTGACCAGCCTATACCCAGGGACTTCATAGTAATTAGAAGACAAATTCTTGAGGTTCTCACACAGTATGGCAAGCCTCTTCGCATAAGGCATGGGAATAATCCTTGGTGGGAAGTCGAAAGACGTCAGGTTTGACCCTCTGACCCAAAAGCTCGAGCTCCTGAGCCTGACGATTGAGGCTTCAATCCCAGAGAAGTTGACAGGGAGGGAGATGTTGTAAACAACTCCTGTTCTTGGTTGTTGCAGTGTTTTGTTGGCATATTCGTGAATGACTGCATCTAAGAGCTCCGGGTCATAGCCTCTTGAAGCTTGCACGAGCGTGGATGAGAATGACCACAAAAAGAAAGCCACCCAGATGACAAAACCAAAGCCTCTTCGCATCTTTCATTTCATAAGGACCAGAACAAAAGAAAAAAAAGAGAGAGAGGCTCTTGATCATGAATGAATGACTACTCGACTATAACAATACAATTGACATTCAAGAAATCAACTTTCGAGGGAAATGGTTTTTACCTGAAGCTTTCTTTCTGTTCTCATAAAAGAAAAATGCCATCAACCTCAGAGTCCGATTCAATTTCTTCTTCAAGGACGGATCCTTCTCCTTCCCCGCAAAAGGTCTCAATCTCGAACCCCAACAACAAGCTGCAACAAAGCCAGAATCGACGTCCCCTCAGATGCAGGCTTGGGACATGGAGATGAAGGAGGATTCAAAAAGCTCCGAGCTCATCAAACTCCTCCTATATCCGTCGCCATGTCCTTGGAATGGCCTAAAGAACAGGAGGATTGAGCTGTATTATTATGGTCAGAGAGAGAATACGTAACCAAATGACTATATGGGGTTAGTGAGATGGGTCTGATGATTCATCATGCGATAACCGGAGCCACGCTGGACAGGCACCCCGAGGAAAAACTTGAAAGGCGAGAGAGTCAACGGAAGTTTCGCCTTTTCGGATGTCCTTTTCTATATCACTTCGTTGGAAGACTTTCGGACGTAGATGTTTTTCACGTTGGAATCATAGTTTTTCGCGGGTGCATGTTGGGTTCAGGGAACAAGAATGGGGTTGGTTGTGTGACAGACGGTTCCAACGAGGCACAGATAGCCACGGCCCCCACGAGAGAGGACGAAACCAAACCGGTGAGCTCCCTCCCAAAAACAGTCATGGCTTAATTTGGCCTCTTAGGCATGTCTTTAGGAGGAATACGTCTTTGCCTAACGCAGCATGGGCGGTTAGTGAATATCTGCCAACGCACGAGTATATTCGGCTAGTAAGAAGATGTATATACAAAATTAGAGTGAATTAGATAATTAATATGCGGTACGGACGGGTTCGGCATGTTAGATCGAGACGCTTTCCGTGATCCGATGATAACCCTCGACGAACGATTTGAGCATCATGAATTTCTTGCATCTGGTTTCATGAGAACTATTACGTACACCCATATTGGAGAAAAGCTATAATGTACGCATTTAATCTAAGGTAATCGAGTAGGTTATATCTATCTCTTTCCTCAACGTGTATAACTCAACTTCCGTACTATTTACAATACCTAAAAGCCGATCAATAGCTATCACGCACCAAATAGAACGATGCGATTATCAGGGTATGCTCTACCACTGAGCTAACAGCCCGTCGGGTGGCAATCCCGCCGAGGCATGCCAAGTCGAAAGCGAGAGAAATCCCATCCCCCTTTCCCCTTCCCCTTCCCCGTGTTATTAGGTGGGAGGGGCATGGAGACATTAAAAAGCGGATTCCATCAATTTGTTCTGACCTAGGATTCTCATGAGCTCGGTGTCACTTCACCGTCTAGCAACGAAAGAGGACTTCTATCTCCGAGTTGAGCTCGGGCGTGGCTTTAGAAGGAAAATGCCAATGCAAAGGAGGTTAAGGCTAGAAAAAAAAAGGAGTAGATTAGGGTTTTAGGCTCATGCAAGAGTGGTCCATTGCTCCAAAAAAGCCTTGCCAAACGGCCAGTGCAAAGGCGGAGACTACGGGATGTCCGCATTCGAGTAGGTGTGCCGATGTCTTGTCTTCGACAAGGGGCATTGAGAAAACACGTGGGTGTTGCATCACATGAACAATAATCTTGCTAGGGCTAATGACTTATAAAATCATAACTCCCATTATTGTTTCACTTAGCAGTTGCCAAAATGAAACAGCTCAACAACCGCACTCATTGAGGTCTTTCTACTTTAATCTGGCCGACCCCGTTGGTTTTGATAGGTTTCGGATATGATTCACCATCAGCCATTTTTAAGTATAAAACCTATTCGCAACGTCGTATGACCCAATTAGACATGAGATTCGTCGAAATTGGATTGCCCAGCGCGATTGCGACGTCACTTGGGGTCTCCGTCTCGGGGCATCGTGATTGATTTGCTATGCATTATCATCGGATTAACTAGTACACAAATTAGTTTCTAGTGAACTTGTGGGCCCACGAAAACCCATAATCCCACGTACAAGATGATGTAGATGTGATTGTCTTGTCAACGGCCAAATTGGAATTCTGAGTTCAAGCTGACGTGGATGAACGGATTCTGAGCTGGGCTTGGGCTGAATCCTTGGGCCTTAGCCAGTTCAAGTAGTCATTACTAACCCTCCGCCTCGCATACTTTTTGTTTATTGAAAAAATGATATAAATGATTTATGAATTTTGATTTAATGTACGATGGCATTCCTGAATTTTTAATTTATTTAATATTATTCTAAAACTATTGATAAATTTTCAATATAATTCCTGAACTTTTATTTTGTTCAATGGGATCTGTGAACTATTAGAAAATATTCAATTTAGTTCTTGAATTATATGAAAATATTTAATGTCGTCCTTCTGTTAATTCAAGTTGACGGAATTTGCTCATGTGATTTTCCAATCCGATAAGCTTGAATGATGGACAAAAAAAAAAGTCATACGTGGATTATCCACGTGAGAAATTTATCTCAAATTATGAAAAGAAAACTCCATGTGAGATATTTGAAATCCCTAATTTTTTTTTACTTTTCTAAACTAAATGGATAAAATGATGAACGTGTTGATCCATCTAATCCACGTCATAAAATAACATATGATTCATTGTTTGAACAAACGGAATGATTATATAAAATATTTACCAATAGTTCAAAGATCATATTGAACAAATTCAAAATTCAAAAACTATATTGAACATGTATTAATAATGTAGAGACCACATCAAACAAATTAAAAATTTAAGGGCAACATTACAAATAAAATAAAAGTTCACGAATTATTTACTGACAAAAAAAAAGAGTTTATGAATTATTTATGTTATTTGCCCTAGTTTATTTTAGGCAAATAAAGCAAGCAAACTAGCGAGTGAAGGAGAGTGTGCGCTTCTTCAGTTCTTCCCGCTCTAGAGAGAGAGAGAGAGAGAGAGAGAGAGAGGCGGAAAAGCAAACGTGGATTTTGTAGATAGGCAGCCGACCAATCAGAGAGCCCCGTCGATCCACGTGTCGATGGAGATCCGTGTCCGAACGGAGGCGTGGTCTCGAAAAATCCCAGTGGATAATACGCAGAGCTGTTTAACGAAGGATACACAGAAAGCGAGAGAGAGAGAGAGAGAGAGACAGAGGAGATAAACGAAGAGAGGCGCACCGCACCACTGCTGAGAGGCCACAGTTTGCGTCAGCAGCTCACCGAATGGCAGCAGCATCCACCTCCATGGCGGCCACCGCCGCGCTGTTGCCGCCCCGGGCGGCCAGGACGTCCTTCGCCGCCGCCGCTCGGGTCTCCTCCTTGCCTCACCTCCCGCCATGGCGCTTCTCTTCCCGTCCCGCCAGGCTCTGCTCAGGTACATTTGTTTTCGGTTGAGCGAATTTGAACTGTTCGGTTAAGGAAGGTGCGCGTGTGTGGATGCGGAAATGCGTGGAGTGTGAGTGGATGACTCCATCTTGTACTTTACAAAATCGAAGTTGAATTCCAGACACTAGGAAATGTGTCGTGAATACTGGTAATTCTTTAGCAATCGTTGAATGAAGCACCCGGCTTTTGTAGGATGAACAGTAGGCAATGGATTGGGGGAATGGAGGTAATATCTGGTTGCTAGTTCTGTAGAAAGATTTATGAGGGTACAAGGATATGTTTGCAAGACTGTCAAAGCTGGCTGTAACTGATGAAAGTGCAATGCGGCGGTTCGTTTCAAGAAGACGGAAATGCGTTAAGTGATTTGGGTTGGGGGAGGCGGGGGGCGTGGCGGGGCGGCGGCGGGCGGTGAGAGAGTGAGAGAGCAATTGGGTGTGATGCACATTTTCCTCTTTCATTTTGCAAATCCGCACAACGCCTATTTATTCACAAGTCACGAGGAAGATGGGCGATATGAAAGTGCTGCATTCAAGTTAACTTTACAGCCATTATGAGAAAAGGAGCATACCTAATGGCAATGACTCGGGTAGTTTTCTGAGTTCCCGTGCCTCTTGTGGACCTGCTTACACGGACGATATAATAAGCACACAATTTTACATGTGAGGCTGTTACATTAGGGAGGCAACCTGGGGAGGAGCAGTTTGGAACAACATAATAGCTTTGCTGGGGGGTGAAGTAGGTGCCCATAATAGGTTCAATCAAAGCAACCTATTTTGTTGACAGACGAGTAGGCTGATAGCTGACTTAATTTGTGAACCTTTAAAGAATTGCCTTGTCGTCATTATCTGTTTTAGTTTGAGGTGGATGACGACCATGTCGTCTTATCTTCTTATGTTACCAGAGCCGCGGAGATTATCACTGGTCCAGATTAGAGCCTCTTCAGATGATTCCCCCGCTCCAGTTGATGCCGGGGAACTTTTCTCAGACCTGAAGGAGAAGGTGAGAGACTTCACTAAGCCACGATTGCTACTGAAGCAAGCCAGGTATTCCTTCTCTCGTTTTGCAGAGCTAATGTCGATTAATCCTCGTGTCTCTCTTTCAGTGGGACGGCCTGGAAAATAAGTCAACGGTTATTCTCTATGGAGGTGGGGCTATTGTGGCTGTCTGGTTATCGTCCGTTGTGGTTGGAGCTATCAACTCTGTGCCTTTGGTATGTTGTTTTGTTAGATTAGAATACAGATGCTTTTGTCTTATAGTACTTTGCTCTGCCATAAATGTGGTACTTTGTTCGGCCAATGGCTTAAATACTCTCCTGGGGACATCGTTCAGTGCCATGAATTTTCTAACAAGTATGTTTTCTGTGACCAGCTTCCAAAGATCATGGAGTTGGTAGGGCTTGGATACACCGGATGGTTCGTCTACAGATACCTTCTATTCAAGGTAAAGTAACTAAGCAGTTCATTTTCGTGGAGTCTTACCTGTGTTCGCAGCATGACCCTGAAGTTTCCAATGTGTTTTAAGTTGAGGATTATCAAACGAGGAACTCTAACTTCGGTGTCTACTAACTGGCTTTCACTTCTGCATGAATCTAGTATACACACTATGCTTTTGATATTACATCTATCTTGGGCATCAATCTTCTTCAATAGACGATTGGCCGGTAAACCACGCGTACCTAACAAGTGACATGATTTGTTTCCTCAGTCGAGCAGGAAGGAACTAGCCGAAGATATCGAAGGTCTGAAGAAGAAGATTGCTGGAACCGAATAGGTCCACGAGATCGGTCGCGTGTTCGTTCTTTGTACTCCTATGGTAGAGAGGCACCTGCATTTATATTTCGACGTGGCTCCTCTGTGAATTTCTGTGACTCTTGCATTTCCCTAGCCCCTCCCACCTCGCCTTGTTTCTTGATTTCATGAGAATCAGAGTCAATGCAAGGGTCACGTGTGCTTAATGTGATTTACTATATAGAATGCTGCTGCATCATGTTACGCATCAATAATAGTGGTATCTATGAACAATGCTTCACTTTTGATTCATATGGGAGAGCAGTAACTTTCAAGCCACAGGATTTTCTTTGTCCCCAAATGATCAAAAAGCAAATGGGGGCTGCCAAAGACTTATGCAATGGATCCTTTATGCAAATTGCAATACATGCAACAGTGGTCTCTAAGCCAATTGGACCAAAGAGGTTGGGACCGTTAAAACAATTTAACTCGATAAGTTTTTTCATTGTGAGAAATTGTATTTGGGTGAATTGGGTGTTGGACAAATAGTTGGCATTCAAGCAACCTGCTAATCGATTTCCGGTTTGTTTGAAAGAAAACTGTTTTCGAGAAATCGTATTCCGACTTTTCAGTATTTGGAAGACGGAAAACTAATCGATTTACAGAAATTTTTTTCCATGGGCTGAAAATAACAAGTTTAGATAGAGGGAAAATGATTTCTTCTTCTAGTGAGGAAGGAAATCACTTTTCCTACACCACCAAATAAATGGTAATAGATTATTTTTCCTTCGAAATGATTCGCATGGAAAATGTTTTCCTTTATTATAAAGTTTTCAGTGAAACAAACGCACCGTTTTCCTCTACTCTAAACTTGTTGTTTGCAGTCCACGGAAAATGTTTTTTTTGCGTAAATCGATTAATTTTCCGTCATCTAAACACCGAAAAGCCGGAAAACAATTTTTCTGAAATAAATTTATTTTTCAAACAAAAGGACCTAAAGCTGCCCAAATCTTGAAATGGGCTTACGAATAGGCCCAAAGGCGAAGGTTTCGCTCCTGCTGCTCCTCCTCCTCCTCCTCCTTGCTCTTCTTCCTCCCGCTTCGAGTCGACGCGGCAAGCAAGTCAGCATTTTTCGCACACGGACGCTTCTGTCGGATCCGCCATAGCCGCCAAGCTCGAAGCTTTGAGCGGCAGTGTAATCGGCGACACCTTCCTTACATCCTCAGCTGTCTGTTCTCTCTCTCCGACAAATCCCAAGTTGCCTTCTTCTTCTTTTCTCGGGAAAATGCTACGGCTGGCGAGACCGAAACCTCTGACGTCGTCGTCGTCGTCTTCTTCTTCTTCCTCACTCGATTCGATGGCCCACCGGCTGCTCCAACGGTGCTCCGTCAGCGGGACCGCCAAGGGAAAGGCCAAGCTCAAAGCGGGCCAAACCCTCAAGCGCTCCAGGCTCACCACCAAGAAATCCCCCGGGCCGTCCGACTCCGCCACCAAGGGCGGCGGCAAGCGCGGTCCCTCCGAGGCCGAGGCCCTCGTCGAGGCGTGCCTCAACGCGCCCACCCCGCTCCGCTACTTGACCGAGAAGCAGCGGGCCCGCGAGGCCGAGCGCGAGAAGATGGGGCTGATCAGCAAGGGACCGGCAGCGAGAGATCGACATG
This sequence comes from Syzygium grande, assembly GCA_024733475.1. NCBI lineage: Eukaryota > Viridiplantae > Streptophyta > Magnoliopsida > Myrtales > Myrtaceae > Syzygium > Syzygium grande. Next base: position 6,342,135 of record JAMXDD010000002.1, on the reverse strand, counting down.
CTGAAGAAAGGGAAGTCGAAACTGGGCGTCTCCGAGAAGCCAGAGATAATCGGGACCCCGGGCTTGGATTTGATCTCGTTGGGACTGGTCGATGCGGATAAGATTCCGAAGTATGGGCTCACGGTCGAGGATGGAAGGCGGCTCGCGAAGGAGTATTCTAGGGTTTTGATGAGGAGGCATATGGCGAGGCAGGCTGTGGAGAGTAATTTGTTGCGGATGAAGAAAGAGGCGATCAAGGCGCTGCCAGAGAAGCTGCGAGAGGTGGCGCTGGTGCCAGATTTGACACCTTTCCCTGCAAACCGCTTCATGGCGACGCTCATGCTGCCAATTGAAGGGTACATTAAGAAGGTCAAGGACGCTGCAAGGAAGAGCTCGACCAAGGAGAAGCTTAGATGATTTTGGATGAAGGCCGTGATTAAAGGTTAGAGCTTTCTGTTGTTTTAGGTGCATTGGTTTCTGTATGAAGTTATGAACTATGTTTAGCTAAAGTGTTCCATGTGCTGTTTTGAGGTCAGAAAGGGAGATATTTGTCATAGGTTGTAGCTGATTCTTTGTTGGATATTCATGTAATGCCTGAAGGATGAGCCATAGATGTGGTTCAGGGATGTTGAAATCTTCTCGGTTGATTCGACTCTGTAATTTAGGTGTAGAGATTGGCAGAATGCAGATCATTCTGTGCAGTTTAGAGTTTGAGGCATAGCCATTAGCTTCTCTGGGTATGTGATTGTTCGTCCAGTCTTGATACAATGTGCTTTGATATCCAGTTGTATGCTCAAGAGCGGCAGAAAGAACAAAAATCTCCGTCCTTTTTTATTCTTATTTAAGCAAGGGATGGTTTTAGTCTTCTGTGATCCCATTGCCTAGCAAAACGTCTTTTGATCTCATTGTCGCTAGTCATGGTTTATGGCCATTGTTTTCCTCCTATGATGTGAGTGTGTATTAAATAGGGAAGAAATCCTTTAAGGGTCTTTTCGGTCTGAGGTTTAAGCAAAATCCTTTTCCTTCTTTGAATGATAAATAAGGTTTCATTAAGAAGGTACCAGGGGCACCACCTTTACACAAAACGGCTTCAGGTAGAAGCCACCTATATACAAAATTATGCACAAACGACTTTCTAATATTTCCAACAAACTATGAGAGTGATTCAACTCGATCCCAATAAGAGTGCTTGATCAACCAAATACATAAATTTCCTAGTCCATCTTTGAGTACCCGATACTGATAGGGTGTTTGAACTCTCACGGCACTTAGTTCTGTGAAATGAGTGAAGTTTTTGATACAGGTATTCAGTTAGTTTTCCTGCATGCTTTTCAATTATAGTGAAGTTTCATATATATACTGATCTTTGTTAATCCATAAAGCTTATCTGGAGCTATACAACAGGTACATATAGTGCGTGTCCTAGTTTATTCCAAGTTTAATCTGTGTTGATTCTCCCTATATCTTCTGGTCGTAATCTGGACATCCAGATCACCCTATAGATTTTGTGGATGTTGTTATTGTTACTTTCTATAGTCAATTTTTTTTTTTTTCGTGTTCTGTAGTCATTTGGACTTGTTAATTTGTCTATGGCTAACCAAGGTAGTAGTGGAATAGGGGTTGGCTATTTGTTTTGCGAGCTTTGCCTGTTGCTTCTAACTTCTTGCAGCTGTTCCACGACTATTTGGTATCATGCACTCAATTAATCTAAAATAAGAAGACACAGTTGTGTTTCGATAGAAAACTGGTTTGCTGGTATTTTGTGATGGCTTGGGAATTGCAGGATAATCTCTTAGCTTCAGGTTTGCCATGTGTGCTCCTAAAAAAACTGAATGGCCAGTGACTCATGTTTGACATCGTTTGCTTTGCTTTCATGTAATGTCTCTTCAGGAAATTGAATAGTCTAAAGTTGCTGTAATTGGTGTGTTATTCACGTTCCTCTGCTGTTGAATTTAGAGTAATGTCAGTTTTTTATTTTATTTTTTATCAATTTTGAGCAGGTAAGATGTGCAAAGCGAGGGACTGTTGGAAACAATGTTCGAGCAACTGAAGCTAGAAAGCTTTTCTTGATTTGAGGAAGCATTTTTCGAAGAGGAGACTGGCAAATTGGGGTGCTAGTACTCTTAGTCTCTCGTTAGGTCTTGCACTTTCTCTTGTTGGGCTTGTGAATGACAGAAAAATTCTAATAAATTTGCCATCTTCGGCTGTTGGGACTTTGCAAATGCTTGGATCTGCCATCTGCTCCTTAACAGTACCATAAATCTGTTTATTTTGCACATGCGAATCTCAAGTTTATCATTACCTTTCTTTTTCCCTTAATTACTTGCTGAAGTTTTGGAGAACGGTCTGAATTCAATTACCAACTCAACTTAGTTAATCTTCCCTCTGTTGACTATTCTTGGAGAATTCAGTAAAAAGGAAATGCGAGTAGAAGCAAAAGATTTCCCACACAAAGCCCTCATACCGTCTAAAGTAACAGGAAAATGAGATAATAGAAATCACATAATCTAAGCCCTTACCATATAACTGTATTTTCCTTCTTTGATCTATCTGATCGAGTTTTATCTTCTCCATAAACGAAGTTTATTATCCCAGCATTGCAATCTAGGATGGCAGAAGCATGCCTGCTGGAGATCATGTGCGAAAGGCTTAAAATACTTAAACTTCATAAGATTTGGTGGTCATCCGTTCACAACTCAACTTTCAACTGCTGTTTCTTGCATTAGATTTCAAGAACACAAGGAACCAAATTCAACAAACCCTGCTAAGGCATGTTTCTTAGAAACAAAGTGATATGCCTTCAAGATGTATTTCGACTTGGCATTAAATACAGACATATTTGTGAAGCTGAGAAGACAAATCTTCACAAATGTAGATAGCCACTTAAGCCAGTTAACATTGGGCCAACATTCTTGGGAAAAAGGACTTCTCCACAAGAAAATTTTCTCCTCATTCGTATAATTTAAAATTTATGCAAATTGCAATAACAGTATCCTCTATGCAAATTGCAGTAGCAGTATCATCGCAATTGCCTCTACCTCTCGGAGAGGGAGAGACTTGCAGCTAAAGAAAATGGTCAGCGCTATTTAGAAACCAACCACGTTAACATGACTACTGGACTAGAGGAGAGTAGTCAGTTCCTGATGGTAAGCTCGGCTCTTAGATGAAGGATACCGTTGATGAAGTAGTGGCTGTCCTCGGCCATGAAGCTAGTCCACGGTATAGCAAAAAGATTACGGTAACCAACAGCTTTTCCACCAGTAAATGTGTAGTTACCCTTGTATTTACTACTGTACTCCTCCGTGGGTTTCGATCTGGCCGCAAATTCATAATCCACAGCAAAAGTCACAGATCCCTTCTCTTGCATGCCAAGAAATAGCCCAAAGCAATGGAATGAGCTTTGCTGGTCCATGTTGCAATGAGCCGAGAGAAAGAATCCTTGTCCACCCAAGTGGAATGCTTGAGAGTAAACTCGTCCGGCCGGAAAAAGATTTGCACATTCTTCCCTCTTCAAATCCAGATAAACCACACACTGCTGCCTAGGAAGTTCAAACTCAACAACCTTAACAGGTCGATATTTATAGGCCCTCTCCACGAAACGTCGGTTTGATGTTGTGCATTCTTCAGCAGCTAGGGTTCGTTGCCGGTGCGGGGCCTCTGCTTTGAAGAAGAGGGCCTCGAGTACGAGCTTTGATGCAACTTCATGGTCAAAGTCATTACACGATAAAACCTTCTTAAGCTTTCTACAAGACATATAAGGAAAGCGTATGTAGCGTGCAAGGCGTGATCCTAGAACATCACGTCGATCCTCCAGTACTGGATATTGGCCTCTAGCCCATCTCAAGATAAAGTCATACACTGCATCTTCCGATGCAACCTGTAGATCATCACAAGACAGAATGGCCTCGATCCCAGCAAGAGGCAGGCTCATCACTTCTTCTTGATACCTATTTAAAAATGGAAAACATTTATGGTTGAAGCCAAGTTTTTCTATCCAAAACTGTTTACAATTCACTAGCCTAAATCGATCTAATTTGGGAGTCACAAGAGTAGAAAGACAGGAGATAAAAGAAAAGACATTCATCAGATGAAGAAAGGAATAGTAACCTGTTTATGTCCTTGTAACGTGCAGCCAGATACTGCTTTGCTGCATCAGTCAAGGGCTGGACAGCTTCACCCATTAGAACGCTGGATGGGAGCTCTAAATAAAGTAGTGCAGACTCAGGCGTCATGGGCAAATTTCGAAGCAATCGACTGCAATACCTCATGCAGGATGCCACTTCAAATTTGTCAGCAGCCATTAGCACATCAAGTAAAGCAGGAGCTGTATTTGCAGACAGGGTATTGCTGTACATGAAATTCAGAAGTTCCATGAGGGCTGCTTCCTCTGTGTCAAGCAATAAGAAGGAAAGTCAAGTTCTACAGCCAACATGGACAAGCACAATTAAAAGTTCTACGTACAATGGCATCCTATTTGAAATAATAATCATAGCACATGTATGCTTAAAACTTAGAATTCCTGGAAAAAAAAGCGACAACCTAGTTTGAAAGATATTGATAACAGTTTGCATCACATGGGATGCAGCAATCTTATCGCAGCACCAAAAACGAAATGAGGAAAAACAAAATGTTGGTAAAGCATTAGCATATGAAATCGAAAAAATAACAGAGAGGACTTTATACCAGATGCATTGATGCGCAGAGTTACATGCCTTTGTTCCGACTCCCTCATACCATTTGAGAAGAGCTACAAGAAAGATATCAATGCAAAGCGTGAATAATAAATGCTCAAATATAATTAACATTTGAAGTTATCATATTATGAAAAAAGTCACCTTGTAAAAGAACGGACTTTTTGCAGCTAAGATAGGACTGCTGATGTGCAGTGTCCTAATTTTCAAAACTGTGGAAGAGTCCATGCTCCAGCCCGAGTCATTGCTACTTGCCGCTTCATCGCCTAACAGATTACCAAGACAGGTTTAGTGTCATATGACAAAAGATGGACTGCAAATTTTCCTTGAATACATCCCATGTCTTTGCAGTCACTGGACTGCATGATACAACCACGATTCCACACCTAATATAATGCTGGATCCTGAACCCAGTTTACTATATTACAACGATCTCCTGATTTTCTTTCTCCATCCATCTAATATATTCTTTTAAATCTTTGATCTCCGTGAAGGGAAACCATTGAAAGAGGAAAACTAACAAGGACACGCACATACAAGAAACATTTAGTACCTGACGGTGATTCTTCAACCATTGCAACTGCATCATCCTGATTTTCATCACAGTCATCCATATCAGGCTCGTTAAGAATCTGCTCCTCAGGGCATACGGTGATATCAAGAGCTGGAAATAGATGAAACAGGTGAATATTTAGCACCGGCCAATGACGCCTAGGTAAACAGGCACCAAAAATGCACAAAACATGTAAAAGGTGAGAAAACACAGGAAACTGCAAATAGTGAACGCTTCTAAATATCACAAGTGCCGTAAACAGATAGAAACCGATCAAGGCGCAGCTGGGCCAGCAAATATATCAAGACTCAGCCATTGGAGTACAGTAAGACTGCACACATGGGACTAGTTCATAATGTTGATGTTCGTGAAACAACGAAAGAATAGGTGTGAACCAACTTAGATATATGATGCAAGTTGCTACCCAGTACACACGCACCCCTTCGCTAGCTCCATGAAACTGGAAAATGCAATGAACATGTACCCTTTACTCCTGATAGTTCTCCATCTGTCTTTATCCCGATGGGTAGGCTGGGGATTTCCGACTTACCAATGTTAAGAGGGCAGGTGAAGGTGCAGAAACTAACCGAAACAAGACAACTACAACAACAGAGACTAGTGTACGAAGTCACACAGCAGAATCTCAACAATAATTTTAAAGCTAGCAAGAAATTTTGTTTTTGAAAAAAGGAAATGTGGGTTTAGATATTGAAATGTATATGACCATGTAATTCCAGTAAAAAATGGTCTAGTTAAACAAGCAAGCACATCTAGCACGTCAAAGTTTACGAGCTGTGTCACACTCAATACTCCATCAAGAACTAAAAAAAGCTCCTAATGAGCATTTTACGAAATACTTTTACTGAAATTTTTTTGCAGACACTCGAAGTCTGGATTGTAGAGCGAGAAACGAAAGTGACAACTTAAGCACGTCTTACAATTTCACATGTTCAGATGCTTTCCATTCTTAAATATCTTTCAAGGGAAGTCGTGGAAAAAATAGACATGCGCATAGATCTCTTTGCTTGTCCATTTGTGGGAATAGTCAAGGCATTCACCTTCTCTCCTTGACACGACCGAGTCAACCTAAACAATTTTTCAGAAACCAAATCAAGAGCCTCTAGTTTTGAAATATCATCATCACCCCCTTTTCTTCCACACGTTTTTCCAGGCAAACTCACCGACTAAACAAGAAAGAACCAGACAAGAGATAAGCCACCATCCATTCCATGGAGCTTCAAACCGGCATCTAACCACCGAAATCATCACACATACATGCACAAGGAAACCGGAATCAAGACAAAAGCTCAAAACCACCATTTCTCGTTTCGTTCCCACAAGTACCAGCGCTCATCCGTCAAGACAAGAAAAAAAAAAAAGGAAAAAAAGAATCAAAACATTCGAAAGGGAAAAATGAAAGGAGGGGAAGGAAAGGAATCTGATTACCCGTCTCCTTCCTACCATCTTCTCCTCCTCCTCTTCCTGAGACGGGCCCAATCGGCGATGCTGGCGCAGCAGCCGCCCTCCCCGTCCGATCTGCACTCCGACGGCCCCCCGACGACCTCGATCCGGAGCACCCGGTCGGAGAAGTTGCTGTCGTTGAACGCGAACCCGAAGTCCCCGTCGGACGACGACTGCGAGAACTGCGGCTCCATCTCCGACCTCGGGTCAAACAGATCCGTGCCCCCCATCTCGCGCATCCCCCGTTGCCCGCACGAACCCACCACCCAAACACGCGGACCCAAACCCAAACCGAGACACAGACAGACAGACAGACAGACAGACAGAGATCCTGGGCGCGAGCTGGCGTTATCCTAAGGACACGGGAGGCGAAAGGGTGGTGGGGCGTGGGAGGAAGGCGGACGCTGTTTTTGGGGCAGCAGATCTCGATCTCGGGAACTACGTCCGAAGCTCCGGTTTTTGTAGTGGGGTTGGGTTGGGTTCGGTCCGGGGTCAAAGCCTCTTTGCCGTTGTGCGCGGTGCTGCTGTCATGTGACCAGGAAGGAAATTGCAGGTCGCCGTGGTTGAATTATCATCATCCGCGCGCGGTGCTGCTGTCATGTGACCAGGGAAGGAAATTGCAGGTCGCCGTGGTTGAATTATCATCGTCCCTGCTGCCACGCGGGATAGCGGACGCTGACGTGGCAGGTGGGGGGCCCCACCCGCCCGACCCGTTCTCTCGGGTCAAAAGCTTGACGACGCCGCTGCCGCTGCTTTGCGTGTCCGAAAGGGCGCGCTCTGTAAAGACCGTGCCGGCCGGTCGTACGAGGAGACAAAAAAAATGGTCGAGAAATACCAGGTCGACGTGGAAACAGAGGCAACTTGGTATCCTTCTTTAAGCTCTTTTTATGATCCTGTTCAAGTGTTGAACGGGGACGATGAGCCTATCTCTTTCCCTTTCTAGATGGAGGTTATCGTGCGGCCCTGCTGATAAAGGGATTGTGGGACGGGATCGAACCGAAAATTATCAGGTCTGCGATTCCATCCCTGTAAAATCAAAATGAGGCTTATCTTTTTCTTGCCCGGAATCAAGATTTGCTCAACATGCAAAAAAAAAAAAAATTAACCGGGCAGATAAAAACCTCGAGGTAATGGGATTCTCGCCATTTTGTTACTCAACCTATATGGAGGCATAAAAATATGGGAAGCTTCCATCATTGGGAGAAAATCGCTTTTAGTGGCCACCGAATCAATTATGTTCCACCGTTCTCTTTCATTTCAACCCCGATTCGATGGTGAAAATAGCGGCTCACTATGTGTTGAGATTGAACAGCTCGCACATCCGTAGTAAGAAACTGCATCGAATCCCTATATTTCGTGTGGACTGGGTTTCTCCCCGGTAAGAAAAAAAATGTATCGCGTTTTGCCGATTAAATTTGACCGTCCTTAATTATTCTATTGACCAATGGACGTGTCCGAAGGGCGAAACACGCGATTGGCTGCCGAGCCTAAAAATTCTTCCTTGAGGGCCACAATGATTTGGAAAAAGTGTTACATTTGCATCACAACTTGATTAGGTGTGGCCGAACTTCCGTGGACCTAAATAAGTGGACGCCAAGCATGAGACGGAAACAGCCAGTCCAACCCACCCAAATCGTGCTTTAGACGTAACTAGCATTAACCGTGGCCTTGGGATCAGATCTAATTGGCATTTCAATTTGCAATTATGAAAGGCATTCTTTTTTATATCACAAATTATAACATAACGTCTCCTAAGACAGGTTTAACACCATTCCTCTCCTTGCACAGAGAATATCGTTCAGTGGCAGTAGTAGAAGATCAAATGCCAAGCATTGTTAAGTATGATTGGTGGAATGCTTTTATAATTTCTAGCACTTCATCGAGTTTCGATCTAAGGTTCTACTTTTATCTCAACAAGAGGTGAAGATGGATATCTCAATTAAGTTACGAAGTATATAATCTCGTGAAAACATGGACGTGGATTAGGAGCGATAGAAAAAACTACCGAGTAAGATAACCGGACGTGCTTTAGTCAATCAAATGAACATTTAGGGGAGATTTAATAGGAGTCCCTGTCATTTGTGGTCCAAAATAGACTCCATATTACATTCATTTGCACCGCGTCCAATCAGAAGTTGACGATGATGCTCCAACAAAAATGTCGGCGATTTATTCACATGTTGACAATCTCTAAACCAGCTTTCTATATACGCGTTTATCTTCGGGGAAGCTTTTGACTCTTTCAAAACCCCCATCCTTTTGTTCCTTGAGGTTCCAGGTAACATGCCCTGTATCCCAAGTCGCACACCTTCCTGAAAAAGGTCCAAACGAACGTAAAATGTACACGTATGATCCCAATAGGATAAGCCTCGGGTGCGGGCATGAAGATCCGACTAGCTGAAGACTCGTGAAACACCTTGCAAGGAAGCCCTGACATGAACGGAAAGTCCCCAACCAACTGCCAACCCTTGATGTTAAACGTGCGCCCCGTCTAATTTGGTCCTGAAACATGTATTATGTTATTGTCGTGAAACTGTTTAACAGATATATGTATTTACATGCATGGACACGCAGATTATACCATGAAAGAAAGGACAAACATATGTGAAAATAAACGATCAGTTTTATGTTGCGGACGAAAAGTGACGATTATGCGTGCGGGCAAATCAGAACTCCCTTCACTCCAAACCGAAACGACGAGGGCAATCTCATCTCCAAGCTCATGCAAACCCTAGGGATGCCTCTGGAAATGCGCAGTTCAGTCTCCTCTTGGTAATAAGACAGCCATGGGGTGTCCATGAACTAGCAGCTGCAATCTGCCATCAACTCCTTTCAGATTTGGTGTGAAAGGGAGCTCTGATCTGTACATATATGTAATTACACGGATAGCACAAAATGAAAACCCTAATTACTCCCCGGGAGAGAACTTACGAATGAACCTTTGAGCAAAGAAGGCATTGCCTAGAGTATGCTCCTTATATAGGAGCTTTAGATGGGAATGTGGCTCGTTCCTGCAAAATCAGCACTTATTGTGAAGAAATCCAAGGAGATCTGGAAATAAAGGAAAGGTAGGTCATGCCTTCCATTGCTTGGCAAAATCTAGGATTGCAAAATCAACGAGCATAATCCTCTTTATTAACTTTCCATTTAAGGGTCATTATTGATTGCGATTTCTTGTAAAATCAGATTTTGGGTAGTGCATTGAAGGCAATCTCAGCCTCACAGGCTTTGTTGGGACTTTTGGTCCACATCAAATCTCTCTAAAAAAAAAACTAATTCCCATAATAGATCGCTCCTAAAACTATTTCCCAAAACTGACAGATCATCCATAAAATTGCCTGGTTACCCTCTTTATTTTTTTGGTGGCCTAATGCCTTAAAAAACCTTTAATGTTACATTTTGTCCCAATTTTACCTTTTGTCTCATAAAAAATCTCCAACTTTAGGTCATGTCCCAATTTTACCATAAGCTTTCTTTGTCCAATAAAAAAACCCTCAACTTTAGGTATTGTCCTAATTCTATCCTAAACTTTTTTTATCTTATGAAAAACCTCCAACTTTAAGTCTTGTCTCAATTTTACCATCCAATCCCAATTTTACCCTAACATTTTTATAGTTTCATAAAAAATCACAAACTTTTATTAGAGCCACAAATCTACCCATCCAAAATTTCTTATTGACAATCGAGAGATAGAAAATTCCCAAGCACGAGTTATTCGAGCATCTTGAGCGCAAGATCTCCGACCACGAGAGATGGAACATTCCCAAGCGTGATAAATTGAAAACCGAACACAAAATCATAGAAAAAAGATTTGGAACTCGAGTAAAAGTTAGTGATCTTTTATGAGAAAAAAATTAGAGTGAAATTGAAATTGGACCTAGAGCTCGGATTTTTCTATGAGAAAGAAAAAGTTTATGGTAGAATTGATATTGGACCTAAAATTGAGGATTTTTATAAGACAAAAAAAGGTTATGGTAGAATTGAAACTGAACCTAAAGTTGAGGATTTTTATATGACAAAAAAAGTTTATGGTAGAATTAGGACACTAGACCTAAAGTTGTGGATATTTTATGGGACAAAAAAAAGTTTAGCGTATAATTGGAACATGGCCTAAAGTTTGAGATTTTTTATGAGACAAAAAGTAAAATTGAGACAAGAGTTAAAGTTTGAGGTTTTTTAGGGTATTAAGCCTTTTTTTTGGTCAAATAGTCACCCTCATCATAGTAGTCATTTGTCCGTCCCTCTTGAATTAATAAAATAATTTTCTAAAATTATGCCAATCTTCATTGTCTTAGCATTAATCTATCACAAATAATTAAAATCTAAACATGAGTTGCATGCTATCGACACCTAGGTTATCTTTTGTTGGTTCGCCTAGTTCGTATCATCCAGGAAAAAAATGATTTCGTAAGTTAGCTATAAGTCGCCATGTGGACTAAGCTATCCCATCCTAGGAAAAAAAGCTGATTTTGTAAGTTAGGTTGATTGTCATTTCATTTATAATCTTCGTACGGGTTTTGAAGACGATCTTCCTTTGCCAGGACTTTTTGTCCAAATCAAATGTCTCTAGAAAACTAATTTCAGTAGTATATCGCTCCTAAAACTATTTCCCAAATCGTATTATCCGGGAAAAAATTATTTTGTAAGTTTGGCATAAGTCGCCATGTGGGGGCTAAGCTAAAAAAAAAAAAAAAAATAAAATGAATAAAAAATAAATAAATAAATAATAAAATCCATAAGTTGAATTTTTTCTTTTCTTGGTTCTACTAATCAAAAAATGACAGCAGCTGAAAGCTGATCGGTTTGATTGATGGGATTAAAGCTTGATTTGAGACTGGATTGCCCAAAACTCGTTGCAATTCCGTAAGTCGACGCAAATTCATCCGGAAAATCTACGTAGCATTTCCAAACACGAAGGTTTGCATGGGCTATCTTGCACTGTTGTCCTCTCCATATGTGAATCATTTCCACTAGTTGCTAATTTGCTTGCGGAATGAACTTGGGCAGATGCAACTTAGCTTGAAGGCAAGTGGGAAAGATGTTTCTCCGGCCAACACCATGAATGGCTATCCTGGCTCCGAACTATCCGGGAGGACTTTGGCCATGGATAATGAATCAATAATGACGGTTTCAAAGACCTCGACATTTCTCGAGAGCAAATGTTGGTCGGTCGGTCGGTCGTTGAATTGTCCACCGACACCCAAGAATGCAAGAACCAGAGAAGGGAAAATTATTGCAGAAGATGGTCGGTGGTCGCCATGGTGGCTTTGAGTAGTCCTGTTTGGCATGCATTCAAATACTGTTGTTATCTTCTGTTTGCTTAGTCATTTCTTCGCCTCGCTTGAACCAGGGGAATGAATTTTTTCGTACGTTTCTCCGTGCTCTTTTTACTGTCGTCGGGTGCAGCCTGTATGTCACTACGGGCATAATTTTGCGCTCATAAAATTTCGTATATTTCGATGTTTATTGGTACTTCTACGAAAGAAGAAGGGTGACAGAGGAGGAGGACGCAATATACCGTTCCCCTTGTTGCATCCAATTACGTGTGGATCTTGCGCATACCAAATGAACTCTCAAATGCATTCGAAAGAAAAATCACGCCACTGTAAGTAAGCAAGACATCTTATTTGCACAAAAACCGGGACGGTATCATGCTGCTTTGACTTACAAGCTCGAGTTGAATTCCAGTTTTTGACAGACAACTGCAGACAAAGCAAGGAGCTATTGTAGCAGACAATTGCTAATCTCTCAATCTGTACATCTCGCTCAATCATACTAATGAAGGATTCCGTATCTGGAGACGATAAATAACCGTTCATGTAACCCGATCATTCTGAGTGTAAGCCATAGATGGGAGACAGTGGTGTGCCATGCTCGCTTCACCAGCAGAGTTGGAAGAGCAACTCCTTTCAAGCACTGCATAGCCCGAAGAAGCTCCATATTCCAATCACCAATATAGGCCGCCACACTCCAAACTGGACACAGGAGAGCCGAAGATCTCATGGTCTCGTGATTCATCTGGCATGTCATGCAACACACAAATGTTTGGAAATGGATTAGGAGAAAGTTATGAGATGTGTTGGGATATATCAAACGAAAAGATAGATATCCTTACTGTTGTCGCATTCATCTATAGCGATCGCACACATGCAAATAAATGCTCAGTAGTTATCCAAAGACATGCAGATGATGAACGTATGTGCTGCTTTCTTCGTCCTTTAGCTAATTAAGATGATGAAAGTTCAGAGAAGGCGAAAGAGAAGATGAGGAAAGCAGACGGGTTAGAGCATACGAGGAGCTCCCATCAGAGCTACCTTTAGACATGGATACCTGAGGAGCTCCCTTCACTCCAATACAAAAAGGATCAAGGTAACCTCATCTCCAAGTTCATGCAAACCCTTAGACACAATGATCGAAAGAACCCCCAACACAGATTTGTTCCCATGTCTAAAGGTATCCATGAACTAGCAGCTGTGTTTTACCCTTCATCTCCCTTCAGAGATGGAGTGTAGAGAGCCCCTTTAGGACACCTACGTCCTTGTCCCCCCCACCCAAAAATAGATGAAAGTTATTGAATTGGTTGATGATGTCCCATGTTACCTTATTGGTCCTTATATAGGCCTTCGTGCTGCCTCTAGATTCGATCTCGACCGTTTGTTTTGCTACAGATAAATTGCCTCCAAGGTTCCCGCTATGATTAAGCAACTTTAGGAAACTCTATTGAGCAAGCAATGTAAGTAAAATATTAAAAGAAAACGTAACTTTTTCAAGCATGATTTTTTAAAGAGATTTGCTGACGAGTGCTCTCGATTTTTAGTTTTACTATTTTTCTTTGATGCTTTTAAAATCAAAACGTTTCCTAGATACTCATCAACAAGTACCTTCTTTAAAATCACTAAATATTTTCTAATTTCCACTATGAAGATAAACAAAGAAAGGGATTATACCTCGAATAATTCCGGACTGTGGCTCAATGTGCAATCTGTCCCTAAACTTTTAATTTGCCCAATGTGGTCCATAAATATTAATTCAATGTACATTGTCGTCCCTAAACTTTTATTTTATTCAATATATGGTAAATATTCAATATAGTCGTTAAACTGTATGAAATATCCAATCTTACCTTTCTATTAAAGTTAACGGAATTTGCGAATTTGGTTTCTAATCCAGTAGTTCGAAAGTGGATATAAAAATAATGTTGCACGTGGTTTATTCACGTAAGATATTCAACTCAAATCAAGATATAATCATCTACGTCATCAAATAGCATAGATGATAATTTTTTTTCAAATTAAACAAATCAAAAGGATTATTATATCCCGATTTGAGTCGAATATCTTACGTGAATAATCAACATGTAATGTTAACATACCATATCGGAAGCCAATTCAGCAAATTACGTTAAATTGAATTAATGGAAAGACAACATCAAATATTTTCATATTGTCCGAGATCCAAATTGAACACGTACTAAAAGTTCAAAGATTATATTGAATAAATTAAAAGTTCAAAGACGGCATTGCATATTGAGCTAAAGTTTATGAACCACATTGAACAAATTAAAAGTTTGGAGATGACATTGCACATTGGGCTAAAGTTTATTAAATATTTATGTCATTTTCTTAAAAAGAAATGAATGCGTTACAACTTTCAGGCACCCGTTAAGAAGATTCTTATGTGATTTTTACTTGTCCAAGAACAATAAAATACAAGAGAGGCTCCAAAGAAAAGGTGAATTAGTGGCGATAAGTATCTCTTTCCTTTGCTTTCCCAATCATGGGCTATCATTGGTTCAAGCAATATAATAACTTGTTTGAGCTGCTAAAGTGGGCATTTCGGTTGGAACGATCTGGGCCTTTGCAATTTGGGGGAACCCATTTAGTGTTTCCCTGATAGATGCTTTAGAGCTCAACCATCTGATTGGCATGAAATGGAGCGGACCCATGATCTGAGTGGGAAAATTTGATGTCATCTGACTACAACTCATCATCCCCAACTTTAGTTTTAATTGGAGGAGGGAAAGAAAGGTGCCGTTTCAAAACTTGATGCTTGGGATGGCCAGTCAAAAGTTTGGAATTTGAAAGTTTCTGCATCTTTCGAAAAGTTTCTGCATCTGGCAAAATCAAAATAAGGGTTTACTTCTTTTGGTACATACATCATATATTCGGCCTAGTATTCAGGTTGTCTGCCATTAAAATTTATTAATCGCCAGGTGTCGATCATCTCTCATACGTGGAGATTCAACGCTTGCGCCTTGAAGAAGCTTTGAGTCTCGAGGTCGGTTTGAGTTCAGCACGATCGGTTGGAGACGGGGGCCATGAAGAAGTAATTCTTTACGAATCTCCCGAGCCTGACCGTCCATCTGGGCGTAGCTTCACTAGCACGATGCGAGAGATTCGTACGCAATGAGGACACTATGTCGGAGAGGTGTTTGATGAATGGGCATCTCTGTAGATGATCATGACTGGACTGCTTTAACAGCATGATTGGCTTTTTTATGCAAAGAGAGTCCGCAAGTGGCAAGTCCTGCCTAATTCTTTATCAGTGCCTTGTTCAAATTCGCATGAAGAAGGCAACCAATTGCTCCGTGAATGCTTAACCTAAAGTAGTTATTGCATCAACCCGAAGCATTCATGCCACGATAAACAGAAAATGTCCAACCAGACGAAAGATGAGATAGTGAGCTATAGACAATATAGGAGTTGACTATCATTAGTCCAACGAAAGATTTCCCACGATACTATGTTGCACCGTGCAATTTCTTTTATTTTACATTCTTGGCAATTGGTTAGGTAAGACCTATAGTTTTGTGTTTTATAACATTTTATGTTTAATTGTAACGAAACATGTTGACATGGTTGGCTGTAACTTGTAACCAGAAAGGTTACTAGCATCGGAGTACTTGTAAGGGAAAAAACCGTCAAAAACTTTAAATTATGCACCATGTGTCACATTTATCCTAAACTTTTATTGTGACACCAAAACTTCCAAATGTGTATACATTTGCCTTTCGTCAAAATTTCATCAATAAGCACTGTTAAAACCTACCTACATGGACGACGAAAGGCAAATGGTATTAATATAAATAGAAAAATGACGTTGTTTTGACCGTAATATCATCTAATGGAGTCTTAACGAAGGATAAATGTGTCACACAGATACAACATTTAGGTTTTTGGTGCCATAAGAAAAGGTTTAATGTATATGTGTCATAAGAAAAAGTCCAAGGTAAATGTATCTTAGTTGACATAATTTGAAATTTTTTGTGGCTTTTTCCCTAGTATTAAACCATGCATGCATTTAACAGCTTAAACTTTTAACGGATATGTCCCCTAGAAGTCCTAAAACTTATTACGAAAGTACAATTGAGTCCTAAAACTTACCACAAGTGCAATCAAGTCTTAAAATTTATCAAGTTGATTCAATCGAATCCTAAAATACTGATGTGTCTTATTTTAAAACTTGCCAAGTTAGTTCAACTAGACTAACAGAAAATATTGACATATCTTATTTTATTATTTTTTTTGACACGTGTAGCAATGATGTAACGTCCAACTAGCGCCACGTCAAAAAATATATAAATCAAATTAGATTAAAAAAAGCTAAAAACACACACACACACACACAACCAGCAGCTGTGGCCAAGCCCTCGTCGGTTGCTATCGCCACAGCTGTGAAAAAAGGACCGGCAAAGGTCGCCTAGGCCTTCGCAAAGCCCAGCAGGGCCTCACCCACCCTAGGTGAGGGTCATACCCTCCCCAAAATTGAGGTCTCATCCAGGGCCGGCGAGGGTTATCGAGCTTTAGGAAGGCCCGGGAGACTTCCGCTAGCCCTTCTCGGCGGCCACCAACAAGGGCTTAGTCACAACCACTGGGTGTATGTGTGGGTTTTTCTTTTGGAATTATTTAGTTTATTTTCTAAATTCAAGTATTAAATTTGGGCCAAAATGAGTCGTTTTAATTTTATGTTTCATGATTTAGCCACGTCATCGCTACATAAGAGAGAGAAATTATTAAAACAAGTCACGTCAATATTTTTTATTAGTAAGTTAGATAGTGTTAACTTTAGGACTCGATTAAATCAACTTGACAAGTTTTAGGATTTGATTGCACTTTACGATTCAATTGTACTTTTGTGACAAGTTTAGGACTTTCAATGCACATATTCCAACTTTTAAAATAGTTGGTAGCAAATTTCCAAGATTTTATATGGCATGGAAGTAAGACATCCTGAGCTCCAATCTTTCTAGGCCCTTCATTTGTCTCTCGTATTATATAGTCCCGCACTTAGTCATGGGTCATAGCCCAGCATACGCGGGTGAGTGTTAAAATATTTAAATATCAGATCACGATTTCACCTAACAGGTTAAGCTTTTAGAGTAATTGCCAATAATTCCAGAAAATTTCATAATTAGATATTATAGTAACTTCGAAAGTTAGCAGAACTATGCAGGCTAATCGCCATAAGCAAATGATTTTTTTAACTCTCTGATCTCATATGCGGTAATTGGAATCACAAGAACAGAGTCCACATCACCGGTGAGCTGAGTATATTCTCAACCTGCCAAATAAGTAACCCTAGCAGTGGCTCCAGCATAATCTTTGATAGATGTCTTTGGTATCGATAGCAGAAACTGACGGATTCTCTTCCTTTCCTGTAAATTAATCAAGGTAAGCATCTGATTGTTTATTTCCTCATGTTCACCGCCCTACAATCGCAGAATCAAAGCATAAAGACCCTCTAATTGAAGCGCTCCTGTAGCCGATCATGCTGGTGCAAGATGTTTCATTACTCCGTTTTGCAGTTGATACAAATTCAGTCCAGCTATTGCTCTGTAATCTTTAAGCTTTCTATGCCATTGTAAATTATCCAGACGAAAACTCTGGGAAGAAAGTAGATTCAACATTGATGACAGTACCATATTCTCTAGACTATGAAGCCTGTCACTTGTAAGTACAATTCACAAGTACCACCAACCTAAGCAGTATCTCTGTGAGCCTTCGAACGGGAATGCTGACCCTCTATCCGTGCTTCGAGCAGTTTTGCCATCAATGTGTTCTCCTTCAACCCTTTCGGCCATCTTAAAGAAGACGTGACCTTGCCAGGCTCTGGCAAAGGCACTTTTGATGGCCACTTTTGCACTGGACTCATCTGACCTGGGTACCCAGGCAAACCACGATGTTCGTCCCGTGAGTTGCTGGCAGGACGAGTCCTAGCGCTTTTCAGACGCAATGAGTGGCTTCTAATCATATGATCAAAAGAACCATTTACATTTGATACACGGTGTTCTCCATGCTGGCAGTCTCCAGCATTCGTGCCCATCTCATACGTCTCCATATTATTTGGTCCTGAGAGGTTTTCCTCTCCTGTCTTTTCGTTTTCACCAGTTCCACCGTTGTTGCATGCTTCTGGCAGAGTGGATGGATTGCAGGACTTCGTGATTTCACAACGCCTCATGTCTTTGTCTGAGGACCTTGATCTAACTGGATCAGCGATATGGCCATGTGATGCGTTAGCACAGGTTCGTTTACAGCTGTCTTTACTTTCTTTAGCATCCACATTATTACTCTGTTCAAAACATTGCAGATCGCTATCAAATGAACGGTCATCATCATGAGCCACCGGAGGTGCACTTCCAGCCTCTTTTAGAGCAAATGATTCCAAAGAATGCCGGCGAAAGCACCTTTCTTTTGTGTCATTCAAGGAGGCCTCACCATTTTTACTTGATTCAGCCGATCGTTTAGTTTGAAGAAAACTTTCTATATCAGAACTTAATTTGTCCACAACAGTGTCCTTTCCAGTGACATCATCGTGAGATTCTGCCAGCTTCATTTGCATACGCTCGTCAAGCCACGCTTCTGAGATGTGGAGAATCAGGCGATCGAGGCTTTCCCTAACAATGCTTTCTTTTATGGGCCCGTGCTTTAGAGACCTCACCACCTGTTCATAATCTCGTATTCCTTTAGCAAACTCGTCACAAAGATTTTCCAGTAAAATCCTTGCTTTCTTCTCTCTTTCGAGCTCTCTCAGAGCACTAGCGTAAGCAGACTTCAGTTCAGAAAGCTCTTTGGCCAGCTTCCTGTGCAGGGTTTCCGAACGCTTTCTCAGCTTTCTCTCGTTCTCTGTCTCTTCCCTTAGCAATTCAGCTTCAGCTTCGATTCTCTCTTGTGCCCTTTGTTTCCTACCGTATTTGTCCTCTGCAAGTTCGTTCATCAAATCATCCATTATTCGCCCATCCTTTTGCTTCTCCCGCAACAACTCTTTAATTCTAGAGTGAGATTGATGCAGTTCTGATTTCAGAGCTTTCAACATTGATTTGTCGGACACATGCTGCTCTTCAAGACTCCAGATCCGATTAAGCACCTTCAGTAATTCTGCCGATGTCTGAAGGCTATAACCTGACCCACCTATTCTTCCTTTTCCATCAAACGAACCTCTAGGAGGACGCTTATACGGTGCCACCTGTTAAACAGGAAACAACAGCATTCAGTGAAACTCAATTAACAATGACGCAGCATCATGAGAATGGCTCTCGAGATGAAAATTTTTCAAATAGCAAAAGCAACAAAAACTGGCAAGTTCTGTAGTTCCACGTGGGTACACTAGCAATATCTGCTAGATCATTCATATTTTTCCAGGTGCTGGTTCTCCAAAAAACAGTAACGTTTCCTTAAAAATGGTCAAAGTTCCTTTCTCTATGGAACAAAGACGGGTGAAAACATCCAGTTCTTCCAACTCGCAACATATGACACTAACAATAACCTCATTCTATTGATCGAAATTCCAAAATCAGTATCACAAGCAGAAGAATATTGAGAGATGATGACCTCCATTGACCCACTACAAGTTTCTGGAGTGGCAGACTCGAAAGCATGTTCATTCCCGCCAAAGTTATGTCGTTGCATGGACGATGCTGCAATTTTCCCTGTGGGACAGCCTGCAATTGCTGGCTGCGATGGAAGATGAGGAAAGACAGTTCAGCAGAAAAGGCATTGGATAAGAAATCAAACAAACCATACTTCCAGAACCTATCAATTACGTCTCTCACTGTAAGATGACACTTGAGGTGCTATGATACCAGTAGCCAGTAGGTTTCTACAACTGAGCACAAGGCCTTGTACTTACACTTTCTTTACCAATGCTGAGTGTGATAAAACGACCAAAACAAACCAATCTCCACGAGTCAAACTAATAACTTTAAGTCTGCAACTCATTATATTGAAGCAATTGAAGAAGGGCAACGAGCTCACAGGCGGATGGAACAGGCTTGTAAACTTTAATGCAATCAATACAAGATCTTAATACCAGTCTGGAAGAGCAGATTGTCTCTGAAAAAACAGGGTGACAAGATAGATGACATGATCTTTACAAACAAGAAGCTCCAGGACAGAAACCGTAGGCTAACATGGCCAATTCTCATGAAGACATTGGCACACCAGGGGGGCTGATGGTGGCCACCACCCAACTGGCCGCTAGAAATTTTATTGAAATTTATCTTGTGAAAGATTTTCGTATACATTTTTATTAGGAAATTTAAAGCATACTTTTTCATGCCGCATCATCAACATACCGGACACTCATGGACCTAAATCCTACGTGTGTTATTGCATGTAGAAACAACTAACACTAACTAAATAGCACTCCACGGGTACACAGAATGGTAGAGGAAGATCAATTCCAAGTACATCAAAAGCCAGTATCAGAGAGAATATTAGGTACATCTCTCGTTTCCCAGATGGTTTGGGCTTTTTATCCTTTAACCACTTTGCAAGCTGCTCGTTTTAGCATGGACATCTGGACGTATGAACCGTTCGTGTGCTATAAGAGGGAGTTTCTGAGACAGCCTAGTAGCCTAGCCACTTATAATAAGGAAAATCCGGCAATAGAGAATGCATAATGGAGAAAATCACAGAATTGGCCGAATATTACAGCTTAGCTTCTGAACTGGGGATCCGAAACAAGAAACTCATAAGCTTGAAGGTCAAAACAGCATACAAAATCTGAGCACCCAAAAAACATGGCACAAAAACAGAAATACTCAGGGCAAGCAGAACCCACAGTAAAGCTATCAACAGAGACCTCCATAATGTGACGAATCACATGGCCAGAGCAGAGAAATTCAAGCACCAATGACAAGAAAGAGAGAGAGAAAACAAAAATACCTCTTCAGGTTCTCCAGTACTAGGAGGGACTAAGCCCTCGAAGCCCAGGTCATTGTGGTGCTTATGTTGACGATGCCTGCTTTTGCTTTTGCTCATCATTCTAGCAAAATGGAAGGTCTGGTGGGGCTCAATTTCCCAGAGACAAGCACACAGCTTCCTAGCAGAGAGTGCTGATGAGTGTGGAGGGTGTGTGAGGAATTCTTGGATGGAGCGAGTCTGAGGTTGAGAGGGAGAGAGCTCAAGCCTCCATGTGGGCGGTGGCGTGCTAGGGCCTCCTCTTTTTCCCAAGGCGACACCTTGTTTCCACTTTTTCACCACCAGCCCCTGGTCTTTTCCCTCTCTCTCCACGCTTTTCGCTCTGCTTTCCATCTCAAAGCTGCTTTCTTTACCTCCCTCCCCCCTTCCCCCCCTCCCTTCCCTCTCCCTCTCTCTCAAATTTGTAATTCGAAGGGATCATTTCTTGAACCCATCTCTGCTCTTTTCTTGGAAGCTCTCAGCTCACATGTTGAAACGCCCACTGCTCTTCAAGAATCAGAAGGATCGGTTCTCTCTCTCTCTCTCTCTCTCTCTCTCTCTCTCTCTCCTCTTTGATGAGTCAACGACAAAGACGGGTGTGTTTTGTTCTTCTTCTCATGTGGCTTTGCCTTGCTGCCGCTGCAGTTACCCCATTAGCCAAAAATAAAGTTCTCTTGTTCCCAGAGACAAAATTGAGATTTGGATGACTGTATCTAGTCCACGTGTATCCCACGCTATTAACATTTGTTTAGCCATTAGAACAATCAGAGCTGACCCCAACCGTTCCACTGAACCGAGTTTTCATGTTCCTCAGCGTTTCTTCAAAAGAGCTCTCAGCACAAGTCACAAAGTCACAACCATCAGGCAAAATCCAATCTCCCAGCTGATATCCACTTTTGCCCCCCTGTAAAAGTAAAGGGTAAGGACAACCATTGTTAGTATCATATTAGCAAAAGCTATATCAAAGTACTAGCGAAACAATTCGGTGGTGTAAGGCATCAAATCAGCGGTCCAATATGGACAGACTTTCTTGATTCTTGCATGCTATTACTAGGCCTCCTACATGGTAGGCTGACAGCTAACTCCAGTGACATTCAAAGTTACAGTTCCCTCGGCAATGATTACTCCAATATCTTTTTCACTTGGGGGCGACTGAAAAGCAGCATCTAGCTTTAACCTGGACTGACATTTAGTGTCTAAGTTCAATAAGCATCTGAGCAAAGCTTATAATCCTTTGAGAAAATTACCAAAGTCCTGTATCCTTCATAGACATGGAAACTTTAGCAACATGCACGTGACAACGGATCGTATATGCTGTCGATGAGGGCCGACTGCATCCGATAAAAGAAGCAATACGAAGGAGAAACACAGAAAAGAAACTGGGCCGAGCCGATGGGGTTAAGGTTCATATAGCCTCTGTCCAAGGTTGTCTTACTGTCACCCGGTGGCCAGTCACAGAATCATGGAACCCACTAAAGTACTGTCGAGGCTCGTGAGGAAGCAGCACGAACATGCTGTTTTTCAGGACCACCGAAGGAATCATTCTCTGAGACGCCGAGCTCATGGGCGCTGTGGTCCTAGGATTACACTTTGTTAGTGATTTTGGCCGCATCCTCTGCTCTCCAATCTGTCCAGCCCAATGATTAAACTAACTGCTATAAATAGAAAATAAGAGAAGAAAACACTAGCGCAGATGGCGATGACGACAACAATTTTTCTATTTTTTGGTTCATTATTAGTATTAGATGAGGCCAAAATTTTCTTTTCAATTTGGAAGTAATTTGATGTTATATTCCCCGTATTCATACTCCTTTACTACCTTGGATTATTGAGAAAATTTCGCGTAATACCTCACACAATCTCCATGATATCATATTAGAAAAGAATGTAAATAGGTCCATTGTCCTCTTCTCAAGGAAAAGTTATCAAAACGAACTCTTATCCTATCCATCAACGGGAAATTAGTTTTTTTTTTTTTAAACTCGTGTTTCCTTGTAATAGAAGACGTTCGCGAAATTAATCTAGCTAGATTAAATTAGAATTATAGATACATCACTGATTGGATCCCACATATGAGAATATATTACGAAAATAACACAAATGATCCATGAACTTTGGTCCAATATACAATGTGGTCTATAAATTGTAGCTGGATGTGCAATGTAAACAACATTGAACATTTTCATATAATTCATGGACTAAGTTGAATATGTACCAAAAGTCTAAAAACCATATTGAACAAATTGAAAGTTTACGGACCACATTATACATTGGGCAAAAATTCAGAAATGACATTGAATAAATTAAAAGTCCAAGGATCACATTGCACATTGGGACAAAGTTCATGAATAATATACGTTATTATCCCAAATATATTTTTGGATAGCCTTTCGATGGGACCATTTATAAGTTGGATTGGATTGAGCTTGGAGTGCATAATGTCCAGGGCCCATGATTGGGGCATCCTTAATTAGGCCCATGCAAGAAAGGAATAATTCAACAGTCCAGGTGAGTCAGCAGAAAATTTAGACTTCCACTGCAGTAGCAGCAGTGGCCGAGCAAGATCGACTGAACTATGGAATGTCAAGCGAAGGACGAAGTTACTTTACTAATGAAGTACACCAAAAGGGCAAGTCGAGTTTGATTTTGCTGCCGATTGACAATTTTATCAGGCACGTCACATGATAATATACGGCATCACGATTTGCAGCATAGGAGAAGCAATGGCAACGTCGACTCCGGAAAACATTGTGTGCGCGCCATCGACAACGGTGACGGGGCAATGGAGTTGAAGCATGTCATTGTTGAGCCATCTTCATGACCCAACTGTCTTTTTTGTCTCCATTATTCAGTTCTGCTTCAGCTGACCGATGTTTCCTAAAGTAAAAGCCTGTGTCAGGAGCAAACAGCTTGAATATACTTCCCCTGTTCTGTAAGTCACCTTGCCTGCTTCCTAGTGGTCCTCAAAAGAAGATCAAACACAACACTCTTGAGAATCTACACCCCGAGAGAGAGAGAGAGAGAGAGAGAGATGCGTGTGTTTATTACCCTATTGAAGGACCTCAGGGAAGCATAAGTTCCTGCAATTTTGGTTAGTGTGTAAAGTATTTGGTATAAGTAGATGCCAGATCAATAAATGGGACTCTACCCTCAAAAACCAATGAAGACTGGCCAATTTGTGGCATTTTCCTTAAGCAGGACGAGGTTAACTGCCAACCCCGCATTATGGGACCGGCCCAATTCTACCCAACACCATTCATTGATTCTAATTCTATGATTGTTTACTCATGCTAGTGCTACTACTTTGAATCTAAATATAACTCAGAATGAGTAGTACATTGGGTAACATCGCTCAATGAGTGTCTGGCATAGGTATGTTCTCAAACATAGGCGGCCCACAAGATTTGATTTATGATCACTCACCCTCGCACTTCTTCTAATATGATCTCGCACATTTGCAACAATCCCATTACTGGCAGTCTCACATGATTCTCAAATTCAAGCTAATTTTAGTAGTCCTATCCAGCGATATATTAGAAAAATCTAGGAAGATTTTTAGCAGACCTGGAAAAGCTGCTCTGGTAGGAACAAGTATGAGTACCAAAAGCCAAAAAGCATTTGGATGTTAGGCAGAATATGCCCTAGGATACGGCTGATATTGACTTCGAACCACACCGTCCCTAGAAATTCCTGAATACGAACAGAACATGTCCTAGGATTTGAGGCTGATATTGACTTGGAACTATACTATAATGACTTGTAGGCATGCTCGAGACGTTTAATCACATTGTAGCTTTGGAGAATATCCTCTAACCTATAATACAGCGTTAAGTCGTAGCATGTCCTTGCGTTGGCCGTTTGCTTCAACGATACGCTCCCCACGTTGGTAGGAAGTAGGAAGTAAGTTTGTTGCGTATTGGGGTAGAAGTGATGAGTGAAAAAAGAGTGCAAAGAAGATTTTTCCGCATCCCTCGTGATTGATTAAGCACGTCCCTTTAGCAATGTAGATAATATCTACAGCTAAAGAAGGCGCATGCCAGGACTCCTTCGTACTCTGTGGACTTAAAACAAGAATCGTTGATGATAAACAACACTAAAGAAGCAAAGAATGACGCACAATCGATAGATGCTAGGAGTTCATTCTTGGAGAACCTTCTAAAGAACTATAAGCCGTTTCAAACGGTAGCTTAATGTAGCAGAAAAATGTAATTTCTCTGGAAAACTCCAAGCATCCAATATTGAACATACTACAGTTTCGTAGTATGTGGAAGCAAAGGAGTAATTACAAAGTAAGATCTCCGTGCATAACCTAAGGAGATCATGTGTAGTCGTTCATAGGATCAGAAACGCAAAGTTTTCACTTTGCTCTCTGAACTGTAGTTACAAAGTTGTGGAAAACAGAGGTACAGCAAAATCTTACAACATAGAAACACGTTTGTTTGGTAAAACAATAACCAAGAGTATTCCGCAAGAGGCCACCTTGATGTGAAGGTTTCATATGTATACCAAGTAGCAGACTGTCACCCGTGATTCCTTCAGAGTCCAAGAACTTACAGTCTTACTTTATATGCTTGTTAACAAGAAAAACGGGATTAAAGACTCATATAAATAGCGCAAGTATGAATGATCAACTTCCCATTTAACTGACAAGGGCATGCCATCCTGAATGTAAGTGCTCTTTTCTATCTAGAATCACTTTCTTTAATGACGGCTTTATTCTTCCTATGGTCGTTATAAAGATTTTGAGGACTTACTAGGTTCTAACATTTGAACAACATAACACCTATCTATCTTATAATATGATATTGATCATAAAGGCATTACGAGTTTGGTTTCTTCTGAAAGGTGCCACTGACTAGCCTTTAATGTACATCTGTGTAAAAAATAGAGCTCACAAAGTCATAGCTCTTTTGTGCATCCAATCAAAGAAATGAGTTTGCTTTCAAAAGGACAGCGGCATATAATGTAACAAATATTGAACCTCTAAATGTAAGAGAAGTAAAACATTGCTGTGGTCAATTTTCTAGCTGCAATTTTAAAAAAGATTGGTGCCAACTGCAAGTGATTAGATTCTGTATATTATTGCCAGACAGATCACGGGATGACAGCCAGTGTCGGGTCAAGGGATCCAAATAAAAGCAGAAATTGATGTGCATCTCCTACAATGCGGGTCTCTCTAGAAATTCTAGCTTGTTAGCAGTACGACCATCTGACGAGCCCTTGAGATCATATCACCTAAGCATGTGTAGATATGCCATGAAAACATTTGACATGACGACAAAAAAAAACTGCAAACAGAGAACCATCAACTTTTGCAATCAAGTCACTAATTAAAGAGATAACCCAACTCATGGTCATTCTCGACTTCGAAAAAGAAGAAACAAGCCATAATAGCTCAGGCAATATTATCTACCTTAAGGCCTCCATCTGGCCTCATATCACGGAGTCTATACAGGGTGTTCAACAGCGATGCCCTATACTTCTTTAAATGGCAAAAGTAATTTGGAAGCATTTCCAAAAGTGCCTTTATTAAAAGAATGCAAGATGTAAGTGATTTAATGCTTACCAGAATACCTAGAATTTAACAATGAGCAACAACAATTAAGCTTATGATAAGGCCATGACAAAGATTTCTCTCCATTAAGTTTCTGTCAGCCAATCGTTTATGAAAATTGTATATTCGCAAGAAATAGGAAAGTGAAAACAAGCAGAAAGCCTATGAGCTTTGACTACATCACCTTTGCCTAGACTTCGTTAGTGTTTCAATGATGAAACTATCATTCTCAGATAAGTGATGCGGGCTACTGGGCAGTCCTGGCGAAGAAACTTTGTGAAGGGTCTGATGGCCCCAGATAGGGAGCAAGTAATCAGCATACCCGGCATACATCTAGTCCTTGCATCTGTCTGCCAAAAGACAAAGATCAATTCTATTTATCAACTAGCAAGACCGCTCTCCATCTTCTACACAAGTTTATGACCTTATCCCTTTGGTTTTTGGCAAAAGAGATTACGTTGCCAGTTGATGAAACAGGACAGAAAATTGGAGTGACCACGAATTTTGGGAATTTCCTTTTGCTTTTTCAACTCAGAGAAGTCAAGAAAATGACAATTAGAGAGAATCTCCTTCAACAATAGCTATGAACAATGACAAAAACTACAAACAAGACTAGGAAGTGAATGATGAACAAACGACTAGCTGAAATACAAGACCAAGACAACTCCAATGCAGAGATGATGAAAGCAGAGTGACGAAAAGGTAGGGGAAGGAAACTCAAAGAGGTACCTGAAAATAGCTGGACAATAATCTTTTCACTCAAACTCGATAGCTGCCATTCGGAAGAAACTTAAATTCCTGCTTAGAGTATTGGATGGATCGTGCTTCCTTCGATGGGTCTAAAATGAATCAAAGAAAGTTCCATATGCAGGAGAATATGCTGTCCTGCAAAGTAAGCAAGAACACGTCTAGAGTACACATATTACCTGAATGCGCTTGCTGCTTGAAGTTTTTCATCTAGTTGAACAACCGTGCTCGTTCTTCTACTTCCTGTCCTAATCAATATGAGGCAGTCAACGTGCTGCTCTTCAAACATGGTACTATATCAAGAATTCAGATTTGGCAATTTGAAACCCTCAAGCAGTAAGCCCAATCATAACATCTCAAAGTAGACACAATAGTCAGACAACAAGCTCGACGCAACGGAATGTCTTGGAGCAGCTAACACAGAGCCTAGAGAGCAAGTACATGGAGACAAGAATTGCGAAGAAATCCAACACCTAACGAAAGTGGGTTTCTGGTGTTTTGCGGAATGCATGAAGACCAGCATTCCGACCGGACGGCGGATATGACTATAGGAATGTTATTGTCTAGTATTGATTTCTGAAACCTACGTTCTCTTTGAGCTTGAAATCAAACATCTTCTGGTTGTTGTCAGAGCACACAAAAATGATTGAACTGTAAGCCACAAAGCCTAGTCCACACATGAATTTGAAGCATGTATCTCTCCAATCGATGAATACTTACTTTGCTAGAAAACAAAATAGTTACAAAGAAGAAACGTTGCCGTTTGCGTTGATGGTTGGTGTCAGACTTTAAAACTCAAATTAAGGTCGAAATTAAGAAAAAAAAATTGCAATACCTTACTTAATTGAAAAGCACAGTTCTATCAACATCTTCAATTTTTTGGATAATGATTAATATCTTCTTTATGCTAAAGAAATCTGTACACGTATACATAGAAGAGAATTTAGGTTACATCTTCTCACTTCGGTTGTCAACTTCCTATTGTTTATTTTATTCTGGCTTAGTAAAACTTCAATCCTCGGCCAAAAAGAAAAGAAAAAAGACAATGATTTGACACAAAAGGACATTAAGAAAGATCGTCGGGTGGTGTCCAGATCATTTACGATATCCCCGTCGACATGATCCATTCACGGTTTTATTCACGGAATACTCCTAACGAGACTAGAACTCAAGACACAACAGGAGAGAAAGCGAACTCTCTTATCGTCCGAGCCAGCATCCGTGGGACTAATTATCTTAAGATCCGGCTTAGTTGAGTCCACACGAAACCGATTCCTATTCGAGAGGAAGATCGCGCGACATCATCTGCTTAAACAAAGAAAAATTACTGACTAAAATAAACCCTTGTCGCAAAGAATAAACAAATACATAAAATCAACTATATTGTAGCTACTCCAATTGCCCGGGTCAGCTTTCGACCTCAATTTCATCCAGCTCCTCCCCTTTTTTTTTTCTCCCTTAAACAATAATTACAATTAAACTTCGTTTTTGTCACATTACAGGCCTTGTCCCTTCGATCATTTCAATCGCAGAAGACCCGACAGCCGTGCACGGTCGTACCAGAAAGTTTAAGCAGACTCGGCCCGATTTATTGCTTCCAGAAGTTGTATTGCTGGACCCCAGATTTCTAATTCTCGACCCCCATAAATTTCTGTCGGATCCTCCCGGATGCGTACTCAACTTTTTGCAATAAAATTTTGGAAGAGTTGAATAATTTATTTGAATTTCATTAAGGAGTATGTCATGGCATCATACATATATATTTTCCTCATTTTAATACGTAATATTTCTCATTAACTATATTTAACCCAAGGTATCCGTTCGTGCTTCCGAATCCAGAATGGCAGGCTTTGTTCGACCTCCTTGCCATCCCATGAACCAGAAGAGCATGTACCAGTGTATTCAAAACATGTAACTTGAACCAATCGATCTTTATCTCTGTCGCCTTCACTCTGCAATAATGACGACTTGTCCGACAACATGGGCTACCGGATGGTATAACTACGTGCACATAGTAGATATATTCACGCCACAAGTCTTTGTTCAGCAGAAAGTAGGTATGGCCGGCGACGAACTGAGTTCTTGCCTATATAAGCGAGGCATATTCATCCATGCGAGATTTCCTGACTTTTGAGATGGCGGAGATGTTCGAGAATAGGAAACGATGGCAAAAGGGTTTTTCGGACAGTGACTATATCTGCTCGATAATATAAGTTACTAACACTGATGCGTGCAAGTTAGATCACTCAAGGAAACAGGATCCTATACTGGAATCTCTCACTTGTCAGATGCAATTCTAAGATCTATCTTTGTTACTCAAACAGTGAGAAAGCGTAGTATTAAGATTATCAAACATTGAGCAATCTTATACCTCGAGCAATCCAATTCCAAGACGAACCGAACGAGAAATTAGTACAACGTTGAGAAGGTTCCTGCACGAGATATGATCCTGTGCGCTTTGGCACGGTTGACTGACATAGTACCCATAGCAAAGCTTCAGTATTTGGCTCGTACGATTCTTCTTTTCATATAAGAAAAAAAAAACCGTTTGTCCCCACAAACATGGCTCTAAAGTAGTCCATCACAAATGTGGATGACAACGTCGGTATAATCCAAAAGCTAGTGCAGACAATATCGCTGAAGAATATGCAATAAGGCTAAAGACTGAATAACACCTGAACCAAGGAAATGCCAAACCCTCTAATTCATAATACTTGTTTCTGAAACCTAGTATTTTAACAGAACAGAGAAAACCAACCAAGTATAACATTCCGGGATACCTGCAGATTTCAGTAAAGTTGGGAATCACGGTGCACAAAGGACCCATGCAACCTTGAAGATGCAAGTTGCACTAGACATGATGTACTGTCAAATTCTAGCTGCTATGCACTGCGCATATGAAAAACACTACGGAGCATAAAAACACCCAATCGAATGTTAGAAAGTAGAATCTTAAACACAAAAGACATCAATTTGAGAAAAAAAGAACCCAAAGCTCATATTTACTCCCATTTTCTGAATGCAAAGAATGGTATCTGCTTCCATTGCTGCTACATTCTCTATAAACTTTATCATGCCACTTGATCATGTAACTTAAGTTAATTGCAAACAGACACAAGGAACATGAAGTGTTGCTCCAACAAAAGTGACCATTGAATTGAACAAAAAACAAATTAGGGAGCAATTTCAAGCCTGGGCTCAAACGAAAAACCAGTGAAAAGCTGAAGAGGGAACCTCTTCGTCACAGGGCACTTTTTTAAAGACCACTTCCAATGTTTTTGGCTCATATCAAAAAGAAGAAGCATCGAGTTGCCGTAGCTCTGGATGTATATCAGATCATCCATACCACTGCTGGCAAAAACATCATCAAGTTCCCCAAATCCTTGAAAGAACTTATGGGGCATGCGGGCAATCTCTTGCCACTCCCTCCCTTTTAACATCCAGATGCCAATCCCCTTAATTATGTCGGGCCGATCTTGCTTCCCAATTCCTCCCACCATAACCAGGTTCTCCTTCAGATTCATCAGACGGCCACAGGTAAGGGGGCAAGGTACCGGAATAGAGTTTCTGATCAACAGACCATGGGAAGATCGCCCCGAGAGATCATATGTTATTAGGCCATGACGGTTTTCCGGTGCACCACCACCTGTCGAGTAAATCAAGAAATACAAAATGCCATCACAAATCACACTCTCATCACCAGCCCTCCAACCGGTGAAAACCTCAGTAGATGAGGTGGCCCATATCCTAGTCTCAGAATCATATAGATAAATTGAAAGATCCCACTGATAAAAATTCCCAGGGACTTGCTTTGATTTGACAATGGAGATCTGATAACCATTGGAAACTCTGCTGGTCGACATTGCCAAGGCACTATAATCAGAAAACTTCGAACCCGGGGGCTCTGCTAGCTTCCTCCAACGTCTAGTGATCGGGTTGCAGACGTATAATTCACTTCTACTGTCATTGTCCATGAAGGAAACCAACCCACATGAAGAAGCTTTGCACCAATTGGACTTTTCAATACAAGGCAGGTCAATATTGTACCACTTTTTAAGGACTGGATCAAAGGCATACCCACCAGGCTCATCAGAACTCGTAAACATAAAATACCAAGGTTTCTGTGAGAGTACCTGTGACAGGTTCCATAAGAACCTTCTTGAGCTAACTATTTCATGCCATCTTTTACAGACGGAACCTGCTCTGAAGATGCACATAACAGGGAGACAAGCCAAGATTCGCTCCAAGAGATCATCCGGCAAGATTAAATCCAGAGAGACTGCAGAAGCTGCTTGATTGCCTTCATCGCTAAGCTCAGAGAACGATTCAAACTCATCTATGTCTCTAGCAGTATCGTCATTGCAGTGAATAACCCACGATGTTTCTCCATCCATCATCTCAAACTATAAGTAAAAGAACATAAAAATTTGTTAAACCTAGCTAAATGAAAGAAAAAGTGCTGCCCCGAACAAAAAAAAAGAGAAGATCAGACGGGTCAATAGTTGCAAAAATCTATTGGAGAGGATAAAAACAGATTAGTAGAATGCAAACATTAGTCAAAAACATGTCAAAACGCTCAAAATCTAGGTATATAACGATATCATAATCCCTTAGTGACCTTTAAAGAAAAGCTCATCTCCAGATGCCATCAAAGAAAAACATGAGAAAGTTCTCACCAATGTCAGAATTCACCAATAATCATCAAAACTTAGAAAGAAACATTCCAGTAACTTGCATGCCAACGAAGCCTAATCGAATACAATCTAAATTATTCTGTAGGTTGCTTTCATCAATTCATTCAAGTTGCAGAACATCCGTAGCACAATCAACAGAGCACAATGTCCATAATACATTCAGGACCTTATCCCCAATGAAAAGAAGCCACATTCAGGTACAAATAGAAGCAAAGCCAGAAACTAAAATTACTTCATTCATCATCATCATCGCAACAGGACCAGCACAAGACAACATGAAAATTTAAACTCTCTAGCCGGATTCTACAGAGTCATGGCTAGCAACCAAACCAAGCAAATATTTGGGCACCCGAAACAGAGGCAAAGCAATCTGAGCTAAGCTAAAATGAAAAAGGTAAAAAAGGACTGGTAACACCAATCCCACTCAAAGCCCCACCCAGTAGTACCGAGAAATGACCCATCCTAGCTGAACCCACCTCACGG
This sequence comes from Syzygium grande, assembly GCA_024733475.1. Taxonomy (NCBI): domain Eukaryota; kingdom Viridiplantae; phylum Streptophyta; class Magnoliopsida; order Myrtales; family Myrtaceae; genus Syzygium; species Syzygium grande. The sequence goes on along the minus strand of JAMXDD010000002.1, from coordinate 6,309,796 downwards.
ATTGAAACCACAACCGGATCAACGCAGCACGGGAAAGAAAGAAAACAAAAGAAACCCAAAAAGAAGGAAACGGAAATAGCTCCATTAGATCGAGAGATGGAAAAGTACCCTGTTCGAGAGCCTTCCTCAGGGCTGGAGGTCAAATGGGTGAAAGCAGATTCAGGCGAAAGTTTCAAGATTTGCGAGAGAGGGTCGATGTCGATGGCGAAGGAACCGAAAAGGAGCTTCTTTGATGTCGAACACGAAACGGCGGTACCACAAAACTCCACAGTACAGCAGACGCGCGCGCGCCCACAAGAGAGAGAAGAACCGAAACCGACCGTGCGTCGTAGATTCCGCAGACGGTGATGAAATGGGGTTGCTCCAGATATGGCAGATGACCACGCCTGAGCAACCCACCGCCGCCGAGGGAGAGAGAGAGAGAGAGAGAGAGAAGAAAAAGATGTGGATTTACGTGAGTGTTTCGAGAGGTGCGAATTCTCAACGGAGAGGAACGGCCGGCGAGGAACGAAATTGGAGAAGGCGGTCTATCCGGCAGGCCGTGCGGCTTAGAGAGAGAAAGAGGGCGGCGCGTGAACCCACGCAGGCCGTCGCTGACACTGCATCTCCGCCACTGCCGCCCTGAGTGGGGGCAGAGAGAGAGAGAGAGTGTGTGTGTCTGGAGGGGGCGAGGCGGAGCGGAGACAAGAGTGAGGGCGATTAGGATTTTTATTGTTGAAAAGAAGACATCGTTAGTGTAGGGTAATGTAATGTTGTGCTCCAAGGGAGATCAGCCGTTCGATTCATGTTGGGAGCAAAATCTGCGAACCGCTCGTGTTGCGTGGCCGAGCCTCCGGTCTCGATTGTTAGCATCTTAGTGGAGCTGCAGCAACGAGCTCGTCCTGCCAACCTCATATTTTCGATTGAAAAGGATATCAAAATAGTTAGATGGATATGAAAATCTTGTAATAATACTCAAATTGAGGTTACTGGCACTGATCAAGTCTCCTCGTCTTTTCACCTGTAAAAATGAAAATATCTATGTATGTAATCAACTCCAAGCTAGAATAATTATGAAAAAGATAATGATAGTACATGCGCTCTTTAATTATATCGTTTGATTTAGATTTTTTTTATAATGAAATAAGTATCATAATTGCTTTGTAACCTATGCACAAGAGCTAGTCAAATTTGTACATCCAAAATGTTAAACTTACTAGTAAAAATAAGTATTTTTTTTTCCACCTTGCGTATAGAGCAACAAAGTCATCCCTTTCACAAAGGAAAAAAGAAGAAATTAAACAAAAATTGTTGGAATTTTGGGCACAATGAATAGGAAATTTTGTAATGCCATCTTACTCATCAATCTCCAATTTTGACTTTATATACTTTCTTTTTCTTGCAAGTAGCCCTAGTGCCCTCTCCTTTTTCAATTTTGGATTCCAGTTTGTCTCCCAATTCTCAGATTTGTGTTACTTTCTTTTTCCCTTTTTTCCCTATTTTTTTTTTTTTTTATGTTTCCGGTACATGTTTGACTAAACCCCATTGAAATATATAATTCAATCTGATTTGCATTTTCCATTCTCTTTTGTTTTGATCTAATTTTCTCTATTATTGAGGCATACCCTCTTCAAGAAAAACTACGAGAAAGTGCATAACCGATGCATTGAAAATACCTTCTTCTAATTGTGAATTGATGTGCTAGTAGTAAATTCCTGAAGTACGACGCAACTTATGAATGTCAATATTGGTCAAATGTAAGATCAATTGAACATGCATCCAAGTCTTTCAAAACTATCAAGCGTCACAGGATGAAAGTCGAATTGAAGAGAAATTATTGCATGAATTTAGCATATCATTAAACCAAACATAAACTATGACAATGGTGCCTCGCACTCACAGAGTCAAATAAAAGCGAACTTTACAAGAATTTGTCATTATCCTCGACAAAACGCTTACAGCACTTCAAGTTTTTTTTTTTTTTTGAGTCACCAAGGATCGAACCTCCTTCATCGCAACTTGCATACCATTTAAAGGATTGTGTAGACCAGTTTTCCAGTAAAATCAATGCTTCAAAAGGTTAACCCCAGAGCGAAACTGGTCTCTTGGGATTTTTGCCATTCTCAATCTTTCGAATTATGCGTTAAAACCAAAGCCACGCATGTAATTAAAGATAAAATTAAGAGGGTTTCTTATTATATCGAATTTGGCAATTGGGATGATACACTATCTATAATCATATTCAAATGATTATTCCCTAAAAGGTTCTTTAGGCTAATGCTTTGTGTGTGGAGCTTTCCTAGATGTCTCCAACATATAGTTTTATATCTAATGCAACCAAAGAAAAGGCATTGATCACCTAAATCAATTTGGCATCCAAGTGCTTATACTGTGTACCTAACGAGGAGGAGAGAGAGAGATATGGGTTGGTCTCTTAGTGGTTCCACCACTATGAAACTCTCTTTCCAACCAAGCCACCTTAGGCACCACATTAAGTCATGTCTCACTTCCAATACTTTATTTTTAATTCGATCCCCCTTTTGAATGTGTTGATCCTGTTGAGGTAAAAACTCCACCAGGTTTGCAATTCTAGCTCTATTTGTTACGCGAAAAATGAATGATTTGAAGAATATTTTTTTAAGAATGATCGTTCGTGTCGCTTAAAATAATTTTAGTCAATTTTTCTATTTAATTAATTATTTTAAGCGATACAAGTGATTATTTTTAAAAAATATTTTTAAATTATTTATTTTTTACAAAATAAATAGAGCGTTCATGTACAACAAGACCGCAGTTGACAAAACCCGATCTAACCCAACATTGAAAGTGATGTGTTTCCACCTTTTTCTTGCTGTTTTATTCCATTTGTTAATCATTTTGTGACATTGGTATGACCATTACATGGATCTTTCGAGCCACTAAAAAGCCTGGGTCTTTTTTTTTTAGAAATAGAGATATCATTTCATTAAATCAGTGCCCATCTACAAGAGTAAAGGGCATCAAAACACAGGATTTCCCAAAGAATAGAAGGGGGGTTACAAACCCAGTTTCGGGGGAGGGTTTTACACCTTGACGCCTTTACAATCCAGTTCTGCTAATCTATTTGAATCACAGGTGCAAAGGACCAATTCTAAACTCTCAAAAAAAGCCAAGAGGTCAATACAATCAGTGATAATTGGCTCAACTGGATCTTTTGTAAAACCAAAAAGCCTTTTTGCGTATAATTAAATGGCTACAGAGGACCCAAAAAGGCTTTTTGGTTTTAACGAGTAAAGCCTGGGTCGAATGGCAGTTAGAGATATACCTTTCTTTCAACGTGAGAAACGTGTGATTGCTAATTAGGAGAATCATGCATAGTAATTTACTTGGACATTAATATATATGAGAAAAAAATGAAGAAACCAACCTCCACTTTTTATTTTTATTTTTGGGTTTTTTTTTAATATTTCCCATCCCCTGTTGGATTTTTCAATTCAAGTGCACCACACATGATTAGGAGAATCATGCATAGTAATTTGCTTGGACATTAATATATATATGAGAAAAAAATGAAGAAACCAACCTCCACTTTTTATTTTTATTTTTATTTTTGGGTTTTTTTTAATATTTCCCATCCCCTGTTGGATTTTTCAATTCAAGTGCACCACACATGATAGGTTGAGCCAAGAAAAAGAGAGAAAATAAAATTGGGAATGCAAAGTGCTCTACACATGATTTGGCACATCACATGCCTCTCCATTCATATATAGTCTTTTGTTATTTCCTTGCAAATTAATTTAATTCCTCGAGCCAATCGATTCAGACGTGGGGATGGGTTCTCTCGGTCTGATCATGTGGACGATTTTCTTTTGTTTTAATTCTTTTTTTATCATCGTCTCTTAAACACAAAGGATGTGGAAAAGAAAAAGGGTCTTGACTCGGGAAAAGTGGGGCGAAAAAAGCAAGAATAAAAGGAAAATGAAACATCAAGCATCGTATCAGGCAAAGCAACATCCTTAATTACTTCACCAAGAAGCATGCATAAATTTATAAAAAAAATGTTTAAAAAAGAGGGGTAAAAATCAAAAGCAATTAAAGAGGCATGGCAAGTACATGCATGGCACATCGTCTCTTTCCTTTTCTTTTCTTTTTTGCATTGTTATTTTATTTCGGGTAGACTTTCAGTAGGATATTTAACCGGTCGGGAAGAAACATACTAATGTTGCACTCGAGCCTCAACGGATAAGAGATACCCAAAAAAAAGAAAATATGAAAGCAAGCAAGGACGGCACGCGTCCTCTTGCAAATGGGTATTTCGATGGAGTGTCTTTAATTGACACCAACAACAATCTATCACATTAATCTCGTAAGTCCAGCGATGCGGGCTAACTGGAGAAAAACAAGGACATGAAGTAAAAAACACAGACCGAAAATAAAGAAAGCACTACAAAAAAATCAGTTTTTTCCGACAAAATTTCCAACGAAAAATTCTGGAAAATTCGTTAGAAAGGGAATTTCCAACGAATTTTCCAACGAAAAAAAATTCGTTGGTAATAGGTTGTTGGAAATTTTTCCAACGAAAAATTTCAATTTTCGTTGGAAATTTGCAACAAATTTTATTTCGTTGGAAAATTTATTGGAAAACCCGTAGCTAAATTCGTTGGAAAATTACAAAAAAATTTTCGTAAAAAATTTCTGATTTTTTTTTTTGAAAAATCGTGGAAATTTTTTTTTTTCCAACGAAAAATTTTTCGTTGGAAAAATTACAAATATTTTTATTGAAAATCGTGGAAAATTTTTTTTCCCACGAGATTTTTTTTTTTAAAATCGCCCTCGGCGGCCATGGCGGCCGATGGTGTCACGGTGTCCCTGGGCACTCCTGAGGGGGGGGGGCGCCTGGGCGGCCCCTGTGGCATTCTGGGGCGGCCGATGGTGTCAGCTTGATTGATGAGCCAAGGGCGACGGGAGGGAGCCGGACACGGGAGCTGGAGGAGAAGGAGGGGCAGCGGGGAGGAGGCGAAGGGGGAGGCGGAGAGGAAGAGGGAGGGAGAAGCTGAAGGCTAAGGAGAGAGAGAGAGAGAGAGAGAGAGAGAGAGAGAGAGAGAGAGAGAGAGAGAGAGAGAGAGAAAGAGAGAGAATAAAAGTGGAAATTGAGAAATAGGGGAATAATGAGCGAGAAAAATTTGAATAAAGAAGAAGTAGGGATTTCGTTGCAAAATTCGTGGGAAATTTCCCACGAATTTTGCAACGAAAATTGTACACACTAACATAATTGGCCGGAAAATTGAAATTCGTTGGAAAATTCGTTGCAAATTTCCAACGAAAAATGTACACATTGAAATTAATGCCCGGAAAATTAAAATTCGTTGGAAAATTCGTTGAAATTTCCAAATCTAATTTTCCTACCTAATATAAAAAAAAGCCGAATAGTACCGTGTTTTTTTGAATTGCTTGAAAATTCCAACAAATTTTCCAAAATTTTCCAAAAAATTGTACACACAAAAATAATTACCCGGAAAATTAAATTTTGGAAAATTGGAAAATTCGTTGAAATTTCCAACGAATTTTCCAAATTCAAAAAATTATAAATTTCAAATCCAAAATAATTACACACTAAAATAATTACCTGAAAAATTAAAATTGTTGAAAATTGCTAACGAATTTTTTTTCGTGGGAAATTTTTAAATCTAATTTACCAACGAAAATTGTACACATTGAACTAATTGCCCGGAAAATTAAAATTCGTTGAAAATTCATTGGAAATTTCCAACGAATTTTCCCACGAATATAAAAAATGCCGAACAATACCGATTTTTTTTAATTCGTCGCAAAATTCGTTGGAAATTTCTAACGAAAAAAAATTCGTTGCAAAATTCGTTGGAAATTTCCAACGAATTGTAGATCGTTGGAAATTTCCAACTAATTTTCCAACGAATTTTAATTTTTTTTTTTTCGCTGGAAATTTCCAACGAATTTTATGCGACGAAAAAAAAAAAAAATTAAAATTTCCAACGAATTTTATTTTTCGTTGGAAAATTTGTCGCAAATTTGCGACGAAAATTTTTCATTGGAAAATTTTCGTGGCAAAAATGCGTTTTTTTTGTAGTGAAGTGACAAGTAATTGAAGCAAGAGAAAGAACAATAACTAAACGAAGCTCTAGCTCTATTGGTTTTTCTTGTAAATGTGGCTAGGGGATTCAATGCAAAGTTAAATCTTGCCGGCGGAAGTACAGCTTGTCATCGAGCAATTCAATCCATTATCTCACAAGAACGTGGAATCATTGCCAAGTTCATTAGTGCAATGCTGACATCTTTTCGGCTCCATGGAGTTTTCGGCTTCTCCGAGAAAATTATTGTTCGTGCCAGCTTGTCCTTGTAGGTCGGTATGTATGGACGGCCTCCATGTTTCCTATGCGTGCGTAGACCCCTCGAGCAGGTTGATTTCAGCTTCCGCGATTCGTTTTCACTTGTTTTGGTTCAAGGCAAGAGCGATTGGTTTATGTTAGATAGATTGGTAAGTTTGGTTATTCGTGTTGGGGTTTTGCTGTTTAAGGGAGACGATCGAGGGAGCTCTTGGTAAACCTCATCGGCCAGTTTCACGATGTTTTTAGAGTCATGATTAGATAGGAAACCATGCTGCTATAGCTCCTTCGAGAGAGGCGGCGCTATTTGCACGCCCGTTTTGGTTGATAATGCACGTTTTTTTAAGTGAATCTCTAGATTGCACCTGACTTCTCTCTCGCCCTGTAATCTTCTCATGCATAGATGGTTTTTTCTTGTATGTTGTCGGTTTTTAGGTGTTAGATGTTCATCCTCTTGTGCTTCATCTAAGTGTCATGGGGTTTCTACTAAGACTAATACTTGGGTTCATCATTCCTTCACGTTTGATGTGCATTGCTTCGCGGAGTAATTTTTTTTTAATGCTGATTTGGTTTTGCCTTGTCCCTAACTCCTATAATGTGAATTGACTCTCCAGAGAAGATAGGTGAAAGGCATTTGGCATGAGAAAATCGAAGGGATAATGATACAAATAGTTATTGAATTTTAACTCAATGTGTAATATGATTCATAAATTTTTAATTTGTTAAATATGATCCATGAATTATAGTCTAATGATAAATGTGGTTTATGAATTTTTAATAAACTGTTGGGGAGAAAGTTAAACAATTCAACCTCGGCACCAATTGGCCACTGTATTCGAGCAATATAAGCCCCAAAGACCGTAATTATAGTGTTGGAAAATTGGAAACAAGGTAGCAACAAGGCCCATGAATATCACGCGGAAAACCCAATGCAAGAAAAACTATGGACCGCTCGTGAAATTTCCACTAATCACTAGACTTGTCAAAATAGGTCATGAACCCATTTTTTAATTCATATATTAAAAATGGGTCATAAATGAATTAGTTTTATTCAATAAATGGGTCATAAATGGGTATATGTATAATATGGGTGTTAAATGGATCATAAATGGGTTTACAACTTATTTAAACTCAACTCATCCTCTCTCGTGCTCACTCAATCTGCGCTCACTCACTTCGCATTCTCATATCAATTTAGGTATAAATTTTCTTAGATTTAGTTAAATATAGAAGTGTTTTATCAATATGGGTCAGGTCGGGATATGGATTGGATCGAGTATGGTACAATAAAATTACATTGCACATAAATGGGTCATAAACTAGTTAAAGGGTCAATTTGAGTTGGATCATTTGTGACCTGACCCGACCCGACCCGACCCACCTATTTGACATGTCTACTAATCACCAAGAATCAATGGGATACACAATAATACATCTCGAGTCATATACAATTAGAGGCTTGAAACATCAATAATATAAGGGATATGTACAGTACAAATTCTAAAACTTGTCACAAAAATATGTAGTTAAGCCCTAAAACTTTCAAAAAGTGCAATCAAATTCTAAAACTTATTAAATTGGTGCAATCTAGTCCTAAAGTTAATACTGTCAATTTTTCTAACAGAAAATGCCGACGTAACATTTTTAAATTAAATTTTCTCTCCTACGTGGCATTTTGTTAATTATTTTTTTCTTTAAATCTTGTACAAATAATATTAAAAACTTGAAAAAGCTAAAATAATTAAAGAAAAATGAAAAAAAAAGGGTAAGGACTCGCTAGTGGGCACCATCGCCGCCCATTGTTGGAGGGGTTGGCAAAGGTCGTTGACCTTGGGCTAGGGTGGCTGGCGACTCTCACTAGGCCCGAGCTAGGCTCGCCGACCACAAGCGAGGTGTCACCTAGATCTAGGCAAGCCACGTTGGCCCTAAGCGAGTGCCAAGGAGGTATCGCCCAAATCTACATGTGCAAGCCTCGCTGGCCCTAGGTGAGGGTGGGGCTAGCGAAGCCTCGCCCGAGCTTAGCAACTCTCGTTGGCCCTTGCTTAGGGCCGACGAGGCCTCGCCTAGGGCCAGCGTCACCCAGATCTGGGCATCCTCAACCCAATCTAAGTGAGCCTCACCGACCCTTGCCTAGGCCTACCACCCTCACCCTGGGCCAACGACCTTCACCAGCCCCTCCCGCGGTGGGGTTGGCATTGGCAAAGGTAGTTGACGGCAGAGCCCACCAACAAGTCCTTGCCCTCTTTTTTTCTTTTTTTTTTCCAATTTTATTTTACAATTATTTTAGCTTTTTTTTTTTAAGTTTTTAATATTTTTAAAATAAGATCTAAAGGAAAAAATAATTAAAAAATGCCACGTAGGAGTGAGAAATTAATTTAAAAATGTCATGTTAACATTTTTCATTAGACAAATTGATGGTGCTAAGTTTAGGACTTAATTGTACCAATTTTATAAATTTTACGATTTGATTGTATTTTTTCAAAATTTTAATACCCAATTATATTTTCACGATAAATTTTAGGACTTGTAGTGTACATAACCCATAATATGACAATATATCATCATCATAATAGTGGATTAACACAAAGGATTAAGAAAAATCTAACCACTGTCATAAAAAAGAGAGACAATTTGGAGAAGGATTTCAATTATTAGAGCATTTACTTTGTAACTCTTGATTTCACGAACAACATTGCAAATTCTGATGATATTTCACCGTCGAATCTTCTTGGAAGTTGGCTGCCTCTTCTCCTCTCCTAATCGGCGATCTCTCTCCCTCTTCTTTTTTTTTTTTTTTTTTAACTTTCTGTGGTCCCTCTTGCCGTTCAACTCTCTCCTCTTTTCTTTCTTTTCTTTCTTTTCTTCCTTTCTTTCTTCTTCTTCTTTAATAATGAGGAGTTGGGTCCCAGAGGGGGACCGGCCCAACAAATTTCCTCTGCGCCTTGCAAGGGAAGCTCCCTCATGTCCGCTTTATTTATACAATAGTCAAGTTTTACCGGGGGTTAGATTTTGGTCATCATATAAATCCATTATTATTGGTGTGGACTTTTCAAGAACAAAGAGTTTCTTTTCTAATTTCTCGAAAATCCAGTGACATTTCACATTAACATGCTTCAATCTTGAATATAGCACTCGGATTTTTACTAAAATAGATAATACTCATACAATCATAATACAAAATAAATTTCTCTTGCTTCAAACCCAACTCTTATAGGAATTTATTCATCCATGAGAGTACCTTACCTCAATCTATAATAGCAATAAATGACGTAATTTAGTAGTCTACTTCAGTCATAGACAATACCACACATTTTTATAATCTTGATTGCTAAGAAATTGCCTTCTTGGCAAAAGTTGCCATGTAACCTACTGTGGACTTTCGAGATGTGCATCCGAGTAACCAATCAACTCAGGCTTTCCTTTTCCATTGACCTCAATGTCATATAGAACGGTTGGCGATGACTGGACATCACATCAACAATTTCCCATGGCAATTGATTGAAAGAACTACATTAAAATTTCTCGCAAAAGCTTAACACTATATTGGCAAAATTGAAAAGTTTAGAATTGAATTAGTATCCATACAATAGATTTATGACCGATTGGGTAATTCTTCCCTACTTAGCATGGCAAGAAAAAATATGACGAGACCCTTTTGGAGGATGAAAGTGATGGCTTTTTATTTCAAACAACGTGCAACAAGAAGAAAGAGAAAATAGGAAGGAAAGAAAAAAAAATTGATAATGCCTGCTCGAATAGGGTTTTGAAGGGCATCCTGGCCGGTTCATTAAAATAGGTGGTTTTTAGTAAAAATGGTGGGAAATTAGTCTCATATTTCCTCTATTGATTCTTACATAACTCAATCAACCGCTCGAAAAGAAAAAGAGAAAAAAGAAGAAAAAAGGAGCTCCAATGAATGAGCCTATTTGTAGGTCTCCATGTGTGTATATATATAAAAGTACGGTAATATAATTGTAAACACATAAAAAAAATTGCGCATACTATTAAACATGACATTACAAAATACAAGAGAAATCTCGAACATAGCATTATTTAAGGTATCGACATTATTGGAATTGATAATATTGACTAGAATGAATGCGTTTGCGTTTTGAAACAATAATTTTATATTTTTTTTGCTAGAAAAAACATCTTATATGTTACAAAGTAGAGAATAAACTTGAAAAAGTGCACGTAGATCATTATGTAATGGCTATAATGAGCCGCCCTGTCCTAATAAAATCTTCTCTTCTTTGGCATGTAGTATGCTTATGACATGCAATTTTTCAATTTTCATAATGTTGCGAAGCGAGCTATTATAGCAAGAGCCTGCATGAAAACATTGATGTCCTCCCACCTAGCCAATGCTCAAATCTTGCTAATGATGGCAGACTATATACTATTGAATATGAGGAGAGTCCTAGGGCTTCGCTCTTTTCTCTCTCTATCGGCAAATCACTCTCGTCTCCCAAAAACTCTTCACTTTTTTGAAGCTCTCCCGGTCCTTTTTTTTTGCTTTGATTGTCTTTTCTTTTTTCTCTATTTTGGGAGTTTGTGTGTGATAAATTTTTGCAACTGATATTGGATGAACATGGAGACTAATTTGGCCATTCGTCCAGTCGATAACCATCGATGAGGATGTTTGTGACATAACTCTATAACCTCTTCGAGATTAGGCCACTCTCCTGTCTAGATTGATATGGAGGTTTTACTCTCCCGAACTGGATCTAAATATAAACATGGAAGTTCCTTACAAGTATTCAATTTGTATTCTTTATGATGTTTCTACACAATGATGATAATAAGGACATTGAATCTAGACATGAACCGCATGCTATTACAAATGGAGTTTGAGATAAAAGCACGTGCTCATCACTGAATCTGGTCATCAACTGCTGAACGGTGATGGATCTATTATTAAGGGATGAGAGCGTGCCTCTAGTTGCAGACTATGCTTTGTTATTTGCATTTTGGTATTTGATTACTAGGCTTGAAAACCTTCAATGTACCTGTCGAGTATTATGGAATCTTGCTTTCAACCCAAAAAAAGAATATGAAGAAATAAATCAGTTTTTTTTTTTTTTACATTTATATATATTTTCGAAGTTTGATGAGGGCATGAAAGCTCATAAAGCATGTTTAGGAGAACAGGGCAATTGTGAAAATGACCCGACTATGGTCTATGAACTAGGCGGCCATGACTCTCAACCACCGCTGAACTACATGTCATTCATGGACATCAGAATCGAACTATAGAAAAGAGCGAGATCAGAAGCTTATGCACTCTATAGTAATCAATCAATCATAAACAATTAATTAACTTATTAATCAGGGGCAAGTGACCAAAACAAGGACATCGTCCAAGCATGGGAACTGGAAGCGCGCAAAGCTTGGTAACAAGGCGAGTTTGGACCATTCAATCATTGCAGAGCCCATCACCAAGTGACGAGACGAGGATTTCGGATCTTCCCATAGTCCACTCCATGCATTAAATATGTTCGATTGATTTCATTGCTAGTCACGGAAGGATTGGTCATGCACGTCGAGAAAAGGAAGTATTTAAGCTCATCGAATTGTCCGAGTAGGCCAAGCTGTTTGTATATCAAAAGGCACGAGTTTTGGAGATGTGCCTTGATTCCGTCGATCACGACGTCCAAAGACCAATTTCCTCAGTGAAGATGCGAGCGTGACAACTGATGCTTCTAGTTTTCAACAAGAAGGACAGAACATCATCACTACGTGCACTGTACATTAGATCATGCACAATGAATTCACTGTGTACTAGCATGGATTCATACGTTTGTAGGGGCGTCACAAGGTCTGAAACCGCTCTACTAAACTTGGGCGCATGCAAAACTCGTGCAAGCTCACCCTTGTCAACCCTAATGGAGGTAAGGTGAAGAAAAAGGACGAAAAGCGGAGACTGGACGTTTCTTTACGAGACCCAGCAGATCAAATTTCCTCTGCGACCAGACCAGACAGATAGAAGTTAAAATACAGATAATGGTGATTACAAAAGGTGTAGTTGAGTTGAATATGACCCCACAAAGAAGTCACAATCACCTCCGAGTGCAGAGACGGTTCTTGTTTTGGTTTACAAACAAAAATGCATAAAATAATGGGTCTGTGTCTGTGTCTGTGTGCGTGCATTTGTTGCAGAGTCGGCTAGAAATCTGGAGATGTCAAGGGGGTAAAATCAAATAAAGAAAGCAGATGGAGCAGAGAGTAGGGACGAGCAGGCATCAGAGCCGTGTATCGATCCCCATGCAAAGGAAAAAGAAAGATTTTTTTGGCTTTGTTTTTCGACGTCAATTCAGTCAGTGTCATCGTGCTTCGTGCCATCTTTCCTGCTCTAGCTCTTCTCCATCTTCTTCTTCTTCTTAATTTTCCTCGTGTTTCGTAAGTGGGTGTCGCGCACTGCACGATTCGAGAAGCAGATTTGCACCATTTGGTGAGTGAGTGACTGGTGTTTCGATGGTGATGACAGATTTTTCTCTCGTGATTCCAAATTCGTGAAAACAGGTTTTCACTTGAGCATTTTTGCCCGTTCATTTTCATGCAAGTTCCCCTTTTACTTTCTTCCTTTTGCTGCGTGAATAGATGACGTTTTGCAGGTGTCTATAGATGGCACGATTCTGGGCATCGGCAAAGGGCGCTAATTGCAGGCTGTGTAACCAATTTAGTTTCCTTCAGGTGGTTTGGAGGTAAGGACAGCTTAAGAGCAAAAGGAAATGTCGTTAAGGAGATGATTCGTTCGTCGGCAGATTCGGTAAAAAAGATGATACCCACAAGCTTGGCCCAAAGATTGATGGCTCCAGCATTTTGGGCTTTCCGCATCCATAATGTATTCGCAAGAGCGATTTGATTCTTTCACAGCCCAGTTTGGCCTTTTAGTGTTGCATTTCTTGGGCCAGGCCTTCTTGCATTGTGGGAAAGAGTCGAGGAAATTTACTATAAGTTCATGTTGTTCTCGTCAGAGAGCTAGATCTATTTAAAGCATGCATCGGTGCATCTATGCAACAGAGACAGAAAACACGCGGTCATCTCATTCGATACACTAATTGAAACAATAAGCCAGTAACACAGAGGACAAGCTTTACAGCAGACAGTTATTCCATGACATAAACTTTTATTTGTTCCAACGTACACACACATCACCACACTATCTCATCTCCCAGAAACTTATGTGAAGACTTGCCTATGAGACATTAATCAGCCACCCTCTCAATTCATAGAATCCGCGCACGACTTGGCATGCACAAATCGAGGCTTTGCCGCCACCGTTCTGCACCTTGATTTCACCCTCTTATTCCTGGCCAGTCTCCTCTCCAAATCCTTCCCTCTTCCAGTCAATTCACATATCAAGTTCAACTGCTCTTTCCCCGCTTCCATCAGTTTCTCCATCATCTCCCTCAGTTTCTCGTTCTCCTTGATTAGTTTCTGATTGCCGTCCATCTCCTCCACAGGCTTGCTCATATTTAAATCATCGAGACTAAGCAGTGACTGCTGGACTTCCTCAGCACCTTCATCTGAGATAGATTTTTCCAGAGCAACAACCACCTCCTCCTCGCGATTATCTCCTTGTTCATCCACTTGCTCTCCAACATGTGTCGTCAGGGTGATATCCTTCACATATGCTGCAATCAATTCTTCCTTCTCCCAAGCTAGAGCTTCAACGTTCGACATGTCAGAGCAATTGCAGCTAAGATCAGCAGAGATAGTGGCCTTGTCTTCATTTTCATCTCGACAAGTTTCCACTGCGGGTCCTAACATCCCCAGCTGAGCTTCTTCTGGTCGAGGAGGCAAAAGAGTTTCATCACTGATACCCTCTTCATGTCTCTGGCCACTTTCCGCTCCATTGGATGCATCCTGAGAAGAATCCTCACTAGAGCCAGCAGGTGACAAATCATATGGTCCTGGTGCAACCAGTTGCTCTAGATGCACATTGTCAACTACTTCCGAATCTGAAGTCAATGCTTTGGGCACTTCCAGCTGCTGCGTCTCAATGGTCAGTTTGCCAAAATTTTCTGGAGAAGTAACAGCATTGCTACCTTCATCGCACTTATCATGTCCATTAAGCACAGAATCTACATTGCCAAACTTATCATGCTTGCAGAGCACAGAATCTGCAACATCTTCGTCTGCAATGTGAATCTTGCTTGCTGCTTCCACTTCAGGTTCTCATCCATGAGATATCAAGTCATCGTCTCCAGTGCACAGGGTTGGGCCAGTAAAAGTATCTGGCTCCACTCCCGCACTGTCCGACGCCATGGCTACTTTCTCCTCATCTGCTTGTGGCAATGGTTGCAGAGCAGAAGTTCCTTGATCTTTGATCATAAACTCCATCTTTGTGCTGCTTCCATCTCCTGAATCGGATGCCAGCCTAATATCATCTTCAACAATAGAATCATAGATACTTTTCTCCACCGTGGCCACCTCTAGTCTCTCATACTTTCCTCCAGTAGGATGCTCCGGATTAGTCTCTATAGGCTTTATAATGCTGAACACAGATGGTTTGCCATCATCAATTTTGTTTAGATGTCTGAAGTCCTGTACAGGACAATGCTGCAAGGGAGCTTGTTGCGACTCCACATCCAAGGATGCTGATGCTTCGCTTTTCAAATCCTTGACTCCCACTTGTGTCTCACCATCAATGATACCCCAGCATGCATTCTCTGAGGGTTCAGATACTGAATTTCCAGCCTTGAGAAGTTGCAGTTCGTCTGATTTAATTTGACCGCCAATGTTCTCACTAACTGAAAGGCTCTCGTCAAACTGTCTCTTTGCTTCCTCATGGTGTTCTTTCTTGCTGACCGTACATTCATCATTCCTAGCAGTATCAGAGTTATCAACAGATTCCTCCAGGCACTTCATTGTCAAAGAATCGAGTTTCTCCTGCAAAGCAACTAGCTCCCTTGCCAATGATTTTTGAATATCTCGCAAATTAGGATGTAATCCGTGGAGCAGGAAAACAATCTAGAATCAACAAAGAGAACTAGAAGCATCTCACAGAAATAAGTCCATAAAAAGTTTTCAGCTATCCATAGCTAAAAGCAAACTCAAAGACATACAGCTGAAAAGGTTAAGATGAGCACTCTTTCGTTAAATCTTGAGTTGCAGTGTCCTAGCATCCAAGTCGTGATAACCAACAACAGGGTTGTGTAGATTAATAAAAAGGTGTTCAATTATTGAAACCCACTTCAAGATCTAAAAAACCCAAAATATTCGTCAAATAACGAAAGAGACACTTGAAAAGCCACAGCATGATCAAGCCCTTCCCTTATCTCGATTCCCATTTTCCGACAATTCCATGATTACCATTGAATGTGGGGCTCCTACCCTGCTCTCTTCTACCTACAGAGTTAAGCAAAATGTAAACAACATAATTCATTATATCAACTGACTTACCTGAATTGTATCAAGTCGTAGAAGAAGATTCATTATAGATTCTCCAATGAGTACTTTCTGCCTTTCAAGTTTCCCTTGATCAGGCAAAGTGTCAAATGAAGATGCTAGCTCCTCGATACTCTTCCTTACCTTAGTCACCTCATCACGAACCTTCGACATTTGCTTTAGTTTCTTCAGGGTCTCCCATTTCCTCACTTAGAAACCGCGATAGGCAGACTGAATGGGCATAGCAGCTTCTTCATCAGATAGAGTTCTTGAGGCTTCCAACTCCTTACTTCTTCTTTCGGTGCTTTCATCACCTGCAATTGTAGCTCCCTCGTCCTCTATAATTTGACAAGCCTCCTCCTTCTCACTGTGGTCTTTGTTCTCTTTAATCTTTTCTGGATATTCAACCTGCAAATTGCTTTGTAAGTCTCCATTATTCTTGTCTCTAGGACTAGGAGTTTCCCCCTTCACCTCAATGACTTTCACTTCTTCCCTTTTCGGGTACTCCTCTGAAGTTCTGTTTATGCTTTGGGGGCGTGACTTTTGTTCGTTACTGTCTGTAGGGGATGCATCACTTGAACTGTGAGATTTTGTTTCAGAACTTGGAGGACTAGGAGATCTTGAACTACCATTGCGGCCTTTCTTCCTCGGCGGGGGATCAACTCTCAGACAAACTGGGGGCAACTTTGATGTTTTCGTTGGGGATGATGATGACTTTCTGGCATCAGATCCAGGGACTCTATCAACGAGTGTATTTGTAGCTCTTTTGTTCAAGGCATTTGCTGCTGCTTCTTGAGAGTCTCGCGACTTATTCTTGCCCACACAAGGTTCTATGTCTTTCACATGAATGTTCTTCTCCGCATCCTGATGGGGTGACCCAACGTCATTTTCATAATTTTCTTGCAGTCCTCCATCTGAATTTTTATTATGATTGTTATGAATCTGCATCGGGAAGACCATGAAATTGGATTCAGGGGATTCCCGTGTATTGGCTTGTTGGTCCTTCTCAGCCCCTGCCTCCTCTTGTTTATCATAAGAAGGAATCCAGATGACAGGAAATGGATAGTTACTTTCGTTGTCGCGCACATGCTGATTATTTGATCTTTTCTTGTCTTTTCCTGGTTTTGAATGGTCATATTCACCCATGAAGAGAGGAAACCAACTATTCCGCCCAGGTTCCTTCTGCAATGATGAAAGAGCTGGTTTCTTTTCTTGGGAAGCAGTATCAAGATCCGTGATCCTTGGTTTGGTATGGGTTCCCTGCTCTTTGTTCCTGTTGTTTTCAGGTGGGATCCAAACAATCGGATATGGAAAGTTTCTCCAGTTTGCTGGCACCAAGGACTCTGAATAATTCTCACCCTTCTTGTCTGAATCTAGTGGCACCTGCTCTTCTATCCTGACTCCCTTTTCGTTCTTTGGGTCACACACATGATTAGGGCATCCACAGTAATGGTGTTGTCGAACCACATATGGTCATTCCATTGGATAGGCTGGTAGGTAGGGCAGTTCATAATGACTGGCAAAGGGTTCGGCATTCCCAGGATAAGGTCCCCAACCATGAAACGGCAGTGGCTGGAAAAAGTGAGGGTAGGGTGGTCTGTGATAGTAGCTGGGAGTTGCCGTGTGGTTATAGCAAGCATGGCATGGTGCAGGATAGCTGCAATTACCAGCATAAGGGTATGGCAAGGCCTCACGTGGAACAGGAAATACGGTCGGATTGATCCCCAGTTGAGGTGGAATCTCATTTGGCATTGCCTGGTGATGTTGCCTGCAAGGCGTTACGTAGCTCTGACAGGGATGAGAATCCGTGTATCCATAAGCAGGTGACATCTTGAGTGGAAATTTATGCATTTCTCACTCGGAAGTCATCGATATCAAATTTTTATTATGTACAATGAAGAATAAAACCCCATCAGAAAAATAACATATATTGCCGAAGTAAAAGGAAAAGAAGATGTCAAAAATTGATCATGGACAAGCAGAACAAACCAAGATAGCGTTGCTAGTAGTAACACCTGTCCTAAGTAATGTTCCAGCAGAATCGTTCGAACCAGTAAAAGGTAATGCATACATATACAGTATTTAAAGCAGCACATCATCATCCTACAACTCTATGGAGCCAAGTTTAGCTGGAGAAGCAGACATGCCTTACAACCAAGATGGAAAATGGCAATTTTGTATGTGATGGGTTTTTATTTGTGACAAATGGGCCGCCCATGATGGGCTAACCCAGCCCATAAAAGGAAGTAACTGCACATGGCAGTTATTGGCTGAAAAAGAACAAAATGGTGAGATCTCACATACGTGGGTGTGTGTGTGAAAAGAAGTGATTACATTGTGTGTGTTATCATCAAAAGAACACTCTCACTAGAAGACAAAAGAAGAATGACTTTGTCGACAAATCAAGATTGTACTCTCTCTCTCGAGGCTGCAATAAGGGCATTTAATGCAAAGAGGTATGTTCGATTTTGTAATATACTTGATCAATGATTCAAGTGTAGAATGGGCACGTTTTTTTCCGCAAATTTCAGAAAATTGGTACGAGCATGTGTTCTTGTTTCCTGATCGCTTAGTATGTTTATAACTTCCCAAATAAACGATAGGTTGAAAGACACCCGCCGTCAGTTGCAAATTATTTTGAATCAGATGGGTGGCGCGAAACAGGAATAAGAGAGACGTTGACCATCGTTGACCGTTGACCATGATCCGGGCGTTGACCGCGTTGACCGCGTTGACCGAAAAAAAAAAAAAAAAAAAGGGGGCAGAATGTGTTTCTTGCATAAAAAGATCATGATTTAAAAAGTAATCATTTGATTTTTTCTCTGCAATTGTTGCGGAAAATGGTAAAACCCCTATTATACCTAGAATATCAAAAGGAGAAGCTTGAGAATCTAAGAATCAAAGGTGGCTCTTTACCGGTGGGATCTTGATGATGACATGATGATGACACATCATCAAGGTCAACAAAATGATACAAGATATCATTTGGAACGATTTCATGATGCCTTATGTGATGGTCGGGGCTCTCAAATGCACCATTCCTGATGAGTTAGGAAGAATGATTGATAGGGTTTGGGACACTTTAGTAGGTCCGAGCTACAAGATGATTGTGGAGAAATTCATGATAGAGTACCTACGGGTCGGGGCAAGAAGGACGCAAGCCTTGCAATGAATCGGTCTCGGCGCAATAGGTTGCCCGAATTTAGGGGTTTTCCGGGTGCTTCCATTTGGTTGCCAAAGGAAATAGAATTTCCTGAGGAATTCTTTGAGTCTTTTCCAGTTTATAGAAAGAGGATTACCACCTGATTGTGTTTATTTATTTTTTTTTTAAGCTCTTATGGATATGTTCACTATAGGTTGGTGTTAGATATCTAGGGTGGATAGTTCTTTTTTGTGTTGGTGTTTATGTTTATTTTCTTTGATGGATTCATTTCTTATGTACATAATGTTAAGTAAATGAATGTTGATGGATATTCATGTTGTGAATAGTTTATGGTACTATTCTGTTTTTAATATTTATCTTATTAGTATCATATGGATTTGAGTGGGAGTTCTAAAAGTTTTAGTAACTTTAAAGAACGTAATTTTACCTTAATGATTATATTAACGGTAATTTCACATTAGGATTTTTGATGATGATTGGGAACGTAGTGAACTTTCGAATCTAAAGCCTATGTGAAATTATTCATTAACATAATCAATTTGTGTAAAATTGATGCATAAATAAGTGGCATTAACAATTCGTGCTTGTCTGTCTGATATGTTCAGATTCAATGGCTTCAACATCAAAGAATATAGTTGCTGAACTTAACAAAGGAGAGAAGCTTAACGGTGATAATTATGAAATTTGGCATATGAAAATTCAATATGTGCTGGAAGAGCAAGAGGCTCTGGAAGCTCTTAACTTGGTTATGGAAGAGCCTCAAGACGGAAAACACTGCACAACATAAGAGAGATAAGGATGCATTTGTCAGATGGAAGAGGAAAAACTCCCTTGCTCGCATCACGTTCTTTGAGTAGCATGGACAATGATGTCATGCGAGAGTTTAGGCGTTTGAAAATGCTAAGGAGATGTGGGGAGCATTGGCGGCAAGGTTTGGTCATACATCCAGAACCAAGCTTAGACAGCTCACTATAAGATTTGATTCTTATAAGAAGCCACATGGTCAGTCCATGAAACAACATTTAAGGAAAATGTCAAACATGATTAATGAGTGAAGGATGCTGGCCATGTTCTCGACCGATGAGCAAGAGTGCAAAGAAAATTCGTTCTTTACCTCAAAGTTGGGAGCATATGAAGTTGCACCTAACTCACAATGAGAACATCAAAACCTTTGAGGATGCAATGCGCCACTTAGAGCTGGAGGAGGACCGCCTCCCCAAGGATAAGCCGGTAGTTGACATTTACTATCAGTGCTCTAGCTCACAAGGGCCTTCGAGCTCTAAGCGCAAGCGTCCCGATTCCAGGTAAAAGAGCGAGTTCTTCGGGAAGAAACCAAGAGATGACCAACACCAGAGAGGAAAGCGTCCTCGGTGAAGAATATGTCGAGGGTGAAATGCTACAACTGTAGCAAGAAGGGCCACTTTGCTCGTGATTGCGGCGAGCCAAAGAAGGTAAACTCCCCTTGCATTCTTGAGAACTTTGTCTATGTGTCAAGTTCTGTATTTTTAATCGAGTCTAATCCTTTGTGGACTGTAGATTCGGGAGCAACAGACCATGTAGCGGGCGACGTAGATGCCTTCGTGGAGTTCCGAAGCGGTTCCGATCGAACGAAATGGATCTATGTAGGGAACAACTCTAAAGCGAAGTTAAAGGAATTGGCACCGCCATTGATGATGCGTGATGGACGACATTGTTCCTACATGATGTACTATATGCTTAAGATTCGTCGAATTTAGTGTCTGTGTTGGTGTTGATTAAACTTGGTTTTAATTTAAACTTTCATAGCAATCGTGTTGATTTGTATCCGGCACGAATCATTATGGTAGTGGATACTTTTTGAATGGTTTTATTGTACTAGATGTTAACCGTAGTAATGTTAACGCTTGTTATTCCCTGCTTTACATCTTCCAACTCATATGAAAATGATGTGAATGTGTGGCATGCTAGACTTGGTCATATTGGCCAACAAATAATGCAAAGATTAGCCAAAGAGGGGTTATTAGGCAATATTGAAAAAGTTGATTTGCCTATTTGCGAGCATTGCCTGGCCGGGAAAACAACAAGGAAACCATTCGGAAAGGGCACAAGAGCTGAGTTTCTTTTGCAACTAATCCATTCTGACATCTGTGGTCCAATGAATGTAAGAGCAAGGCATGGGGCTGTGTATTTCATCACATTCATAGATGATTGTACTTTCGATATGGATATGTCTATTTGATTTCTCATAAATCGAGGCATTAAGTTGCTTCAAGAAATTTATGAACTTAGTAGAAAATCAATTAGATAAGAAAATAAAAAGCGCTCGTATCCGATCGAGGTAGAGAATATTTATCTGATGAGTTCAGAACTTTATGTGATGAAAAAGGAATAGAAAGACAGTTGTCTATTCCATATACTCCTCAACAAAATGGTGTTGCCGAGAGGAGAAACAGAACCCTATTAGAAATGGTTAGGTCTATGATGGCACAAGCTAACTTATCAATCACCTTTTGGGGTGATGTTTTGTTAATCGCTGCCTATGTTCTTAACCACATGCCTTCTAAATCAGTTATTCCACTCCAGTATGAGTTATGGACAGGTAGAAAACCTGATTTAAGTTTTCTTAAACCTTAGGGTTGTGCTGCTTATACTCACGAGCCCTCTCATAAATATGGGAAACTAGGTCCCAGAGGCAAAAAGAGTATTTTCATAAGATACTCAGAGCACTCAAAAGGGTATGTGTTTATAGGTGCACAAGAAAGTGGGAGTATAACCGAGTTTGAATCACGAGATGTCACATTCTTAGAGATTGAGTTTCCTACTAAGGGCGAAATAGGTGAGGACTACTCACTATTTGAAACTTTGGATCCTGATAATGAAAATGATGAAGTTCGTCCAAATGAGAGCAATGTGAGAATTGAGGAATTAAATTCGACTCAATCTCAATTGCAACCGTTTGACAAGACGATACCGTCATTATCTAATCCAAGTGGGAGCATAATGGAGAATGATGTGCTACGCGTACAGTCTCCCGTACGGCGAACAAGTCGCAAAAGTGTTCCCCGACGACGTTTTGACATTGAAGGGGAAACTTTTATCGTCGCTCCACAAGATGAAGATGAGCCAAAGAATGTAAATGAGGCTCTAAGTTGCCCTAATAAGGAAAAATGGATAGATGCAATGGAAGAAGAAATGGAGTCAATGAAGTCAAACCAAGTTTGGGAACTGGTTGATCTTCCAAAAGGACGCAAAGCTATTGGGAACAAATGGGTTCTTAAAATAAAGCGAAAAGCTGATGGTTCAATAGAAAGATATAAAGCTCGCCTCGTGGCGAAAGGGTATAATCAACAGGAAGGAATTGATTATGAGGAAACTTTTTCTCCTGTAGTAAGATTTACCTCAATTCGCCTTATTCTGGCAATAGTGGCAAGTATGGATCTTGAATTACATCAAATGGATGTAAAGACTGCTTTTCTAAATGGAGAATTAGAAGAAGAAATTTACATGGAGCAACCAGTTGGCTTCAATGTAAAAGGCCAAGAACAAAAGGTATGTCGACTTTTGAGATCGATATATGGCCTTAAACAGTCTTCAAGACAATGGTATACGCGTTTTCATAATGCCATAGTGGCCTATGATTTTACAATGATTGATGAAGATCATTGCGTGTATATCAAAAGATCCAAAGATCAATTTGTGATCTTATCATTATATGTTGATGACATACTGATTGCCGGAAGCAATAAGGAGTTGGTTAACACAATTAAGAGTTGGTTATCATCCAATTTTGAGATGAAAGATATGGGTGAAGCTGCATATATTCTTGGAGTTAAGATTTCAAGAGATCGTTCCAAGAGATTATTGTCTCTTTCGCAAGAAACTTATATCAACAAAGTTCTTGAACGATTTAGTATGCATGATTGTAAACCCATGGGTACTCCTATTGCAAAAGGTGAAGGATTGAGCCGTAGGTTGTGTCCTAATACTCCACTAGAGAAGGAACAAATGAAACGTGTTCCTTATGCCAGTGCTGTTGGGAGTTTAATGTACGCTATGATGTGTACGAGACCTGACATATGTTTTGCAGTTGGAATGGTAAGTAGATACCAATCCAATCCAGGTCAAGCATATTGGAAAGCCGTTAAAAGAATCATGAGGTATCTAAAGGGTACTGCTGATTATTCTCTGAGTTATCAAGGAAAGGATCTGCGACTTGAAGGCTACTCAGATGCTGACTGGGGAGGAGATTTAGACGAAAAGGAAATCTACCTCTGGATTTGTATTCTTCTTGAATAATGGCGCCATATCTTGGAGCAAAGAAGAAACAAACATGTATAGCATTGTCCACCATGGAAGCAGAGTTCGTGGCATTGTCAGAAGAAGACAAGAGGGAGTTTGGCTTAAGAGATTTTTGGATCATTTAGGTGTTGTTGAGCATGCTGCAAGCTCATTGTTAGTCAATTGTGATAGCCAAGCAAAATAGCATACACTAAAGATCCTAAATATCATGGCAAGACCAAACATATAGATACCAAGTATAATTTTGTTAAAGATATGGTAGCACGGAAAGATGTGAACTTGCAAAGACATATCTACGCATAGTATGATAGCGCATCCTATGACAAAGCCAATTCCTAGAGATGTTTTCACCGGGTCATGTAAAATCTCTAGGACTTGATTCATGTACTGAATATTGTTATTTCCCTGAATGTTCACATTTGAATGAAATTGTTATATCATTGTTAATGCCTACGATGTTTTATTTATGCATATTAATACTTAGTGTATTATGTCGAGAAAGTATGTCGGACAGATAAGATTAACCCACTCACACGGGTAATCGCTTCTATTTACTGTGTGATAAATAGAGATGAGACAATTTTTAGGCTTATTATCTAGGTGATAATCGAGAGCTCAAGCTTAAAATATGAATGTTGCCTTAGCTAAGTGCTAAGATGAGGACATAACATTTACTATGTCCGAAAGTAAAATAACCCACATATTTTACTTATATCTGTCTTTGATGCCAGATGTGAGTTCTAATGGATTCTTTAGAAGAGTAGATACGTGAACTCAAGTTTAGACATTGGGTATGTCTGAACTATCATCTGTACGGTATTAAATGTAAAGACATACGCTCCACGGAAAGGAGTTAATACCGAATCGTTATTTCATACTACGTATGCATAAGACGACCGATAAGAGTGGCAAAAGTTTTTTGATCTCAACTTTATGCCATGTGAGACTCTTGAGGATATGAGTTCCTCATTTAGTGCCCTCACGACTCCAACTTATTCTCAAAGTTTCTATTCAGTGTTCGCTATCTTAGGATGTTGTCAATGGTCATGAATGATTCGATCTAATGGGGCATTTCTAGAAAAGCGAGCTGGACTGAAATAGAGAGGTTTAAGGTAAGAGGAAGATCAATTTATTATGATATGATGTCACATTCTATTTTTGTATTCACAGGTCGACCAATTATGATTTTAAGTAAATCATAGTTGTGAATACAATATGCGATATATTAAAAGAGATCAAAAGAGATATAAATGTGACTAATTGATCTAGGGTACTCGTATACTATATCTACTCGGAAAACGTTGTACCCAATTTTGAGCTGCTATGTATTCCTAACGGATGCATTGCAACGAGCTCTCAAGTATCTTTGGGTCGCAAAATTATTTGCTAGTATGAATATTGCAAAGAAAGAGAGAGTTAATCTTTAGCCCACCATGTGCATGATGGGTTTTTTATTTGTGACAAATGGGCCAAATGATGGGCTAACCCAGCCCATAAAAGGAAGTAACTGCACATGGCAGTTATTGGCTGAAAAAGAACAAAATGGTGAGATCTCACATACGTGGGTGTGTGTGTGAAAAAAGAAGTGATTACATTGTGTGTGTTATCATCAAAAGAGCACTCTCACTAGAAGACAAAAAAGAAGAAGGGACTTTGTCAGACAATCAGAAGATTGTACTCTCTCTCTCGAGGCTGCAATAAGGGCATTTAATCTGTGGTTAAAGAGGTATGTTCGATTTTGTAATATACTTCGAACGATCAGTGATTCAAGTGTAGAATGGGCACGTTTTTTCCGCAATTTTTCGTATTATGTCTAGGAATTTGTTTCCTTCAGTATGCCTCTTCTTCGAACGACATATCTAATCTCACAAACATGAGAGGGTGACGATCTAATAACAAATGATCACCTCCAAAATTACTATTGAACAGTTTTCCAAGTAATATAGGTTGAAAGAGCTGCAGAAATTATCAGACGCGAAACAGGAATAAGAGAGAGGCACAGGAGTATAATACTTCGCCATAACCTTAAACTTCAGAAGATAAAAAATTAATGGAAAGCAGAAATCAGTGAAAAGGGACTCTTTTCCGCATAATTCTGAGTATCCTACAAGATGGTCCGCAGAATGCTTGGACAACAAAGGGAAGGTCATCGTGCCCTCAACATTTACCAACGCCTTTACCATGAGCACGGACAATCACGAGATCCCACGGAGTACCTTGTGCCACGAGATACTCGATTCTTACTAATTCTGCTAGCCAACAACATGCTCTAATTCTACTAGATCACTTCACCGGCGATAGCCACAATAATAAAGAACATCCAGGCGGATGCTGCAGTCCCCGACGCTGACCAGTTCCTACTTTCGACCCCGTCGTAACCACAAAAGAAAGACCGAATTCACAGGACAACATTCCTAAAAGAAAATCACCATCGAGAACCCAAATGGACTTCGCAATACACAGCGACGGCGTACAACACATGTCCAGTTCTCCTCCAGCTAGGGGACACGTGAAAATGAGAAGCAGGGGAGCAAAGAGGAAGAGAAGAGAAACCCAACTTACAGCTTAAGAAGAAGTGTAAAAAGCGGGAAAAACTGTGGAAGAGTCCATGCTCCAGCCTGAGTCGTTGCAACTTGCCGCTTCATCGCCTAACAGATTACCAAGACGGGTTTAGTCGTCACATGACAAAAGATGGATTGCAGTATACAACCTCCAATCCGCACCTAATATACTGCGGGATCTTGAACCCAGTTTCCTATATTACAACGATCTCTTCGTCTTCTTTCTCCGACCATTTAATTAATATATTCTTTTGAATCTTTGATCTCCTAGCTTTGCGTGTAGGGAAACCATTGAAAGGGGAATACTAACGAGGACACGCACATGGAAGAAACATTTAGTACCTGATGGTGATTCTTCAACCATTGCAACTGCATCATCCCTGATTTTCAAAGCCATCACAATCATCCATATCAGGCTCGTTAAGAATCAATGTTAAAAATTAATCAAAACAAGAAGAAATTCTGTTTTTCAAAAAAAGGAAAATGTGGGTTCAAGAGTTCTTGATTCAAGAACTTGACGTCAAGAGTTCTTGACGTGATGGAAACCTGCAGACAAAAAAAGAAAGCACACGTTAAGGAAAGCGATCACGTATTAAACAATGCACAGAAACTAAAAGCTAACTTGCTATATTTTGTTGTTTGAAGGAGGATTGGTCTCCTCCTTCTACTCCCTTTAGGTTTTATGGTTATCGTTGACATGCTGTATCAACTGATGCAAAGTGTTGAACTCCCGAGGGCATCTATGACATGTGAACCGGCTTCTCTGCAAATCCTCTCTGATCCCCTTCTTGTTCTTTGGGTTGGGAACAGAGCTCGAGCCCTTCTTGCCAGTCTTCTTCTTGGGATCTCCTGCCATCTTCTTCGACGTGTCTTCTCTGGCTGCGTGCGTCGTTCCTCCTCCTTTTCCCGCTTCTCCTTCTCCTTCTGCTTTTCTTTTCTTTCTATTTTTTCTTTCTCTCTGATTATGTGAGGGAGAGAAAGCGCGATATATATATCGTTACTTCCTGCCACGCTGGCACAATTTCGATTGCTGATTTTGGGTAATTAATGTCTCCACTAAGTATATACCGTCATTTCTTTTTAGTGTCAATGGGCTTATGGAAGGGACGAATAAAAGCTGAAGAAAAAAGAACAAAATGAAAGGTGAAACCATGTGAATCCCTTTAGACATAATGCAAGCAAAGCGCAACACTAAACTTCGAAAAGTGCATACATTAAAAACCTCGTATATTTGGAGTTTAAGCTTGGTTCAGGGCAAATTCAAAATAAAGATCCAAAGTAGAGCGATTTTCTTAAATGAGGACCCAATGCTAGGAGTGAGCATGGCCCGAGTGGACGGTTTTCATCATGGAACCGGAAACCATCCGTTGGTTCCATCGATCCACCCGAGAACCGAACTAGACTGCGGTTTCCGAGTGGATCCATGGAACCGGTCCCAAAGAAAGGTGATCAAGAGCGAGAGAGGGGAGGCGATGAACGATCGGAGGTGCTCAACCGTGAGTAGATGGAGTTGAGAGTTGAGGCCGTGAGTCGATAGGCGATAAGCTTTATCACCAAGACTATGAATGAGAGATAGATAGATGACTCAGACAAAGCGAGTGAGACGAGACGAGCATTTAGTTGATGGGTGTTGAGTTTTATATTAGGGATTTTATGGTTTTCATTTTTCTTAAAATATTTTCTTTTTTTTTTCTGAAAATTTTTCTTAAAAATTATACATATATTCTTGGTCCGGTCAAAGAGTGGGGCGGCGGACGGTTCTACGCCTAGGACCGGGAACGGGACCGATACTCACCTGTTTTCGTAAATTGGAATCATGAACTAGACTAGTTCCCACAGGAACCGCCGGTTCAGGTCTAGTTCCGAGCAGTTCTCGATTCCTCTACACACCCCTACTCGATACGGAACGAACACTTGATTTTTCCGACAACTAGAACAACTATGCTAAACAATCATTATTACAAATGTCGAGCAACTTTAACCCGGACAATCTTACATTAAGTTAATCCTTCTTGTGAAATCTCCATAACCTTTTATGCTTACAAGAAATTCAGAGAAATCTTATGGGCATTAATGTCTCGTATGTCTCCCATACAATCCTAATCTTGCTAGAATGTGGTACGGTACCATTCCTGAGATGTACCCTTTTATTGTATAGTCTTACTCAAAACGTACATTAACTCTTGAGATTTTATTTCATATCGGATGACGTCATGTGTCACAACATAATCCAACGTAAATATAATGAACGGTAACCGATGTTTGAGCAAGGCGACACCTTCGAAATGCTCTGATCTTCCAAGTCATACATGCCAATGTGTTCATCGCCAAGCTGCAGAAAGTATATGGCATTGTTCTTAACTCTCGAGTCTTTTGGAGAGCAAGAAATTCCCCCGTGAGCAGAAAGAAAGATTGCTCGGTCGCCGATGCTTTTCAGTTCCTCCCATGTCCCTTCTGCAAAATTCATCCGGAATACCTTAAATCCGTAGACCCGCCCCTTTGGGAGGGCGTAGATCATCTCTTGCACGACTAACAGGTCTTCGCCGGATGAGATCAGATATCTGCGCGACGTCGGTATGCCTCCGGGATTTGACCAATTAACGCCTTTGTTCCCCAATGCTCGGATTCGCAGCTCCGAGTTCTCTACGTCGACAACAGCCAATTCGCAATACTTGAGCAGCAAGAAAATTTGCCCTTTGAACATCGCGGCGCAACTGATGTGAGGTTCGACCTTGTGCCTCTTGAATGCATCCTCGCCGGGTCTGCAATATGCGATGACGTCCTCTCCCATATCAACCAACAGAACATGTGACTGAGGATCGCTCGGCGAATACGACAAGAAACAACAAGAGAACACGAGGTCTTCCGCAGGTGGGAGTCGGATTTTCTCCAGAGAAGCGGGATTCCAAAGGCAGCAATCGACGGAATCCTGATCTTCCACGAACAACCATTCGCGACACGAAGTAGCGCAGATCCACTTGTTGCGCATATCGGGAATGATCTTAGTATGGCGGCGGTCCTCCGAAATGTCGTAGAAAGTTTGCCTCTGACCTTCCTGTCCGTGGCATATCACGAGCCAAGGGAAAGATCGATTGTCGGGAGGAGGAGGATTTCGGTAGCTCTTTTGCTCTTGTTTGACAACGTCCGAGGCATCCTTTTCCATCTTCTGGCAAATACGTACACCAATCTTATTGCAAATTCGTATAGCGGTAATAAAAATTAGTGTCAAATATTTCTAAAGTCGTTAGTTGTCCAGATACGTTGCCGTTCCTAATTTTGGGTATTTTTGAATATTGCGGATATCACAAAATTATCTTAAGATATCTAGCTATCCATCAAAATATTCATGAAATATTTAAATTATCCGAAAACTAAGAAATTAAATATTTAAAAGAAACATTTGGATAATCTTACCTAATTGGCGGATAATTCCCAAATTCAAATTCGTGGCAGATCGGGATTGCAGCGAGTGGACCGGCGGCGGACGCGGCGGCTACGATGAGACTTTCAGTGATGAGCGGCAAGAGGGGGAGATCACAGGCGACTTCTCGGATTGGTGATCGACAGTGGAGTTCCAATCCTGGACGTGAAGATCGAGGCAAGCTTTTGAAGGCTCAGATTTCACTGGTGCCCTCTCGGCATTCTCTCCTGTGATATTTCATGTCCTGTGGAAGTGGAGGCGTGAAAAGTCTAGTGTGCTCCAACGTGGATGAGATGGCAATGTCCACGAACCGCGAATGTCCCCAAAATTGTCGGTGGTCTCTTCGTGGATCTTGCCAAGAACTTGCCGGGACCGCATGCAAAACCCGAGTTGATAAGGCTCCGCCCGAACTGGACAGAGGAGATCATGCGCAGCGGGAACTCGTCAAAAGCCCGGACTCGATGGTAGGCGTTGGGGAAGAACAGCAGCGGCATAAGCAGGGGGTCCACGGTTCGGGTGGCTGCGGCGGTAGCAACAGCGGTAACGTCGTCGTCGAAGGAAGCAGTGACAGCAGCTCACGGCCACAGGTCTGGCCGTGAGCAGAGGGTGCGGCGACGGACAGCAAGAGGAGCGGCGGCAGTGGCGGCAGCAGCTCAGGCGGTGACTCGAGCGTGGCGAGGCATGGGACAGCGGGCAGTTGGCTCAGCACGGGCACGGCGTGGCAGTAGCCGCGGCTAAGGAAAGCTTGGCCAAAGGGGCCAACGGCAGCAGGCTTGGACAAGCGTGCGGATGCGGGTGGCTGGGCGCGGGAGGCAATGTCGGGCACACATGCGACCAACTCTTTTTCTCACTCTCAATCTCACATATGTCTCTCGTGCTCTCAAGAGTTGCGCTCTGGAAACCGTCAGCCTCCCAAATTATGAGGCATAACGACATATTTATATCACATACTTAGGTTAATTGACCGAATTTTCCTAATTCTAGTGGGCTTTAGCTTAGGCTTATCATAAAATTTTAACTTTCAATGAGCTGAATTAATTTTGGTTTTTTCTCTAATTGAGCACAATGGGCTGATTTAAGCTCAAATTAAGACAACCAAGGCCTTTTAGACTTGTGATTTTCGGCCCCTATCCCCTAAGCGAGCCGAGTTTTGCTCGGTGCCCAAGCTCCATTTATTCGATGGATTTTTAACTTACTCACCCCGCCGGTCCGATGTGGAATGCAATTAACTTATATGAATCTAAGCTTATATGCTATGCAATTTAATTTTAATATTTTTGTTTAGTGGTTAAAATTTAATCCCTAATTTTCTATGCAATTAATCACTATATGGTTAGGCCAAAATTTAGGTGTCAACATGATTTATTATGAAATATACAAGGAATGCGGAAAAACTAGTGTTATCAAAGAAACAACGCTAGGTTCGTAGTTCATAAAGGCATTGATTTATGGATCGATATGGTTATCGATATGATAATTACCAAGGATAGCACCACGGAAAATCAGTCAATCCTTGGCTTCTAGCAACTCCGATGATCTGCTCGTTATTTCGACCGACGTATGTTCAGATTCCGCAGATTACCTATGGTTCGCATCAGTTAACCTAGAACAGGTAAGCAAAATATTTCTTGGTTGATTGCAGAGAATCATGAACAGGTAAGCAAAATAATGGAATGCGCGCCCCCCTTCGTTGTCGACGATGATTAGAGGTCTTCCCCGGGCCGCCAACCAGGGCCGTCGTCCTCTCCACGAGCAAGTGCTTGGTGGCCATGGCGCTCCTACAGCCACCAGGCAAAGGCCGCCTAGGCATCGCAACCGCCACGCTTGGGCCAGGGCGACCCTTTCACGACGGCGGCTAGGGCTGTGTTGCAGCCACCACCCAGTGAGGGCCAGCTCCTGTTGAGGGTGGCCGCCCTCCCTCGTCGGCGAAAAAAGGGGATGATGGCGCCATCCCCCTTCTTGTACCTCCCTGCCTTCCCGATCCCCTTCTCGCTTTCTTTATTAAATTTCCCCATCAGTAAACAAGAGCACGTGGACAAAAATAGGAAGGAAAAGAGCGGGTCGGATTTTTATTCTGAAAATGATATTAGTGGCCATGGCTAAATAAGACAATAAGAAAAAGAAAATGTGCCCCCAAAAGCTTTCGTAATCATGTGACAATTAAAATTTCATAAAATTTACGTTACCCATATCTTGCCATCCACCAGATGGGCACCCACTTGTACCCTGGAGGATCAATATCAATGAGCAAGATCGTCAAGTTAAAAAAACGTGCACCACTAGAAATCCCATCCTACTCATAATCAACTTCGCAAACAATTAGTTTGCAGTGTTCAAAAGGGATGTGTACACTATAAAGTATAAAAATGATCGGAATTCATTTTGCGAATCACATCTGTATTTATTCGTAATTCGTGTTAATGCGTGTCTTAATACCGATTACCTGTATAGCTTTATGTTATATTCATTCGAATATTTTCTTTGTACTTCAGGCTTCCGGTCTCCCTTGTTCCTGCCAATCTAACTGGGACCCGTGTTAAATGGCATCAATGCTGTACGGCATTCAAATGTACATTCACGAAGTTGTTTTTTTTCTGTCCACCTTCATTTTGGGAGAGATTATTCATTTCTAATACCTTTGAAGCGAATATTTTAGGACGTGGCCCGTGCACCCTCTATAGTAATGGAGTATAAAAATGCATTGTGGTGCCGATGTATCAACCTCTCCAAATGGTGAATCTTCTTTTTGCGCAATAAATTGTAATCCTCCCATCAATGCTGCCTTTGTGGCTAGCAAATACGAAATTTTCAACATCATTTAACATCGTGGTGTTTCGAGTAAATATACCGTAACGCTTTTTGTTAGTCGATAATTGACGGTAACATTGGAAAAGCGAAAGATAACACCCGATAATCTACATTGTCCAAGGTCTACTCAATGCATCATATGTACAATTGATGGAAAGGAATGGGCCTCTCGATTGTTGTTCTAAGATTACCAAAGAAATTCACACTTGATTATTCCGTTACAAATTTGAGAAAGACCTCTAATCATCATCTAGGGGAGGGCGCCCCCCTCCACAGTCTAGCGGCCCTATCCCGGACACGAGGGTCGGCGACGCCGCCTGCATCGAGACAACAGGGCTGGCAACCCTCGTCAAGTCTGGGAGAGGGTCGCCCAACCCTCTTGGTTTTGGTGAGGGCCTGGTGGCCCTCACCTCTGGTTTGCGAGGGTTGTCGACCCTCGCTAAAGCGCCGGTGACCCCGCCGGCCATGGCCGCCGCCCCACCGACGATGGGGCGGCGGCCATAGGCAGGTGAGGGCTACCAGCCCTCCCCTATTTTTTTATTTATTATTTATTTTAGTTAAAATTTATATTAAAATTATTTTTGAACGAAAATGCCCTTGATCGGATGAGGGGGGCTCGAGATCTACAGCCGGAGCAACGGGGCTGATTCCTCCATCTCTAATCGGAGGAGCTCCCACGGCCTTGCGCATTCGCCGTCCCTCTCGCGGTCTCCCGTGGCCAATGGATTCGGCTCCGCTCATGATTTGGAGGTGCGCTCTCGATTAAGCTTGGTTGTTGGCGAAATCTGTTGGGAGTTTGATTGCGGAGCTGTTGCTTCAGCTCACTGCGTCTCTTCTGTTATGTTCGATTTCTGGGCAAGGTTGGATTAACTTGTGGTGGCTAATATTGTTGCTCAATTGATGAGATGCGCCATTGGAATCTCTTTGCCGACTTCGAAGACGCGTACCCTCTTATTGATAGGCATGCATGCTTGAGTTCCTGAGAGATTTAAATCTAGTTAAATCTTGCCAGCGGAAGGACAGCTTGTCATCGAGCAATTCAATCCATTATCTCACAGGAACGTGGAATCATTGCCAAGCTCGTTAGTCCAATGCTGATCACATCTCTTCGCCTCCGTGGAGTTTGCGGCGTCTTCGAGAAAATTATTGTCCGTGCCGCCTTGGCCTTGTTGGTCGGTATGTATGGGCGACCTCCATGTTTCCTATGCGTGCCTAGACCCTTCGAGCAGGTTGATTTTGGCTTCTGCGACTTTTTCATTCTCATGGTTTAAGGCAGGAGCGATTGGTTTCCTTAGATGGATTGATAAGTTTGGTTATTCGTGGGGTGTTTAAGAAAGACGATCTAGGGAGCTCTCGGTAAACCTCGCCGGCCGGTTTTGCGATGTTTTTCGAGTCATGACTGGGTAGAAAACCATGCCAGTATAGCATCTTCACCAGAGGCGGCCAATTTGCATGCCTGTTTTGGTTGATAACGCACATTTTTTTAAGTGAATCTCTAGATTGCATCTGACTTCTCTCTCGCTCCTGTAATCTTCTCATGCACAGATGGTTTTTTCTTGTATGTCGTTGGTTTTTAAGTGTTAGATGTTCATCCTCCTGTGCTTCATCTAAGTGTCATGGGGTTTCTACTAAGACTAATACTCGGGTTCATCATTCCTTCATGTTTAATGTACGTTGCTTCGCAGAGTAATTTTTTATTTATTTATGCTGATTTGGTTTTGCCTTGTCCATAACTCCTATCATGTGAATTGACTATCCAGAGAAGATAGGTGAAAGGTATTTTGGCCTAAGAAAATCAAAGAGATAATGACACAAATAGTCATTGAACTTTGACTCAATATGTAATATGATCCATGAACTTTTAATTTGTTCAATGTAGTCCATGAACTGTAGCCTAATGTTCAATATGATTCCTGGATATTTAATGAATGAATAGTTGGGGAGAAAGTTAAACAATTCAACCTCAGCACCAACCGGCCACTGTATTCGAGCACTATAAGCCCCAAAGACAGTAATTATAGTGTTGGAAAATTCGAAACAAGGTAGCAACAAGGCCCATGAATATCACGTGGAAAACCCAATGCAATAAAAACTATGGACCGCTCGAGAAACTCCACCAATCACCAAGAATCAATGGGATACACGATAATTCATCTCGAGTCATATACAATTAGAGGCTCGAAACATCAATAATATAAGGGATATGTGCACTATAAGTCCTAAAACTTGTCACAAAAATGCAGTTGAGTCCTAAAACTTTCAAAAAGTGCAATCAAATCCTAAAACTTATTAAATTGGTGCAATCTAGTCCTAAAGTTAATACCGTCAATTTTTCTAATGGAAAATGCTGACGTAAAATTTTTAAACTTATTTTTCTCTCCTAAGTGCAATTTTTTTAATTGTTTTTTTTCTTTAAATCTTGTACAAATAATGTTACAAACTTAAAAGAAGCTAAAATAATTAAAGAAAATGGAAAAAAAGAGGGCATGGACTCGTTGGTGGGAACCGTTGCCACCCATTGTTGGAGGGGTCGGCGAAGGCGCCCATACTGGACGAGGGTGGCTGGCAACTCTCGTTAGGCTCACCGACCACAGGCGAGGTGTCACCTATATCTAGGCAAGCCGCATTGGCCCCAAGTGAGGCTTGGCGAGGTATCACCCAAATCTACGCGTGCAAGCCTTGCTGGCCAAGGCAAGGGTGGGGCCAACGAAGCCTCGCCCAAGCCTAATAAACTGTCATCGGCCCTCGCTTAGGGCCGATGTGGCCTCGCCTAATGCGGGTGATGGTCACCGGCCAGGGCCGGCGTCAACCAAATCTGGGTCCCTTAACCCAATCTAGGTGAGCCTCTCCAGCCCTCGCCAAGGCCAACCACCCTCGCCCTAGGCCAATGACCTTCACTAGCCCCTCCGGCGGTGGGGTTGGAAAGGTCGTCGACGGCAGAGCCCACTAGCAAGTCCTTACCTCTTTTTTTTTTTCCATTTTTTTGCAATTA
This sequence comes from Syzygium grande, assembly GCA_024733475.1. Lineage (NCBI taxonomy): Eukaryota > Viridiplantae > Streptophyta > Magnoliopsida > Myrtales > Myrtaceae > Syzygium > Syzygium grande. The sequence goes on along the minus strand of JAMXDD010000002.1, from coordinate 6,274,860 downwards.
TTTTAGCTTTTTCTTAAGTTTTTAATATTTTTAAAAAGATCTAAAGGAAAAAATAATTTTAAAAAATCCCACTTAGGAGAGAGAAATTAATTTAAAAATGTCATGTCAACATTTTCCATTAGACAAATTAACGGTGCTAACTTTAGGACTTGATTGTATCAATTTGATAAGTTTCAGGACTTGATTGTACTTTTTGAAAGTTTTATGACTCAATACACTTTTGCAATAAGTTTTAGAACTTGTAGTGCACATATCCCATGATATGACAATATATTATCATCATAATACTTGATTAACACAAAGGGATAAGAAAAATCTAACCACTGTCACAAAAAAATGAGAGAAAATTTGGAGAAGGATTTCAATTATTAGAGCATTTACGTTGTAACTATTGATTTCACGAACAACATAGCAAATTCTGACAATATTTCACCGTCGAATCTTCCTGGAAGTTGGCTGCCTCTTCTCCTCTCCAAATCGGCGATCTCTCTTCCTCTTTGTTTTTTTTTTTTTTTCTGAGGTCCCTCTTGCCCGTTCAACTCTCTCCTCTTTCTTTCATTCTTTCTTTCTTTCTTCTTCTTCTTTAGTCATGAGGAGTTGGGTCCCATGAGGGGGACCGGCCCAACAAATCTCCTCCTTCACCTTGTGAGGGAAGCTCCCTCATGTCCACTTTATTTATACAATAGTCAATTTTTACCATGGGTTAGATTTTGGTCATCATATAAATCCATTATTATTGATGTTGACTTTTTCAAGTAGAAAGAGTTTCTTTTCTAATTTCTCAAAAATCCAATGGCATTTCACATTAATGTGCTTCGATCTTGAATATAGCACTCGGATTTTTACTAAGCTAGATAATTCTCATACAACCATAATACAAAATAAATTTCTCTTGCTTCAAACTCTTATAGGAATCTCTTCATCCATGAGAGTTCCTTATCTCAATCTGTAATAGCAATGCCGGATGTAATTTAGCAGTCTACTTCAGTCATAGACAATACCACACATTTTTATAATCTTGATTGCTAAGAAATTGCCTTCCTGGCAAAAGTTACCACGTAACTTGACGTGGACTTTTGAGATATGCATCTGAGTAACCAATTAACTCGGGCTTTTCTTTTCATTGACCTCAGCATATCATATAAAACGGTTGGCAATGACCGGACATCACATCAACAATTTCCTATGGCAATTAATTGGAAAAACTACATTAAAATTTCTCGAAAAGGCTTAAGACTACATTGGCAAAATTAAAAAGTTTAGAAGTGAATTAGTATCCGTGCAATAGATTTACGACCGATTGGGTAATTCTTCCCTAATTAGCATGACAAGAAAAAATATGACGAGACCCTTTTGGAGGATGAACGTGATGGCCTTTGATTTCAAACAATGTGCAACAAGAAGAAAGAGAAAATAGGAAGGAAAGAAAACAAAATCGATAATGCTTGCTCGAATAGGGTTTTGAAGGGCATCCTGGCCGGTTCATTAAAATAGGTGGTTTTTAGTAAAAATGGTGTGAAAATAGTCTCATATTTCCTCTATTGATTCTTACATAACTCAATCAACCGTTCAAAAAAAAAAAAAAGAGAGAAAAAAAAGAAAAACGGAGCTCCAATGATTGAGCCTAATTGTAGATCTCCATGTGTGTATATATGTAAAAGTACGGTAATATAATTGTAAACACATAAAAAAAAAGTTGCGTATACTATTAAACTGACATTACGAAATACAAGAGAAATATAGCATTATTTAATGTATGAACATTATTGGAACTGAAAATATTGACTAGAATGAATGCATTTGCATTTTGAAATAATAATCTTATATGTTACAAAGGAGAGAATAAACTTGAAAGAGTGCACGTAGACCGTTATGTAATGGCTATAATGAGATGCCCCGTCCTAATACAATCTTCTCTTCTTTGGTACGTAATATGCTTGTCACATGAAATTTTTCAATTTTCATAATGTTGCGAAGCAAGCTATTATAGCAAGAGCCTGCGTGAAAACATTGATGTTCTCCCACCTAGCCAATGCTCAAATCTTGCTAATGATGGCAGACTATATACTAATGAATATGAGGAAAGTTCTAGGGCTGTGCTCTTTTCTCTCTGTCAGCAAATCCCTCTCATCTTTCAAAAACTCTTCACTTTTTTGAAGCTCTCCCAGTCTTTGTTTTTTTTTTTTTATTGCTTTGATTGTGTCTTCTTTTTTCTCTATTTTGGGAGTTTGTGTGTGATAATTTTTTGCAGCTGATCTTGGGTGAACGTGGAGACTAATTTGGCCATTTGTATGATCGACAACCACCAATGAAGATATCTGTGACATGGCTCCACAACCTCTTCGAGATTAGGCCGCTCTCCTGTCTAGATTGATATGGAGGTTTTACTCTTCCGAACTAGATCTAAATATAAACGTGGAAGCTCCTTACAAGTATTCGATTTGTATTCTTTATGATGTTTCTACAAAGCGATGGTAATAAGGACATTGAATCTACACGTGCACCGCAAGCTATTGCAAATGGAGTTTGAGATAAAAGCATATGCTCATCACTGAATTTGGTTATCGACTGCCCGAACAGTGGCAGATCTATTCTTAGAAGACGAGAGTGTGCCTCTAATTGCAAACTATGCTTTATTATTTACATTTCAATATTTGCTTTGTTAGGCTTGAAAACATTCAATGTACCTATCAAGTATTATGGAATCTTTCTTTCGACCCAAAAGAAAGAATATGATGAAATAAATCAGATTTTTTTACATTTATACATATTTTCGAAGTTTGATGAGGGCATGAAAGCTCATAATGCAAGTTTAGGTGAGCAGAGCAGCTGTGAAAATGACCCGACTGTGGTCTATGAACTAGGCGGCTGTGACTTTCAACGACCACTGAACTACTTGTCATTCATGGGCATCAGAATTGAACTATAGAAAAGAGCGAGATCAGAAGCTTAAGCACTCTATAATAATCAATCAATCATAATCGATTAATTAACTTATTAATCAGGGGCAAGTGACCAAAACAAGGACATCGTCCAAGCACGGGAAGCATGCAAAGCTTGGCAACAAGGCGAGTTTGGACCATTCAATCATTGCAGAGCCCATCACCAAATGACGAATTGAAGATTTCAGATCTTCCCATGGTCCATTCCATGCATTAAATATGTCCTATTGATTTCATTGCTCGTCACGGAACGATTGGTCATACATGTCGAGAAAGTGAAGTATTTAAACTCATCGAATCGTCCGAGTTGGCCAAGCTGTTTGTATTTCAAAAGGCACGAGCTTGGAGATGTATCTTGATTCTGTCGACCCCATCGTCCATGGACAAATTTCCTCAGCGGAGAAGCGAGCGTGACAACTAATGCTCTGAGTTTCCGACAAGGACAGAACATCATCACTACGTGCACTGTACATTAGACCAGGCACAGTGAATTCACTATGTACCAGCATGGATTCATACGTTCGTAGGGGTGTCACTAGGTCTGAAACCGCCCTGCTAAACTTGGGCGCATGCAAAACTCGTGCAAGCTCGCCCTCGTCAACCCTAATGGAGGTAAGGTGAAGAAAAAGGACTAAAAGTGAAGACTGGACGTTTTTCTTTACGAGACCCAGCAGACCAAATTTCCTCTGCGACCAGACCAGACCAGACAGATAGAAGTTAAAATACAGATAATGGTGATTACAAAAGGTGTAGTTGAGTTAAATATGACCCCACAAAGAAGTCACAATCACCTCCGAGAGCAGAGACGGTTCTTGTTTTGGTTTACAAACAAAAATGCATAAAATAATGGGTGTGTGTCTGTCTCTGTGTGCGTGCACTTGTTGTGGAGTCGGCGAGAAATCTGGAGATGTCAAGGGGGTAAAATCAAATAAAGAAAGCAGATGGAGCAGAGAGGAGGGACGAGCAGGCATCAGAACCGTGTATCGATCCCCATGCAAAGGAAAAAGAAAGTTTTTTTTAGCTTTATTTTTCGACGTCAATTCAGTCCAGTGTCACCGTGCTTCGTGCCATCTTTCCTGCTCTTGCTCTTGATCATCTTCTTCTTCTTAATTATCCTCGTGTTTCGTAAGTGGGTGTCGCGCATTGCATGATTCAAGAAGCAGATTTGCACCATTTGGTCAGTGAGTGACTGGTGTTTCGATGGTGATGACAGGTTTTTCTCTCGTGATTTCCAGACTCGTGAAAAAAGGCTTTCACTTGGGCATTTTTGCCCGTTCATTTTCATGCAAGTTCCCCCCTTTACTTTCTTCCTTTTTGGTGAGCGAATCGATGACGTTTTGCAGGTGTCTATAAATGGCACGATTCTGGGCATCAGCAAAGGGCGCTTATTGCAGGCTGTGTAACCAATTTAGTTTCCTTCTGGTGGTTTGGACGTAAGGACAGCTTAAGAGCAAAAGGAAATGTCGTTAAGGAGATGATTCGTACGTCGGCAGATTTGGTAAAAAAGATGGTACTCACAAGCTTGGCCCAAAGATTGATGGCTCCATCATTTTGGGCTTTCCGCATCTACAATGTGTTCACAAGAGCTGTTCGATTCTTTCACAGCCCAGTTCGGCCTTTTGGTGTTGCATTTCATGGGCCAGGCCTTCTTGCATTGTGGGAAAGAGTCGAGGAAATTTACCATAAGTTCATGTTGTTCTCGTCAGAGAGCTAGATCGATTTAAAGTATGCATCAGCGTCTGACCAGAAAAAAAAAGTATGCATCAGTGCATCTACGCAACAGAGACAGAAAACACACGGTCATCATGCGACACACTAATCGAAACAATAAGCCAGTAACAGAGAGGACAAGCTTTGCAACAGACGGTTACACCATGACATTAACTTGTATTTGTTCCAACGTACACACGCATCACCAAACTATCTCATCTCCCAGAAACTTATGTGAAGACTTGCCTATGAGACATTAATCAGCCACCCTCTCAATTCACAGAATCCGCGCATGACTTGGCATGCACAGATCGAGGCTTCGCCACCACCTTTCTGCACCTTGATTTCACCCTCTTATTCCTGGCCAGTCTCCTCTCCAAATCCTTCCCTCTTCCAGTCAATTCACATATCAAGTTCAACTGCTCTTTCCCCGCTTCCATTAGTTTCTCCATCATCTCCCTCAGTTTCTCTTTCTCTTTGATTAGTTTCTGATTGCCGTCCATCTCCTCCACAGGCCCGCTCACATTTAAATCATCGAGACTAAGCAGTGACTGCTCGACTTGCTCAGCACCTTCATCTGAGAGAGATTTTTCCGGAGCAACAGCCACCTCCTCCTCGCGATTATCTCCTTGTTCATCCACCTGCTCTCCAACATGTGCCGTCAGGTCGATATCCTTCACATATGCTGCCATCAATTCTTCCTTCTCCCAAGCTAGAGCTTCAACGTTCGACATGTCAGAGCAATTGCAGCTAAGATCAGCAGAGATAATGGCCTTGTCTTCATTTTCATCTCGACAAGTTTCCACTGCGGGTCCTAACATCCCCGGCTGAGCTTCTTCTGGTCGAGGAGGCAAAAGAGTTTCATCGCTGATACCCTCTTCATGTCTCTGGTCTCGTTCCGCTCCATTGGATGCATCCTCAGAAGAATCCTCACTCTTTAGAGAGCCAGCAGGTGACAAATCATCTGGTCCTGGTGCAACCAGTTGCTCTAGATGCACATTGTCAGCTACTTCCGAATCTGAAGTCAATGCTTTGGGCACTTCTAGCTGCTGCGTCTCAATGGTCAGTTTGCCAAAATTTTCTGGAGAAGTAACAGCATCGCTACCTTCATCGCACTTATCACGTCCATTGAGCACAGAATCTACTTCGCCAAACTTATCATGCTTGCTCAGCACAAAAACTGCAACATCTTCCTCTGCAACATGAATCTTGCTCGCTGCTTCCACTTCAGGTTCTCTTCCATGAGATATCAAGTCATCATCTCCAGTGCACAGGGTTGGGCCAGTAAAAGTATCCGGCTCCACTCCCTCACTGTCCGATGCCATGGCTCCTTTCTCCTCATCTGCTCGTGGCAATGGTTGCAGAGCAGAAGTTCCTTGATCTTTGATCATAAACTCCATCTTTGTGCTGCTTCCATCTCCCGAATCGGATGCTAGCCTAATCTCATCTTCAACCATAGAATCATAGATACTTTTCTCCACCGTGGCCCCCTCTAGTCTCTCATACTTTCCTCCAGTAGGATGCTCCGGATTAGTCTCTATAGGCTTTATAAAGCTGACCACGGATGGTTCGCCATCATCAATTTCGTTTAGATGTCTGAAGTCCTGTACAGGACACTGCTGCAAGGCAGCTTGTTGCGACTCCACATCCAAGGATGCTGATGCTTCGCTTTTCAAATCCTTGACCGCCACTTGTGTCTGACCATCAATGATACCCGAGCATGCATTCTCTGAGGGTTCAGATACTGAATTTCCAACCTCGAGAAGTTGCAGTTCATCTGATTTAATTTGACCGCCAATGTTCTCACTAACTGAAAGGCTCTCTTCAAACTGTCTCTTTGCTTCCTCATGGTGTTCTTTCTTGCTGACCGTACATTCATCATTCCTAGCAGTATCAGAGTTATCAACAGATTCCTCCAGGCACTTCATTGTCAAAGAATCGAGTTTCTCCTGCAAAGCAACTAGCTCCCTTGCCAATGATTTTTGAATATCTCGCAAATTAGGATGTAATCCCTGGAGCAGGAAAACAATCTAGAATCAACAAAGAGAACTAGAAGCATCTCACAGAAATAAGTCCATAAAAAGTTTTCAGCTATCCATAGCTAAAAGCAAACTCAAAGACATACAGCTGAAAAGGTTAAGATGAGCACTCTTTCGTTAAATCTTGAGTTGCAGTGTCCTAGCATCCAAGTCGTGATAACCAACAACAGGGTTGTGTAGATTAATAAAAAGGTGTTCAAATATTGAAACGCACTTCAAGATCTAAAAAACCCAAAATATTCGTAAAATGACAAAAGAGACACTTGAAAAGCCACAGCATGATCAAGCCCTTCCCTTATCTCGATTCCCATTTTCCGACAATTCCATGATTACCATTGAATGTGGGGCTCCTACCCTGCTCTCTTCTACCTACAGAGTTAAGCAAAATGTAAACAACATAATTCATTATATCAACTGACTTACCTGAATTGTATCAAGTCGTAGAAGAAGATTCATTATAGATTCTCCAATGAGTACTTTCTGCCTTTCAAGTTTCCCTTGATCAGGCAAAGTGTCATATGAAGATGATAGCTCCTTGATACTCTTCCTTACCTTCGTCACCTCATCACGAACCTTCCCCATTTGCTTTAGTTTCTTCAGGGTCTCCCATTTCCTCACTTGGAAACCAGGAAAGGCAGACTGAATGCGCATAGCAGCTTCTTCATCAGATAGAGTTCTTGAGGCTCCCAACTCCTTACTTCTTTTTTCGGTGCTTTCATCACCTGCAATTGTAGCTCCCTCGTCCTCTTTAATTTCACAAACCTCCTCCTTCTCACTGTGTTCTTTGTTCTCTTTAATCTTTTCTGGATATTCAACCTGCAAACTGCTTTGTAAGTCTCCATTATTGTTGTCGCTAGGATTAGGAGTTTCCCCCTTCACCTCAATGACTTTCACTTGTTTCCTTTTCGGGTGCTCCTCCGAAGTTCTGTTTATGCTTTGGGGGCGTGACTTTTGTTCGTTACTGTCTGTAGAGGATGCATCACTTGAACTGTGAGATTTCCTTTCAGAACTTGGAGGACTAGGAGATCTTGAACTACCATTGCGGCCTTTCTTCCTCGACAAGGGATCAACTCTCAGACAAACTGGGGGCAACTTTGATGTTTTCGTCAGGGATGATGATGACTTTCTGGCATCAGATCCAGGGACTCTATCAACGAGTGTATTTATAGCTCTTTTGTTCAAGGCATTTGCTGCTGCTTCTTGAGAGTCTCGCGAGTTGTTCTTGCCCACACAAGGTTCTATGTCTTTCACATGAATGTTCTTCTCTGCATCCTGATGGTGTGACCCAACTTCATTTTCATAATTTTCTTGCGGTCCTCCATCTGAAGTTTTATTATGATTGTTATGAATCTGCATTGGGATTACCATGAAATTGGATTCAGGGATTCCCGTGTATTGGCTTGTTGGTCCTTCTCAGCCCCTGCCTCCTCTTGTTTATCATAAGAAGGAATCCAGATGACAGGAAATGGATAGTTACTTTCGTTGTCGCCCACATGCTGATTATTTGATCTTTTCTTTTCTCCTCCTGGTTTTGAATGGTCATAGTCACCCGTGAAGAGAGGAAACCAACTATTCCGCCCAGGTTCCTTCTGCAATGATGAAAGAGCTGGTTTCTTTTCTTGGGAAGCAGTATCAAGATCCGTGATCCTTGGTTTGGTATGGGTTCCCTGCTCTTTGTTCCTGTTATTTTCAGGTGGGATCCAAACAATCGGACACGGAAAGTTTCTCCAGTTCGCTGGCACCAAGGACTCTGAATAATTCTCACCCTTCTTGTCTGAATCTAGTGGTACCTGCTCTTCTATCTTGACACCCTTTTCGTTCTTTGGGTCACACACATGATTAGGGCATCCACAGTGATGGTGTTGTCGAACCACATATGGTCGTTCCATTGGATAGGCTGGTGGGTAGGGCAGCTCATAATGACTGGCAAAGGGTTCGGCATTCCCAGGATAAGGTCCCCAACCATGAAACGGCAGTGGCTGGAAAAAGTGAGGGTAGGGTGGTCTGTGATGGTAGCTGGGAGTTGCCGTGTGGTTATAGCAAGCATGGCATGGCGCAGGATAGCTGCAATTACCAGCATAAGGATATGGCAAGGCCTCACGTGGAACAGGAAATACGGTCGGATTGATCCCCAGTTGAGGTGGAATCTCATCTGGCATTGCCTGGTGATGCTGCCTGCAAGGCGTCATGTAGCTCTGACGGGGATGAGAATCCGTGTATCCATAAGCAGGTGACATCTTGAGTGGAAATTTATGAATTTCTCAATCGGAAGTCACCGATATCAAATTTTTATTCTGTGCAGTGAAGAATAAAACCCCATCAGAAAAATAACATATATTGCCGAAGTAAAAGGAAAAGAAGATGTCAAAAATTGATCATGGACAAGCAGAACAAAGCAAGATAGCGCTGCTAGTAGTAACACCTGTCCTAAGTAATGTTCCAGCAGAATCGTTCGAACCAGCAAAAGGTAATGCATACATATACAGTATTTAAAGCAGCACATCATCATCCTACAACTCTATGGAGCCAAGTTTAGCTGGAGAAGCAGACATGCCTTACAACCAAGATGGAAAATGGCAATTTTGTATGCCTCTTCTTCGAACGACATATCTAATCACACAAACATGAGAGGGTGACGATCTAATAACAAATGATCACCTCCAAAATTACTATTGAACAGTTTCCCAAGTAATATAGGTTGAAAGAGCTGCAGAAATTATCGGACACGAAACAGGAATAAGAGAGAGGCACAGGAGTATAATACTTCGCCATAACCTTAAACTTCAGAAGATAAAAAATTAATGGAAAGCAGAAATCAGTGAAAAGGGACTCTTTTCCGCATAGTTCTGAGTATCCTACAAGATGGTCCGCAGAAATGCTTGGACAACAAAGGGAAGGTCATCGTGCCCTCAACATTTACCAACGCCTTTACCATGAGCACGGACAATCACGAGATCCCACGGAGTACCTTGTGCCACGAGATACTCGATTCTTACTAATTCTGCTAGCCAACAACATGCTCTAATTCTACTAGATCACTTCACCGGCGATCGCCACAATAATAAAGAACATCCAGGCGGATGCTGCAGTCCCCCGACGCTGACCAGTTCCTACTTTCGACCCCGTCGTAACCACGAAAGAAAGACCGAATTCACAGGACAACATTCCTAAAAGAAAATCACCATCGAGAATCCAAATGGACTTCGCAATACACAGCGACGGCTTACAACACATGTCCAGTCCTCCTCCAGCTAGGGGACACGTGAAAATGAGAAGCAGGGGAGCAAAGAGGAAGAGAAGAGAAACCCAACTTACAGCTTAAGAAGAAGTGCAAAAAAGCGGGAAAAACTTTGGAAGAGTCCATGCTCCAGCCTGAGTCGTTGCAACTTGCCGCTTCATCGCCTAACAGATTACCAAGACTGGTTTAGTCGTCACATGACAAAAGATGGATTGCAGTATACAACCTCCAATCCGCACCTAATATAATGCGGGATCTTGAACCCAGTTTCCTATATTACAACGATCTCTTCGTCTTCTTTCTCCGACCATTTAATATATTCTTTTGAATCTTTGATCGCCTAGCTTTGTGTGAAGAGAAACCATTGAAAGGGGAATACTAACGAGGACACGCACATAGAAGAAACATTTAGTACCTGATGGTGATTCTTCAACCATTGCAACTGCATCATCCCTGATTTTCAAAGCCATCACAGTCATCCATATCAGGCTCGTTAAGAATCAATGTTAAAAATTAATCAAAACAAGAAGAAATTCTGTTTTTCAAAAAAAGAAAATGTGGGTTCAAGAGTTCTTGATTCAAGAACTTGACGTCAAGAGTTCTTGACGTGATGGAAACCTGCAGACAAAAAAAGAAAGCACACGTTAAGGAAAGCGATCGCGCATTAAACAATGCACAGAAACTAAAAGCTAACTTGCTATATTTTGTTGTTTGAAGGAGGATTGGTCTCCTCCTTCTACTCCCTTTAGGTTTTATGATTATCGTTGACATGCTGTATCAACTGATGCAAAGTGTTGAACTCCCGAGTGCATGTCCGACATTTGAACTCCCTTCTCTGCGAATCCTCTCTGATCCCCTTCTTGTTCTTTGGGTTGGGAACAGAGCTCGAGCCCTTCTTGCCAGTCTTCTTCTTGGGATCTCCTGCCATCTTCTTCTACGTGTCTTCTCTGGCTGCGTGCGTCGTTCCTCCTCCTTTTCCCGCTTCTCCTTCTCCTTCTGCTTTTCTTTTCTTTCTATTTTTTCTTTCTCTCTGATTATGTGAGGGAGAGAAAGCGCGATATATATATATCGTTACTTCCTGCCACGCTGGCACAATTTCGATTGCTGATTTTGGGTAATTAATGTCTCCACTAAGTATATACCGTCATTTCTTTTTAGTGTCAATGGGCTTATGGAAGGGACGAATAAAAGCTGAAGAAAAAAGAACAAAATGAAAGGTGAAACCATGTGAATCCCTTTAGACATAATGCAAGCAAAACGCAACACTAAACTTCGAAAAGTGCATACATTAAAAACCTCGTATATTTGGAGTTTAAGCTTGGTTCAGGGAAAATTCAAAATAAAGATCCAAAGTAGAGCGATTTTCTTAAATGAGGACCCAATGCTAGGAGTGAGCATGGCCCGAGTGGACGGTTTTCATCATGGAACCGGAAACCATCCGTTGGTTCCATCGATCCACCTGAGAACCGAACTAGACTGCCGGTTTCCGAGTGGATCCATGGAACCGGTCCCAGTGAAGGTGACCAAGAGCGAGAGAGGGAGGCGATGAACGATCGGAGGTGCTCAACCGTGAGTAGATGGAGTTGAGAGTTGAGGCCGTGAGTCGATAGGCGATAAGCTTATCAGTCAAGACTATGAATGAGAGATAGATAGATGACTCAGACAAAGCGAGTGAGACGAGACGAGCATTTAGTTGATGGGTGTTGAGTTTTATATTAGGGATTTTATGGTTTTCATTTTTCTTAAAATATTTTCTTTTTTTTTTTTTTCTGAAAATTTTTCTTAAAAATTATACATATATTACCGGTCCGGTGCGAGTGGGCGGGCGGACGGTTCTACGTCTAGGACCGGGAACGGGACCGATACTCACCTGTTTTCGTAAATTGGAATCATGAACTAGACTAGTTCCCACAGGAACCGCCGGTTTAGGTCTAGTTCCGAGCAGTTCTCGATTCCTCTACACACCCCTACTCGATACGAAACGAACACTTGATTTTTCCGACAACTAGAACAACTATGCTAAACAATAACAATCATTATTACAAATGTCGAGCAACTTTAACCCGGACAATCTTACATTAAGTTAATCCTTCTTGTGAAATCTCCATAACCTTTTATGCTTACAAGAAATTCAGAGAAATCTTATAGACACTAATGTCTCGTATGTCTCCTATACAATCCTAATCTTGCTAGAACGTGGTACGGTACCATTCCTGAGAGAGATGTACCCTTTTATTGTATAGTCTTACTCAAAACGTACATCAACTCTTGAGATTTTATTTCATATCGGACGACGTCATGTGTCACAACATAATCCAACGTAAATATAATGAACGGTAACCGATGTTTGAGCAAGGCGACACCTTCGAAATGCTCTGATCTTCCAAGTCATACATGCCAATATGTTCATCGCCAAGCTGCAGAAAGTATATGGCATTTTTCTTAACTCTCGAGTCTTTTGGAGAGCAAGAAATTCCCCCGCGAGCAGAAAGAAAGATTGCTCGGTCGCCGATGCTTTTCAGTTCCTCCCATGTCCCTTCTGCAAAATTCATCCGGAAGACCTTAAATCCATAGACCCGCCCCTTTGGAAGGGCGTAGATCATCTCTTCCACGACTACGAGGTCTTCGCCGGACGAGATCAGATAACTGCACGACGCCGGTATGCCTCCGGGATTTGACCAATTAATGTCTTTGTTCCCCAATGCTCGGATCCGCAGCTCCGAGTTCTCTACGTCGACAACAGCCAATTCACAATACTTGAGCAGCAAGAAAATTTGTCCTTTGAACATCGCGGCACAACTGATGTGAGGTTCGACCTTGTGCCTCTTGAATGCATCCTCGCCGGGTCTGCAATATGCAATGACGTCCTCTCCCATATCAACCAACAGAACATGTGACTGAGAATCGCTCGGCGAAGACGACAAGAAACAACAAGAGAACACGAGGTCTTCCGTAGGCGGGAGTCGTATTTTCTCCAGAGAAGCGGGACTCCAAAGGCAGCAATCGCCAGAATCTTGATCTTCCACGAACAACCATTCGCGACTCGAAGTAGCGCAGATCCACTTGTTGCGCAGGTCGGGAATGATCCTCGTATGGCGGCGGTCCTCCGAAATGTCATAGAAAGTTTGCCTCTGCCCTTCCCGTCCGTGGCATATCACGAGCCAAGGGAAAGATGGATTGCCGGGAGGAGGAGGATTTTGGTAGCTCTTTTGCTCTTGTTTGACAACGTCCGAGGCATCCTTTTCCATCTTCTGGCAAATACGTACACCAATCTTATTGCAAATTCGTACAGCGGTAATAAAAATTAGTGTTAAATATTTCTAAGGTCGTTTGTCGCGACCTAAACCTTCGACGGATTTACATCACCTAGGGTTCGACTAATGGATTATTAAGTCTAAGCCTAACTCGAGTCCTCCCCCTATTAGGTTTAAATTTTTAACATGCAAAAATTTTCATACTTGAAGTCGTCACTAGCGGTAGGTCGATTAAAAACCTAAATAAAATATAGGAAAATATGTTTTATTCCTAATTTTGGGTATTTTTTAATATTACGGATATCACAAAATTATCTTGGGTATTTTTGAATATTGCGGATATCACAAAATTATCTTAAGATATCTAGCTATCCACCAAAATATTCACGAAATATCTAAATTATCCGAAAACTAGGAAATTAAATATTTAAAATAAATATTCGGATAATCTTTACCTGATTGGGGGATAATTCCCAAATTCGAATTTGCGGCGGATTGGGATTGCGGCAAGTGGACCGGCGATGGGTGACGGATGACGGGCGGATGCGGCGGCGACGATGAGACTTTAAGTGATGAGCGGCAAGAGGGGGAGATCGCAGGCGACTTCTCGGATTGGTGATCGACGGCGGAGCTCTAATCCGGGACGTGAAGACCGTGGCGGAGAAGACTTGGCTCAGATTTCACTGGTGCCCTCTCGGCATTCTCTCCTGTGATATTTTACGTACTGTGGAAGTGGAGGCGTGAAAAGTCTAGTGTGCTCCCACGTGGATGAGATGGCAATGTCCACGAATCGCGAATGTCCCCAAAATCGTCGGTCGTCTCTTCGTGGATCTTGCCAAGAACTTGCCGGGACCGTATGCAAAACCCGAGTTGATAAGGCTCCGCCCGAACTGGACAGAGGAGATCGTGCGCGGCGGGAACTCGTCGAAAAGCCCGGACTCGATGGTAGGCGTCGGGGAAGAACAGCGGCGGCGCGAGCAGGGGGTCCACGGTTCGGGTGGCCGCGGCGGTAGCAACAGCGGCAGCGTCGTCGTCGATGGAAGCAGCGACGGCGGCTCACGGCCACAAGTCAGGCCTTGAGCAGAAGGCGTGGCGACGGACAGCAAGAGGAGCGGCGGTAGGGGTGGCAGCAGCACGGGCGGTGACTCGAGCGTGGCGTGGCGAGGTGGCACGGGACAGTGGGCAGTCGGCTCGGCACGGGCACGGCGTGGTAGTAGCCGCGGCTAAGGGAAGCTTGGCCAAGGGGGGCCAACGGCAGCAGGCTCGGACAAGCGTGCGGATGCGGGTGGCCGGGCGCGGGAGGCACTGTCGGGCACGCGCGACAAACTCTCTTTCTCACTCTCAATCTCACATATGGCTCTCGTGCTCTCAAGAGTTGCGTTCTAGAAATTGTCAGCGCTCTCAAATTATGAGGCATAACGATATATTTATATCGCATACTTAATTTAATTGGCCTGACTTTCCTAATCCTAGTAGGGTTTGGCTTAGGCTTTATCATCAAATTTTAACTTTCAATTAGCTGAATTAATTTTGGTTTTTTCTCTAACTGAGCACAATGGGCTGATTGAAACAATAATTGAAACAATAAGCCAGTAACAGAGAGGACAAGCTTTACAACAGACGGTTATTCCATGAAATAAACTTGTATTTGTTCCAACGTACACACGCATCACCAAACCATCTCGTCTCCCAGAAACTTATGTGAAGACTTGCCTATGAGACATTAACCAGCCACCCCTCTCAATTCACAGAATCCGCGCATGACTTGGCATGCACAGATCGAGGCTTCGCCACCACCGTTCTGCACCTCGATTTCACCCTCTTATTCCTGGCCAATCTCCTTTCCAAATCCATCACTCTTTCAGTCAATTCCCATATCAAGTTCAACTGCTCTTTCCCCGCTTCCATCAGTTTCTCCATCATCTCCCTCAGTTTCTCGTTCTCTTTGATTAGTTTCTGATTGCCGTTCATCTCCTCCACATGCCTGCTCACATTTAAATCATCGAGACTAAGCAGTGACTGCTCGACTTGCTCAGCACCTTCATCTGAGAGAGATTTTTCCGGAGCAACAACCACCTCCTCCTCGCGATTATCTCCTTGTTCGTCCACTTGCTCTCCAACATTTGTCGTCAGGTCAATATCCTTCACATATGCTGCGATCAATTCTTCCTTCTCCCAAGCTAGAGCTTCAACGTTCAACACGTCAGAGCAATTACAGCTAAGATCAGCAGAGATAATGGCCTTGTCTTCATTGTCATCTCGACAAGTTTCCACTGCGGGTCCTAACATCCCCGGCTGAGCTTCTTCTGGTCGAGGAGGCAAAAGAGTTTCATTGCTGATACCCTCTTCATGTCTCTGGTCTCGTTCCGCTCCATTGGATGCATCCTCAGAAGAATCCTCACTCTTTAGAGAGCCAGCAGGTGACAAATCATCTGGTCCTGGTGCAACCAGTTGCTCTAGATGCACATTGTCAGCTACTTCCGAATCTGAAGTCAATGCTTTGGGCACTTCCAGCTGCTGCGTCTCAATGGTCAGTTTGCCAAAATTTTCTGGAGAAGTAACAGCATCGCTACCTTCATCGCACTTATCACGTCCATTGAGCACAGAATCTACTTCGCCAAACTTATCATGCTTGCTCAGCACAGAATCTGCAACATCTTCCTCTGCAACACGAATCTTGCTCGCTGCTTCCACTTTAGGTTCTCTTCCATGAGATATCAAGTCATCGTCTCCAGTGCTCAGGGTTGGGCCAGCAAAAGTATCCGGCTCCACTCCCGCACCGTCCGATGCCTTGGCTCCTTTCTCCTCATCGGCTTGTGGCAATGGTTGCAGAGCAGAAGTTCCTTGATCTTTGATCATAAACTCCATCTTTGTGCTGCTTCCATCTCCCGAATCGGATGCCAGCCTAATCTCATCTTCAACCATAGAATCATAGCTACTTTTCTCCACCGTGACCGCCTCTAGCCTCTCATACTTTCCTCCAGTAGGATGCTCCGGATTAGTCTCTATAGGCTTTATAATGCTGACCACAGATGGTTCGCCATCATCAATTTCGTTTAGATGTCTGAAGTCCTGTACAGGACAGTGCTGCAAGGCAGCTTGTTGCGACTCCACATCCAAGGATGCTGATGCTTCGCTTTTCAAATCCTTGACCGCCACTTGTGTCTGACCATCAATGATACCCGAGCATGCATTCTCTGAGGGTTCAGATACAGAATTTCCAGCCTTGAGAAGTTGCAGTTCGTCTGATTTAATTTGACCGCCAATGTTCTCACTAACTGAAAGGCTCTCTTCAAACTGTCTCTTTGCTTCCTCATGGTGCTCTTTCTTGCTGACCGCACATTCATCATTCCTAGCAGTATCAGAGTTATCAACAGATTCCTCTAGGCACTTCATTGTCAAAGAATCGAGTTTCTCCTGCAAAGCAACTAGCTCCCTTGCCAATGATTTTCGAATATCTCGCAAATTAGGATGTAATCCCTGGAGCAGGAAAACAATCTAGAATCAACAAAGAGAACTAGAAGCATCTCACAGAAATAAGTCCGTAAAAAGTTTTCAGTTATCCATAGCAAAAAGCAAACTCGAAGACATGCAGCTGAAAAGGGTTAAGATGAGCACTCCTTCGTTAAATCTTCAGATGCGGTGTCCTAGCATCCAAGTCGTGATAACCAATAACGGGGTTGTGTAGATCAATAAAAAGGTGTTCAAATATTGAAAGGCACTTCAAGATCTAATAAACCCAAAAGATTCATGAAATAAAAAAAGAGACGCTTGAAAAGCCACAGCATGATCAAGCCCTTCTCTCATCTCGATTCCCATTTTCCGACAATTCCATGATTACCAATGAATGTGGGGCTCCTACCCTGCTCTCTTCTACCTACAGAGTTAAGTAAAATGGTAAACAACATAATTCATTATATCAACTGGCTTACCTGAATTGTATCAAGTCGTAGAAGAAGATTCATTATAGATTCTCCAATGAGTACTTTCTGCCTGTCAAGTTTCCCTTGATCAGGCAAAGTTTCATATGAAGATGCTAGCTCCTCGATACTCTTCCTTACCTTAGTCACCTCATCACGAACCTTCGCCATTTGCTTTAGTTTCTTCAGGGTCTCCCATTTCCTCACTTGGAAACCACGATAGGCACACTGAATGCGCATAGCAGCTTCTTCATCAGATAGAGTTCTTGAGGCTTCCAACTCCTTACTTCTTCTTTCGGTGCTTTCATCACCTGCAATTGTAGCTCCCTTGTCCTCTTTAATTTCACAAACCTCCTCCTTCTCACTGTGGTCTTTGTTCTCTTTAATCTTTTCTGGATATTCAACCTGCAAACTGCTTTGTAAGTCTCTGTTATTGTTGTCGCTAGGACTAGGAGTTTCCCCCTTCACCTCAATGACTTTCACTTGTTTCCTTTTCGGGTGCTCCTCTGAAGTTCTGTTTATGCCTTGGGGGCGTGACTCTTGTTCGTTACTGTCTGTAGAGGATGCATCACTTGAACTGCGAGATTTCATTTCAGAACTTGGAGGACTAGGAGATCTTGAACTACCATTGCAGCCTTTCTTCCTCGGCAAGGGATCAACTCTCAGACAAACTGGGGGCAACTTTGATGTTCTCGTCGGGGATGATGATGACTTTCTGGCATCAGATCCAGGGACTCTATCAACGAGTGTATTTATAGCTCTTTTGTTCAAGGCATTTGCTGCTGCTTCTTGAGAGTCTCGCGAGTTATTCTTGCCCACACAAGGTTCTATGTCTTTCACATGAATGTTCTTCTCCACATCCTGATGGTGTGACCCAACTTTGTTTTCATAATTTTCTTGCGGTCCTCCATCTGAAGTTTTATTATGATTGTTATGAATCCGCATCGGCAAAACCGTGAAATTGGATTCAGGAGATTCCCGTGTATTGGCTTGTTGGTCCTTCTCTGCCCCTGCCTCCTCTTGTTTATCATAAGAAGGAATCCAGATGACAGGAAATGGATAGTTACTTTCGTTGTCGCGCACATGCTGATTATTTGATCTTTTCTTTTCTCCTCCTGGTTTTGAATGGTCATAGTCACCCATGAAGAGAGGAAACCAACTATTCCACCCAGGTTCCTTCTGCAATGATGAAAGAGCTGGTTTCTTTTCTTGGGAAGCAGTATCAAGATCCGTGATCCTTGGTTTGGTATGGGTTCCCTGCTCTTTGTTCCTGTTATTTTTAGGCGGGATCCAAACAATCGGATATGGAAAGTTTCTCCAGTTCGCTGGCACCAAGGACTCTGAATAATTCTCACCCTTCTTGTCTGAATCTAGTGGTACCTGCTCTTCTATCTTGACACCCTTTTCGTTCTTTGGGTCACATACATGATTAGGGCATCCACAGCAATGGTCTTGTGGAACCACATATGGTCGTTCCATTGGATAAGCTGGTGGGTAGGGCAGCTCATAATGACTAGCAAAGGGTTCGCCATTCCCAGGATAAGGTCCCCAACCATGAAAAGGCGGTGGCTGGAAAAAGTAAGGGTAGGGTGGTCTGTGATGGTAGCTGGGAGTTGCCGTGTGGTTATAGCAAGCATGGCATGGCGCAGGATAGCTGCAATTACCAGCATAAGGGTATGGCAAGGGCTCACGTGGAACAGGAAATACGGTTGGATTGATCCCCAGTTGAGGTGGAATCTCATCTGGCATTGCCTGGTGATGTTGCCTACAAGGCGTCATGTAGCTCTGATGGGGATGAGAATCCGTGTATCCATAACCAGGTGACATCTTGAGTGGAAATTTATGCATTTCTCAATCGGAAGTCACCGATATTGAATTTTTATTCTGTGTAATGAAGAATAAAACCCCATCAGAAAAATAACATATATTGCCGAAGTAAAAGGAAAAGAAGATGTCAAAAATTGATCATGGACAAGCAGAACAAAGCAAGATAGCGCTGCTAGTAGTAACACCTGTCCTAAGTAATGTTCCAGCAGAATCGTTCGAACCAGTAAAAGGTAATGCATACATATACAGTATTTAAAGCAGCACATCATCATCCTACAACTCTATGGAGCCAAGTTTAGCTGGAGAAGCTGACATGCCTTACAACCAAGATGGAAAATGGCAATTTTGTTCGCCTCTTCTTCGAACGACATATCTATACAAACAAACATGAGATGGTGACGATCTAATAGCAATCGACCATCTCCAAAATTACTACTGAACAGTTTTTCAAGTAATCTAAGTCTAACGAGCCGCAGAAACACTTTGCCATAACCTTAAAACTTCAGAAGATTAAAAAAAATCAATGGGATGCAGAAATCAGTTAAAAGGGACTCTTTGCCGCATAATTCTGAGTATCCCACGAGATGGTCCGCAGAAATGCTCGGACAACAGAGTGAAGGTCATCGTGCCCTCAACATTTACCAACGCCTTTACCAAGAGCACGGACAATCACGAGATCCCACGGAGTACCTCGTGCCACGAGATGCTCGATTCTTACTAATTCTGCTAGCCAACAACATGCTCTAATTCGACTAGATCGCTTCACGGGCGATAGCGACAATAATAAAGAACATCCAAGCTGATGCTGCAGTCCCCCCCAACGCTGACCAGTTCCGACTTTCGACCCCCGTCGTAACCACGAAACAAAGACCGAATTCACAAGACAGCATTCCTAAAGGAAAATCACCATCGAGAATCCAAATGGACTTCGCACTACACAGCGACGGCGCACGACACATATCCAGTCATCCTCCGGCGAGAGGACACGCGAAAACGGGAAGCAGGGGAGCGAAGAGGAAGAGAAGAGCAAAACCGCAAACTTACAGCTTGGGAAGGAGCCGTAAAAAGCGGGAAACGAAGACTGAAGGCTCGATCGTGAGTTGCGAAGATCCACCGGGCACAGGTCGGTCCACCCACCCAGACGACGACGGATCGTTGTTTTTTCTCTGCCTCCCTTTCTCTCTCTCTCCCTTTCCTTTTTCGAGCTTTTTTCTCTTGCAGTTCAGATCGATTTACGCAGTCGCGCTTCGGGTTGCTCGGCCTCGAGAGACCTCCTCCGCTTTATAAGGGAGGAACCGGCGACGACGATGGAACAAGGAAGAAGGAAGAGCAGAGTACGTAAGACAAATCGAGATGTTTCGCGCCCTTTCTTCTTCCGGTCCAGTCTGGAGAAGCGTCTGGACATTTCCCGCGCCGGGTGGATCTTCTCTCGACACGTGTGCCAATGGTTGTTGACCTTTCACCCAAGCTGCTTCTTGTTCCTTCCGTGGGCCCCGGATAATATGGGGCTCCATTCCATTCCATTTAGTGCCCCTCATACGGTTAAGGAAGTGATTAGACTTTCTCTTTTTTCCCTGCACGTCTGAAAAATTCTTAGCCGTCCAATTTTCCACCTCCGCCGTTTCCAATTCGCGTATTGCTCATTTCTGGTGTGCCTGTGAAAGGTTAAGACTGCGTTCAATTCGGCTCTTGAGGAAAATCTTTGGGAAATATGAAAAAAAAACTTTAGGTTAAAGGGTATTTTCGAAATGATTATAATTTAGAGCATTGGGATACAATTTTGATTAGAATGTTCTTGGAAACAAACTACACTTATAAAGTACTTTACCTATCTTTTTCTTTTTCTAAAAAAAAAAATCTCAAACACTTTATCGAACTCTAGTGGAGAACTTAGGCTGCCCGCGTCTAAGGTTGCATGACCTTAGGTGAGGATCACACAACCTCAACTTTGAGGTCACTAGGGTCATGCGATGCTCGCCTGAGGTTCGCGATTTTAGAGGCAGTCGTTGCCCTTCGAACAAGACTCGCTGGCAACGTAAGTAAAAGTGGAATTTCAAAAGCTATAGCGTGGGCAAAGCAGAAAGAACAAAATTGAATTAGCATTTCGGAAAATGCTCAAAATCCAAAACTGGGTTGGCCTTGCATTCTTTGAAAATGCAATGCATCTCTAAAAAGTTCTCTAAAAAAAATTGTTCCTTTTGTCCAAGGCCCTTTAAAGCCTGAAAGCCAGAGCCTAAAAGCCCATTTGCCAAGTTCAACCAAACGCAACCCAAAAAATCGCTAGACAGTTGCTAATTGATTATATATGAATGAAATTGGTTCTGGATTCTTTGGGAGTGGAGCGAAAACTGCATATGAACCACGTAGATGAATAATTGGGCGAGAAAATACCAACCCTTCACAAACTGGGTTATCACAGGGGGGGTCGAAACCCAGCCTAACAGGGATGGGGAAAAAGATGAAGCCGTTGTGGTGACTAAAATGATCAATCAATTGCCTAAGAGCGAGTACAAACAGCATACAATGGGTATTTCCAGAGATAAAAGAATATCGCATCAGTATCCAAAAGGAATGAACAGAATGAAGACCGTACATTCAAGCCGAACATCATCACCCCTTATTAACAAGCTCACTGTAAAGTGCTCGGATCAAAATCCTTGAGGGGTACATATCATCTAAAGACTACTCCAATACCAGAGGATAATTGCATAGAAAGAAGAAACTAGGATGCAATTTACAACGATTTGACCACAAGACGTGAATGGTGACGGCTAGTGTCTATGTTTATTTGGAATTCACGATACAGCACTAGCCCCCATCTTAGGAGTCTTTGTTTTGACAAAGAAGGCTGATAGCATGCTTTTGCTGCGAGCAGGGGCACGAACAATCTCCCGCCGATTTGGATTATCGAATGACCTGAATGTTGACAATGGTTTGGTGCCCTCCCAAGAATCCTGAAAGAGAACAGAGTCTTCTGTGAGTAAATTTGATGCTTTGAACAATTCTTCAAAATCCCAATGTACCGTGGTGGCAGCAGAAGAGCTCCACAAGATGACCTTTCGTACATCATCACTCAACACCTCATAGATGAGAGGTAAAACAATTCACACCAGTCAACATATCTACCAGAGATGGACTACAGTGTATCCTACTAAACAGACCCAGGAATATCTTCAATCTTGTAAAGTAACAAATTACCCTGTGTGCAGCACCAATTGATGGCGGGACTGCACCATAAGTAGGACCTCCCGTTAGAACTTGCAGATGAGCCGCCGAGGATCTTGTCAGAGCATTCTCGCCATTATCTACACAGATGACAAAATGAACACGATGGGAGATCCTTCTTGTGCGCAGTAACAATGTCAGGATGAAATCACAAAAAGATTGAAAGAAGAAAAATAGCGACACTGGACACACCGAGCAGATGAAAGACTCCGGGCTTTTTTACAGAATCTTCAGTGCTGCAAATGAAGCAGAAATTAAGCACCATCCTGTTCTTAAGCAAGAGAATTAGTAAAGCACAAGCTGACTAATTACCTTGCTGAAGCATTTTGAGTTCCTTTCAACGAGGACTTTGTTTCTGACGCTAAATGCCAAGAAAGTGTTTTTGCAGCAGGGGTACCTAGGATAAAAATGATCCAGCTTCATGTAGGAAAAGAAAAGTAGTGCAAAATCGTACGAGATTAAAGTAAATAGCTAAAGTGCAACACTGTAAGGTCCACATACCTGAAGGCTGAAGACGAGATCTAGGTTGAAAATGATTTTGCCTGACATCTTTCTGAATTTGCGGACTGAAATGCACTTTCTTATTGACAGAATCTAGCTCATTTGGAATACGAAAAAGTTAAACATTGTACAGAGATCGAGAGTATGCGATTAAGATGAGCTAACAGAAAAACACAAAATTAACAAATTTCTCATAATCCAAGTCAGCACCTCAGGAACGTAAACAGTCTTACTTGGTAACATGTAGTGCTTGTGATGTCGGGGAATAATCGCCAACAACTGCTGCTGCCGGAGGCCTTCCTTATCCGTGTATGTTTGGCATGTAAGAAGTTGCTGAGGTGTACAAAAAGATCACTTACATCTCTATCAGGTAGTCAGTCGCACATGATTGTACTGTTGATCTAATAGTAGAAATAGCTTACCTGATCAAAACTAGTAACCTTTAGCTCCATGACTGTGATATCCAAAGATTGCTGCTCAATAAGGTCAGTTAATTTATAAGCCACTGTTCCAAGGTGATCGACAGCATTGACCAGGGCTCGTACAGCATAATCTTTCAGGTTGTCCAATACCCTAAGTTCACCAGTGAGCCAAATTTCATAGATTAACCAACAAGCTTAATTGTGGATAAGACATTGAGAAAACAAAGACAAGCACAGCAGTCCAGAAGTTAGCTCGAGAATCCATGTTCAACAAAACTATAGATATGGCTGTCAAATCATCAGGAAGTTGTGTCCTGAGAGGTAGATCGAGACAAGAACATCAAATGCCAGAATCTACTCTAACGTTGTAAATCGGAGAATAGTTGTTTTTCAAATTATTTTGCAAGAATCTACTCTAAAGTTGTGTCCTCCGGCAAAGTTGCTCGATGGAGCACTTTGTAGATCTCCAATCTCATCAAATTAAAAAACAATCTTTAGGAAACGACATTATTAAAATAAGAACAGAATGAAGATCACCTTCCTAAAATTTACCAACAACACAAAAAAAAAAGACCACCATTCTTTCTAAGTGAGACTCACCACTCCATGTTTTACATATCATAAATGATCATTTCGAGAGCCATTAGCCAAAAAAATGTTCTTAACTTCCTGAATGACAAAACTGAAATCTGACATACAGACCCCAAACATTCCAGCTCCATGAACCGGGTCTTTTTACATGGACTGACACTACACTACAATATAACCACGACCACTTGACATGACCCATAACCAAATAGATACGTCTTTCTATAGATAGCAAGATAAGCACTATATTATCTTGAACAATGAAATGGGCAAAAGTGCAAGAAGAACGCTTCCGCGGTAAGATGAAAGCATAATAGGTATCATGTCGTAAACAAGTTATTCATATCTAACATTTCAAGTCTTTCAGCCTTGCAACATCGAATCTGCATGCTCCCAATGAATTGGAGAACACCAGCAGTTCATTATCTAAGAAACACAGGAATAGGTGAGGTTCAGTCGCCATCCATCCGAGGTTCGGGACTGCTTAGGGTCATCATCTAGAGGCACCACCGCAAGCGAATCATCAGCTGTTCAGATTCTACACTTTCAACCAGATAGACCGTGTGGCCGTCAGCCATACACCGACAGGTTCCAAGAAGACAATCGCAAAATGCCTCAATTGCCGCTACTAATCCTAACAGGCGTAATAGCGGTGCGACGATCAGATCGTACATTTGTTTTTGCTCGCTATTGAGATACGACTTCTCGCAGTACTCCGCAGCCGAATAGAGCTGAGGCCTCAAATTCTTCAACTCCTGCGACACAGCACCAACACGGATACAAGCCTCGATTAATCGCTCCCGACAAAAATCAACAACTGGCAATCAAACTCTCAGCGATTGCGCACAAAGCTGTAAAGTCAACCGGCGACCAAAACCTCCCGAAACAGATCGAGCTCGAGGACCAAAACAAGCAACGGATCCCTCAACCCTCAGCATCCTCGCGAAAAGCAACCGCAACAAGTAAGGATTCGAACGAGAGAGGGAGGGAGAGCGAGAGAGAGAGAGAGAGAGAGAAGGAAAACAACCTGCAAGGCCTTGACGAAGCTCTTGCTCCGCTCCATGGAGACCTCGTCGAAGGTCATGGCCGGATTCTCCGACCTCGGCCGCTCCGTCTCCATGGCGGCCGCCGCCGCCCCCCCACCCACCCACCCACACTAGAGCGAGCTCAGCCTCGAAGCAGGGCGCATCGGGATCGCCGCGAAAACCCTAGCGCGAACCCCCGGGAAGGATCCTCTGCGAATGGCCGGGGGAGGCGGATTGGAGGAGGAGGAGGAGGCGGGCGAGATTCCGGAGTCTCTCCTTTGGTGAGATGGCTACACCAACATGAAACCAAAACCAAAAACAAATTCTCACGGTAGAGAGAGAGAGAGAGAGAGAGGAGATGGAGTGAGAGAGAAGCAAAGGATGAAAGGAGTGCGATTTGGAGTGAATGGCAAGGGAAAATGACGCAGCCACAGAGAGCGAGCATTGGAGAGAGAGAGAGAGAGAGCTGTTTTATCTTTGGGCGTTCGCGGTGGTTGGCATTTGCACAGTGCACGGGCTTCTCCCCAAGCGAGCGGGCGGTGGTTTTTTCCCAGCATTCACTCGCGCACTTCCAGAATAAATGCTTCCCCACAAAAAAATATATATATCGTAAAAGGAAGCGGAAAAGTCAGTACTGCCCCTACGGTCAGGGACGGTGTCGGGTCCGCGGGATGGGGGCTTTTGCGGGACGGGGAAAATGACAAAGCAGACGGTCCCGAACCATGTAGTCCCTGATGGTCCGTGAACTATTGACTCTGAATTTTTTTTACATGTTCAATTTACTCACCGAATCATATAGTCCTTCCATTAGTTCAAATTAAAAGAGTACATTGAACATATACCAAAAATTCAGAGATCATATTGATCAAATTAAAAGTTTAGTTATCATATTGAACAGTATCTAAAGTTCAGGAACTACACTATACATTAAGCTAAAATTTAAGGATTGGTTACGTTGTTATCCCTTTCAGAACATTTACCAGCACCTGGGTCCACCTAGAAAATGATGGGTGGGCTCCCGGGGGCGGGGGTCGATGTTCGTGGCCCGTTTCGTAATTGTGGGCCGAGCGGGGGGCCCATGATCAGCTTAATCACGACAAGGAAACGGGGCCCATGATTTTTTTTTTCAAGGCTTTACCGAAAAAAATTGCGATGGCTCATTGGACAGCGGACCGCATTGATGCCCACCATCTGCACCCATGTATTAATTAAGGCAGTAATGAGTCCCGAACGATGAGTTAACGTAATTTAATACGATCACGTGGCCAACAACCCCCTTCTTCTCTTTTTTTTCTTATTTAATGTACCATGATACGTTTTAACAGATTATGTTAAGGGCACATTAAATGGCTGTACTTGTAAGTACCAAAGAAGAAACTTTTTTCTCACCGCACGACCCTCTCTAATAAAGAGTAACGTCTTTGACCGATTTCGGACGTCGGTCGTATATTTCTCTCGTCAAAAGCGATAAAAAAAATTTAGAATTACTATCCTAAAAAAATTCTAAACTGATATAATTATAATAAATTTATAATAAATTAATTTTTTGTAAACGAAAACCCTCAATTTCCGTTAAATTATACCATTGAATTACTGAGTTTGATGATATGTAACAATTGACGAATAAACCAATTTATGATTTTATCATTCATTTATCATAGACGCACCGATTTAGAATTTTTTATAGTATTTATTCAATTTAATCGAAACTAACAAAAAATAAATTTATCACAAACGAATCCGTTTTAAATTTTTAGTGATTGAAAATTAATTAAGACCATAAATGTATCGGTTCAAATTTTTTATAATTAAAAAATTAATTTTAAATGAATTTATCATCGACATATCGATTTAAAAATTTTTTTTCGATATTAATATTAAAATTCGATTCGGATTTCTTGCTGCCTTGGAGGTCACATCGACGGTGGCCGGCACTAATTTAGTCCCGGGTGGAAAAGGAGTCACGACCCGATATTTATCAGGTCGCAGCAAAAACAAAGTCGCGGGGGCCCCCACCTCCTGAAGACGAAAGGGTGGGGGCGGGCGTGAAAGCGAAAGGCCGGGGGAAGGGGGGGCACATTCGATGGCCGCATCACGTGCTGTGCATCGTGCACCACGAATCAATCAAACGATCGAGAGGGATGGGCCCCCCCACCCGCTCTTCTTCCCCTCCCTTTCCACCGTTCTTTGTTTTTTGGTTTTTTGGTCGAAACCTCCCTTTCCACCGTGCAATGCGCATTCGTCCTCCGTTGCACGATCGGCCGTGGGATCGACGCCGAGGACCGTCAGATTGGTCAATTTTGACGACCCCTTCGCCCTGGCTGCCCTGCCCCATCAATTCCCTCGTAAAAAAAAAAAAAACATATCTATCGACACTGCCTCGAAAGTCCTCTTCTTCATCGGCTGCACGGAGAGAGACCCCGATCGAAAGCCCGGGGGGGGTGGGGGTTTCAAATTGAGGTTGACAAATCATTCTCCCATTGATATTTTCGAGAGAGGAGAAACAGCAGACGGAAGAACCTTAGCAGCAGTAGTAACTAATTGATGGACAGATTTGTAGCAACAAAGATGGTGGCGGGTATATTGATGGGGTGCTGGGGGAAGATTGAAACGGGAGCCATAAGATAGTTTTTAGCAAAGAACAAGAATTGCCGGAAGAAACAAACAAATCATATATAGAGAGAGCCGAAGATCAAACATAGAATCAACCTCGCAAGTAAACTCCGGGGATGAATTTGAATCGATTGGCTTGCGGAAAAAAACGCGAAATTAAGGCCGGGCGACGGAAAACAATGGAAATGCGCGAAAGCGGTAAATGTGCGGCGGATCGTCGGAGGAGGAGGAGGCGGCGGCGGCCCCCATCAGCCGTGGGTGTTGACGGCTTCCCAGACCAAGTTCTTGGGCACGGGGCTGGAGAGGTCGCGCGCCTGCAGGGCGGCGGTCCTCAGGGTCCGGATGGTGGAGACGTTGGCCTCCCAGAAGGACAGGCTCCGGTAGGGCAGGTTGTGCTTCTTGCACAGGTCGCGGGCGAGCGGGGAGATCTTCCGGAGCTGGCAGCGGGGCAGCCTCGGGAACAGGTGGTGCTCCAGCTGGAACTGGAGCCCGCCGTGGAACCAGTCCATCCAGGTCGGGCACGAGATGTCGATGGTGCCGCCCGTCTGCTTCTCGAACCAGTCGTTCCCGTTGGGCGGGCCCATGTAGACGTTGGCGGAGAAGTGGTTGAGGCAGAACTGGATGTGCTGGACGGCGGTGACGCTGAGGCTGGTGACCACGAACATGGCGCGCTCGGGCCAATTGGGGAGGAAGGAGACGAGCAGAGGGTACCAGGTCCAGAACACGAGGATGCCCAGGATGTTGAGGGCTCGATCGGGGACTCTCCGCTTGGAGAAGAGGAGCAGGAACGTCTGGATGAACAGATTGATCCTGCCGAAGCACATGACCGGGTAGAAGGTCCAATGCTGGTAGCTCACCAGCAGCCTCGCCGCGAAGTCGAACTTGAGCGTCCGGCCGTAGAAGATGGAGGTGAGGGAGTTGAAGAACCTGGAGGAGACGGCGAAGACGGGGATGTGCTGGAGGTCCGGGTCGTGGTCGAGGCTGTTGCAGGCGAGGTGGTGGGCGTTGTGGGTCCACTTCCACCACGCGATGCTGATCCCGGTGAGGCAGTTGCCGGCCAGGATCTGGGCGACCCGGTTGAAGCCGGTGCTCGTCATCACCTGGTAGTGCCCGGCGTCGTGCCCGACGTACGCGCTCTGGATCCAGAGCAGGCCGAGCAGGACGGCGCAGAGGAAGTGGACGGCGGCGCCCTCGCAGGCCGCCACGCCGTACACGCAGAGGGACAGCATGAGCGCGATGGACGCGAGGGAGCACACCGCGACGTGCCCCTTCTTCTCGAACAGCCCCAGCCGGGCGAACTCGGCGTGGAGCCGCCGGTAGTCCTTGAAACCTCGGAGGGGACCGAGTCCCGGACGCGGAGGCCGGTGTAGAGACCCTCCAGGTGCTGCCACGCCGACCCGGGGTGGTACGCCAGGAACGCGTCCGTCACGTCCTGCCCCGCCAGGGTGAGCAGCGGCACCTCCCCGCCCGGGTGCCGCTTCGCCCACTCGCTCACGTCGTACACCTTCCCCTGGATCGAGATCCACAGATCCCCCGGCGAGCTGTGCTTCCGGAGCTCCTCCGACGTAATGTACTTCTTCTCGGCCTCCATGGGCGGCAGCCGGAAAACCCCCGTCCCCTGCTGCTGCTGCTGCTGCTGCCGCTGGTCGTCGTCGGCAGCGGCGGCGGATCTGGCCGACGAGGTCCGCAAAATCGAAATCCGCAGCAAAACCCACGAACACCACCGCCGCTCGGAACCCGATCGATTCCCGATCAAATCAAAGAAAAAACCCTTCGTCGAATCGGGGGCGAATTGAAGGGGAGGAGGGGGAGGAGGGAGAGAGGGAAGAGGAGGGAGAGGATCTATCAAATCCCGCAAGCCACTCTTATCCGGAGGATCTGGTCGCATCGGCGGACCGCTTCCGTTTTTAGAAGCTGTCGATTTTGTGAGGTTCATATAAGTTCGCGGCTTTAAGGAGAGGCCCCCCACCCCCGTTTTTCTTTTTTTCTTTTTTTATCCCTCTGCCGTTCGTTGTTAATTGACAGCGAAAGCACGCGGTTTGGTTGCGAAGCTCGGTGGGTGGACCCCCCCGGGGAAAATATCTTTGGCCTCGAAAACAAAAGTTTTTTTTTTTTTTATGGAAATTTTTTGCGGACAGGCCCCTCTCCCCTGACGGCGACCCTCGGAAAATGAAACGGCCGCGACCGAGGGTGGGAAACGAGGGCGAGCGGCGACCGCCGTCGCCTCATTTGCTTGCCAGGTCTTTCCCTTCCCCCCCCCCCCCCCCCCCCCCCCCGCCCGCCCCCCCCCCCCCCGCCACCTCGGATGCATCGTGTCGACGCGCGGCGGAATGTCGCCTTGGAAGACGGTCGAAATTAAACTCGAATGAACGCCGAATGGGGAAAAATTGATGTCGCCAGTTCGTTACCCCCGGTTTCCATTTCATGTGTCGCCCATGTTTCTTGGCGGTAACAACAAGCGGAAGTGTTTCCCTCTTTTAAGGTGTAGGCGAAAAATTGAATTGTCCGAGCACAAAAGGCATTGTATCTAGCTGAAAGGGAAGGAGGAGTATTCCCTACTTGCCTTTAAACGAAATACCCATTCGAGGTCTCCAGTTCGAGCCCCCCCGGCCCCCCCCCCCTTCCTTCCGGATCGATCGATTGGCTGGTTCTTTGTCTCGCGCTGCGCCGCGGAATGCGTTACGACGGAAGGTTATTCCAAATGAGGAATGCGTTATTGTATTTTCCGGGGGAAAAAAAAAAAATGCACAAGCGGTGATAATTCTAGCACAAGTTTAGGTCGCGCGCGATCGCGATGATCGAAAGCGTCGGACCTGAAATCTTGCGAGCTTGAGTAGCATCTTGAGTTTCTATGATCTTTCGCAAGGTATAACTTTTTTGCAGAAACTAAGCATGAGGAGCTTTTAATGATCGATCCACGTTTGTTATCGCCCATTGTTCCTTTGCAGTCGACTCGGATTTATAATCCTCGATTTACATTATCGCCTCAGTTGAATTGAAGACCAATGGCGTATATGCGTGAAATCTTGGAGTTTTGAATTTGACTATCCGATTACATTTGAGATAGTGTTAGCACTTTCACGACATTCTTTCGACATCATCGTAATTTTATTTATGTAAGTTTTAAATTCTTCGTCTTTTGATTTTCTGAGCACGATTAATCGTATTCATGATTCTAAATTTTTCGAAGATAGATGTCTACGTATTAAGATCTTAAAATCACTTCGAGATTATTACTATATTTTCAACGGTTAAATATACTGCTGTAATAGTAAAATAGTTTTTCGATTATATTTAAATTTAAAATAAAAATATTAAAAAGTTGGTTAAGGGAGTGACACGTGTCCTCACCAAAACCTTCTAGAAGATCATCGCGTGAGCGGATACAATTGGTGCACCAATTAAACTCAAGTTATATACTTGATAGCTAATCTGAATATTAATTTTTTTCCCCTTTTTCACAAATATGGACTTTCGGTGATATTTAATTCTAATCCATATCACAAATTTGATTTGTATCCATTGGCTCCATGTAATTTCAATCTGAAAGTAATTAAGATAAATTTTGAACTGCAAAACAGATATTGGGTTCAAGCTGAGCCATGTTTTCCACACGGCGCATATGCTTCGTAATCACAAATACACCATATATGGTATTTTTTTACATTAATTAAGGGTATAACCCAGCCAAAAATGTAGACTTTATTACGTGTATATTTAAGATAAATAATATACATAATCGGGGGTATGCTGTATAGGTTACTTATACTAGTTGATTAAAGAAAAAAAAAGAAAAGAATAGATAAACCAGGTTAGGGCATAAGTAGGCAAAATTAGTAGAGTAGAAATACAAACGAAAAAAGCGAATGGTATTTCAATAACAGTATATGATATGGCTTTTGTTAAATACAAGATTTCAATAGGTACATGACCGTTATACTATCATATTTCTAGTCATGTGCGAAGTTGTGTATGTCGATATATATATTAGTATTTGAAAAAAAGTAGTATCTTGAAAAGGAGCGAACAAATTTAAAAAATATATATATAAGGGAAAAAAGAAGAAGAAAGCACCAAAATAAAACTAGATAATATATGCATCAAAGAACA
The DNA here is from genome assembly GCA_024733475.1 of Syzygium grande. Classification (NCBI taxonomy): domain Eukaryota; kingdom Viridiplantae; phylum Streptophyta; class Magnoliopsida; order Myrtales; family Myrtaceae; genus Syzygium; species Syzygium grande. The sequence goes on along the minus strand of JAMXDD010000002.1, from coordinate 6,243,446 downwards.
AAAAGGCTAAAGGGTTAATACAACGAAAAACTTCAAACTGGTGTACATGTGATAATTTTATCCAAAACTATTTTTTTTACCATAAAAAATCCCAAACTGGTACACTTGTAACAAATTTATCCCAAATTAATACCACTCAAAATCCTAAACCGGTACATTTGTAACAAATTTGTCCTTTGTTAGTTTCCGTTAAATTGAATTAACACCACGAAAAATCACAAACCGATACACACGTGACAAATGGAGGGTAAAATATAAAATCGGTATATCAGTTAACTGTCGCGTGTCATTTAACAAAGCAGTTTGACGGTAAAATTTAACGGAAACAAACTGAGGGTAAATTTATCGCAAACGTACTAGTTTGGGATTTTTTTTTAATGATAAAAAAAATAGTTTAGAGTAAAATTGTCACGGATGCAACGATTTGAGATTTTTCGTGGTGTCGATCCAATGCTAAAAGTAGAGAAAAGATTTTTTTTTTTTTTTTTAAAAGGTACAAAAGAAGGGCAAAAGGGAGAGAGACGAATGGAGTAAGAAAAATAGAAAAAATGCTAAAGCGAGACTTTGTCAAAGCCAAAAGGCTAAAACGTGGGGAAAGACCAAAGAAGAAGGAGGAGGAGAAAGAGAAAAGAGCGTGGGAGTGGGTGAGGGGGAGGAAATTGCACTCCACTTTCCTAAATACTTTACAAATCGCAAAGGGACGAAACTCTGCTCCGACCATGAATGTGTAAAGGCGACCTTTCCGTCGTTGTCGCCCAATGATAATATCTTCGGTTGATAAAAACAACAACTCGGAATTCGACAGATTAAAAATCGGCCGTAAAACAAGGTGGTTGGATGAAACCACGTGGATGAGCCGCTTTCTTGTAGAGGAACACGATTTAAAAAAAAAATATATGGTAAGTTCCATATGGCTGTGTGTGCCTACGTTTTAGTGATTCCTAGTTCCTTTACTTTGTAAAGGATCTGATGATTCCCAGGTCTCTAATTCGTGTCCGTTCCTTGTGTAAGCTAAAGATGGTACCGATCTAAATCATAGCCGGAACCAAGAGAGAGGGAAAAAAATTGCCCGAATAGCCCTAAACCCTTTGCACTTTTTGCCGGTTCGGTCTCGAAACCCTTTCGATTTTTGCTGATTGAGCCACGAGCCTTTTCGATTTTTGCCAATTGAGTACGACCGATCAATTTTGGCAGGAAATCGCTGACGTGGACGCCGGTCGTTTTACGTCGCACGGACGGCTTTGACGTTGACAAAAGTGCAATAGATTTAGGGTTTTTTGGATAATTTTCCTAAGCAAGAGATGACCGTTTCGTGTTCCTAATCCGAACTTGCCTAGCTGAGCCTTATAGGTCCAAAATTGTCAATTTTCTCTGTTTGGTGCGAGAATGTCTGCATATTCTCTCGCAACTACCATGCATTGCTTTCGCGGGAAAAATGGTAATCGACACGTAAGAAATGCCTATTCCTTTGAAGGTCCCAAACTTTCTTTGTATTCCCTATCTTCCTCGTGTCCATACAACTCTTTCGAAATTTCGAATCCTCTTATCAGGTCGATTCGAGATTTCGTGATGGCTTTCTTTTTCAAAATTCTTACCGAATGGGTCGACGGACTTTTCAGGGTTCAGTTGGTCCGCCGATTTGAAATCGGGTGGTAGAGGGAATCCTATTCTAAGCGATCGAATTTCCCGGAGCACGACTCCTTCCGCGTTGTTTGGATCGTCTGTCGAACGAAACAGAAAGGGCCGTACCAGCGTCGGGTGCATCACCGAAATAGCTCTACGATCGCGACGCGGGCGCATGTACCCAATAAATGTGCGAAAGACGGGGGCGGAGGACCCACTCCGTCACTCGCGACCTCGCGGATAGGCGGGTCCGAGGCGGGAAGAGCTACTCTTGAGCATAGCGCTTCACCAAAGGAACCAACAACAGCACAACAGCCTCCAAGCGGCCAAAAGTCCCTTTCGCCGCCTATCTGGATCCTCTGGTTTTTAACGCAAAACGATCGGCGATCGCAACAGCTCCCCTCGTCGCAAGACGGAGAGGATCTCGTAGGATTCCCAAGAAATTCTCGGACGACATGTAGCTGTCACGTTCTTTCAAAATAGAAATAAAAATAAAAAAAAGACAGCAAGCAGCAAGTCAAGTTTAGCGATTAATACTTTACTTTAAACAACCAAGTACCCGTTAGCATGCCATGCTGTCGGGTTTCGTGCACGGGACATCGTTTTCCTCGGTCGACACCTTTAGAGAACTTTGTCGTGGTACACATTTTGGAAAACGGACTATCAAGAAAAGCTCTAGTTGTTATCCTCCAGAGGGACTTGTCTCCCCCACCCAGCACTGGCACCACCACCACCACTACTAGCGGTAATGGAATATATGATTTGGCGACCAAACATGAGGCGAGCGTTCCGTTCCGGAACGATCCCATTCCCGGTTGATGCCTACAGCAACCGAGCACGGGGAATTTCCCCTCCTTTCTCTCGGAATAGGATTCCTGTTCCTCCGCGTTGTCCTCGCTTTTGACCACCATTCGAATGGTTTCGCGTGCGAGAGAGTTTTCGGTGGGGGGGGGGCTCTGAGGTGTCTTCCGCGTGCCTCGCTTTTGTCGTTGATGTTTTGTTCGGAAGCGATTGTCTGCAGATGACCATATATGCTAGCAGACTTTTGAGTAAAAACACAGGAAAGAAGCGTATCGCTTTCATTCAGCCGTTGTTGCTGTTCTGCCTTTAGTTCGAGCCGTCTCGGAGTATAGGACTGTAATCGATGTCTAGCTCTTGCTATTTCGTCGGATTTATTTGTCGAGTTTACCGGAAAAAGAAGTCTTACAATGTAGAACTGGCATTTGGTAACATGAGCTGTGCTAGGTGTGCTAATCAAGACTGACTCACTGGATTGATTCACCAGTTCAAGAAATAACGTAACTATGTGTCTCTGTGTATACTTTCAAGCGTATTACTTGACAGCCTAATGCTATCAAGTTCGAACGTCATAATACTTCGACCCGAGCATCACGCCTCCATACCTTGCCGAGCCTTAAATCGCCGGGAGTACTTTCGAGACAAGATCTCCGGTGGGAATGAATCCGCTGCCTGCTGCATCGGGGAGCCGCTCGCGATCCCAAGAAAATTTTAGTAGCCGGGACGCTCGAAGTCCATTATTTCCAAGCAAGAGCTAAATTCATGATTTTCCCCGGAGTGTATTGGCACGGGGCATTGTTGCAGAACTGGACCCAAACATAATTGAACAAACCCGTCTAGAGGCGCCTCCGACCCAGGCATCGGGGCAAGGGTATTGAGGGGCCGCGGTCCAGTGAACTTTCATTCCTTCCTTGACGTATGAGGACATGTACCACGCAAGATCATCCCAGTATTGATTCGTCCCACCTTCTATATCAAAATCGACGCCACTAGGACCGTGTCTCCAAATGGGCGAGAGGAGGAGTGGCCTCCAAGAAAGTTGCTCCAAGAGATAAGTCGCGCCCTGCCTGGCATCCTCATTAGAGGCAAGGTAATAGCTCCCCGCGCCTCCTCCAATCGAGAGGATCACCTGGACGCCTTTACTTTGACAGGACTTGATTTCAGAGCTCGAACCCGCACGCCCATTACTGTAAGGATGGCAATGGCCCACTTGGTCGACCACCGTAGTCTGGCCATTGCCAAAGACAGGAAGGAATGCTATGTTAACGAAGTCATACTTTCCTGGTGGCGCAAGTCCCGGCCAAAGTACCTTCAATTCCGTTTTAGCCCCAAATGGATGGCAATCTCTCCGGCACTAGTACCGACTCTCGGACAATGAGAAACATACACGAGAGTAGGTACAAATTCATTGCCGATCTGAGAACCATTTTCTTCACGGGCTAGTTTTGCATTTTCCCTACAAAGAACAAGAATGCTCCAAATGGCCTTTTGCTTTTGCTTTCTTCTTGGCGCTTGAGGAGCCAATATGACGGACAGATACACGCGTACGCATAGAAACTTCGACAAATTATTTTGAGGTCATTCACTACGTTTGCTTTGCTTTCACGTTCCGCATAATGTTCAGAAAGCAAGGCAAAGCAACTAAAGCCGGACACACAGCCATTCTGTCAAAAGCACGCTCTATCATGTTTGCAACATGTCTACTTTTTCTTGAGACGAAAAAACACACAGAAATTCTTGTGTGTGTGTATGCAACTAGCTTTTGGAGTTCGCAACAGCAAATAAGCACTGTGGTGCATTCTTATTATTCACATTAATGTCACAAAAATTTGGGCGAACAATCTTGTATTCAAACGAATCGCAACAGGGTGGTATGACAAAAGTAGCACAGACTGCACAGCAGAATTTCCTATACTTGGTTAATTACATGATGCGGCATTAATTATCTGGGAAAAGGTCTAGAAGTCCATGATGTACTATCCGAGTTGTACAGAGGAACTGTGGAGAACTCGGACCCGTAGCGCTCGGGTGGTCGTGTATTCCCCTGAAATGGCAGGGGACTGGAACCTTGGCTCATGGATGGACTAAATCTTGAGAAACTGGGTGGGGCTCCAGCTGCTGCGGATGATCTGTTATCTGATGAAGGTGGAGTAGTGCCAACTGCGTCTGGACTTTTTCCACTTGTATCAACTGCAGATTCGGCTGTTGATCCGTCGCGGTCCCTTCTCTCCCTTTCATCAGTTTCTTTGAGAAGAAAATCAACCCAAAGATCGGCAATGGACTGAAAAGGAACGCCGGAAATAGCATTAGGTTGATACTTCACCCTCTTAAAATGGTATTGTGAAGAAAAATGAGATCAATAAATCAACACCCTTCAGGGGGAAAGAAGAGACTCTGCATTTTTTGGGCGCACTGAACATTAAGCAATGAGGCGCGAGTTATCTAGGACCCAAGAACTAAAGGACTCACTGAAGGCACCAGAGATGCATCAGTAAAGCATTGATGGAAACTAAATCAGCCTGGCAATTCAGGCGGGAAGGCAGATAGCTAGAAAAAAGATGGAAACCAATTCATTAGGTGGAAAAACTCGTTCAGAAAAGGGAACAAATGCAAGTTTTAGATGCGAATGTGGCAATCTCGTACATGCAAAGAGAGTATTTTTAGATCAGAACCAGATCTGCTAATTCAACTGGTTGAACTGAGAACCAAACCAGTCCCAAGTATGACCATGCTCAACGGGTAACCCGGTCTGGTCAATCAAGTATTAACTCTTAATCAGTTTTTGGAATGATGAGTAATTGAATTACTCCACATGCTTATCTACGGGTTTTGTTTTGGCCATAAATACATACAATCTCTCCTTAATAGTTTAAAGTTTTTGTATAGGAAATTCTAGAGAGAGAGAGAGAGAGAGAGAGAGAGAGAGCAAGGCTTTTATTTACCCAGCGCGATTTTAAATCTCAAAAGTGAAAAACTAACCTGGTTGTCAGATGCCATATTAGCATGTGCTTCAACCGAACTTCCTCCCAAGATACCACCTACTAGACGGCCAGGAATACCCAGGACACCCCGAACAACACCTTTACCGGCACCTTGTTGTGCAACACCAATCCTCTGTTTGTCTTCATCTGAAAATCCTAGCATGCGTACCATAAGATCCAGAACCTGAAAATCTCCAGAGAAGGTGACTAAATAAATCAATCAAAAGGTATCAATTGAGAAATCATATGTATGATGCAGCAACTCTGTGCAGAAGGATGGAGCTAGCAATACCCAGCTTCAAATTTTCCGGACTTAGTTCATTCTAATTAGTGAGCATTGCTCTCAGCATATTACAAGTTCCCCAGACACTTAACCTGACCTTTCTCAAGGTAATGCACATGAAGTGCAAAATCATGGAGCATGTGTAAAGGAGTCATCTTACCTCTTTGCTGTGATTCCTCTGGAAATAAGTCACAAGCAATTTGATCACAATACGCCTGTAGATGTCACCCACATCATTAGAAACAGCAGATGACAACAACTAAGTACTATTCTAAGTTCAAAGAGATAGCAAGTCATCAAATATTTAGCTTTCTCCACACAAAGGATTTCAATGGAGATTATTCATAGAATACCAACATCAAATTATTTATCTGGCCTAGATACTAATCAACACAAAGGCATCTGCTTTGGCAATCGGATTTAAGAGCGTTGGAATATTGACACATTAATGAAGGCATGCATGACCCTTCTTTTCTAGCAGAAATATTGAACTTAAAGACAAACTCCAATTAAATGCATAAAGAGTAAAGTCTCAATAAGCCTCTCCTGAATTCTCCAGAATTTTCCTCTGCTACCAAAAAAAAAAAAAAAAAAAAGAAACAAGAGCCATCCACTATAAAGCAGGATTAACTCGTGTTAGCCAGCAGAGTTAAACAAAGAAATGTCCCAGTTTCAGCAGCAGATACTTAAAATGAGTAAACTATCAGAGAAACAAAACAAAAAGTTCAACAACATAATCACAGCCAGCCAACCTGTCAACTAGATAATCTGAGTCCATGGACATTCTATTAAGTTGGGTCATGCTCTGCTCAAGTGCACGCCGCAGTTTTGCGTTATCTTCCTCAAGTTTGTTCACTCTGTTATTCCCTTCAATCAGCGCCCTTTCAACTTGAGAGAGTTTGTCCAAAACATCTTCCTTCTCCCTTCTGGACACCTCTGCCGATTTGTGTGCATTCTGTAACAAGTGCGCTAATTAGTAGACTCATTTTAGTAAATAAGTAACTAATGGAGTACGAGTATAAACTCTGTACCAGACAACAAGCACAAACATTTCAAAATTATTTCGAGATATGTACGAAGGCCCGTATAACTTGCTTGATAAGAAAGTTCACTTGTCACCCAAGGTTAACATTTACTTTAATTGAGAACATTAATTTTCATGAAATTTCACCATTTCCTATCAAAAACTGCAAGGACATGGAAGTAAGAACATCATGCAGGAAGGGACTTCTGTACTTTTGGAGGCTTTCAAACATGCAGTCTTTATAAGAAGTAACAAGTACATAAACTGTGATTGTTGCTACAAGAAAGGCTGTGCAAATAAAAGAAATGGAAGTTTGTATGCAAGATCAATCTTAATGATGAAAGGGAGAGAGAAATTACATCCAAAAGCTCTGAGAATCTTGCACATTCTTCTCTTGCCAAAGCCAGATCTCTTGCTAAACGTTCCTAAGTAGAAAAAAGGATAGAAAACAGTAATATGAAGATTAAGAACCCTATTTCTGAAGCACAAAAACCTGATATTTTCATAATGTTGCTGCATTTCATTTACCTTTGCTTCAATTTCCGCATAATACTGACCGAGGGCAGTCTGAAGATTCAGCAGCTCCATGTTCTTGCCATCTACAATGCTCATATAATTTGCAATTTTTTTGTTCAGGTCTTCAATGATCTCCTTCTGCTTTTGAGTTTCATTGCTACTATTCATCCGTAACTCATCCTGATTTGCTATTGCTTGGTTGAGAGCTTTCTCAAGGCGTATAATCTGAGTTTTCAGAGTTGCATTGGTTTCTCGCAATTCTTCAATTACTTTTCTGTCCTCATCCATCTTTTCTGATTCTTCAGATTCCTATAAGAATTGCAGCAAGAAAAATTATCTCAATTTTGACTGCAGAAATCGAAAATTATATGCACTGATAATGTAATGAGCCATATTCACTAAGTCTAGCAGAAGCAGCAATGAGATGTGATTCTTAGAGCAGGTTAACCATTCCCATCCGTGCAGACAGGTTGCTGAAGGACTTATGGGCATGATGAACCTTAGCCAAAATTAAAGCAAAAGGGAAAGAAAAGGAATCTTTGTGCACAAAAATAGATATGAATATTGAACTCTGAGTCATATTTAAAGAACTAATTATATTCACTTAATCACAATGGTGGAGAGTGACGTAAAGTTCAGACAATGACTGATGTGCACACTTCTGCAACATTTACAATAATGATTGGACCAGGGAGAACCGTAGAAAAAAGAGAGAAATGATACTTGACATTGATGAACCATCACACTAAAGCTAAATTTAAGCAAAAAAAAAAAAAACACATATGGATAAACTGGAAAACCCAGGCAATGAATCTTAGATATTACAAGATACCCTTCACAATTTAAAAATATTGGTTGTTCATAGTTAAAGAAGCTCAATTGAGAAAAAATGACCTTATGGTTAAAGGGCAACTTTTGAGGGCATAGAGAAGGCCTAAGAATAAAAAATCATAAATTCTAATGAGAGAACCTCAAATTTATTGGATCTTCAAGAGGACACAACACTTAATAGGAAATGATGAAGTAGATGCATGTATGTGATCAATCCACTTACGGGGGGAAAAAGGTGTAGTTTCTATTGTCATTGTAGTGAGAAGATCATTAGGCTAAGGTAAAAATATGCAGAACAGATAATTGGAGAGAAAATGCAAAAATCAAAGATCATAAGTTGAAAATTAAAACATTATGCTCAACACAATTGGAACCTCTATTTTTATTTTCCTTATCCTTTTCCCCTCATATTCGTGTTAGCATTGACGTGAACCATCAATAACCTGAACAAAGTACAGTGAGGCCTAGTACTTTCAGCTCATTACTTGTAAGACATTTCTCACAAATAATCAAACATCTAAAATGAAAAAAAGCATATGGGGCTGCCAGCATATTCAGTAATCAGCAAACAAGTTATCCGGATGCCAAATCTAATTTAGCATGAATTATTTATTGACCACTATTGTACCAACATCTGATTAAATGAGGATTTATTCTGCCGAAAGCAAATCAAAAGCATGAAATTGTAACCTTATCCAACAAATGCTGTTTAAGCCGGCTCAATTCTCGCAATGCTTTATCCCTCTCTTTCCGTGTTTCCTTCAAATCATTCTCCAATTTTTGCAGGGATTGCTTTAATTCATCTCTTTCACTAGAACTTCTGGAGGGAACTACATCCTGTACAAGTATCTTTACTCAGCAAAAGTAGCACAGAAAGGTTATACAAAGTAAAGTGTACCATAATGTCATCATTACTGGTGCTGTAGCTCTTTATAAATTTCTTAACAAAAAGATCACCTCATTCACACTACTTTGGGTCCCTTTGATAGTTGGAGAGTTCCTGGTCGTCTGCAAAGCAACCTCAAGTTCACTTTTCTCCATCTACAAAAATCATTTACCACACAGTTTGACAGTGGAGAAATAAGCAAAAATATATTTAAACATTATAGACACTGATAGCAGATCACAACCTTGAGGTTGTTATTTTCCTTCTCCAGGGAGGCAATGACTCGTTTTAGTCTCTCAAAAGTCCCATCAACATCTCTGTTCTCATGCCTGTCCAACCCATTTTGCAATCTTTTTATTTCCAATAATTTCTCATTCAATTCGTTGCGCACTTGATTCATCTCCACAAAAATCTGCCAATACAGGATGACGCCACCCAAGAAAAAATAGAAAACAGAAGACGTCTGAGTCAGTATCACCAAGTCAGGAAAAGAAAATAACGAGTACCATTGATAATTACTTTGACATCAGCGTTGACTTGAGCCGTAATAAAAAGAGAAGATATTTTGGCCAGAGAAGTAGCCACAACAAATTTTTGGTCATCAAATTTTTGGCTTCTTTTTTGCCAAATCATTCTACATTACAGATCTTCATTCGGTTAGATTGTTGTATTTCTGAAATGGCTTTGATTGGGTCAATTCACCGGGAGTCCATGAAAAATAGAGTGGAAACTTCACGTGAAGTAGCCCAAGTGGCTGTTGGCACATGTAAAAAGTGTCACATCACTCTAGGTAAAGTGCTAGGCCAGCTCCCCTTAGTTTTTCAGGAATGTTTGAAGAAAGACCTAGTTGACATCATTTTAGAAGTACCAAACCTAACTAGACATTTTGAAAAGTGATTCAGCGAACAAATTAAACAGGTAAAGTGATGCTTACAAACAAAGAATAATGATGCATAACCATAAGGTTTACTAGGAAATCAAAACAATACCTAAAGCACTTACTTTGTCCTTCTCATCCTTCAGTGACTGAAGTTGAGTCTGTAATGCTTCATTTAACTTGCGTTCCTCTGAAAATGAGATCAATATATGAGAAGCCCAAAAAAAATCACATGCACTCTAATTCACGATGCATAATAATCGCAAGAGTTGGAATAAACCTCGCAATTCAATGTCTACAGTTGCTAATCTTTTGCGTTCCTTCTCCAATTCCATCCGGATTTCTCCAATTTGTAATTGGTGAGTAGCTTGTACTGCTGCAAGGGACCGGTTTTTTTCTTCTAGCAAATCTGCAAGCTCCTAAAGGGCATTCATAGATCTTTGTCAAGGTTATCCGTTAAGATCATATTCAAGTGACAAGGAATACACTAATTCAGCAAACAATTCTACCTCAGCCATGCGTTATATGAAACACAAGCATCCATACAACAAAGGAAGATTGATCACAAAGCGCCATTACCTTTTCTTTAGCCCAAAAACGGTCATGTTCTCCAGCATGCCTAGTTCCGTTGCCATTAATGTCCAGTCTCGAGACAATACCATTCTGTCCTTGATTTACACCGAACGTGTTTTCAATTGCGTCGCATATTTGTGTTGCCGGTTTGGTGATTGGTCATTAGCCTCCTAAACAAAGTGGAGAATATTCAGGCTCATTGCCATCTTAAGATTTATATCCTTCAGGCAAAAGAATCTGGAGTTTCTATAGATGAATAAAACACTCATGCCAAACAATAATATAGCAGAACAATACCAAATTGCCGTTGGTCAGGAAAAGACAACATGGAAGCCAACTAGTTTAGCTTTTATTAGTCCAACTGTCATTTCTAGTACTCTGCCATTTTCAAAACGGTACAATGTCATCTCATAAATGTGTTCTCTATATGACTTTTCTCATAGCACAGGATGATAAAATACTAACAGACCCATGGTTGTCCTTCTGCATCTTTAACAGTGCAGAGAGCTAAAACTAAAGCAGGAGACCAGTCTTCAGACTACTGGAAAGCTCGCGATATTATAAAGAGATGCTACGGCACAATTAGGCAAGTACTGAAAAATATCTGGCAAATCCGCAAGTTCGCTTTTCTCGTGTCACTGTTTTGTATATCTAACAATTGTTAGTGACCAAAAGCTGTTAAGTTGCCCAAACACACCCTTGAGTCATTCTGATCAGCATCTGCTGATCCAAGATTAGAACACGTCTATAAACATGAGCAACTGCAAAAGTATTGATACAGCTGGAATTTCTGATGTAACAGAACAATGTGACATGAGCGGTCTGACATTGAACAAAGAACAGCAATTTCAAGTGACCACTTGCGCCAGTTAAGAGCAATGCAAACACAGTAGAAAAGTCAGAATGACAGTACCAACTATTCTCTACAACATTCAAGCAAACGATACATTGTTATATAAAAGCAGAAAAAATTTCCTGACAATATATGTCCTTTTTCCATGCCAACCTACATTCAGTGACCTACCTTGAGCGCATTTGTACTATTTATAGATGCTCTCATGCTTTCATTTCTAACACCATTGATAGTCGCATCCAGATTCTGCTTCAATAATCCATTTTCTTTGTTCAGTCTAGAAATATGATCCTGCTCGATAATTGAAGTCATAAATAAGTGAGATAACTATTTAGCAAACTTGGAGAAAATAACAAATAACCAATAAGACAGTGAATCCATCACGACAGACAAGGAGTCATGACAAGTAGCTCAATCATAGAATGTTCGTTGCACATATGCGCCAATGGTCATATTCTTTTTAAGTAGGATAAACAAAGATTGCACCAACATGAAGATATTTTGAAAAACTAATTAGTTTTGAATATTTGAAAGCAAGAGCAAAGGGCAAAAACCTTTTAAAAGTGCATCGAGATGAGTTTCAGTAAAGTAATTTTTTAGGAATGGACTAGGTCCAATCTCAAACTCCTTAACTACTAGGTTAACTGGGGAGAAAGAAAAGACAATTGAACAACTTCCAGGTAATCTTTATTGATGGATCAATCACATCTGCATGTTTCAGGATATCAGCTATACATAAGTTTGGATCCAAGCTAATAAAGAACACAATAACCACGTCTCGTGAAAGAAATTGCATCAGGAGTACATATCTAGCGGTACGAAGAATGAAACCACCCCAGACGTTAAGCCATCATACCAAATTGATAGCTTTTGAAAACTTTGGAGCGTCGATTCTAATGATGCGAGTCGTGTGCATCAATTATCAACTAATAAGAGCAGCAAATCGTCCATCAGTTTACCTCTTTCTCCTTTAGCAAAGCTGCATAATTGACTGATAGGGCCTTTATTTCTGCTTCTGATTCTTGAAGCCTTTTGATTTCTGCTTCGTATTGCTCAATCTACCAAATAAAAATGATCGTGATTTGTCTAAGCACTCCTCACGAATGAAATTACAAAAAAGAAAAAAGTGCAGCAAGTTCAACAGAAAGACCATGCTTAAGACATGTATTCAGAGCATCTGTTTTCTAGAGTATTCTGTTTCGCTCTGATTGCATCCAAAGGCATCAATTCGTGAAGCAGGAAAAATAATGCATATCGACACATTACAGTGAAAATCACGGAATCAAGGAGAAAAATCACTTTTAACAGGGAGAAAAAAAAACCAATAGCACACCTCCTGACAGCCTAGACAGTGTAGAGTTGCAGAATGCCTAAGTTGGAATGCCTTCAAGCACATACAACATTCTGCAGCACCAAAAGTCGAATGCTATCTATAGAGTTTACCGCAAGGAACCATTTTAGGCCACATGATAATAGCTAAACTGAGTAGTCGTTAAATTTTCTTTGTGCTTAATGCTTAATGATGAAGTAATTTATTCAGGCTTCCAATGCTTAATGATGAAGCAGTTTATTCAAGCTTCAACAATGGAGGTCTTCATGCCTTAACCTCTAATCTAAGTGAGAAAAGTCCCAATTTCGAGCAACAGAACTCCTTTTTGAATGTGCATTTGTAAGACAAGCTGGAAGCTTTGCAGTACAGACGATCGTAATCTAGATTTAAATCTCTCAGGAACTCAAGCATGCATGCCTATCAATAAAAGGGTACGCGTCTTCGAAGTCGGGAAAGAGATTCCAATGGCGAATCTCACCAATTGAGCAACAATATTAGCCACCACAAGTTGATCGAACCTTGGCTAGAAATCGAACCGAAATCGAACACAACAGAAGAGACGCAGTGAGCTGAAGCAACAGCTCCGCAACCAAACTCCCAACAGATTTCGCCAACAACCAAGCTTAATCGAGAGCGCACCTCGAAATCATGAGCGGAGCCGAATCCATTGGCCACGGGAGACCGCGAGAGGGACGGGGAATGCGCGAGGCCGTGGGAGCTCCTCCGATCAGAGACGGAGGAATCGCCCCCGTTGCTTCGGCCGTAGATCTCGAGCCCCTCGTCGTCGTCGTCGCCGTCGTCGCCGTCGTGCACGGCGAGGGCGATCTTCTCCAAGCTCTCCCTCCAACTCGCGAGCGGGCTCAGCATCCTCCTCCGGCCGCTCCGATCAATGCGGATTGCGCGAAAAGCTCCGGCGCGAGCGAAGATCAGGGCGCCTCCGCCGACCGCCGATCAGCTCGTCGGACGGTTTCCCCTTCGGCGGGATTGCGGCAGCGGCGAGGGTAGATCCAAAGGAGAAGCAACGGGAGAAGAAGTAAAAATCGAAAAGGACACGTTTTTCAGTGCGAGATTGGAAGGGGAGAGATCGCTCAAGTTGAGACTTCTCAACCGTTTTCAGGGCCTTTTGAGGCCCGTGGAAGGAATTGCTATCGGCACGAAGGATTCTGATTTATGACGTAAGCAACCCAATCGCATTTTTAGAAAAATAAATATATATACACACACACTTGGTTCTTGATAATAAAAAATCTGAATTTATTAAAATATTTGTTAAACAATCTTATCTAAATATAAGTTATAATCGTTTGGATCGCGTAATTTCTAAAGTTATTATAGTTTTTGTGCAACGATATTCATTACGCGTGTTGAATATTTTGCTTTCGAATCAAAATGCTTTCGGTATTTACTTTGAAATTAAGTCGCTTGGAACTGGAAGAGAGAATTTACTTTTGAGGTGGTTTTATTTTCACGTCGTTTAACTTAATTAGTCTATAGCAACTAAGGGTGATCGCTTCCCGATCCGGTTCTAAGGTAGAGCCGAGAACAGGGCCGGGAGGACCAATTCCTTAAATTGGGAATCAAGGACCGGACCGGTTGATCCTGGGATCGAGAACCGGACCGGACCAGACCAATAGAACCGTCACTTAGAGTTTAGTTCTCATTTTACGAAATTTATTTTATGTTAATGAAGTCTACTTAGGATTTAGTTCACATATAACTAATTTTTTTAAGAAACAAAAAATATATATGTAGTTAGTCTGGTCCAATTGGTCCGGTTCGGTCTGATTCCCTCTTAAAATTGAGAATCGAACCACCCGAACATTGGTTTCACTTTTAAGAATAGAGAACTGGACCGACACTTTCTGAAACCGGACCCAATCGGTCGATTCGGTCCAGTCCGGGCAATTATCGGTTTAGACGGTCCATTTTGCACATCTCTAACAGCAACCAAATCCTTACCCACTTATAAAATTTGTGCCTTCTTAGATGCGTGATTTGTGTGCAATTGATTTTTTTTCCATCTTTAAACACTATCGTATTATATTGATGTGATGGACATTAAGAAATAAAATTAAGTAAAGTAAGTTATTATAAACCAAAAATCAACTTAATAGTGAAAAAAATATAAAATAAAACTCTAAAAAAAAGGAAGGAGGAAAAGGAAGTGCATCGATTTAATGTATAAAATTAAACATAAATACAATTGATTAAATGTGTTGATAAATATTGTAGGAAAATAGTTTATTGACACACACACATATGTACATATATTTCTATAGATAAAACCATGTGATGCACGACTCCGTAAACTAGTGATGGTAAGCTATTCCTCATGAATAATTATCAAAAATATATATTATAATAAAAAAAATTTGGTTCTTGATGCCTCCGACTAATTTTTTTCTTCTGTTTTTGTCCCTTTTTTTTCCACGTTTTTATGTTTTCACCTTATCTTTTTATATGAATTATTTTCCTTGACATCCAAAATTATCATCCATCTGTAATTAAATTTGACGAGGAGAAGTACCTAGGAGAAATGTTAATCAAGTTGGCCTTAATTTGTTGTCACTAGCATATGAAGTAATTATCCATGACCAAAATAATATTCTTTTTTATGAATAATCTTCGAGGGAACAAAATTATTATGTATTATACCAAACCAAATGGTTGTACTCTCCGAAAATAAAAAGGTCGCCCTCAACTAAGACTAGAATGTCTCGTGACTTACCTTATACGAATTGGATTAGGGGTTGGTATAATTTCAAACTAGTATATTTTTGTTTTCTAAAACAAACCTTCCATTCCATCAAAGCAGTCCAAATAGTTCGAGAAGGAACTAGAGCCTACAAAAAATGATAAATTAAAGAAGACTCCACTAGAAAAGAAGATGCAATTCCTATATGATGAAAAGCTCATTTTACAAGCTCATGAGCAACAACATTACTAGTTCTATTGTCCACTTCAAACTCTATCCTGGATTGTTGCTAAGTAGGAAACTAGAGTCCAAGACGAAAGGATGAATACACCAAGGGTAAAGGCTGTTTTGTTGAATAACATCAATTAACACCTTACAATCACTTTCAAAAATCGCTTTGTGGATTCTAAGGGATGGAGCAGCATTGCATCCGAGAAGAAGAGCCGCGGCTTCCACTTCCATTAGCGAGTTCAATCTTCCTCGTCTTGTCCACACTTAGACATTTGAGCCTCTATCTAGTCGTGCAATAGTACCTATGGCCCCTTTGTTATCCTTCCATGCTCCATTTACATTAAACTTAAACTCTTAGATTGACAGAGAAATCCTAGAGTTTGTCTTTACCCTAATAGAGTATGGTTCCTCTCTTATCTCAACTATGTTCTACTTTCTAATCATATTTGAATATTCCAAGAAATCTTATATCAAGTAACTTTGCATTCCTAATACGCCACATTCTAGTTTAGAGAATTGATGTATAAAGGGTGAAGAACTTGCGATCCAATCCCATTCTCTGTGCTATTTTGTCCTAGATCAAGAAATTGGTTCACCATCTCTTTTGGAGATCTGAAATTCTAAGCATATGAGATAATACCCCATGAGCTATTTCTCCACGAAATTTGGGCCCAAGAACAGGTTGTGAACAAATGTACTTAATTTTCTTCCGAGATTCCACACAACGGGCAAGAAGGGTCTAGGATATGGAGCAATTGAAATAAGTTAGCTTGACAAGGTAAGACATTAGCTATCCTCCACATCATTTTGTGCCGCTAATGAACTCTAGCTTTCCTAAATCCGAAAGTTGTTGCCATTTTCAATTTGCGACTTGATAAGTTTGTAAGCTAATTTAGCAAAAAATATTTCATTAGTGACTGGATGGCAAATCAATTTGTTCACCCAAATGGAGTTCAGCTCATAGATCCGAAGAATGGCTTGGACTAAGGCTGGGCGAAACGTCTGATTTAGACTAATTACATCCCAAGTTTTTGTCCTTGAGATAAAGGGAAAATTTCATAAATGGACCTGAAGTTGAGTCATTTTCTCAAATAAAGACGTGAAGTGGACATCGTTTCAAATAAGGGCGTGAAATGTCCAAATCGTCTCAAATAAAGACCTTTGGCTGGTCGGTGACTATTTCGTCACCAGAGAAGGGGTATTTTAGTCAAAAAAATTATAAGTATATTTTTTTGATTTTTTTCCACTTTCTTTTTCTTTTCCTTTTTCTTTTTTTTTTTTTTTTTTTTTTTTTTTCCCCAAATGGCCATCGCTGCGCGGCCAATGACGGCCTTCAACGAGGGCTACCCAGCCCGCGTCGGGTGAGGGTCGCCTTCGCCGGCGTCGGGTGAGGGTCGCCTTCGCCGGCGTCGGGTGAGGGCCACCCTCGATAGCCCTAGGTTGCCCTCGCTAGCGTCGAGCGAGGGTCACCTCGCTTGGGTTGGGCAAGCAAGGGCGACCCTCGCCAAATCTGGCGAGGGCGGCCCTCGCCCAAAGCTAGCAAGGGAGGCCCTCGCTAGATCCCAAGACGGCAGCCCCCCCAACGCCAAAGAAGGGAGACTCCCCCTAGATCCGACGAAGGCGGCCCTCACTCAACGCCAGCAAGGTCAACCTTCACTTGCCCAGGCGAGGGTGGCCTCCACTTGAGGCTAGCGGAGGGAAGAGAGGAAAAAAAGAAGAAGAAGAAAATGCAAAAGAAAAAATAGAAAAAGGAAAAAAGAAAAAAATTCAAAAAACGTAAAAAGACGAAAATACCCTTTAGCCGGTGAGGTCAAATCTTTATTTGAGACTGATATGGCCACTTCATACCCTTATTTGAGACAACATTCACTTCAAGCCCTTATTTGAGAAAATGAAGACACTTCATATCCTAATTTGAGACAAAATTCACTTCAGAACCTTATTTAAGAAAATATGACTCCACTTCGAACTATTTTTGGAATTTTCCCCCGAGATAAAGAAGCAACTTATAATTACATTGATCAAGTAATAAATCAGGCAGTCGATTACATTCTAATTGTTATATATTGGATAGCTATAAATACAAGTATCAAGTTATAAATTGGATAGGTTTGTTTATTTATCAAATTGCTAATCGACTTATAAGTATCAAGTATCAAATGGGTTTACTAATGGACCATCCCAATTATAATTAATATATTGGATAGTTATAAATACAGGTGTCAAGTTATGACATAAGCGACTTATAAATACGAGTATCATGGTTATAATTACATTTCAATTATCCGGTAGAGGATTAGTAGCCTCGGAGTCAACATTAAACTTGTAAATCGACATCTAGGTAGTCAATCAACAATCATGAAATCAACTACGAGTCTTGCGAGTCGACAAATAGTACATGGAATCGACATTTTCAAACTTAAACCCACACAATCATATTGTAACCGAAATTGGCCTTTGCTTGCAGAAGTAGTAAATTAGCTAGTTCAATCGACAAAACATGTGTTGGATTGGAAACATGTTCCCTAAAGTCCGATGCTCTCGCATAAAAAAACATCATTCTTTTTCCTTCTCTTTTTGGCAAATGCATTATTAAAGCAGTGGGGATGATCTTTCAATGCAAAATTCATTGGAAAATTAAAAAAAGTACACATGCCTTTTATAGAGGAGGAGGAGGAGGAGGATATTAATTATTTTAAAGAATTTTAAATAATGGGGAGATTGTATCAAATATATATCAATTAAAAAAAATTCAACATGCTATGCCAAAAAATAGAACACTAGTCGGGCTTTACAAAATCTTAGCACTTCTTCAAGACTGTGGGCCCGTTTGGTTCGACTTTTCAAATTCTACTTAGGAAAATACAAATACCTTTAGGTAAAAGCCACTTTCAAATAGTGTTTGGTAAAAATATTTGAAAGCCACTTAGGAAAATGCAATTGTGTTTGATAAATTCAAAATGGGCTTTGGGACCTTTAGGTAAAAGCCACTTAGGGAAATACAAGTAGTGTTTGGTAAAAAATCATTTGAAAGCCACTTAGGAAAATGCAATTGTGTTTGATAAATTCCTTTTTACAAATGGGCTTTGGGAAAGGGGCTAAAGGTTGCTCTGCCCACCGATGAGCCAGGAGACCGTCGCCCGAGAAGGCCTGAGATTGCACGACCTCATTTTTTTTGTTTTGTGACCCGGAAAGGTAGTCACGCGACCCTTTGAACCTAGGTGGTAACAGCCTGGGCGGTCGCCCGACCCCAGTGGGTCGTTTTTTTTTTTTTTTTTTGGAACAGTTAACATTTGTGGAATGCCGAAAGCCCAAAACTGGTCTAACGAACTTTGGGCTTTTGGCATTCCAAATTCCAGCTTTCGGCTTCCCCTTTCGGCTTTCCGGACTCAGAAAGCTGAACCAAACGGGGCCTGTATCAATTATGAGTGAGTTTAATTCCTTCCAAAAATTTAGTTAAGAGCTCAAATTATTTGGTTTATCCAATGTGAATCGAATCTACTTGTAATAGCAACCTATTGATGAGTTTGTGTTTATTGTTGATGTTACAAATAAACGCGTTTGCGGTTAATTTTTTCATTCCTTTTGTAATTCACAATAAATTAATAGTAAGATTATAACTTTAATTGAATGGAGAAAGAAAAGATTTAACAATATTATTTTAACTTTTTTACGAATTTGCTTCAGGAAGTAAACTTTGAATGAAATTTTTGTTATTCTTTTAAGCTCCATTCGTTTTACGGAAAATAACTTCTAGGAACACATTTTTCAAGTATTCCGTTGTTTGTTTCACGGAGAATAAACTAGCCATGGAAAATATTTTCCCTCAATAGATAAAACACCTTCAAAAGTGAGGAAAATATTTTCCACTTTTTGAAAAGAGGAAAACATTTTCCTCCCTCCTTTTGTCATCATTCATTATAATTATTTTTGTTTTCTTTTTTTAAAATTCTAATTCCTTATTATTTTTTAATTATCTTTTTTTTCATTTTCTTTTCTATCTTCTTCTCCGGTCGGTCATCGGTGAGCTTTAGCCTCACCGGCTTGTGGCGAGGCTCGAGCTCGCTTGATCTGGCGAGGTCAAGCTCGCTCGAGGCCGACAAGTTGGGTGAGGCTCGAGGTTGCCAGAGCCTTGCTGACGTTTGGAGACCTCGGGCAAGGCTTGAGCCTTGCCCAGCTCATCGACCCGTGGCGAGGTTCAAGCTCGCCTAAGGCCGATCGCCAGCGACAGGCCAAGGAAGAAGAAGAAGAAGGTAAAAAAAAGAAAAAGAAAAAAGAAAATTAAAATATTTTTTAAAAATAAAAATAAAAAATTATTAAAAGTGGTGTAAGGAGGAAAATCTTTTCCATAACGAACAATGGAAAATATTTTTTGAGACTTTTTCAAATTTCGGCCGAGCACTGAAAAATTGTGTCATTTTCCAGGAAAATGGCTTCTTGGAAAATAATTTTCCAGAAACGTAATATTTTCCGCGAAACGAACGGAACCTCAACAACCAAATGTAAACATTCACTCGAAATTCAGAAAGAAAAAAAAGCGAGATTGTGTGCACTATAAGTACAATTAAGAAATTACAGAAAGTGTAATTTTTAGCAGGAGGTGGGTAGTTAACCTTTTTCTTTTACATTTTAATCCTTTCTTTTGGCCAAATTTTTTTTTATTTAAAGCTAAATTGCTTTATAATATTAAAGTTATTGTAAATTAAGTCGGATCGCAACCGATCATAGCGGAATTCTAACTATTAGAATCGTGCAATATGTGGTCATATATTCTCTTTGTAGAAAAACGTAAATAACACAGCAATCAAGAGAGAACAAGAATGATACATCAAAAGTTTTATGTGGAAAACGAAAAATGGGAAAAATCACGAGACGCTGATCTAGGAACTGCTCCACTATAATCAAAGGATTATTATTAACACTCTAATGGTGTTTCTCTCATAATAGATCCTCATAACTGTCACAAACATATCCTCACTTAATAAACTCTTAAGATGTCTCGTGTTTACGCGCTATCACTTGAAGAACTCTCAAAATTTCTCGTATTTACGCTGTTAAAAACTTTTGTGATCTCTCTAGAGTGTTTTCTAGTGCACTAAGAAACCTCCACCCAAGTCATTTTGTTTATAGTGGTAGACCTCTTAGGAATGCTTCCTAATTGATTGACAATCACCTCCCAATTAGAAATCTCTCCAATTGATTGGAATTCCTTTAATTGGGCAATCACCAAAATTCATTCCATCCTGATATTCTTCCTAAATAAGACTCCTTATTTAGATTTCTTCCTTTTCAATGTCCTACAGTACTCCTTCTTATTAGGTATTCTCGATGATGAATATTTCAAATCAACTCCCCAACATGTTGAGCTGCTCCCAACATAAGTAATATGTAGATGAGGGCTCGTTACGAAATTTAAAAGTGAGTTTTTTGTCCTAGATATATAGATAGGTTCGCACTTTTCACACTCATTCTATGGCTAAAATACTTCTTAACACAGTATTCTGATAATATAGCCCTTTATGGATCTTATATTTTAGCATCTTCTTGTCCTTTTTTAATTGATTTCCTATTTCTTGCCTTGTGGGTCCCACATACACTTTTTTAATCTTCTTCCTTCTCTCTTTTTGGTCGAAGTCTCTTCTCTCTCCAGAGGTAAGGACATAGAGAATCTACTCATCCTTATGCTCGCAATTTATAGGCAGAGCCACATTAATCGATTACCAAGACGTTGATGAAGCCCTCCTCCTTGACCACCTCCATCTCCGCGGCTACTAACTTAACTCGCTCAGCCTCAATGTAATTCACATTTTTTGCAAGGAAATTCAGAAAATTGGTTAGTGGATATTTTCGACAACTAGATAGGGAGAATGCAAGAAAATTAATTGTTAGAGTCTGGGAGATAATAAAATGTCAAGAGGATTTGCTTGTGAGCGACCCTGCTTTTGAGAATTTCGTTAATTCCTTGTGCAGAGAAGAGTTTTTCGATGAAGTGTTTTAGGTTGCAGAGAGTATGCCTCAAGACCACCACCCTCAGCCTCCTCATCACCTTTCCTATCTCCTCCTCATTGGCGCGAACTACTCCACCTTCATCGGGCTCATCAAATCCTCATGCCCCGCTAGTTTGTGCCACTCCTTGTGAACACCATCCCCTTGATGCAGTAAGACATGTGGTGTAGAAACTTCACTCAAGTGGCTCAAGAAGGTGCTGTCGCGAGTCACGAGGACTAGTTCAGTTGTTTCTGTCTACACAAGCATGGAAGTCTCTATTTTCTCTACCTCTCTATTGTTGTAAGTAATTATATGAGAGAGAATGTAGATAAGGAAGAAGAAAATGAGAGTAAACATGGGATCCACAAGAAAAGAAATAGAAAATTAATGAAAAAAACGAGATCCGACTAGAAAATATGTGACAAAACTTCTTAAAACATTGACAGATGAGGGATGCTAAAAAGTGGGACCTGCAAAGGACAATATAGTCACATTATGACATTGAGGAGTGTTTTAGCTAAAGAAAAAGTGAAAAAAGCGCGAACCTATAGATATATGAAATAAGTGCATTGGAAGTCATAAAACTTGTCACAAAAGTACATTCGAGTCCTAAATTTTTCAAAAAGTATAATTAAGTCCTAAAACTTGTCACGAAAGTGCAATCGAGTTCTAAAACTTTCAAAGAGTGTAATCAACGGACAGACTCGATTAGACCAATTTGAAGCCTCATGCTCAATGCATTGCTCGGACAGCTTAGGATCCTCCTCCATCCCCGACTTGGGGTCATGGAACATTACCTTGTTCTGCAGGTTCAACCTCATCACCACCTTGATGAAAAAAAATTTGCAAACTATCTCTCTTTGAGGTTAAGAACTACCACTAAGGCAGGGGAAAGCTAATTCAGTAGTTGATTTGGGAACAAGTCGAGCATTGAAACCCAAATACATTACCCACAATGGAAGTAAACATATTAGTAACAGAACCTTCTTCAAAAAGGTCTAAAGGGTGAGTAAATGGTAGAGCCCGAGTGCCACAAAAATGACTGTTGAAGGGCGTCTAAGAATACATAGATTTTGTAATTAGTCAA
Source organism: Syzygium grande (assembly GCA_024733475.1). Classification (NCBI taxonomy): domain Eukaryota; kingdom Viridiplantae; phylum Streptophyta; class Magnoliopsida; order Myrtales; family Myrtaceae; genus Syzygium; species Syzygium grande. Next base: position 6,220,870 of record JAMXDD010000002.1, on the reverse strand, counting down.
TATTGGTAAGCCTAAGAGAGGAAGGTTTCAATTCAATTTATTAACATATTCATTCTTACCTGATCTATCCTACAATGCCTTAGTCGTATAGTATAGAAGGCAAGGCAGCCGACCACCACATACATAGGTGCGACGCGAAGCCAAAACCAAGCTATTTTGCTAATCAACTTCATTAAATTCACAATATCTGGAAGATAACGGCATTCGAGGAGAACTTGACGAATTAGATCCGCCGGAAAGAGAACTACTGTTTTTGCCACTGTAATTTTGAAAATGAACATCGAAATGTCCCTAAAACATTGTATGTCCCAGAATAGGTCCCATTCTTCTAACCTTTCTCGGGAATCAATGACTATATTTTTGCAACTTTAGCCGCAGCTTATATAGGCAAATCCATGGAGGGTCATCATTTACTCGTTTTCATAGTAGTCGTTTTTTAGTTTAACCCGAGGTAATGTATATGTTACACTGATAAGGGATGTATGGATTCTCGAAAAGAGAGGAGCGATGAAGGTCGCCTCAGAATTTTTTAATTAATTTTTTTTGTCAAGGGCCGGTAGAAGGGTAGCTGGCCAAGGCCTAGTAACCCCCGCCATACATTAGGCAGGGGCCTGGCGACCCCCGTTAGCTGCTAGCGAGGGTCGCAGCCCTCGTTGACCATTGGGTGAGGGCTCGAGCCCTCACCAGCCGCGACCCTTGTCTAGTGGCTTGCTACCCTAGCTCATATCTAGGGGGGGAGCTTGTGGCCATTGCCGGTTGCATGCGAGGGCAACGAGCCCTCGCCGACCACTAGGTGAGGGCCACAACTCCCACTAGCGGCCGACAAGGGTCGTGGTCCACACCCAGTCGCCGGCGGTAGAGATGGCCACGTCGTTTTCGCCCGAACCGCCAAGCCAAACCGTGGCTCGCTCGCTGACTGTGCCCACGCTTCAAACCGGGATCCGGCCTCGCGCCCTATGGGCCCGTTCGCTCTCGAATTTGAACCGCCCGAACTGACTCCGCCCGACCTAAAAGCCGCAGTGTACTGCAGATCAAAGCCAGGGTTTGTGCCGGGCCGTCCGAGCCGGCCCGCGCCCGGCCGGCGAGGTCAAACCCTCGCCAGATCTAGCGAGGCTTGACCTCGCTGGCGTCAAGCGAGGCCGGCCTCGCCCGATTGCAACAAAGGGTGGTCAAGCCTCCGCCCGCGGGCAAGCTAAGCCGGCCTCGCCCGGCCAGCGGCGGCCCTCGCCGACGCCCGCGCAGCGGCCTCGCCTGAGGCCGGCGGCCAGCCACCTCTGGTCGGTCGTCTGCAACTGCAAGTGCAAACTGCCATCCTTGGCCGCCCGTTGCCCAACGGGAAAAAAAAAAAAAAATTGCCTGCTGCGCGCAGTAACGCGTTGCGGGCGAGCCCAACTTCTTGACCCGTTGCCAAACGGGCAAAAGTCCTCCAACGGGCAAAAAGTAAAAAAAAAAAATAAATAACCGTTGCAAAATTGCAACGGTTATCTTCTTTTTTTATTTTAAATTTTCTTCTCAATTTTTTCTTGTAAATTCTCTCAAATTCTCTCAATACTCACACAATTCTCTCAAATTCTCTTCTCTCAAGTCTTAAATTTTCTCAATACTTGAAATTCTCTCCAATTGCCAATTCTCTTAAATTCTCTCAATTTTCTCAATCCACGCAATTCTTTCTTAATTCTCTCAATTAATCAGCTCAATTCTCTCAATCCACTCGAAAAATGGCAAGTGGAAGTCGAGTGCCATCTGGCAAAGGTAAAAATATCGCGATGGAATCCCATCATTCTTTTGATCCTCGTGAATATGCAAATTTTCAAGATGATGAAATCAACATTTTTCCCGATATGGAGCGCGTCCCGACTCAAGAAAGTTTTCATCCTCCTGGATAAATATCTACAACAAAGGAAGCGGAACGAGAATTTACATCTGACATTTGGAATCACTTCACGAAAATGGAAAGGTTTGATATTAGTCAAAAAAGGTATGATATAATTTGTAAATATTGTGGGAAAATATATAAATATACAGGTGGACAAAGGTATGGAACATTTAAACGACATCTTAGGAGCAAACATCCAACCGAAACGGGAATCGATATCGGGCAACAACAAATTTCTAGGTACGTCAATCCTAACACTTCCCCTTTATTTCGTTTTAATGACAAAACTTATAAGGAAGAATTAGGCAAATTTATTTCCGTTGAGCATTTAGCATTTAATTTTGGAGAAAGATTTGGTTTTAATGAATTTGTACAAAAAGCATGTGCTCCACAAGCAAAACGTGTTCCTAGAAATTCAATTAAACGAGTAATTAAAGATCTTTACAAAAAAGAAAAAAAAGATTTACAAAACTTTTTTATGCAATTTAATTGATGCGTGCATATAGGTAGTGATATTTGGAGTGATCCTTGGCAAAATCATTCTTACATGGGCATAACATGTCATTGGATAGATGACGAGTGAAGTATTCAAAAAAGAGTTATTGCATTTAGAGTTTTCGATGATAATCATACGGCAAATAATATTTATAGAATATTTAGGCAAATTTTAGAAGAATATTATTTGCTTAACAAAATTTTTTCAATTGGTTTTGATAATGCTGCAGCAAATACCGCTTCAATTGCCGAGTTAGAAAATATTTGTAAACCCGCTTTTGGCGGAAAATTTTTTCACGTTAGATGTGCTTGTCATGTTTTAAATTTATGTGTACAAGATGGTTTGAAAACTCTCGATATTTTCCTTCAACCAATAGAAATGGCGATTCAATTTTTATGGAAACATCCCCAAAAAATGAAAAAATGGGGTAGATTTTGTAGAGAAAATGGCAAAACGCCAAAAAGATTTCCAATAGATGTTCCAACTCGTTGGAATTCTACTTTTCACTTGCTTACTGAATCTTTAGCATATAAAGATTTATTATGTGCATTCATTTCTAATAATATACCTCAGATTAATTTATACCCACAAGAGTGGGATATTTGCCAAAAAATTTTAGATGTTTTAAAGGTTTTTAATGATGCAACTTATACTTTGTCCGGTGTTTATTATCTTACTACACATTTATTTTTAGTAGAGTGTACTAATATTATCGGAATTTTTGATGAATGTGAAAATGATGTTGAATTACAACATACTATACTTGCAATGAAAATGAAGTGGCTACATTATTATAGAGAAATTCCCATTATTTATTTAGTTGCTTGTGTTTTTTATCTGCGTTGCAAATTGGATGGCTTAAATGAGTTTTTACGTGTGTATTATCAATGTTTACATTGTAATGAGATAAATGTTACAACTATAGTACGTAATGTTAAAAACGTAGTAATAGAATTATTTAATGAATTTTATACTAAATATAATTTAGGTGATATTGGATCTTCTCAATCTATGGAGATACAAAATGACAGTATAGTTAAAATTAGTAGAGGGTACCAACTTTTATTACATAGACAAAAAAAAAAAAGGGAGTAATAGGAAATATTTCTGAATTAGAGAGTTATCTAAGCGTTTCATTTGAGTTTCTTCAATCCGGTGGTGGTATAGATTTTTAATTTTGGTGGTGGAAGAGGCACGCAAGCCGATACCCAATCCTTTCTCTTATTGCAAAACAGATTTTTTCAACCCCTTGTTCCACAAATTGCGGTCGAACAAGCATTTAGTGCCGGAGATAATATTTTGGATGAACATCGTTCAAGATTAGATCCAGAATCAGTGGAGATTCAAGCTTGTGTTGCTGATTGGACAAAGGCTCAATACCGGCAACAAGAGATAGATCGGAATAATGAATCCGAATTCTTTAACGATGGAGATACTACCGCTACCGGTATTTGGAACGGGTAGTGACGATTGAGGGTAAAAAACCATTGAGTTGGCAAATATTTCGAAACCCTTGTTTCTCATATCGGGTACGCCCACATGAGCTTAGGGAAACCCAGGTATAATCCGACGACATGTGACCTCTGATTCCTTGTACACGGAATGTTTAGGTTTTGGGATCATTTTAGGGCATATATATTGTGCTCCTTTTTTTTTTTTTATAAATCGTTGTAACGAATTGTAATGTGCTTAATGATAATTTATTAAGTTCAAGCCCTGTCTTGTCTTTTTGTCCCCAAATTTAATTACAATTTACATTTTAATTACAATTTATATTGAATAATGTTTCATCACCGAACAATAATTTTTTAATTTTTTTAATTTTCTTTTCTGTTTTTCCTTTTCTGTTTTTTTTTTTTTTTCCTTTTCTTTTTTTTTGGAGGAAGAACGAGAATCAAGAAAAAAAAGGAAAAAAGAAATTATGTTCCGATTCATTCTTGGCCACGAACCGGAACTGGTCGGTTCCGAACCATGGCCATCTCTAGCCGGCGGGGGTCACCGGCTTTAATCGGTGGCCCCCTATCGACCCCTATAAAAAAATAAATAAATAAATAAAAGAAAACATTAATAAAAAAACCCAAAAAAATAAATTTTAAAAAAATTTCACATCAGCGCTGGACATGCTATGTAAGACACTAGAAGTCCACATCATCAATTTCCAGCCAATTTATGGACTACATTAATAAATTATTAAAAATTTTATGACTAAATTGATCAAATTGAATGGTTTAAGACTGAATCCCCAAATTAGTACAAATGCAATAGATTTAGGAATTTTTTTTTTATAATTTTCCCCTTAGGCTAGTGATATGCCATGGATGGGATGGGATTAAAAGGACAAAAGGCAAACTTTCTATGAGCTTTTGGAGGACCGCCACCGTATGAGTCTCGAATGGTTTGTTCATGGAAGATCACAATTCCACCGAATGCTACCTTTTGAAATCCTGCTCCTCCGAAGAACATCCAACTGCCCCCCTTTAAAAGGCATCGCATGCTCAGGTCATCTCTCGTCGTCTTCGCCGAGTGATCCTCAATCACGTGTTCTGGCGATTGATTGGTGAGGATACATGTATCGATTTCACTATCATCTTTGTTATTTACTAGTACGATAATGTTAAGGATATATATGACGTCATTTTAAGACTTTAATGTAGGCAAAAGTACACAAGAAGTGCCATAACTTGTGTACTGGCGATCACTTTGATGCCATAACTTTTTTTCGAATCACTTCAGTGTAAACTTTTTTTAAAAACGATCATTTTAGTGTCAATACTGACGTGGCTCGCCGGAAATCTGATGTGGCGCTGACACGGCTCGCCGAAGAGGTCCTGTCAGTATTAAAAACTAAAAACGATACCGTTTAGCCCGCTGACGTGTACTTTTTTTAAAAAAATTATATTATATTAAATAAATAAATAAGAAGAAGCCTGCAGTAGCGGCGAGGGAGCCTCGCCACTACTATCGCCAACCCATCACCGCCGGGAAGGGCCGGCGGTAGTGGGCGCAGTGGTCAGCGAGGGTCGCCGGCCCCTGGTTGGGGCCCGGCAACCCTCGCCTCGCCTAGCGAAGGCCGAATCCGGCAAGGTGAGACCTCGCCGTCGCTTGGGTCACGACGGCGAGGTCTCGCCTCGCCGCATTCGGCCCTTGCTAGACAAGGCGAGGGTCGCCGGACCTAGCCAAATCATTTTTTTTTAATATAAATATCAGGTTAGCTTTTTGGCCGAAGTTACTAAAGTGATCTATTTTCCTTCGACTTGACACCAAAGTGATCCGAAAAAAAGTTATGGCACCAAAGTAATCGTTGTACAGAAATTATGGCACTTCTAGTATATTTTTTCCCTTTAGTGTATGATTTGAGTACGACAATGCGTCGAAAAGGTCTGCCTCAAGGACGGTAGTGTACGATGTTCTCGCGAGGTTAAGATTGGATGAAGAGATGTATAAGGCATTGGAGTCCATAAGATCTTTTTTGAATTTCTTACGAGCATAAAGGTTACGGAGGTTTCATAGAAAGGACTAACTCAAGGTACTAACTCAAGGTATGATTGTTTGGGTTAAAGTAGCTTGATATATGTACTCGTGATTAGGGGTGAGCAAGATGAACCGCCCAAATCGGGAACGGACCAGACTGACCGGTTTGGTCCGGTTCTCGAGAATATCGGTCCGGTTCCCGGTTCCTAAAAGTGAAATCGGTTTCCGGTCAATCCGGTTCCTGGTTCTAAGGTGGGAACCGGACCGGATCGAATCGATAAATATATATTTTTCTAATTTTTTCATATATAATATTTAATATTGATCCCATTGGAACCGATTATTCAATTTTTTCATATATCATATATATTTTTCCAATTTTTTCATGGCCTTATGGGATCAAATCAAAACTACAAAAGAAAGAAGAGAACAATCGATTCTCGATTCACAAATAATATTTAATATTAGTCCCACTGGAACTAGACCGGACCGGATTGAATCATCAGTCCGGTCCACTCCACGGTCTCAAGATTAGCCGGTCCGATCCCCAATCCTAGAAATTGGGAACCGGTCCTCCCGGTCCGGTTCTTGATTCTTGGGTTGGATCGGATCGGACCGGGAATCACTCACCATTACTCGTGATTGCCAGCATTGTTGAGAGGGGTCATGATGGATATAGTTCTATCCGTGATTTAAAAAATTTTATTTTTAGTCTCCTTTTAGAATTCTGGATCAAGCAAATGTAACCTTTTATTTGCATAAATAAAATTATAGGAAACTTAAGCATAAACCTAATTGATAATATGAGTCGATATATATATTGTGGTAAAATATTTTTTTAACATATACATATATATATCTACAAACAAAACCTTGTAATGTAAACTAGCGACAGTAATATTTTTCTTATGCATAATTATCGATTATAACATCACGATAAAATAGGTTCAGTCCTTAATAGGGGTGTGCAAAACGAATTGCCTGGACCAAGAACCATGTAATGTAAACTAGCGATGGTCCGGTTCCCAAGAGTGTCGGTCCGGTTCTCGATTCCTAAAAGTAGAACCGGTATCTGGGTTGTCCAATTCTAAGGGGGAACTGGACCGACTACATATATGTTTTTTAATTTTTTTATTTCTTCAAAAAAATTAGTAAAATGTGAACTAAAGCCACATATAATGCTTTCTCCTTATCATCGCACCACAATGACTCTTCACTTATTACCGCTTCCATCAATATATTGAAATCCGTCACTCTCTCTCGTTGTGGTGATAAAAAAAATAAAAAAGTGATTGGTTTCATTAGACCGAATCAGTCCTCGATTCTCAAAATTGGAAACCAGTCTGGTTCCCGATTTCACCTTGAAACTGGACCATATCAGGAGACAATCACGTCTAGTCCTTAACGCTTCCAACTAGTTCTTTTCTTCCGTTATTTTTTTTTCTCTTTTTTTAATTTTTTTATCTGTTGTCAACTTTATTTATTTAAATGCATTGTATTTCGCTGATATCCAAAATATTATCAAACTGTAATTAAAATTTAACAAGGATTAGTACCACGGAGAACATTGGTGGCCTCTTTGGCCCACTATAGATTTGCAGATAAAGATTTTCAAAACAAGGCATGTCCCTTAATTTTTTGTCACGGTACTGTACTTATGGCCCAAGACAATACTTTCTATTCAAAAATAATTTACGGTGGACTTTTGACTTACAGATAATTTGAGCGGACAATTTTATTGGCTATTGAACTGAACCAAAACAAAATTGAATTCGACAAAAACTAGGAATGATCCCTTCAACTGATTCACCTCTTACGAATTGGATTAGGAATCGTTATACTATCAAACTAGGATACTTATCCTTTATGATGAGAGTGACTTATGTATACAGAGTATCAAGTTAGATGGCGAACGCATGGACCCACGCATCAAAGTATTCGTCCCTTACTTCACTTCCCATCGGCTGCCGCCTGGCACTAGCAGCCGTTCTCTTTCGTTTCCGCCCTAGAATCGCTGCCGCTGGCTGCTGAGAGTACGGTACCGCCTCAACGAGTCTCGATCGCCATCACGGGACGGCCGCGACTGTCGTGTGGATCGAATTGTGGTCGGTTAAGTACCAATTCCTGTCTCGTTTCTTTTTCTTCTTCTAAAATAGCCTACTGGTTTTTCTTTGCTATCGTCTGCGTCCTTCGTCAGGAAGAGATTGTGGAAGTTGATGATGGTTCTGGCTATTTAGTTCTTCCGCATTCCTTGTATGTTTCATAATAAGTCGACAATAAGACTAACAACTTTAATTTAACGATTAAAAATAACGCTAATTTTTTAGGGGCCATGCAGATTGGTGTACGTATTTGCCAGAAGATGGAAAAGGATGCCTCGGACGTTGTCAAACCAGAGCAAAAGAGCTACCGAAATCCTCCTCCTCCCGACAATCGATCTTTCCCTTGGCTCGTGATATGCCATGGACAGGAAGGTCAGAGGCAAACTTTCTACGACATTTCGGAGGACCGCCGCCATACTAAGATCATTCCCGATATGTGCAACAAGTGGATCTGCGCTACTTCGTGTCGCGAATGGTTGTTCGTGGAAGATCAAGATTCTGGCGATTGCTCCCTTTGGAATCCCGCTTCTCTGGAGAAAATCCGACTCCCACCTGCGGAAGACCTCGTGTTCTCTTGTTGTTTCTTGTCGTCTTCGCCGAGCGATCCTCAGTCACATGTTCTGTTGGTTGATATGGGAGAGGACGTCATCGCATATTGCAGACCCGGCGAGGATGCATTCAAGAGGCACAAGGTCGAACCTCACATCAATTGCGCCGCGATGTTCAAAGGGCAAATTTTCTTGCTGCTCAAGTATTGCGAATTGGCTGTTGTCAACGTAGAGAACTCGGAGCTGCGAATCCGAGCATTGGGGAACAAAGGCGTTAATTGGTCAAATCCCGGAGGCATACCGACGTCGCGCAGATATCTGATCTCATCCGGCGAAGACCTGTTAGTCGTGCAAGAGATGATCTACGCCCTCCCAAAGGGGCGGGTCTACGGATTTAAGGTATTCCGGATGAATTTTGCAGAAGGGACAGGGGAGGAACTGAAAAGCATCGGCGACCGAGCAATCTTTCTTTCTGCTCACGGGGGAATTTCTTGCTCTCCAAAAGACTCGAGAGTTAAGAACAATGCCATATACTTTCTGCAGCTTGGCGATGAACATATTGGCATGTATGACTTGGAAGATCAGAGCATTTCGAAGGTGTCGCCTTGCTCAAACATCGGTTACCGTTCATTATATTTACGTTGGATTATGTTGTGACACACGACGTCATCCGATATAAATTTTACGTTATACAAATGTGGATCAGTCCTTTTTCCCAAGAATGTAGCTCGATGTTAACTGGCTTAAGTAGCTATCTACATTACTGAAGATTTGTCTTGTCAGCTTCACAAATGTGCATGTTCTTAATGCGGAGTGGAAATACATCTTCTTGGAGGCATATCACTTTGTTTTCTAAAAAACATGCCTTAACAGGGTATATTGAACAGCAGTTGAAATACGTTGGGAACGGATGACCACCAAATCTTATTAAGTTTGAGTATTTTAAGCCTTTCGCATATGATCTCCAGCAGCTATGCTTCTGCCATAAACTCAATCACAGGATAGACCAGAGCGGGAAACTACAGTTAAACGGTAAGGGCTAAGATTATGTGCTTTCTATCATCTCAATTTCCTGTTACTTCAGAGGCTACGAGGGCTGAGTACAGGAAATATTTTGCTTCTGCTCGCATTTCCACTCAACTGAATCCTCCAAGAATAGTCAAAGGGGGAAAGATTGACTAAGTAGAGTTGGTAACTGAACTCAGACCATTCTCCAAAACTTATGCAAATTATCAAGGGAAAAAGGAAGGTAATGATGAAACTTGAGATTACCATGTGCAAGATACACATAGATTGAATGGTGCTTTTAAGCAGCAGATGGAAGCTCCAAGCATTTGTAAAGTCCTAACAGCCGAAGTTGGCAAATTTATTAGAATTTTTCTGTCATTCACAATCCCAACTAGAGGAAGTGCAAGACCTAATGAGAGACTAAGGGTACTAGCACCCCAATTTGCCTGTCCCCTCTTCGAAAGATGCTTCCTCAAATCAAGAAAAGCTTTCTAGCTTCAGCTGCTCTAACAGCAGTTCCAACAGCCCGTCGCTTTGCATATCTTACCTGCACAAAATTGGTAAAAAAAACAACGTTAACAGGCATATGAGAACTAAGAATCTAAATTCAACAGCAGAGGAACGCAAACAACACCACCAATTACAGCAACTTTAGATTATTCAAGATGTCAAACATAAGTCCTCACTGGGCATTCAGTTACTTGAGGAGGGCGCATATGGCGAGTCTGAAGCTAAGAGTATCCTGCAATTCCCAATCCATCACAAAATACCAGCAAACCAGAGACATACCCAAGTCTTCCTATCTTAGGTTAACTGAATGCATGGTACCAAACAGTTGTGGAATAGCAGTCAGAAGCTCGAAGCAACAGGCAAAGCTCACAAAACAAATAGCCAACCCGTATTCCACTCCTAGATTGGTTAGACATAGATGAATTAACGAGTCCAAATGACTAGAAAGTAACAAAACAACATCCACAAAATTTATAGGGTGATATGAATGTCCAGATTAGGACCAGAAGCTACGGGGAGAATCAACAGAGATTAAACTCGGTATAAGGTATGACACACAACCATATGTGCCTTTTGTATAGCCCCAGATAAGCTTTATGGAATAACAAAGATCGGTAAATATATATAAAATTGCACTATAAATGAAAATCATGCAGGAAAATTAACTGAAGCCGGTTTTGTGTAAGGGCAGTAGCCCCTGGTACCTTCTTAATGAAACCTTATTTATCATTCAAAGAAGGCAAAAGATTTTGCTTAAACTTCAGACCAGAAAAGACCTATAAAGGATCTCTTCCTTATTAATACAGACTCACATCATAGTAGGAAAACAACGGCCATAAACCACGACTAGCGACAATGAGATCAAAGAAGACGTTTTGCTAGGTAATGGGATCACAGTTTGTTATGTTGTTCTTAGTCGTGTTATGCCCAAAAATGACGAAGTTAACTGACCATGTTTCCCGAGCTTTAGCTGCTTAATTTCACCTATTGTAATCTTTGAGTTACAAGGAAGGAAAACTTTTTGCTTTATGATAAAAACAAAAACACTAATAACTCCAGGTGTGACGACCCAGGCACACCGAGGAGGGATGGCGGTGCGTCCGCGCCTTAGTCCTCGGACGTGCGCAAGGAAGGGAGGGGAAGCCTCTCTTGTCCTGTATCGCCTAGGAGGGAGTTCCGAACTAGGTTATAAGGCTTAGAGTTTTATATTTGTATAACGCGTTTTAAAGCCGTAAGGGTCAGCGGGCTTAAAGCGGGTAATATTACATAATGTAGACCCAGAGTGTTACAGATGGTATCAGAGCCGACTCCCGACCGCATGTGGGAGCCACAGACCCAGGCGGCAATGCGCGAGGAGGAGGGATGGCAGTGCGTCTGCACCTTGATTCTCAGACGTGCACAGGGAAGGGAGCGGAAGCCTCTCTTGTCCCACATTACCTAGGGAGAGTCCTAGACATGCTTATAAGGCTTCAGGCTCTATATTTGTGCAATGACTTTTAAAGTCGTAAGGGTTAATGGGCCAAAAATGGACAATATTACACAGTATAGACCCGGGATGTTACACTAGGACAACAGAAAACTCTTACCATCTTTTTTTGGGGGGCTTGACAATTGAAATGAAAAAGCCTAAAATGTAACTGTTCTTAATAAGTTGTGTGTTGGTTGGCTAATCTAATCCCATCATCTGATCTTGGTAATTATCTTATTGATAACCCCTAGGACAACAGAAAACTCTTACCATCTTTTTTTGGGGGGCTTGACAATTGAAATGAAAAAGCCTAAAATGTAACTGTTCTTAATAAGTTGTGTGTTGGTTGGCTAATCTAATCCCATCATGTGACCTTGGTAATTATCTTATTGATAACCATATAGATCGATAAATCAGTACCTTTATAAACTAGGGAAAATGACACAAACAAAAGAATAAATTAAAATATTATTAAAAATATCCACGTCAGTGCTGCGTTCACATCTGCGATTTCCAGCCAAAATTGGCCGGATTGACTCAATTGACAGAATGTAAAGAGATTTATGACTAAATTGACAAAAGTGCAATAGGTTTAGGACTTCTTGGACAATTTCCCAAATTATAAATTATAAAGTTTGGACTATTTTAACATCTTAGAAGCAGAGTGTGGGCAAGAACCCCATTCGTTGTGTATGTATGTTTATGCGCTCGTCTATGTTCGATTATTTATGAGAACAAATTATGGAAAATGCAAAACTTTTTAAGGAAAAAGAGAGCAATGCCGGCCACCTTGGAGTTCTTTTTTCCGACATCTAATTATTTGCAAAACTTCTTTTTACGGAAAAAGAGAGCATTTTCAATCTTATTAGCTAATTAACGTGTGCCGTGTAAGCATCTACGTGACTTTTTCTAATTTTACAATGGCCAAAAATACGCCAAAGTTTCTAAACTGTTGCAAATTGTTCAATCGGACCTATCAAAAACTATTTTGTGCAATCAAGCCCTTAGATTATGTATATTTCGTTCGAGTTCTCTTTTTATTAATAAAGAAACGAAAGTACGGACATCAACACCTGTTTTTCTCATGATATATGATTGATAATTATAAATGAGATATATATTGCTATCGCTAGTTTACTAATGCGTGTAGTGCATAGTTTTGTTTATCGGGATAAATATATATATGATAAATAAACTATTTTCCAATGACATATCTATATATATATATATATATATATATATATATCTACACGTTCAACTGATTGGATTTATGCTTAAGTTTCCTATAATATCATGTATGCCAATAAACAGTTATATCTAATCAATCCAGACTTCAAAAAGGAGAAAAAATTTAAAATTCTTAAATCACAAAAAAAAAAAGACGGGATATATTTTTTAGAAATCCTAAAACTTGTCACCAAAATGCAATTGAGCCCTAAAATTTGCAAAAAGTGCAATCAAATCTCAAAACTTATCAACTTAGTTCAATTAAGTTCTAAAGTTAATACCGTCAAATTATTTAATGGAAAATGCTAACGTGGCATATTTAAATAAATTTATCTCTCCTACGTGTCATTTATTATTATTATTTAAGTATTATTTAATTTAGATTAAAAAAGTAAAGAAAGCAAAAATTTTATTTAAAAACGATAAAGGCAAAAAAGAAGAGGAGGCCTCGCCAATAGGGCGCTACCGTCGCTGCCCATCATTGGCCTTGGGCAAGGGTGGCTGCCGAGGCTCACCTAGATCTGGGTTGAGGTGCCCAAATCTAGGCGACATCGACCCTCGCAGCTGACGACCCTTGCCAAGCCTAGGCAAGGTTTTGCCGACCCTCGCATGGGGCTAGTGCGGCTCGCCCAAATTCGGGCACCGCCCACCCTCACCAACCTCGGGCAAGGCCTTACCGGCCCCAGGCAAGGGCTGGCAACTCTTGCTAGGCCTCGCTAGCCTGAGCGACGGCTGAATTCGCCCAGATCTAGGCGAGCCTCACTCGAGCCTAGAGAGGGTTGCTGACTGCCCTCACTCAGGGCCAACGAAAGGCAGCAATGGCAATGCCCTACCAGCAAGGACTCCCCTTTCTTTTTGTTATTTCTTTTTTCATTGTTATTTTTGTAAATAAAAGTTTAGCTTTTTTTAGTTTTTTATTTAATTTAAATAAGATTTGAATGAGAAAATAATAATAAATGCCACACATGAGAGAGAAATTGATTTAAAAATGCCACGTCAACATTTTCCATAGGCAATTTAACGATGTTAACTTTAGAACTCAATTGAACCAAGTTAATAAGTTTTAAGATTTGATTACACTTTTTGCAAATTTTAGGATTTAATTGTATTTTAATAATAAGTTTTAAAATTTCTAGTGAACATATCCCAAAGAGGCCATATCAAAAGGCTATTGTTTACTATTAGAACTCTAGAAAGTAAAAGGATAGAATGCGATAAATGGAAATTTTTGGGTTTGACACGGGGATTTTTTAGAAAGCTTTTCGCGCTCTATTCGTAAAAAAAAATATGTTACTTCCTTTCCCCCAAACGAGTATGGCAAATTAGTGGTAGTGAAGGCACGGTTGAATCATTGTCGAGGCCTGGTTCGTTTGAGGCTTATGTGCATGCCCAGGTCCCCAACAACCAAGCCTGGGTCCTCGGTGACTGGGCTTCGGCCCATCGAGGCCAAGCTTGGGACCCCCGGTCACTAGGACTTGAGCCCAATATCAATGGGCACGGGCACAGGTGACGGGGACTCGGCCACGAGCACCGAGGTCTCAAGCCGTGGCCTATGTGGACCCAACCCTAATGTCAAGTAATCGGGCTTGGGCACGGGTACCAGCACCAAGGTCTCGTGTCCGGCCTCAATGGACCCGTGCATGGTGCAGGAGACCCAACCCCAGGTGGTGGGGACCTGATCCTAAGCACAAGGATTCAGGCACGAGCACCGAGGGTGTGGGTTTGATCTTAATGGAGCTGGGCCTAGGCACAAGAGACCCGATATTAGATGTCAAGGACCCGATAATGAGCATTAAGTTTCCCATGCCCAAATGTAAAGTTTGTAGTCCATGCGTTAAATCTAGTCAAATTTTAGAAAATGATTTCTCTGATTTTTTATATAGGAAATCATATTCCTGAATTTAAGTATGGATATTCCGTTAATATGAAAAATATTTTCTTTAACTCATTTTCCTAAACAATCTAAACACCGAAAATATATATATATTTTTTTTTACAAAATAAATCGAGCCATAATAATCGGAAAAAAATCTTGGCAAGGAGGTACGTTTTATTGATTGTTGGATGAGTATTCTAATTCCAGTCGGTCACCACCCAGCGGGCTCAAAACTCAAGAGCTTAACCTTACAAGAGAAGCACGCTCTCTCCTTCTCGGTTCCTAACAAAAGAAACCAAATCAACTCCTCTTGATCAGCTAATTGCTTCATCATGTGTAAGAACAAAAGATTTTCCTGAAGGACAAAGGCTTATCTATTTTCAACATTGCAAGATCGAGCACATCGGCCCTTACAAAAACAAA
Organism: Syzygium grande; assembly: GCA_024733475.1. Classification (NCBI taxonomy): domain Eukaryota; kingdom Viridiplantae; phylum Streptophyta; class Magnoliopsida; order Myrtales; family Myrtaceae; genus Syzygium; species Syzygium grande. The sequence continues at coordinate 6,205,865 of JAMXDD010000002.1, read as the reverse complement.
GCGATCAAAGCTGACATTCATGAATCGGGGAACTCTCAGGAAAACAAATTCATCGGAAGGGTCTCGGCGGCTTCTCGAGCACGGCGGAGAAGAACACCTCCTTATCATCTTTATCCAACTTTGGTATCACAACCCATTTATGCCTCTTATACCTCAGCATCTTGAAGGATTCCAAATAGTCATCCAGATCCTCCTTCAAGCAGAAGAAGCTATCTACCCACAGAAGGCCACCAGGCCTCAACACTCGATCCCAATCGTACAACACAAAGTCTAGAAGAATGAAGTCAATCCACCCGTCCAAGAACCTCGTGGTGTGGATCAAATCGAGAGCATTGTCGAAGAACGGCAGCCGCTGATTTATCGTCAGGTAAAGAGGCACGAAACCACGCAGACCGATCATCTCATTGAAAGGTGCGCCAAGATTTATCGTGGCTGTGACGATAGTGACATTGAACTCCCTCATCCTAGCAGCAAAAGTCCCGGTCCCAGCACTAAAATCCAATCCAATTCTGATCTCTCCAGGCTTGACAGCAAGCACTTCAGGTATGACGAAATCCGTAGTTAGATTTGTGTTCGGATCAATATAGATCGGTTTAACCCATCTGGGCATTTCATGACTGGTGAGATTGAAGCAGTCCACGCATTTGAAGAATCCTTTGCCAGTAGAATTTCTCGCCAAGCAAGTGAAGTTTTTGCACCGATACCCGCCCCAACGAACATTGCGATCGTCTGGAAGCTTCCATACGGACTCGTTGATGGGAAACGGCTTGTGGTATAGCTGCGGTGCCCTTGAGAAGCACCTCCTCCGGGGGAGTGGGTCACACCCATGAACCATGAGCCTCTGAGCTAGTTTCCAATCATCGTTGCAGATCTCACCAACATCATAGTCCATGTACTCCTCCAAATCCTTCTTCATGGCAAAGCAAGCGTGGCCAATGCTTGCGAAAGTCCCATTTGCTCCCATGAAGTTCTGTTTCCCCAACCTGTTGGGCTTAATCTTCACGTACTTGCGAATCTCTTCAATAAGGAAGTAATCGACTGGCTCATCAGATCGCTCCTTTGGCTTTGCCAGAGGATGGACAGTCCTGATTTCACCAGTCCCCTGATCCGATGGCAGCGAGGCCTCCACCGACTCAATAAGCCCCAAGATATCCACAAGAAAGTGGCTGTATCGCGATGTGAACTCCGACAATGACGTGTTGGCGGACATATACCCTACCGTGCTAATTTCATCCTGGATTTTGCGAATTACCGTGTCGATGGTTGCTCTAACCTCAGTCCCAGCTCTGTCTTGGTTGATGTTATTGCAGAAGGTATCAGGAATATGAAGAGATCTAAGAGAGTAGAAGTTGAACAAAGTGGCGACATAGATGAGAACGCCGAAGCCGCCCAATACAAAGAAAAACTTAGGGATAGCCCTCCAGGTCCCTAACTTCACAAGAACATTCGGTTTCCGCATCTTCCACCTCTCAAGCTCAAAAACAACCGCCTTCTGAGGTCACGATCTAGCTAGAGCTTATCATAATATCCGGCACATAAATAACCAATCGGACAACAACAATGCTTCGCTTTTTCCGGATACTAGTATTACTGAAAGGCCCCGAAAAGAGAAAATAACGGGAAATTGCCTTTTGAAAGTATGAATCTTGACCCCTTGAAGCTCTGGCCAGGAGAAGAGAAGGGGGGGATCTTGGAGTCGACACATGTATGGCTACTGAGAAACGAAGCAGAGAGCTCGAGAAGTCGGAGAAATTTGAATGCTTTGCGATTGGAGTCCAGGATTTTCTGTTTCCTAGATTCGTTTCTTTAATCTGCGGGGCCACAATTATGAGGGCTATCAGGAGCTCCGAGATTCAGCAATCCGAGACCTGGAGAAGCTCGGGAACGTCGAGTCAACGCCCTCCAATATTTTTAGAACCCCCGGGTCCTCAAATCCATGCACTTCCAGTCACATCGATGTCCATAATTAATTGCGACCGCGTTATGAGACGAAGCGTGCGCATATGTCAATCTCGTGACTTTTGACCGCATTTGCGGGATTCCAGGGCCGGCATAGAAGCCTAGAGAACAGAAAAAAAGGCCTGTGGGACAGAACACATGACATGACCTTAGAAACGGGGAAGGCGTCTGCAGTCTGCAAGTTTTTCTTTTTTCCTTTTCCATCGTGATCTGGACGGTGAATCTGGAAGTGGGGTTGGGATACTTCCTTAGATCCGAGCAGATAAAGGCTAAAGCTAGACGTCTTTAATTAGGTTAAGTTGTTCCTTGACTGCACGTAGGTGTTGGGCGCAGCGTCCTAAGCAATGTCTAGGAGTTGCTGACAGTACTCAAATCCACTAGGTGGAGGGCGGAAAGCGCGCCTGAAGCGATGGCATCTCGCAATTCAGGGCGCCATAAGTCGTCGGATTAGAAAATGCGACTGAGCATCAGGGATGGATGGTGCCAAAGCCAAAGTGGTCGGTCAACTTGGACGTGTTGGATGACTTTTGACTTTGAACACAGAAATATCTCAGTCTGGGAGAGGAGTTCACACTTCCGAATCGAACCAAACCCTTCAGACATTGGATTTCACGTGAATATACGAATCTTGCGGAAAGCCCAAATTCTGGGTCGCCAATGATGGTGGCGACCGAATCAGTGGCGCAGACTGCGAAGAGCGTTGACGGAGACAAATTGGTCCGATCAGTGCGAGCTCCGAAGTACCCAGAAAATGGCAAAAGTCGTCACCTTCTCAGCTCGAATTACAAGCCCAGCAGACAGAAAAAAATCTGAAGATTCAATCTAACAGCGAAGCGCTACCGGCGAAAAACATGTCAAAATTCCCAACCTTGCTATCTCTTCTTGACTCTAAAGGACTATCATCAATCAAAATGACAAATTCAGGGAAACAAGAGAACGAGTAGCCCCCACCCCCCAAAACAATCTCTCAAACCTCGTTTGCTGTAGAATTTACAGTCCCACCAAGAACACTCGCGGAAACCAAAACCCACCATCCAAATCAACCCAAGAAAAGGAGGAGGAGGAAGAGAGGAATAATCAGCGCCGTCGACGGCGGTCTTCGCCGTACTGAGAGAGCGGCACGACCTCGGAGAGGGGGGTGGAGAGCGGGTGGGAAGGGGGAGTTCCGGCAGACGGGGCACGACCCGTTGAGCTTCAACCAGGCGTCGAGGCAGAGCAGGTGGAAGAAGTGGCGGCACTCGGGCATCATCCTCAGCATCTCCGCATCCTTGTACTCGCACAGGCAGATCGAGCACGTCGTGCTGCTCCCGACGCCGCCGCCGCCGACGCCCTCCCTAGAGAAGGCGAACTTGGGGTACGAATTGATGACGCTCGGGTCGAGCCCCACCGCCGCGCCCTGGTCCGCGTCGCTCCCCTCGTTGTCGTCCTCGGCCACGAAGATGATGCGGGGGAGGATGATGCCGTCGGAGCCCGGGTCGCCGGCCCGATGGGCGGGCGCCGGGGCGGGGGCGGCGCCGGCGGCGGCGGCGTCGTGGTGGTGGTGCTGCTGCTGCGGGTGCTGGCGGCGGAGGAGGCGGCGGCGGGAGGAGCGGCAGCAGATGTAGGAGGCGAGGAGGACGGAGGAGAGGAGGACGAGGAAGCCGAGGGCGACGGCGATGGCGTAGCCGAGGCCGAGGTTGGTGAGGTAGCTGGCGGAGGAGGGGGGCGGCGGAGGCGGGGCTGCGGCAGCGGCGGCGGAGGACATGGAGGTGCGGGGTGGAGGGGGAGGGAGGGGGATCCATAAGAGGGGTGGAGGAGGAGGGAGGAGTTAGGAAAGGGGGGAAGGGGGAAGGGGAAGGGGTTAGGGTGGTGGTGGTGGGTGATGATGCAGCTGGTGCATTTAATAGTTTTAGGTTTGGGAACTGAGACGGAGCATTCAATTCTTGGCAATGTCGGATTGAATTGCGGACGATGATGACGACGGCGACGCTGCAAGAAGAAGAGACGGGCCCCCCCACGCACTCGGGTTAGCTTTTGGGCTCTTCTCGGCCACGAAGGGTCGTGGGCTTTTTTTTTTGCACGGGGCGGCGTGGTCGCTAGGGGCCTCGAGTCCACCCACACCTGAAGAGTCCAAAAGGATCGATGATGATGATGATGTATGGATGATCTAGGGACAGCTGAAGTTCTGAACGTGCCATGGATCAGCACTTGCTTCGATGCTTTTAGCGGAAGCCGAGGATGAGGCTGTCGGCGGCGCTCGAGAGAGGAGAGGAGGCTTATGTTGGTGTTATGGCAATCGAGTAAATTCTTCTAGAAGGTAAAAGAGCTGGTGCGTAAAAAACGAGAGATGAAATGGAGATGCGGGGTATCGATCCCCGTACCTCTCGCATGCTAAGCGAGCGCTCTACCATCTGAGCTACATCCCCTTTGTGTATTCGATCTTATTAAAATAAAATAAAGACCTTTCTCGACTCAAAACAATCGGACCACTCGGGCGACCCCAACCCAAATGACGTCAAAGCCGGCGCAGCATTATCAAGCCATTATAGAATCGGCTTCCATCCCCAAAAACCCTAATTCCGAGTTCTAAACCCAATCCTACCCCCCCCCCTTTTTCTTTATCTAAAAAAAATGATAAACTTTTACTATAATCCTACGGCTACCCCGCATCAAGAATTTGTTCGGGGTTCGGGACCAGTTAGAGATTTATTGTAAGGGCCCGTGTCTTTACCAATGCTTTCACCTTCATACCAATATTGATAATTTTGAAGAAAACAGTAGTGGCTTTTTGGACACGGGACGGGTTTTGGATTAGAGCAAAATTTGATGATCTTTTTTCCACAAAACGAAATGTTGGTATCAAAATTGAGATTGGACCTAAATTTTAGAGTTATTTAAAGGAATTAGGCCTTATAGAACAATGAGAGAGAGTTATATAATACTGACACTTGTCAAGATAAGGTCTTTTCTCGCAAGGTCCCCCTCCAGATTCCAGTTTATCCGCCCTATAGATAGATGATGTTACCATGTATAATCCAGAGCATAGTACGCGAGGATGCTTCAGAATCCCTTTGATTGCTCGTTCAAAGAAATACAAGTCATGGATCTTGAATCAGATGATTTTCTTTTTCTAAAATTCAGAGAGTGGATGCTCGGGAATAAAATTCAATTGGAAGGTCCCACCCGGAAAGAAAAAGGAGCTCCAATGGATATGAAATGTTCTTATCCTTACTCCAAAATCGTGATTTTAAAAAATACCGCGCGTCTTGACTAAATTCTATACATAACGCGTGATCGATGATGTGAAATGTACGAATACGCGAATTGTCAATCCTAATTGGGAGCAGCACGCTAAGTTGCACGCATCTTACATTCCGAGCAAAGCAGCGACAACCATCGTTATATATAGGAATAATTAAATAAATAATCCGTAAATTTTGATTAAATGTGCAATTTGATCTCTGGATTTTTAATCTATTCAATATGATTCTTGAATTTTTTATAAATATTCAATCCAGTCCCTAAATTACATGAAATCATCCGTATTATCCTTTTATTCATTCAAATTCAAGGACAATCGGGATTAAACTGAATACGTACAAAAAGCACAAAAAATTATATTGAGCAAATTAAAAATTTAGAAGTTACATCGCATGTCGAGCTATGGTTCATGAACCAATTCAAAGTCCACGTTGCACATTCAATCAAAATCCATCCATCATCTGTGTTTGTGCGCGACAGCCGTTGCGACGAAACTAGGAGAAGAGGAAAAATCACGTTGAAAGAAAAACTTTTATTTCTCCCGTGGCACCATCGTCACAACCGCATCAGAAGACGTCGGAAAGCGTGGGGAGCTTGATCTCGCCCTTGGTGGAGACGGGGATGGTGATGTCCCCGACGATGGGGAGATCGATGGTGAGCCCGATGTCGAGCTGGTAGTCGATGTCCCAATCCGCCCCGATGTCCCTCGCCAGGCTCACCAGTATGCTGTACGGCGTCTTCACCGGCACGTCCAGCATCGTCGTGTCGCTCGCCTTCAGCGACCCGGGATCCGGTATCTTCCCCGACGCTATCTCCCTGGTTTCACCGCATCCCATCCGTCATCGGAATTCGAAACTAAGAAAAATCGAACGAAACCGGCACGGCTCGACGCGCGCGCGCGATTTCGGGTTTTTACCTGCCGGCGCTTTTGAGGGAGTAGGAGATCTCGCAGATGGGGAGGGAGTGGCTGTAGGGGTTCTTGACGGAGACCTTGGCGTTGTACTCGACGCACTCGCGGGTGACGTGCTTGAGATCGACGTGGGTGACGCTGGCCTCCGGCTTCGGGACGGCGGCCACCTTCTCGGCCAGGAAGTTCTTCGCCTTGTCCAGCAACTCCGACATGTCTCCGCTGCTCGCGCTTTTGCTTCGATCGATCGATCGATCCGGAATTCGCAGAGGATTTCGAAGGGCCAAAGATGGTTTCGATCCCCACCGAAGAGATCGGCCTCCGCAATTTATTACATACAAGAGGCCGCGACACGTGCGGTCTCGTCTTTGCTTTAACGCGGTTGCGGCCGGGGCGGTGACGCGCGACGCGGCGACACGTGGCGAGGTTACGCGTGTGGGCGTCGTGGGAATTCCTTCCGTGTAAAACAGATCTTAGGGACAAACGACGGTGTTTCTTCGATTGATTTACGGAGCAAGGTGCGGAGTTTGCGGACCTTCGCTGTCCCGTTCGCTGTCTCCGTCGTGAATGGCCCGTGGAGAGACGGTGGTGCGGTCGGACGGGAATCTCGCAAAACGAACGTCAATTTGTGGGGCGGTGGATCGGATCGGATCGGATCGAGGCTCCGATGCTTTTTTTTTTTTTTTTGAGAGATGCAAAAGTGGGTCGGATTGATTTGGGGGTGGGTTTTATGTGGCCGCGAAGTTAGCATAAAGTTCTACCTTGCACGAGATGGTTATCGGATGCACACTTAATTGATTTTTACTTCCACAAACTATTGCTGAAGGTATCCATCGACACTTAGACAAGAGGCTCTGTGCCTGGGACTAAGGACCTCAACGCGCGTTCTCGGGCCTTTAGCATCAAGCTCAGATCCATCGAGGTTCGGCGTCCGAGTCCACTGAAGCCGTGCTCAAGCCTTGGAGCTCGAGCTCATATCCACCGAGGCCGGGCCCGGGACCTCGGTACCAATGCCCAGCTTCCTCGAGCCAAGGCTAGGGCCATAGAGGCTAAGCACGAGACTTCGGTGACAATGCTCAGACTCATATCCATAGAGACCAGGCTCTAGCCCCCTGCACACTTATCTGGTTTTTCGACTGCTCATGGCAAAAGTTACTGGAGACAAAATATTGCACATTTATCTAGGCAAATAAAAGCAAATTTTCCTTTCCCGGAAATAATTTCAAATTTATTTCCCAGATACAAACTAAATACTGAAAAAGATTGCCATGACTTCTTAGAAAACATTTTCAAAAAATTCAAATCTTTTACCAAATAAATGTTGGCTAGTGGGATGTTTTTTTTAAAAGTGAAACCATCTTATATGGTCTACTTAAAAATACATTTAACGGTTATATAATGTGAGGTCTTGGCATGAACTTGATAAAAATCGCAATAATTTTCATAGGTGCGTGCGTGCGCGATGCCCGTCACGTCTTGGATCCGAATCGAGCGACCCGAGAATCTCCTTTTCCATAGTAAAAAGAAGATAGCGGCGTCGTATAAAGAGAAAAATGGAGAATATGATGGAGTCATGCTCATAAGATAAAAACAAAAGATAAAAGCCGGAAAAAAAAAACGAATTTCTTCTTTTTGGAAAAATTGTTTATTTTTTTTCCAAAGAGACAGATCATCACAATTTGCAATACTATCCATGGATTCGGGCCGGGTATTACTAGTTCACGATGGGCTTCATTTCGGGTCAAAGTAGCGACCCGCCAAAAACAAAAAACAATTTTTGTGCAAACATGAGAAGGTTCGCGTCGTGCTCGATCGAATAACGCATTTACTGCAATCTACAGACGAGAGCGCCGGCGATAATTTAAGAGAATTCGACTCACGAAAGACCCGTTAATCATATACGTTAAGATTCAGCCGTTCGTGTACCAAGAGAAGTGGAATGAAGTTGAGGAGCACATGTACATGTATGGACTAACCTAGAAATTGCCCAAGAACCGAGCTGGGATCATTGCTTGTCGGGCGAAAACCTGGAGAGCAATTGAATCTGCCTCAGGAGAGGGGATAGGGTTTCCATTATCTTCTCGGAGGGGTGGTTGTGAACGCCTTCGTAAGTCGTCACGACGATGCTCGTGTCCTCGGACAACCTCTGCACTTGCTTCTTCACGTCGCACGTGGTATGCACGCAGCGATAATAGCTCCTTTTGGCAACATGTTACACAATACCCGATCACATCAGATTAGAGATGGATTGCGAGAATAAATGCGTAGGACAATGTACATTCTTGAAAGACACGGAGGAGGACGTTATCAATTCATGCATCGCATCGCCGATCGCTTGAATCCCGTTGTTGATCTTGGGCATATAAGCATGCACGGAGATGGTGATGGTGGTGATTATTTGATATTATTAGAAAGACCCGGTAGTTCACAATATATCATTTTGAGAACAAATCATAGAGAAGTCAATTAAAATTGTATGAAGGTTGTTTTCTTATAGGACACATACAATTGCCCAATTTTCTCTTCTGCATGATCTATACGAGGTGTTTATATATATACCACGACCGTCTATACCTAGAAAGCCTAGAAGGAGGCCTTCTTCGCCTTCCAGCGGTATCTCACTGATGGCTCGGGCTCTCTCGGAAGGAGATCGAGGCCTTCTTTGCCTTCCACCCAAGCTGAGCAGGTTTCCGATGAGAAAAATTTCCTCATTGGTAACAAATAGTTATCCATCAAGCGGGAAAATCATATTTTCAAAGCCGTAATCTTATACCCATACTCTTGCAAAAACGGACTAAGAGGGTCAGCTACCCAGCCAATCTTCATTATTAAACATCGTTACTGTATAGGTATACCAATTCCAATTTGGTCACAGGAAGTTTTTTCTGGAGACCAAGTTTCTATTTGGTCGCTACAGACCCCCATATTATTGCAGTGACATCGACAAACACATGGCAATTGCTTATCCTGTGATCTGTCCGTAAATATGTATCTTCATCTATACAAGTGACGATGCTTGTTTCACATCATTATTTTGTGCTTAGGCATTCATAATGACTCGTGATCCCAAGAGAAAGACAGCTCGAATACATTCTCAGCGCATGGAAATCTTCTTGAAAGAATATGCTTGCCATTGGCTTTTCTACAAGGGAACTATTGAGCTACGTGAAGGAACAAACGAAACCTTGATAGAAACTACGTATGTATATGCAAATGTATGTTGTCTTAGCCATCACGAATACAGACCTGGGGTGTGTGCTGTTCTTGACAGCTTTCTGCCCATATTTCCTCCAACGATAGCCATCGTCGAGAACGTCGTCCTCGCTCCTCGTCTGGAACTCAAACCTCGGACTCACTGCCTTTCGAGTTCTGCTACTCGTGGCGGCCTTAGATCGCTTCTCCAATCTCCTCCCCGTGATCCCTTCCACGGCTGTTCCATCCTCGGACATCACTAAAGGAGCCTCATGACGCGCGTTGTCCCCATTAATGGCACTACCTCCATTGATCCCAGCACTAGTGCTACCACCAGAAGCAAGACTGGCCAAATCGTTTATGTCGGTGAAGACTTGGTGGTCGTCTATAGGAGGCGGGTGCAACGAGGAATCGGTGACGAGATAGGGAGGTTTCTGAGGCAACAGCAGCGGCAACGAGACACGTTGCGGAGGTGGAGGAGGAGGAGCTTCTTGTCGTTCCATCATGGGAGATTTCAGATTGTGTCAAGGGCACAGGACTTTCAAAAAATATTGGCCTGGAAAGGGTCATGGAAGGTGAAGAGGTTGGACTGACCCACGCACGCGCAAGGATATATAGAGGTGGAACATATGGAACGCCTTCAACGGGATTTCGACTTTATTAAAACCATATATAAAAATAAAGTTTAATAACTTATTAAAGAAAATTTTATAGAACAAAAGGTATATAATCTCTCCCTGATATGAATGCCCCAGAAATGGTGAGGTAAAAGCCACCAAAACATCCACCTGTTTCTGTTCAACTAATCTTTGCAAGTGAAGGGAAGGCCGAAACATGTAGGCAATGCGTTCACCATCTAAGCATGCCTCCCTCTCTCTATCATGCTGACTGACGTATTGTCTCGTATAGATTATGAGGCACGACACCTCCACCGGGTACAACGTTGGTCCAAACCCTTTTGACTTTTCCGTGTTTGAGCCAAGCAAGAGTCAAAGACACATGCCCACTTGAGAGGTACCAAATCCGGGCTCTGATCAAACGCTATTCACCAAACAATGACATTTCAAATTGTTGATAAGCTGAATAGTCTGGTGAAGGTAGTACAGCATTCAAGTCTTTAAAAGTGTTCAGAATGAAATCATTTGACTCGTGAATATACAACCCGTAGTGGCGTAATGCGAAACGCGAAACGGAAAGCTTTCTTTATTCGGTGATCCAACTTGTTATTCTAGTAGAGGGGAATATACTCAAATGGAAGAGTTTGACAAGAAAACTAAATGACCAGTAAAGATTAGAACAAAGGCTTCTTTCCGTTCAACATGGCCATCAGGTGCTCCAGAACCCGACCACCTCCATCACGTAGACCAGAATGCATGTATTCGTTGGTTATCCATAGTCTGATACCAGCTATTTGAGAAGCTGTCTCCATCGACAACTTGAAATTAACATACATATCTTCGTAATAGACTGCAGCTGCAACAGGTACCTGTCAACAAAGATGAATAAGTCAACTGACAACCAGAATCAATCTGTATTCGGGAGCCAATTGTTTTCTTTGCATTGTAGGTGTGATGTTAGATCTTGTTTTAAGAGAGAATTTCCAAGCACCTTGTTATTGTTGAGAGCGACAATGTCATATAGTTGAGGCCAATCCTTCTTCTCCGCCAATATCTGAGCAACTTTTTTGAATGGCTTTAGGACATGAATTTCGTCAAACATCCATGGGAAAATCATCTGGAGCATAGACACAAGCCATCTTAAGTTCTTAACAATAAAATGTGGGAAAGTAAGTCATACATCCCAACAGAACAGGCATGAATAGATATATTAACACATTAATTGCAATATAACAGAGCTTCCTCCTACCTCGCCTGTAAAAAGAACAGGACGACCCTCTTTTGCCGCCTTTGTGGCATCAAACTTGCTGTCATCGTCACCTATCACTCTATGAGCAGACCACTCTGATGAAGCACCCTATACATAAATGAAGCAATAAGTCGACTGCATCAAATACTTGTGGCAATTCTTTATTGCGCTAAATTACCTCATTCAATGACTAACTTGACTTCACCAGAATAATATTAAAAATTGGTCATGCAAGCAGAAAATGGCAAGCTTCAATCATAATCAATATGGAAAGGGAGGAGATGTTTACCTGACAGTAAATGGGCTCATGTAGAAGTGCATAAAGAGGATTTGTATCAAATGCAAACCAATTCTCAAACTGCACACATCAAATGACTAAGGTTTAGTTTGATGTGTACTGTAACCAACCAACAAATCATGTAGTCACAAGTCATTAGATCTTACAGCTTTCAAGAAGAAGTAGCTAATTTGCTTTGATGCACCAGGTACTAAAATAGGATCCCAAACCCTCTCAAGCCTGTGTTCAGGTCCACAAGAGAGGATGATTGTATAATCAATACGTACTATTACTTTTTGCAAAGTATATGTGTTTAGAACTTGAAAATATGCCCTCTTACATGTAGTGCAATCGCTCAAAGCTAGCACTGAATCCTAAGCCAGAAAGACCGAGAGTTTGGAAACCCCTAGGCGTTAAGATGCCACCAGAAGGAAGAATCACCTGCAATTCAATAGAAACAAGAGAAATTCAGCACAAACACTAACAGCACTGGGGTTCTGTTTATATGCTTGATATCTCACCCCACCACCTTCAGAGTCTGCCAAATACTTTACAACTTCACGAACAACTTCTGCATCTTGAGGATACCTCTTGTAGTACTTCTCACTTTGAAGAGTAACCTGCTCTGAGCCTGCTTTATATACAGCATCTGCAGTGCATCCTTTTGCAATGGGTGGAATTCCACCAGTTATAAGAACTTGTTTGAGTCCTTGAGGAGCAAAACTTAAATAAGTTACTGCACAAAAACCACCGAAACTCTGCAAAACGATAAAAGAGTATCACTAAAATTAATCATGACCCAAAAGTACGGGGGGAGAGAACAGAGGGAAACAAATTGAAGAACGGATTACATTTCGTTGGTAACTATCAAGAGTAAGCACAAGCATTTCAGCAATTCAGAATGCAATATTCTTGTCACTAAATTATTGGACCACTAAAGTCTAGAGCAGTCGAATGAAAAACTGAAATACCTGGCCAAGAATGGTCCAAGGTCCAGCATCCGGAACAAGACGCACTCGAATAAACTCAGCATCATTTACAATATTATCCGCCCGAAAATGTATCAAATAATTAGCCAGGTTCTCTGCAGATTTTATTTGCAACATCGATGAAGCAGTCAATGGAGTAGATAAGCCTGTCCCGCGCTGCAGTTCAACGACATTTATGAGATTGAGCGCTGAAATATTGACTAATTTTGTAGGTAATGCCTGCAACATCATGCCTGATCCATCAAGATTACACGAAATTCTTCACATGCTCTGTGTAGCCATCCGCTGGATTCAGTGGGTCTTGGGGACTCAAAACCAGGTCCACCTTGTAGAAACAACAGGTATGGCAGTTGTTGCTCTTCTTTTCCAACTGAGGCAAACAAAATCAGAATGGTAGAAACAAGTCAAAACAGATACAGTAAAAGATTGTTTAGGCCAATCAACGCAATGAAAAGATACTGTACTTTGCATTAGTGGGGTGCTTCTCTCTTCATACAAGTCCACAGATGCGAGAAAAATATTGAATTTATTAAACGAAGCATTAGCATTGGGTGTGCTTCTGAGGAGCTTAAACATAAAAACCCAATACGTATGTGCATTGACCTTCTCGTTTTAAAGATGAATACACATGACAGCTCCATGGTTGAGAAACCGGTACAGCAGGTCATGGTACAAACACGCGCTAGTCCAACAATCCGAATCCTGTTCAAATTACTTTCTTGGAACAACCCATGAAAATGAAGAATCACCACATCTCACTGAATGTGGCACCACCACAAAAATTAACACTCTGTCTTATATTGGGGACAGTCGATCACTATCCTGCACTACCAACATAGTGGAGGCATGAACAGTATTCATTACTACAAGGTGTGGAACTTCCAGTAGACTTCCATACATTCGCATCGATCTCGCTCAGTTCAAACAGACCTAGTGGTTAAGGTTGCCTTTTTTTTGTCCCCTTTTGTTCTGAGAAACGTCGTGGTCCTCGTGTCATCGTGGTCCTCGTCGTCGCACTAGTGCGCCGATGCATAGGATGCTTTTAACAGTCACAAACCACAGCGACGAGACGCCCCCACAATGTAAAGACAAGAGAAGGCTTTTCTACATTGGTAGGGTCAACAGATGTCGACTCACGACTAAGCTTCGTATTGCCGAAAGGAACCCAGTAAAGGAATACAAGCAGACCTTCGACAAGATTCGCTCATCGAAACAGCCGCACTAAAACGAAGGAACCATAAGTCATCACTGTCGTACAAGCCCGAGAATGCTTCGACCAAGCTGAATCTACCAATTCCAGCATCGAGAACTACGACGTGATTTCCGAACAAGAATCGACGTTCGAGAAAACCAAGTTCCATTTCCAAAAACAATCAAAGCCTCGGAATCAGGGGAAAAGAATTTGCAGCAATTTGAAACGAAGGAACTGAGTTCGTAATCGTGAGTGTACCCGCGACGACTTCACGAGCGAAGACGGAGATCTTCTGCGAGACGCCTCGATCCGCCGAATAATCGAGGGGGACGGCGAAGCGATGGTCCCGGAGCCGGAGCTCGGGCACGGAGTACCACTCTCCGGCGGCGTGCTCCGCCGGGGCGCCGCCGTTGGTGGCGCCAGGACTCGCCATGGCCGCGAATCTTCGAGCTAATCTGATCACCGTCAGCGTCAGGTGAGAGCGGAGGCTCGGCAATGCTGTGGAGTGCGGGAGAGCGAGGAAGCGGAGGGGCTTTATCAAAGAAGGTGGCGCGTGGCGGATCAGCATTGTCGGGCGCGAGTGAGGCGGGGCGGAAAGGTCGAAATAATGCGCGCGTGGAGGGGAGGATCTTTATCCCGGCAGGGCGACGCGACGTGGCGGATCGGACGCGCGTCGGTTCGGGAGCGGCGTTGCTCGGCTCATCTCGCCCGTTGGATTGGAATGCCGGTGTTTTGTCATGTCGGCACTCAATGCGCCGAGGGGAGGGCGCGACGACAGCCGCGAGGAAGGGCGCGTGAGCGCGCGCGAGCGAGGCCCGTTTGCTTTGACCGCGGGATGGACCGTTGACTTCTCATTGGCGAGGGAGGGAGGGGGGAGGGACGAACCGGTGGAGGAGCCATTTGACTAACGCGCTTTGGGCATGATTGTCCTGAAATGCGTTCCATGAGGCCGGATGCGTCGAGAACTTTTGTTCCCGTTTGTCAACCAGATGTCCCATTTCACTATATGCTTATTCTATGTAGAAACTTGGGCAAGTCGATCGATTTGGTGCCCGCAAAACACGAACCCGACGGTCTAATTCGGATGGAATCTCGAGGGGGGGAAAAACGGACAGATCCAGCTACGGGGGCGTCGCGCGAACAAAATCCCGAGTGGGTTTCGAAGATCCGCATCATTAGCTACAATCAACCGATGATAAATTGCGAGTACCTAAATAACTTTATACCGATAAGTCATGCCCACTCTCGTTGAACAGAAACAGAGCAACAATTTACTTTAAAACAGCTTATACTCATCTTTCGGGGACAGGCTTCTGGGCTAACGAAATCATCTTACAAAACAGAGCACGTTTCCTACGGCTGCAGCACTCAGCTTTTCTCTACAAAGCACGAAGAGCGGCAAGGAAAGAACAGGAGTATGATAGAGGACAAGAGAATTCGTGATGAAGTGCTTTTAAGTCTTCCGGCAGCTCAGCTACCGCCGGCGGCGGTGACCGCATCGCCGGCGGACCAAGAAAAGCCGAACCATGGCTGAGACGGATCCGGAGATGAATCTCCGTAGTGAGAACCTAGTAATCCCTCCAGACCCACGAAGAAATCATCGCTCAGAGCCGCACCAGATGACCCAGACTCGTCTTCTCCGTCATTGTCCTGCATACTGCTGCTTTGGCTATATTCCTTCTCTTCTCCGCTTTCGCTGCTGGTGCTCTGAGGAACAAGCACCGCCTCCTCTTCCGCTGAAGTTACTGGGTTTGTAGTTGCAGTAGCAGCGGAGTCGACGCTGACCTCGGCTTCGGGCGTCGAGGTCTTGGGGCGCGTGGAGCCGGCGAGTGAGCTCCGGTGCGTCGGCGCAGGGTGGTTGTGCTCCGACGTGTAGGTGACTATGAAGATTTCCGGGTCGGATCTGTTCCGCTCCACTTGCTTCCGGGCCAAGCACCCCTTGGAGCTACTGCATCTGTAATAGCTCCTGTTTCAGGAATCATGAAAAATAAGGACTTTCGTCATAAAAAAACAGAGAGAATTCTGGAAACGGAAAGATTCGATCTCCTGAAGTACCTTGGATATGGAGAGCCTTTGATGGGTTTTTGACCGTATTTCCGCCAAGCCCACTCGTCCGAAGAGACTTTCTCTGCAGGAACTTGACGAACCACCTTCATCTGGCTCTTCCTGTGTTGTCCTCCATAGTCAGTCACCGAGCGGGTAACGAAACACGAGATTTTCGGAAGAAATAAGAGATAAAAGACGGTACCTTTTCTTGGATCTGGGAGCGTGAGAGCTAGCTTTGAACGGAGCCGGAGGAGCAATTGCCGAAGCACCTTGAAACGGCCTCTTTTGCATCAGATGAGCACTCGACGAGCTCTTCCCGCCTTCAACAGCAAGAGGAGATGAGACGGGGTTGTCGCCATGCGAAAAGAGAGGTTCGTACGCGGGCAAGAAGGGCTTGTAAAGCTCGTGGAGCTCCTCCAGAAAGACGCCTCTTCCGGCCTCGAAGGGCTCCGAATCTGACCCTCCCAATGCAGGGAACGGAGTGCAAGAAGCGGGCTCGAAGCGATGCTCCGTTGCCCATGATGCGGCGGCCGCGGCGGCGGCGGCGGAGGAGGAGGAGGAGGCTGTGCAGCCCCTGACCACCGCGTGCAGATCCCAGTCGACCTCCATGGCCTCTCCCACAGCTCCTTGAAGGGCTCGCTCGGCCGTTCCAGAGACAGGAAGCTCCGAGATAAATCTGCGCGCCAGAAGCAGCAGCCACCACGGCAGGCGCGCGCTGCTTCGGCTGTCAGAAGAGGAATTGCACGGCGGAGAGAGGACAGAGAGAAGAGACAAAAGAAGGCGCTGACTTTGGCTGGGGAGAGAGAGAAGAGAGAGGAGGGAGGGGAGGGGGGGAGAGGAAAGGGGGTGTTCTGCAGCCGCATATATAGACGACACGTCCATGAGTAGAGAGAGAGAAACTGAGGAGGTTGGCATCTCGATGCCGCCCGCCCCCCAATCCTGCTTTCCCCATTCCTGCAAGAACACGAGGAAAAACCGGTGGTGGTTTCGGGTTTGACTTTTGCTGATTTGTCAAAAGGGGGTTTTGCTCGCGAGGCACGATGGGGGAAATGGTCCACGCACGCCGGGGGGGCCCACGCTGCGCCCAGTGGGGGGCGGGCGGGCGGGGCACGTGAACTGCCGACGAAAAAAAGAGCCGGAAAGAATAGAATGGTTTTCGCATCATGTGAGGGATGGGGGGATATCGAGGCTAATTTACTCCATGGATATAATAATAACCGACGCGACAGACTTTTTTTTTTTTTTTGGTCGAAGACAGACTTTCGTTAGCCAGTAACGACATTGTAAATGAAATTATTCTATTGAGGAGCTACTACAGGATAATGCAGCAAATAATCTATAAATTTTGATATAACGTGTAATGTGATCTTTAAATTTTCAACTTATTTGATATGATCCTCAAACTTTGTACGCGTGTTCAATGTAGTCCATGAACTATATGAAAATATTTAATATTACCCTTCCATTTATTCTAGATTGGGAACAATATTTAACATTTTCGTATAATTTAGAGATTAAATTGAACATGTACGTACCAAAAGCTTAGGGATCACATTGAATAAATTGAATGTTCAGGAACTGCATTATACATTGAGCCAAAGTTCGAGGGCCATTTGTGTTGCGTTCCCATGATTTGAATTCGCCCCGTTTCTTAAGCTCGAGTAGCTTCAAGTTCTTTCGAGTTCGAGTTCGAAAATACTTGATTTGAGTAGCTCACGAACCCCGTATTGGAATTATGGTGCAACTTAATTATGTGCGCGCATTGGTAAATATTATAAACATTTACTTATCATTGCTTTTAAATCGTGTTGTGCTCCGATAACTTGAGTTTGAAATCGAGCTCGACTCGAGCTTACAATGAAAATTACCTATTGAATAAGTTGAGCAGTTTCAAGCTCGCGAAAAGGCTTGCTCAAATTGAGCTCGGCCTCGATATCATATTTGAGAGCCCAATCAAGCTCTTTGAATATCAAATTGTTCATAGACAAGAACGGTGGATGTTGAGTACTAAATAGTGTCGTCTAGACTCGATCATAGCTCTGGTTCTTACAAAGTCTCGAATGCGACAAAATTCTTAAGTCTCGAACTTAAATCCCTTTAAATCATAAATTTTTAGTATATCTTGCATTACTCGTTCGTGTGATGCAGAGGTAGTCAAATTGGAGAAATTATTACGTGCATGCACATTGAAATCACGTGGACCCACTACTTCAATCATAGGGGTGCTTGGATGCATACAACTTACACGTAACCCCATCATCATTGACTTGTATAACCACCATTGATTTGAGAGGGTCCTTCTCGACATAATTTACAAGAGAAATCTTTGGCTCCAAATCAGCAAACGCGTACATACATATCCACAACCTTAAGGACGTAATCCATGTTATTTTATTAAATGACATGACACTTCGCAAGTAGCGTTTAAAGTAGTTGGCCTATGTAAGAGCTGAACATAACGATTCGTCGATATAGGATTTGCAGGCCAGAGAAATTATTGCGCAAGTGTGATTTTTGTTAGGAGTAGAATCTAGATCGTCCAGGATTGTGAATTCTATGTAAGGCCCGTGTGAATTTTATAAAATTTGACGATCTAGATCCGTTTTAACATGCATGATGAATTCATTGAATAGTGTGTTAATACCATAACAAATCTCAAATCGATGCATCCGTGCCATATTTTTCCCCAAAGTAATTTTCGAGTGACAAAAAATCCAAAAGCAATGCACTCGTGCCACGTGAACCCAAAACTAATTTTCATGTCATAGGAAATCCTAAATCGTCGCACTGGTGCTACATTTACCTTTAACAAACTTCGTGCCACAAAAAATCTCAAATCATCAAAATATTTGATTTCGGAATTTGCTAAAAATATGCTAATTTTGGCCAAAGAGCTCTACCAAGTATCGAAAATCTACTAAAACACGTAACTTTTGGTAAATGTGGGCACGAGCATATTAGTTTAAGGCTTTTTGTGACACGACATTGAATGGGTTAAATGTCGCACTGCAAATGTATTAGCTCAAGGTTTTTTGTGATACGAAACATAGTTTGGGATAACTACGCACGGATATAGTAATTTAGGGTTAATATTGTGAAAAACCCCAAACAAGTATGTCTATGACAAATTTATCTAAAATTAATTTTTTTTACTATAAAAACACTCAAAACTGGTACACACGTGATAAATTTACCCAAAATTAATTTTTTAACCGCAAAAAACCTCAAACCGGCACATTTGTGACAAATTTTCCATCCCATTAGTTTCCGTTAAATTGGATTGATACCATGAAAAATTACAAACTAATACACACATAATAAACGGAGGGCAAAACCCAAAATTGGAACAACCACTACATGTCATTTAACAAAATAATTTGACAGTAAGATTTAATGGAAATTAACAGAGGGTATATTTATCACAAATGTATCGATTTTAAATTTTTTATAATCAAAAAATTAATTCGAGATAATTTTCTTTTTGGTCAGAACAAAAATATTTGGATTTTTTGTTATATTAATCCAACATAATTTACTCCTTTCGGTGGTGTTAACCGTCGAATAATTTATTGCCCACGCGGAGTCGAGCTGTCCCTCGCTAACTTTGCTTGTGAGACAGAGAGAGACGCACAGGAGGGGCTGGGGAACGCACGATTCTCCATAAAGGAGCGGCCGCGGACCGGGATTGGCCGCGTGCGCCGCACGCCGCCTACGTCGCTCGAGTCCGAGGTGCGCATCTCATCGCCCTTTGTTTTTTTTACAATGTTCTCTGCGGTATCTAATTCTCTACGAAGCTGCCGCGCCGAACGCTGAAGCGAAGCCTGCCATAACGCACGACGTACACGCACACGATGCTCCCCCCCCCCCCCACGAGACATCCCACGTGTCCCATGCTGACATCAAATGATCTTAGCTACGGCCCAATGCACGACTTCGTTTTACCGTGTTAGGGTGCGTCGGTTTTCGCGAAGGACATAGTTTTCGAAAGATATTTTATTAAAAACGATGGTATGTATAGCTCACGGAAATCAATGAATGGGGAAATATTTTCATGGGCCGCGAAAATATTTAGAAATGAATCGTTATCGACGATAAAAATAATTTTCATTAATCGACTTTTTTTAAAGTAACGCGTAAGGATGATTTTTTTTATTAAAAACGTTAATACTACAAATTGAATGGGGAAATATTTTCATGGGCAAATTTACTTAGAAATGAATCGTTTTTTTTTCATTAATCATTTTTAAAAACCGTGTGATTTTTTGCAAATACTACAAACCGATGCACTCGTGACAAATTTATCCCGAACTAAATTTTTTACCATAAAAAACCCCAAACTGATGCAACTATGATAAATTTACCCTTCATTAGTTTTCATTAAATTTCATTGTTAAATTATTTTGTTAAATGACAGGCGGCAGTTGACGAATATATCAGTTTTGAGTTTTACCCTCTATTTATTACGGGTGTACCGGTTTGTGATTTTTTTTTGTATTAATTCAATTTAACGGAAATTAACGGAGGGTAAATTTTTCGCAAGTGTATTAATTTGGAGATTTTGATAGTTAAAAAATTAATTAGAAGTAAATTTATCGTCGGTGTATTAGTTTTAGGCTTTTCGTGATATTAATCTTTATTTTTATTATTCATTTTTCGCCATATAAATGAAGTCTTATGTAATTACTTTTATTTACATTTTGACTCGTATATGTCCACTGACATTACAAGGCCCAAGAGAGAAAAAAAAAAAAAACGTGCGAGTTTTAGTCCATTTGCCTGGCCACGTGTTCACAATGCCACGTCATGATCGCCCGGGATCTTCTCTTTCGTGGCGCTTGGTTTTCTCGTTACTTTTCCTTGTCATGATAGCGAGGTCATAAAATTCCTAACGTTCTTCGCAAGTTACATCTCTTTCGACTTTTACTTAGTTTAATGATTATCCTACCGGTCTTTCACGCCGTGATCCGGCCGTATAGAGATAAAATGCGAGATAAGAAATCCTAGATAAAAGATGTGATAAATTCAGATAGAATAAAAAAGCAACTTGATAAGTTCGGCTATATTCTAAAAGGCGGAGTGATAAACTGTTGTATTCGGATATTACTTCACCGGTACCGCATGAGGATCGCCATTGCGACACTCGATCATTGAGCCACTCCCAACCACCACGAGATTGTTGTCCCCTTCGATCATCATCCCTAGGCAACCGATCATGCTTCAACGATTGATGGCGAAAAGAAGTTCGAAGACGATTGTCGTTATCTCTAGCCACTTGGACGAATCTGGAGGTGAAAAGAAGGTTCCACACAGACGATTGTTTGCTTCATTTTCTAACCATTTAGATTGCCAAGAATTTCTACATCTAGAGATATAAATATGATATTTGGTATTGGGATTGTGGAATTGGGAGAAGATTCCAATTCTCATGAAATTGATTGAGAGAGCGATGGATGGGATTGCAAATTCGAGGCATTATAAGGAGTGTCAAAAGTGATAGGCAGGATGCCAAAGCGAGCCATATCAATCGGGGTATTTCTTAATTGTAAAAAAACTATGAATATTTCTCAATAATCAACAAATTGGCTCTACAACATAGCATGGTTCATCCTGCTCCCGCTATCCTTAGGTTTTTTTCGACCCGTGTCTCGCAACTTCACACTATCATGACAAATTGCACTTCTAAGGAAACCCAAAACTGTGTCTATGACTAATCTTCCCAAAGGTATAGCCTCTGTGTTTGATTTCATTTTCCTTTCTTCCGCTTTTGAACCAAATAAATAACTAAAAACACCACACGACGGAGGATTTTTAAATATTTTCAATCCTATCTTAATTGCACCAAATATACGATGGTTTTTTTAGGTGCCCGGGAAGATTTAAACTCGCGACCTCGGATTTTAAATTGATAGGTGAAATCGTGGTTTAATATTTAATTACCCAAACGAAAACGACATTGAGTCTCCCTTTCGAATCGCTCGCGCTCTCGGCTCGGACTCGAGTTCAAATGAACCGAATCCGTCATAATCGTTCATCATGAAAATTCTCCCGGTCGGGGGTTGGGTCTTGATGGTTCTTCGTTCCGTTCACACGTTCCTCGGATCCCACCGAGGCGGATCGCTGTCGCGGAATAATTGACACGGGAGTGATGATTCCCTCCCTTCTTTTCCCGATTCTCTTCTCCTCCTCTCTCTCTCTCTCTCTCTCTCTCTCTCTCTCTAGCATCGAGTGGAGGACAGGAGCATGATGATGGTGATTTCATCAGATCAAAGAAAGGAGTTGATGCGTCTCCAGAACCGGACCCCGCCACCACTTTTCACCCCTACCAAACCAAACCGGGTAACCCCCGCCTTTCCGTCGTTCAAATACCGAAGAGTCGAAAAAGGGGTTTCGCGAGAGAGCGGTTTTCCCTTCCCTCGCGAGCCGATTTTCATGAACCGATCGATGCCTCGAACTACATGCATCGACGCGTTTTTTTTGGGTGCGTGTGTGGGAGCGGGAGTGGTGATTGATGGGGAGGAGGGTGGGATTGGGTTGGTGGGGTTGGCGATTCCCTTCCATTAAAGGTGGGTTGATGCTGCGCTCATCATCGGTTCGCCTCCTTTGGGTCGTTGCGAAGTTCTAGCGGACAATGGAATGAGAAAAGGAATGATTGCTTACGTCTTCTTTAGTCTGGTGGTTTTCTCTTTGTCATGGAAACTCGGAGAGCTCCACCGAACATAGAATCCACGGAGATTTGCATTTAGAGGTAGATGTCTGCACGTTTTTGTGCAAATTGCGATGGTTATGATGTATGCATCTTTTTTTTAGATTCTTTTTGCACAGTGTGTACCGGGAATGGGCCGAGAAAAGTGGAGGGTCCCTCGACCATGAAAAAACATATTCAGTGATTTGCGAGCGTCACGTTACCGGTTAATATGGTGTGCGTTTATTCACTTCGAGCTAATTAGAAATTGACACGTGTATACTAACATGGACTCGGATTAAACAAGTCAAAAATCTCTATCCACCCCTCTTTTCCTCCTCCATCTGCGACTGTAGCCACCTTGAGCCCACACCGGCGGAGTAATCGGGGCCTCCCTATGCTGTTGCTACCGGCAGAGTTGCCATGGACATTGCCGTCGAGGCTCGTGGCCATGGACAAGCTTCAAATACGGAAGTTTGCAATCTTTGTGCTCGCCTCCATCGAGGATCTTTGCCAGATTTGAAAGTTCTCGGTCGTCCTCGCTCGTCCGTGGCCATTGCCTCCAAATTTGACTCGAATGCGGCCATGCTCCATATCTATCACGGGCAAGGCTCCAGGTTTGGACACGACCATGGTCCCAGATCGGAGTCGGGAGAGATAACTCACCGGAGGGAACTTGAAGGGCGGACAATGGAAGGGGATACAAGGGAGAGAGACTCCACGACTGTTTGAGTTGGAGGAAGGGAACTTGGTGCGGCCAACCATGGTGGGAAGGTGGGCGTTGAAGATGGTGGTTACAGCGCCCTGAGCGGTGGACATGGCCGAATTTTGGGGGTGGGGGGTGGATTCTCAAGTGGGTGGAGAGGTGGTGGGTGCGATTGAGACGAAGAGAGAGAAAATCCGTAATTCTGATTTTTTGTATTAAAGACACGTGTCAATTTTTAATTGCACCAATTCAATATGATACTTGCCACATCAGCTGATGACGTGGCACTCACAGATCACTTGATATTTTGTCACTGCCGTGGCCTTGGGCCTCTTGTGCTCTCAAATCTTGGATAAGCTCCAACCATGAAAGAAAACCTGATTACGAGCGCGGCGCGAGGCCTACACGGTCGCCTTTTGATCTGGCTCGAGCCACACGGGTCTGAAGGCATCTTTTGGCGGGCTCTAGCAAGGGCCTAGAGTTATTGGATGTGGCCCGGAAGCAGATCACATCCTTGCAAAATTAGAATTAACACACGCATCGAGGGGAATAAGATCTTAATTTATGCTATGAATGATTACTCGTTGCTATGATCAATTTCTAATTTATAGTATGAATAATTACTAAATAGCTCCATTCATTTTTATCCCGGATAATTGTTCTAATATGTTCACAAAACTTTTGCAAATGTTCTTGCTTGCTTGATGAAAGGGAAAATTCTCTTAGATCTATTATGCACTTGTCAATTCATTCATAAACCTTTAAATTGTATCAATTTAATCCTAAATCTTTTTCATCGATACTTCAATAATTACTTTCTCACATGCCATTCTCCCTTATCTTAGTTTTCTCGTTTCTTTCGCCCACAGTACCCATGTGTAAAGTAAATGAGTTGACATGGGAGAACGACACAAACAATCTCTAAACTTTGGCCCAATATATGATTTGGTCCCTGAATTTTTAATTTGTTCAATATAATCTCTCAATTTTAGCCTAATGTTCAATATAGTCCTTGAATTTTTAATTTATTCAATATCATCTATGAACTTTTGGTAAATGTTCAATTTAGTTCCTATATCGTGTGAAAATGTTTAATGTAGTCCCTGAACTTTTTTATAAAGTTCAGGGATTAAATTGAACATTTACTAAAAGTCCGGAGACCACATCAAACAAATTAAAAATTTAGAGAACACATTGAATATTAGGTCAAATTTCATCGACTATATTGAATAAGTTAAAAATTGAGGGATTAAATTGCACGTTGAGTTAAAGTTCTGGACCGTTTCTTATCCTAGTCGACATTATAGAGATGGCCATTGGCTGCCATACATAAAAAAAGAACAAAAGGGAGAAGGAAGGGGCCCAAATGGAACTCAAGTGTTGGCCCGTTCCGTTCCAAAATCTCTCTCCTCGCGCGCTCGTATTTTCCGATCCGATGCCCCCTTCCGGGAAATTTGAAATTCCCCCAAATTCATTTTCCCGGGAAAGTGAAAAATAGAAAAGAGAACGCCCACGAAACGCGCGAGCGGAGAGATGGCGGAGATGGCCGGCGGCGGCGGCGGCGGCGACGCGAGGAGCAAGACGATATGCTCCATCTGCTTCGAAGATCTGAAGCCCATCGTCGAAGACCTCCAGGCCATCCCCATCTGCGGCCATGTCTTCCACGAGCTCTGGTCCGTCTCCCCTCCCTCCCTTGTCCCTCCGCTTCGCAATCGCTATCGAGCGAATCGCTGCGGTCGCTACGGTCGATCTCTAACTTTTCCCCCCCCCCTCTCTCTCTCTCCCCTTTCGATGTCGAATCCGCAGCTTGCAGCAGTGGTTCGAGTACTGCCCCAGCACGAGGAAGCGGAGCTGCCCCATCTGCAAGCAGGCTTGCCAGGCGAACAAGGTCTGCCGGCTCTACTTCCAATCCGTCGGCGACGCGAGCGATGCCGCCGCCGCTCCTCCTCCTCCGCCGCCGCCGGCGTCGCGCGGGCTCGAGGTCGATCCCGAGGTGTTGCGCGTGGAGGTGAGGAGACTGGAGGCGAAAGCGTCGGGGCTCGTTTCTGCTCTGGAGCATCAGGCCAAGGATCTCGCACAGCTCAATGAGGAGGTACGAGGTTCTCGACCCGGTCGTGACTGGTTTTGATCATGTGGTCGAAGGAAAGGATGGAAGAGAAGTTCTTGTGTTCTGATAAAGTCATCTCAAGTAGAACGCCAACGAGTAATTTGTTCATCTAAACGTGCTTAGGCATATTTGAGATCTTCTTGGCAATTGAAGCTTATGTGGGTGGATAATGTTGTTGCAATGTGGTTCGGACAATAGATTGCGTGTTACCTCTCTGTTTACTGAGTTAGCTACAGTTGAGATGGTGTTTCAATGTCGAGCATGTAAACAAAATCAGGTAATACCCACTGCAGAAGGAAGCCGAACCTCACAGGAATAGGTTGGCAGAGATTTAAGATACTGATTTGGCTTTCTTAATTGTGATTGTGTTACTGTAGAATACATAGAACCGTGGTGGCTCTTTTCACTGCTTATGAGAGGAGAGAAATGGAGCCTGCCATTCTCTTCCACCAGATCGACCCTGCTCATGTTATCTCGGCAATTTTGGACCTACCTGCTAAAAAAATGAAAGCATTATGCAAATCACTTTTTACCTCCATTCATCTTGGTTTTTCCTAAAGTATGTACTGCTGAAAACATCCGTTTCGCCTTAAACGAACAGACAGCAAGGGCCAAGAAGTTTTGGATATCTCATTGAGGTGTCATCAGCTAGAGCTTTGTCTTGACTATCTCCTATTTGGCTCTCATGTGAATCTTTTGTTCTGTGGATTTTTTGTCCCAGCTTTGCCTTTCCAGGGAATTGGCAAAAAAGGAGGCGGCACTGAAGGATGATGTCTTGAAACAAAAAGCTTCCATTCAGCGGTCGCTTCATTTGAAATCTGAGGTTGTAGAGAGTGATGTAGGCTTTATTCTGCTCTACCAAATTATGAAAATATCCTTCCATAATTTTTTGGGTACTTCTCGGTCAAATTTGACAGGAGCTTGATAAGACCACTTTGGAATGCTTAAGGTTGCAAGAAAGAAACATGGCATTGGCTAAAGAGCTTGCCGCACTTAAATTGTAAGTAGATTCAGGAAGAGGCAACCTTTTTATTAATTTTGGATTGTTATCTACTCAGGACACTGATATCATGTATTATGATGGTTGAGATAGGGTGTCTGACTTGGACTTGGAGGAAGGTGAAGTCCTAAAGCTTGCCAGTCTGGGTAATGAGGGCAACACCAGAGATACCATAGACATCCTTAGAAAGTCCTTAGTCATACGAAATCAGTGAGTTATTTCCATCTGAATCCTTAAATAGATTGACTACTTCTGAAGTCAATAATTCTAGGCATGCACATGGCAAAATTGGTCAACCATTATTTCTTCTGAAATTTTATCTACTCCCGCTCCAATTTGTTCCTTTCGTTTAGGATTGTCAAATTGTTTATTGCTGCACCTTTACAGGAGTTATAAAGAATTGATGGCTAAGTGCAATGTTCTTGGGAGAGGAGAGGCTCGTTCAACGAGGAAGCTTGATAAGGCAAAAGAAAAGATAAGTAAATTGAAGGTAAGTCGATGTACGATTTGCAAGTGTTTCTTCGCGAGATGATATACTTTCAGGCCAAAAAAGTGACAATCTGTTGTCTGGTTGTCAGATCAGGGTCCAAGAATTAGAAGCATCTATTGAAGCAAAAGATAATGAAGTCCTGAGGTCTCTGAAGCAAAAGAGACATAAATCTGATGCTACCAATCAAAGTGAAGCTACCTGTTATACAACTTCAGCAGTAGGAAAATCGTCCCCTGAAGATCAATCAGCGCCAGCCCCTGTACCATTGCCAGACTCTAATTTATTTGGTAAAGTTACAAAGTCAGATGCTTCTTTGGCAAAAGAAGGTTTCAGAACCGTGAGAAATGTGGGTGCAAATAACAATGGACCGAGTTCCATTGCCTCAAGACAAGTCGACGCATTCATTTTTATCAATGAGGATGCCTCAGAACTTCCTCAGCCTGGTGCAAACAATGTCGTCAATAAAAATGAAGTATTTAAATCAGACAACTCTTCTTACTTTAATCAGGAAGTTGTGGCGCCTAAAGCATCAAATATCCCCTCTGACAGTGGATCTCATAAGTTGGATATTGTCACCATAGATGATGATGTGGTAATTATGAATGACCATAACCTAGGCCAGCCAGTGCTGAACATTAGAAAAGAGACTTCCCTGCAGCATCCTCTTGGCAGGCCAGGTAATTAGTTTCTGCCTTTATTGGTATCTGCATGTTTTGTCAATGAGTTGATGGAGCTTGTGCTACCAAGTATTATCATATAAATACTTTTGTTAGAACTTTTGCGTGCATATCCTGAAAACAAATCGGCTGGCATCTAACTTACATAATCCACTAGGAGAAATATGTTTTTCCGGTGGATTGCTTGCTCCAGATGGAACAACAAGGTATTTGGGAAAATGGTGTAAGCGGGGACAGAGTGAGACATTGAAGGCCGTGCAGAGCTCAAGCATCAGTAATGGTGGTCTAATAGCTGTCGGATCTGATGGAAGAGGTGGTAGAATCAAAGCCCTGAGGTCTTCCATGCAAACTTCAGTGGTATGCTAGTGTCAGCACAAGAGGTTTTCGATTCTTTCGACCGTGACAAATCAATGAAGACCCGCTCAAAACTCAGTTTGTTCCCAAGTTATGGTCTGGTGTTCTAGAGAGTTCTCGGCTAAATATTTGTTGTAAATTTCTCGGGAATAAATGTCGGTGGGTGGTCGACGGAACGATACGATCTCGCCACCCATCTGTAAATCGATCAATGGTTGTAATCCGAGGCCCCTCTACTATATTCAGGGGTGTCCTCCTTCTCATTTGAATCATCCAAAACAACAAGAAGCCTTCCTCTTCCTAGGCCTGATTCTTTCACCTCCGAGTGTCCTAATGTTGAGGACTGTTTTCCTAATTAGGAAATCCAAGGAAGTCTAAGTTTTTTCAAAACCATCCCCGTCAGGAATCCATCCAAGGAGATGAGGAGTTCCACAACTATGCTAGAATTATGTTTTGGGTTTAAAGAACTTCCTGATCATTAACCAAAGACTTAAAAAAGAAAAGGGATTTATGATGCCAAAGGGATCGATGAGAAGCTGTTCTTTTGTGTTCATCAAGAACTCGATGGTACGAGGGTGAAGAAACTGCCAAATGAAAACGATGCAAATCGCATCGAGACAAATAGGCCCCAAAGCTTGAAGTCGTGGAGGTCAAAGAAAGCAACTCCTCCAAGACCAAAAGCCTTGAAGATGGAGGTGCAAGAGCTCAAGACCGATTATCCTATGTAAATAAGCATCAATGGTGCATTTTCCATGCAAAAGTTAGAGGTCAAAGAATTAAAGGCAACTTACTGACAACTTCCTATGGATGGGACAATACATTTTTGGCGGTAGGTTCCATGTTCTTAGTCGAGCCATGCTTTGAAATAGATGTAAAAAAACTCGATTCACTACTTGGGATGGATTTGTCAAAGAATTTGATTATTTCTTTCCCAGTATGCTCAAAAAGGCCCTAAAGCTCCATCGCCTTGAGCAACGAGTTCCGCACTCATTAAGTGCGTGAAGGAATTCACCCTCAAACTCCAAATTCCCAATCTTGGGGGTAGGAGGCTCTCATTCCGTATGGATGGATTGAAGCCGCAAAGGCACTACTCGAGCTCAAACGGCTGAATGTCAAAAGCCTTTTGAAGCACTCGTCTTTTCATAAGGAAGCCCCAAAAACAAGAGGAAGCATTGGAGATCTCATCATGATTGTCCGTGCAAAAAGACTCATTTTGTCTCCATTGATGGTGGACGTGAGAAGACATTTATAGCATCCCATGGAACAACCTCAAGGAGACTACAACGCTCCAATCTGCCATTTGTCGGTCCTCATTGGACAAAAGTACCCAAAGAAGTGGATCAATGCATCCTGGGAAGAGGATGAAGAGCTTTGAATCCAAACCGTAAGGTTTTCAACTCAATCAACTCCGTCAACAAAGCTGCCAAAGGAGAAGCAATTTTCACATCTCTTTCGTTGGTCAAGGTAAATGGCGTACCCCTCCTTGCCTTGGTTGATCGAAAAGTTTCTTTCTTGTTTTTTGTCAAAAGTTGGGACTTCACGTAACCGACTTGTAATCGGTACAAGATGCCCAATCGACGAGATACCAGAAAAAATGTGGAACTCAAGTTGGTACTTGGGAAAGCAAACTCCGTTTTAGGTCATTCCTCTCGACGACTATGATCTTATTCTGGCCTTGAATTTTTCGATGTCGAGCCATGATCGACAAAGCAATTGATTATCATCACCGACTCGTCCCCATCCATGGTTCCAATGATTAAAGGAGTGACCGAAGCCAAAGTCCTCTCCACAATCCGAAAAACAAACAAAGAACCAAGAGTTGAGAAGCCCGAACTACTAGTCCGATGGATCATCCTCTTCAACACAACATGCCGATCCATGTCCTATTCCCGAGGTGACGAACTTGACCGACCAACATGGAGGAAGTCAAATCAAAGGAGCCAAATGCCCGATAAACCTAAGGAAATCTCGGAAAATCGCATTGGAATAAGCCCCAAGATCGATTCGAATGAGTGGGGAGAATGTCACCAATCTGAGGTTTTCGACACTAAGGACCGTGACAAATCAATGAAGACCCGTTCAAAACTCAACGAAGCTTGGAATCTTCCCAAGGACGAGAGTTCTCGGCAAAAATGCCAAAGAGAGAGACCTCATGGGGAATTCTAGAAATCGGTACAAGATTGAATTGGTTCTCATTTGACCTGGTCTGATTTTCAAAATAGATCCGAAACTGAGTGACCGGAAAAATGCTTGGCCTGGACAGCCAAGGGGAGTCTCCAAACTATCGTGACACTTTCCCATTCTTTTTTCAATCTGGCCTTTTTTTGTCTGGTTATGGTCTGGTGTCAGCTAAATATTTGGTAAATTTGCTAAATCATAGCCAGACTGTATTCAAGGGCGATGAGACTCTTTTCCTACCTTCATGCATATTCATCTGCCTAATGTTGGAGGCCTGTTTTTCACAATTAGGAAATTCTCAAGTTGGCACTGCATTTTTTTCCAAGTCCCTCAGGAATGCTGATGAAGTTCCACACTATGCTAGAATTATGTTTTGGGTTTTATCTTCCTATCATTAAGTTAAAAAAAAAAAAGCTATTTATGATGCCAAAGGGGTATGTTCTTTTGTGCAGGATGGTAAGGAGATGCCAATGAAGAGATGCAAATCCGAATCCAAGACAAATATCTCTCAATCTAAACCATGCTTGCAAATAGAACACTTTTTTGCAAAGACGAGTCACTAAGTACACTTACTGATGCATGCGTACATTTTGGCGAGGTTCCTGTGGTCGAGCATGCGAGGTAAAAACTCGATTCCTTTGACTGTGCTCTAAATGGCACTAAGTTGCACGGTTGCGCACTCATTAAGTGCCCCTATTGTTCGGGAAATAAAGAATTGCGAGCATGGTAAAAACTCGATTCCGTATGAAGTGCTCTGAATGGCAGCAAAGTTGCATTATTGTACAGCTGGTGATCGAAGAAGACTCGTGTTTCATAAGGATTTGACATTAGCGACTCATTTTTCCTGCAATCTCATTTTGTCTCCATTGATTCGCGGTTTATAGCATGCCATCAACTGTCGGAAGAACTACGCCAATCTGCCTTGTCGCTTCCCATGAAATAGTACAGTGCTTGCAGATGGGAAGAATACTTGGAGGCTGTGAATCCAAAAGTAGATTTAGAGTTAGCAGTCTTCACAGCTGGAGCAATTTGCTTTGTTGTCATTTTGGAGGTTTCTTTAGTCTTTGGGATATGTTTGATACGAGTTCGAAAGGCCAGAATTTATTTTGTTGGGTTAGAAAAGGTGGGGATCAATCGAAAAGAGGAAAAGAGGTGACGGCCTTTTTGTCATTTGCCTTTACTAAATTGCTTGATATGTCGATAGGTAAACTTGTTCAGTCTAGAGGGATCGATGAGACTATCAAATGCCAAAATCGCATTGGATACTAGATCCGATTCTTAAGTGGTATTTTGGTCAAATTGGATTAAGCCGGCCGAAACCGGGAAAGAAAAAAAAAATGTCAAAGAGAGAGACCTCATGGGGAATTAGACCGGTACAAGATTGAATTGGTCGACCTGGTCTGATTTTCAAAATAGAAAACTGTGCTGGACAGCCGAGGGGATACTCCTCCTCGTGTTTCTTCTTTTTTCCTCTTTTTTTTTTTTGGCGTAAAAAAATAAATCTATATCCTTTTTTACCGAAATAAATGTATTGGGCCCGTTTGGCAATGTGTTAAATAGTGAAAATTTCCGTTCTTTTGTTTTTAGAAATAGTTTGGGAACAGAAATGCGTATGGTAAACTTTTTGTTCCCGGGCACATTTTTGCAAAATTTGTGTCTTAGAAAAGCAGTTTTGGAAGAAAACAAAAGTAAAAAAAAAGTTCTTTTATTTACTCGACACAATTTTGAAAATCGGTTTTTTCTTTTCTTATTTTTGTGTTGTTCTTCATTGGATTGAGCCGACCGCCAAGAATCGCCATAGCCGGGGCCGTGGAGGCGAGGGTCGCCCTCGTCGCTTGGGCGAGGCGACCTCAAACCGGCGAGGTTAAGCCTCAGCCGTGACCCACCCGGTCGACCGTCCTCGCGACGTCGAAATATCGCCCGCGATGAGGGTCCAAATCCTCGCCCTCGCCGGGGCGAAAACCCTCAATTCCAGGACCCCAATTGGGACCGCCATGGCCAAAGGAGAAAATGGGTAGAAAGAAAAACAAAATAAACAATTCAAAATATTATTTGGGAATAGAAATTTTATGTAGTTACCAAACGCATTTCTATTCTTTTCTATTCTAGGAATATAAATTTTGGACAATTTATCAAACGCTTTCAAATATTCAAAAATTATTTTCAGGCACAGAATAAAAAAAATTATTTCTGTTCAAAAATAATTTTCGGGCACAGAATGGTATTCATGGGCACCCTTCATTGCCTAGGAATAAAATGCGAAATCCTATACATCCCCGACTCAAATATCTGATGCTTAGTTCATGACCAGTGAGTTTCAATTGAAAGGGTAAGTTTTTTTCTTCTAAATACGATAGTAGTTAGTGTCGCCCGTCAATTCTCGGTCACCCGAAAACCAGGCCCGACCGAATCGACCCGCATCCCCCGCCCCCCCCCGCGGAGAGGAGGCGAACAAAAAAAAAAATATCTGGGGAAAATTTCAATTAAGGACCCCAAGTGGGGTCAAATTCTCAAAAAGGGGCCAGAAGTGAATATTGTGTCAAATAAGGGCCTGAAGTGCCCAATTAGTCTCAAATAAGGACCCGAAGTTCCAAAAAAGTCTCAAATAAGGACCTCGGTTCCGTAGGCCAAAAAACCATGTAGGAAAAATTCTTTAAGTCATAAAGACGATAACTTTTAAATTTTTTCCTTTTTTTTTTCTTTTCCTTTTTTTCTTTTCCTTTTTTTTTTTTAGCCGAAGTGGCCGAAGAGAGTGGCGGTCCTTATTTGAGACTTTTTGGAACTTCGGATCCTTATTTGAGACTAATAATCGGCACTTCTGTACTTTTTATTCTATTGACAATATTCACTTCGGTCCCCTTTTTGAGAATTTGACCCCACTTGGGGTCCTTAATTGAAATTTTCCCAAATATCTGGCTCCCTCTTCCCACCTTCAACCTCTCTCTCCCCTTCCTCCATCGTAAATTTTCTCTTTTCAAAACCCTAAATAAAAAATTCCCACCTCCGCCACATGCCTCCTCCGTCTTCCCCGATCGCTGCAATCGCAATCCCCCATGCGACGCTAGCTTCTTCTTCCTCCCCGCCGGATCCTCGACCTCCATCGCCGGGCAATCGAAGCTGAATCGGCCAGAAATCATCGATCGCCGGGCCGCCGTCCATGGCGATCCCCAAGACCTCCAACTCCTACCCGGCGTCGCTGAGCTACTCGGTCCACCTGGAGATCCGCCTCTTCTACGTCCGCATCTCCCCCTGCGTCCCCGGCCTCGTCCCCGACCACCTCACCCTCCGCCACGCCCGCCGCGACCTCGGCGCCGCCCTCGAGATCAACGGCGCCCGCGTCCCCGAGCTGAGCCCCGCGTCCGTCGCGCTCCGGCGCGACCGCGTCGACAAGGACGCGCTCGAGGTGACGTACCTGAGCACCGACAGCGTGCGGATCACGGGCGGGGTCGAGTTCGAGGTGCTGGAGGGCGAGGACCTGGTCCTGTGCGGGTCGTTGGAGAGGGTGGACGACAATTGGAGCAACGCGGGCACGGGGCTGGAGAGCGATTCGAGCAAAGGGTGGTTCATGGATTGCTACGTCGCGAATTTGGGCGGTTCTCCGTCGTCGGCGTCGTCTTCCGCCTTCTTTCAACCGAAGATGGGGGTGTCTTCTCCGTCCATCGAGGTGTATATCGCGGGCCGGTGCTCGGGCGTTCCGGTGATTTTGACGAAGACGATACAGGTGAGCCCCAGAAGGAAGGGGTCGCGGCACGGAACTTTGGATGCTATACCGGAGGATGAAGAGATCGGGAAGGAGCAGAACATTGGGAGTGGGTTGGTTCGACATCGAGATTTGCAGGTACATGACAAAGTGCCGCGAATATTCCTAGCTGTTGTTCACTGTGTTGCAGTGCGTTCTTCTTATATATAGCTCGGTTGTGTGCGTGCGGATGGCAATATTGTTGATGCGAAGGCAAAATTTCTCATTGAATTTATTATGATCGCTTGAAGAACATGGACATGGTGGTGGTAATTTCGGTCACCTGGTTGATAGGTCAAGAGGTTGTGGAGCTGCTGGGTGATTTAGAATGTTTGGAACTTTTAGGAGCACGAGTGCTGTGTAAATAGTTGAAATGGGGCTTATTCATAGGATTTCGGGGGCGATTTTTGCAGGAACTGCTGCTGCGTGTTGGAGCTTGGATTTGTTTTCCTTTTCAAACCATTACCTTTCCAAAAGGGGATTCAGTACACTGAATTTTACTATAACCGTTTGTTCTTTCTAAGTGTTTGCTTGATTTGCGAGTGGTGCCACGGTTTCAATGTAGATTGATTCGATGAACATCAAGGGGTTCCCATAAATTTAGCATATACACTTGTAGTTTCGATTTACAGGGACTTCTCCTCTGGCAAACTGTCATTCTGGTGCAGTTGGCTGGTTATCATCTCTCATTTTGAATCAGCATTGCGATGTTTAATATTGTACCCTTCTTCACTCGCTATAGTTATGTTTCGAGCTTTGCTGTTATGATTCTAATATCCCATAATTTCGGGGCTTATGCAGATGGTAGATGGGGAATTTGATGACTATGGACCAGAGAGTAAATTTGGGCACCCATATTACTCAGAAGACATGTATACTGGCGAGGACGGACAGCTTACATGGTTTAATGCTGGTGTAAGAGTTGGTGTTGGAATTGGCCTGGGTATGTGCCTTGGGATTGGGATAGGTGTTGGACTGCTCATGCGCTCATACCAAGCAACTACCAGGAACTTCAGGAGAAGGTTTTTCTGAATCTGGTCCACCTGAGAGGGTCAAACTCGCATCGGTTTCTGTAAAGGGATGCTGGAGCTCAGGAATTTCACTCTGGTTAGTAGCCTGGACTGTCCAAGGTTTTGGTTTCGTATGGCATCGGTCAGTGAACTAGAGCTATAGAGCAAGTCATGGCGATTCTTTCGGAAGTTGTATAGCAATTTATTTCTCGTGAAGCTTTCAAGAGAGCTGAAGCGGTTGTCCAATAAACTTCCTCTAGCTGACATCCGGACTGCCAGCAGCTGTTCAAACGATCCCGTAACATACATAATGACGTTTGCTGCAGTTGTTGGCGCAGTGCGGCTGGTGTGTCGTAAAACTTCAGTTTTGGTCCTCTTACTCAAATTTTGCTGGCGATCCAACTCGCATAGTTAAGGTCCCGATTGTGAGCTTTATTGAGCAGTAGATGTTTTGTATGCTAATGTGAGGATGTATCGAGGGAGAGGGTATGCGCGAGTGCGCGCGCACTCGTTGTATAGCTTTCGCATTATCCGGGTCCTCGAGTTGGAGAACGGTTCTCATTTTTTGGGCTCAAGTGTGCGGATGGGTACTTGGGAAATGTGGATTCGTCAGCTTATTGTGATATTCGATGGGTGTTAGCTTTGGTCGTTTGCATTTATCTAGTCTCAGACTCTCTCTGTCTAGGCATCTTTCATTCTTAATAAGCTGTGAACTCTGTCCTCAGTCGTGCGATTTCGCTTGTTCTATGTGGAAAT
This sequence comes from Syzygium grande, assembly GCA_024733475.1. Lineage (NCBI taxonomy): Eukaryota > Viridiplantae > Streptophyta > Magnoliopsida > Myrtales > Myrtaceae > Syzygium > Syzygium grande. Next base: position 6,170,498 of record JAMXDD010000002.1, on the reverse strand, counting down.
ATATACACAATAAAAGCTGCCTTTTTACAAGATGAATCGAGGGTTTGCTTGCACGTGCTTTTGTTTTGGCGAAGCTATGGTTTTTTTTTTCTCTCGTGATTTTCTTCTTTTTAATCGAATTTTTATACTGGAGAGAAAGCACTTCAAGCAGCAGGCTGCCCTATTCGTCAATTTGAAGGTGATGAGTAGGAGGACTTCTAACCTTAATGTTGCGTATCTATCTATATGGCTAAGGAAGCATATGCTCATGAAGAATATTCCTCGGACGACGGATTAATTTGGGCATTACGTCGTTTTCAAAACGTTAGCTGAAAGATAAGGACCGGCAACGTTTGACAATGATGTGGAAAGACATAATATTTCTTGTTCGTATTGGCCCCCCCTTTTTTTTTGGATCAAAATTACCGATGACTTATTTTTTTTGTGGAAAGAAATTACTAATGACTTTGTTAGCTAGCAAAAAATGAAGAAGAAATCTCATGAGAGAAAAACTAATAAAATAAAGAGACGAGTATAGTGAAAGTGTCGAAACTTTTCATGAAAGCGCAATTGAATTCTGAAATTTCTAAAACGTATAATTAAATTTTAAAATTTTCAAAAAGTATAATCAACTAAGGAACTTTTGATTAAATTAATTTGATATGTCTTAAATCTACTGTCTGAAAGTTTAAGTTTAATGATTTGGTTGTATTTCGTGCCTTTTTTTTTAAATTTAATTGTACTTTTTTAAATTTTCGTGACTCAAATGCAATTACTAAAAGAAAAAAGCAAAAACGACGGACGGCGCGTGACCCGCAAACGCTTTTCCTCAACCCGAGGACAGAGAGAGAGACGAAAACCGCTCCGCACCTGCACCCCGAACGCTTTTTGGCGTTCGGAAAAAGATCCGAGCAACAACCACCACCACCACCACCACCACCACCACCGTCATCTTCATCTTCATCGAACCTGAAGGAAAATGCCCCAAATCCTCGAGCGCTAAAACCCTAATCTCGCTCGACCACCGTCCACGACCACCGCCGCGGCAATGGCCAGATCTTCCCTCGCGGTGGTGCCCCACCAGCCGGACGACCCCTCCTCCTCCCTCCCCCTCGTCGTCGCCCTCAACTGCATCGAGGAGTGCTCCCTGGAGCTGTCCTCCCTCGCCGGCGTCGCCTCCGTCGAGCACGTCCCCCTCAGCCGCCTCGCCTCCTCCGACCGCACCATCGACTCCGCCTCCGCCGTCCTCCTCCACTCCCTCGCCTTCCTCCCGCGCCGCCCAGCGCCGCCTCCGCCCCTACCAGCTCGTCCTCTGCCTCGGCTCCGCCGACCGCGCCGTCGACTCCGCCCTCGCCGCCGAGCTGGGGCTCCGCCTCGTCCACGTGGACACCTCCCGGGCCGAGGAGATCGCGGACACGGTCATGGCTCTGGTCCTCAGCTTGCTCCGGCGGACGCACTTGTTGGCCCGGCACGCGCTCTCGGCTTCCGGGTGGCTCGGATCGGTGCAGCCTCTGTGTAGGGGGATGAGGAGGTGCCGCGGCTTGGTGCTCGGGATTATCGGTAGATCGAGCTCCGCCAAGTCGCTCGCTACGCGTGGATTGGCATTTAAGATGAGCGTGCTCTACTTCGATGTCGTCGATGTAAGTGAAGTTGCCATCTTTTGCACTTCACTTGGCTTGAATGTGTGTGCCTCTGCCTTCAATCGATCGTTCAGGGAAACGTTGTGCTGTGTTTAGGCTGCAATGTGAACTTATAGGGTTAACCTAGCTAGTCGAAGTGCATTTTGACCGTGACATTTGATGAGCTAATGGGTCTAGTCGTAACAATGTCTATGTTAAGATTAATTGAAGTTTGGGGATTTCTTGTTGCATTGAGCTGGTCAGTTGCTGTTCCATCTCCTTCAGCTGGTTCTTTATTTCTGTTTAGACTGCTCGAAAAGGATTATATGATTCAGTGGTTTGGTCAGCTGGATATCTTCTCCTTAAGTTATTTCGGGTTGTGTCGTTGTCAGTGGCTAGTGGGGATCTGGCCGTGCCCCTTTCTTATCAGTAAGATGTGATGCCTTTTTGTAGTTATTTTAGTGAATGAAGTGCGTGTTGAACTGGGTGTAAGTACTTAATTTGTCTTATTATAGCTATGGTTGCTTCATAGCATTAGCTATTCAATTAATGGGAGAACTTACTGGGTTGTTCATCTGTTGCTTTAGAATATTAGCTTGTTGCTGCTTCATGATATATCAAAATAATCACCATCATGTCTTACTGAAGTACGACAGCCTCAATGTTTTATCCAACTAGAGTTGTGTTAAAAGTTGAGAGCATGGCTTAATGTTGGAAGTTAAAAATTATAACTTGAGCATAATAGTTGTTCTTTCTGAGAAATTGAAGCTGGGTTTGTGCTAGAAGTATAAATTGTCATTGCGATCTTTTCATTATCGCAAGAGCAGCCCACTGAAGTCCTCAACTGCAGTGTTATCTTGAAATTTTAATCTTACATATGGTCACAAAGATTGGTTCTTTTACATTTAATTTCCTCCATAAAACACAGGGAAATGGGAACGTGCTCAGGCCATCCGTATCCTTTCCTGCCTCCGCCCGGAGAATGGAAACTCTTAATGATTTGCTTGCAGCCAGTGATATTGTCTCTCTTCACTGTGCACTAACAAACGAAACTATCCAGATTCTTAATGCAGAATGCTTGCAGCATATAAAGCCTGGTACGCTTTTGTCTGAAATGTCTCTCTGAACAAGTTTGACTTCCCTTATCTTCTTGTAGATTTATATCTTTTGTCTATGTGCAGGGGCATTTCTTGTAAATACAGGCAGCTGTCAGTTGCTGGATGATTGTGTGGTAAAGCAGCTTCTCATTGATGGTACCCTGGCTGGATGTGCTCTGGATGGCGCTGAAGGGCCACAATGGATGGAAGCATGGGTATGATTTTTATCTTTGTATAATGTATGGTATACCATGTGTGTAGTTCTTTTCTTGAAAGCCCACTGGGTTATGATTTTTACTCTTGTTAATGCAGGATTCTAGTTTTTTACTGTCCAAATTTCCTTTTAGCATTTGGTTACATGTCTTCTTCAAATGAGTAACCCTCTGAATACAGCTTTTATATAGTGCCATTATGTTTTGCAGTTAGGACTGATTACTAAGTTTACTTTTGGATCTCCAGTCTGAAAGCTATGGTGTTTTATAATTTATTGGTCTTGTTTTTGAGATTTTTTTTGCCTGAAGCATTGTCCCCTGGAATATGTTAATCTGACTAATGAAGCTTCCAGTTTCTCACGTTGCATCTACACTGCATCTTTCGTAGCTTGGCTGATCACTTTTCTATCCTAACAAGGCTTGCTAGGATAAAGTTATTGTCCTTGTGTATTGCAATGGCTTATTTTGATATTGCTCTACTAATAATTCAGATGTAATCGCAATATTTACTCAGAAAATTATCCTCTGCTTCAGGTAAGGGAAATGCCCAATGTGTTGATACTACCACGAAGTGCTGATTATAGCGAAGAAGTGTGGATGGAGATACGGGAGAAAGCCATCTCAATGTTGCAGACATACTTTTTTGATGGCATTGTTCCGAAAGATGCTGTATCTGATGAGGAAGAGGAAGAAAGTGAAATAGCAGATGAAAATCAGAAGTTTGGTTCCCGAGACAAAGAAAGTGTTCTTCAGGTTTCTTCGGTGGCACAAGTGACAGATATTGTCCAACTAAGTCAAGAAAGCGCACAGAAAGTGGGCACTAGTCAATTAGAAGAGTCTCCAAACCACAATCAGGGTTCAGGTTTGTCGCAAAACACGGTTGCACGACCTGAAGCAAGGCGTGTTCGATCGGGTAAGAAAGCGAAGAAGAGGCACGGTCGTCAAAAGTCGGGGCAAAAATTCGATGACCCTTCTGCTTTAGGAAAAGAAAGCGCATCCAATCGAGAAGATGACACTGCTATGAGTGGCACAGATCAAGTTCTAAGTTCTAGTTCACGTTTTGCTTCTCCTGAAGACTCCAGAAGTAGGAAGACGCCTCTTGATTCAATGCAAGATTCTACTCCGAGCCAACCTCATAAGTCAATCAGGAATCTTTCTGGGAGGCCTGGGGAATTGCTGAAAGATGGGTATGTCGTAGCTCTATATGCCAAAGATCATCCTGCGCTCCATGTCTCCAGGCAAAGAGTAAAAGGTGGTGGCTGGTTCCTAGATACTATATCTAACGTTACTAAAAGAGATCCCGCAGCACAGTTTCTTGTTGTTCTAAGAGGCAAGGTTTGTTGAGAAGAACCCTTTGCTCCCAATTATTCTAATTTACTTTTCGGTGAATGTAGTCAGACTTGTTTTGCTGTTTGGAAGCAATATTTTGCTAGTGCTTAAGTTTGTGCTGACATTCTGGTTAGAAAAAAAAAAGTTGTGCTGACATGATAGCATGGGTAATATTGATTCAGGAGACAATTGGTTTGCGATCGTTTGCTGCTGGCGGAAGTTATTGCAGGTAATGGAAACATTTACCACCTTTGCTGATTAATTGCAGAAGTTATGCAGGGATGCTTGCTGTGTTTAGGCTGATGCTGCTTGTGAGATATTATAATTCTACTGTCATTTACATGGTAATGGTGCTTCAGTTCAAACCGACTGCCATACAATTGTATGAGCGTTGATCAAATGGTTTTTCCATTGAAGGGTCTGGATAGGAGTCACCAATCCTTTACTCGAAATTAGGGGTGGTCATTCTCTAGCCAAACGAAAAAAAGAATTTAATTAGGAGTAGTCGTAAATGAATGAGCCGATTGAAGCTTCTGAAGTGTATGCATAGGACGTTGAGCTTCCTGTGCAAGGGATTGTATGGCATTTAATTTTCTGCTTTTGTTGTTTCTTACAATCCCCAACTTGTTTTAGATCTTTTGTTATTTTTTCTTCTTTGCTTAAGAGTTTTGACTGTTGTGAGAGTGAGGTTTTCTGCTAGAACTTTTACAGTTTTTACTTGACTTTGAAGAGGGTTCTTCATTTTCATTCTGATGTGCAGATCAATAGACGGATGGAATTTGTGTTTGCCAGTCACAGCTTCGATGTTTGGGAAAGTTGGATGTTGGAAGGTTCTCTGGACGAATGCAAGCTAGTTAATTGTCGGAATCCTCAGGTAAGTTCCTCTTGCTGTTTTTTATTTACAGCGTGTAGTCAATATGGGAATGAACAAACTGTTCTCCACTTTCTCCTCTGTCAACAACTAATGGAGATTTTGGAAATCTTTATTATTAGATACTTGTTAGTTGTCAAATGTTGCTTCTGCGGATATATACCAGTAGTCAACATATATGCAGTTATAGTGGAGTAAATCTACTATACCAGGACATATGGTTGAATTCTCCTTCCCTTTCTCAATTGCTCTTACACTGCATTCTAGGCGGTGCTGGAAGTCCGCGTCGAAATTTTGGCAGTTGTAGGAGACGATGATGGGATCACCCGGTGGATCGACTAGTGAGTTCTTTTGAAGCGGATCTTGGCGTATTTTATTTCTTCTTCATTTTTTATATTTTTTCCTCTCGGTTGCATTCTCTACAGATCATTTTGTAAAGCGTTCATGCATCGATTTCCCTTTTGCCTCTTCGCTTGTGCTTCCCTTCTATTGGGGGAAGGATATCGGCATCTCTACTCATTGTGTTGTGTGTTGTTCCAGCTTCCAAATGAGATGAGTGTGCAATTTTACAAGTACGAAAGTGTTTTATCTTCATGTTTCACTTCCTCTCTCTCTCTCTCTCTCTCTCTCTCTTACTTTATTCGAACTCGGAAGATTCCTTTTGATGCTATGGTACCTGTAATTACAATCACCTCGGCAGGCCAATCCATAGATGATGCCCTTTTGTCCGAAAGTATAAAGGGCATGATGGTTATGTAGATTGAATTGTTTTCTCCGGGGTGTCTTCTTACAATTGGCTGCTTCCTACTTGTCGTGCAAACTATGCTTGTTTTAAACAGTTCCATCTATTAAACCTTTGTAATTAACTACCATTTACCGAGAAAAGCGAGGGTTACAATGAGATCTCGACCACGCTAGAACGTTCGCTTTGGGTGGCGCTCTCTTTTTCCCGAACCCTCTGGCAAAAGATGATACTGCAGGTGGTAATCGATGGAGGAGAGAGTCGCAAGTGCAGCGGTACCCTTTGTAAGAAGTCGAGATCAACTTTCATTTTGAAGTTTGGGATATGACTACCCATTTGAAATTGGGCTTGAATTTTCCGGTGCATCGCAAATTGTAAGCTTCCTTCGATTTCGTACTTCACTTCGAAGTCCCGTAACAGTCGGACAGTAGAGAATTTCAATTTACGACACCACCACGTAAAGAAATCCATTGCTTTGACATATCTGGAAACATCCGTCGTTACCAATTCAATTAACCAATAGGCATATGCTACCATTATATCGATATTCAGATTTTAGCAAGTAGAGGGAGCGATAAATACACGCTCGCGTGGAGAGGCAAAAATTACTAGCCACATGACTAAACAATCTATCGTGGCCTACACGTTAAGCCAACTACATGCGACGCGCTCTATTTCGGGGACGTCGAAATGAAGTGGATAATTAACACAAATACAAAATTAAGTTAATTTGTTTTTTTAACATTTTTAAAAGCTAAATAATATATTTCTAAAGACACGCCCATTAATCCCCCCCCAAAAAAAAAAAAAAGTAAGGGCAATAACCTCGGCCTTTACAGCCAGCCATTTTTCAAATTCGTAAACGCCTCAGCAAGAAACCGCCAGCTGTCGCGTCGAGCATCACCTAAAAAACCCATCCGTGCGACCCGATTCCGCCACGTTTACGGCCCGAGGCCGGTCGGATCATTTCCTGAATCCTCTCCCTCCATCCACATATAAAAGTCGGTTCGCACGTGTTACCTGCAGACCACGTTTCTCGCCTCCCTCGATGAACGACGACGACGACCACCTCCACCCGCTACGAAACACCAATCGCCGGAACAGATTCGCACTCGGAATTGGCGGAAAGAAGACAGACGAATCTTAGCTTTATGGTGTCCGTGAGTCCGAACCCGGCGCAAGGGTTCTACTTCTTCGATCCCGCGAACATGGGGATCCACCACGGGGCCAGCGCCGGCTCTCCGCCGCCGCCCTCGGCCGTCGCGGCGGCGAACGCCGGCGAACGCCGCGCCGCCGTACGCGGAGGATCCGGGCAAGAAGGTGCGCAAGCCGTACACCATCACCAAGTCCAGGGAGAGCTGGACGGAGCAGGAGCACGACAAGTTTCTGGAAGCGCTTCACCTGTAAGTAATGTGGGCGGGAGTATTTTGAGGCTATGTTGATCGGAGTTCTTAGTCGAGATGTCGGGGTCGAGTTCATGTTTGGTGATTCCGGGAGAGGATCTCGTTGGCTTGCGGGGTGGACCGAGGGAGAACAGCTCTCCGTTTGGTTCTTCGTTATTCGGATTACTCGAATGGAGACTTCTTTGTTGAGTTCTGTAATCGATTTTATTGATTTAGTTGTCAAACGGTGTCAGTTTCTGCAACTTGGTTGTCTGCACTGTGTCCGAGCGAGTCCTCGAAGTTTCTTTGCTGTTCTAGCTAGGACGTCATCACATTTGTTTCCAGGACTCATCATGTTTGTCTCGTTGTGTCATAATAACAGAGGATCATTGTTGAGATGAATGACGCGACTGTCTACTGTCGCTTCAACTTATTTTTGAGTGTTCCATCTCCTAATATGTGATTGAGCAGCCGGGACTGTGGGTTTGGGATATCAAACTTGTATCTGTGGAATGTGATTACGTTGCGTTTGGTCTGCCTCTGTTTGATATTAATTGGTCAGCAAGGGTCTCATTCATGTTCGGAAAGTGGACATATTTCAACTGCCTCAGTAGGGTCGCTTTGAATCTGCAATAGTTTCATCGTAGATTTCGTTTGTTCCGTCCTGCTTTTAACCGATTGATGACCACAAGCAACTGTGTCTATTTTGCTTGATCCACATTCCATTCTTTGTGGATCAATGATTTTTAGCACCTGATTTCCAAAGGCATATGACAGATCGTTGTTCATGATCCCTGAGAAACAAGATTAACTTGTTTGTGCACACAGCTGAATTCCTTTTGACTGTCATTTCTCGTATTGACATTTTGACCTGACTTAGGTTTGATCGGGATTGGAAGAAGATTGAAGCTTTTGTTGGATCAAAAACGGTTATTCAGGTAATCCATTAACTTAAAAAAACTGTATTGATCATATAATCCCAGTTTACTGGGCTATGCGAGATCCTTTCAGCATGGTGACTGTTTGTACAAGTTGGCACTCGAGCTTTTGCTGCTTTGTAGCTTGTCATCTCATGCAGTGTATTTATGTGGTGGCACTTTCTTCCATATCAGCACAAAAGCTCTTATCTCGTTTCCTATTTTATCAACATATTTGGTTTTGTATCTGGATATTCATCTTGAAGACTGCGAACTTTTGAGGAAGTTAACTTCTTTTTATTGCCTTTGCAGATTCGTAGCCATGCACAAAAGTACTTTCTAAAGGTTCAAAAGAACGGGACAAGCGAACATGTACCACCGCCACGGCCAAAAAGGAAAGCTGCCCATCCTTACCCACAGAAAGCATCTAAAGGTTTTACAGATGCTGAGCCTTTCTTTTCAGTGCTGTTTACTACGATAATGAACGATGAACTGACATTCAATTCTTGCGGCTCCAGTTGTTTCCCAAGTCAACGGTCCATTTCAAGTTTCATCTGATATTTTGGAACCTGGGCATGTTGTCAGACCTGATGGATCAGCATTGCTTGGGAATTCCCTTACAGGTGTAGCCTTGTCTTCATGGAGTCATAACTCTGTACCTGCAATGAGTGCATCACAGGGTACAAAAGGTTTTTTCATTACCTTTCGCAGTAACTTTATATAGGTGGTATTGCAGTTACTGTTTCCTACTGAATATAGACTTCATTTCATGCTCAGCTTTCCTTTTTTTCCCTCCTTTTGATGTAGATGTACGAATTTCTGGCCCACCAGTTCCAAGTAATTGTTGCAAGAGCAGCAGTAATGACAGTACACCGAGGTCCTGGCCAAATGGTCAAGCGATTGAACCTGTGGATCAACACAAACATCTTAGAGGTTAGTATCAGAGATTTGAATAGGGTTGTTCATCCCCGGTTTATTGGGCAGATATTCTTTCTCTTTTATTTTTTTTCGAAAAAAGAGTTTTCCATTTGGTTGTTTTATGGAAGAAGGAAAACTAAACTGGGAAAGAGATAAAGCTATTTGAATTTGAGTGGGACTAGTGTTAGTTCCCTTTGGATTATTTGTATTCTGAAAAGTCAGTGAACGAATTGCTGATTATTGGAAAATTTCAGGTTGATATTTAAGCTAACAAATAGGACCTTGTGTAGCCATTTGCTATCCATGCAAAAGCTATTAAATTTTTTTTGTCCTCTTCTTTAATAGAAATGTGCGGATTTTATGCACGTCCATAGTCACCGTGCTTCACTATGCCTGATATTCTGAAAATATTAAACGTTGGATGGCCATGCATTAGATAAAGTTGCCTGACTAATTTTGAGTAAACGAAATGCATCGGTAGCCATAATCCCATGTTAGAAAGGCGGTTATGAAGGAGTTCATTCTCAATTTCCATAGCTATGTCTGTTTATACATTTACTGGTGCTAGGTTTACTTGTTTACTTTATTTGTTGTTGCTATGTTTCTCATCTTGCTGTCATGTTTTCGGAGAGTGTCAGTGTCGATGACTGTTGTTGTAACTTCTTGTCACGGATAGTTATGATAGAGATCTTATTCTTTTACTCAATCCTTCCACGTGTTGTGCTTTGGAATGTTTGCTAGCCAAAATGCGTTTGTCATTTGTGATGATCATGAGATACGGTTTGATTAGACTACGAAGCAAATAAGTCCCATGCAAAAATGTTCAGATTGACTTGCATGCTGTGTTTTGCATTTTTAGATGGGTTTTCTTACTTTATATGCCTTTCCCCGATTCAGTTATGCCAGATTTCGCACAAGTTTATAGGTTCATCGGCAGCGTTTTTGACCCAGATACCAGTGGTCACCTACAGAGATTGAAGCAGATGGACCCGATAAATATGGAAACGGTATGCCTCTAATCTGGAAATCACTATGTTGGGAGCACATTTACTTATGTATTGGGATTTGGTCCTTCAGGAAATGTTTTTAGGAGTGTTTTCTGAAAGCAAGTTCATGCTTGTGTAGCTTATGCTGCTATGACTTTGATTACTGCAGTGCTTTTCCAGGTGTTTTGTGTTGAGTAGTCTATGCGTTAGATTTTTTCATAATTTTATCTGAGAGACATTTTTCAAGCCGCAATATGGAATAGAAAAGCAGCAATCTTGTCTATAGACCCCTAATGCAGATGCTGGGCTGTATATTTGTTCTGTTTGTTCTGGATGTTTGTTGGTCTTTAAGATCTTGCCATGGTTTGGTTGGTATCGAGTCTTTTCTGGCCTCAAGATTGAGATTTCACTTGAAGGAACTGTAGATCCTTAACTATATACCAAATTTCAGTGTGGTGCGTAATCAATTCTTGAACTTTCGTATTCAACTCCTAAACCTACACTAATTTAGGCTGCCATTTTGGCAAGTTCTAGAGCCATTAGGCGATTCACATACTATATAGCGAAAATATTTGATTATACTTTCTAAAAAGGTTTTTGGGCTTGACTACACTATTCAAAAGGTTTAAGACTCGATTGCACATAAATTATATCGAGGGCTGGCCGTGCAATTTTCCAATAAAATATTGTTCTTGCAAAAGGCAAGTCCCGTCCCTCGCATGGGCCCTGGAACTTGTATTTATGAGTGGTGGCTGATTCTCTTGATTGTGTTCATATTGTTTATCCATTTTATCTGTGGGTTGTGGACTAGCTGCAGGGTTTGGTAATGTTTGGGATTAGGAAGTGTTACTGGAGTGATATATATCTTAGTAAATTGTGGCACATTTCTGGAGGATGGTGTTTGCACTGGTGCCCTTGTATTGCTATTTATCATTATCTGGCTGATTCATCCATTTCTTCTTTCTTTCTTTTACTCAGGTACTGCTCTTGATGAAAAACCTCTGTGCAAATTTGACAAGTCCTGAATTCGAGAAATATGTAAGTTCTTTTTATCATGTTGAACTTAGTAGCTATTTTCTATGGTTTATTGTGTTGAGAGATCTGGGTTACTTATTGGAGAATTAATGGACTTTCTTTATTTGTAGCAGCGAAGCTTGTTTGCTTCATACGTGGGTGGTCCTGAGAAGTCCAAATCTGGCGGTTCCATCAATTTACTCCCCGAAAATTCTGGCAGTGTAATTCTGTCCGCGTAACTTGTGACTTAAACAAACTCGACCCCTTCAAGCCGGGCATCGTTGGGGAAAACTGCGCGGTGGTGGAGAATAAGATGCACAAGGATGGCCGAGCTGTGGGACTTGCAAACTGTTGGTCAGTCACTGAAGTTTGGGCTTGTGGTTTTTGTAGCTTGGTAGATATCCTGTGAAATGGAAACGGCGGTTTGTGGATATACATTGAGAGACATCGTCGGAAGCTGGTACTTCTTATAGGCTTTGTACAGAGTTTTATCGGACTTTGTATATGGCTGTTGTGAGATACAAGAGATGTCGTGCGACCTAGAATAAAACTTTGGCGTCGGGCGTGTTCATGTACATGCGCATGTGTAAAAATCGAAGATGAGAAGTAGTGGGGAGTGCTTGATCAGGCTACGGTTTGAAGGCGAACGCCATATTGCAGTGGCTGCTCTCTCTCTCTCTCTCTCCCCTCTCTCTTGCTTATTTCATTGGGGCCGCGCCCATAAACGCTTCCTTTTTTTTTTTTAATTATTTTGACCATCCTAACCCTCGAGGGCCTACAGTTTCTAATACAAATTTTGTATGGTCATACATTTTGTGAAGAGCAGGGCACTTCATCCATGATCTTATGATTAAATGATCGGTCCACGGCACCCCGTTCTCACACGCTCTCTCTCTCCCTCGACTCCATATTAAATTCTACCTCGAGTTATTCTCTTGTTGAAAGATGCATCAATCAGTTCTCGTATCAATGATGAAACACGCGAGCAGGGTGGATCGGAGTATACGTGGACGGCTGCGGTTTTTGTACATGCCGGAATTTTGGAGTCATCTTCTATAAGATCAAGAATAAATGAAGAGATTTACTGTTTATAAATGTCTTGGTACACCAGTCTCAAATCTTCAAATCGCGAGTAGTTAGAAAAAGTTTGAAAAGTATAAGGGCAAAAATCATTAAGAATTCTAATCTATACTCACAGTGACATATTTTATCTTAATTATCTTTTACAGGCATGTACAATTTGACGTATTTTATATCATAATAAAAAAATTTAGGGTAAATATGTCGCATGAGTCATAGTTTGATATTTTTCTGTAGTTTTTTTCAGAAAGTACAATTACATTCCGCCGGCGAAAATAGAAACGTTATGACATCCTCCTCCTCTTCGAAACGGACGAGCCTTATCTACTCGCAATTTCAGACCACGACCGAAGATCAAACCCCCTCTCCTCAGAACTTCCGATATTTACATCGAAGCCCCCTCCATTTTCCCTCAGTGGCACTCATGTAAATAAGCTCGATCCCGCGGGCATATCGCCATCCCCGCTCCCGCGACGCTCCGCTCTTTATCTGTGTACTTCGATAGACAACAAGCCGGAGCTCAAAAGAGTTACTAGTTCCTCCCTCCCCCCTCTCCCATGGCGTGCCCCTCGCGTTTGCCCGCCGCCGCCGCGTCGTCGTCCTTCCACGGCCAGCTCCTCCGCCCCGCGGCCCCGCCGCCCGTCGCGCGGCCGAGCCGGAGGAGCGGCGGCGGCTGGGGCGGCGGCGTCTCGGTGAGGGCCTCGGACGGGACAGTGTTGGTGGAGAAGTCGGAGGCGGAGAAGCCGTACAGGCTCAAGGCCGTCTATCTCGAGAAGATCGTGCCCGTGCTCAAAGACGAGTTCTCCTACGCCAACATCCACCAGGTAACGATTCCGATTTGGGGCGAGCCCTTTCGTCGCGGTAACGACCGAGTAGGAATCGACCCCGGCGCACGGTGTACAGCAGCTCATCGTACCGGGAATTCTGGCCGGATTTGGCGCATTTCGCCATAGCTGATAGAGGTCGCGCGGGGTTTCGGTGGAAGCGGCAGTGCGTACGATTCGACGCATTCGTGATGAATGCCTGTTATCAGAAAACGAAATATCATCGCCGTCTCTTACGATTCTCGGAACACGTTCCGTGATTTCAACTCGCCATTTCTTAGCAATTTCCGCGCAATTACCTGGCCGCCTGCTACGACGAGTTCATCTTTTTGGTGTTCGATTGGCAATGAATTAGCTCGGTCTCTCAGCTTTTGAACTTGGAATCGATCAGGTGCCGAAGGTCGAGAAGATCGTGGTGAATTGCGGGATTGGAGAGGCCGCTCAAAATGCAAAGGGGCTGGATGCAGCCATGAACGATATGGCGCTTATCACGGGGCAGAGGCCTATCAAGACGCGGGCCAGGGTCTCCCTTGCTACCTTCAAGATCAGAGAAGGTCAGCCGCTCGGTATCGCGGTTACCCTCCGAGGAAATGTGAGCGCAAGTGATCCTTTAGTCATTTTTCCTATCCTGCTTTAAGACAAAAAAGTGTTTTTTTAGCGGTATCTTGAAGTTATATAGCAAAGGAAACGATGTCGGCGGTGTCCATAATATTATGCATAGCCACTTGATATTCACGATTTTACTTCTTGATTCTTAGCTCTGCACTGATGCTTGTCTAAAATTGTCAGTATGCAATGTCTTCTTTTGGTGAAAACGGTACTGCTAGAGATGCGACGCACAATTTAGAAAATTAATTTGCATCTTAACATAGTCCTCTTGTTTATATGTCCATCGAAATTGTACTACTTTGAGGTTGCTACATTGACAAGTTTTGTCTGCTGCTGCATTATATCTCCTATACTCACCGTCGCTATGGAATGGGAAGCCTTTTATTACATTTCACGGGATCCTAGCATTGGTAGTTTATGATTTGTTGGTTTTCATTTCATCCGGATCTTGTCATAGTTGTTGTGTCGTTTGATAATGTGTTTAGACTGTGCTTACTGAATTTGCTGAGATTATGTATGCTGTGGCGAAGGATCATTGTAGAAGTAGCCTGCTCATTTGGACTGACTATTTTGAAACTGGAGCTTTCCGTTTGAGGTTTTCTGTGGCGTCTTTTGCTCGGCATCCTGAGCTGTATAAGCCCTGCAAACTTCGGTTATACTATTTCCACATTCCCATTCTCTTCTTTTGTTCTACCGAGTGCTGGCATAACGAATTGGGTCCTGCTCTCTTTTAGTCACTCTCAATCAATAGCCATCTGCAGCCATGAATATTATTTATAAGACACTGCTACGTTTTTGTCTCTCTCTGTAATGACAGATCATGTACTCGTTCCTGGACCGACTAATCAACTTGGGGCTTCCCCGGACGAGAGACTTCCAAGGTTTAAACCCAAATAGCTTTGATGGGCATGGGAATTACAGCGTTGGCATCCGGGATCAGAGTGTCTTCCCAGAGATCAGGTATGATGCTCTAGGCAAACCGAGGGGGATGGACGTGTGTATCACAACTACCGCCGAGACGGATCAGGAGGCTCAAAGGCTGTTGGCTCTGATGGGAATGCCGTTCAGAGAAGGGGTGGTTCGGCAGCTTTACCCCGGAAGAAGAAGCTGAGGAAACATCACTTCGATTCAAAATCAAAAGGGAGGTCCAGAAGATAGGATCCTTTGGTGTAAGTGGCTTGGAATTTTGTATAACAGTTGTTCGTATCGATTTCCTTTCAAGTTCGTGCCGTCAGCAGTTGGAGAAAATGGTGATCCTCTTGAAAAGTGATTAGATATGTCAGTTTGTATTGCTGATTAATTGAACTAATTGTTTCTTTTCTTGTTCTCCTGCTCCCTAGAACATGTTTAAGCTTTGCAAAGTCGCATCGAGTTGCAGATCGACAATATGTCAATACCCTTTGTATTTAGGCCATGGTGGAATTTGGCCGCTTTTGTGTGGGATCAATTCGGTTGGGCCATTTAAGAAGAATTATGACGTGCCTTAAAGGGCCTCCTAAGGTAGGTCGAGTTTCACCAGATGAGTCCACCAGATGAGTCCGATTCACGTTAGCAATCTTGACGTCACCCGGGTTTTACATGAAGCTAAACATTACCAATTTCAAATAATTTGAGCTGATCCAGTTTGCCCCCGGGCGTCGAGCGGGTGTTGGGGCACTTAGATATAGATTGGTCTAGGATCGATTCCGAACTTGAGCAGAGCCAGTCCAAATACGATTATATTTCTAGGACGATTCCTCTCTCATCCTAAACTCTAATCCTTCCCAACAAACGTGGCGATTGCCTCTAGACACTTTTGCTGGATAAAATTATTCTAATATAGCTAAATTTCGCCGCGCGAGGCCCGGCCCGACCCCGAGAAGAACCTCATTTTCACCGTCGGCGTCGCGGTCGTCGAAAACGATGTAAAAAGGCACGACGACGACGAAGAAGGAAAACCGTATCGCACGACTTGTCTCGTCTGTCTTCGTGTCTCGATCCCCCCTTACCTCTAAACCTCTGTTTAATCAAAAACCCGACACCGGTCTCTCGTTCAGGCAACCGCGATTCATCGTTTCTCCCATCTCGGTACACATTCGTTTCGGTGCCCCTCCCCCCATTCCCCCATCTCTCCTGATTTCCTGCGTTTTCATAACCGACGACGAACAACACCGGCCGTCCCTGCTTCAAGCGGCCCGCTTCTGAGACCGGCGGCGGCGGCCTGACACGGAGGAGACCAGACAGTGCCCGAAGAGAAGGGCTGATTTTCCTGTTCACGAACCTGAGGCGGTGAAAGAAAAAAAAAACATGGGGTGCTATTATTATCAGATAGCGTTGGGAAGAGCACAGACGTCTCTACTGGCGAATTCGTTGGCCGTCGCGAGAGCAGAGCGGCGCCCCATGGCTCCTCCTCCAGATCTCCCCTTCGACCGTACCCTCTTGAGGGGCGGGTCTCCCGCCGCCTCTCGCCGCCGCGATCTCGTCTTCGTCGTCAATCCTCGAGGTTGGTCTCTCTGTTCCCGCGCGCGCGCGCGAAAGTTTAGATTTTTATTCGTCTCGTTCTCTGTAATGGCGTCGGATTGATGAACGTTGGAAGTATACGGGTGATGATTGGGTGTGTCTTGTGGACAGGTGCGAATGGTAAGACCTGGAAGGAGTGGAACAAACTGTTGCCTTATCTCAGGTCTCGCCTCGGTGAACATTGGAACGTGAGTCCTTGAAACGTTGCCAATCTTCACCTGTCATTGAATATCTTTTACTAGGATCTTGAGAGGGGACACTGAACCCACATGTGCTATTCGCTTGTTGCAAAGATGGTGGGAGATGGTTTTGGAGTGTTTCATTGTATGACACTGATACTAGAGAGAGCAATTGGCTAGATTCTACTCATTCCTTGCTTTAAGTAGCTTCCGCTTGCCATGTCTGAGCTGCAGTACCATGTATGTTTGGACTCAATTACAAAAGACTACTCGGACGAATTGACGCTTTCCCCTCTTGAATTCAAACAAGTGAAGTGTGGTATTCTTTTGTTGAATTCGTAGATATGTGAATCTTTCACCTCTGGTCCTTCTCATGCGACCGACATAACGAGGGAGGTAGGCATCTCAACCCCAAAAAGCCAATCAACTTGGATGCATATTCACTTTATGAACCATCAGTTTGATGTTGTCTGAACATTTGTTTAGTCCATACGAGAGGGTGCTGATGCTGTAATTGCAGTAGGAGGCGACGGAACTCTTCATGAGGTGAGATGCCGTTAGCCTTGTCCATGTCCATGTCCATGTCCATGATTTGTAATTCTCTTTATTATTACATATAAAATCCTCTCACCTAGCCTCCTGGTAACACGAGACTAATTGCAGTGGACTAGAGTAGGTGAAATGGGTACTCATGTATGAACTTATATATATGAGACATTTCACATATAGGTAGTGTTGCAGATGTAAGGATTCACAACTGCCAGGATAGCTTGGATTAGAAGACTTTTTTCATGTTTATTAATCTATTTGTGTTGTAATTAGTGTTATTTTGGTGGGTGGGTGGAGGAGTAGGAGACATTTCACAATTTATTACGCGACACACTTTTCATAAACCCATCAATGTTATTTCTTTTGTAACATGAGATAGAAAAACAAATCATGGCCCAATATGCCATTATATGGTCATAGAAAGCCTCCGACGTGATTGGTTTCTATACATTCATTCTTATACATTACATGTTCAATGAGAAGGTAGTCAATGGCTTCTTTTGGGCTGGAAAACCTATCACCAATCAAGATACAGCATCTGCTCGCCCCACTGCTCTTGGTGTAAGTGTTTCCCTAAGCTTCTTTAGACTTGCTCTTCACGATTGTATGAACTGTTCCTGAGAAAGCTACTGAGATGTTTCATTCATGCAGCTAATTCCCTTGGGCACAGGCTCTGATTTCGCCAGAACATTTGGCTGGTTAGTTCTTCATGATCACATTTGCTATTACTTGAGATTTTTTTTTGGTCGCTGTTTTACTTGAGATTAAGTAAGTGCTTTTTAATTGCTAAATAGTAGTTATAGTAAAAGTTCTGGCTGGCACTTGTTTTTCTCAGGAAAAATGATCCTTATGATGCTGTTGAACGCATTGCCAAAGGTTATTCATTAAGCTTCTATTTCTTTTGTTTTTCCAACATATGCAGTTTTGGCTAAATATGTTTTTGGGACATATAAAATTAGTTCCTGCCTCGGAATGTTGATTTATTTTGTAGGATCCACTTTCTCATTGCTCGTTGTGTGATTGATGGATTTTGCAGGGCAAAGATCACAAATAGATGTTGGTGTCATTGGGGGAGAAAATGAAGAGCTTCATTACTTTTTGAATGTTGCGGACATTCATTTGTAAGGTTAACTAGAAACTTTTGGTATGGACTATGACAGTACATGCTATACTGGGAATTTACTCATTGTCACACCTATATTAAAATTTACAGGAGTGCAAAAGCTGGTTACTATGCTTCCAGATACAAGCGATTCGGAAACTTATGTTACATCTTTGGTGCATTGCAAGCCTTTATTGGGCACCATAACCAAGATTTTCGAATCAAGGTCATTGTCTCTGAAAATCTATGAGAACCTTGTAACCTAATCTTCATCTGGAATCATAATGTTATGGGGCATCTTTATCTTATTCGATTTCTTTCCAATTTGCTGATCTTGGAACTCATTGTTGTAGTCTGCTGTATATTTAGGTGAATGACAATGAATGGGAAACCTATCCTCAAGTGACAGCGCTCTGCATAGGTAATGCCAAATTCTTTGGTGGTGGCATGAAGATTACACCAAATGCTGATCCTTGCAGTGGAAATTTCGAGGTGAAGTCTCTAAAGACCCGAATGATCGTCTGTCTTCTTCTTTTTTGCTCCTGTGCCGACTTCGTCATGATCCATATCTTCCTTGCAGGTTGTAATTCTTCAGGATTTCAAGTGGTATGACTTCATCTTTAAACTGCATAAGCTCTACAATGGGACACATTTGTCCGTAAATAATGTGTCTTCAAGAAGGTAAAGATACTTCTACTGGTTTATTGCTCATGTTTATCGTTCTCCAGCATAAGAAAAGACGAAACTGCTCCTTTTTTTTTTCCACTTGAAGTTTGAAATGAAACATCAAGTAGGGGCAGTCATAATATTCTGAGGCATTTGGATTTGGGGCACTAGCAGTTTTCTTTAGAATTTTTTCTACTATCAGACTTTGTGATTTGATGGTGTCATTCTTTTCTTTTATCTGTTTCAAATCCAGCGCACTCTCAATCGAAGTAGAAGAAATGTCAGGCACTGGCAGCATATTTGTCCAATCAGATGGGGAACATTTGGGGTTCCTACCTCGGAAATTTCGTGTTTTACCTTCTGTCATAGAGATGATTCACTGAAGTGGCATCTTTACAATACCGAATCAGGTCAAATAATTTGCTGGATTGCATACAAGGGTGACAAATTTTCACCAAGAACTCCTTGTTGGTTGGTTAACGTAAATGCAAGGGAAGGCCAGAGCAGAGATTTCTAAAGAGAGGGATCAATTCATTACCGAAGCATATCGCCTCTGCTTTTGCTGGATGTGTGTCGTACATTCATCTAGCAGGTCAAAGCCATAGTTCTTTTCTGATGATCTTTTTCACCTTGTATCAGTCTTTAGCGTTGTGCATAAAGTTAGAGAGATGGCCTGGAAAGGGACACGAGTATGATCTGCCACAGAAAAAAGAACAATTTTGAGAGGATTTTGCTTTTTGTTCGGCATTTTCAAAGTCCCAAGTGAATGGTATCCACCTTCTGCGGATCTCCTGTTTTCTGACCAGAAATCATGCATGTGAATTTTCAAATGCTTCCATAGAAATTGGGAGAAAAAGGTGTTCTGCGGAATGTAATCTGGAACAATTGTATGAGCACTTGTAGTAGGAACTAGCAGTTCCTACTACAAATTGCATTTTACCAAAGAAGTAAACTCACGTCAACATATGTTTGGACCTTTCCGATGGGACTCCGCTGTCCCCTCGAGCTTCAATGTTCTTGGAGGAAAAAGCTAGGTGTAATGTCTTTGTCGGTTCCTAAACTTTAGTTCAAAAATCAAAATCGTCCATATACGTTCTTTTTGTGCGAAACTGTCCCCGTACTTTTTCAAAATGGGTTACCGGTCGGGCCAATGACGCAATTTGTTGGCGTGGCGTTAACGCCTTTTTTAACGTGAGCTCACTCCTTTTGTAATTTGTTGACTTGGCTCCTCTCTATCTCTGTCTCTCTCCGGGCAAATCATCATTTTGTTCTTCCACTATGAACCCTTCCAAATTCAAGCCGAAACCCACGAAACCTAACATCCCCATCAGTGCAATATCTTGAGCGGCCGGAAGCTCCAACCGCTATGATCGAGCTCATTGCACCTTGAGCGGCTATGGCCTCGAGCGCGAAGAAGCTCCAGTTGCCGTGGCCTCAAACTTGAAGAAGCTCCAGCTGCCATAACCGAGCTTGACAAAGCTCGGATGTACATGGTCGCAAGCTTAAAGAAGCTCCGGCTACCGTGGCAACGAGCTTGATGAAACCCGAGGGGCCATGGCCGTAAGCTCAAAGAAGCTCTAGTGGCCATGACCGAGCTCCACGGGCTAAAAGAAATTTCAGTTGCCATGGCCATGAGCTCGACTAAGCTTGAGCGATCAAGGTCGGGCTCGACTAAGTAGCGATGCCTATAAAAAAAAATTCGCAAATCATTGTAGAACACGTGTCCAACTCATCAATCTAGGTGTCCACTTCAGCAAAAATGGACCGGCAATAGAAAGGTATGAACGAAGGGCCGGTGACGGCACATTTGAAAAAGTAAAGGGATGATCTTAGACAAGAAACAATAAGGGTATACGGACAGTTTTGGATTTCAGACAAGAGTAACAGAAATTACCGGTTCAACCTCACCAGAAAAAAAAACTATTCAAAGGAATTGCAATTGAAAAGACAGTCGAAACTATTTCCGCTCGAGTAAGCTCTGAAGTCACCAAATCGACGACGAATTTCCTAATTTCTACGAATTTGGATGCGCATGTAGTACTCATATACTTATACCTTCAAAAGATCATAGAGGGACCCTAGTGAAAAAATTAAGTTGTTTGTTTTGCTTCCCAGGTGTCATTTTTCCTCCTTTCCTACAAATAACGAATATCTTCATCCTTAAATAGTCACAATAGAAAAATCTTCGGTCTTTTGAATATAAAATTGTAATTTGAAGTAAGAGTCAGAAAAGTATGAAATGGTAAAATTTTAAAAACCAAAGCAGCGCCTTCTGGGCCGGGCTTAAGCAATTGCAATAACCAGATATGCAAATTAAAAAGAAAAGAATATTCATAATTCGATAGAGAAATGCTCATGGATTTTTAATTTCATCACGAGAAAATTCCAAATAAAGATCCGAAATACTATTATTTTCGTTGAATAAGGATTTGAAGTGGATCGTGTTTTAAAAATGGGCTTGAGGTGGCCATGATAGTTTCAAATAAGGGCAAGAGCTCGCCGACCGACTAAATATTCTGACTAGTTAAGGTCATTTTGTCTAAAGACAATTTAAACTTAAATTTTAATTAAATTAAATTAAAAACTAAGAAAGCTCAAAGTTATTTGAAAAGAAAAAAAATACAGGGCTCGCCTTTGGCCGCCGCCTCATCGCTGGTAGGGGGCGCCTTTTGTGGGTGTGTGTGTTTTTTTTAAAATTTTAGCTTTTTTTTAGAAACATTTTAAATTTTTAAACCTAATTTAATTAATATTTTGCGTAAAAATTAAGATTCAGATCAAAACGATATCGTTCAAGCGCTTTAGTTAACCGTAACGCCACATGAGAGAGATTAAAAATTAAAAAAAAAATCATTTCGGTATTTTCCGTTAAGTGGAGAGACTCGATTTTTTACGCAAAATGAATCCGCTTATTTGGATTTCTACCCTGTTTTTCCGTGCTGTTAAAACCTTCGTCTTCTACGCTTCCTCCACACCAAAAACCCCACCTTCTCTCTCTCTCTCTCTCTCTTCCGAAGTCGGCCATGGCGTTCCCTTACATGGAAGCTGTCGTCGGTACGTTTCGCTCTCCCTGACCACGCCTGCTCTGCATCCATGCCCGCCGCGTGCGTGCGTGCGTGCGTGCGTGCTCGGACCTCCGCTCGCGCGTCCGCGGTCCATTCTTCGGTTCGGTTTTTTTTCGCCTAGGTCTAGCGGTCTTCCGCGCTCCCGTCCGATGCGGCGATTGCACGTGCGATCCGCGGTGGCGCGGTTCGGAACCCGAGAATCGGTTTTCGTTTTGGTTTCCGATGTACACGTGGGCTCTTCCTGTTCGGCTGCCGGTCGCGGCGTGGTTTGGCCTCTCGCCTTCCGGTGCTGTCGGATCAGCCTTTCGCGCTGATGGGTTTTGGGTTCTTCAGCTGGGTTCCCCCGTTAGCGACGATTACATTTCGCGCGAATTTCAAAGAAGGAAAAAAAATGATTTTGATTGGAACTCCGTACTTAATTCAAGCTCCGGAGCTGGGCATGGTAGACTAAAGTGTGCAGTGGAACGGTTCATCAGTCATAAACTAAGATGGTTGTGTTTCAGTGATGCCACGCATGCTTGAACGCGCCGCGAATCTGTTAAAGTTTCTTTTTTTTTTTTTGTGCTGTATTATTTGTTGCTGCTCTCGTCGTTGGATTCTCCAAGTTCGCCACTTACTTAATGTTCTTCAGGTTTCATGATATTAATGTACTTCTTCGAAACTTATCTGGACTTGAGGCAACATGCCGCTCACAAACTTCCCACGCTTCCGAAGACTTTGGAAGGAGTGATTAGCCAAGAGAAGTTCGAGAAGTCCAGGGCCTACAGTCTCGATAAAAGGTTCGTGTGCTGGGTGGTCTCCAGCTTTTGCCGATTCCTGAAAGAGCTGCTCGTGGCATTTGACCGCGTTTTGTCTGGAACTTCTTTTGATGATGGTAAGTGTAGGTTTGCTATCTTAATTCACATCTGATGGACGTATTTTCCTTTGTTTCAGCCGCTTCCACTTCGTGCATGAGTTTGTGTCTATACTGATGGACTCTGCAATTTTGTTGTTCGGGATATTGCCTTGGTTTTGGAAGGTATGTGGGTAGTCATTGCTGCTATGCGACTTTCCATTTGAACTTGTTGTATCATCTCCTTTTTTTTGTGATGCAGAGATCTGGAGAATTTCTAGTGTTAGCTGGCCTCAACGTAGAGAATGAGATATTACATACCCTTGCATTTTTGGCTGGTGTTATGATTTGGTCTCAGGTATATTAATGGCAGGTTTCTTTATCTAGCAAATTCTGTGTTATAAAACTTCACTCCTGTTTTACAACTGTACTAACTATTTGTATTGCAAATATCTTCACTTGCATATTAGTGTGCTTGGGCACGTCACTGTAAAAAGCTCGTGAGTTTATCGTGCTGTATGATTTTTTTTTTTTTGATTTATAATTTGTTGGTGAATGCAGAAAAGGAGTGGGGAGTGCAAATTATTAGGGGAAGCTCCTTTTTTAGCAGTGTAGCTCTAAACTTGTCAAACTGTTCAATAGATGGGTGAAAGTATAATTTGGATAGCTTCCATGACAAATGCGGCCAGCATCATACGAAGTCGAAAACTTAACTATCATTAAGGTTTTGAGACTTTGGAAATGAATCTATTGGCTGTGGTGATTGTTGAGCTTGATTTTTTCATTTGATGCTTCTGGTGTTGAATTGAGCTTGAAATAGATTCCTTTGTCTAGTGTGTTGTAGTTTTCTGCATCTTGAACCTTCCTGGTAATGAAATTACATGGACCCTTCCAATAAAGCTGTTTGGTCCTCATCACTTTCCTTTTAAATCATTATTATACTTACAGATAGGCATTTGTCCATGTACCCCGTTTAGGGTGAAAAAGGCTCTGATGCCATCATAATGTATATAATTGTTTCTCTGATATTATACAAGTGCTGTCACATATAAGGGTCTTTTGATCTTTCTACATCTTGAATAACGATAAAGGTGAGGATACGAGCTCTTGATGCCCCTTTTGCATGCCATCTCTGCGTTTTTAACTAGCAACTGGTTAGGGTAATAGGCACCAAACTTATAATTATAGCTGAATATATGTCCATGTTTAAGAAAAGTCGACATGAATGTAGGTGCACTTTGATTTTTGTTAACTGACTTGCTTCGAAATTTTTGTTGCAGATAACTGATTTGCCATTTTCTTTGTACTCAACCTTTGTGATTGAGGCTCGCCATGGTTTCAACAAAGTTTGTATTCTCTCTATCGTCTCTTCTTGCTTATGTCTTATAGTTTGGTGATTTGCTGCTCCATAGAGCTATGGGTTGTGAATGTTTTCATATATCTAATTATTATTATCGGTTGTCTTGCAGCAAACAATATGGTTGTTCTTTTGGGATGTCATCAAAGGGATTTTACTTTCTGTTATACTTGGTCCTCCCATAGTAGCTGCAATTATTATAATTGTACAGGTTTGATGGTCCTCTACTTCTGACTAGTACCCTTTAAATGCAGATTTTATGGCTAAAATTATTTTGTATAATATTTGTTACGTCCTTTAATGTTGTTTACATTGACGAATTGGTCCAATTCTCCTCTTCATTCTGCCACTACCTAGTCATTTTTACTAATGACCACTAATTTGTATTCTTGCAGAAAGGGGGCCCTTATCTGGCTATATATCTTTGGGGATTCATGTTTGTTCTTTCGTTAGTGATGATGACACTTTACCCTGTTCTGATAGCTCCACTTTTTAACAAGTTCACACCAGTGAGTTTCTAAAACTCTGGTCTTGCCATGATTTTTTGGATTGTTTGTTGATAATTCTCTTCTTCATTACTCTGTTCCAATAGCTTCCAGATGGTGACCTCAGAGAGAAAATTGAGAAACTTGCTTCTTCTCTTAAGTTTCCTCTCAAGAAGTTGTTCGTGGTCGATGGATCAACCAGGTCAAGCCACAGCAATGTGAGATTTATATCATGCATTCAGTTATTGTTTTTATTTTATGGTTCTTGTATGACCTGCTCTGTCTTCCTTTAGTATAAAATTGCGCTAGTGATAGTCCCATTGTATCAGTGTATTGAGTTTTGTCACTTTCAAGGATGCTACAACCTTGAGGGTTCAGATTTAAACTTTGGGGCACTTAGTTTCTCCGACATCTTTCTATTTGACTGTCAAATTTCAGAATGTATTATTCTTCTTTTTAAAATACCCATAGGACTTCAAGAAATAGTACATAGGCTTGCATATGAGAGGACGTGGAGGTTTTTAGAAAATGAGGATAGCTAGATTGAATTCTGAAAGAGTATGCCAAGTTTGGTCGCCTTTGTTATTGCTGATTATCATAACCTTGTTGTTTGATGATATCAACAGCATGTGGTGATTACTAATAAGAAGGTGTGACAATTTTTAGCAATTTTAATGTCCCCGTCCAGGTATGTGGTGAGGGTATTACAGAATGCAAATAAAGGTCTCAAGAGCATAGATGTGAGCTAATGAAGGCAGGTTAATTGTTAAGAGGATTTTGGATATGTAGATAGAGACCTATAAAAAATTAGGGACGATGAAGTGAATGAATCATTATTTCTCTAGTTCCTGCATATTGTGTAACTATTAAATTTTTTACCATGTGTCTACTGGTGCTCACGCCTGTACAGATGCATAGATTGCATGGTTTGTGGACTGATTACTGAATGCTCATGCAGGCCTATATGTATGGATTCTTCAAAAACAAACGGATTGTGTTATATGACACCCTTATTCAGCAGGTATGGAGCATTTCTAATTTTTCAAAACACTGGCCTAAAAGACCTTTTAGTGATCCAATTTTTCTAGTGTCTTGAGAATTGCCGTCCTCAACTTTGCAGTTTATGTGAAACAAGTTTTTACTTGTTGAATAGGGTGCATTTCTTCCGACTATTTTATGTGAAATTCCATGATAGTCTGTCTCAAGTAGGAAATAAGCTCTCTCCCCGGCCCCTCAAGCCTATGTTCACGTGATACTTGTTTTGATTTTTCTTCTTTCTGATGATTTTCTTTCCCTTCTGATGATTTTCTTTCCCTTTTCCATTGGGTAAGGGATTTGGTTCTGACTTTGCATCCCACCCTGTCCTTTTGCACTAATCCACTTGGTGATCGGTATTTTCTTTATTTTTCACGTTAGGAATGTGAAATTGGTGGAATATGGCCATTCAAGTTTTTCCGTTCTTTTTCAAGCTGACAGTCCTTGATTGGCCAAACTTGTTTTTTGCAGTGCAAGACCGAGGAGGTTGTGGCTGTGCTTGCTCATGAGTTGGGACATTGGAAGCTTAATCACACTATGTACACTTTTATTGCTGTGCAGGTAAACTTCCTGGTAAAACTGTTTCAATTCCGTTGTCGGTTAAGTTTTCATTCCTCACTTTGATTCAATGTACTGTAGTTCTCTGATGTAGAGAAGGGAATAGGTTTATGAATACTCTAGCGTAGTGCTCTAATGAAGAAAAGATATTTGCAGATTTCTTTGAAAACATTTCTTGAATTGGGCTGGACAATGTGTTCTTCGTAGCATATTACATGTAACAACTCATTAGCATAGTAGGGGTTTAACGTTTAATCTTTTCCACGAAAGAAATTGTGAACTTGCCTTTGCCTCTTGATTAATATATTGGAAGATAAAAATTTGCCCTTTAGTGATGACGTTAACGGTCATCAATAAATTGGTTATCCCTACAATTGTTATTGGTAAAGATAAGGCTGCATAGATAAAGGTTATGGTTGCAAAAGCTCTCAATTGGTTGTAATTAGTCTAAATTGTGGAACCTCACTCTCTGGACATGCCTATACCTCAACAAGGTAGATAAAGTGCACAATTCGCCCGGTACAATTTGAATTTACATTGTAGTATTGCTTGTTTCAGTTGACAATTAAATTTGTTTGGTGTTATGGTGACTAAATTTGAAAATATGCAGAAACCAGGGATTGTAAAAAGGAGATGGTGAATAATAAGTTTCTCCTGCTGAAATTTTATGTTATTTTCGGGAATATGGGTTAGTTGATATAGCTTTTTAATTACTTTGCGCGGATTTAGCTGTATGAAGCAACTTACTCCTTCACATTAGGTTCCTCTCCTTTTTTGAAGGGAAGATGTTGATAATTGAATATGACTGAACGAAATTGCTCCATCTACTTATTGTCCGTGTTGTACTTACTCTCAACTGCCTGGCTTGATGTAATATTGTAAAATAATTCTCTTCGCATCTGATCACTAAAGGGTGATTTTTAGAACTTCATGTTAAGAAATATTCGGGTCATTAGTTGGAAAATTTTAGGTGATGAGATTTTTCTTTTCTCATCACTCTACTATTTGGATGCAGATTCTCACGTTTCTGCAGTTTGGAGGATATACTCTTGTGAGGAACTCGAGTGATCTGTTTAGAAGTTTTGGTTTTGATACACAACCAGTGCTCATTGGACTCATCATTTTCCAGGTATCACTCTGATAAAAATGTCACTTATTCCCACATTGCCTTTGGTTGGAATCCAATAACAAACCAAAATCTATTGAGTGGAAAACTTTTGAATCACTATGCAGTGGCAACATTATACAGTTTGATGGCTATAGCCAACAAATGAACTATTTTGTCTTTCTGTCTTATAAACACGTGCCATGTTTTTTGTTTCTGCTTCTCTCTCAATGCGAGCAAGAGCAAGAAAGAGAGTCCTAGGAAAAGAGTATTCACATAATTTCTCGTGCTTTGTTTGCAGCACACTGTTATACCTCTTCAGCACCTCGTAAGCTTTGCTCTGAATTTGGTGAGCCGGTCTTTTGAATTTCAGGTAATTCATCTTTTTCGTTACAGAGTTTTCTCGATATATATATATCTGGTTCTGAAAACTAATTTTTGCGTTTGACTGTCCTGCGTTTATCTAGGCTGATGCTTTTGCTAAGAACTTGGGCTATGCTTCTGAACTTCGTGGTGGACTTGTGAAGCTACAGGTGATTCATACTGCCCCTTTTGTCTTAAAAACTAGAGTGGCTTTCTTCTAAGTCAACAACCCAAAAGCACTGTTGTGATTTTGATATACTCAAAATCAGAAGAGTGGGGCATAGTACAATGATACTACTTTCATACAGTTTTCCAGTATACAGAGCGTAGAGAATACGCGTCTACAGCGTTCTGCCTGAACTAATGAATGTTCAAATCGTATGGCTCTGTTTTGTGTTTTCAGGAGGAGAATTTGTCAGCGATGAACACAGATCCTTGGTATTCAGCCTATCACTATTCTCATCCTCCGCTGGTTGAAAGATTGGCTGCCATTGATAAATCGGACAAGAAAGCAGACTGATTCTGGTATCATATGGATAGCAGATAGAGGAAGACCTGTTCGTGATCGTTAAACCAGGTCATGAAGCCATAGTTATGTTACTCCTGTGATATATGACAAATGGAGCCAAATTTTTCAGAAACTTGATACCTGAAAGTTGAAAGTAAGGGGGGGATGGGGTTTAAATCCGGGAAAGTGAAATGAGGGACGGGAATGATCAAATCCCGGGTGTTATAAATACAGCAATTTTGGGATTTTGGTACTAGTTAGCGTGTTTATCTGTTTGCCGTGCTTTGGTTTTTCACCAAAATCTCGTGCATATTCGCTCACGCGACCTTTCGAGGTTCATGTTTGAAGGAGCTGCTAAAACATCAAGGGAAACAGGTGAGCTTTTGATGTGTTGCGTAAAGAAAAGGGTTATCGAAATGGTCCTAGAGAGCCGGCTGATTCACAAGAGCGAAAATGGTCAACGTTTGACTGGTCGTTAAGCCGTCCACCGGTTGTCGGTGCCCTTTGCGTTTTGAAAAAAATCCCATTTAGGATTAAACTTTGGGCTTTGATAGTAGTAACGCTTTGTCAGGGCCCTCCAATTATTTGACATGGATCGGCGAGAGCTTGCAACTTGCGTGGACAGCAGGGCAAAATGCGCTCAGAATCTAATCATATGCCGCTCTTCTTCCACAGTTTCGTGACATCCCTGCCGCGCGAAAGTCCTACAAGAAAGAAAAAAGGAGGAGCAGAAGAAAAGAAATGGACAACGGTTTCGCTTTCGTCCTCGTGACGAGCTGCTGTCGAATCGGGCCACAAGAAAAAGGGTCCAAGTGGAGCACCAGCTCCTCTTTGATTGCAATTTGCAATAGCCCCCGTCCTATCAATTAGAGACTTGCGAGTGACGATTCTGCCATGATTGGTTTCTCGTTTTGGTCATGGTCACGTAACCACCAGCGCAGTGATTGGTAATCTGCACTAAAGTTGAGTACGTTTTAATAAGAAAAGTGCGTCGAGAGCATCTTCGAATGAAAATCGTTTTTGGTAAAATTTTTCGCAGAGGGGCGTCAATTCTGCGCGGGATAAAATTGGCTCGCGAAAATACGTGTTTGTATATAAAGAGCGACTCTCGTCGCGCGATCGAAACAAATTTGGACCATCGATACGCGCCGTATGGATTTTAAACCGCCGTGTCGTTCGGCAAAAGGAAAAGGAAAACGGAAATGCCGCTTATTCGGTTACCCGTTAAAGGATTTCGTCAAGAGAACGTTTAAAGAGCGGCGTTTGATCAGCCGGTCGAGATAACTGTATCAGTTCTCGCTACACCGTCCTCCCTCGTGTTATTTCTAAAGGGTCATTATGATAATCCGAGTCTCGTGAACGAGGGTCACATCAAACGCGACCACACCTACCGTGTTTGAAATTTTTGGAGCGGTAAGTACGTTCCTCCCTCGGGATACGCCGACCAACCGGTGCCTCCCAATTTGCTCTATTGGTGCGAGAATCGGTCTCGTCTTTGGACCAAGACAGCCGTGATCCGATCAACCGGTCTCGTCTTCGCAGGCGGAAAATGGTAAGAGCGAGTTTTGAGAGAAAAAAAAAAAAAAAACAGAGCAGGACGCGAAAACGAGGAGCAGGACAAAAGGGGTGAGCGTAACCCGACCAGGCTGGCCAAGAGCGGAACGGCGCGCGCACATGTCGCTCCCTCCCTCCCTGCTGCCGCGTTACGAGGAATCCGTCCACGTCATCGCCAGCTGGACATCCCGCCCCCCCCGACAGAACACTTTGCCTCCTGTCCCTCGTCGTTTTATGGCGCTGCTTGCTGGCTGGCTGCTGCGCTCTCACTCTCACTTTCTCTCTCCACTGCAACGTTCTTTAGTGAGAGGAAAAAGAAAGCAGGGGGAAAATAAGTACTCTCTCTCTCTCTCTCTCTCTCTCTATCGCTAGCTGCACCGCCGGTTCAAATCGGGTCTTTCGGTCCCCCGCTTTCGGCTCCAAGTCTCGGCCCCTCTGCGCCGCCGTTCGCCGAAAGACCACATTTTGTCCGGCGGGTCGATGCGAAGATGCCGGTCTACAACTCGTCGTTCGTGAACACCGAGCTGTCCAAGCCCACCTCCATCTTCGGCCTCCGCCTCTGGGTCGTCATCGGCATCTTCCTCGGCTCCCTCATCGTCGTCGCGCTCTTCCTCCTCTCCCTCTGCCTCACCTCCCGCCGGCGCGGCGGCGGCGGCGGCGGCGGGGGGAAGGGGGGCGCCGCCGCCTCCGCCGAGAAGCGGCGCCGCGGCGGCGGCGGCGGCGGCGTCGGCGTCGGCCCCCACGACGCGCCGGCCGCCACGCCCCCCATCTCGAAGGAGATCCTCGAGATCGTGCCGTCGGAGGCCCCCCGCGCGGCCCCGGCGCCGGAGATCCAGATCGACATGGGGAAGGTGGAGCACCGGGTGGTGTACTCGGATCGTTACTCGAGCGGGGAGAGCAGGGGGACGGAGAGGACCGAGACCGCGTCGCTGGGGAGCGGGAACGTGGGGCCCGAGGTGTCGCACCTGGGTTGGGGGCGGTGGTACACGCTGAGGGAGCTCGAGGAGGCGACGGGTGGGTTGTGCGAGGAGAATGTGATCGGCGAAGGTGGATATGGGATTGTGTACAGCGGCGTGCTTGGCGATGGGACGAGAGTCGCCGTGAAGAATCTCCTGAATAACAGGTAACATCCCCCGTACTCGTTGGCTGTGACAGTTGGGTAATGCGAATCTATGCTTCATTGGAATGATTAGAACTGGAATTCCAGTTAATTCTTTAGCACGAGAACGCGAATTGAACGGCTTGAATTGCCATCCTCCTGAACGGACGCTGCCATGTGCTGTCGTGTATATTTATCAGTCGTACAATGTATGTGCAGGTGGTTGGGATGTGAAGGAGAATTGCTTGTGTTTTGTTCTGTCTCCTTGTTTCTGAAGTCGGGTCGGCTGAGTTTGATTGCTGGGATGGAAGCAATAGTAGACGGATTGATTTTGGATGTGTTTCAGTGAATTCTGCTTGTTCGTTAAATGACTTGATTGATGAAAAGCGAGCTAGTTGTGGTGAGGAAATTGGATTCAAGCTTTTGTGTTTCTTCCCACTTTTGACTTTTTTCTTTTGAGGTTGGTGCTGAAGAATAGAAACTTGGTAAGCTGTATAAAAAAAGAAAAACCGACCTGCATTTGCTCAGAAGTACCTATCATTGTTTGGTGGATTGGACATCCTATTTTAGTGTCTGTAGGCCTTTCTTCAAAGAATCTGAAGTTCAGTTCAACAGTCCCTTTCTGCATCTCAAAGACTTTGCAAGTTATCACTCTGCTTTATAAGCCAAAAAAAAACAAAAGAACAAGAAAAAAGTTTATTTCGCTGGTTGCTCAGGGAAAACCGCTGTATTTTCATGCAAATTACGCCGCAAATTCTTGTAGTACTACCTTCCTATTCATGTTTCCTCCATCGGCTTCTCTGTGATCCTTACACTGTTGGAACTTGGACGGGATCCTTCTTTCTTTTCTTCACTGCAAGCATGCCCGATATGCGTGTTCACGAGATTTATCAATGATCAGGGGACAAGCTGAGAAGGAGTTCAAAGTGGAGGTTGAAGCGATTGGGCGCGTAAGACACAAAAATCTTGTCAGGCTGCTTGGTTATTGCGTTGAGGGTGCTTATAGGTACTGATACTTGCCTTCCCACCAGAGGTTGATCTTGTGGATGCCGTTGAAAATGTTAATAGGTGTGATTTCTCCTGTTTTTGCTAGGATGCTTGTGTATGAGTATGTTGACAATGGAAATCTAGACCAGTGGCTTCATGGGGATGTAGGCGAGGTCAGCCCTCTTACGTGGAATATCCGTGTAAACATTATACTTGGAACCGCAAAGGGGTGAGTGATTGAATACTTATATTGGAGTCCATCCAACTGGTTCTCCATTTCCAAAAATTGCTTTTCGTGCTTTACATTCTCCAAACTGACGTGTGTTACTTTTTACAACCTGGCAGATTGGCCTACCTTCATGAGGGTCTTGAACCTAAAGTTGTCCACCGAGATGTGAAGTCCAGCAACATACTGCTGGATCAACAATGGAACTCTAAGGTGTCAGATTTCGGACTTGCAAAGCTCCTTTGTTCTGAAATGAGTTATGTCACAACTCGTGTGATGGGAACATTTGGGTTAGTCCAAGTTCTTTTGTTTCTTCTTAGTTATGTCGGCTGCCTCCTTATTAAGTAGAAAGTCACTGAAAGTAAGTATATCTGCAGCTATGTAGCACCAGAATATGCTTGCACCGGAATGCTGAACGAGAAGAGTGATGTCTACAGTTTTGGAATACTGATCATGGAAATAATAACGGGCAGAAGTCCTGTTGATTATAGTCGACCAAAGAGCGAGGTCGGCGGTGATGCACATAACATGAAATGTGCAGATATCCATCTTCTATCACTGTCTTCTCTTTCACTTTGAACTAACTGTTAAATGGCAAAATAATTGTAGGTGAATTTGGTCGAATGGTTGAAGGCCATGGTTGGAGATCGAAAAGCTGAGGAAGTTGTCGATCCAAAGCTGCCTGAGATGCCTGCTTCAAAAGCGCTCAAGCGGGTTCTTCTGGTCGCTCTTAGATGCGTTGACCCTGATGCAACGAAGAGGCCCAAAATGGGTCATGTAATCCACATGCTTGAGGCCGATGACTTGCTGTTTCGCGATGTATGTAACTTTCCGTCTTTCCAATAAGTCGCTCCTTCGCATTATCAAAAAAAGGAAGAACAAGGAAATTCCTGTTTATTCAATCTGTTCTGAGACTCTTCTTACTAATAAAATGCAGGATCGTCAAATTGGGAGAGACTCGTCGCACTCGAACCAGGAATACCAACAGGACAACCATGCTGATGCAAGGTTAGGAAGTAAAGCTACCGGCGAAGGAACTTCCGATTCGGGTAGATGGGATAGCGACAGGAACTATCATCAGCCAACTAGATGGAGATAACAAACACGAAGTGCA
Source organism: Syzygium grande (assembly GCA_024733475.1). Lineage (NCBI taxonomy): Eukaryota > Viridiplantae > Streptophyta > Magnoliopsida > Myrtales > Myrtaceae > Syzygium > Syzygium grande. Next base: position 6,137,639 of record JAMXDD010000002.1, on the reverse strand, counting down.
CCTGCCAAGCAAATATAGATACCATTTTACTCGGGAAATTGTCATTTATATCTGATTTATGCATTAGTTACACCATTCGTCTTCTTTATCTGTTTTCCCCCAGTGTACCTGCCACGAGCAGAGAATCCTGTTGCTATAATTGGAAAACTTCATTGGCCTCTTCTATACCCTCTCTTTGTCAATTCCTCATCCTCGTCCAAATAGATAGTAAAGCTTGTTTACGCCCCTATCGCTATCGTCGCCACGCCCCGAGCCGAGATGGATACGCAGGGTGGCCCTACTCGGCAGCTGTTCCGATGGGCGAGAATGAGAAACTCTATCGGTCACCATCAGACACTGCCAATTTCCAGAACTCTGGAGGGTTGTGGGGAGATGGACCCAGTGGCCAGCCAAACCAGTGGGTGGAAGCAACTGCACTTTGTCGTTGCGTTGGCAATGTTGCTCCGTCCTTGTATGTAATCACTGTTTGTACGCAAGGCAAGCTGGCCGGCCATAACTCTGGCTGGACACATGGTGTTGCTGTTTGCTTCTCGCTATCAAAATGCCAAGACTTCTTCTTCTCTTCCCTCATGGAATTTGTTCTGTCTCCTTTTCTGTCCCATCCTCTTTCTGCAATTACTCTGACTTGGTCCTACGAAATATCTCTGGACGCAGCTTTTTTTTTCTTCTTTTAGAATTATCTCCATAGAATACATGGTGGCTGGACACATGGTGTTGCAGCTTTGGGAATTATCTCCATAAATATGTCCATCAATTTCCAAAAAAAAAAAGAAAAACTTTTTATATTATTTGTTTATTTCAATGGCCAAAATAGACAGATAAAATACTTCTGTTGTTTGGTGTAAAGTGGGCTGAAAATCATTGAACATTGTAAGGCGGCCATGAGAGGGACATGACAAAAAGTTGCAGTGAATAATTTAGGATTTGAGGACATGATTTGCTACCAATTTTGCACAATGGTTCCCTTCTCTGTGCACATGCCTTGGTTTTGCCAACTATATTGTACTCTTTCAATGCTAAAAAGAGAAATGACGATCCCGACAAAGATATTTTGTACCAACTATCCCCGAATTTTACGGTGCCTTAGGACGTAAAGTTCCGATTGCTTTAACAATTGAGTTAGTTCTTGAATGATTCGACAATTCTGACGTCATAAAGGAAAAGAGGAAGCTAAATCAATGACTTGCAGAGACCAGAAATTTCGAGGCGCTCCTCTAAATGAGCTAAAATCATCGGGGGGAAGTGAAAAGATTAGGGTTGATACTACCAAAAACTCCAAACTAGTATTTTGACCATTAAAAACCCCCAAACTGGTACACTTGTGATAATTTTATCCTTCCGTTAGTTTCCGTTAAATTTTATCGTTAAATTTCTGAGTTGAATGATACGTGGCAGTTGACGGGTGTACCAGTTTGGAGTTTTACCTCCCATTTGTCACAGATATATCAATTTATGATTTTTCGTGGTATTAATTCAATTTAATGGAGGGTGAATTTGTCATAAGTATACTGATTTTGGGTTTTTGGCGGTCAAAAAATTAGTTTGGAGTAAATTTATCACAAACGTACCAATTTGAGATTTTTCATAGTTAAAAAATTAATTTAGGATGAATTTGTAATGAATATACAAGTTTAGGGTTTTTTTGTTCTATTAACCCACTGTATCAATGTAAAAGGGGGGAAATCTATGGGCACCTTAGTAAATTGCATCATCGCACCATATTTCTCTGTGTGCCAAAAGAAAACTTCCAAAAAAAACATAAAGAAGAAAATTGATGCCCGAGAAGAGCGGGCCCCACCTCAAGGGGCAAAACTGGAAATCCGCGCCCGCCCGGCAAGGGAGAACGGGGAGAAAGAGAAAAAAATAAGAGATTGGAAAAAAGGGAAAGAAAAAAAACTCCATCCACCGGCTACCTCGGCCTCCAATCGCCTCCCCCACGTGTCCCCTCCACCTAATCGTCCCCCAACCCAACCACACCCCACCGTCGTCTTCCTTGACCCTATCTCTGGAAACGTCGTCCACATTTTCCCCCACGCCGAAAAACCCTATCACGCTCGCTCGTCCGTTGCCTTTCTCTGAAGCTTCGTCCTCGCGATTTCTCTCGAGGTTTGATCGGTTCTTCCTTCCTCCCTCGTCGTCGTCGTCGTCTCTCTTATTATAAGTTTCGGCTTTGGTTTCGTAGAACCGGTTCCGATTTCCGCTTGCCTGCCTCCCTCTCTGCGCGTTGAAGAGGGGCTAGGGGGTTCGGTCGTCTCGGCGTCCGTACCGCGCGCGCGTTTCTTTCTCGGCCTCCTTGGCACGCCGATCCGGTAGATCTGTAAGTACGCGGCGGAATTCTCCGTGGGATTCGCTCGTTTTGCCGACCGCTCGCCGTGCGTGCCTTCTTTTTTTTTTTGATCCGCGAACTTTTCTGATCGATTGGCTTTCTTGTCGCGTTGCTTTATAGATCTGCTCGATCGCGCGCCTGTGCTCGGTTCTGTGCCTGTGTTTGATGGTCTTTTTAGCCTGCTAGCGGTATTTGCTTGCGATGCGGAGGTGTCGATGATGTTGACCTGGTCGCTTATGAATTGAGGGGTGAGGAATTTCGCTGCTGCGCATCTGTACGTGAGAGATTCGTGCCGTTTATGAGCTGATCTATGGATTTTCTGCCGGGAACTTGTCGTCCGTACTAGAAGTAAAGATGGTTTTTTTATCACCTAGGCTGGGGAAATCACTCCCTGTTAACATGTTTGGACTGCTTTTTAGCCGCTTGGCTTGTGCTTTTATGCGTGTCTCCTTTGGGTGAGTGTGTAGGTTTCTGGAATTCTTTCTCTGTGTTGGTTCCGGTGTTTTGAAGATCGTTGCTGTGTTGCTGTTTTGCAACTTTACGTTTCATGCGGTGAAGTGATTGTCGTGTTTTTCTTTTTCGATTTCTGTGGAACATATCTTTCTGTGCATATAAAATGAATATCCCCTCATCTTCTGGGGGAGATTCCTCATGAAAGAAAGTTGAGATTGGAGTTAATGATAGTGTGGAGCTTCTATACGAGTGTTTTGTGGTTCTGTTTCTTGTTCTTGCTTCTGAGTTGTTATATAGTAACTGACCTTGTCGTTTACATGGGAAAAAAACCGAAACATGAATTCCTTGTTTAAAGTGATTGGCACGATATCTTATTGTGATAGATTTGTCTGTTTGCAGTGAATACGTAAAAATGAGCCGTCCTCAGGATGCACAGCGAACCTTCTTCCCTTTTGGGAATCCTTTTCGGATGATATCGCCAAAGAGTTCTCAGTTGCCTTCAAAACTTCTTATGGTATTGAACAATTTTGAGGAATCCTTGGCAGAGCGATTTAGAAAACTTGACCCAAAAGAGACAGGTGACGTGCTTAGCTTATCATGGATGGAACTGGCTATGAAGTCACTTTGTGAAACCCACAGTGACGTAAAAAATCTAATCACTGCACTTGAGCTCCCTGTATGTGATTGGGATGACAAGTGGATTGATGTATATCTTGACATCAGTGTGAAGCTGCTTGATATATGCAATGCCTTCAGCTCTGAGATCTCACGCCTGAACCAAGGCCGTCTTATGCTCCAGTGCGTTCTCCACAATCTGGAATCTTCATCTCCTCAACAATTTATCCGTGCTAGTGCTTCCCTTGATCGTTGGAGACAGCACATCAGCTCAAGGAACCCCAGGTTTGAGAACTGTGGCAGTATACTGGAGAGTCTGATGGAGTCTCTCGATTTGCCAAAGGTTAAAAACTCAGCCAAAGGTAAGGTTCTGATGCGTGCCATGTACGGAGTTAAGGTGCAGACTTTATTTGTTTGCAGCGTCTTTGTTGCTGCCTTCTCTGGCTCAGCCAAGAAACTGTTGGAGTTGAGTGTTTCTGACACATATCTGTGGGGCCTTTCCTTCACTGATTTGCTGACAAGTGTAAATAGTAGCATTAGAAAACGACCTTCTAGTGGTAGTGTGGCCATCTTCAAGGAGCTGGAAGCAGTTGATGCGAATGTCAAGAAGTTGTCTCCACTGATCCGGTCTGGGGAGGGCACAGTTGAGGAATCTGTCCGGAGCTCTGTTTCCAATCTACACAGGGGCGTCGATTGTCTTTCACAAGGACTGGATCTTCTTGAGAAGGAAGTGGATGGCTTCTTCCAGATAGTTTTAACCGGGCGCGATGCTTTGCTGTCTAACCTTAGAGCTAACGGTCCGGCTTCTGCGCTGATGCAAAAAAACAATGTGCAGCGATAGTTTTCTAGATATTTGTAGGCTTCCATATAAAAATCAACTTATGTATTTTGTTGTCTTGTTGGTGAGGGTATGTAAGATGTTATGTTGTGGACATATTACGTCTGGTGCGAGTATAAGGTGTGCTATGCTGCTACTAGTAGATCAGTTTGTACCGTTTGTTGCAACTCCTCCTTAGATAAGGTCAGGGATATATGTAAAATCGTTCCAGTGCAATGGTGAAGAATATTGGCTTAATTTCTGTTTGTGCTGATTCCTTGATTGCTCTGGCTCTTTTGTTTTCGGTGTTTTACTTCGCATAAGTTTCTAAATCGTGTGTGCTCCACTGCCTTGTCAGGTTGCGTATTCGACGCGGTAGTGGTCGAATGAAGTTTCCGCTTTGCCTTTGATCATCGTGACGTGAGGGGTGTATGACTAAGAAGCACGATTAGAAATTTTGCAGTCGTGAAAAGGCGGCTTGCAGACGTGTGAACACAAAATGAGGAGGGAGGGAGAGAGAATCTGTATTCTGATCTCTGTTCTTTGCGTGGAGTGTCTAGTAAAAAGTAATACGAATACTAATATAACTGGGCAGACAAGCATTTGCTGTTCTAGACGATTCGCCACTACGAAAAGTTATGACAGCTTAAAATCAAAGCAACTTGCGTTAGGTTATTGCTAACAGCCGCCCTCCGACTGCTTTTATTTAGTCGAGTCAGCCGTTCAGGAATGTTATGTCTCCCGCGAAGTTAGCCCTTAGAATATTGAACGTGCAGCGCACGATCCTTTGGGCATTTGATTTGATCCACCGTTTGACCATTTCAGATTTCACAAAGCTGAGTTCTTTTAGTCGGATGCACCAAGATCGATTAAGTAAGCACTTGTATAGAATTTTGTGGATGGTAATATGCCCTGTGGTTTCTTTAGCCTCCATCGTCATTTCACAAGCGACGACCAAACGAAGATTCCGGGATCACCCGAAAAACCTGATGCCAAAGGAATAGCCGAGACACTCATATGCACGTCATAGTTCATAGCTGCAACGATCTGAATGGCAAGCATATTCACTCCCTTAGAGAATTTTTCAAGAAACCAGCCAATCCAGTAGGACGATTCCGCCAGATTAACCTGAAATTATTGTGAAGATTCATGGAATTATATCTTCGGTTGGTTTTGGCCATAGAAACAGAAGATCGGTACTCTCTGTGGCATTTGGTTGAGAACAAACTACGGAAAGATCAAGTTCTTAGACAGTGGATGGATTCAAACAATGTCCTTTGCCATTTGCTGTGGTAACTCGTAAAAGTAATTGATTACCGATGTGCTATCGTAGAAAACAATTTCAAACCTCAAACTAGTCTGAGGATTGGGGCTTTTGCACGGCCCCTAAAGTGAAAAGAAACAGAAAAGGCCGCATGAGACGACACTATCGGCATGTGATGTCGTCAACCATTCTTTGTACATGAATATGAACAACTTCCCTGGAGAAAACTTAACCACAGTCCCAGTCGCTGCTTTCAACAAAATCCACATAAATGGGAAACCGCGCTCATATCCTTAGAAATGGCAGGTGAAGGTAGAGCTTCCTGGCCATGAAATAATGCAACATTGAACGGTGGTGACTTGAACCAGCAGCAAAAGGGCACAAAAAAAAGCAGGCTTTCAATCTTTACACGGTCCTTGCAGCAAGGTGAACTGTCAGCAAGACAAAGCTTTCAGAAATTAGATACGAATTAGATACCTTGGGATAACTCTTTTGAGCTGTTTGATGAATAACTCAAGCAATTACATAACTTGTGTCTCACCTCCAAATGGAAACTCGCATTCTTCCTTGCTGTGTCATCGACCAGTTATTTCTTGCATTCTGCTGCCTAATCTAGCACCATGCTGCTTAATTATCTGGACAGACTGAAGAAGGATATCTTGTTGTGTGGTGTAGAACTCTTCTCTACCCTAAAACCCCACGCAGCATTTTACATAAGTGAGAGATAAGCGTGACAACAAAGCATGGTAGAACAGGTAAGAGGCTTCAGAAAGGGAAAAAAATTTTGAGACTGGGTGGCACGAGAATCAAAGCATGCGGCGTAAGAATACCTGCCACCGGTATCAGAACGATGGAAATAAAAATGGAAATCTTGCATATTGGTTGTCTCACTATGCAATTCAAAAAATCACATATAAAAGAACAACTGAGTAAGAAACATGTATCCCGTGATAGTAGAAAACTGCTTTATTATGAGATGTGCACAAGAGGAAGAACTACTAACCATGTGTTTGAGATTACAACCAAGAGTCAATTCCACATAAGAACTTTCCACTTGTGACAGGAAACAGAAAGGGACTTCTTTACCCAAGAAAACTTTTGGGTGTGATTTCAGCATATTCTTAATGTCATTTGATATCGGTGGAATCTTCTCCAGATCATCACTTTGCAAAGGGATTTTGGTGACTATGGCACGCCATTCAGCACGCGACTTATTTACAATCACCTACAAACTTTGTGAACTGATAATGAGGTTTTCTGACGAAAATTTGCAGTTACTACTACCAGGGAATAAAGCATATAAAAGACACATAAAGATCCAACTAAAAAAATGCCCAATTTTGATTTAAAAGAATACACCAATCCTAAAGATCCGGAATATTCACCAGCTCCTTGCAGTTTATTTTGTTTTTTCCATTTTCTTAATGGGGTGACCAGCAAAAGGCATTGCTAGTGAGAACAAATATCATAGTGGACTACCTCCTCCGGCAAAAGGTCCAAAGTACTAAGCATTCAACCATACAAATGAAGATTATCAACAGTCAAACCACTCAATCAATATCAAACAACAGTAATTTTTAGCTCAAGCAAGACCAGTGAGTATTAAAGAATTTTGCATATTTAACCACGTTATAACATCAGCAATGTTAAAACTAATCTACTAAACTCTATAACTGACACCTCACTCTAGCACAGAAGCAGGTCTAAGTAGAGGGTAATACTGCACCCCTGCAAAGAACAGTAAATTATAATATTCCAAGAAATTGATGAAAGACCTTGTAACAAAGATACAGTAAGATCTACAAAATTCAGACAACTACATATGAAAGATAACACTACTAGTAATCCACCTCTTCAGAAGAGTACTCACCTGGCTAGAAAACAACGAATTTGGAACAATGACAGGAAATTTCTCAGCACTAAGCAGCGATGTGGTCGTAAGCCCCATTTCCACAACTTGACCTTCTATAGATCCAGCCTAAAATACAGAAAGTTTATTAAGTTCAGAAGACATGGCTCATTTCTCTTGCTACTAGTTCCCCACTATATTCACAGCCCATGAGATTGCCAGAGGAAAGAGGAAACAACATGATCATGTACTGATTGAACAACCAAATCATGTCATTAACTGCAGAGTAACTTCAGGATAATGATCAGATGACTTCTCACAAGAGATGCATTAAGAGATGAAAAGCTCCTGGTCAGAGTAAATGGTTAGGAAGAACAAAACTTCATTCCATATATCCAGGAGGAAAGGAAAAGAAAAACAAATTGTGATGCCAGAGATGTAGTAAGTAGCCAGGTTGATGCTGAACCATACTTTTATTGTATCTCCAAGCGAAAAGGGCTTCGAAAACTGCATAGACAAGCCACTAAGCACATTTCCAAGTATATCTCTAGCAGCAAAAGCAGTTGCTACACCTGCATAAATTTAGTCGACAGATAGGTTAAAGCATGGCAAGACTTGTAGGCATCATACGAGCTCTTGGCATTATGGGCGGTAGCAAGACGTATCCTAGAGAAATTCTGGAGACAGTGGATAGAGAGACCATGTGCGAGTGCGATATATATATGAATGAACTCTATTGTCTAAGAGAGGAGCTTGGGATTTCCCATATAATAATGAATGCTGCGACAACATTACATTTACCAAAAGTAACTCCACAAGATTTTATGCCGTGTTAACGATTTGGTAGCTATGTGATTCCATAGATTGCAGGTAACTCTCAGACAGAAGGCATAAGCAGATAAAGGAACACATTACGTACCTCCTATACCACCAACTGTAATGATAGATTGCACAGCCACCCCACATGCTTCTGCTAAAGCCATCAACCCAATCACAAACAGCCCTATAGATGAAAGTCGGTCCAGTGCAAGCATTTTTTCTCGATCAAGCCCTGCCATACTCTTGATTGCTAATGCACGAGAGAACACATTTGTTTTCCAGCGATGCAAGAACCATACAAATGAAAGAATAACTGCACCCCTCCATGCTTGCCCGATGTATTGAGATGCTACAGTTGTGGGAGCAACCATCATGGCGCTGCGATTCAAATAAGACGTACATTGTATGCATTAAGGTTCATATAACAAAAACACACACAAGTACACATGAGACAATCATCAAACTTGCATTTACTAACATCTGCCAAAATGCCATGAAGGTGATGAGATATCTCACAGGATCCTCTAGGGCCCCCCAGAAGCTTTTGTCATAAGGAACTTCTTCTCCCAAAGGGGTTCCCGATAGCAAAGCAGCCTGACCTTGTGTAGCATACTTGTGAAATCTCCTCAATATTCTAGGCATCACAACCCATGCCAATAGAGTGCCGGTCAAAGTAAGGCCGATAGGCATAAAAACATTCTTAACATACGGGTGCGAATCGAGCACCTGCTGCACATAAGGAGTCAATTCATTAGATACCTCCTTAACCTTTTCCCCTGTGTGACCAGCCACATCAACGGCGCCGTGCCAAGCTTCTCTAATCTTATCGAGCCACTCACTCGATACAACCACACTGTCCCCATCACCCACTTCGCCCGCCCCAGAAACGGCCGACACTTCCGATTCCTCGCGCGCATCTCGTTTGCCGCCGAGATACGACGCAAATGACCGAGAATCCAACACGGGGCTCGCCAAAAACGGGGAGAAATTACGTCCACGGCACGCGCGGGGTAGTTTTGGAGAGAACCCATTGGTGGCGGGTCTTCTCAGGTAACCGGTAGCGCCGGAGATTGATACAGGGGCCAGCCACATCGGATACGTTCTCGCGTACTCGAGAGATCGCGACTCTTTGGAGCAGTCGATGGCATCAGGAGATGGGCGTGACGCTCTAACGTGAACTTGAGCAGGACACTTCGAACGCGCGGCGTGGGATTTACGTGACAGCCATTTCGAACAAGGGACGGTGAATTCGCAAATGGGTTTCAAACTGGGAAAGCCCATATTAGCCACCGTCCGGGACTTTCGGCGCCTGGGATTCTAGCGGGGGCCGCGGGAAGAGCTAAAGCTCAGACACCATAAGAAAGGAAGGAAGGAAAACACACGCCCCCAAGAACGGGACGACAGCGATATCGACAGAAGGCTCTCCCGCCACCGGTGGCGGCGCCTGCTGACCGACGAAAATCGGAGGAGGTCAAAAAAGACGTCACCTTTTTACTCGATAGCCAGAACCTTCGGCTCCCCCTCGTTCCGCATGTTCCTCGGCGACCAAACGGGTTTCCGTAGCTTACGCGAAAGCTCCGATGCTGCGCATGGCGATGCGCGACCGCGGCGAGAATGAAGGGAAATCGAGCGCTTTACGCAAAGCATTTTCTGGCTTGTCAGCACGGGGGAAGGGAAGTGAGGAAGGCGCAGATCCGGGTTGTCGGGTCCGCAGCCCGACCAGGTGATACCTCGGGTCGGGCTCGGCCGCAAACGCTCAGCCCATGGTCCAAACACATCCTTTGAGGCCTCTCTTCCAAATTCGAGAAGTTCGGTTTCGACGCTGAACTTTAGGTTCAACGTGTAATTTAAACTTTTAATTCGTCAACCGTGCTCGAACTTTTAAATTGTTCGATACGATCCGTGGTATTTTGTACGTCCAATTTACAATATGGTCGTCCCTAAAATTTACTCTAATATGTAATCTCGTATATGAACTTTTGACACATGTTCGATTTAGTCCACGCATTATATGGCACCATTTTGCGATTTGCACACAAAATGTCAACAGCCGACTGCAAGCTTATTGTTCTTCCTTTTCTTCTTCATTGCCTTCCTCATCTTCATCTGCCTATCAATCAAATATGGCAACGTGTGATATATTTTTAGCAACGTTGGATTTTAAGGCAGTTGACTTGTGAGGCCCCTTAAATAACAAGCTCTTTTGCCATGCCTACTGATGTCGGAAGAACGGATGCACGGGCAAATCCGTCCGGCCAATTCAAATCGGAAATTGCCGGCGTCGAGGACGCCTCCGGGGACTAAATTAGCCACCCGCCCGAAAGTCCAGAGACGATCATATCAGATATCGAATCAAAATTCACGGACTATTCGTATCGTTATCCCTATCTGCTCCAAAGAAAACGAAGAAGAAATCTGGTGGAGGTGGGGGCCCAATGAACCGACGACGCGACTCCGTCAAAGGAGGAAATGGGAGCGGGACGTATCAATCGAACGCGTAATGGCGCACCTCGCCCGCGTCTCGCTCCAGCTGTACACCGCGTAGCAACCCCGCCGTCTCCCCAGCTCGCTGAGTCGACTCGGCCCGCCCTCCAGCTCGCCCGCCCTTCCTGAAATCGGCCTCTCGTCTCCTCTCCTCCTCCTCCTCCTCCTCCTCATCTTCTGCTCGCGCGCCGCTCCGCGAAGATGGAGGCGCCCCGGAAGCTCAAGCCGTGCGCTTTCCTGCTGCTCTGCGCGTGCTGCGCCGCCGCCCTCCTCCGCGCGCTCCCTGCCTCCGCCTCCTTCTCTCCGGTCGACAACTACCTCGTCAACTGCGGCTCCGCCGCGGACGCCGCCGTCTACAACCGCGCGTTCCTCGGCGACTCGTCCGGCTCCGGCTCGCCGCGGGTCCTGGCCTCGTCCCGGACGATCTCGCTGCGCGACGGCAGCCCGGCCCTGGGCACGCCCCAGATCTACCGCACGGCGAGGGCCTTCGCCAGACCTTCCAAGTACGTGTTCGAGGTCCGGGAGAGGGGGACGCACATGGTGCGCCTTCATTTCCATAGGTTCAATTCCTCGAGGATGGATATGCGTGACGCGCGATTTCATGTTTTGGTGGATGGGTTTGTGGTGCTGGGTAACTTTAGCGGCGAGAGCGAGTCTAGGCCCGTAATTAAGGATTATCTGATCTGGGTCGATGCTGAAAAGCTTGTTCTTACGTTTGTCCCTGCTGAGAGGTCGAAATTTGGATTTGTCAATGCGATTGAAGTGATATCTGCGCCCAAAGATTTGATTTTGGACACTGCCCAGCTTATTGATGGTGGCAAAATAATGAATTTCGATGGATTGAACCGGCAAGCGCTCGAAGTGTTATATAGGGTTAGTGTCGGTGGTCCGAAGGTTACTCCCTTTAATGATTCTCTGTGGAGGACTTGGGTTCCTGATGATGCTTTTCTGAAGTCGACTTATGGATCGGAAAGGATATCCTTTGGTGGTAGGATTAAGTACCAAACGGGAGGTGCAAGCCGTGAAGTAGGCCCTGACAATATGTACAATTCTGCCAGAGTGATTAAAAGCACTAATGCAACAGTACCTACTGTTAACATGACATGGGTTTTTCCAGTGACCGGAGATTATAAGTATCTTGTTCGGTTGCATTTCTGCGACATTGCTAGTATTTCTCTTGAGTTGTTATACTTCAACGTGTATGTCAATGGGTTCTTGGTGTTTGAAAATTTCGATCTCTCGTCTGTGGTAAATGAGGTTCTGGCAGCACCATTTTATGCAGATTTTGTAGTTGAAAGAGATGATTCGGGGATTCTGAGTGTGAGCATTGGACCTTCAAATTATAGCATGGCGCATGCAATTGATGGCATTCTTAATGGTGTGGAGGTCATGAAGTTGAATAACTCAATGGGTAGCCTTGATGGCGAGGTGTGTGGTGGATTTATTTTGAAAAGCTGGCCAAGAGGAAACATGGGCGTTTTGGTTCCTTTGGTTGCTGTAATTTGTTTGCTGCTGAGTATGTCTGTGGTCATGCATAGGAGGACAACTGGGGTAAGCCACACTGCGGCATGGACCAGATTGCCGACAGACATGACAGAATTAAGCCTGAAACAAGCTGAGCAACAGTTCGGATAAATCATGACTTGTAACATGTACTTGGAATTGGTCATGGAGGATCAAAATGTTGTTGCTTGTTAGTGAAAGTATACTGTCGATGTGTGCGACAGCTTCTGTGGCTTCTGTTATTTTGAGTTGTAGTTTGGGGCCTGTAAGAGGGTTTATAAGCTTGGAGTGTATGTGTTGTAATTATCCTGTAAGTTTTGTTGGTAGTATTCCTTACAATGTGAAAAAAGATGTCCGTGCCTTTCTTGTTGGTATTACAATATCCTCATTATTTTACCTGGTCTCAAAGCACTGTGAAGCAATACGAATCACATAGAAGTTTGTCAAGTTTATGAGTGGGAAGGAGCTTGTATGTTGTAGATATTAGCTTCTGTTTGCTAAAACCTTTTATCCACTGAGTTTTCTCTAATTTCTCTTGATGACTTTCTGTTACTTAACGATCAATGGAAGCTACTGTTGTTTCTTTTTTCTGACAATTGCCAAAGATGTTTGCCGGGTGGTTCTTTGTAGGCATTCCTATCTGTATGCCTTAACTGGGCAGTCTCTGCTTCCCAGAATATCTAGATTTGATCTCAGAGGATACTGGGACTTGCCAAAATAGATTAGAACCTGCTGCACTTTATTCTAGTGGTCCAAAACCTATGGAAGTTTGTTGTAGGCCTTCCCGATTACTAGTTTCCAGGATTCCATAATCATATTTCCCTAGTTCACAGACTAAAACAATCTCAACCCATGTTTTGGGTTTTTCAAAGTGATGGGAAGTACAGGGTAATTTTTTGAAAAATGGAGGGGATGGGGAGTGGTATCTTCTTATTCTGTTGCAACTGGTTGGAGTTTTCTGATTTTGTTTTTCTGTTATCATTACACCAGCTTTATAAATTCTCTCTTGTCGGAGGCTGTCTTCCTGTGGAGAGTTGTTTTATGTTATGTCGCCTTCTCTATGATGTTTCGTTTATGTCTAGATATGCAGTGTCATTATTCATCGGTCATAGTTATATTTTTCCTTAATGGATACTTTCAGATGCTTGATGATTAATGCAAGAAAGAAGTGATAGCATGCATCTATTGTGCTACTTCTTCTTACATATCGTTTCAGCAGCCTGTACCAGGGAAATTCTGCACATGTATCTAAAAAATCATGAGCATTAGCTGACCTAAAAGGGGGATGCGTTATTCAAACATTTAGAAGTCCTTGATTGTCCATTCCTCTCAAAAATGATAATTCACTAGCTTTGCCAATGTGGACGAATGTTTGTAAATGTGTTGTTTTGTCTAGTGATCTGTGTAATGCAATTTTCTTTGGAACAAGGATGTATCTAAAATATCATGAGCATCGGCTGACCTAAAAGGGGGATGCGTCATTCAAACATTTAGAAGTCCTTGATTGTCCATTCCTCTCGATAATGATAATTCGCTAGCTTTGCCAATGTGGACGAATGCTTGTAAATGTGTTGTTTTGTCTAGTGATCTGTGTAATGCAATTTTCTTTGGAACAAGGGTGTATCCTATTGGAAATTAAAGGTCACGAGCATTATGATAGTAGCAGGATAAGAAATGGAACTTGCTTGCAACAAATTGCTGCTGGAATAATGTAATTACCCTCTATAGGTTAGTTTCAGTCGTTTTAAGCTTTATGTTTCTTCTGATACATCGAATCACATAACATTTGCTAGTCAAAGCAGGAAAACCACCGACTTAAGCTGCGTTCTTTGTTAGCGGTAAAACAGAGCATTACACATATGCTGCATCTTCATGAGGAGAAACTTACACACTTTGCCATTCCATGTAATCTCCCACTCTGATCTGTTGACTGTAGAGCACAAAATAGATAGGTGAGTCACCCACCAGCTCGATAGATTTCTTTTGTATTTGTTCTCCCACCAATTATACGGGCACTATCATTTGGTGATTTGATTAACATCAACTAGTGAATAGTGATACTGATAGTGTTGTGACATTCGTCTCGGGCGCATTTGGGCCCTGAGTGCTTTGGCCTACCCTGGCACATCCAATCTTGGCATTGCAATTTGCAACCAGAATTTAGCCTCCTCTATGCCTGGTCTCCACCTTCAGCATTTAACTTGCCTAGGACTGAATGAGATTTGGTTAAGAATTAGCCGGTCAATGCAATTTTCACGACCCATCAGGTTATCGTCGACCGACCCGATGAAGCGATTCCCATGCACGAATCTCGGTTTTTCCCCAAGCTCAAGCTATGTCTGCTGGTTATGACCAATCATGGGTGTCTAGTCTGGTTCTTAATTGTCTTTTGGTTGTCACCGACTGGTCTAGTCTCGTGCCTTTCTAAATTGAGCAAAATGCCACCCCCGATTGCTGCTTAAACATCATTTGGGGATGACGAGGCATTTGCTTGTTCCATTCCAGATCTTGAACTGTACACATGCGCCTCAGGTCAACTTTCCACGCAATAAAAAAAAAAAACCACAGGAAGTTCCTTCCCTGCAGATCACTGGCATCTACTGGTCCATCTAGAATCTTTCGCTCACAGCCCCGTGATTATATCATCATCCCACTCTGACTTGTCCACCGTAACATCATTCATCACCCGCCTGCATTGATTATATCATCATCCCACTCAGACTTTTCCACCATATAATCATTCATCACCCTCCTCCATTGCTGAACCTGTGAACTCCTTTCCAGCCCCTTCTTCTTCTTCTTCTTCTTCTTCTTCTCTATCCCTCTGAAAAGCACACTCCATCTGCTTTAGATACAGAATCAATGGGCTTTCCAGTTGCTTACACCGAGATTTCCTTACCAAAGCTCTTGTTCCAGACAATCCCCCTCCTGCGCCTCATCAGGAACCTCATCTCCTCCCTCCTCCACCTTCTGGGCTTCCCCGATTTCCTGGAGATCGACCCTCCTCTCCCCGAGGGTCGAACACCCGTTTGCCCGCCCGTGTCCGCCGTCCTGATCCGAGAATTCCTGCCCCTGACGAAGTACCGGGAATCTTCGGACCCGCCGGAGAGCTGCACGGTTTGCTTGTACGAGTTCGAGGATGGGGAGGAGATCAGGGAGCTGAAGAGCTGCAAGCATGTCTTCCACCGGAGCTGCCTGGACCGCTGGATGAACTGCGATCGGCGAACGTGTCCCCTGTGCAGGACCCAGTTACTGCCCAAGGGAATGCAGGAAGGGTACGACGGATGGTTGTGGGATGCTGCTGCTTCTGGGGGTGGCGTTCTTGAGCTTTACAGTGAGTACAGATCGGTTTAGGCATTGGTGGTGGTCTGTGAACTTGTATACATAAAGGGCAAGTTAATTCAGATCCAAGAATCAAGAATAAGAGTCAAAACAAGAAAAGGAAGGTTTTGCAACTTCTTTTTCTTGATGTTACTCCCACGAAGAACCGAAAACGATGACTTGTTTTGATATACCAATTAGGCCTTTTGGCTCCTTTTCTTGTGAGATTTGCTGTGTGAAGATCTTTCCTTTTCTGTCATGGCTTGTTCCTTTTCTTGGTAGAATTCATCGTGGCTTCGGAGTTTTGAAAGAGTCGCTCTCCTTCGTGTTCGTGGCTTCCCACTTTTCTGTGTCTGTGTCAATGATGTTTGAATCGATTTGATTCACATAGGAAACGAATAACCTCGAAGGTGTGGGGTGTTGCAATTGCAATGAGTTTGAGGCTTGAGCAGTTGCTAAAATGCTTGAGCAATCTGATGAATAAATGCCCAAACACATAGGAAACGAACTGTTTATTTACTAATAACGGTCAAACTGAACCCTTTCATTTTTCTATGGAATTGACAAATGGGTTTGACCCTCCATCTTTGTGGGATTGATAATGGTATAAAGCAACAAATATTTTAGCCATGCATCAAGCTCAAGCTTCCTTCTTGCTTACGAGCTCTGCCGGGAGGACGCGCTAGAATTGGAGGTAAAAATTTCTCGGTAGCGTCCTGGATCAAAACGGGTGATCCCCACCTACTACTAAGGATCCCATATTACCCTTATAAACTGAAAACTGGAGCTGAACTCTGTCATTCCAAACATTCCATGAAGTAGTAGTCCATGAGCTTAGATTTAAGATAATGGTTTTGGTTGTTGAAGACCGTCGGCCAATGTGCAGTGTGAAAAGTCTCATTTGGCACCTCGTTGTCATCAATGCGAAGGACCACAATGTCGGGAGTCTCTTTGACTATTGTAATGCGAGCAATACGTGACCGGCATTCATGTTGTGATAATTTAGTTTCTGCTGTTTCCATTTGAATATTCCGCACGCATTGAATACTAGTACTCTGTCTTGTTTTTTCAATTGGGAAAAAAGTTGTGCTCATTTGGCTCCAAAAGGAAGACTTTGACGCCTTTACCCAAAAAAAAAAAAAAGGAAGACTTTGAGGCTAATATAATACATGAAGCGGCTGCAAATTTCCAAAATTTTGCTAAAATTGTCCCAACTCCTGGTCTCTGTCTGTCTAAACTCCTTATGTTAGGTCAACGAATCACTCGTTGTCCAAACTCGGGTCACGACACCAGGGAGAGAAATTGTAGGTTCTGCATGATGAGTCCATGAGCTTGATCCATGTCTGCAGTCATCTGAACAACTATCCATGAACACGAAGAAAGAAACGGTGACAGACATTGACGATGTCCTAGGATGCTGAATTAGAAGTTCGTGCAGGAACTATCAATCCCAGGCTGTGAAAGATTCGAGTAGTTCTTGCTTGATTCCATGCATCACATGAGATTCAGATGGTCAATAGCTACAGTTAATCCGGTTTATCCTGCACCGACCCAAGTGTTTGTCAAAAGAACGGGTCTCGCTCTCATGAATGATTTGAGAATCTGGAAAAATAGGATGAGGAGGAATTAATGGAATTACAATGTTCCAGACACCGACATCCCTTCCTATGTATTTACGGGGAGAGGTTTTTCTCCTAAATATGGCGTTGCATTTAGAATGTATGAACTCAATTTACCGAATAAGTTTCCCATATTGTTCTTCGTTGGTCCTAAGATCTATATGACCTTCGTTTAACCAAAAGCATGGTCAAGAAAAAGAGGAAAAAGAAAGTATCACGCATCAGCTTATGTTGAATCCATGGCAATTGCAATGCCTTAATCAGCATTGTCTTGACCTAGATGGCACAAAGTTTGCGGTGTCAACTGGTCCGGTCGGGTTTGGCACAACTCCAGACCCGGCATGAAGCAAATGTCTTGAGGCAGTTTCTTTCACCCGAGCCCCTCACAGTAATTACCCGACCCATAGTCAACGGTTTGGTTCGGGTATTCGGATAAGAAATTTATTATAATCTGAACAAAACATTTTGGCTAACTGAGCTACAAAGATGAATGGCTTTCAGTTGGAATATGGATTTCTATTCGCTATCCTCTCACCGACAGATGAGAAGTATCTCCTGGATACTCCGCTTTCAAAATTCCATAGTGTTATGACTACTCAAATAGGCCATATCAAAGAATGAATTGTACTTGTCCTCTAAAGTGCTGCTAACTTTGAACCAAGTTCACTAGCGTTTGTTTATTGAAGATGCGCACTCGAATTGTTGGGTCCTTCATGTCTGACTTAGTCTTGAAAACTAGGCTGTTGTAGACAGATCTGAACATGGAGATTTGTCTTGGGAGTTTTCCTTTTTCTCAGAAATTTTGGGCAATCTTAGGTAAATCGAACTTGACATCGATTCCATGAGTTGACTTTCGTGAACTTCAAGACTCTATGATTCAATAATCCAAGATTTGGCTCCCCCATGAACGAGCATCCTTGCATGAAAATGGATGAGCAAAATCAAAATCTAATGTGTATTCGGTGCTTAATAAGTTAATAGGGCCAAAGCTCGCACTCACCCACCGTCTCTAGTTCACAGCTTTGCTTCAGCCTTAAGACACTCTTGTTTGATCTCAAGGCAAGACTCATAGAGTGCATGAAATTGGGAAAGAAAAAGTTGTGGGTGCACCGTAAATGTGAAGACAATTCACTGCTTTCTATGCCTCTCTTCCTCCTCTTTCCACAGCATAACTCAAGAGAATTACCGAAGATGGCCACAAGGCCAAGAACACAGTGGCGCTTAGTTCTATGTTATCTGTTTCTTGGATCAATCAATGCGAGTTATCTTCAGTGCGAGGACACTCGGTGCAGGATGGGTTCCTGCAACAGCAACGGAGATTGCATCTGCAAGTTCCCAGATCCTTCGACCATATTGGATGGTGATCGGCTCTTTCTCGGGTGATTATTTATCATTGCATTTTGTACTTCAATGTTGTTCCCTTCCCTTTTTCGCTGCCAATAAGATCGCACATATGATATTAGAGGCATAAATCTAATGTAATCTGACAATTTTTCAATTAAGGCATGCAACAATTTTTCATATTACTAGTACTTAGCTGAATTGCTGAAGTAGCATTAAAGACATTATCTGCCGGGATCACAGTGGAAAATTTTGCAATGAGGAGATGGTGATGTGCGATGGAACAAACTCTTTTTGGTGCGAGCACGGAGGGAAATGCGAGGAGATTGTGCAGGGTGAAGAATATAGATGCAAGTGCCCTCCAGGGTACACTGGCAAGCACTGTGAATATTCTGGCGCGCGTTGTGGCGGGATCTTCTGCTTCCACGGGGCGGAATGCTTGGTTGAGGGAGAGGCTTGTGAATGTCCTTCTGGCTGGAGAGGAAGTGCCGATTGTTCACTTCCAACAAATTCCACTACAGGTCTAGCCCAATTTCTCTCTGTAGATTTTCCATGATTTCCACGTCCATAGTTTCATATGATCGGCGGTCAAATAAAAATCGTAAATTTCAGGTTCTTCTAAAAGTACATCTTCGACCAGATTGGATCAGCGGGCGGGGATAGCAACATGAGTGTGAGTATTGTTCGTTTTCTTTTTCTGGTTCAATGTTCTTCGTTAGCCTCGATAACGTTTGATATGATTTGTTCTGTGTTTCTGCAAGCAGGGGCTGGTGTTTCTCTTTCTTGTTCTATGTTCTGTAGGAGCTGTACTAGGACTGGGTATTTATGCCCAGAAATGGATTATGAGAAGACAAAAAACTTCTCCAAAGTCTCAGCAGTTATCGGACATGCAGCCTTACCACCGCGTATTGGAAGAGGAGGACAACATTCAAATAACTGCAGAAGACACGCACAATGACGACTCGCATCTCTAGCCCAAAACTCTCATCCTGCCATTGGAATAATTTCTCACTGGAAGTTATCAAGAGACTTTGTTATCAAAAATGAAACCTGTCTTCTTTACTTTTAGACATTCGATGTATGTTCGCATTATTGTCCCCATAATGGACCAACAGCTGAGCTTGGTAAAACTTGAGCGTGTCCTGGGAGCTACCCAATTTATGCATCCCACTATTGATTATACACAGTTCACATAACATAATGACAAAACCTCACCAAGGCAAAAGTAGGACAAAAATCAAGTCATTATGAGCCACAGATGATAAGATTATTTGTCTATTACTGCATTCACTTAATGACAGGGAAAACACACACCTGGGTATATAGTTATCTGTCGGCTATTTCTTCCATCAATAGCAACAAAAGTTAGGGAAATGTGACTAGTTAATGCTATTGTTGTACAATCACTTCTTTGAAATAATGAGATGCACATGTTGAATAATATTTTGCCGGAAAGCTGCACTGATACTTCATCTCGGATGTCCTGGATGAGGATAAGCAGCAGGTGGATAACCCGGAGGCGGATAACCTTGAACTTGAGGAGGAGGGGGATATCCATAAGGTGGCGGCCCATAAGCTGGTTGTGGCGGCTGTCCGGCTGGAGGAGGAACTGGCTGGTTGATCCGCGACATCTGCTGCATTGGAGGCACGACCATTCCAGGCCGTTGCCCAAACTTACCATCTCTCTTGTCCATTTCAATCTTGTGTTGGGTCTGGATACAATCCAAAAGTGAGAAACCAAGCAGTCAAATTCTCTAGTGGAATCTTCTTGACATATAGAGTACTGGGATGGTAATATATGGCCGTTTGTTAGAATAGGAATGGAAAAAGATTCTCAAAGGGGGTGGTTGATAGCATTCCTAGAGCCTCCTTCGATATAATCTGATTTATAGCGAAACTGACATGAAGGGGAATGGCATAACTTCCTGATTCATTAGTATGTAACTGATAGTTGATAGTACTGTACCTGCATGCATGCACAGACCCTGCAAGATGATGCAGATCAAATAATCAGCAAAACGCTACTGGATACATCACACCAGAGCTGCTGAGAGGGGCAAAGGGAAAGTCTCTTACGAGCAATAAACCATGTCAGATAAGCAAGACAAGCACTGTGAAGCATCTTCGATTTCCTCACTTCCGGTCAAACAAGCAACCAAGGAACATATACACGCCAGTTGTTGGAGGCAGAACATGAATGCCTGCATGAGAAGGCGATCAGTCAAAAAAGAGGTTGACATGCTCAATCAACGGGTTGGAAAGATGAGGAAGCATGAAGCATTACAATGATGCAGTTATCGCACTGCGTTGTCTGTATGTTGAATTCGTCTTGCAAAAGGAAGCGGGTTGAGGCGACCGAGTTTGCGAAGCAACAGAGAACCTTAACAACGCGAGAAGTGAAAAAGACATAACATTGATAGCATTAGTAGAAGGGAAACATTTAGCGGACATGTAATATACAAAGCAAGCAGAACCTTTGTAAGTTCATAAACAGATCAAGAAGAAGCCAAGAGAGACGACTGAAATCAGATCGAGCTCATACCTCAGTGCAAAGACAAAATTCAGGGCACTGGCTTTCTCCACACTTACCGCTGCATGGCATAAAGCCAGCACAGCATATATACCTGTAATATAGTTGAATTAGGAACGAAGCTCAGTATCTATAATAAATGAATTTCTGCCAGAAAAAGGCTCTGGTGCCATCAATTACCTCGACATATCATTGTAAAGAGCTCGCCTGCGCAGCATGAATGAAGCACACGGACCACTGCTCAAAGAAATGAAGAAATGTTGGCAACGAAGATTATACAGATTTCTGAGTGTGACTATCTCTTGATAAATAGGCCAGGATAGACGCTACCAACTATTCATGATAAATGTCACTAAAAACAATGTCAGGACAATAAGATCAATAGGAAGTAGATCGCGTTTTAATTGAGAGACTGTATGAGATCCTAAATTGTTAAACCTGACTTAACATACCAAGTGATATGCCACAACTGTGTCGGATACTCCACAGGCATACCATTCAAATTATACCGCATCATTTAGGATATTAAATTTCGTAAACCTTTTTAATACACCCAACACTACTCATTCACAATTTCACTTGAGACTTATGTTGCTTGTTAATAAGAAGCTGCTGAATTTATCTTCTTTTCGAACCCTCTCTCAGTTCCAGTTTGACTGTCCGGGGTGTCATGACGCCGTCATCCCAGTTGTGAACTGGAGATTCTGAGATTACATTGATCCATTTTCACATTCCGTGATCACTACTCGTTACTGATCAGATGCAACTAATTGATGGTTATCTATCATAATCATACCAAAGGTACAATGTAAGCATACACATGCTCTTCGTATAAAAAAACCTAACACACAGCTGGTGACAGAAATAGCTCAGATTGATCCAGGTCTTATATTGCAGAATGATGCATAAAAACAGCATGAAACATTACGTCACATGCACAAACTTGATAAAAAGTGTGACATGAACACTATTATATCAATGGAAAAATCTAAATTTCAGAAAGATAAAAAATATAATAGAGAAGTCGTACCACCACACTGCAAAGCAACAATCTGCGCAATAAAACAGAAGGAGCGGAGCTGGTCAGTCATTTCATCTCATCAAACCAAGACATTTCGAACAATGATAGTAAGAAAAGAAAATCATGACCCAGAAAAAGCTACGACACATCGATACATCTCCGAGTAGTGAACCTACTGATTGTGACACGAGGAGAAGATAGAAAAAAGAATGATTACAAGGGAAATCGGCGCTGATGGTGCTCAGGAGATCCGTGTGCCAAACGTTCCTGTAGTGCTGCCGCAGTTCCATCTTCTCCGCGCGGATTTGCAGTGCCATCGTTTGTCTGTACAAGCGCGACGAACAAATCAAATCCGAAACGAATTTTATGTGCAGAGCCAAGGGATGGTTATTAGCTTGGAGGACAATTGATCGAGAGACACAGAGATAGAGACAGAGGTACGAGGAAAAGGCAAGTGACGTTTCTGAGGTTGTTAGGAACGTGCAGTTATTGTCAATGCAAATATAGGCCCTTCCGTGTGAAAAGATAAGTGCACCGGTCAGTTAGAAAGCTTAGGCTGAAATTACTATTATTGCCTGTGGCAGTTACATCTTCAGTTCCCTTACAAGCTAAGCCCAATACTAATCGGATCCGGAAACTTAGGTTGCCTCTAGATCAAGCAGCCGTGAAGATGTGCCTGACATTTCATAGATCATACCAAGCTCCCCAGGTTGGAAACTATTCTCTCCTATTGTTTTCCATGACCCTTTGGAAATGGTGTCCTGCCCACAAAATAAAAATTACAAACAGACAGCAGAAATTTTCTTCTTGTTTCTTGACATAAAAGTTGGTAATAGATGAGCTCGTTGCACGGTGGCCGGTACGTGCGGTGAGACAAATACAGCATGAATGGGAAAAGTGTGTGCGGTCCGTGTTTCCGTCAATGAGATTTCATGTGTATCCGCCACCCTAATCATATAGTATGGTCCATCTTGATCTTTTAAGTCTACATGATACCTTCTTTACCCACAAGTCATATGAATTGAAGGTTCGCTACGCATTTAGGTGAGCCGCATAAGATCTCCTGAGGACAAATTATATGACAAAGGGAGAAAGATAGTATTATGAACATGCCTCGTGAGTTGTGCTCGTGCAAATATAGTATAGATCAATCTTCTACTTATCTACGTTATCTAGTAACTTAACCAATTTTTCTGATTTGAAATTCTACATATTACTTGCCTACAAGATTCTCCACACAAACAATAGTGACTACTTAGCCTGGAACTTTATCTGTGTCCATGAAATTCTTTTCGTTTGCCACTTTGACACTGTTGTCGTGGTTTTCACTTTGTACTGCACAATCATGGTCAACGAGACTGCATTACAAGAACAAATGAGAAAAGCCCTCAACTTTGCTCGAGGCTAAGGGGAAAAATGTTCTCAAAGAGAACAAAATGCTTCTCTTAATCAAGATATCCACAGTAGGCATTCTGCACTTCTCTTCCACTCGCTTCTCTTCTCCATCTAACCGCCAATCCCGGGCTCATTCTGGTTTAGTATTATATGAGGTAACCTATCTTCTCGGGAAAGAGAAAACATTGCTTGCTTTAAATCACTTCCTATTGGAGTTCCTTTAATGACATATGCTTTCTGTCATCATTTCCAATTGGACGGACGATGCATTAAATCCAATTGAGGAAGAAACGAACTCTTTTCATTTACCCTCGTTTTTGAAGGATAACCTCGACTTCTTTTTGAGAGACGAAACTTTAGGCCCTTGCTACTGTCCATAATGGTTTGCATAACCATCCCATCTTTCTCTGGAGAAGCAACTGCTCGGCTTTTCCAGTGTCGTGGCAATGGTCCACTCCAGTACGAAAGCTCCATCATTGGCCACCTAAGTGTACATCTTTTGATTTCCCATCTCTGACTAGCATCTTCCCAGTCACACCAAGAAATCATATTGAGAGATTCCTTGGAGAAGCTTTACTTGATGGTATATTTCTCTGGACGTTAAAAGTTTATGAGTAATAGTTTAGTGAAGTTCTACGAAAGCTCTGGTGATACCTCTGATTGCAAGTTCATTTCGACTGTATTGAAGTATGGGTCAATCCAATGTTTCAAGCACGCATTTTTCGATCCAAATTAACAGCAGAATTGGGAGTCACTGTCCTCCTTGAGTTGCCTAAGCAACATTCCGAGCAAAGCATATATTTCAAAGGCTTGTGGGTGGGACTTGTCACTCGAAACAAATGCCTGAATGTGATCCGACATATGAATCCAGCTACAACCAGCAACTTTGTCGTCACACCTGTCCCTCATCTTTTTCCTTATTCTTGCTACTTCTGTCCACTTTCCTTCAGAAGCATAGATATTTGACGTAAGATTGTAATTAACAGTCTCGTTCGGCTCTATAGAAAGTAGCATTTCAGCAGCTTCATGTGCTAACTTCTCGTTGCCATAGACTTTACATGCCCCTATATATGCTCCTAGCATCTCTGCATGTAATTCGGGCAGTTTGGTCAACAAATCATAAGCCTCGTCCAGAAGACCAGCGCGTGCAGCAAGATCGATTAGAGACGCATATTGCTCAACATCAGGCACAAGCCAATATGTATTGATCATCAAATCAAAGTAATGAAGGCCCTTGCTTACCATTCCAGCGTGAGCACAGGCAGAGATAACCCCAAGAAAAGCAATTTTATCTGGCTGTATGCCACAAGATAACATCTTCTCAAAATTTTCTGTTGCTTCTTTAGCTAGACCATTAAATCCATATCCACGGATGATTGTGCTCCATGTTACAAGATCAGGTTCATCTACTGAGCTGAAACATTTAGATGCACCGTCCATGTGCCCACATCCCGAATATGCGTTTATCAGAGAATTTAAAACTGACAAGAACGATTCAAACCCACTTTTAATTGTATGAGCATGGACTTGAATTATTTCAGGTGAGGATGTTGTATTACTGCAAGAGCTAAGAACACTAGCCAAAGTCAATTCATCAGGGTGGAAGTCTTTCTGGATCATTGCTCGAAGAAGCTTCATGGCCATCGTTCCATCTGCAACCCTTCCATATCCTACAATGATTGTGGTCCAAGAAACAACATTCTTAGAGGGCATCATGTCAAAAGCCTTCTGAGCATCGTCTATCCACCCATTCTTCCCACATGCATCGACCAGCGCACTTGCCACTATATTATCGGCGTCAAAAGAAAGTCTAATCATGAGACCATGAATTTGCTCAACCAATCGCCATTGGCCTGAAGTGGCACAACAGCTAAGCAAACTAGAAAACGTAAACTCATCGCCTTTCACTCCAGCCAACCGCATTAAATTGAAGAACCCAAAAGCCTCTTCAGCTGAGAATGTCCAAGCATAGCAAGACAACATCGTGTTCCAAACGGCCAAATCCCTATAAGCTACATCATCAAAAACCTGCCTCGCCTCTTCAACTCGACCACATTTCCCGTATAAACTAATAAGACCATTGCTGACAAAACAATTTACACCGAGCCCGTATTTCGCTACAAAACAATGCAACTGCCTACCGAGCCGGATATCATCAGACTCTATGCAAGCTCGGAGGAGACCATTGAACGTCAAGAAGTCCGGATTCACCGACTCCGTCAGCATCCTCCTGAAATAACAAATCAAGTCAGAGAACAACTCAGTGTCAGCGCCACGAGCTGCGGCATCGCAGATCAATGTGTTCCACGTGACCACATTCTTCCTGGGGATTTCGTCGAACAATGTCCGGGCATCGCAGCACTGCCCACATTTGAGGTAAACATCCAAGACCTGATTCTGCAAGGACAGGAAGCTACACAGCCCGGACTTCACCACGAGTGCGTGCACTTGTTTTCCCTCGCGAAGGAGCCGGAACTTCGCCGACCCCTTGAGGGCGTCGGAGCAAAAGGCGCGCGACGAGTCGAAGCGAGAATCGCTGGAGCGAGTCGACTCGGAGTCCGGAGATGAGACCGCCTTGGCGCCGCCGTTTCGGGGGGCATCGTGGTCGGTCCGCGGCTTACAATGGGCTGCGGAATTAGTTGGCGCGAAGGCTAACGGCCGTTCGAAATGGACGGTGCAGATCGAGCGGCTGCGGCATTTGGCAAGCATCCGATGGCTGTTGTTGAATAGGCACTGGTGAAAGAGTTCCAGGTTTCTTTTGGAGGAGGCATTTGGACCCGACCCTTTTTATACCTGATAATACTAGAGGTAATTGGTTTCCAGACGATTCGGTTCCTGTCTAGGAATCGGGAATCAAACCAAAGGAGCCGGTTCCCTATTTATGGAACTAGGAGCCATTTCGGTGTCCTCTAGAATCGAACTGAGTTCCTAAATAAATCAATGAAATTTGTGGATGTTCCTCTCACAGAAATTTTTTCAATTTGTGACAAAATTTGATTGTAATGAGTAACTACTGTTGTGTTTTGATTTGTTTTTGTCATCTTACTCACAAGAATAAGTAAATGTGATGGCTCCAACCATGAATGACCTTCTGGCCAAAAAAAAAAAAAAAACCTTGAAGCACCTTTCTTTGTAAAATGGGAGAGCAAACTTTACAGACTTTTAAGAATTAAAAGAAAATTTGGTGCGATCCGGATGGTGGTTCCATACTTGGAACTTGGAACTAGGAATCTGACTAAAATTCATTAGTTCCAATTTTATGGAATTGGGAACTGGACTAGTACTTTTGAAAATAGCCTAGAATTGGTTGGGCAATTCCCAATTCAAGCGATTGCTAGTTCGAGCGATTCTCTTTACTTACCCCTAGTAACTTCAACCCTTTAACACAAAGGTCCATCAAACTCGAATTCTACATATATTCCATAACCTGAGTTTCACTGCAACTTTATCGAGCTCGGCACATCTGGCTTATCAAATCCAACGGCCCAGATTTCACTTCGCGAATTTCCGCCACATCACAAACGCTCGTTTTACCAATATGAAATAATCTCTTGCTAAGTAGGTTCTTTGCAATTATGGGTCGATAATTAAAGGCATAGAGCGTGATTTCAAAGCAGTCGTTAAATTGTCCCAATCATCGTGTCGGTTTATATGGCGGACTTGGCGAGCGATGGCGTGGCAAATGCGATCCAGGTAGAGTACTATTTTTGGCTTCCTTGGCATGCAAAACAACTAATTTAAATTTGATGGAGGTGATTTAAAGAAAGGGATCGTGCAAAAAAGTCCATGGCTGCGTGATTGGGTCAACGTCCGATCTTTTTTTTTTTTTTTGTCTTTTATTCGCGTGACATGTAACGTAAATAAATAAGGATTAATACCACGAAATATCCCAAATTGATATATTTATGATAAATTTAACTTTAAATTAATTTTTAAATCACAAAAAATCTCAAATTGGTTCATCCATGACATATTTATCCTCCATTAACTTCCGTAAAATTTTTCACGGATAACGCCCGGCAATAACTTAATTGACATGACAAATTCACGTGAAAACCCAAATCAATTTAGGGTAAATTGTCACACTTCGAGGATTTTTGTGATATAAAAATTAGTTTTTGGTAAAATTTGTCATATGTGTTTCAATTTGAAATTTTTAGTGACTTAAAAATTAGTGTGAAGTAAATTTATTACTTTAAAATTTTTGGTAGTATTAAATCAATAAATAAATGTCATTTTCCGTTTGTTAGGTGCGCTTCAATTTCTAGAAGCTCGACATATAAAAGAAAATTGGGACAAGTGCACCACAAGTCCTAAAACTTGTCACAAAAATGTATTTAAGTCCTAAAATTTGCAAAAAGTTCATTCGAGTCCTAAAACTTATCAAAATGATTTATTTGAGTCTTAAAGTTAATACCGTTAGATTTACTAACGGAAAATGTTGACGTGGCGTTGATGCGCCATTTTCAAAATTATTTTTCTTGAGACACGTGGTGCCACGCCAGCAAAAATAAAAATAAAAATAAATATAGAAAAAAAAAAAAAAAAAAAAAATGTAATCCGTGGTGGCTAAGCCACAGTCATTGGGAAGGACTGACGGAGGTCGCCTGGGCCTTCCCCTGCCCAATCCTCACCAGCCCAAGGCAAGTCCCAAAGAAAGGCTGGCGAACTCTCTCTTAGATCTGGGGTGAGGGTCGCGCCTCCCCGGAGAGGGGTTCGCCCGGGCCCGGGGGGCCGCTTGGGCCTTCCCCAAGCCCCGGCCTCCCTCGGCCGGCCCAAGGCGAGTCCTCGGCGAGGGCCGACGACCCTCGCTCAGATCTGGGGCGAGGGTTGCGCTCTCCCCCAAATCGAGGGTCGCGCCCGCCGGGACCTCGTGACCGGGCCGATGGAGGTCCCCCCTAGCCTTCCCGAAGCCCAACAAAGAAGGGGTATGTTGTTGAAGAACGAAGAAAAAGAAGAAATTCCACGTCATTTTTTTTAATACACATCAGCAATCATGTGTCCATTTATTAATGGATGAGAGTAAAATATGCATACCACGTCAGCCATTAACGTGATATGTCCACTGAATATTTTTTTTTCCTTTCTATGAGAAGGCCTGGCGATGCAAAAGGTGCACCAATCAGGACAAAAACCCCCTATCCCCAAAAATCATCCCTTAAAATAAGCGTGGACGTTGATTGATTTGGCGGGTGGCGCTTTGTGATGCCAACTTGAGAGACCCACGAAAGGGATTGAAGCCGAGGCCAACTCAGTCATGGACTAAGATGTCATCACCAATTATGGCTAAGGGAATCATGCAGCGGCATCAACTGCAAATCCCAGCCTTTTTTGACTCGTTTAGGTCAATAAATGTAATAAAATCTCGCCCGATTTGCGGTGCATCGGTCAAGGCTCCATCTAACAGAAAAACAAAAGGTTACCTCATCTGGTGTCGATAATATCGCAAAATAAAAGGAGCAATTATCAAGAAGAAGATCGAATAATCCATAATCGAGACAGTAACTGTTTGGCGGCTGATATTCTTTAACGCCAGTTATAAATAGTTTTCAAGATATCATACCTTTTACCAAATTGACCGTAAAAGCAACACATTTTGCAATTTTGTTTGTTCAATTGCCATCGCTAATTTATCTTTTATTTTTTGAAGCGCGATTTATCTTTTGTCCTCTTACATTTGTTCGCTATTAGCGTAGAATTCGTCACTTCTATTTCAAAACGACACAGGACCCGATTACTCACAAAAAAGCCGAAGATCTTCCCTTTTGGTAAAAGATATTTCGTTCGAGGCCACTCTCGGCAAAACAGGGGTCACCTATAGCGTTCGTGTCGAATAATTTCTTCAAGAAAGCAACTAAACTTTATTGATTTCTCATGGGTCAAAAAATATCCACCAAGATGTGAATTATGATGCAACTTGAGTTGCACTATAGAATAAAAAAAACAATAATTTCAGGTCTCTCTCTCTCTCTAGAGCGGAGGAGTTCGTCACCAGCAAAACCTGCAAAAGAACACGCAAATCTCACACTTCCCACGGCCAAAATCCATCAAACCTCAGTCCACCATTTTGTCAAACCTCCGGTGGCTCGCCGGGCTTGGCCACCGCCAGTTCTATATTTTTTTTTTCCTTTTATTGGTTTTTTTTATTTTTTTTACAGCTTTTTTATTTTTATTTTTACTGACGTGGCGCCACGTGTCTCAAAAAAATAATAAAAATTGACACATCGCCACGTTAAGCGTCCACGTCGGTTTTTTCCGTTAGTAAATCTAACGGTGTTAATTTTATGACTCAAATGAATCATTTTGATAAGTTTTAAGATTCAAATGAATTTTTTGCAAGTTTTAAGACTCAAATACACTTTTGTGACAAGTTTTAGGACTTATGGTGCACTTATCTCAAGAAAATTAGTGGAAATTATTATTACAAGATACATCGACCCTCGCATGCGGGACCAGTACAAAGAACCTTCAAACTCGTAAAAAATGAATGGAATATTCCAATTTTTCATTAAAGAATATTTCCATTCCATTTTTTAATTTATTTTAATTAATTATGGTTATTTATGCGACAGCAAGAGGAGAGCAAAGGTCAAGGGGCTCGTCCGATGTCTCTGTCCCGGCTGCGGTTTGACTGTGGTGGCGGTCTTTGCAATTCGATGCCTATCGATCGTCCGCCGTGGGCCCCATTTTAACTTTTTGAAACCAAAAAGAAGAAATAAAAAGAAAAGGATAAGTGAGAGAAAATAATTCTAAAGGTTAATATCGCGAATCGATGAAATCACAAAAAATTCCAAACTGATGCATTTATTATAAATTTATCCCGCAATACTTTTCGTTAAATTTGATTCGTACCAAGAAAAATCACAAACTGATTAATTATCATGTATCATCCAATTCAGTAATTTAATGATAATAGAGAGTAAATTTATACCGTACCGATTTAGAGTTTTGTATAGGTAAATTTGTCTCCGATGTCTAATTTGGAATTATTTTAATTCTTGGTGGGGAGATATTCTAATTTGTTAGTTGGACTTTCGAGGTGAGAAAATCTAGTTTCTTTGTTTTTTAATTCGGTTGAAAATATATTGTTTTTTTATTGTGATCTTCCCCAAAAAAGTTAAATGGTCCCTCGTGGCCAACGTTGGACTCCACCCCGGTTGTCCGCCACCGCCACCGTTTCAATCTCCCTCCCTCCCTCCCTCCCTCCCCTTGGCCATTTACGAAAATGCCCCTCGCCATCTCTTAAGTCGTCATCATCATCATCAACGTAGCTTTAAAGGTCATCTCCAAAACAAGAAAACATAGCTTTCAAAGGCTATGGGGGGTGTGGGCTGGAAGAAATTGTAGGGTGGAAAAAAGTGTACAAAAATTCAGAATTTCCCTTTCCTTCGTTTTGCCTCGATTAAGCGGAAAAAATGATCATGCTGTTTAGATACGTCTCAATCAAAAAAGCGCGACTTTCGTGAAACTTTCGAATGATCTGGTGATTCACGTTTGGCAAGCAGCGAGGCTCTCGATAATAACTATTTATCTAGATCATAAGTGTCTATTCATTTACGATAATGACACTCTTCTACTTTTGCTCGGAATTCAAAATCGTCCCTCTGCTTCTTCTTTGTCAAAAAACGTCCCTTGACTCTTTAAAAAGTGTCACTGGTCATCCCATGATCAATTTGGCAATAGAATTTGCTAACATGAAGTTAACCCCATTAAATATTTAATTTGATGATGTTATCCTCAATCCATTTTCTTAATCTTTTCTTTGAAGTGACAGATATTTCCCAATTATGTGTTGGGTTGCCTAATACCATTGACGAACGCCCACCAAAGGAAGGAAAAAAAAAGAGAAAACAAGGGTTAGGTATGCTTTGCTTAATAATCGCCACCATCCCCCATCACAAGATAGCCATTTTTCTATCAATTTGACTAATGGATCACGAATGTGTTGCTGGGTTGATCAGTACATGAGCCGCTTGATTGACGAGGATAAAAATCGATGGGATGATAATGACATTGAGTAAGATAACATCAAAGGAGATTCTTCACGTGTCCCACGAGAGTGAGTATAACGACCATGAACAGCACCGTTACCATCGTTTATATTTTCTAAAATTTTGAGTGGAGAAATTTTCTATACTTAAACGGTCTTACCTTAGACCATTTGCATTCATACCCATTAGTTTATAACCTATAGTTATATGGGTATATCCCATAGCATTGGCAAAAATTGGCCTATGCCATATACGAAGAATTATTTGGTGAACCCGTAATATACAAAAAAAATCAATGCGGATTGCCATGCAAGTACACATTGGGAAAATTACAAAAAAAGTCTTAAATTTATTACACGAATGTTAATTCAGCCCTAAATTTTTTGACGATTTGTCAATTTTGGCCAGAAAATTGTTGACGTAAACGCCGATTGTCATATATGGCACAACCGACGTTGACGTGATACATTTTTTTGTAATTTTCTGAAATTTTTATAAATTTTTTTTGTTTTCTTCTTTCTCAACCGATCATCGGGCCTCGGAGATGTTAGGAATCGGGTTGGCGAATCATTTTTAGCTTCATGTGTTTTTTTTTTCGGAGCAAGTCTTAGGTAATCTTGGCACATGGTCTTTACACGTGTGTATGTGAGCTAGTTTGTTGATATAAGGATCCGTTTATTTTACGGAAAATAAATCATTTAAAAAATATTTTTTAAAAATGATCGGGTATATTATTTTGAATAATTAGCTAACAAAACAAATACCTAATTTTTTTGAGGATAATAAAAATACTTTGTTAATATATTTTTTTAAGCGATCATATTTAATAAAAATATCTTTCAAATAGTGAGTTTTCGGCCAAACAAAGGGCCTCAACATTTTTGGTTTCTTCACTGAAAATTTGAATTGTCGGATAGTTAGGACAACGTGCAGGGTCATTCGTGTCTTTTCACAGAAACCGACAAGAAAAATTCGCAGAACTTGTTCAAGCTGTCCGTGAGCGTCAGTGGTGGGAGTGGGAGCTTTCACGGCGGTAGCTCCTCCTCTCTCTTGTCTACCTCTTCGCCTCCCGAGCTTCTTCATCGCTTCCGCTCGAGGGCTCCATCGAAAAGCTCGCGTCGTTTCGCCAGCCGAAAGGAGCACGTCCTTTGCCCGACCGAAGCATGTGCGCAATCAAGTGAGCGCGAAATGTCCCCGCCCACCATCGCTTCCGTCGCCATTCTTGCTTCTCTCCTCCTGATGCTCCCGACAGTAGCCAGAAATGGCCCGCCGCCGTCGAGCTCTGAAGGAAATCACATCAGTAACACCACCACCTCGGCTCTCGGCGTGAATTGGGAAACCGAGCTCAGAGCTGGACCGACTCTCCAGAGGCCTCTCGAAGTCCACTCAGCTGCGGCGGAGCAGGCTGCGAAGACCCGTCATCAGCTGAAGAAGATCGTCGCCGTTGGACAACCGGGAGGGAACCGAACCGCATTGCCCAGAAGCAAGAAACTAGAGACGACCCGAGTCGTTTTGGCAAGGAATTCGACGCTGCAGAGCGAGAAGGGCACGTTCACGCTCGGGTTTTTCAGCGCGAACGGGGATTCGGCTTGGTACTTGGGAATCTGGTACGCCTCAATCCCAGCTCCGACCTACGTTTGGGTCGCGAATCGCGACAAACCCGCCAAGGATTTAACGTCGTCGACGCTGGAGTTCACCGACACGGGTCAATTGGCGGTGAGGGAATCGCCCGATTCCGTCTTATGGCAAAGCGAGAACACGGAAATGTCGTCGAACGTCACGTTTTCGGACAGTGGGAACTTGATTTTGTGGTCTAGCGAAGGGAAGATCACATGGCAGAGCTTCGATTACCCGACGGACACGTGGTTGCCGGGCATGAACCTCACCAAGGACCGAGTACTGGTTTCTTGGAGGAGCTTGTCGGATCCATCACCGGGTCAGTACTCTCTGAGGCTCGACCCATATCAGTACGGTGCGTTCCAGCTGATCTACGACTCCGGCAAGGTGTACTGGTCCACCGGGAACTGGACCGGCAAGGCATTCTCCGGCGTGCCGGAGATGACCATACCGTACATTTACCAGTTCCACTTCGCCGACCCATTTAGGCCGACAGCTTCTTTCGGGTTCTCTGAGAGGTCGCTGGACAGCGCCCTTGATCCGCCACTGACCCGGTTCCAGGTGAACATCTACGGCCAGCTCTGGCAGTACACGTGGACGACGCAGACGGAGAGCTGGAACACATTCTGGTCGGCGCCTGAGAGCCAGTGCAGGGTCTATGGTCTGTGTGGCAATTTGGGGTTCTGCACTAGCAGGACGTTGAGGCCCTGTGAGTGTCTCTCTGGGTTTAGGCCTGTGGATGGTGAGGGTTGGGACACCGGGGATTACTCTGCGGGTTGTCGCTTAATGAGCGAGCATGTATGTGAGAAAGATGATGTTTTTGAAGAGGTAGGTGTGATGGGGTTTGAAGGAGGCGATGTGGTTTCATTTTCTGGGAGTAGGGGTGACTGTGAGAAGTCTTGTTTGGGCAATTGCTCTTGCATTGGCTTGTGTCACAATGAGAAGAGCAATTTGTGCAAGAACATTTATGGGTCTCTGTTGAATCTCAAAAACTTGAGTGCGGATGCCGCTTTCGAGGATGTGTTGTATGTGAGGGTGCAGAAAGGAGGGATTGTCAAGAAGAACATATCAAAGAGTATGGTCTTGGTGGCCAGCATTGTTGGGTCGATTGCGATTTTGGGGTTCTCAGCGTTGATATTGTCCATTGCTCGGAATAGGAGGGAGAAGGGAAATGGGAAAGAAGGGGACGAAGAATTTCAGGTATTGAACTTGAGGGTCTTTGCGTACAAAGAGCTTCACATGGCCACAAGAGGGTTTTCCGAAAAACTGGGACATGGTGGCTTTGGTGGAGTTTTTAAAGGAATTTTACCTGATTCCACTCCCGTTGCAGTCAAACGCCTAGAAAGGCAAGGTGGTGGGGAGAAAGAATTCCGTGCCGAGGTGCGCACCATAGGGAACATTCAGCATGTCAATCTGGTAAGGCTTAGAGGTTTCTGTTCAGAAAATTCTCACAGGCTTCTGGTCTATGATTACATGCCAAATGGTCCTTTGAGTGCGTATTTACGCAGAGACGGTCCGAATTTGAGCTGGGAGGTTAGGTATAGAGTGGCAATTAGTACTGCAAGAGGCATTGCTTATTTACATGAAGAATGTAGAGACTGTATCCTCCATTGTGATATCAAGCCAGAAAATATACTGCTGGATGTCGATTTTTCTGCCAAGGTGTCAGATTTTGGCTTGGCTAAGCTGGTTGGCCGGGACTTTAGCCGAGTCCTAGCCACTATGAGAGGCACGTGGGGCTATGTCGCACCAGAGTGGATCTCTGGCGTAGGAATCACGACCAAGGCTGATGTTTACAGCTATGGAATGACGTTGTTGGAATTGATTGGTGGCCGCCGCAATGTGGAGGCGCCACTGTCTGCAGGTGGAGAGGGCAGGGCCAGCGAGAAATGGTTTTTCCCGCCGTGGGCAGGACGCCAAATTGTGGAGGGGAATGTGGCGGGAGTGATGGATGAGCAGCTTTGCGGGGCTTACAACATGGAAGAGGCAGAGCGGGTGGCAATGGTGGCCGTGTGGTGCATACAGGACGAGGAGGATGCACGGCCAACAATGGGGATGGTGGTAAAGATGTTGGAAGGTGTGGTGGAAATACCCGTCCGGCCCCCTCCCAAGTTAATACAAGCCCTTGTTTCCGGTGAATCTTTCCAAGGGATCAGGGAACATTCTGGTATCGGGATGTCTATGATTGGTAGCTGTTCCGGTGGCAACGTGGAAGCAGCCAGCGCCGCTTTTGAATCTTCGCTTGGTATTGTCTCTTCCCCAGCAAATGTAGATTTACCTGAATCTTCTACTAACAAAATTAACGAGCAAGTTTGAAATTAGTGTCAAGAATTCAAGGTTTTTGTGCCTCCTGCTCTAGTGCCATAGTTGCTGTAGCAGTTCGGGTGTTGTCCTCCTGATTCATATCTCAGGATTCAGAATGGAAAATGCATATAGTTTTTTGCTTAGATACTGATCAGTGATTCAGAAAATAAACGAGCCCAAGGAAATTAAAGTTTTAATCCTTCTCTTACTGTCAATCACTTCTACGGTTAAATTCCAAGTACAAGGCTTGAACTCTGAAATGAGTTCCCGAATAGTATCAAACTGGTACTCACTACTCACTGGCACTCTTGGATCATTGTCCAAACACGAACTTCTTGTACGGTTGCGAAATAGTTTGGCATCACGTTTTCATGACGCTAGTTTGACAAAAGAATCAGCAAGATGTTAGATAGATACAGAGGGATATGCTGGGTTCATCATTTCACCTAAATGGAAATGAAGGGTGGTTGCATCTGCTCAAGTTTTGTTTTCTTCTCTGATTATTCTCATTCACGGAGTGTAATTAGCATCCCCTCGCTGGCCAGTTCGGGCGGGCTATGAGTTTGAAGCATTCATAGGATTGGCTTTCCACTCTTCACAGCCTCTTTTCAGGAAGCTTTATGGTCACGGATTCTTGTACTGATCTGTCAATTACTGGTCCATTGAGGGGCCCAAATACATTCCCCGCTTGAAAAAGATTGGCTATGAATGCGACGGCTAGTATTTCCAACCAAAACCTATTCAAACCTCAAACGCAGAGAGACTGGAAGGCTAAAGTCGGTCTCTTATTTTCGAGCCCCGTTCGTTCCACTCGTGACAGTCCAATAGTTCTCGAAGGTAACCGATTCAGACAGATTCTTCCCCCACCTAACGAAGAGATCCCGGTGGAATGCCTTGGACTCAATCTATCCATGACCAGGATGAAGCTCGGGTGAAACTAGGCGGAGGTCTGGGTGGGCCCGAGCCATAACCGAGCTACGGCTATGGAAGAGCTAGAAAAAAACGTCAGTCTCATGTTTGTTTTTTCTACTTCACGTGCAATCTCTTTTCCTGGCTAAGGACTTCCCTTGAGGCGTGAACGTTGTCTTCGCGGAACCGTGCCGAGGGTATCATGAGCCTTGTGGAACACACTAATCATAAAATAATGCATAGTTAGAACAGCGCAGGGGAGAGCACTAAGTCATCATCATAAGTTTAATCGACCTGTTTTGATTGACTATGCTTGTTAATGAGTTTGCAAGACAGCTTGTTGGGACCAAAGCACTATATTTGAACTAACTTTGAGTCTCCAAGCAAATGTTTTGACCTGATTTGCATATATCACTTAATAGATAATCGAGTTAGAAATTTCCTAATGGTAATTTATGAAATTACTACCGTTGACACCTAAATTCTGGTAACCCCACTTAGCTATTTATTGTATAAAAATTATGAGTTGATCCCGATCCCTAAACAAAAATACTTAGTTTCTTTAGTTGTGAATCGTGGGAGATTCTTATATATTTTCAAGTTAATTTCATTGATATATCGTTCAAAAATTTCCTAATGGTAATTTATGAAATTACAAACAAATAACAAGATAGGACATGAAAAACAAAAAATACTGTCCCTTTAGTTGTGAATCTTTCTTATTATTTTCAACGATTCATCAAACAAACAAATAACAAGATAGATATGATATAGCAAAATTCATCAAACAAACAGTAGATATTATATAGCAAAATCCTTGGATTTCATATATCCTAAAAAATCCTAATGACCATCGCACAGCAAATGAGCTCATTAAAGCATTTCAAAGCCACAAGTTCGACTATGACAAGAAACGTAAATGGGTTACAGCAATATCGACGAGGTAGATCAGCTAATGAATGTCAAATCTAGTAAGAAAGATAAAATATGATCATTCAACTTCACAATTTTGAAAAGCATAGCACTTTGATTCTCTCGCCACTTTCATGAAACTTTAACATGAACCACATAGCTAGACAAGAGAAGGAGTTTTGACTCTCTTTTTGCTTTCGTGGACTATTGATGTGAACCATAGAACTACGAAAGAGAATGAGTTTAGACTCTCTTGCTGTTTTCATGGGATCTTTGACATGAACTAAAGAATGACGAAGTAGTCATAAAACTTAAACATGAGCTAGAGATGCGGAGGAGAAGGAGACAAAGGGGTGGGTATTTTTTTTAAATCTCATTGCCCCTCATTCTACGAGAATTAGAAACATCTCATCAAGTTTGAATTTGTTCACTTAAAACCTAAATTCTTCTACTTCATTTATATTACTTATTTTTTTTTATTTTTGCATCTCTTTTTTTGTTTCTTTTTATTCCTTTCCATCATTCCTTAAGAAAATTTTTATTAAATAATAAGATATTTTAATATACTGAAAATATGCTATATATATAGATACTAAATATATATACACACATAGAATATATATATATTAGAGTAGAAAGAAATTCATATATATAGATAAAATAGGAATAAATGAATTTATATTATAATAACATTTTTATATTTAATTGTCAGTTTAATTTATTAAGTAAAAAAAGTTTGTTATTCAAGAAAAATAGCTCTGTATCATGAATAGAGAAAATCTTATTAATCTTTATTACACCTTCCCTACGTGATATTTTTTTCCAAGCTTTATTCTCTTATATTCAACTTTATCCTATCTTGGAAAGGAACCAAATACAAGACTAGATAAATTTTATCTTATGCTAACTTTTATCTTGGTTACCAAGAGGATATTTTATTTTCCTAAGATAAGAGAGTCAATGTATCCCTTAGGTCCAAATTAGGAAAGTGAAAATTCATTGATATCTTAAAATTACCCTATTCTTGAAGTCTATATAAACTCTCTTTTCTCTCAAAATTGAAGAAATTAGCATACAAAAAAAAGGATACACATTAAAGGAAAGTTCACATTAAAAGGAGAGAAGCTCTATTTGTGACGCCCCAGAACGTTACATGTAACACTTGTTCTTTCCATTTTGCTTTGTGATTATAAATACGCATGCGGAAGCACAACAAGTTAATCACATCATCCGAACAAGAAATCACACGAGTTTAAAACATATAAATACCACTAGTTACCATCTTGACACAACGTTCAAACAAAACAAATTACAAGAATCCTGAGAAGAAGGTAGGGTCTACTGGCACCATTACTCCCATACTAAACCAAAAGCGAGCCTAAACATCAACCAAACCACCATCCCATCCATCTCAAGGGTTGAAGGTCTTCGATATCATCTCATCCTTTCCATTGCTATGTCAAAAAAATAAGGGGTGAACCGAAACCCATCAAATGAAATCTCGAAATCTAAGGTAAGAAATCAGCTTACCACTTAATCTCGTACCAACAAATACCGTGAGTTTATGACTAGTACAATGAATCATGCCTAACCAATATAGAAGTAAAAGCACCATCTTTTCTAATCATGACATGCTAATGTAAACTACCAACTATATTTTATAAGATAATTTTTGCAAGCAGATGACATAACATAGAACGATGCACAACAACCACCAATTAGACACGTGATTATATGCATTTATACATCCACAAAGACATGCATCATATTCATTAGGAGTGAGTATGGTCCGAGTGGGCGATTCTCAACCTAGAACAGGGAACCGCCTAATAAGGACCGATTCCGAAAAATTGGAACTGGGAATTACCCGTTGGTTCCATGGACTCACTTGGGAACTAAACCGTCAGTCCGGTTTGGTTCTCGGCTAGGTCCATGAAATCGGTCACACCAGCCAAGGACGGAAATAGAGAGACGGAGACGGAGACGGAGAGTCAGAGGTAAGCGTCAACTAAGAAGAGTGAAAGAGTGAGAGTAAGTGTAAAATGAAAGCGAATGAAGGTGTTTCTCAGGTCAATATGAGGCTGTGAGCGTCGAGCGAGTTAGGTTTGGTTTAGGGATTTGAGATTTTTCTCTTTTTATAAATAAAAAATTAAATAAATATATTATATTATCCGTCCGGTCCGGGTCGGCGGTTCCACACTTGGAACTAAGAACTAGACCGGTACCAACTAGTTCCTAAAAATTGAAATCAAGAACCGGATCGATTCCCTTAGGAATCATCGATTCTGGGCGGTTCTGGGCGGTCCTGGGCAGTCCCCAATTATTTTGCACACCTCTAATATTTGTTATTAGCATTTCAATCTCATCTCAACTCTTGAGGCATCTCGATACGTGGGGCATCTCGACTCTTGAGGCATCTTGCAAGACTCCTTGAGGCATCCCAACTCCAAAGCATCTTCACCACTAATATGTGGACAACCAAATTTACTTTTTATAATTAATCACATAGCAATAGTGCCTAGGATAATATTATAATCACATTATCACCCTTATATCAACAACGAAATCAACACTCATTTTAACAATCGTCATCTAATACACATATTTTCATGCATATCATTATCTTGCCTTTTTTAATGATCACATTTGTGGATAGTGATAATCGCATGTTTACTTCTTTTCATTTCTGACCATGCCTTTCAATGATTACATAATAATGACATGTTCACCTCCTTTCATTTCTCATGCAATCAATAATAACACATTTAGCAAATCAACAAATGGGCACACCTGGTAAGAGGATATACTTGGCAAATGGTATACTTGACCAGTGAATATGAATAGTAAGTGGTCATACTCTAGCAAGTGAATATAAGTTGTAAGTGGTCATGCTCAGAAAGTGGATATGAGCACTAGCAAGTAAATATAAGCAGCACCTAGTAAGTGTAAGGTGAATATGAGTAGCATCCAATAAAAATATAAGGCGAATATGAGCAGTCGCGCTGAGTATAAGGTAAATATGAGCAGTGATTGGTGAGTCATAATTTACGAAAATAACGCTTTCAAGCTCGATTTCGTCATTTTCACATTTTTAACATCCTACATATCATCACACCGTACAAAATTAATCATACACCTTTTATGCATGTAAGAACTCATCGAAACAAATCACATCATTATAATATCTCAACACACCATTACTAAATCTTGCTCACACTTACCATTAAATTCAACTAAAAGCAAAATTAAACAAACATCAACTAACCAACCAAGTCAAGAGTACTAAACACATCAGTCTACCTTAGTCACTTGAGTTTTCACTTATCTCATTAAATACTTAGACAACTCAAAACTTTAATTTTCCTCAAGTAAAATAAACAAAACCAAAAGTTAACAATTTTTGTCTTTAAAAGAACAAAACCCACTGTGAAATAAAAATTCACCTCGTCAACACAAAAAATATTGAGATATAAACTTTAATAATACGAATATGAGACCTTCAATTTTACTCGCAAGATTTGAAACGAAATATTGAAGAGTAAAATTGGAAGTTAATGAAGTAGGGACTTCCACTATGAAATTCGAAGACCTCCAAAAACCTATTTATTCGGCCAAGGGAAATGAATAAAGGTTAAAATAGTAAATTTTCTTAGGTTAAAATCATGAGGTCTAAAAAGAAAAAAGGTACGTGTTCCAATAAAAATTCTTCAAGTTGCCCTAAATGAGTAGTTACGGAACAAGTGGCCCAATAAGATTAGCTCTTCTTGACCGGGTGAAATGAATGGTTGAGAGTTAAGCTTATCAAGAGCATTAATTGACTAAGTTAAGAAAAATATATATGATGAAATGCATGATATCAACACTAGACTAAGTTCAATGTGACAAACTAGGGACATGTTGCTTAAAATACTTGTAGAAAAAGGAAGAGGTGTGCGTATCAATTAAAGAGAGACAAAAAGCTTATTTCTAAGTATATATTTTGTTAAGTTATCAAAATATTTATAAATTAGTATGTAAACAAGGAAATCAGTGTCCGTTCTAAATACATGTAAGTTTGAAAAATATTTTGAACCCGTTGAAACTATTAATGAACAATATTGAAAACTAGGAAAATCTCAATTCAGTAAATTTAGAACTTGAATATCAGTAAATATGAAATATGGAGTGTACCAACCCTTTTTCTACAACTACTATGATGGAAAATCAATTACCGTTACTCTACATCATCATTGTACATGTCAACATTTATTCTTTTAATTTTAAACGATCAAACTCTGAGTGACTACGGTCACGGAAAATCATCCGTCGCACTTTTGAATTGCATAAGGTTAATATCGTTCTTGCTATATAAGATTCCAAGCTAAATAATACTTAACTTTATGTTTCTACCTAATATAGAAAATTTTGGATTTCACTCTCTTTCTTTTCAAGAGCCATGCCTCACCTCCATGCACTGCTATTGCTGCCTCGCCGTTTGGTGCCTTGCTGCAGCGTCTACTTGATGTTTGTGAGTTTGCAATTAATACTGAGCAACCAGCAGCTTCTCGACAACGTGCCCACAAGCTTTCCTTGCAGTAATCGAGCTGCACCGAGCCTTGTTGTAAACCAACGAAGTTTTGTCACTTGCTTTTGTAGCCTCTAACTATTCCCGGTGTTCATATAGTTTTCCATTGTTGTCCAATCCTCCACTACAACCCAGTTTCACACCGCCATTACTGTTGCACCTCAACGATCTCCGCCGAGTCCCTAACAACCACGTCGACACCAATCTAGCAACTCTAGCTTCTATCGCAACACCACAGCATCTCCGACGCCTCCTAGAAGTTGCTTGCAGCATGCGACCAGCCTCTCCAA
Source organism: Syzygium grande (assembly GCA_024733475.1). Classification (NCBI taxonomy): domain Eukaryota; kingdom Viridiplantae; phylum Streptophyta; class Magnoliopsida; order Myrtales; family Myrtaceae; genus Syzygium; species Syzygium grande. The sequence continues at coordinate 6,095,695 of JAMXDD010000002.1, read as the reverse complement.
CCCCGGAAGTAATGTTTAGCTATCCCAATGAGCATCAACCCTCGGAGCAACCAACGTGATCAAATGCTTCACAACCTTTCGCTTGGTGTCAGTTTTGTTAAATTCAAAAGTCCCAATTTAGGTGGTTTTCTAAACCACACTTGATTTGAATATTTAACTACCTAAATTGATATTATTTGATTCTAATTGGATTTGATTTGATTTGTTAAGCATTACCAATTGACAGTTTCCTTAGTTGAATCGTTTCATATATATGTTTGATAATTGGGGATTTGATCTTTCAGACTAAACATTTGGACTCTCGATTAAGTTTTTTCTTATTTATGCGTGCAAATATTAATATCAATCATGTAGGGTGTTAGATTTTATATGTTATTAGATTATGCATATGCATCATGTAAAATAAATGTCAAAAAGATTGCATAGCATTTAGCTTGGGTTGCATTTATGCATGTTTCCTAATTCAGAAATTCATATCTTAGATGCATTAAGAATCATGTAGTAATAGTATAAACTTCATGTAGTGCATAACTAAGATTTGATATATAGTATTTTCTAATCGGTTAAAGTCATTTTAAGCAATGTCTTACTTTGAAAGTCATTGTATATTAGCATTGTATATTAGGTCATTTTTAAAAGTCATTAGGTCATGTCAGTGTCCTAGAGTTTAGTCTTTTATTTTTATAAAAAAGGAAATACGAAATGTGACATCCACGATTTGGACCCTGAATCGATCAAGGGAATTGGCCAGGGAAATGGTATGTGAATCAATCCGAGGGTTGGTCATGGAACTATTGGTTTAGTCGGAACGGGTATTTAAAGAATTGGTCATGGTCCGATCGAAGGATCATCCATGGGTAGGCCAAGAGATCGACAGTGAAATGACTCCCCAATCACGCAAATTGATTAGAGTGATTCGAGCATGGATCGATCGCTTGAACACAAGGGTCTGCAGTGGAACGATCTCGGATGGCCATGGATCGATGTTGCACGGGTATGTGTTGATCGCGGGTGATTTTGCTTGGCCATGCACTAGTCGTGAGCGTCCACAGACTGATTCCGTTGTGTTTGATTTTACGCGGCTACATGACAACTAAGGATTGACCGTGGATCGTTGATGCTTGAACATGGACCAATCATGAATTGGCCATGGATTATTGCGTTAAGTCGGGTCGGCTATGGACGGGCTATGTACTGAGCCAAAGACCTAGTTGCTTGATCGCAGACCAAGCTTTGTGCTGGCCGTGCAAGCTAAGCCTTGTGCTAGGTCATGGACCGGCCCTTATGCCTATCAGTAAGGCCACAAGCTGGCCTTGTGCCCAGCCGTGTGCCAATTACCGTGCTTAACACTTGTGCCAAGCCTTATGCCAGGCCTTGTGCCAAGCCTTGTGCCAATCAGTATCGGCCAAAACCAAGTCCAGTGACGATCAAACTTGGTCGCGGACCAGGCATTGTGCCCGTTCGTATGCCAATGTATGTGTTCGGCCCATGTGTCGACCTCTCACTCGTGTATCCCATCCGAGTGCTTGGCATCGTGCCTGTGCAGCTCGGCATTGCGCTCGTGTGCCCGGCCCTGTGCCCGTATGGCCCAGCCGTATGCCAGGCCCTGCACTCGGTCAAACTCGATCGAACAGGCCTTGCGCCTGGTCAGTTTGGCTAGTTTGGCCTTACATTGTTCAGCCCGGTCTTTGGCTCGATGGTGTCCAATCATACTCGGACATATTTTTACACCGAACCTCGATTTCAAATGGGATGGTCAATCATTCATGGCACTTGAAACCTCTAATTATCTTAGTTACTTATTAAGTTAAGCTTTAGTGAAAATTTAAGGAAGATATGCCATTAGAATTAGTAAGAACCCCTAATTATTGAGTGTTATTGAGTAGACCACATGGTTCACGCCTATAAAGCTTCTTGAACAAGAGGATAAGTTGACTTAGCTAGTCAATGGCATTATTGGCAACTTCTTGGGCAAGTTGGCCAATCATGGAGTTTAGCCGTCAAGACATCGATAATGGGACTTGTCTTGCAAGAACCAATAATAGAGACCATGAACCAATAATTGAGGAGTCTTAAATGAGAAGACAAAGGAAAGAGAGGGATGATTCACACCCAAAGGGGATTTCATGGGCTAGAATACAAATTGACAACTTCATTTATAAGTTGCCCAATAATTGAATGTCACCAATAATGAAAACAAAGCCAATAATTGAGGTGTCTTGAGGAATACACTAATAATAGCGGCAAGATGAGTCACGCCCAAGCCAAGAGAGAGAGGACTATAGGGCATAATGAGAGCTTTAGCCATAATGACTTAGTAGGGTATAATGACCTTAGATTAGAGACTTGGAGGCCAAGTTTAGAAATAAATGGCCTTGATTGAAGCTTGTAGATGAAGATTAAAGACTTTCAAGACAACAACCATTATTAGATTGGATTTTAACTTATTATTCATAAAAGGGGATTAGTAGGCCATACTATAAATAGGAGTGTCCCCACTTAGTCTCCCCTTTTTCCTCACACCATCACCATCTCCCATGCCTACCCCACCATTCAGCCAATCCCTTGCTCATGCCACACTCCTTCTCCTTCACGCCAACCACTTTGTTGGCTTTTGTTCCCCACCCTTCTTTGGGACCACTTCTTGGTCTAAGTAGAGTAAGTAGATTCCTTAATCTCATGCTAGGATGTTACAATGCATTGTTGACTTGTGTCTTTACCCGAGCTAAGGTAAGAACTTGCTAGATGTGTGCTTGTGTACTTTGTTGTTTGTGAGACATAGTCATGAGTCAAGCACGATTCAATCGCGAAAGAGGGAACGTATAACTTGTATGTACGCTATAGCATTTGGACCGAGACTTGCTTGGCAAAGGTTCAATATTGAGGCGTATCGGATCCGAGCTAAGTATGTTATCGTTCAACATTTGGCACATCAGATCAAGTCACAGGCCTTGGACCATGGCCGACATACTAGATGATTAAGGCTTATTGCCTAGGAGTGAGCAAGATGGATCGCCCAAACCGGGACTGGATTGGACCGGACTGACCGGTTTGGTCCTGTTCTCGGAAATATCGATCCGATTCCCGGTTCTTAAAAGTGAAAACAGTTTCCGGGTGGTCTAGTTCTCGATTCTAGGATGGGAACTAGGCCGAATAGGACTGACTGGATCGGACCGATAAATATATATTTTTCTAATTTTTCATATATATATTTATTTACTTTTTAAAATTTTTGAAAAAAATAGAAAGCCTAATCTAATTTTCCCAATTCCCTCTTGCCTTTACCAATAAGTGATTGGTCCCATTGAAATAGATCCACAATCCCAAGACTAGCTGATCCGGTCCCCAGTACTAGAAAATGCGAACCGATCGTTCGGATCCGGTTCCCGGTTCTTGGGTTGGACCGGACCGGACCAGGAACCGCTCACCCCTATTATTTCCCACAATTCACACTTGCACCCTCGCCTTCAAGCATTCTTGTTTGCATGGGCTACTAAAGAAAGATAAGAAATCGATTTGCTTGATGTTTGTGATGCATGGACACACAAGGGACTAAAGCCGTCTACGATGGATTTCGAGACGTTGCCCGATGGATTTTGGATGTCCGGTGAATTCTGGATACTTGATGGATTTCGGAAGAACCGATATATTTTGGTTAAAAATAAATGAATTCCGTGTGTTTTGTTCTTGCATGCATCGCTTGTGTACAATGCTTGATGTTTTCTTGGTCAATGCATATGCCATAATAGCACATAGGCAAGGTAAATGCATCTTTGTTGTTGATTTGTCATAGACACCAGAGTGGTAAGATTGGACGCGTGTCCTCATAACTTGAAATTAGTGAATTTACTTATTAAGTCCATAACTCACTCCCCATATTTTTTCTCAGATTTGTAGGATGGCGGCTTCGCCTGTGTGCTTCGGTACTCCAGTAGAGTTAATAGTGGGTGTTATGGACGTGATAGATACGGAGGAGGGTAGAGCCTACCAAAAAGTCATTTCTCAAGTCATGGTCGATGATGGACTTGACAACCCTGTTTCTTATAAGTACGAAGCTTGGTATTTGTGGACAGAAGGCAGATTGTTCGAACTCCTTCGCGGGTTCAATGGCCCTTTTGGAGGTGCCAACGGATTGGCGCCCAAGAACGATGCAAACAGAGCCTAGGTGGTTGTCGCGACCGAACTCCCGAGCCCTCTTTTGGACAACATGCAAAAAGGAGGGGGGCTCGCCTGGTACGTGCTAAGTCTAGGTTCAGGACTTAACTCGGGCTCTCCCACGCCCATACCATATCGCGACTTAGGGTTTAAATATTTAACATGCAAATGGTTTATACTAAGGAGTCGCCACTAATCGATTTGAGGTGGGTCAAATAGAAACCCAAATAAGGTGATGAGAGAATCACCCTATTCCTGCGAACCAGAGATTAATTGAATTTGGGGACTTGGTTACACTAGTTGGATAACTAATGCCCTTTTCGTACCATTTTACCCCTGTTTTTTTTTTTTTTTGAATATTTATCGTGGCGTTTGGATTGATTTTAGAACCTTTCTCCTAACATGTGAGGTGATCAAGCGAGTGCATAATCAGAAACGATCAGCAGTCATGCAGATATGCACCTCTAGGGTTCTAATCTTAACTAAGTCAGATGACATTCAGAAACACAACAACTCATGTAATTTGTATTAAATGCATGCAACAACTCATGCAATTTGTAAAAAACATTAAAATGCATGCACGCAACCTAGACTTGAGAAGGGGAGGTGGGGAGTAAAAAACATATAAAATTTTACTACCATGCAACCTAGACTTGTCTAATTTAAACAAGACAATAACATGCATAATAATATGACAAAGAATTAAAACACTCAAATAAGTCACATAAAAAAAATTGAATTTTTTTTTTTTTAGAAAAAAAATAAAAAAAAAAAAAAAAACGAAAAAGAAAAAAAAAAAAATATATTTTTTAAATTTTTTTTTCAAAAAAATAAATAAATACGGAAAAATAAAATAAGAAGAAAAGAAAAAAAAATTTTTTTTTTAAAATTTTTAAAATAAAAAAAAATAGAAAAGAAAAAAAGAAAAGGAAAACCTTTTTTTTTAATTTTTATATATATTTTAATCATTTAATATTATAGTGGCCTTGGGCCACTGTTCGGCTCCCCATCGTTAGTCGGATGACGGCCTGCACTTGCCAGGTTCTCAGGAACCACCAAAGGCCGTGAGAGGGGGCGCACGAATCACGAGGAACAGGAGGAGGAGAGGGAGAAAGAGATAAGGGGAGGCTGGGAAATGGGGGAAGACGGGACTGGCAATTAATGCCAGTCCCGGCCCACCTACTGCTCGACTTTTCTCCGGGCCGACAAAGGACGGCAAGAAGCGGTGTCACCGCAAGGCCATGCTTCCGTCGCGAGCAGGGGGCGAGAGTGACAGCAGAGGGGGAAGGAAGAAGGAAGGGAAGCTGGGCTGGCCGGGCCCACCAGGGGAGAAGGAAGGAAAGGAGAAAAAAGCGGGGCTGAGACCAGGGGGAGGGGAAAAAGAAAGAAGAAAAGGGAGCGGGCCGGGGAAGGAGGCCATTGCGAGGAGGAAAAAGGGAACGGGCCGGGTCGGCCTCGGCCCCCCCCGCCCGACTCGATTTTTTTTTTTCCTTCTTTAATTAATTAATTTAAAATTATTTTTTAAAAAAAAAATTAACATTTTAATAGACCATATTAACACAAATATGCCTAATTTCTACATGCAATGCATTTAAATAGAAATATTTTTTAGGAACTAATAAATTAATTCCTAAATTTTGCGCAATTGATTTTGGGCAAATTAAAAATAGGTGTCAACAGTTGCCCCTCTTTGAAGGTGAGCTCGTAGAGATTGAGCACGTAGAGGTTACATTCAAAGATAAAATGACACCTAAATTTGGTCCATGCATGTTCGATGAATGTTATTTTTGGCGAGACCGGAGTCTCATTTTATGATGCGATAAGATGATGCATGCTAAAGCAAATAGAAACATACCTGGGGCTACTTACCTTACCAAAGGGTAGAGTAATTCCAGATAGTTGATATTATGTGTCGAGGATCCGAACCTATCTTCGGTTGCTTTGACGAGGGGATGGTTTGTCTAGGACCCGAACTTTTCTTCGGTTGCCTAGACGATGGAAATCTTTTGTCAAGGACTCGAACTTTTCTTCGGTCGCCTTGGCTGACTTGGTTTGTCTAGGACCCGAACCTTTCTTCGGTTGCCTTGACTGACTGGATTTTGCTTTTCTAAAGACCCGAACCTATTTTCGGTCGCTTTGACCGGGAAATGGTTTGTCTAGGACCCGAACCTTTCTTTTGGTAGCCTTGACGGGGATTGCTTTTGTCTAGGACCCGAATCTTTCTTTTGATTGACTGGATTTTGTTTTGCCAAAGTACCGGGGGTCCTCGCCAAGGATTTAATGATTTGCTGGTGGGTCCTCGCCAAAGCAGGTCTTGAAAAGGCTCAAACGATAAGCACTTAGGGGTCCTCGCCCGAGGATTTGATGATTTGCCTGGTGGGTCCCTCGCCAAGGTCTTGAAAAGGCTCAAACGATGAGCATATGGGGTCCTCGCCAGAGGATTTGATGATTTGCCCAGTGGGTTCTCACCAGCAAGTCTTGAAAAAGCTCAAACAATGAGCACACAGGGGGTCCCGCCCGAGGATTTGATGGTTTGCCTGGTAGATCCTCGCTAGCCCGTGTCTTGAAAAGGCTCAAACGATGAGCACCGGGGTCTTTGCCCGAGGATTTGATGGTTTGCCTGGTGGGTCCTCGCCAAAGAGGTCTTGAAAAAGGCTCAAATGATGAGCACCGGAGGTCCTCGCCGAGGATTTGATGGTTTGCCCGGTGGGTCCTCGCCAAGAAGGTCTTGAAAAGGCTCAAACGATGAGCACCGAGGGTCCCTTGGCGAGGATTTAATGGTTTGCCTGGTGGGTCCTCGCCAAAGTCTCTTGAAAAAGCTCAAACAATTAGCACCGGGGTCCCCGCCCAGGATTTGATGGTTTGCTTGGTAGGTCCTCGCCGCCAGGTCTTGAAAAGACTCAAACGATGAGCACTGGGGTCCTCTTGAGGATTTGATAGTTTGCCCGGTGGGTCCTCGCCAACAAGTCTTGAAAAGGCTCAAACGATGAGCACTTGGGGGTCCTCGCCCGAGGATTTGATGGTTTGCTTGGTGGGTCCTCGCCAACAGGTCTTGAAAAGACTCAAACGATGAGCACCTGGGGGTCCTCGCCCAAGGATTTGATGGTTTGCCTGGTGGGTCCTCGCCAACAAGTCTTGAAAAGGCTCAAACGATGAGCACTTGGGGGTCCTCGTCCGAGGATTTGATGGTTTGCCTGGTGGGTCCTCGCCAACAGGTCTTGAAAAGGCTCAAACAATGAGCACCTGGAGGTCCTTGCCCAAGGATTTGATGGTTTGCCCGGTGGGTCCTCGCCAACAAAATGTCTTGAAAAGGCTCAAATGATGAGCACCGGAGGTCCTCGCCCGAGGATTTAATGGTTTGCTGGTGGGTCCTCGCCAAAGTCTTGAAAAGCTCAAACGATGAGCACCTATGGGTCCTCGCCAAGAATTTGATGGTTTGCCTGGTAGGTCCTCGCCCGGTGGGTCTTGAAAAGCTCAAACGATGAGCACCCAAGAGGTCCTCGCCCGAGGATTTGATGGTTTGCCCGGTAGGTCCTCGCCAATAGATCTTGAAAGGGCTCAAACAATGAGCACACCTGGGGTCCTCGCCCGAGGATTTGATGTGAACAGAGGGAGTCGGTTACGTACTCGGGAAGGATCAACAGAGGGGTTAGTCCAATGTTCAAAGGGTACCATAACAATTGTAGGTACATGGATTTTTAGAACCAGGCATGGGTAGAGTATACTTACCTGGATACGTTCCTGCCTCTTAAGGGCATGTCTCCTGTCAGACAAGTTTTTTTTTTTGTGCAAACCCGTCACGCATTCATTGGAGAAATAAACAACCGAGGTTGTTTTTGAATGTTGTCACGAAATATCTTGACCAGCTAGTCAAGATACTTTTCTTTTCAAAGAAACACCGGTTTACCTTTTAGGTAGTTTGAAAAGAAATTTGATGATTTTGGGATCGGGTAAGGGCAGAATGTACTTACCTGGGCACATTCCCGGAGGTTTGATATATCATCTGCTGAATAACCAACCTTTTTTAGGGCATCTCTCTTGGGATGATAATGAGGGCTTTTCCAGTGCCCGAATTTTTGTATTCTATCACTGGGGATTAAAACTCTGAGCTGTCAAAAATGATTAGCACAAACATACATGCATTCATCAAGGAATAGACAAGCTGGGCTATTCCAGAGTGTGTATTTGAAGATTCATGCATGATGATTTTACCATATTTACATCACCAAAAATCCACCAAGGGTCAATCAAGACAATTTTTTTCGCAAGGTGAACTTTCTCGAGATGATGAACGAGGGACTTTTAGTCAAAGAGGACTTTCCACTCGCTCTCATTGAAAAGGGCTGTTTGTCCCGTCCATTGATGCAAGAATATCGAAAACACTCAATCTAACCGCTATCACATCGACAAGGGTCTGAACTTTCTCGCAAGCGGTACGACACTGCCAATCTAAGAGGTTTTCTTCATGGTCGTAATATAGGTTTGGTCAATGGCTTAACAAAGGAGACTGTTTATAAACAATTGAAATTCCACGTTAATTCAAGTGCCCCACTCAGAAGAGACTTCATGAGGGATGTAGCGTGGGCTCGGTTTGTAGATTGAGGAATGAAATGATCGTTGGGCTCAAAAATGTGTGTAAGGGTGAGAATTGATGACCCTCTTGGCATTGTCACCAGTCATCTTCTCCATCGTCGAGATTCCTTTGGAAGACTCCCGGGTAATCTTGTGTTTTAGCATCTTTAACAACTTTTCCTTGGGGAGCTTCGTGTCAAGCATTTTCTTGGATATCATTTTATCTGTCATGTAGCAGATTTTTCCCAAGACAGGATTCCTAAAATAGGAATTTATATTAAAGGAGAACTCAAGTCTACATCATTTGGGGTTGTCTATTCTTCACCATTTGATAACTTTGAGGTATTTGAGAGCACATTATCCAAAAAATAAGAACTCCTTTCTTCTCATCTTTTTCATCGTTTTTCTTCTTCTCTTTTTCTTTTTGTTTGTTTTTTATTCATGGGCATTGGCCTTGCTTTTACCAGGCACACTGCTTTTTTCATGCCCCAATTCTTCAGCATTTTTTTTGTATGTTGTCAAGACTAGCCTAAACAAAGTTGAACAGAACAATTTTTTAGACTCTCAGAGTCTTCATCTTCATTCGGTACTTGAGACTGTGATGCTCAAACTGTGGTGACTTTTGCCTTGCCCCGATGTGGGGGATAATCACCAATTGGGTTTGTCTGAAATGAAATTACTTGGCTCAATTGGGCTAGCAAAGGATATGAGTGTATGGGATAGAAAAAGAGCTGCTCTTCATCATCCTAGGGCACTTAAATTATCGCGAGAGTTCATCTGCAATAAAAACACTCAAAAATTAATGCAAGTGAGAGTAAGAAAATTTCTATTCGTCTTTTCACCTTGCGCGAGCTGTTGCAGCTGATGATTATAAAAACTTTTAGATATTACAAACTCCTCATCCTTCTTGTCTTGCTCAATGAAAACATCACTGTTATCAATACGATCATTAGCATTCTGGACAAGCATTAGTTTGCTGTTTCTCTCTTGACAAAGCCCTCTTAGTCTCAACTGTCCGGCCGTCGATGGTGTGCTTGTCTTGGAGGACTTTGTCGAGGATCACAGGTTCCATGAAAACAGCAAGGTCGAAGCCATGGGGGCAGTGACCGAAAGGGAAATGATGTTTTTCTTATTTCCTCCGAGTTTGAATCCATCCCGTGAGGCTACCTCAAGCTGCCCCAATGTGGGGTGGTTCTTGACAGGATAATTTGAAAGGAATCTCCAAGTGTGAAAAATGGTTAAGCAAAAAGATCAATGGTAGTGTATGGGGCAAAGAAATGAACTGCCTCTCGTCACTTTGGCTACCGTACCTTATCCGAGAAATCCCTTTACCTTGTAGAAATGAAACTCTTTCACTCATCTTGCAAGAGTTTGGTACGTGAGAATGTGTATAGACCAAGGGTTGCCTCTCATCACCCACACCTCGTTCAATACATCGGAGTAGTTCGACACCATTTGTCGAATTGTCAAAATTTTCACAGGGAATTGGTGAATTAAACAGGTAAAATTACCATGCAAGAGTCCCTTCCATGTAATGCACTTGAGGGGGAAAATTGTATCCATTTTCTTTAATTATTTCTTCCTTCTTGTTTCTTTCTACTCTTATGAGAAAAGTTTTTTAGGGAAAGAGATACTTACCTATGCTGGGACAGTGAGGCATACCTGCAAGGTAATAAGAAGGACCGTGTTAATGAATGGCTTTTTAAGGGATAAGAATTGGAAACGATACAGCATTACCCTTCGTGATTCTATTCATTGGAGATCCAACTGACAATTCCTTGAGTTTTCTTGGATGTTGATAATTCTCTTCTCTGACAAGAACGGGAGCTTATTGTTAAAAATGAGAAGATTGAAAGTAAATTGAGAACGATACAGATTAACCTTCTTCCATTTTGCCTTCAAAGTTAGCAGAGTCTTTTCTCCTCTTTACTTTGTTTAGCCTTCTCTGTCTTAGTCTGCTCCTCCCTACACTTGGTCTCGAAGCTCTAATGAGATCCTCTATAATCAAGGGTGCCTTCAATTGGAAAATTCCTATTGTCGGCGCATGCTGTGCTAATGCGATTCTGATATGCTGAGGTAATTCTCGAAAATCCTCTGATTCCTGACATGCACAGGGCATGTGCAATTGCTTGCATGGGGATCTTCACAGCAAAGCTAATCTCTACTTTAAAGGTCTTCGACGAATGCAGGCGTGACCACCGTCGAGACTTTCATGGTTATCAGAATCGGCCTTGATGCGTTTTGTCATATGCAAATTCTTTTTTAGTTTGCTTGCACGACATCTCTATTGAAATTTGCCCTACATAAAAGGAAAGAATGTGTCATTTCTAAGCTAAAGTGGATGAACTTTAAGAACGAAATACACTCTTTTTGATGGACTGGGGGATTGCATGCCCTTTAGTCTACTTTTCCAATTAAGCACTTCTTCGTCATGCTTCATTTGAGAGGTCCCAACATTGGTGCTCCATTCGGTTTGTCAGCACATCAGGGTCTAGCATGTTCCCCATTTCATTATCTGCAAAAGGGATGAAATGTCATTCCCAAAATTTGTTAAGAAATAAGACATACCTTTTCTTTCAAAAGGGGGTAATTTTTCTTGATCTGTCCCCAACTTTTGTACAAAATGATGTTTCGCTCATCATGGTGTCAAGGAATGCTCAGCACTCCCTTTGACTTTCTGGAATTGATATCTCACACTAGAAGTAATGAGATTTGCCCCACATTTCATTTTGAAGGTTGGTTGATCTTTACTCGGACTGACCCTATCAAATGAGTTGGTCTGATAACATTACCAGTGTTCTTCAGTTTGTGCCATTTCCAAATGTCCCTTTTGTAATAACAAATCAAAAAGAGATATGCTCTGAGACATGAAATGAGCGAGTTAGAAAAACAAACAAGGCTATGAATATGCACATTTTTCCACCACTGTTCTTTTTTGCCTTTTTGAAAAATGATAAAACACTCGTTTTATTCTCAAAAGCTTAAAAACAAGAAAGCATGAGGAAACCCGGGCCTCAGAATACTTTCCTTTGCATGGCTGGATATCATCAACGGGCCGGTTTGGGATACTTCCTCAGGCCCTCAAAACAAAACATTTGTAATTCTTTTGAATAATTCAAGCGAATTACATTTGTTGGAATGGAAATTACAATACTGAAATTCCAAAAATAATTACAAATTCAGAAAACTAAAAATCTTAGAAAACAGCTGAGACTTTTAGAAAGCAAGAAAAGCTCTCAGGTAGAGGAGGATTCAAACTATTAAATATGCTTATATTCTAAGGGAGGAAAATTGAGTCTTCAGTTTACTCAATGATGACATTTGCGCTTCCGCTTGATTGGGTGGTGCGTTGCGGAATGAAAACATCTTCGCATCCAATAATTTCTGGACTTTATTTTTCAAGACAATCAGTCATTGACGGAATGTCCTATTTCACTCAAATGATAGTCACATGCCTCGGAGGGATTGTAGTTAGGGAAACACTCAGGATTTTCATGCTTTGGCTCTTTGGCAAGCAATCCTTTTTTCAGGAGAATAGGCAGGATCTGAGACATGGGCAAAGGGAGTGGCGTGAACTGCTTTTTGTTATTTCGCCTTTGGGGCTTGTGACGTGAGGCCTGTTGCTGTCCACTGCTTATCTGAATCATTGAGGAAGGATGAACGGTTTAGGTGTATGCAACATCCGTATCTGTCATGGGTTCTTTCTCTTTTTTCATACCAAGTTTCTTGGAAGTAGGATCTATGAACCACCCTTCACGCAATCCCATCTCAATTCGTTCGCCCATAAGAATAAGACGATTAAGGGATTCAGCAGTGGCACCCACGGGGCGGTGTTTGTATTCATACGGAAGAGACTTGATGAATAACTTCACTTGTTCATGATCAGTGAGTTGCGGGGTAACCTGGGCGGCTAAGTTTCTCCATCCGGTGGCGTACTCCTTGAAGGACTCACTCTTCTTCTTTTCAGTGCGCTCCAGATCGTCACGAGTAAAAGTGACGTCGAGGTTGAATTGGTATTGCTTGAGAAATGCATTAGCGGCATCATCCCATGATTTAAAAGCATCCACATCTTTTGACATATACCATGTCAAAGCTGGTCCCGTCAAACTTGCTTGAAAGGTCTTAATCATGAGAGGTTCATTATCAACGTATTGAGTCATCTGCACATGATACATGTGCAAATGGTGTCTAGGACATGAGGTGCCATCATACTTCTCAAATTCCGGCATTTTAAATTTTTTTGGTACTTTGACCTGTTTGTATATAGACAGGTCAAGTGGGACGGCATGTTGAGGGCCTCGTAGTTGCTTCAGCATCTCCTCGACCTTTGCAAGGCGTTTGTCCTGTTCCGTCATTGATGTAGCTTCAGGTTCAGGTTTCTTGACAACAAGGGGAAACGGATCGTCCTTTGATGGGGGCATGTTGCTGTCGCTGGCGGAGGCTTTGTTTTTTCCAGTAGATGGTGGTGGTGACACTACTTCAACTGCTGTAGGCGTAGGCGTGTGCTTGCCCTGAATGGATTCCACTTGCTTTGTGAGATTTTGGATTGCATTGAGAACCAGCTTCATTTCGTCCTCCATGGTATTAAGACGGACATTTTCTTCGGCCATTTTTAACTGTCGACGAAAACGTTGAAATAAATGAGCATAATGTTCGATAAAGAATCATTATATAACCTAGTCATAATATTATTACCTATTTTCTTTATTTGCAAAGAAAAAATAAGCAAAAAGGATTTTTATTAATATCAATATTACAGGCGGCATCCCCGAGATTTGAACCCCAGTTGCCTCGGACCGTTACGCTTCATCCCCGGATACCACTGGGCTGAAGGCTGCGGTGGTGTCACTAAGGGGGAAAAAATTTTATTTAAAGCATAAAAAGTGGCCCGAGTCATATTAGTATTAGTACAACTTAAAAATACTTCTAAGGAAGAAAACCAAAACCCCTAAACATAAATATTAGGGAAATATAGAAAAAGGGGCTTTTGACAAAAAAGAGCGCCTTCTCGGATGCTCATTTTATAAACGATGGGAAAATTACTGTCTTCTCGGAGTTGCTTATTTTCACGGATAAGCTCCGGAATAAGCGTATCTCTCATCTTGTCGGTCCCACCGTGCCAAAAAAAATTTTTTTTTAGAGCGGGGACAAATTGGGCATTAGTTCTTCTCATCGTGTATAGAATGCAATCAACGGGTGGCCTAATAATAACAAATCAATTGAATTAGTAGGCTGCATAATAGAATGAGAAGGGATAGAATATATACCCTTCCTTGAACCATGGCAATCACAACAACATACACATGAGGAGTGAGGTTCGATTTCTATTTTAGACCGACTCAGCAAAATGAAATTAAAAGGGTACCTGACCATCGCAGTCTCTCGCGTGGTGTCAAGTCCTTTTAACCTCAGCCAAATCGAAAGGAATATCTTATAGTCACGCGAATAGCGGGTAAAGATATTTCTTTACAATTTTTTAGAAATAAATTTCGGGAAAAAGAAAGGAAACCTCTATATCGCGGACTCGCGTTCGAGGTCGTATCTTTGTTAACACCATCCTAAAATGTCCTATTGCAGCCCAGGTCAGGCAGCGTGATTGTGTGTGCAATAGTGTAGTGCTAAATCATTAAATCATGCACAACAATTTATAAACAACAAATTCGAACCTGCAAAAACAAATAACACCTCACTGTCAGGCTTATACTTGGAATCCTTGCTGCCAAACAAAAATTATTTTGAACAGGGTAAAAAATTTTGGCTTAAGTCCACTTTAGAAAATGCAAGTCCCCAACGGAGTCGCCAGTCTGTCGCGACCGAACTCCCGAGCCCTCTTTTGGACAACATGCAAAAAGGAGGGGCTTGCACAATGCGTGCTAAGTCTACGTTCGAACTTAACTCGGGTTCTCCCACACCCATACCATATTGAGATTTAGGGTTTAAATATTTAACATGCAAATAGTTTATATCAAGGAGTCGCCACTAATCGATTTGATGTGGGTCGATTGAAACCCAAATAAGGTGATGAGAGAATCATCCTATTCCTGCGAAACGTAGATTAACCGAATTCGGGGACTTGGTTACACTAGTTGGATAACTAATACTCTTTCAGTACCATTTTACCCTGTTCATTTTTTTTAAAACATTTATCAGGCGGTTTGGATTGATTTTAGGACCTTTCTCCTAACATGTGAGGTGATCAAACGAGTGCATAATCGAAAACGATCGTGATCATGCAGATATGCAGCCCTAGGGTTCTAATCTTAACTAAGTCAGATGACATTCAGAAACACAACAAGTCATGCAATTTGTATTAAATACATGCATAATAATACATGACAATAGTAAAAACATATAAAATACTACCACGCAACCTAGACTTGTCTAATTTAAACAAGACAATAACATGCATAATAATATGACAAATGATTAAAACACTCAAATAAGTCACATAAAAAAAATTAAATTTTTTTTTTTCGAGAGAAAAAAAAATGATAATAAAAATAAAAAAAATGAAATAAGAAAAGAAAAAGGAAATATATATTTTTTTAAAAAAAATTAAAATTAAAAATTTTTTTTTAAAAAAAAAACACGGAAAAAAAAAAAAGAAGAAAAGAAAAAAAAAAAATTTAAATTTTTTTTAAAATAAAAAAAACAAAAAAGAAAAAAGAAAAGGAAAACCTTTTTTTAAATTTTTTATATATTTTTTAATCATTTTAATATATATATTTTTAAATAAAATAAAATAAAATAAAATAATAAAAAAAATAGAGAATAAAACCGGTCGGGTCGGATCCGACCCAGGTCAACGGGCCGATCCGGGCGTTGACCCGGTCGGGTCGACTGATTCGGGTCGGTCGAAACCGACCCGGGTCGATTGATCCGATCCGGGAGTTGATCGGGTTAGATCAGTTGATTCGGCTCGAATCCGACCTGAACCATAGATAGACGCTGGAGGGACGCCGGCGGGGCCAAAATTGGCCTCCTGCCGGCCGACCCAGACCGGCGCCACCGCCCAAATCACCCCCTGGGGCTGCCACTGAGCATCACCAACCACCTGTGTCATCGTCCGGCCGCCGGCTCGCCGGCCAGAGATAAAATCCGAATCGGCCTCTCTGGAGCATTGTACCGAACACCTAGCGGGCGCGGCGGAAATCAGTAGATTTCGACCTCCTCTGGCGACACAATCGACTCAAGCCAGGCTGCGGTGACGTTCCGGCGATGACTAGGGACGAGACCGACCGGCATGGGCGGGAATTCTGATCGTGGCAGTCCGGCGGCGTCTTAGAAAAACAAGGTAAATAGGGACGGGAGGCTCACCCCATCGTGACGTGTCGAGGGAGCTTCAAGCTGGCAGTGCTGGCGGTAATGACGGTAGCTGCGGGGCGACGGCGAACTCGATCGCTCCTCTCTCTCTATTCTCTCACTCTTCTCTCTCTCTTTTGTTGCTACATTTCTCTCATGGCGCGGGGAGTACTTAGAAGTCGCGGTTGGCTTCTTGGCGGCGACGAGGCCGGCCCCAGGACTTACCAGGCACTCCGAGGCTCCTCTCTCTTCTCCGTTTTTCTCTCTTTCTCTCCCTATCTCCCTCGGTCTCTCTCTCTATGAATTTTTTTGGAAAATGGCCGACCCCCCTCTCTCTCTCTCTTTCTCTGGTTTATAGTGGCCTTGGGCCACTGTTCGGCTCCCATCGTCGGTGGCGGCGACACCTGCCGGCTGGGCTGCGCGAGCCGCGGCCATAGGCCCGGTGCGGAGGGCGATCGCTGCTGAGTTGAGAATCACGGAGGAGCGAGGGGAGGAGAGGAGAAAGAGATAAGGGAGGGCAGGAAATGGAAGGCAGGATGCAGGTCAATGCAGGTCACCAGCCGGCTCCCGACCTTTCTTTGGTCGGACGGCGGCGAGCGCCGTGCGTCATGCTTCCGTCGCAAACAGAGACGAACAGGGGCATCGAGAGCAACAGGCAGAGAGGGGAAGGAAGAAGGAAGGGAAGCTGGGCCGGACTAGGCCCAGCCGCGGGGAGAAGGAAGGAAAGGAGAAAAAGAAGCGAGCTAGGCCCGCGAGGAGGGGGTAAAAAAAGAAGAAAAGGGGAGCGGGCCGGGGGGAGGAGGCCCGCACGAGGAGGGAAAAGGAACGGGCTGGGTCGGCCTGGCCCCGACCCGGCCCGACTCGATTTTTTTTTCTTCTTTAATTAATTAATTTAAAATTATTTTTTTAAAAAAAATTAACATTTTAATAGACCATATTAACACAAATATGCCTAATTTCTACATGTAATGCATTTAAATAGAAATATTTTTTTTGTTTTAGGAACTAATAAATTAATTCCTAAATTTTGCGCAATTGATTTTGGGCAAATTAAAAATAAGTGTCAACAGTGGTGGATCTGACTCGGGAGGGACTGAGCGTGTTTTGAAGGAAATTTTTAGGGAGAACCTTTTTGGAGGAAACCACGGTAGCGGTGATAGGGTAACTCGACCGTGTATGTTATAGCGGATACATGTATGTGAATTAGCCCGTAAGAAAAAGGGGCATGTAAAAATGTTTAGCGTGTAAAATATATGCCATCATGTAAATATAAGGTTTGCTCAGGGTATGCTTATCTTAACCTCGTTATTTGATTGATGTTGCTGTGATTGTCCCCAATTTATGCTTTCGCTTGTTCGTCATGATAAGATAAAATTGATTGGGATGTCACAAAGTGAGCCCACGGGTCACGGTCTTGTCTGAGACATGACACAAAATCTCTCATGTAGTTTAAAAATAGGGTTAATTTATGGTTGATTTTAATTCATCATTAGAATTCCATATAGTTATATTAAGTTATTAATATAGTTTGCATGTCATTTAGAAGCATACATAGTCCACTCGTGCATGCTAGATTAGAACTCCAATAGTCGTAGTATTTAAGTTAAATCATATTTATTTTGAATAAATGAAAAAAACCAAAAAAGATTTAATCACCATCGCATTTAGAAATTATGTTTAGGTCATGCATATATTGTTTGGTTTCTACTTAACGTTTTGCATAACATTTGATGTGTTGGACGATAACAAAGCTATGCTTTTGATTTGCTTAGCTGTATCAAGGTTTTTCTATCTCGCTAAGCAATTTATTTATCACTCCAATATTGAGTGTCAAATTCTTGTTTGTACACCTACATGATCAACCTTCGCATGTTAATGGTTTAGAATTAAAATTGACCAAGACTGCTTACAAAATATTTTTGAAATAAAGAGAAAAGGTACCTAAAGGGGTTAGATTTATTTAGCGTAATCAAGTCTTCGTATCCATGAAATCTCTGGTTTGCAAAAGTAAAATGTTCCTCCATATTTTACTTAGGTTTCTAATTGACCCATAATAGATTAGTGTCAAGTCCGAAATAAATTAAATTGCATATTTAAATAATTTAAGTAAAACCCCAAAGTTGTAATTATTATGAGCTGAGGAGAGTCCTTGCTAAGTATTTGCTTAGGCTCCATATGTTTCGTGAAAAATGAATGATTTAGAAACTATTTTCTTAAAAATGATTGCTTATATCGATTACAAAAATGAATGAACGATAAATATTTTTAATATCCACGAAAATATTTAAAAATAAATTATTATCGATAATGAAAATATTCTTCATTAATTATCTATTTCCAATGATACAAATGATCATTTTTAGGAAAAAAGTTCTCCAGTTAATTTATTTTTCGTAAAACAAATAGAGCCTTATTAGTCCATTAGTTTTCTCTTGGTAGTTCACCGGTCCCGACAACTACATTAAAGACAAAGGTAACTTGTCTTTGTTTTCTCTTTCCTTCTCTTTCCCAATTATGTCCAACATGCAAACACTAACCCATTGGCTTTGTCATGAGTCGTGACAACTGCATAATGTGTAACCCTTTTCTCTCAGTAAGAATGATTCTAATTCATTAATAGAGACTCAGGTTCCCAAGTTCTTGCAAGTTGAAGTACGTGCAAATTTGAGTTGGGATAGGTAAGAGAATCTCGGGCTTTTCTCTATTTGAGATGTTTTAGAAAGATCAAATTTGAGGAAATCGGAGTGAGAACCGTTGGAGGGGCCAGATCTCCCTATCTTCTCGAATGGATTCGATGTATAGGCTCGAGTGATTATGACAAGCAATGATCTATCATTTTATTTTTTTGAGGATTCGGACTGTCACAATGGAATATTTTCTTCAAACAAACCTACTCAACACAGCAATCTTTCGTCTCTCACCTAGCATCCTTTTTTTTTTTTTTTGGGTAAAGCACCTAGCATCCTTTTTTATTCATTCTTTCTCTTAACATTTCATACATGAAGAGTTGTAGGGGTTCACTATCCAAATCAAGAAGAAAGGTAATATTTTAGCAGGTGACAGTAATTTTTCAGCTTGTAAAATATATGTGTTTTTGTAGAATTGCCTTACTCACATGCACATCCCAATACTTATCGCAAGAACATTATCCCTTCTATATATGTAACCACCAATCCTTTCTACTTATAGCATGTTTTGGATAGTAAGTAATGAAATGCATAAGAGTAAGGAATAAGTGCATTGAAAGTTTTAAAACTTGTTATGAAAGTGCAATTGACTCTTAAAATTTTTAAAAGTGCAATTAAATCTTAAAACTTTTAAAAGTACAATACGCTTATATTAATAATCCTAAAACTTGTTAAATTAGTCCAAACAAGTCATCCCATTAATTGTACTTTTTGAAAATTTTAGGATTCGATTGTATTTTCGCGATAAGTTTTAGGACTTGATTACATTTTTTTGAAAATTTTAGGACTCAATTGCACTTTCATAAGTTTCAAAACTTGATTGCACTTTTTGAAAGTTTCATGACTCAATTGCATTTCGCGATAAATTTTAAGATTTCCAATACACTTATCCCTAAGATTAAAGGCAATAGTAATCCTCACGAAATACCTACAAGTCTCTCTCTCTCTCTCTCTCTCTCTCTCTCTCTCTCTCTATATATATATATATATATATATATATATATTTCTCTACTAGGCCGAAAGCCTTTTCCTACTTGGCTTAATGGGCTAAGCTACCTTCTTAAAGTGGGCGAGTGGCTGTTGAGAGATAGAAAGAGAGATATTTTTAGTAATGAGTGTACATATGACGATTTTGTTAAAAAAATGTTTCTACTTTTTTTATATAGAACTTCATTTTTTGAATTTCAAATAAGGGGTACTTTTTTTGTTGACTAGATGAACATTGTAAAGTGAAAAGTAGATGGAGGGCCATTATAAAGGAAAATTGTTTCACTCCATTTATCATCCATTAGAAAAATCTAATTCTATATATGGATATATGTAATTTGTTTAAAGGCTAATTTTAACAAATTACTACAGATAATGATTTTTTTTCCTGTGTCACTCCAGTATCTCCATCATCCTCCTCCTTTGGCCCTCCCATCTCTCATGTACCAGAGCTCCCACATCTCTCTCTCTCTCTCTCTCTCTCTCTCTCTCTCTCAAGCAGACTCACATACACATCAGATCTATATAATATGTCCTCCTTTTAAAAGAATTTTTCTCCGCTTTCACACTACACACAAGGAATTAAAGTACAGCAGTTGCTACGTAAGTAATAACTTTCGCACATCCATATATAAATTTCTTTTTGGTCAAGCATATGTATATAAATTTAGGAAGTAGCAGATGATGGTTATCGAAACATCAGGTCAGTGGAAGCTTTTTTTTGTTGATAAATTCAAAAAATAATGGTTTTAGAGGGACGGACACCGAAAGGATATCTTCCTCAATATTAATAGTAAATGCTACGGCTTTCGGTTCTGGATTTAGGAAAGTTCATTAATTACCTATATTAAAAAGTCTTAAAATTTTCGATAGGTTGAAGGTTATATCGCTTCCTATTCTCGGAAATCTATTCATCAAACTTTGCGAGATATTTTCATTAAATCCTACATCTGATAATCGCATGCCATGGTTAGAGTTAGGACGATATTAATAAGACATCTCGAGAAAAGAAAAGGGAAGGAAAAGAAAAAAAAGGAAAGAGAAGGATAACTCAAAAATTCAAACCTAACCTAGCCTTGACTCTAGTCATATATTAACCCAAGGTTAGCCAATCATTTCCCCTATAAAAATGATGATGTGGGGGGTGTGAGAGATGGCCCTTAAAAACCTCAACATACCTACACAAAACACACCCTGTACAAAATACCCTCTCCACAGCCACCCCTTCAAAGAAAAAGGTCACAAAAGAGAGGGAGAGAGAGAGAGAGGGGGAAAAGTGGTGTGGGTAGTGGAATTGTAGGCCAGATGAGGTCAACAAGAAGGTGAATTGTAAGCCCCAAAACACACACAGAGGCAACAACATTCTTCTACTCCTCACTGGTACAATACAATTTCTCTCTAGATTCTCTCTCTAGTTCATATACATCTTTGTTCCCTCTATACTAGTGTGTTTGCATTGTATATTGGCAGAGTTCTAATCATTGGGTGTCTGCATCTGTTGGAAAGGCCTCTCCTTTTTCCTTATTCTTGTCAAACATGTCCCTCTGTCCTCTGTCCTGTTACTTCATTTCCCTTGTCTCCCCATTCTTAAATACCTGCAATCCACGGAAAAGGGTGCGAGAAATGAGCGCGACCCGAAACTTCAACCGGGCTCACTTCTCCCGCCAAACGCACGAACACAAGCACGCATGAGTCGGTGTCATCTTCGAGTCGGTACCCTTCTGGATCTTTTGATTTGTTACCACGTTCGTCGCGCGGCTGTTTCTATTTACCGCTTTCGGCTTTCTTTGTGTTCCGGGGTTTGGTCGTTTTTTGTTCGTCTTTTGTCTTAAGTTGTTTTTTCTTGTGTGTTTGGAGTGGTGAAGAGAATGCGACAGTGTCGAACATTTTATGTGCTTCTAGGGTTTTTGAGTGAATTCGGGATTCAATGGCAGGGTGGTTGATGGTAGCTGATGGGGTTCCAGATTGCGCTGACATAAACAAGCTCCGGGTGAACGAGTTTCGCAACCATTTAGATCCGGCTTTAAGCTGTCCCGGGAACAAACCCTCTGAAGGCGAGTTCGACGTGTTTTTGCAATCGATTTCGTGGTTTTTTTTTTCGGGGAGATCTGCTACTTGGTCTAATGGTCTTGACCCGTCTCTGCCTCGAATGCTTGGACAGATACGTTATGTTGGTTCGGAGCTATCGTAGGTGGCTTAACCTCTTCATTGCAGCATGCCAAGAAGGATCGCTATAATTCCTCTCCGGAGACTGGGTTGACTGATTTGGTGGCTAAATTTCTAGTGCTCTGTTCAAAACTTGTTGTCTTGGCTTCAGAGTTCTCATAGGGAAAAAAAAGGTTTTTGGATTTGCTAAAGAGGTGGTACAAGACGGCTTTGGAAGGTCAACATATCTAGTGCAGTTTAGAAGAGTTGTGCCTGCAGCGGTCATGGTGGTGGACAAGGATTTTAGAGGAAATTTCATGGAGACTTTGAATCAAAAGAATAATGACGAGGAATGCATGCCCTCTGTATTGACGTTCAAGATCAACTCTGGGGATGATGATGGCATGGGGGATGTGGACGAGACCGAGAGCATGGAGCTAGAATCCAATGGAAGCAAGATCAGTGTAGAGGATGAAGACCTGATGATTTCAGACTCGAAGGAAAGTGCGGCATGTTCTGCAGGTGGTGGAACACGAAATGAAGGCGATGCAGAGAGTGAAGTAGTGGAGGGAGATGCAGTGAATAGGAAATCCAGAGCTTCCTTCAAACGAGCTCGTGACGGTATTTACGAAGAAGATTCAGTGGGGTCGAATTGGAAAAAGAAGAGTCCAGTAGGGCAACGGGATGACGAGTCGATTGGCGTAGTTGCTGAATCAGATGGAGGCAACATATATAGCAGTCAGGGTGATTTCGTAATTCTGGATCCTGAAGTATCTGGAGAGGAATCTGCTTGTGTTGTGGACCAGAGTCCATTACGGCCAATGCTTAACTGGCTCAGTGGGATTGCAAACGACCCATGTGATCCAGAAATTGGATCTTTACCAGACCTGTCCAAATGGAACCTCTATGGAAGTGACAAATTATGGAAACAGGTTTTGTTGTCTCGGGAGACTCTCTTATTGGATAGACACAAATCTCTGAGTGCCAAAAGATTAGTCTGGCAGGTATGTGGTTGCCAAATCTCAATGCTATTTGACTAAACCAAAAGCATCAGTCTTTGCTCTTTCATTTCCGAGTTGGGTTGGCTGATATTAATGTTTATCTTTGCGCAGGCTTATTACATGGGTAGAACTAGAATTGTACATGACTTCTATATGTATAGTATATAGCGGCAAAGGATGCATCTTGTTTTTTTGGTTCTTTTGGTGTTTGATATATTAAGGTGCTATTTTAATGATCACCTTAGGCATGCAATTCTTTATGGAAGAAATGTTTTATCTAACTTTCATATAAAATACAATAGTTGTCAAATCTATAACTTCTATTGTGTTTAATTGAGATACAACTTCTATTGAGAAAATACCACAACCAAACATGATATCTGAACTTTTTGACTCGAAGAGAGTTTTAATTGTCATTTATCGAATGCATTTTCAAGAAAATAGAATAATGAAAAAGAAAATTGTTTTTATTGTAATTTTTACGCATAAAGAAATTTGGAAACATCCTCTAAGATCAAACCGGAACTTTTTAACTCGAGAGTTTTAATTGTTGTTTATCAAATGTATTTTCAAGAAAATAGAATAATGACAAAGCAAATTGTTTCTATTGTAATCTTTATGCATAAAGAAAATTGGAAACCCTCTGAGATCAAACCGAAACTAAATTAGTTATAAATATTGTGCACAAAATGAGTGTAGAAAACATGAGAATGCTTAGTTGGATGATGGATGTGGGGACACTTAAGGAAAGATAGGAATTAAAAATGAATTCAACTTTGACACTCGGGCATATAGTATACTTCCTCTAACTTCATGTATGGGGTAGATGCAAGCATAATATGAATAAGAGATTGTCGATCATTGGTGATAAATCAGTTCCCCTACATTGTGTCCCGAACTATTTCCTATATTCCTTTTGTGGGGGCTTAGTTACTAGTGAGAGGAGCGGAAAATTCCTAAATCGTCTGCATAATCTGTATCTCAGCATGTATATGCCACATATAAAGACTTCATCACTTATGCACTACTATTGTCTTGTCTAATCATTCATATTCAATCCTAATATCTAGTATAATGTCTAGAGCTATGTTCCATGGCATAGGCACATGTAAATTAAGTAGAACATAATACATGGATGGTACTAGCCATTCACAATTAGTTTTAAACTGTTTACTAGAAAAAACATTTGAATATGTCATCTTTTTCAAGTGGTAGTGTGATCATAGATAAAGGGTTTGAGATGTAGCACTTCTATACAGTAGGATCGCGCAACCACAATACAAAGAATCAGTTTGTACTGGCATAGAATACAGACATGTGATATCCAATTTTACTGTGAGACACCAACACCCCAAACTCTTTGATGTCTCACCAATCCCCCATGTATACCAATGATCCAAAAATGCCTTCCATATGGCTGTTAAATATCCTACATGGCAGCATACATAGCCGTGAAAAATGTGCTGTGGCTACGCTCTTGTTCGACATGGTAGCATGAGTCCATTGCCACATCAGATCCTTTTGTTTGGCGTTGTCAACGAATGCCGTTACATTGGATTTTTAACAGTCATTATGGGCAGAAGTCTGACGAAGGTACTTTTGGGTCACTGGTACCGGTTTAGGATATTGGTGAGACGATAATTTTTTGGTATTGGTGTCCATGAGAAAAGGTTTTGGAATATTTTGTGGGACCATTTCTTTTAGATATGGTTTGGGGAGTCATGTAACGCATTGATTTTTTCAGTTACATTGGTGAATCCATCGATTTCTGGAATATTAATGGTTCAAGTTATAGGTTCGTATGAATTCAGACTTTGACTAAATTAAAATTTGAAAATTCTAAGTGAGAAAAGATTGCATTTTAATATTAATCTCATGCACCACGTAATTATAATTGGTGTTTTATTTCGTAGAAAAATCAGAGGATGCACCCAAGCTTGTATGAAGATCGTGATGGATCCGGTTATAAACTGAGAGAGAGACAGTGTGAGGAGAGTTTTCTCCTCAAAAGCAAGAAGGTGAAAAGTGGTTCAGATACTTTCTTGTCAGGATGTCATGGTTACTTGGATACTCAAGATAACATTGATAACAATATCAAGGATGGAGACTCCAGTTCCTCATCTGCAGGTTCTCTATTTGACTATCAGGGACAAGAGGAAGTACCTCTGGGTTCTGAATTTCAAGCTGAAGTGCCAGAGTGGTCTGGGGTAACTTTTGAAAGTGACTCTAAATGGCTGGGAACCCCAATTTGGCCTTTGAAAAATACACAGAAAAGATCTCTAATTGAGAGGGAACCTATGGGAAAGGGAAGACAAGATTCATGTGGATGTCAAGTTCGAGGCTCTGCTGAATGCGTTAGATTTCACATTGCCGAGAAAAGCAAAAGATTGAACCTGGAACTTGGCCCAGCTTTCCACATTTTCAAGTTTGACAAAATGGGCGAAGAAGTTAAACATTCCTGGACAAGTGAAGAGCAGGAGAAATTTGCTGCCATAGTGAGGTCAAATCCCCCTTCTCAAGGTAAGTGTTTCTGGGATCAAATGTTCAAGGATCTTCCGACCAAAAGCAGGGTTGAATTGGTGAGCTACTATTTTAATGTCTTTCTCATGCTACGAAGGAGAAACCAGAACAGTTTCACTCCCCTTAATATTGATAGTGATGACGATGAATGGGAACCTGGTTCTGTTGTCCGTGGTGTTGGCCATCAAGAGATCAGGTCGTCTGGCTCCATATTTTATTCACCAACAAAGCCACATTCTAGGTTTAGATGATGCTAAGTTTCTTCTGAAGCGTACACTTTACTGAGAGCTGCCAATCTGGTTGTTCTTCTGCAGTTCAGTGCCTCGGCAAAAATTTTCTGGAGAACAATTTTTTTCTTTTGGGTCATAGCTATAATGTATTAATTACAGGATAATCATGCTTAGCTCTGGTAGAGAAAAAAAAAGTGAAGTATTGATATATGGGTACTAGCTGTATAGCGCAAGAAGTTATGTTGCAGTCAAGTCATTTTGTTTTTCCAGCGTACAGCTCTTTAAGGTATACTTCCTGTTGATTTCTCATGACTACCAACACTGGATACAGGTCTTTCTGTTTCTTCTTCTTGTGTTTTTTCAATATACTTGTTCGCTTTGTTTCTGGCCTTAGCTAGATGATGAAAGAAAGCTTTGTTAAGCGTAGTGTTGGAGACTGATATGGAAACAAGTGAATTTTCATTTGCAAATGTTTGATCTCATCTGCAGATTTCCTTCTAATTGTATAGATTCAGCAAAACACACACCATTTGGAATTTGCTTCGCCATCAGCATTTTTATGCGTCTAGCTTGTAGCTATCGTTTCGTGTTTATTATGCGGTTTCTTAATTCGATGTGAAGAGCTAAGAGCAAAACGAAGCTGTTATATGATGTGTGACAATGTTGAGCTTCAGCATGGCAGTTTGCCAAGATAAAATTCTGCTCATTGCGTTGCCCTGAGTATGCTTAGAATAATCATGGATGCTTAATTGAATAAGCTAATCTATGAGATTATTATATGTTATAGTTATGGACATTGAAAGTGTGATTATAAATTTTGATGAACTAATTAATATTAGTTTTAACTTGTATGATTTTTAAAGGGCAAAAGCCAACAAAAATCGTAAATTATGTCCACTGTGTCATTACCCTAAACTTTTTTCTAACACTAAAAATCTCATACATATACCTACATAACATATTGACCCTTCGTTAAAATTTCATCAATAAAAACCGTTAAAAGTCTAGCTTCATGAACACTAGAAAGCAAACAATGTTGAATTGGTACTCATTTAGCATAAGTAAAATATAAAAAGGGTTAATATCACGAAAAACCCCAAATTGGTACACATGTGATAAATTTATCCCAAACTATTTTTTTGACCACAAAAAATCCTAAACTGATACATCTGTGATAATTGTACTCCGAACTATATTTTTGACCATAAAAAACCCCACACTGGTATACTTGTGACAATTTTACTCCCAAACTAATTTTTTACCACCAAAAATCCCAAACTGGTACAATTGTGACAAATTTACCATCCGTTAGTTTCTATTAAATTTTACTGTCAAATTGCTAAATTTAATGACACGTGGTAATTGACATGTGTATTGATTTTAGGTTTTATCCCTCTGTTTATCACAAGTTTACTAATTTGTGATTTTTTGTGATGTTAATATAATTTAACAGACATTAACAAAGGGTAAATTTGTCACAAATATATCGGTTTGGGATTTTTAGTGGTCAAAAAATTAGTTCAGGGTAAAATTATTACAAGTGTACCAGCTTTGGAGTTTTTGATTATCAAAAAAATAGTTCAGGATAAATTTGTCACAGATATACCAGGTTTGGAGTTTTTTATGGTCAAAAAAATAGTTAATGGTAAAATTGTCACAGAGTGTACCAGTTTAGGGTTTTTCGTGGCATTAACCCAAATAAAAAAGATGTCATTATGGCTAAAAAAATAGTTTGTAGAATCTTGACTAAGCATAAATATGTCTCATAAGAACAAGTTTGGATTTTTGTGTCACAGAGGGCACAAGGTAAATATGTATTAGTGGGTAAAGTTTGAGGTTTTTAATGACTTTTTCCTTTTTTTAAATTATCATACGTTAAGAAGAATGTTTTTAAGTTGTCATTCCATTGAAATTTACATTGTACCAACAAATGCACTGTTTTGAAAGTCTAAACTAAATTCTGTTGAAACCCTTGGTATGAAATTACAACTTGGAGATTCCAGCCGTGGTGAGTAAGATGGAATTGGTTTTTCATTTTATTACGTAAAAAAAAAACCAAATAAATAAATTCTAATTCCATTCCATCGCAACTGTAACGCCAGAGGTTTTCGTTTTGCCCCTTTAAAAACGTCTAAGGTTTTCACTATTCCAGTTGTCTGACATGTGCTGCAACGAAGACATTTAGCTCGAGATGATGTAAACGTTCAGGTGTGACGAGACTCGTTGAATGGCCTCATATTCCTAATAGTCTCAAGAAGCATGCAAAGGCATTGTATCGGCACTGGCATATAAAAAGACAAAGGAAGAGTTTGTTCTATGCAATGTGATCTCTTAACTCATGTACAGATTTCTTGCAGACCCGGCTGTCCATCCAACGCAGTCAAATGAGTCAGGAGGGAAGTGAAACTTTCCTATCAGGTGTACATACAAAAGGGAGATAAATCTTCTTACTCTATTCTGCCCCTTCTTTACCGCGTCCGCACATATCAATCTGCGTACGAGAAAATATAATTCGAGGATCAAAGGCCTACACTAAGCTATATCCATGGGCGGCCGTCACCTCTCTCCCATGGGGTTGAACAATGGCTGTGAATTTTCCATCGCACCACAAAACAGCACAAAAAAAATCACAAATGGCTTGGCCGCCTTCTGCCGGAATCTGTTCTCAACCTCTTCACTGGATTGGCCCAACCAACATCCCCACCACTGCTATTAGACGGCTGGCCCGAGTTATTGATCCACCCTTGCTGATGGAGGGTCTGTTGAGTTGATTTTGCATCCTTCAGAGCTGATGGACCGGGACTCCTAATACCACGAGCCACTGCAGCAGGTGAAACAGGAACAGATGATCCAGTCCTTGACTTCACCGCCACTTTCTCTCTGTCCTTCCTCTTCTTCTTGCAGATGACCAAGTCCCCTGGATGAGCAAGCAGTGGAGAATCATCCCGCTGAGACTGTTCCCGGGTGTTGAAGTTTCCACTGGCCGTGCCAGTTTCCTTTGGATGCAAGCTGACTCTGATCCTAGTGTCTTCTCCTCGTCGCACTGGCTTAAGGGCAGGGTCTTTATCAGCATCAACCTCATTTATAGCCCTGTGTCTCTTGCTTTGGCCAGCGGATGGCTGTTTCGGTGATGGAGCAGATTGGGATGCAGCACCGGGGCCCGAGAAAGATAAAGCATTTCTCACTTCTTCAAAATCTGTGTCTGGAAATGCAATCTTTAATATGTCAAAGAAGAGATCATGAACTTTTCTCGCTTCAGATCTAACCTGCAAAAATGCAATGAAAACCTGAGATTCTGTTTGTAGCAAATAAAACAAGCAACAAGTAGAGCATTCAATTGAAGATTAATAGAGGTTAGTATTCAATTGAGAGTTAGTATTCACAAATAAATTGACCACATAGAAGTTATAATTTAGCTTTAGAAAGCTTCAGATCTGAGTATTGAACTCCCATAACGAAGTGCTGATCAGTATTATCCTTACTTCCATGCTATTGATAAGTTCGTGTGGAGCTGATAAATAGCCACTGAACTGAGTCTAAGATGAAGTCAATACTTTAAAGGTGCACAAAATTCTGTCAATCAATTATTTGATGCAATGTCTACGTAAGTGCAATTTCAAAATCCCTTTAGCAAAAGTGCAAAGTAAAATCCACAACTCAACTCCGCATATATTAAAACAGAAAAAATCACAATAACCACAGTCCATCAAACAAAATCTTCAATCCAAATTATAATTGTGCGGTTCCAGCAAGTACCCCAGCAATCTCAAAGGCATAAATCAAGCTCAAATGATTATCTGGATTGGCAAGATCAGGATCATTTGTTTAATATATCAGATCTACACAATTATACACCATACCTCATGAGAAAACCCATAGAACTGCATGGCACCTTTTAACATCAGTTGCACGTCAAGCACAAGATCCATCACATTGTCATACTCCAATTTCTCAACGCGCTGATCAATTTTCCGCAAATCCAAAAGGTTACTTCCTACAACACCCATATGACCAGGACTTCCCATCCTCTTCCAAAGATCAGTTAGCAGCGGAACAATGTGATGCCCTTCCTTATCTATCCTCCTCTGGAGCTTGCTTACTACATTCTTGCACTAAAAATATACATATCTTGAGTCAATCACAGAAAGATGAATGAAATCAAACAGCATGAACCAATAAGATAAAAAGTTCCGGTGTCACATGCATGTGTAAGAGAAGCTCAATATATCCATCGCTTGTGGATCCCCATGACACAAGATTCCCAGTATGGAATCATAGGACTAGGGCAAGGACTCAAGACCATGACAAAACAACTGCCCCTCCCCTACCCAAAAAGGAAAAGAGAGAAAACGAAGAAATAGAAGACACTAACTAAATACCTTTCTCTGAATGATTTCAGATAAACCGGAACCAACACTTGAATTTCCAGAGGGATTTGCAACTCTGCCATTCCAGTTTTCTCTCAAGCGCCAGCAGCAGTATCTGATGACGAAATTTGATTTGATCTGCTAGATTTTGGCAAGGGATGTAGCTTTGATGGTTCACTTATTCTCCGTAGAGATGTTTGTCTCCTACTTTTCATGGATGGACCACCATGACCATGCTTGGGAGCAGTAGGTTCTCCAAATGGACTGGTCTCAGATGCAGTCCTTGACTGGGGTTGATACTTGTGGTCCATTTGGAGTGACAAGAAAGCAGAATCTCCACATTGTACAGGTAGTGCCCCATTGCTGGACTTTTCCTCTGGCCTTTCCATAGTGTGACGAGGGCGCATCCTGAGACTGCGCTTCCGCTTGATCTTGGGCTGCAAGACCTGCTCATCTTCACCTTCTTCACGTTCATGAACCCAACTTTCAGATTGTTGATGATCCATGTGAGAATCTCCAGACAGAGCAATTTCTCCCTCTTCAAGTTCGTCAGGCTGGCAAACATCAACAGATTGAAATTTGAAGTAAACCAACACAACTTTCTCAAAAAACATGACAATCAAAAAGAAAAAGAAGAAAAATCTGGGAAACAGTACAGACCATCCTTCTTGAAAGAGAACTTGGCCTGGAATCTAATGCAGACAAAGAACCAAATTTCTGTGAAGAAACAGAAGGAGATGCCGTCCTGATTCCTCTCTGACTGTCTGCCGATGATCCAGAGAAACCGGCTTCTTCAGGCAAATGATTGTTCCTAGTCCTCTCTGATGTCGATGGATACTCATCACCTTCTTCAGCTGGAACATCCTCATCAGATTGGTCTTTGTTGATTGGTAGTGCCCCAGGAGCACCACTGTAAGTGTCCTCCTCAAACTCCTCAATCTCTCCCTCTTCTTCACGTGTAGAATACTGATTTTGCTCATCTGAACTTGCTTCAGAATATTCTTCATTGTCATCATCTAGTTCCTTGTAATTAGGATGCTTTTTATTCTTGGGCCGCCCCCTCTTTCTCACTGATTCAGATCCTGGTTCATTGGGTTCCGTTATTGTGCCAGCAAACAAAGCATTTTTCGATGGCTTCTTTGATAGAGTGGCAATAGCAGCATTGACCTCTTTTGTACTTGCCCGAAGCCATTTTGGCACTCGTTCATAATTGGTCATCTCCTCCGTCCAATCCAGTTCTTCATCCATCTGATCAAATAGCTCGACTTCTTCTTCACTCCTGGCAATCATTCGATTTACCTCCTGCAGCGAGGGAACGTCATGCAAAGTTTCTTGATACCTTTCTTCATCATGTAATAATGTTTCCAGAGTCAACCGTCTCTCTTCGTGCGTTGTTCTCTGGTCAAAGCGACCAGCATTGATCACCTCATCAGCCATGTCAATTTTATATTGTTGAATGTTATTCCTGATCAGGCTCTCAATGGATCCCATATAACGATCCTTACCTGCAAGATCATCTTCCATATCAATTGTACCGCCACTCCTAAGTTCGTCCTCCTTCTGATGACTCGGAATTTTGTCAACAACTGCTTCCATATAAATAACTTTGACTTCTCTTGTCTGCCCAATGCGGTGGGCTC
This sequence comes from Syzygium grande, assembly GCA_024733475.1. Taxonomy (NCBI): domain Eukaryota; kingdom Viridiplantae; phylum Streptophyta; class Magnoliopsida; order Myrtales; family Myrtaceae; genus Syzygium; species Syzygium grande. The sequence goes on along the minus strand of JAMXDD010000002.1, from coordinate 6,064,089 downwards.
TCGCAACAGCCTGCTCTTCATTTTTGGGGTTAGGATCAGGATCATATATAACAACTGTATCGGCAGACTGAAGATTAAGACCCCGACCAGCTGCACGAATGCTCAACAGAAATATGAAGCAATCTGAATTAGGGCTATTGAAGTCCACTATAGCTGATTCACGATCTTCTAAGCTTGTTGTTCCATCAATTCGCCTATAGACAAGTCTCCTCCACTGCAAGTACTCCTCTAGTATATCCAGCAATTTGGTCATGGTACTAAAGAGTAGTACCCGGTGCCCAGCTCTCTGTAGCTTAATAAGGATCCTATCTAAGATCCACAATTTGCCACATGATCTTACAAGGAAGTCCTTTGAATAATCGTTAAAGTAGGGGTAGTTCAGCAAAGGATGATTGCAAGCTTTTCGAAGTTCCATACATCTATTATTTAAAGTTCTAAAAATCCTAGCTTGATAAATCGGATTCTTCTGAACTCTGCGTTGCTCATCTTCAGGGTCGACTCGAAGAGTACCAGTAGATTTGATCCAATCATAGATGACACTCTGAATAGCAGACATTCTGCATCTTAGGACTATGGACACCTGCAACCAAAGGTGCTATCACTTATAGGCCACCACAAACAAATAAAACATTATCAAATAACCCACTTTTGATCATCCCGTACCTTTGGAGGAAGTGAACCTTCCACATCTTCAACACGACGCCTAAGCATAAATGGCTCCAGAATTTGATGAAGTCGATGGATAATGATGACTTTCTTTTCAGTCTCAAGCCAGTCATCCTCTGCATTTTGAGGAGGGCCTTCCTTTTGGAAGGGTTTCGAAAACCAATCATGGAACACCTTTCGATTATCAAAAACCTCAGGAAGAAGTAGATTTAGAAGTGACCAGAGTTCCTTCAAATCATTCTGCAACAAATATTTATCATGCTAAACACTTATAGAGAATAGGGCAATATCAAGCATAAGACAAGCAGGAGCTTATATTTATGAAAATTTCAAAAATATGCATATTTAAGATAAGAAATTGCCCTTCTTCCGTTATTTTCTGACGCCTATTTTCAAATGTTACCAAATAGTGGCTAACTGATTAAAACTTTACCTTATCAAACTCTTTCCCTCAAAGTAGCAAATCTGATCACTAAATTATGCAAAATGTGAGAATGAAAAAGTGTCCTTGCTCTCAAAGCAAAAGCATAAGTTTTAAGTATTGGGAGTTAACTAGCTATTTTTTCCCAAGAACTAACTAGCTATCATGCTTCAATAATCTGACAGGTAGTAATAAACCAAAGGGACAGTGCTATACAAGAAGCATACAAGGAGACTGTCAAAAACAAGGATGCCAAACAAAAGAACCTGGCTGTGTTTCTTCACCCAATAATATCATAATTAATAAGCAACATTACTGTCTATTGTTGGTCAAAGAAAACAACAGAAGATTTTCTTTGCTACAGAAAGCCTGTATCATTGGGCCATCTGCCAACTACGTCCGTGCATCAAAATAAAAATGAGGGAATGTGGCCAAATATAATCTACCCAAGAGCAGAAGTGACATTTTCATTATAAACTTTCAAATAATTCAAAAATTCCCATAGGAAAATTTCATGTGACGTCGTCTGCTTCATATCTTGACATACCTGTAATGGAGTTCCTGTGAGAAGCAGACGCCTCTGGCACCGATATCTGTCAAGATCCCGTGCTAAAACTGATTCTCTGTCCTTCATTCTTTGAGCCTCATCAATTATGATATATTTCCAATCAACTTTTGAAAGTTTTGATCGGTCGTACATAATAAACTCATAAGTAGTCACAAGAACATTGAATTTCATTGCACACACCTCCTGTATCACAATTACCATAATTAAGCTCAATGAAGCAATTGAACTCAAAATTACATGTAAAAAAATAGCAAAACTCACCTGAGAAAACAATTTCGACCTTTGGTCCTTATTACCCACGTAAAAAATGCATGAAGCTGATGGCAACCAATTATAGAATTCACTCTGGAAAAAAAAAAAGATATTGAGCACACTTGAGAACAGGATAAAAGGACAACCATATGATCAACCAAATGATACCAACCTTCCAGTTGACCAAGACAGCGTTGGGTACTATAATAAGATGAGGTCCATAGTTACTCTTAAACTCCATTAGATAAGCAATCAGTGCCATTACCTGCTCTCACAACACAAGCTAGTCAAACAACTGAAAAATCTTGATTGGTTCCCTAGTATTTATTGTACTGCAATCTAAGATAAAAAAAAAAAAAAACTAAAGTCTCAAATGAGCACTGCTATATAAAATTAGGCTGCGAATGCTAGATCGCCACAACTAAGGATCTCTTTTCCACACTTTAAAGTAGATATTTCAACTTGAAGGACCTAAAAGTTCACCTGCACAGTTTTTCCAAGACCCATCTCATCTGCCAAGATTCCATTTAGCTTGTTGTTGTACAAAGAAAGCATCCACTGCAAACCAACCTGCAGAACTCAAAGATGGTTATCAAAGACTTGGCTTCAAATGTGAACACTACAGCTACATGCTTAAATTAAAATAAAAAATAAAATAAAAAACCCAACATGTCGGATTTCAGGATTAGACATACAAGTTGATAATCTCGTAAAGTTCCAGCCCGCAACATTGAGGGTTGCCTCATAACCCTTTCATTCACAGCATGTGCAAGGGTATAATACCTGTAAACAACAGCGAGAAACAAAAATTACACAAGAAATCTATAAAAAGAGCTGAGCAGGGTGATCAATCGGACAATCACAAAGATACAGATTACATTGATACATTCCAACCTACTGCTGGAAAAAGACTTTTATGTTCATAAAGCTAGGAACCCCATTAAATGCACAGGATAAAGAACAATATGAACTACGAAGGGTCATAACTTCTGAAGAGTGAAAGCTAAAGCATGATTTAGTAGAACAATGCCTTACTTGCTCACAGATGAAGCCTCCTTAGGTGCATTCATTTCCATGAAATGATTCCGTATCATTACTTCTTCTCCAGCACAAGATGCTGCTGCCCTCACTTCTTCTTCAGAGAGTCCCTTCATTCAGTAGATTAACGACAACAAAGATCAGTTATCAAGAGTATAGCCACAATTAAATAATATGACTTTGTTGCAAAAGGAGGTACAGAGCTCAGTAGATCAAACAATGCAAAAGGAAAATTCAACAAATAAAGAAGGGACAAAATACCTGCAACCTTGCAGCTGCTGCAGCAGCATTTGCAGCCTCTTCTACTTCCTGCTGGTTCTTGGCGGCAGTTATTTTATTTCCCAGCTTCTGAAGATAATCTTCTGTCTGAGTCAAAAATGATGACAGGACAGCATACCTCTCAGCAGCATCACCTGGAATGGTGGTCTGCTGCTCCAGCAACATCTCTCTGTATCTTTCCACATCATTATTCTTCAATGCCTCCATCCTTCTATTCCTATCATCATCCTTTCTTTTAGAAAATTCCCTCAACATTCTCTCGTGATATTTGGCAACGCCTCTGTTACGTGCAGTCCGTGCATCACGGATGGCCCAATGAGCTTCAAGAAGCTTCTTACGCCATTGAAAGATTGATTTGAGTTGCTTCTCACGCAAAGCTTTTTGAGAAGCTTGCAATTGACGAGTTAGCTCCATCCTTTGACGCTCACACAGGCGAACAAATTTCCGATATGGCCTATCAGGCATCTGCATTATTTCCTGTTGCTGCTGATCAACTTCATCCCTCAAGCGTGCTTGTAGATCTAAAAGGCGAAGCTTCTTCTCTTCAATTTGCAAGCGAAGTACAAGATCAGGCCTGATCCTTTTCCTCTCCAGATTCACAGCCAGTAAACCGCCAATCTTCTTCAGATTTTCCATCCTCTTCTTGTTGAGCACTTCAAGCCCTTCCTCAAGAAGCAGGTCCTTGATATCATATGCTAGCGTGAGATTGTTATTGCTGTTAAGCACCGGGGTGCCGACCCAAAAGAGTCATATTTCCTTGTGAAGAAGGGGAAATCAAAAAGTGGTCCATGATACTTTCTGGCAGAGCCTGCGTCTTGGCTGGGTCGTTGCACTTGCTTGCACAGGTTTCTTAACCTGCACTGCCTCAGAGATTGCAGCTTGGCCTGCAACACCCTTTCCTTTATCAATAGGAAGATCATTTCCAGCAGGAGTTTTCTGAGCCACACGTTCGGCATCTTGCTCCACCTTGACTGAGAGGACAGCAGTCTGCTGATCATCCTTGACAGCAGATACGGATGGAGGATGATCCTTCAAAGCAGGTGGTGGACCTTGGAAGTGAACTGCTGAAACAGTTGCCTTTTCCTCCACTGTAACAGCCTGCTCTCTTAAAGAAATCTGTGCACTAGGTGGTGGCACAGGCCGAGCATCTTTCTCAACCGTATGTGAAGACCTCACACCATCTTCTACAACCTTTGTAGCAGCCTTTTCCAGACCGTTCCCTCCAGTAGGGAGGATTTGCTGCTGCAACTGCAACTCAAGGGGTGGTGGGACAATAGCTCGGAGTAGTTCTTGTGGTAGAGTTCCTTCTCCTTTCTACAAGAGATATATACAAGTTGGTACATATGAAAAAGTAGCATATGCTTATAACTTCTTCTGACATTCACTTGTGGTTGTGTGTGTGTGAGTGCATGTGCGTGCGTGCGTGTGTGTGCGTGTTTGCACGCGCGCGTGTGCGTATGTGCGTGTGCATGTGCGTGTGTGTGTGTGTGAGAGAGAGAGAGAGAGAGAGATTGGTACTTTCAGCCGCCTAAATGCCAATATCTGAGCTTTAAGCACATGCAGTTGCTGTTTTGTAAAACCACAATGTTGTTGTGACATCTGCACAGCTACCCCACCATGGGAGGAAGGATGGCTATTTGGGGCCCCGCTGCTAGAAGGAACCGTGACTGAGGTGATGACCGGTTTATCTGTTTAATATATTGCATCTGCAAGGATTCTTGGCCACTGAATGACTTCTTATTCTGTAAAGATGAATCCACAGCCTGAACTACACTTGCAGATAGTTGAGGGGGACGCATAGGGAGCATTCCGTTCTCAAAGACGGGAGATTTTCCCAAAGACACTTGGTTCTCCCTTCCATGAGTAGGAAATTGCTGCATCATAATGTTATTACTGTTGCTGACTGCCCCAGGGCCAGAAGGACCAGCAGGAATGTTCTGCTTGGCCTTTGCTGAGCCAGGTTGACCAGATACTTCATTGGGAGAATTAGCATGGGAAGAATTCTCACTTACGACCGATGGAGAAGCAGCTTGTGGTTTTGAGACAGGTGTGCTTGATGATTGTGCACCAAGATTACTTTCGTTTGCTTTCTGCTGGGCAGCCATCCTAGCCTGCATGAGTGGTATGAGCTGTGCCATCATGTTGGCATTTCCAGGTAGTGAAAGATCAATGTTATTCTCCATTGCCCATGCATGCACTGCTTGCACCTGGGAAGCCATCAGCTGGTGAGGCACGTTTTGCGAGCTTTGCTGAGTCTGCAGTGCTTGCAAAGGTCTTGCAGTACTTGCATGAGGTAACTGTCCTGTAGCATTTGGCTGGCTAAGTGGCCTTGGCTCAAGCCTCTGTTCAGAGCCTGGCTGAAACACTTGTCCCAAGCGCTTTTCACCAGAAGCAAACTGTTCAGACAAACTCTTGGAGGATGATGCCTGAGCCTGTTTAGATGCCTGAGCGGACATAAGCTCCTGCATTTTCATATTGACCATCCGCATGTCTTGATCCTTCCCTGATCCATGCCCCATCATCTCCAGTTTAGCTTGTTGAGCTGCTTGCATCATTAAAGCAGACTTTTGCGGATCTTGAAAGCCATATTGGAGATAAGCTTGATGAAGGGGATTGAGGACTTGTTGCTCAACACCCTGCTTTTTATTCTGTCCATCCTGGGAGGAACCATGTTGCTGTGCCAAATCTACAAACTTTCTAGATTGTTGAGGAAATTGCATGGAGCCTGGTGATGGAGAAAACATGCTACCTCCCCCAGTTCCATGGAGTCCACCTGTTTGATATGCTAGAAGGACTTCATTCCCTTCAGGTCTTCGCATGAACTGCTGCTGCAATAACTGCAGACACAACAAAATGTAGCAAAGAAGTAAAATACATTTTCAGCATGCAGTAGACAGTCACAACAATGGCAGAAAAAGCTACTACCCAGATATAGAAAACCTGTTTTTTCAGGTGCAAGTTACAGATCCAGAAGCTAGCTCTTACTTTGCAAGCTAAGGGAAATAAAAGAGATCCGAAAACAAAACTATATCAAAATGTTATACACAGTTTACAACATATATCCCAGAGTTTAAGTATCAATATTTCTCATTCATCATATTGAAGCTTCCAACGCGGAGCGTTGAAGCTTAGAAAAGTAAAAGGCCCAATAACACGGGAAAAGGCATAACGCAATTTCATTACTGGAAACAATTCAAAATACATCTTCCACAATGATGCATCAAAAGCCTTTAACACTAGCCACCCCAAAGATTCACTGACAAGGATGTAGCTGTTTATCAATTACCACGACTTAATCACATATCACCAAATTTTGTCCTGTAGAAACAAGTAACCTCACAGCAGTCATGCAAATTCACTGTGTGCATAACTAAGTCCTCTTATTAAAGAAAACAGAATCATGCAACATACACCACCTAAAAGTGATTGAAAAATCTTAACAGATACATTAAAACAAAGAGTTACCCCCTGGCGACAAACAAAGAAGAAAAAGTTCCAAGATCATTAAGGTATCTAACACAAAGCACCATCTCCCCCCCCCCCCTCAACAAATTGCAAGAGTTCTGAGAGCTACATATCCCATCTCATTCGGTCCATACCCAGAAGATTCTCAAAATCCACAAGTGCAAGATAGAAAGGGAGCAAATAGCCAAAAGCATGGAGTATACAATGTCATCAATAACTACCAAGTGGGAAGCGACAGCAAATCATAAAAAGGGTTCTTGCATATGTCATTTCTCCTCAATAAAGACATAAACAATATAAAGACGAAATTTCACAACAGGCAGTTCCGCAGTTCACTTGATCATCAGAGATTTAAATAACCTACTGAACCGATAAAGCAACAGCTACACTTAACGCCATCAGAAACAAAGGAAGTGCATTAATTGCCCAATCCAATCGCACACAACATCCCACTCGCCAAACACCACGTAGCTTTCCCCCATTCACCAACCAAAATTCACGTCCAGACACCCAATTCGCAACATGACAAAACCGCTCCCTCCCACCAACTGGAGCATTTGGTGCGCACGCAAAATTCAACCCCGTTTCCTAAGCACCCGATATAACCACGACGACGACGGACAGAAAGCCCATACCTGTCTAGGCTGCTGCTGCTGCTGCTGCTGCTGCTGCGCCGGGTCGAATCCCAAATGCGAGGCGGACACGGCCGAGGAGGAGGACGACGGGGACCCGGCGGCCGACGTGGACGGCGGCGGGCGCCCGGCCGTTCCCCGGCCGGGCCCCCCGCCGCCGCCTCCGCCAATCGGTTGTTGCATGCACAATTCCCCGGGTAAATTCAAAAAAAAATCCTAAAAACCCGAAACTCCCCGCATCAATTCTCCCCAAAAAGGGCAACCCAAACGAAACGAAAAAAGAACAAAAAAAAAAAAGCCCGCAAAACCCTCCCGCCCACCCAAAGAATCCCCAAATCCCCCACCACGAAATCTCGAGCGGCCGGACCCCACTCGAGCCCCGATCCCAAGCGCCCGACACCCAACACCTCCCCCCCCCCCTCCCCCCTCTCTCTCTCTCTCTCTCTCCTTTACGGGGGGCCGATATTTACGGGGGCATTTGCGAGTTCCCTCCGTCAGTAAAGAGAAAGAGAGAGACGACAGACAATTGGCCGAGGAAGCGAGCAAGCAAGCGCGCGCACAGGCACTGACTGTCTCTTCTCTCTCTCTCTCTCTCTCTCTCACGCGAGGGGGGAATTGCGTCTGAGCAGTCAAAAGCTGGAACCCTAAGGGGGAGGATTTGTTTTTTTTCTTTTTCTTTTTCCGGCTCGAAATTTTCCTCCGCTTTCTCTTTTGTTTTCTTTTTGCCAAGGCCCCCGATTTTTTCTTTTTTTTTTCCCCCGTCGACGGGGATGGGGATGGGGGCGGGCCCTGTTGCTGAGATACATGCCTCCGGAGCCGCGCTAAGCTACGGGAGGACCACCGTAACGGGTGAACCCCCCCCTCCACCCACCTCCCTCCCGCCAATCGCAAGACGACACCGCCCCGCTCTCCACGCGCGCCACGCAATCGCGTCCCGCCACGTGTGCCCGCGCGGCATGGGCCTGCTCCACGGGCCCATTGCCGCTCCCCTCGTTTTTTCCCTCGCGCCGGCTAAATCGTGCCCGGTACGACGCATTTGCCCCCAAACACTTTTTTTCTGCGGCTCAGGAAATCACAAATTTGTATTTATACGGCACATTTATCTTTCGTCTATCTACATGGACACTGGAGAGCACGCGGTATTGATATGATGCCCACACGGATTAAGTGAAACAAAAACGATATTATTTTGGATGAAAAATTATCTAAACGGAAAATTAACGGAGGGTAAATATGTCACGCAGATACGGATTTAGGATTTTTTGTGTCGCATAAAAAATGTTTAGGGCAAATGTGTCGCAACGGACGTAATTTAGGAGTTTTGATATCACAAAGAAAAGTTTAGGACAAATGCGTCACGATGGACATAGTTTAGGATTTTTGTGACTTTTTTGCCCTTTTTCTCTCTAAACGGGAAGTTAGTGAATTGCGATATCAGGGAAAATAATAACATTGCGAGCTGAAATCGTATTGTAATTATATTTCGACCTAAAATTTTCATATTGGACCAGATTTACTTCCGGGTGCACTGGATTTACTTCCGCAGGTAGGCCAAATGTAATAGATTGTGTCAAATTGAAAATTAAGCTTCAGATCTTAGCGACTCAATTAAGAAGTCGAATGAGAAGAAAAGGATTTCTCTCCTTTACGGTTGCCTCTCTTCCTCCTAAAGTCGCCGCCCACGCCTCTTTCTGTAGCGACATTCGTCCATCTCCTCGTATTTAAGACTTCTTCGTTGATTTGTGGTCGACATCCTTCACGAAAGTGGAGAGTTTTGTCCTCTGAGCTCAGAAGCTCGGAGCACGAGCGCCTCGGGAGAATATGCTCTTCCGAATTTGCTGGCTCGCTCCGACTTCAATGCTTGCTCCACGCAGTCAAGCGCTCCGCGAGTCTCCAAGGCCGTTTTTTTTTCCGCGGCCTTCAACTGTCGGCTTATTGGAAAGTGATTTTGTGATTTGCTTATCTGAAAGTGATTTTGTAATCAACCGATATCTCTTTTGTGAGTCTTCACTTCAGATCTAGAGCTAGATCTTTTCTATTCCGATCTAGATATAAATTTGGATTTACAAGGCGATTTCTATGCACTTCTAACATGTTGGTGTTGGTGTTATCTATTTATGGCGATGGCGCTAAGGACACCGAATCTAAGCGCGACCAACTTTTGACAAAGCTGCAACTACCGGATAAGAAGATCTTGGCGTGTGCTCATCGGTGATCATAATGCGAGATTAGGTGATGGGCCACCGATTGTGCTTTGATACTATGATAGACCCGACTTTGGGCACCAAGCGAGTTTCTGCAAGCTGTACCAAGTTGATTTATCTTTTAAATTAACTTAGCTTTGTGGAATTTGTATTTTTATCTTGTAGTTATGTAATTCTCTTTCATGTGAAATGGAAATTTTCCTTTGGACCAAAAAAAAATAAAAATTAAGGAGTCGTACCAATTAATTTTGAGACGATTAAAACGAGATTAAGAAAAAAAGACGAAAGGATGTGATTTAATGGGAGAGGAGAAAAATGAAATAGCTCGATTGTTTTTTATACTGTCTAAATTATCTTTCATTTTTATAAAATACAACATTTTTTAAGTCAAATGGTCAGTGGAAATTTTAGACCGATCTTTTGTTTGAAATTTAAAAAAATCGAACAATTCAATTGTTATGCTTTGTATACATTGTACAGTTGGGATTGAATTGCATCTTGAACGGTCAGAGGTACGGTCATGGACTCATTCTTTTATCGCCTAGTAAGCCCAATAGATTCATCCATACCGAGGTTAATTTTTAATATAATGAGATGTTATGTATGTCGTTACGAAAAAAATAATGAAAATTTGACTCAATCTTTGGTCATCGGAACATTGGTTAAGCTCATCCTTTTAAAATTTACGGTTCTTCTATACTTACTCAAATTATATAAAAGCATTATCGAGGTCGAACAATAAGAAAGGTTTTTCTATACTTATTCAAATTACGGTTTTTCTCCTTTGTTTGAAAATGTAATTATAATCAGCCAAATTGCTTAGCAAGCCAATTTAGCATGCCGATTATGGTAAGCCTCTTCGAAATATTTTAGGCTTTTCCACAAAAATGGAAAGAACTGTGCGCATATGCAATACCAAAGCAAAGCGTGGAAGTGAACGAAAAAAGAAACAGTAAATACAAAAAAATAAAAGATACAAAATTATATTTGATTTTCAAAAAAGGAAATTCCGGCTTGCCGGATTCGAACCAGCGACCTAAGGATGACAGCTTTCGACGACTACAGTCCTCCGCTCTGCCAACTGAGCTAAAGCCGGTTTTTGTCTCTTCCTATCAATTAGTATATTTGTAATTACTTTATTCTGGCCAATCAGACGGAGCCAACTGTTAATTCATGACCTGTCTTTGTCTGTCTGTCTTTTTGAAGCTTAGTAAGAATCGAAAGAAGGTTGACATTAGTTTTGGTTGTGAGTTGATGAATCAGATAGAATAACCCACTTGCGTCAGCTTAAGACTACCGTAAATCAATCATTGGAGAATTTTCATTTGTGTTGAGGATTGATCATGGTTTCAGTGCTCAAAACTGTAACATGCATTTTCTATTTTGTCATGTCAAATAACTCCATCGGTAACAAGAAACTCTCTGGAACAGAAGTGCAAGGCAATAAGACTTGTTGATCAGGAGACTTATGTAGAGCGTGAATCAAAGGCATTCATATGGCAAGAGAAGTTCGAGCATTGCGGAGAAATAAGTGGTCAGACGAAGAGAGTTTTATCTCGATATATACAGCTGGAACAATTGATGGTATCACAGAGACCGTGTTTGAACATGCTTTGGAAGAATTTCCTGTTTGAGCATGCTTTCCTGCTTCGGTACCTTCTTATGTGAACGTTGAGTATATGAATATGTGGTTACCTCCTTAATCTTCTTGCTGTGCCCTTCTCTCGCAAAAGGGTTATTGACAGAAGTGAGTTGAAAATTATGGGAGCTTGATCCTTACCTGAGGCGCTGAGTTTTGGCTGGGTTCGAGAATGGTTGAAGAATGAAAGTTTCCGGTGTGGATTCCAAAAGTTCATAAGCCTTCTTCACAGTTCCTCCCATGCCCTTGGTCGGATTGGTGAGGACTAAATCGGTGCCAAATGTTCTCATAGTTGCCCTCCTGGTCCAAGCTCGTGTAAGACGGCACAGCGAGAGTCATTTTGTATCCTTTCAGGGCCGCCATAAACGCCATGCTAATCCCCATGTTCCCTGAAGTCGGCTCTGTCAACGGTATTGTACATGCACAATTACTGTTTTGTTTGCAGTATGCATTTACCAATTAATTATCGAAAAAATACCGCGTCATTGCATTTCATAACACAGAATTTGCGCCGGGTATTATTCGCTGATGTATCTCGGCAGGCCTCCCTTGGCCATGATCCTTGAAGCAGAAAAGGATCATAGCCCAGAGGAGCTTTTCCTATGAGCTGGGATAGGATCGTATTAAGCCTTGAAGTCTGCTGGCGGTGAGACATCCATTTGATCATGGGTTTTCTCATTTGAATTTACAAGCCGCTCAGATCCAGGAAGCCGAAGAAAGACATGGTTAGTATTCTCCTGAAATTGGGTTTGGTTGAGTCACTCATGCTGGCTACAGGTAAGCATCTTCTTGAAGGGTTTTTTCCTCGGACGTTCTGATGGATGCTGCTCTCTTTCCACTTGCAAACAGCTCGCTGCGACATCATTTCTTTGTCATGCTTCCTATTTCCTAGAAACTCTTGCAAGAGAATTGTCATTTTCACCTAAATAGGAGCCACCTAATCACCAACTGTTCCTGATATAGCCCCAAAACCATACCATAACTTGATGTAATGATAATGAGACAGATAAGGTGAGAGTTTGATATGCTTGCCAATAACAGAAGAAAGAAATCAGCAAAACAGAAACTAGAACAAATAAAAGGAAGGCACTTCTCTTCTTCGTCTAGTCAACAATTCAACTGACCAAAATTGTGGTAGTGCATGATCCACTTAACATCAAATTATTCATGGACAAAGCCTTAGTTTCCTTCACTTGTAACTAAATTACTTATGCTGAATTGGAAGGGATAACAAAACTGTCCCAGAAATGTGGCTTGTTTCTCCATTGCTAAAAAAGCCACACGCTCAATCCAAAAGTTTTGATCACAATCATCTTGCCCTTTACCTGTAAGATATGAATTCAACAATTGAGAAAATTTCAATGAGAAGATACCTTTCAAATACTACTATGGAACAAACTCAAGCCATATCCTATGAACAATTGGACAATCCCTTAAAACATATACTGCTGTTATCACAAAAGACTCACATCTCAAGCAATATAAGCTCCCCCCACATTGTGACATGTGTTCAATTCAGCAGTCAATAGTTGGGGAAATTATCAAAAAAGTTTTAAACTTATTGCATTTGTGTCAATTCAATCTTAAACCTTTCAATTGTGTCAATTCAGTCCTAATCATTTTGACGATTTTTCAATTGAGTCATATATCTTTTAATTATGCCAATTTAGTCTTAAAATTCTTAACGATTGAACAATTTAGTCATTTCAACAAATTTTAGCTAGAAAACACTAACATGGGGGTCCAGTCAACGTCAATTATCATATGTAGGACGGTCGGCGTTGACATGGATAATTTTTGCAATTTGAGATTTTTTTTGAATTTTCTTATTTTTTTCTTTTCCTTTTTTTCTAACTCTTGGGCAGAAAGGGCTTGACACCTTTGTTAAGTCTGAGCGAGGGCATCGCGGTCCTCGCCTAGTTTGGGTGAGGCATCACTACCCTTGCCCAATCCAGGCGAGAGTCAGCTTAGGCTACTCATAGCAATCATTCTATGACTAGAATCTAATTTTGGGTAGAAATTATTCTTTTTATTCTGTGCCCGGAAACAATTTGTAAGCATTTGAAGGCGTTTGATAACTACTCAAAATTTTTGTTCTTAGAATAGAAAAAGAATGTAAATGCGTTTTGTTAACTACACAAAATTTCTTTTTATTAATAATATTTTAATAATATATTTGAATTTTTTAATATTTTTTTTTTTTTTTCTTTCTTTCCCCTTCCTTTCTTGGCCATGGCCACCGCTAAATGCTTTGGCGACCGACCATAGGCCAAGGCCCGGCAGGGCGTCGTCGCAATTGTTACCCTCACCCTTGCCCTCCCTCGGGTGGCGACAATGAGGTCAACCTCACCTTGGCTAGGCAAGGTCATGAGAGCCACCCTTCACCCAAGCAATGAGGGGACCCTCACCTACCGTGGCCAATAGGTGGTGGGGTCAAGAACAACAACAACCAAAAAAAAAAAAAAAAACCAAGAAGAATCGGTTCGAAAATTTGTTCCCAATCAAGAAGTTACTTTTTTTTTATTCTTGATTCTGCTCCAAAACCGATTCTCGCACAATTTTTGCAAAATTGTGCCCCAAGACAAAAATTTAATAAAGAGATTTCTGCTTTCCAAATTGATTCGAGAACAAATGAACAGAATCAATCAGTATTTGGCGAATTGCCAAATAGGCCCTTAGCAACCTCCGTGCCCTCGCTAGCTAAGAGTTGGAAAAAGAAAATGAGAAAGAAAATAGGAAAGAATAAAAAATAATAAAAAATTTAGAAATTTTTTTTAAAAATTATCAATGTCAGCATCAGCCACTCCACATAGAATGCCTGGCATTGACTAAAGCCACATTAGTGTTTTCCAGTTAAATTTGGTCAAAAGAACTAAATTGGCAAATCGTAAAAAAATTTAGAACTAAATTGCCAAATCATTACTATGATTTATGACTAAATTGGCATAATTAAAAGGTTTAGAACTGAATTGGCAAATTGTCAGTTGGTTTTAAGACTAAATTGGCCAAATCAAGAGATTTTTGACTGAATTGACACAAGTACAATTAGTTTAAGACTTTTTTTTTTGGTAATTTTCTCTTCAATAGTTGCTTGTGAGTGGCTAGCCTAAGAAAAGTTCTAACACGTGGAGGTCCCTTTCTTGAGCCATATATCATCTGATTCTCGATTATCTACCCCATTGGTTAATTTGTGCGTTGACTTAATAGATAACTACCTGCTTCCAATACCCTCCCACAAAAGACTATATTTTTAATCGGAGGCCAAAGGAGGTTCGACAGCCAGAATTTGAAAGATTGTATCTTATGATAAAATGCTCCGGAACACTTGAAAGTTCCAATCTCCATGCAGCACATAATCACAAACCATTCTGTCAATCTCAAATGGAGATGGTCGAGTATCAACAACATTACAGAGCGGCTTCATACCTGAAATCCATCTATCCGTCCAAAATCTTACGTGTTTGCTATATGCCAAAAGCCACAAAGCTCTTTCCTATAAGGTCACCCATACATTCCTAATCGCATTCCATAATATCGAGCCACCGGGTCGCATGCTATAAAAATCTCACCCATCTAACTTTATTTAATCGATTGGAAAATTGTCAAAACAACACGCACCTAGTAACGCCGTTTATCTGATGATAACGGGTCTAAGAAATTTATAATTGGATTGGTGGGTAATACCCGATTAGTATCCAATTGACCCGGTTAATCCCATTCGATTTTTTTAATGTTATTATGGCAAAGAATTTCACGCCAAGGTGCCTATCTCACCTCGCACGCAAGCCCAAAGAAAACGGCTTTTTACCGGATCGTCTCCGGTGCAACTCCACTGAACCCAAGCACGCAATCCCGCGTTACGGGACCAGCGAGACCGGCCCAGCCGGTAGCTTCTGTTGCTCCCATTTCGTTTTTGATGATAAGATTCCCACGTATATTTTCTACTGAGTTTTATCTTCTTCTTTTTATAAATTCTTTGACAAGCAATTAGCTGTGATTTTGTTCATAATGATATTCCTTTATTCCACCTTTAATTTCATTGACTAGCTTGGCAGAAGATATTGCTAACCGACGATTCGTTATTAATGGTGTTCAGAGTAAATTTATTTGAATAGGTTAATTGGTTCATAAAATTCAACACAATTTGTAAATAAGTTCGCAAACTATAAGTAAAATGTTTGATTTTATATATCATATAAACATGTGTTTTTTTTTATATATTTACACGCAAGAATTCATTTTTTAATGGATTAAGCACGGGATTTTCTTTAATTCTTTTGATCGACATATTATGTTCGGATCCCGAAATCGCAACACCCGTTGACACGGCACGATATAGCTATGATACTATAATCAGGCCTTGCCTAACTATTATACGGACTATTTATAGCTTGACCTAAAGCGTTTTTCAGTAAAGAAAGTCTTTGTAATTTAGTTTTTAAAAAAATTGTATACATAAGATAAGTACATATCAGTCTTTAAGGTCGTGGTCATCAAAATCAATCAGACTCCATAACAGTCCATTTTGGTCAATAACCTCCCAACGTTTTACAAAACGGTTCAAGCGAGTGCCGAACTTGCCTTCAATACATTTTCGACACCGAAAAAACATACGGACTCTCGAGGCCGTGGCCACGTGTCATTTCAAAAAGCCAAGTGGGAGACACATACCCTGGTGGCAAGCTTGGGACTTGATCGCGCATTTTTCAAAGCATTATTTGCATGCATAACTTACATATGTCTTTGGAAAAAATTATGCAAATGGTCCATAAATTTTGGTTTAACGTGCAATATAATTCTTAAACTTTTAATTTATTTGATATGCAATATAGTATTTAAACATTTGATTTATTTAATGTGGTTCTTGGACTTTTAGTACATGTTCAATTTAGTCCAGGGATTACATTAAATATATATATCAAAAGTTTAAGAACCGGATTGAACAAATCAAAATTAAGGGACAACATTGCACATCGGGCTCAAATTCAGGGACCGCATATCATACTAAATTAAAGTTCAGGGACCACGATGCATACCAAATTAAAATTCAGAGATCATATGTATTATTTTTTTCCCTTTTTTTTTTTGTGAATAAGCGCGAGAGCGCAAATCAGTAGGCAAAATGCTATCACGTTTGTCTAAAAGGCATAATAATAAAAAGGGCAGATTTCATCGTAGATACCCTTTACCGGACCAGCCCGTTCCCCTTCCCCCTTTTTTTTTTTGTTTTTGTTTTTTTTGGGTAAAACGTGACCAGAAAAATCTGGCGTATAAAACGTGGCTCGTCTGGTTGGCCCATTCTCTCTCTCTCTACGCTTCTCGAGACGGTTTTCTTACCATCAACCTTCCTCGCTGCTGAGATTCGAACTCGCTTGGGCCAATCTCCGATCCTCTCGATCTCCCCATCCGATCGATCGCTCGCTGCGCGCCTGTAAGAATCCCGTGCTCGTGATCTTCCTCTCTACCTGCAGTCCATCGGTGGCTGTGGCTCCGTCGCCTTTCGTCGTCGTCGTCGTCGTCGTCGTTAGCTGATCCGTCGGCGACCTGATTTGACGATCGAGTTTTCAGTTGCGGTCGAGATGAGATTTGAGATGTGCTAGGCATCGGCGTGAGGTGTTGGCTTGTGGTTTGGGGTGGGTGAGTGGGTGCGCGCGCGCGCGCGCGCGCGCGTCCGGCGTGGGTTTTCGATTGGGCGGTTTTTGGGAGCTGGTCATCGGCAAGTTTTGTGCTGAATTCTGCTTCGTTCGATGTTGATTCTGGGTCTAGTTTGATTCTGCTGGCCTCTTTCTTGAGCTTGGGATTGAACCTGAGCTGCTGTTACGGTTCTACGCGTGTATGATGATGTGTGGACTTTGGTTCTTCTGGACCTAGCTGGCATTTTTTAAAGCAGTTATTTTTCCTTTTGGACTTAGTAGTCGGCCAGCGCAGGAGCTCGGAAGAAAGATGGTTGGTGGGACTGGTGGTGTACGTGTTGTGTTGATTGCCGATTGATTGATTCGGCAGCACCCTTTTGCTTTTGGGAAACAAGATTAGACACAGATGGAGAAAAATTAAGATGGGAGTAGTTGTTGAACGAGGAGATTGGGGATCATTCTCTGTTATTCGTGCTGCAGATTTAGCCTCTGAAGCTCCAAGCCGATATTTTTCTACTTGGGATTTAGAGATAGCTGAATTACCTTGTTTTGAAATAATGGAAATTCCTCTTAGTTCGTTATATGAAAAGTTCATGCTTTCCGCTTGTTTTTGTTTGGTTCTTGCTTCTTTGAAGAAATTCCTTTTAGTTGATATTGAACTCATGCTTTCTTGTTGATTTCACGGTCCCTGTTTCCTGCAAAGTATTACATGCTTTGGCATTACTTCCTGGCATGGAACTTTGGCGCTTTTTTTTTTTTGTAAAAATGGATTGTATTGTTTAAGTATGAGGGGTGGAATTCTACTGAATTCTTCTCTCAATGGCCTTGTACTAAGGCAAGCTTCCACCTCTTGGCAAAGCCTGTATTTTAAAAATTTTCAGTGTGTCAACATAAATCTACTTAAGATTTTGACAGTGAGCTCAGCTAAGTGAGTTTATACCCTATTAATATGGTGCATCAACTCTTGCTGAAGCAACTGCCAAATCTTACTCTTACTGTGGTGCTCCCTACAAGATGTTGGTGTCTCTTTCAACACAGTATAACTGCTTTTGCCATTACGGATGAATTTTCCTGTTGCATTTTCTGCTAAGGTTTTTGCAATGATGAGTTCTTAAATTCACCAACTGACAATTGCTGGTTTTTGTCAATAGACATCTTATGTTGCATTTAAGGGGCCATATAATTTTTTTTCTCTTCTGTTCTCTATTATAATATTTTCTTGGTGATTTTTGTTCACAAGGACGAGCCGAACAATGGCAGATAAAGGCGAGGGAGAGGAAACTAGTACTCGCAGAAATGAATGGGAAGTTGTCTCACTTACAGCGTCAGCATATGCGGCTGCTCCTGGTCCAGATGTTGAACTGAAAACTGATGACAAGGGTAATGCATATGATGTTGATGATGCAGAAATATCTCGTGCTTTGTTCATGTCCGGTCACTTTGTCTTTCCGCCCAGCCAACATGAAAATCTGCCATTGGCATCTGAGAAAGATCAACCTGAAGAAGAAAAACAACAAGATGATGTTGCTGAACTGGAAACAGAAGGGGGAATTTCGAGCGGAAAGGACCAGAAAGATACGAGTTTCAGGACTGCACATGATGAGTTTCCTGGAGTAGAGTGTTTGGATGAGACGGGTGGCAGACAGTTTATTCATGATAAGGAGTTTGAGGAAGGCATGAGTCTGCAAGGGCTAGATATACCGTATGCTGATGCTACTTTAAGTTCTTTTCACGGTGAAGCTGCTCTTGGTGGCCTTAATCCAAGTACATATGTTGACAACACAAGCACTGAGTTAACCGAACATGAACATGTCTTAGAATCCCCCGAGGAGTTATCGAGGTCATCTAAATCCACCAAAGATCATGATTATTATGAGACTGACCTTCCTTGTGGAGCTTGGTGGAAGAAACGAGCGGTTTCTTTTTATACACATGCGAAGGAGGCAAATACTTTTTGGTCTATTTTTGTTGCTGCAGCTGTGATGGGTCTTGTAATTCTTGGGCAGAGGTGGCAGCAAGAAAGATGGCAAGTTCTTCAACTTAAATGGCAGATGGCCATCAATGATGAGGTATGCCTTTTGCTCTAATCATTTGTTGGTAAAGGGAGACACAACCAGTTGGACTCTGGGCCATGCTTGCAGATAGTGCACACACTCCTTTTCAATTCGGAAGTGCAAGATTATAGCTTTCATTGACAGACATTTCATTTCTCCATGCAAACAGCTAATGATTTGTTTTGTGTTAGTTGTCCTAGCGAACAAGAAGCACTAAATGCTATTTTTTTCTGAGGAGCTTTAGAGTGCAAGATAAGAGATTTTCATTGGAAAATAAGTTATTTGTGTCTGAGGGGAAGCAATCATAAGATTTGTCCAATTACTTTTCTTGTTTGAACAGCGAGATATCGATATGCTACTGCATCATCTGCCTTGGACCTAAAAAACTGCTTCAACTGGGGGCATTGTTGAGTGACTCTGCCATAGTGTCATTTGATTGTAATTCCAGGTCACCCTATCTTAGGACGATCATGTGTTGGTTTCTTGGACATTGGTCCATTCTGTGTGAGTTGAGGCCTTTATGTAGAGGGCATAATAAGTGTTAAAATACTTTAGGATGGGATCATCATTATTAAATATTATCTGGCTTAAGTGGTAGGATTGAAGAAGTGCCTCTAGGTAACTGACTGGGTCGGTGGTACAATGTGGGAACCATCTACTATTGGATTTGTTCTGTTTTAACTTATACCCAGTATGAAGTTGTTGGTGTTCCTTTTAAGTGTAATTATCTGGAGTTAAGGATGAGAGAGTGACTCGTCTGGCGTCCTCGTATGAAGTTAAGATAGGTGTAATCTTCCAAGTTACTGCTTTGGGTTTTGGCTTATGTTATTGAATGAAAACGATTCTAAAATTTGGTCGAATCACTATTGTATTTTTCTTTGCTGAATGATACTGTATCTTAGATCTGCGTGCACGCTGTTTTCTAAGCTTCATACTGGTGCTGTAACTGATTATTTCTCGAAACTTCTTTCTGGCAGAAGATGGGCCGGCTGCTGGGTCCCATATATCGCATGAAAGATGTGATAGTGGGCGGCCACCGACGTGGCTCCTTTATTAGGGGCAGTTCCTCGAGTGAGAACTAAGATGATGGCGAAAAATATGGAGGGAGAGTGAGTGAGAGATTTTAGTATGTTGTTGTATTCTGCTGCGGCTGTTATACCAATGACCGAGTTACACATGTGTTATTTAATTTATATTGTGGTGACAGGTGATAATTTTATGGTAGTGTAATCCATTGTACAGTGATTTGCCTGGCAATAGTTGGTTCTGCCCAAACTGGACATCATGTGTTATAGGCAAAGTTTCTGTGACATGATCGCTTTAGTAGTTTGCCTGCTTTGGTTGGTGAAAAAAGAAAGCATGCTGTGTCAGACTCACTGTACGTGGATTTGTGTCGATGGGATTCTCTATGGCACAAGCACAAAATTCTACCATACCACGTTATGGCTTTTTGTCACAACCAACCATGAAAACATCGTAAAAGTGTGATATTTTGA
Source organism: Syzygium grande (assembly GCA_024733475.1). Taxonomy (NCBI): domain Eukaryota; kingdom Viridiplantae; phylum Streptophyta; class Magnoliopsida; order Myrtales; family Myrtaceae; genus Syzygium; species Syzygium grande. Next base: position 6,043,742 of record JAMXDD010000002.1, on the reverse strand, counting down.
AACGTCAATCAAGTGCGAAATTGTCAAAAGTTGCACGGCATAGCATCGTACCACGAAGAGCCTCTAGTGTGGATCGCCACTCATTTCGAGGCTTTTATGTCATAAGAAATGTTATATTTGGTTGTTTCATCTCTGTGCAATCCTTCCATATGTTTTTCGTTGTGTCTTACCTTAAAAGGGCGTCACAGGTTCTGATCCACAAGGCTCTCACGTTATGGGGTCCCTAGGACTCTGTATGCCGCCTCTGCTTTTGCATAGAGGCAATTTGAGCGACTCAAACCCGTGATCTGTAAATCCCAAAGCCTTAGTGTGTCACTAAGGTTCATGTATGCTCTGCGACGTGTCTACATTAAATTATTAGCTCAAACGAGTTCCCCTTAACAAAACTGATCTCAGACGAACGTGGGCATTTCGGCCGGTGTTTTGCTGGTTGGTTCACAGTGCCATGGCGTGCAAGCAACCTCCGGCACGCGAGACAAAGCAGCAATGGTGGGTGGTGGTTCTGTTTCTGTATGTTGGCAACCTAAGCTGATTCGGTATTTTACTATTGGTTTGAATTTGGGACTTAAAGCCCCATTATTTCTGCAACAGGCCATCAAGTCACAATACTGTAGTATATCAGCTGCAAATGAGGACGCTTTTGACTCTCTTCCCACGGATTCTGCAGGTGGCAAGATTTGCCAAAACATGGTGCCCCAAGGAGAGAAAAAGCAGTGGGCTTGGAGTTCAGACACGGCGAACCCACCATTGAACACGCTACGCTCACTTGGAAGATTACCCTGAATTCAGAAGCCACGGTTTCGTAATGGTAGTTGAACCATTCAGTGCATTGCCTTCTTTTTCATAGCCATCTTCTATCTCCTCATCAAGTCTTTCATTAAGTCATTGAGTCGGTGACTACACCCTCATAAGTCGCCAACCTAAGATGGAAAAAGCAAGGGTGCTTCTTCTAGAAACCAAGAACAGCTTGAGAAAGCTTGAACCAGCTCAAATCTTCGAAAACGTTGTCGCTTTTGTACGTAGTAAGCTCTTGAGCAATATCCAATGCATCGAACGGCTAGTCCTGTCTCCGCAATCACTTTGCATATCGAGAATTGCCCTTGTTTAAAATGCGCACTGCTACCGAATCAAATCGGATGTACACTTCGCTACATTTAGCACCATCTTTAAATTATTTTTCTAATGGGCAAGGAGTTGATGATGCGGATAAACCCCACCTCCTATTCCTAGTTGATTCAACATAAACGAGTAAGCTAAAGAAATCCAGGTCAGTCCCGGCAACTTTTGGATGACGTATTCTATGGTACCATAACTCTATTCACATCATATACTCATGAGAAGATCACCTTGGTATCTGAAAATTGAGAAAAGAAAAAGACCCTGGCTTATTGAGTGACACATTGCGACGCGAGGAATGATGGACAGCAAGAAATCTCACCAATCGGGAAATTCTTTCTTCTGCGGACACTTTTCGTGTGTGTCTTGAGAGGAATTGGGTCACGATCAAGAATGAGTGACAACCTAGAACGTTGCCATTTGTTTGGTGGAAGAAGAATTCCGTAGAGCGTTGGTACTCAGAATATAAATTTGCATCGCATAGCATAGGTGTTCGCACTTTCTTGGAGTGATGATCAACCCCCATTGGACGCTGTGTCCGGCGACTTGAGATGGTCCCTTCTCTTGGCCTCGTCGTCTTCCTGTTAATATCACGGAAATTGGCACCGAATTGAGGAAAATTATCCTAAAAATCTTAAACCTATTACACTTTTCTCAATTGAATTATAAATCTTTCAATTTTGCTAATTGAGTCTGAAATATTTTCACGTATTATCAATTGAGTTCATCCGGTCAATTTTAATCGAAAATTTTTAATATAAGACGTCCGGCATCCACGTTATGTTCAACGACTCTAGAGAGAGAGAGGGGTAAGCGGCAAATGGATGCATTGAAAGCGAGTCGTGCGAGTTTGAGCACAAACATGACCCTCATAAAATCTCATATCCCACACAAGTCAACGCCTATTTTCCCTTTGTCATAAATACCAAATTTTTTAAAAATCCAAACACAGCCATGAAAATAAATAATAAAAAAGAACGGAAGAGAGAGATCATACATTCGTAGTAATGGCCGCATATGATTTTCTTTTTATGAGTCGGGTTAACGAGTACTTTAAAATACTCACAAGTATGCTAAACAATACGAGAAAAATAATAGGAAATTTTGGCGCTCCATTTTTGTAACTAAAATTAATTCTCGAGAACCTGCGCAAACTTATTTTTTCTTTAAGAAGTTCTTGTGACGTTGATCGCATATAAAAAAAAATAGCGAGACCCACGTTAGTTTCTTAAAAGAACGCAAATTTTTGTGTGATTCTACACTGTGATTGACTTTATATCCACCATACATATTGTCCGTACGACGAATGTATCTGATTTCTTTCTTTCTTTCTTTTCATTTTCTTGTTCAGACAATGTAATGCGGAGCTGCCAACCAAAGGGAACTAATTGCAATGTCCGTTGGTTGTAGAGGGCGGTGGCATGGTTGTAGCAAACAATTATTCACGCTCTTGCATGTAAGATAATTAGATAGATTTAGCTGCCCTAACACACCATTATGCTTCTCCTCACAAGTCACAAGCTAGCTGCACCACCCAAGCCTCTCTGCTGATCAAATCTCCCTCTATTCTATTGCCTCAAGTACAACATCTACACAGTGTTTTCCAAGTTATTATTCCGTACCTTGCACGGAATATCGTCACCTGATACCAACACTTTCGGGGTGAAGTTCGGATTGTATCAAAACTCGAAAATTGGATGTACAGAAAGGGATTGGTCTCAATAACACTTTATGTGAGCTTGATGGTGTTAACGATAGTGATGATCTTCTTTGGTAGATTTGATGATTAGAGCTCGCTTAGCATGTCCAAATTTTCTTTCCAAAAGTTGACATCACACAGAAAGCGAAGAAAGAACAAAATGAAAAGAAGGGCCAGGCATGGATTAGATGATCGGAATAAAAAAGGTTCGACAGTGTCAATGAAGCACAACTGGTACTTTCAGGTGGCACCACCTGCAAGTTTGACCTCAAGATCTCCAATGTTTGCCCTCTGCGCCTGGCGTTCGTGGTAACAGATGAAAGACATTAAATTCATGCAAAGGTCAAACAAAACCGTGTGTGATGGCGACGATGAAAGAACACAATCCTCAGGCTCAGAGCTCTGTTTCTTCTTTTCACCTGTTTTTTGCTTTTCCTTCCTTGTTTTATTATATAGATTGCAAGGTGGGAGAAAGAACAGGCCCAGTGGTCTGAGTGGTGGACAAAGATGAAAAGAGAGGACAAAAATAATTCGAAAAGAATATCACTTCACCACAAGTAAACGCTATAAATTGTTGGTAGTTCGCTCACCGACCCCTAACCAAAGCCCACATGAACAACCCATTTTCATTTAAGACAAATTGCATGGCTCTACACATAAGAATCTTCAAAATGTCATCCCCCGAAATAATCTCTGGTTTCTTTTCTTTTGAATAGAGAGAGAGAGAGAGAGAGAGAGAGAGAGAGAGAGAGAGAGAGAGAGAGAGAGATCTTGAAGATTGAAAGCACAAACACTTCCAGCCTAAACCGTGTGACCCCCATTCTTTTTTGCCTCCTCTTTATCTCATCACACGGAGTCTCCTTGGTGTTTCTTTTCGTTTGATCTGTCCCCGCTTCCTCAACTAATCTCATTAAAGTTCCTCTTCATTCAATGCTCCACAATTTATGACCCTCTCCCTTTTTCTGCAGAATTAGGTGTCACATGCATGTGTGTGTGTGTGATCTCTCAGGCTCTTAGAGAGAGAGAGAGAGAGAGAGAGAGAGAGAGAGAGAGATGCATGACATGGGATTCTCGCAAGAGCGGCTTATATTATACTACGGATGATTGAGTTAGAGTTGGAGAAGAGGAGTAGCCCAGCTAGGGTTTTAAGAGCTTCTCAACGACCTCCCAGTGCATTTAAGACACGCCATTACGATTATGGTGTGAGTCTCCTCATTATATAAGTCAGACCAGAGTGATTCACAGCATGTGAGAGAGAGAGAGAGAGAGGCATGATACATTTCAAGCAACAGTCTGTCCACCATTATTGCTCTTCTTTATCTCTTCACCTATAAATTGTCTTGCTCTCTCTTTTCTCTTTACTGACTGTACGTATCACACTCTCTCACTCACTCACTCACATACCCTCTCTCATTATATCCATCTCTGCATCTTCTTTTCTTTTGTTTTGCTTTCCTTGCTTTTCAGACACACACAGTCAATTGCACCATACATGTAACTAGGGTCTGAAAGTTTTCCCTAGAAAACTTGGGATTCGTTCTCCCGGAAAGTAGCTAGCATTTTTTCCGGGGAAGAAAAGTAAAAAGAGAGTTTTTGCTACAGAAGAAGGAAACCAGAGAGGGGGGAAGTGGGAAAAAGGACAGGAAATGGACGGAGCGACAGCTCTACTGGTATTAACGGCAATAACGGCCTACCTGATCTGGTTCACGTTCATCTCACGGTCCCTGAAGGGCCCACGTGTCTGGCCCCTATTGGGCAGCCTGCCGGGCCTGATCGAGAACTGCGACCGCATGCACGACTGGATCGTCGACAACCTCCGGGCGTGCGGCGGCACGTACCAGACGTGCATCTGCGCGGTGCCGTTCCTGGCCCGGAGGCAGGGCCTTGTCACCGTCACCTGCGACCCTAAGAACCTTGAGCACATCCTCAAGGCCCGCTTTGACAACTACCCGAAGGGCCCGACGTGGCAGGCCGTGTTTCACGACCTCCTCGGCGAGGGAATCTTCAACTCCGACGGCGACACATGGCTGTTCCAGCGGAAGACCGCCGCGCTGGAGTTCACCACCCGGACGCTGCGCCAGGCCATGGCCCGGTGGCTCAACCAGGCCATCAAGCTGCGGTTCTGCCCCATCCTGAAGTCGGCCGAGCTGGGTGCCGAGCCGGTCGATCTGCAGGACTTGCTGCTACGGCTCACGTTCGACAACATATGTGGCCTGGCTTTCGGGAAGGACCCGGGGACCTGCGCGCCGGGGCTCCCCGAGAACAGCTTCGCCTCAGCCTTCGACCGGGCCACGGAGGCCTCGCTCCAGCGGTTCATATTGCCCGAGGTAATGTGGAGGTTCAAGAAGTGGCTCCGGCTAGGGATGGAGGTCGGTTTGAGCCGCAGCCTCATGGACATTGATGAGTACTTGTCCAAAGTGATCGCCGCCCGAAAGCTCGAGCTGCTGAGCCAGCAGCAGAAGAAGGATGAGCACCCCCATGACGACCTGCTCTCCAGGTTCATGAAGAAAAAGGAGTCCTACTCGGATACGTTCCTCCAGCACGTGGCGCTGAACTTCATCCTGGCCGGGCGCGACACGTCATCGGTGGCGCTGAGCTGGTTCTTCTGGCTGGTCATCCAAAATCCATCCGTGGAGGACAAAATTGTTCGCGAAATATGCAAGGTCCTGACCGAGTCGCGCGGCGATGACGTGGCAAGGTGGGTCGATGAGCCCCTGGGGTTCGAGGAGGTGGACAAGCTGGTGTACCTGAAGGCGGCCCTATCGGAGACACTACGGCTCTACCCCTCGGTGCCCGAGGACTCGAAGCACGTGGTGGCGGACGATGTGTTGCCCGACGGGACGTTCGTGCCAGCTGGATCATCGGTCACGTATTCAATATACTCGGCAGGGAGGATGAGGACGACGTGGGGGGAGGATTGCTTGGAGTTCCGGCCCGAGAGGTGGCTGTCGCCGGACGGCCAGAAGTTCGTCATGCAGGATGCATTTAAGTTTGTGGCATTCAATGCAGGGCCCAGGATCTGCCTAGGGAAGGACTTGGCTTATCTGCAGATGAAGTCGATTACTGCAGCAGTCTTGCTGAGGCACAAGCTGAGGGTGGCTTCTGGGCATAGAGTGGTGCAGAAGATGTCATTGACACTGTTCATGAAGTACGGGCTCAAAGTGGATGTGCTCAGGAGGGACTTGGGGCCAATTTTGGACAGCATCAGGATAGAGAGGAACGAGGAAGTGGGCATCAACTTGAATGGTGAGTGTAATGGTGGTGGCGACAAAACAGTTGGGTTTGCTTAAGAAGGGGGGGTGTTAATTGAGTTACTTTGAATCTTTAGTTGTGGGAATGGGCAGATTTCATTAATTGGCTGGTACAGAGAGAAATTTGATCCCAAGGGAAAACAAAAAACTCCCTCTCATTTGGTTTCTTGATCTCGATCTGATTGATTTCGCCACCAGGAAAATAATGGTGTTTTTTTGTTTTTAAAAAGATACGATTTGGTTTGGTTTTGGTGTAGGAAGTGGTTGATCCTTGATGAACAGAGAGAGAGAGTGGCATTCATTCCTCAGCAGTCCCTTGATTGCTTGGCTGCACCCTAGAGAATGCCTTGAATTCATTCTTTTTTTCCTCCTCGTGTACTTACAATGTTTGAGCTTTCGTTCAATTTATTTGTTTATTGGCTTCTGATTCGGTCTTTTCGTTGGAAGTAATGCTGTTCGCTGAAAGAGCCTTCGTGTTCTCAGTAAAAAATAAAAACTCTTCTTTGCCCACAAGAGTTTCTCAGTTTTGTATTTTGTGAGCGGAATTTATGATGTACTTGTCCAAATTGAAGATACAGAACTTGGACAGCTCAAATCCTATTATCTATTCAAACTCAAACTACAACTTGAAGCCACTTTTCTGTTTTGTCCTAACCTTCATGGGATGATCCAACTCAGGTATTTGGCTCGAAGGGAAGTCACGACACGTTGGCCATTTGAACTAATTAATTCTCAAGCAGGTACCAGCCCTAAGAATACCTATCAACCCATACAAGTGTCTACATATGTATATACATCGATAAATATACGTGTATTGAACTTAAAATAAACTGGACATGAGTAATACAGAGTTAGATGCATCTGTGGAGGCAAATTTATCAGACTTCCCTGGAAAATGATTTTTCAGTCCTTGATAAATGAGGTGCACTATACGGGTCAACCGAAGTGTTTGGGGTGTTTTAAATTCACCCTGACACTGTATAAACCTTAAGTTTCCCGTATACAATTAAAGAACCTGTGGAAAGAATTTGCTCGGAGCTGACAAAGTCGTCGGGATCCTGTAGCATCTGAGGGTCTCAAATTGGTGAGATGAACTGTGAATCGGTATCCATATGTAACCGCGCTTTATAAGGTCTTGCCCCTGCCTGAGTTTTGAGTAGCTCGTTTCACTATTTTCCTTATACTCGTGTAGCTCGCTGACTCAATGCCTTTAAGTTATTTGAGCAGCATTTTTTTTCCCCCGATGGTCATTTCTCAGTCAAGAATTTTCTCTCCAGTTGAAAATAAGTTCCATACCAATGTGCCAATGAGGTATAGTGCAACAGCCACCTTAAACACATCATCCCAAGAACCTGCAAAACAGTGAAGGGGATCAAGAGCCTGAACTGAAAGGAAACAATGGTACCATCATCAAACAGAACTCATTATGCATGAGGTCATGCTATACCTCGTTGAAGTATGTATCCTGTTGCGGCTGTACCAAAAACCCCAGCAAGCACTCCTGCGGTATTTGAGAGTCCTAGCAGTACTCCCTGCAATAGACACTTACAAACTTTGACAAGTTTTGGAAGAAAAGTATGCTGGGAGAATAGGTGCATAGACGCTAAAAAGTAAAAGGTTTGTAACAAAGAGGCGAAAGGAGATTCTATAACCTAAGGGGAAACTTAAGTCGATTGTTCGCATTGATTTTGCAATTAAAGTGGATTTTTTTTTTCAAAATTGAAACATAAGGAGCAATAACTCACAGCATAGCGCCGCCCAATGTCTTGGTGATTGGAATAGAGACCAGACTGTGAGAATGCATCAGATCCCTGTCGTACGGAGCATATAAACCAATGTTAATGCCAGATGTTGGGTTGTTCTGAACTTACAAATTTCATGGAAAGCCTACTCTGAAATGGCTGTTCTTTGTACAAAACTGTGGTTACACATATTAAGAGATACAGTGTCCACTCTGGTCATTGAGCTCCATATTCCAATAGCAACTCCGGCATATAAGATGAAACACTACGCTCAGTTTTGGTATTTGCAATACTAAAAGACTCCCTTTGGCACTATAAAGTGCGATGGCAAGAATACAACATCAAGTGAACATATCATGTGGTTGGCCATATCAATCCTTTTAGGCCACTACTTCACATACATCAGTTAACTGGAAGATAATCTCATGGTTTCTTCACTCTTTAACTTTTCTCACTAACAGCTCAGTAAAGGGCTCGTGAGGATGCTTCCTCGGCTGTCTTTTCCTAGATAGTTTTCAGCAGCTTCCTCATTACAGCTAATATCTCAAATAGGAAGTAATTTTAAATCATGTAGTTGAGTGTATGCACAGTAGGTCTTTTTCCAGGATAAATATAGGCGCTTCTTCAGCAGTTCAATGATAATGCCAATATCTCTTTATTGAACTCTCATTTTTCATACGGTGTGTACAATCCAAAATTATGTAAACTCATACCTGACTGCATGCCATACACAGCACTGCTAGAGCAGGTGTCTTCACGTGGCTCAACTGTGTTAGAAAGAAGGCTGGGCCCAGAAACCCAATCGATTGCATGATCTGCGATATTAGAGGTTCAGTAAAAGGATTAGTTACTCTTCTGTAGAAAGCGTGTGTAAGTGACCGATGACATGCTGATTTCTTGACCTTGCTAGGAATTTGGCACTCTAATAGAAGGGGTGATACTTGATGCAATACGATTCTATAAATAATCAATCCCATAGATCATATAAACTTAAACGCAAACCTCATTCTTTCACCAAAAAGTAGATTGCAGCAATATTGTCCATATGTTTCACCAAACACGATATACATTTTGAAGACAACGCAGATATTAGTACTTGCCTTCCGGACATTGGTGATTGAGAAACCTTTGCTGACAAGTGTATCTGCAATCCATCCTCCTAAGTTTACAAATATGGCCATGGTTAACCATGGCAAGACACAGAAGAGGCCAGATTCGGTGAGGTTGAACTTCAAAACCTGGAAAAGCATAACAGGTCATCATACTGTAAACGTGAAAAAAGTACCACCGACTTTCATGATCTAAACAGAATATAGTGATTCAAATACCATGAATCATTAAAATATGCAGTTAGTATAGGAAAATCTCAGAATTTGCTTGTAAAATTTTTAAATTATATAGTAGGAAGATGTAATAGAGGCAACAGGGAGGCTGGGTAATATGTAACTGTTCAAAGCCACACCCTATATAAGCTTTGGTGTCGCAAGAGCAAGAGTATGCAGATCAGCCACAAAAGTCTACAATTAGATAATGATCAAAGCTAATAAAGAGTGTATGTTACAATTACAGGAGTTCAACTCAAATACCTGGTTGTAGTATGTGGGCATCCACGTCAGAAGAATGAAAGTTCCCCAATTATGGCAGAAGTGCGAGATTATTAGAGCCCAAACAGGCGCTTTTGATAAAATTAGTTTCCACGGAATCACAGATACAGGTTCCTTTGACATGCTGCCACTTAAGATTAGCCGTTTTTCATTTGCAGTGAGCCCTGGGTCCTCCTTGGGTGAATTATACGCCTGTAAACAAACCAACCAATGGGTGGAAAAGACAATGTTTAGTTTTCCATGCAGGACATCCAAGTAATAGATGCATTGAATCTATTCTCTAATCCCAACTGTAATCCCCATGCCAGAATCTTGCTTATAAGTCACCACTTTAATTAAACTTTTTTTTTTCCTTTCACCTATTTTGGGTGAACGCTTACTAAAGTGGCAGGCAGATAGCTGGAACTAACGTTTTTGATCAAAGCAAATATGATCTCGTCAAACAAGCAACTGTATAAACTTCAATTTAACGGCACAAATTTTCTGACAGAAATCAAATAACAAAGTTATATTATCTGCTTCCAAGAACCAATACTTGAAAATTTCTTCATTGATTGAACATTTATGTCCGTGCTACAATTAATGGATGGAAACTGACTCATACTTTTCTCAGCCACAGTGCAAACCATATGCCTCCGAGGGAGCCAAACGAGTAGAAAACAGATGGCCAGCCGAACTTGTGGATCAGAATGGGCGAGAAGGCCAACCCTGCCACAGAACCAAGATACATGCCACTATAGACTAGAGCCAGTGATCTGCTTCTCTCTGAAACCGGAATCCACTTTGAAAGTATGTTGTTCATAGCAGGCATAGCTACACCCTGTATAGAAGAGCAACATAAGTGCAATGTCTGATGCTTTGATACCATCTGAGAGAAAAGATTGATGGAACAATGTGGAAATTACAAACTAGTGGCTCGCCATGGTAGTACAAATTATAGTTACTTATGTGAAACCACAGTAGGGAATATTATCGTCAAACAATCAAATGAAACAAAGAAAGAGAAAGGGCCAACCTCACCGATCCCCATAAAAGCACGCATAATTAGCAAAAAGGGAAGCCCGAGTTTTGCTGCAATAGGTGTCAAAACCGTTGCTACTGACCACCAAATAACTCCAAAACCCAACACAGACTTCCCTCCAATTTTGTCAGCCCATATGCCTCCAACAATCTATGCACAGGAAACATAACAAAAAGGCAGTTAGATGAGGACCATGCCATAAAACATCATCCATGCATTCATCAGGAAAAAGCATGACAATTAATCGTACATATACGCATGTCTTGAAAAATTTTACGTGACTTTATCTAGGAATTCATGCCAGGCATAAACAAATAATTGAACATTTACTTAGATTACTTGATGTTGATCCAGAAAAATTTCTACTTCAAGTCAAACCAGACTTTCAAAACAAAAAAGTCAAACCTGAGTAAGTAGATAGCCCCAGAAGAAAGAGGATTGAATTAACCCCATTGTTGCACTATTCCAACCAAACTCTTGTGACATCGGAAGTATGGCAATGCTCATGTTAACCTAAATGCACAGTGAAACAGGTTAGAATATGCTATAGCATATTAATAGGGACTGAGCATGAGAGCTCTCTGAATCGTCAATTCCCCTATGATAAAAATCTGGCTTGCCATAAGAAACCAACATACCAGAAAACTGATGGAAGGAACCTTTCCATGCATTCTAACAGATATAATATCCCAGGACTATACATAGTGAGGGAACGGGAACTCTTATTCTACTAAAACTTCAGCTACGGTTTTTCGTATATATTTGGAAAGTGGAACAAGAAAATTACATACCCTGTCCATGTTGCATAGCAGAAACGCCGTGAAACAGAGCAGAACAATCACCCAGCGCTTTGGAAACTGCTCCCACCACGGTGATGTTTCTTGTGCACTTCCGTCAACCAAAAGAGCATCGCTCGTCCCTTCCGGGACAGTCAGCGCTTCCAACCTTGCTTCTGAAATTTCACACTCGTCTGACTTATAATGAGCACGAGTTCTATTGACCTTAACAAGCTCAGATTGCCTGACTGGTCCATTTTTTGTACCGAGAACCTGGGGTGCATGGATTCTAGACTGGCTGACATGACAAGAACTCGGGGAAGTACAGCAGTAACATCTTCCTCTGCTTCTATACTGAGCAAGAGTGCTGCAATTACTTTCGTCAGGCAAAGTTCCTGCACTTCTGAAGATTCCTCCATCAAAGGGAACAGCAACACGGGGAGCACAACTTGAGTAATTGGATGTATATAAGTAGGTCCCGTGTCTGCACAAATTTGGATGGAAAATGCTCCCAGGAAACAGAGCCACCGATGTCACCGCACGACATCCTCCGCGAGGTGAAGTTCCTCTCTCCGCTTGCCATAACTTGCCTGCCAATGCAAACGGTAGTTAGCCCCAGAATGCAAAAGCTGAAAAACTTTCCCTGATATGCACAGCACTGAAACAAGAAAACCTTTTTCCATCCTCCTAAAGATGACAAGAGGATAAGCCCATCAAAGTGACATTAACCGAATATCTTAGGAGCCCTGCAAACGATAAACTAGTCGCCATCGCGTGATATAAAAAGCCCCGGAATTAGAAGGAGCTAACCCTTTTCGTTAGCAACATTTCGAAATCCATCCCGAACTAATCAAATCGGTTTCACTGGCCACCCCGGCATAAACAAAAACAAAAACAAAAAAAAAATTAACAAACCCATTAAAGAAAACCTCTATCCAGACCCTTACAAAATGCTAACTTGGAATCCGCGCACCATGCAAAAATATTCAAGGCCGACTAGTCGTAAATGCGCAAATTCCATGGTGGCCGTGCTTATTCCAAAGAATCTATCAAACTCCGCATTACTAAATTCCGTACTGGAAGTTCTTATCCACAGGACAGTCCACCAGCACCGAACGCGAAAGCGTCGGACTCCAAACGCATTCGACATTTCCAGCAGGCCAATCCACTTCAACACGAGAGCCGCAACGCAACCAAACAGAAAAAGCGCGGGGACCGCACGCGGAGCGAGTACGAAGCCGCAACGACGTCTCCCCCTCGAAACAAACCTGCTCAGCTCCAAACCCGGAGCTCCCACTCACAAGGCTAGTAGCGAAGAAGGACCGCTCAAGCAAACGCAGCCGCGCAAACCTGCCGAAAGCAGAGTACCTGAGCCGACGGAAGCGCCGAAGTTGCGGCTGGAAATCAGAGCTCCGATGGCCATCGCTCCGGCGGAAGCTACCGAACCGAATCACTCCATCCCGACGAATGCGACGATGGAGGGAAGAAGAAGCGGCTGCTCCTGCTGTGAGGTCGACGAGACTCGAGAGGATAAACAGAAGTGGAGACGAATTTTCCTCCATTTTTTTTTTTTTCCTTTTTTTTTAATTAATGGGGACGGGATTTTAAAAATAATTAAAAAATCGTTTTTTTATTTTTTTTCGGTTTCGCTGCGAAGAGTCGTTTTCGGAAAAAGCGGGAGACGCCCGAGTGGCCTTCGTGGATCCACCGAGGAGAGGGGTCGAGCGCTCGACACGTGGCGGTTCATCCTCATCGGAGTGCTCTCCCCCTCCCCGTTGTAGACGGCAGCGGGGTGTCGAAACGAATGGATCGGGTCGGATTTGAATCGGAGCGAAGATGATCCGCTTCAAATTGATCTATTTTTATTTAATGCAAATCCAGCGACTCATTCCTAATCTAATCCGTATCAAATGCATACCCGACCCGATATATATTTCTAAAGTAATTTTATATCTAATCAAATCGAGAAAAACGCATATCAAATTAAGGTGAAAGCACAAAGCCAGAACGTAAAATTGAACAAAAGAGAAAAAAGAGCGAAGAAAGTTATAAAAATGAATTGAGTCTAAATAAGTAATTATTTTGAGCTTCACTATTTAAATTTATTTATTAAATATAATTAAATCACGTAAACAATTCAGTTCATCAAATATATATTAAGAAAAAGGTTTATGATTCGTTTTTACAGGCACAGCATCGATAGGGAAATGGCAGTGACTAGGCTCATAAGATAGGGGTAGTTTTGGAATTTCATTCGAGCGAATCTCAGTCGCACCTCGGACGGTATGTTCCTCTCGATCTCAGCGCGAAAATCCTCCCGCCCCATAAAAAAAAATTAGAAAAAAAAATGTACGGCTCGTGCGCGTCATTCTTGTGTGTTTTTTAATCAAGGATTTTCGGCCCGTCAAATCAATCGGAGGCAAAAGCAACGCTTAGCACAGCGTGCGCCCACTTTCGCAGCAACCATTAAATGGGGGATCGCCTTCCCTCCTTCCTTCCACCGATGGCTCGGCTACCATGGAGGGGCAGCTATTTAATGTAATGACCCGCAAATGGAAGCCGGACGTGCCCAAAAATGCACGCTTTTATGAAAGTTTGTTCGAATCTAACGTGAGTTCGATGGTGGGTGTACTTCTGTATCGGTGAGAAGTACGCTCGATCATGAATTGTTTTTCTTTTTTTGATTTCGTAGCGATGCGTGTGCTTGTTTAATTGGAATGTCTGAATTAATGAAGAAGGGAGAGGAAGAATGAGAAGAAGAGAGTTTTTCGATCGACACCGTCACACCGATTGATGATATATACCGAACTGGTAAAGGCCGCAAGAACGTTTGGCGCGAAATTTAGCAATCTTTACTCGGATTGCTCTGAACCCGTTCCCCAGGGAAACCACAAAAGAGGATCGACCATCCTTGGCACCGTACAGAGACTTGATCAAACCATCGTTCCCTCTCAACAATGGGTGCTCCTCCTTCCTTGTCAAGCTACAGTCCATTTAAACCCCAGAACATCCCCTGCCACATTCTACGCAGTTAGTTCGTGACCCTCGACCGACGATTCCCTCCGGCAACCGGTCAAGGAGATCTCTTACCGGAATGTTAAAGGGAAAGCTTTTCCAAAAATGCATAGTACTTTAAGTTAAAAAGGTTTTTCCAGCATGTATATTTTGTTTATTAAATTGTAATTTAAAAGTTAATTATAAAGCAACTTTGGATAGAACATTGATTGGAAAAATCGTCCTTGCAAAGGACTTTTCCTATTTTCCCATTTTTAAACCCTTCACCAGCTCAGGCGACCCAAATTTTGGCACCAATGGTCATCATCTAAGATCGCACAGCCTTAGGCGGCCCCCCCAAGCAGCCCCTCGCAAAGGTTGCACAACCTCGCCAGCCCTTCACAGCCAAATCTAGCCTCACTAACCACTCCCGCACAGAGAAGATGAACAGTTATAACGAGGGCACAAACGAAAAAATGTAAAATTGGTGAGGGTAATTTTGAAAAAAAAAAAATCTAACCCTAAGTATGACCTTCCGCAAATGCTGAAAGCCCGAGGCAGCAGGACCCGCCTGGAGCTTTTAGCTATGCCAAAGACAACATTGGGCCGAAGGGATTGGAAAAACAAAGCCACGTGAGAAAGGTTTCCAAAGGACGTACTACATTTTATAGCTATGGATGATTGCGGGTCACTTCATTCGCTGAGTTTTACTAGGAGCCAAAAAAATGAAAGTAAATACTTCCTTCTAATAGATGGATGTGCCATTACTTTCTTCTCTATTTACGAAAGCAATAGCATGTAGATCTCCCTTCGATTCAGATGTCCTCCTTTAGAATTACAGTATAGTTTTGCTTATAGGCTATTGATAAACTAAATTCTTTACAGTTCCGACGTGGGTCCAACGTCCAAAATACAAACCTATCATCGCTGTCAAAGTGACTCCGGACTAAACATAAGGCCAAAAGACCAGTATGCAATTACATTAGGGTTTGATTAGTTCCTCATTGAGAGGGTTGAAGTTGGATGTGCGGGCACTGTCTCTCTGGCTCGCCTCTTGTCCACAAAGTTTGGAGATCGCCTCTCTGTTTTCCCAATGTCATAAAGGTGCCTGCAGCCACAACCACAGGAGAGTAAGTGGTGATAGCTCACATACGGATTGCCAGTGAAAATTAAAATCTACTCCGAAACATCTTTCAGGCGAAACCCGATTACAAGCCTTGAAGACTCCCCGAAAACTCTTCTCTGGATACACGCACAACTACCCAACTGACACAGTATAGAGTTCATCAGATGGATCGTGCTCACCAAGTGTGAAGGGAACAATATAAAGCAAAGCAGGCTGCCCATGTCCATCCATCAAATTCAAAGCCACATAAGTGATGAGCAATCCTGCATAAAGTCCAGAAATTGCGCATCAATGGCATTTATGGGGGAGCCAGAAAGAAGCATCAAGTGCCAACTGACAAGTCCCTCCAAAAAAAAGTGCAGATCTTGGAGAAATGGACTATTGCTGTTGCATTAAGACTGCAATTGGAATTGATGTCCGGGACTTCTCATACCTAGACCATAAGCACTCATTGCCCACAAGAAGTATCCTTCTCGAATCTTCTTTTGCCAACATATCATACCTGAAGAAAAGGAGAAAGCAACACCAGATTCCATTTAACTAGAGTCAGAATCAGTACAAGCTAGTTGGTTCACTTTAAAGCATGACTGTCAGAAAGATTGGAGAGACACAAGTGAGCAATTATTATAACAAAACAGGGCTTGCTTTAAACATACAGGAACTAGATGCAATATAATGCAAACTTCAGCTTATGAAGTTGATAATCAAACCTTAATGAAAACACCACTAGCAGACCGGGTAAGATGATATCTCCAAACCCAATGATGCTATAGCCACCCCAAGGATCAAAGAGTCGTGGAATTTTCAGTAGCATGGGGATCCCATCCTCTCCACTCTTATCGCCACGTGCAACCTGCACAGGAGGAAAAAGAAAAGCCAATCCAGTTAACTGAATTGGGTCATCTCGTGAAGGGAAAAACTGAAATTGCAGAAGTTAACTCAGTTGAAGTAATGGAAGCGATGGCAGTTAGATTGGAATTAGACTGCGTCAAAAGAGAAATGGAAACATGTAAGAATTAAAGAGGGTTTCTCTTCAAGCTATTCAACCGCTAAGGAAAATTGGTTTGTGCCGAAGGTTGGTCCACAGTGGTGCAGGAGTTGGAATCTGCTCGCTGGACAAGAAGACAGAACAATACAGAAGCTCATAATATGTCTTCGAATAACAAATTTCTGTGTCGCTCCACCTTAGGATATATGTATCTTGTCTACTACTGGATACAGGAATTTGCGAAAGTTAATTTCCATCAGCCCGAGGAGGAGGGGGAATTTACTTGTCCTAGTCAAACTTGCTTCACGTGAAGTGAAGCTTGATTTTGTGATGAGCAGCTAGCCCAGACCATACTTGATTAACATGTCTTTTAGTGGATTTACGTTTAGCGAGAATCATGAGAAGAAAAAGAAATTTGCCAACTTGTATTTCAGAAAGTTGCCCATTCCATCTCTCGGTCAAGATTGCTGGCCTGCCCTGAAGTTACCAATCCCATTAGCCTGAGCCAAGCATGTAAAGAAAACTCCCTCCAGCAAGAGATGTGATCTGATTAGCAGTTTTCTTGTAAAATAGGTTCATGTACTTCACTCGGTTTACAGCAATCTTAGCTTTCTCACAAGGGCTACAGGAAAGCGATCTCAAACAAGTAAACAAGCTTCAGAAAGAGTTGCTTACCACTATCATCACGCTCTCATGGAACCACCATTTGGAAACAAATACCCAGAAGATGTCATACAAGAAAGCACAGCTGAGAAGCACTGTTCCAACCTGTTCAATAAAAGAGCAACAGATCACTTCAAAGCACATTCATCTGCATTTTCTTTGATGCATAAAAGCACGAATTTTTATGAATCTTCATAGAAATCCTTCTATATTGACGGCAGAGCTTCCAGATGCTTGTCTGCCAACTTCAATGTAACACTTTTGTGCATCCTGTGATTACAGGAAAGGCCTTTCCTAGCAGAGGATATGAAATAAAAGGCAAATATATTCCAGATAGATTTAGAAGAAAAGGAAAATCTTAACAAAATTAGCAGTGAACCTCTCAAATTATACGAAGTCCTGACTCTTATATACTCATCAACAATAGCTTCCAGTTTCGACCAAAAAAAAAAAAAAAAAAATAGCTTCCAGTGATCACCTTGAGATTTGGTATGCGAACAATCTGAAGAACCGTGATTATCAAAGTAATTCCCTAATTCAGACAAGGAAAAGGAAACATTAGGCAGTCTCTTTAATCTGGATACAAAATAATGTCTCTTTTAAAATATAAAAAACGAAGATAAAAGAAAAGGCAAAGCATTATATCTTAAAGGATCAGAAGTAATAAAAATAAACAAGGCAAAAAGAAAAAAGCATAACGGCAATTAGATTACATCTCCACAAGAAAAATATATTAACAAGCAGCAATTGTAACAAAATCTTAATTCTTCAGGATTCAAATGACTGAAAGATTTGCCCATATAAACAAAAGCTGCCATAGGTCTCCTAAGAAAGACAGGGACAAGAACATACTATTATAATTGTCTAGCAAATGACGCCTGGGTCTATGTCAATTATGTAACAAGTTACCTTGAGGAAAATACATTCAGCTCTTAGAGGAAAAAGAACCTCAGCTATATCTTCCCCCATCATTCACCAACTTTTACTCAACAAATCACAATTCCAAAACCTTTCTGGGAGACACACTGAATAATTTTCAGCTAATACATTTTCAAGCTATTGAATACTCCTGCTTAACAAAGTGTGGTCTCATATATGAACGGATTTTGACAGCTGTCTGCAACATCTTATTAGTTCTGTTGATTCCATAAATTGACATGATTTCCTTAAAAACAGATCCTATTCTTTCGGACCTCTCGGCAACCAAATATCTTATATCACTAGGTTATGTCCTCAGGTATGGACCTTGTTTATACTTCGTCATGACAAGAGATGTCAGATAATAAGGAAAGATAAATATGACCAGCACAAACACCACAAAAAGGCAACGGCAAGAAATTTTTACCCATAGGTCAAACACCCAAAGTACATAAAATAAGCCAAAAAATGCTATGACAACAGAAGCTATCGAGGCAATGAAAGGAAGCAAAAGAAAACAGCGAGGTGACAGCAATTTTCTTACAAGTATATCTTGACCTATCCATGCAAAGGAAACACGGCGGAAAACTGCCCAAACTACAGCAAAGGCTATACAGAATGGAGAAACGGCCAAAGTTAGGTGTGAAACAGCTCCAAAGATGGGTAACTTCACGAACGATTGCGCAGAATTCTCAAACCATCTGAAACTACAATTTTTTGAGGTCAGTCTCGTAATATTAATAAAAATCAGTCTGAGTACTTTTCAACATGATAAAAAGAAACAGAAGGCAGAAAAAGAGTGATATCAATATCCTGAAAAGTTGACATTCATCGTACTTTATTTCAGCTTTTTTACATTCATAGTGGAAAAGAGATAAGGCTCAAAAAAGAACCATTCACCACTACTTGATATTGATCCTAGAGGACATCTCACCAAGTAATTCTCATTTTAATATTCACTCATTACTCCTCACTCATTAGCCCAAACAAATCAATAGCCATGAGGTAGTGAGATAGCTTTAAAAATTCAGAATATCAGGGCATTATTTGTCATGAGAGATCAATTCCATTATATAGGAAACAAACTCAATGACTCCTTTCAATATCAAACTTTTACCCATAAATTCCGTTAAAATCCACGCCTTCTAATTAGATGAAGCGTAATAATAAACCCATAAACGATCGATAAAGGTGTTAAGCAGTCCTGTGCATACGTTACATCCCAAATTTGAATTTCGATCTTCTCATCAAATAACTATGCCAATTTTATTTCTTGATGCATGCTCTTTGACTAGTATATAGAAAGCAAAACTTACATGAAAGAAGAGTAAAATAGGTACCAATTATATATCGGTTTCTTGTTGGCTGGGTATTGCAGCTATGCATAACTTAGCAGACATTGTGCAAGCATCAACAAGGAAAGTGCACTTGTCTTTGAAGAGCAGGAGTAACAGAAAGGTTGTGTTATGTATGAAGATATTTTGTCAAATTAAAAATGATTGATGACAATGTAAGCACATATGTAATTTCAATATCAGAAAAATTATATACCACGAAAGTAAAGCCACCAAACAAGTTTGCAGACCCTGCAACCATAGACACATTGCAAGGTTAAATCTTGTCACATAAAATGAGTAAGAGGTAAAGGCAAGATTAAAAAGATCATGTTCTATCTGTGACTATTTTGTGAAGGACTTGCTGACAGGAAAGCAAGTTGTCAATCAGTCAGTTACAGCTATACTGCAAACACCCCGATACTCAACTGATGTACAATGTTCCAGATCTAAATAAACACATGGAGAATGTTAATACATGTACTTTTGTCCACACGTCTATGCTCACTGTCTTTAGAATCAAATATGTTCAGCAAATAGGTATTAAAATGCACATCTCTAAGTCAATCTATGTGCCAAGACAATGGAAATTTCCCAAGGAATGCCAACATCCCAACTTTTGAGAATTCGCACTTTTATATTCACCATGATTGCCACAGGACATGGTGCTTGACAGGCGACAAGTACCACATGCAAGGGACAAGTATCTGAGGACTTGTTCATTTATTACCATTTCCTACCAAAAAACAGCCAAGTTTATGAAAATTCCCAAAACAGCTCTTATGTTTCTTTCCTGGGAAATGCTGCAAAAACATAGACAGAAAAAAATTGCCAAAAACATACTCATACAGAACGCACATGAGAAAAGAAAGCGCACCTCTACTCCACCAATGCAAAACAGAACCACCAGAACCTCAATAAACCAGTAAGACATCAGTTTGTAGAGCATGACCAAGAAACATGAGGCAACTACAACAAAGAGAACAGCAGACGTCGTGTTTATGTCCACAACACCACTGGAACCAATGCCTTCAATTTCTACCAACTCGTCAGAGCCATCCTGCCATTGTTAAAGTCTATATCAATTTGAAATAGCAATTACAGAGATATAGGTCCTTTTGTTCTTGAAACCCAAGGACAGAACAATTAAAATTGAGCTAAAAACAACTGTAATGTAACCTTCAGCAATTTCTCATGCTCAATAGCTGCTTCTCTAGCAGTCCTTGCAGACCAATAAGAAGCACATAAGATGGTCCCAACGGCCATAAGCCATAAGAACACTTCTGCAACATCCACCAATGGACGCTGTGGGGAGTATAACTGCACTGAGACTGAAAAAATAACGCACATTATGTTCGCCGTTGCAAGAAAGACAAAATGTGGAAGATACAACAATACAAAATGGAGATTTGTTACACCAATTTATTCGTTAAAAAGAACATTCCAGTTAGTCCACAAACTTTTCCGCATAAATACGTGCTCTCAAGGAATGTAACTTAGGGTATAAGCTTCTCTAGACATGAATTTCACTTTCGCTAGACGAAGAAACGCATATTACACACCATTTGTATTCGCGTTTATAAGCTTCTCCAAGCTTTCGCCAGCATCTTGTGGAAGCATGACAGCCGGAATGCCAATCTTAACATCAGTTTGGTTCGCTTCGCAAACCATCTTGAAGAGATCTGCACATCATGGCCAACATCAATAGAACATTAGATTCCGTTATCTTTTCTTCTTTTCATTTGGCAGAAGCAAGTTCATGTGATTGGAACCATAATGATGCACTCAATTCATTTGATAAAATAGATAAGTATATATTGACAGTCACCACTATATTGAGCACTTGTACGGAATGAGTTCGCGAGTCACATCATCCAATGACAAGTCCATCTTGAAGCATGACGAGGAGTTAGAGGAGGGGGAAAAGGGAATTCTCGATGAACTTTGCCCATTAAACTTATTTATTTCTGTAAGGAAGGGGGAGACACTTGAATTCTGAGATTATGGTGACTCGTGAGTCTCTTCTGAATGTTTGAAGTGAAAACATCACATCAATTGATATCTATGATTTAGCATCTTTAAAAATTGCAATCGCATCACTTCAGGCAGCACAACCTAATTTTTGGACCGTTGTTTATCAGAAAAGGAGTTTATGACAATACTTAACAGGCAGTATCCTTTTTCAGCTTTCTGTGCATATTGTACATAGGATTAGCTAAAATGCCACCCAAGAGGTGGTTTATAGATTGTCAAAGAGTTCAGTTGAGCGCATCCTTTGTCCATTGTTAATCCTTAATGACACGGCAAGCTCAGCATATATAAGCAACTAGCGATGTGTAAACATTACACGTCAACAACTAAGAGTTCATATAAATACCTGTACGGTTGTTTATAATGAGTATTGCAGTTGCACCAGCATCTTCGGCATGATTCGACTTGGTTGTGAAACTGCAATTACCTCTATGCACCACAACGACCTCCCCTTTAAGCTATGAAAGGTTTTACGTAAATGAAAATCAGTGAAAGCATTCACATTATATCTGGGTTTTCTATTCAGATTCAGATGCTTCAAATAGATAAGAACTTATCCATAGATATGTCTATAACTCATAGTTCACGGCAAAGAAATGAACCTTTTCCCTGGGCATGGTACAAAAATCAAGAGGATCTGCGATTACAACTCTAGTAGTGTTGGCATGTTTCTCTTTTGACTCTAGTGTAAGGCCAAATCGAGCACCAACACCAACATACTCAATGTCTTCAACACCATTCACCCAAGTAGGAACTTTCACCTATCATCGCAACATGCAGGTAAATGTCAGTTTATATAACCATATCGATTGCCAACATGAAGACCATGATGCCATTATCAAGCCTAACAAACGAACTCTAGATGGAATAAAAAAGCAATCGAACAAATTCTTCTCAATCATCTATCCTTAATGACTATATAAACTATGCTATGTGATGATCACCGGTGCCGCAGTGAATTGACCATAAACCCCTAAGCGTAAGGGATAAAACATGCTATGGCATCTAATTGTTCAGCTCCCTTTAGCAATAAACTTTAATCGGTTCCAGTTAGCTAGCCAAATGCCATAAAAAGAATAAAGGAAGCGATTCTTTTACGAATAGATAGTCAAAAGATCATTAACCTAGTCCATGTGCTGAAATGGAAAGGCTAGAAGCCCACAAATGTAGGAGAAACATTAAAAAGAAAGACTCATAAAGCTTGTCAGTTTATGTTTATCCAACGAAATAAATTGCATGATCTATCGGCCCCTACAATAACTATAGGGGCAGAGAAAAGCATGTTAGATGAACGTAGGGGATTTAAAAGGATCGTATGTAATTCATCCTATTCTAGTCACCTAGAGACTGTCAAGCAAGTGCAACTAATTACTTTTGGTTTGACTCAAGGATATATCTAACCCTGAGCAACCTCAGTGAGCCCAACTGAGCATTGAAGAGATCAGAATATAGTTCGCAGAGCTTCTGATGTCCAAAGACGCTTATCCATTCGGGGATATCATCCTCAACCACAGAGAACGGGGAAATATACCTACCCACAATCAATCCAACCAAGATTGACTCTCATCACCAAAAATGCAATTAGGGCGAGAAAGCATCCAAAGAACCTCCTTGAAGTCAACTCTAGTAATTTATCAACCATAAGGAACTGAACTAACGAAGGTCACTTCATTCTTAGCACTAGGCGAAAGTTCTGAGCACTACTAGAGAAAATCCTAAATCAATTTACCGAGAGCAGCGTCAAACAATCTCAGCACAAAGCACTAATCGCCTCCACTGGATATCGCCTTTCAAAAACTAATCCACCACGTCAAATCAAACGAGCACGTGCAATCACTCTTATAAGACATCCATCTAAACCAAAAGTCTCTCCTCTCCTTTCCTTTTCCGCTTCTCCATCCCCTCATTTTCCTCAGCGCAATCAGATCAAAGCACCAAACGTATCAATCCAACAGCAGCAGCAGAAACCTTGACCGAGTCATCACTCCGACCCCACCGCACCGATCGCGCTCGATTCAGCTCCAACCCAAGCCGACCGCCGCAGCCACGAGCTCACGGGGCCAACGCCGCTCCTTCCTCCTCTCCTCCATTCTCAACGCCGCCCGACCGCGAGCCCGCCAATCGAACCGAAAAAGGCCAACGGAATACCGCAACGGACACGCAACGAAATGGCCGCCACGGAGAACAACGAGGAAAAAAAGTCACGGGAAGCGGAATCGTCCTCAGCTCGAGCAAAAACAGAGGAAGCCAGGGGTTCAAAAGAAAACCTCACCAGGACGAAGTTGTTCTCGCAGCCGGGCCGCTTCGGCGCAACGTCGTCGTCGTGTACTATGTCGCCGGAGAGCGCCGGCCGGGGGCCCCAGCTCGCCGCCAGCAACCACGCCGCGAGGATCATCAGCCGCTGCCTCATCGTTCGGGATCCCGGAGCATCAACCGGAGCGCGCGGAGGCCGTACGAGAGCGAGCTCGCTCGCGAGGAGGAGAAGAACAGAGCTCTCTCACGGGGCCGTGCAGGAAGATGGGCAGAGAGAGAGAGAGAGAGAGAGAGAGTTTTTCTAGAGAGAGAAAGAGAAATATCGGGTACTTGAGACTCCGTACTTTTTCTTTTAAAAATCGAATTTTCTTTTTTTGTAAATTCTCGTTGCTTTTTTCAAAGTGTCGTCTTAGCGAAGAGGGGCGCCGGGTTGCAACCGTTTGCGCGGTTTGTTCAGCCGGTTTCCCTCGCCTTTTCACACCAGGCCCTCCCCCCCCCCCCCACACCCGGCCAGCGCGTGCGCCGCACGGCCGACGACGTTCGCACGTTTCGACGTGAACGGAGGAAATAAATAAATGGGTCGATACTACAAAAAAATTTCAAATTGATATTTTTTTTTATCGCCGAAAATCCTATGTATCCATAATAAATTTATTTCAAACTAATTTTTTGATCACCAAAAATTCCAAACCAGTACACTTGTGACAAATTTACTATCATTAAAATTAGATTGATGATACGAAAAATTAAAAGTTTGGTCTATACATGATAAACCAAGGGGTGAAACTCCAGATTGGTACACCTGTCAATTGCCGCGTGCCATCCATAAAATTTGACGAAAATTAATGAGAGGTAATTAGTTTTAGGAGTAAATTTATCACAAATGCATCGATTTAGGATTTTTCGTGATATCAATTTGAAATAAATAAACGGAAAATTATGGTTAATAATGTTTCTTATCGATAGGGAACCTCTAATTAATGTCAATAAATGTTGCTGCCTGGTCCAATGATTGCAAATTCATGAGTCTATCGAGGAAGACCAAAGGACGGACCTTTCTTGCCTTGTTGGACAATGGTGGGAAAAATAATCATTTCTAGGTAAGTTAATTGGGTGGGTCTCTGACCCAAAATAAAATAAAATTAAAATTAAGAGGATCGAATTGACACGTAAATGAACACTGAGAACGACGTGATCGATGATGACACTGGGATAAAATGAGAACAAAGAAAATGATGATGAAAATAATAAAATGGACTTATTAAAAGCAGTTTGGAAAATGGTGCGGCGAATTCATACCGTGCGTCGAAATGTGGTTTATTTGATAATTATTTAAAGGCTCGCGCGCTGTCCGCCGCATGGTTTTGCGTGCTGATTTTGCATACGAATCTCGGCATAGCCGACATCGTTACTTGACCAAAAGAAAACATAGCTGAAGAGGATCATCTATACCCTTTCTTCGTCTTTTCCCCTTGCAGCTTAAGGCTACGTTCGTTTGCCTTAGAAAATATTTTTTCGAAATTTATTTTCCTAAAAAATATTTTCATAAAATACAATTTTCTAGTGTTCGATTAAAATATAAAAAACTTTCGAAAAATATTTTCTGGTGTTTGGCGACCGCCGATCCGGCGCCGGCAACCGGCGGCGATGGGCAACCGAATCGGCGGCCGACGGCGGTGATCGGCGATCAACTTCCTTTTCCATGGAAAACATTTTCCCTCCCATAGGCAATTTTGCCTTTACTTTTGAAAAAAATGATTTTCTCTTTGTGAAAAAAGGAAATCATTTTCCTCAAAACAATGAAGGATTTGGGAGTGGGGAAGGAAAATATTTTCCCACGGAAAACATTTTCCGCCCCCGAACACCGGAAAACGCGGAAAATATTTTCCGAAAAAATATTTTTTTCTCAAACGAACGGAGCCTAAGTCTCGATTAAGCATGCGCTCCATCAAGCTGGTTACTGTTGGTCATATAATCATTGCTCGTTAAGTTTGCTGATTCGTCTTCTACGTCAACAAGAAAATCAATATCTGAAAAATAAAATCATTGGCCCATGCCATCGAACGAGAGCACCTTGTACGAGGTAATGCGTTCATGAGCAGATAAAACCTGAAGTCACTGTGAAAAATCTCGAATTATGTTCGGTCCATAAGAACAGGGTAATCTAAATTTTGAATTACTGGAATTTTATAAACTTTTACTAATTATTTATTAAAAAAATACAAAAAGCATGCATCTTATTGGACATGGATGTGAAGGAATGATTTGGAGAAGCAATCGCTCGAATTGATGGAAATATTTAATTAATGGGTTATTGTCAGGAAAATCACCAAATTAGTACATTTGTGATAATTTTATCCCGAACTAATTTTTTTATTATCAAAAACCTCAAACTAGCACACTTATGACAAATTTACCCCGAACTATTTTTTTTACCATAAAAAACCCCACACTGGTACATATGTGACAATATTATCCCAAATTAATTTTCTAATAACGAAAATTTCTAATCTGGTACACCTGTGATAATTTTACCTCGAACTAATTTTTTTACCTCTAAAAACCCAAAATTGATATATTTGTGACAATTTTACTGTCCGTTAGTATCCGTTATTGGATTAATATCACAAAAAATCACAAATCGATAAACTTGTGACAAACAAAAGAGTAAAACCTCAAGCTGGTATACCTGTCAATTGCCACATGTCACTAAACTTAGGAATTTGATTGTAAAATTTAATAGAAACTAATGAAGGATAAATTTGCCACAGGTATACTAATTTAGGATTTTTGGTGGTAAAAAAATTATTTTGAGGTAAAATTGTTACAGATATATCAGTTTGAAGTTTTTGGTAGTCAAATAAATAATTTAGGGCAAAATGTCACAGGTGTACCGGTTTGAAGTTTTTTGCGATAAAAAAAATTTGAAGTAAATTTGTCATAAATGTACAAATTTAAAATTTTTATGGTATTAACCCTTAATTAATTAATTAATTGAAAGCCAGACCACCATTCTTCCGCTTCGACTCCACTTGCCAAAAATAGAAATGCTCAAGGGTCGCCGACCGTACGTACCCTACCCCCGCCACACCAGCGGTCGCGCGTGAGGTGGACCTCTAATTCTCTCCCCGGAGGTGACCGGCCACTCCGGCGGCAGGTCAAAAGCGACCCCTCGTATGGAGGCCGTACAGATAAGCCGGCGCTGGGGAATATAATCACAAACGATCGGGCGCGGCGATCCGGTGCTTCTCAGATCCGGCGCACCCGCAGCGTGCGCCCGCTCGCGTCAGCCGCCCCCCGCCCCGCCCCCACCCCGGGTCAAAGCCACGTTCCCCCCTCGACTCTTTCCGTTTGACCTCCGCCCTCGGTCGGGCTACTCGCGTCGCGATACGTCGCGCGCCCCCCCGTGGACTCGGCCGCAGGGGAAAATATCCGGGACCGGTCGTCGAGGAGCATACGGAATTGGAAAGCCGGGGGGGGGGGGGGCCCACGCGTAGGGGCTCGGGGTCCGGTGTTCACACGTGCGAGGGGGGGGGGGGGACGTGCGGGGCCCCGTACTACTTTTTTTTTGTGGGCCCGTTACTTTGTCCGGCGATGAGATGGTTCGCAGATTGGCCTTTCGTGACGATAATTACTTCCCTTTTTTTTTTTTTTTTTTATATAAATATATCTTGTTTATTTTGAAGCACGTTGGGTTCTTATCCAATTTTTCGGGCTCGGGTGCGTCCAAGAGGAACCCGTGTTTCTTTTTTAATGGGTCTGAATTATTTAATCGAAAGAGGTTAGCGAAAGGGGAAAAACAAATAAGAAAAAAAAAGAATAATGTCCGCCGACGCGCGCGTGCTCTCCCGATTCGATAATGTGTAAATAAGAAAAATGACACATATGATCCCCGAACTTAGATTCGACAGGCAATGCTGTCCATGAACTTTTCATTTGTTAAGTGTGGTTAATGAAACTTTAGCTCGATGTTCAATATCATCTCTAAACATTTAATTTATTTAACGTCACCTTTGTACTCTTTGGTACATGTTCAATTTAACCCTTTAACAATATGAAAATATTCAATATTATCCTCGAACTTAAATTAATAAAAAGATAATATTGAATATTTTCATATAGCCTTAGCGACGAGATTGAACATTTACCCAAAATTCAAAAACCATATTAATAAATTAAAATGTTTATGATTGATTTTGCACATTGAGCTAAAATTCACGAACTATTTATGTAATTATCCCTGTTCTAAGTGTAAACAAACAGGCTTGCTGCCACGAAATTACTACCATAACCTCGTGTTTAACTCACGCGCCTATGCTCTTACGTATATCACTCCTGCTCCCGGAATGTATATGTACAAGAAAAGCCCCACCGGAGCAGCATAACCGTACGGAGATTTTGCTGTTTGACAGACCCCTTTTAGTTAGCAGCACACGACTGTACAGAGATTTTGCTGTTCGACAGGCCACATTATTTAGCTTTCATTGCTCTGAAGCCATTCTTGAATGGCCGACCGCACAATCCTATTCGACACGAGATTTAAGTTCTCGAGCCGAAGATTCGTCATGGGCGAAGTGTTGTGGTCGTTCAGCCATTCCCTTATTGCCTCCGCTTCATATGTATAGCCATCCGCCGCCACAACAGGGTCTTCCATAATCTCCTGCAAAAAGCACTGTCGACTCAAAAGTCCTTCAAGAATTCAAAACGGCGAGATCATGTTGAACCTATGCCACTATATATGAATTGGATCACAAGGTGCCAGGACAAGTCCTGTTGCTGATGTAACAAACTGAGCCGGTATGACAAGTTCCGGCACGTTTTCTCATGTAAGATAATTAAGGCGAGCGCGTACTTTCCATCTGTGTTCGGCTTTGTGAAGATGAGCATAGGCAATGACTACCGCAGAATGAAACAAGTAGCAACTTACATGTTTTATTGGACAAAGGAAATACGAAGGAGGCTGGGTATGCTCCTCACCAGGAGAACGATCAGATGATGACGCTTGTTCACATAGTGTTGGGATTTGTTCAAGCAGTGGCCACACCTCTGACCGAAGATCCGGTCGGTTGCTTGTATCTATCTCACAGCAACTCAAAGCTAGGCGCGCCAGCTCTGTGACCTGCTGAAGAGGCCATTGCCCTGCTGTTTGATCCAATGCGGCATCTAACTCATCATCATCCAACGCATTTTGCACAATCTCGTCTAAATTCAAAGCCGCTTGACCAGTAAGTAACCGCAATAGTACAACCCCAAACGAATAAACATCTGACTCAGCAGAAAAGTCTCCTGTTGTACCGGAACTAAAAAGGGCATCATGTGATCCAAAGTCACTCAGTTTAGCCACAAAGTTGGCATCAAGAAGAATATTTCGGGCTGTTAGATCACCGTGAGCTATCCCACAAGGTTTAAAGGAGTGCAAATAAATAAGTGCAGCACATGTATCTCTACATATCTGTAACCTTGTTTGCCATGATAGGGGGGCAGCGTTATCTCTACAGCTTAGCCGGTCTTCGAGGTTACCATTTGGGAGATACTCATAGATGAGAGCCCAATCTCCTGGACAAACTCCAATGAGAGTGACCAAATTTGGATGCCTCAACATGCTAGCAATATGAACCTGAAACAGCAGCCCAGAATGACATCAATGCCTACTTCAATATCTCAGTAAATAAAACAGAAAATTGAGTAAAGCCTGTGTAATCACATTTCTTTAAGAAATATAGTCATATTAACCTGATCTTTAATCTCTTCAACTTCTGCTTGAATAAAACAAAAAAAGGCAAATGTGCTAGCAAATTTACAATTTAGGTTACATGTTTCAAAAAGTTTCAAGCAATCACATAGGCATGCATATGAGCAAAGTCCTTACTACGCGGTGGCCTTCAACTATTTCTTAGACAACTTTTTAGCACCATCATCCAGAGAAAATATCATTCAAATTGGAGGGTATGCAATTTTTGAGGAAATACAATTAAACTACGAGTACCTCACCTCCTGATGGTACTGTGATGGGCCCTGTGAGCTATCAGAACACATCATCTTTATGGCCACTCGGGTATGACGAAGAAAACCTTTATAAGTGCTTCCATAATCCCCTTCCTCTATTTTTGAGGAAGGGTCGAAATTGTCCGTAGCTTCCTGAATTTCTGAGAAAGAAAACTTGGCAACGACTTCCTGATCCTGCAAGTTCAAACTTGAGGGTTCACTTGCTTGGTTTGCTGAGAGCTCCTCATTAGCTTCAAGTGCATTTTCGAACAGCATTTGTAGGTCATTTCTCTCATTCTCAATCATTTTGCATTTCTCCCTTTCTTTCTCTAGCATCTCCTCAAGATTAATCCTCCGACTTAATTCCTCGGCGTGTAAGTTCTCAAGTGCACCAACCTGTAAATAGGCAATGACATTGAAAAAATCCAAGAAAATAAGTAACACTTCCAACACTGTATCCAAAACTTTAGTGCAAGTCATAAGATTGTTGAGAGTGAAGTTGATGCTTTAATAGCTTCAAATCATCCAAATTAATCCTTGACAAAAAAGGAGTACATCAGCGTAAAGGACAAACTCTGCTCAAATGGTAGCAATTATGTCGATGCTGCTTTTAAAGTTCCAACTGAAAAGGAATCGAAAGGTTAATTAATCTTCAAAACAAGTTAAATTTGTTGTCCACACATTCTGCACTCTGTAATCTGGATTCTAGGTTTCCCAATCCACACTTGGACTGACGGTAACAATATAGAAACTAAAATGAATATGCAGTATCTTCACCATCACTGCACTAGGAAAAACTCCCAGATTTTCACGCATATATACTCCCTAGTTAAAACATAGCCATGGCAAGCACCACACTTGAAATTTAAAAAAAAAAAAACATTAAAAGAACTCATGGTGCCTAGTTGTGTTAACATGTTTCTACATAGGAATCATCCGAAGATTTCAAATCAAGAAGTTTACTTTGCGCTTAGCCTCAATTGCAGCCTTTTCAGCTTTATGACGGCGAATCAACTCTTCGAGTGCCTCCCTTTTTGCCTTTGTGACCTCTGACATTGCTCTGTCAAGTTGTTCACAGAGTTCCTCACCGTTACTTCTTTCCTGTTGAGAAATAAATATATTTGGGTTATGCTACCTAGGAAACCAGCTAATTAACGTGAATAGAAGAACAGCCGAATAAGAGAGTAGAGAGGTTTTTTTCCTTACCGCTGCACTAGATGGAGGTTGATGAACAGCAGGCACCGGATTTGTTTCTGAGCTATGGTCACTCCTTTGAAGTACATCAAACTGAACCAAGGCTAGATTATCTCCAACTTCGCTAGAGTCAGATGCAGAGTTATCTGAACCCGGAGTACTCTGTCCAAATTGGACAAAGGAGCTCACTGGTTCTGACGATGTCGCAATATACGGATAAGAGGAGCTTGACCTACTTTCCCTGACGTTCAGATTTAGCAATTTGCATTAGCTTCATGACATATTCACTTTAAGTCGGTCAGAAGTTGCAGAATAAACTTAAGCAGCAATCTCTGATATAATCCTACATGGGGAGGCCTTACGTAGAGCCAGATGCTAAATTTATATTATATACCAAGTCGACTCATAAGTTTCTTCTGGAAAAATTTTAAAACTCATAAAGTTTGGTCATCGATATGAAATCGATCTTAGTACTTCCAAGGAACACAGGGATGGATTCTAAGCCCTCGATTCATCCCCATAAGGCAATTGGACAGGAAACGGGGTTCAAAAACCCAATTTCCGATACCATGTTGGACATTATGCCAAAAAATTTAATAATAAAGCACCACAATCAAATGCGTTGAAAGAAAATGTGAAAAGCTTGACTGTTCAGCTCTTCAAGATATCTCAATATCTGGCAGTGAAAGTTCAGCATTGTTATGCATACCTCAAGTAAACTGGATAGTCTCTGCAAATAAACCAAATTTCACAGGATGGATGAGCATGCTGGTTCACAAACATTGCTTTTGTAGATTTAAGCTGCGTCATGCCCCTACAGGTTCAATATTTATTTCAATAAAGGAGTGAAAAAATAGCAATCATCTCAGTAAAGCATCTTGACAGTCAACTCCATAATTACATCAAGTAACAAGAGAGCTTGAGCTAAGTAGCCATCATCTAAAATGGGCAGACTTTTACCATAAGCAGTAGTAAGAAAAAGGATCAACAAACAAACAACTAGCCAAACTAAACACTCAATGGATAAAAGAACTCATAAATAGATCTCTTTCCGGCCACTTTGTTAGACATATTAGTTATTTAGAATCTAGGCGCGGCAAAGACTTTCAATGCAATGGTTTCTGCTCATTCACCGACTCATTTAGCAGAATATGAGAACCTATGCAGCATTTGTCCAAGATTTTGCATGCATTAAAGCATCAGTGACACCAGTCAAGTGAATAAAACATCACATCCCAAAACAAAACCCTCCATTAAGTCCATAATTCAATGAGCATTAATCAGTCCGCTATTGTGAATAAAGATAAGCCATAGGTTATTACTCAATATAGTGACTATTTGCTGCTGCTCCCATAACGAGCTTCCTGATGCAATGCTGCTCAACAAGTTCCACAATCCCTTGCCCTACATCCTGCATCTCAGCACATATTTTCATCGAAGAAACCTGGCAAAGAAGCAGCATTGGGAAGCACAAGTAACAAGAATCAGGACTAAGCAATAAAAATAATGGTTCGGATGGTTTGATTGTATTCGTTCTCAAGATTCCTTTCAAGGTGGCATAATAAGTAATGACAATCTGGAAGGAAAATATTCTAGGCAAAGGATTTGCTTTCAAAAACTTCCCAACGATGGACTCCCATTAGGATTTGTGAATGCATAATTGTCCACGATTTCCACTTAGATATGATTGCGAACCTTCTCAATGTCAAAACGTTCTCATCTACAAAGGGTACTGACAGAAATCACTCAACCTCACTAGTTTGAAATTTCTAAACCATTGGATCCAAAAGGAACCAATGGTAATGGAGTCCGCTGAGAAGTCAAGACAATCAGTTCGAGATCAAAAGAAATCATCTCATCTTCCATATAAACTCAATAAAGTGAGAGTTTACAATGTCTTTCCTCAAGATAATTGCACCAAAAGTCCAAAACCTTGTCATGAAAGTGCAATCGAGTTTCAAAACTTTCATACAATGTCTTTCCTCAAGATAATTGCACCAAAAGTCTAAAAACTTGTCATGATAGTGCAATCGAGTTCTAAAACTTTCAGATGGTGCAATAAGTCCTAAAACCTATAAAATTGGCGCAATGAAGTCCCTGTGTTAACTCAATCTAATTTGGCAAACGGAAAAAGTCCCTATAAAACTGTTGACAAAAAAATAAACCGATTTCAGGAACGAACCTTTGCTTGGTTACACATTTGAATGTATGCATCCAGAATGTCGTTCATATTCTGCCTTGCAAATTCTGGTGGAGATTTCACCAATTGCAAACAAAGAAAAAATTCTGTTGAATAATTACTGCAGAAGGAAAAAAGTACTAACTGGAAAGACTACTAGCAATGCAAATCACAAATCAAAATGCTGCTCTCAATTTTTTAAAGAGAACGATAGGTGGTCAGTCTAGACATACAGCAAAGCATATTTATCTCATGAATCATTTTGGAAGTGCACCAAAAAGACCGCATTTGAGATGAAGACGAACATGATGCCATTTGTTATCATCACATTCAAAATTGTATGACCACCCATCTGTAAATGATGTCTAATAGTTTGCACATATGATAAAAAAACCCGCAGCCGCTTTTAGATGCAAGAGACGCGAACAAAGTTCTTCACCAATTCAAAATTCTCCCTGCTACCAGCAGACATCTGCCACAAGAAACCGCAGAAAGATCAACCTCCAAGCAGCCATATCAATATCTCAATCCCATTACTTTTTGTTTTCCTTTTGCTAAGCAAGCAAGAAAGTTTTATTCACAAAAATGATCAAAAGCAACCCAAGTATGCTATAACAGAGTCCATTTTACAGCAGGCTCCAACTCCTGCATATCTCCAAATGCTGTCATGTGTAGCGCGTACTTCTTCAAGCAAGACAACATTTGGAAAATGAAATTGGCTTTGACGGTTTCGTCTCGTCAATAATCTATATAGAAAGGAACAAGAGCTAGGGGGGTCAAGGTCAACAGCTAATGCTTGCATTGCAAATTTACTTCACCCGTCACACCTGAACTTCGAGCCCTGCAATCTCGACCGACCCAGAAGGGACCCAACAACAGAAACAGAGACGGAGCGTAAAATCTCCAAAGAAGCATCCTTTTCAGCTCACGGGACACAGAAATTACCAGGTGGGTCGTGCTGACGGACATGTAGGATGCAATACTTGAACTCGACTCCGAAGTTCTGAAGTGCCCACAAGAGAGTCGTCTTGCTCTCCTCGCCGTCGCTCCCCACCGCGACGTACACGTTCCCCAACACCACTCCAGACGACGAACCCTCGTCCCTGCTCGCCATCGTCGTCGCCGTCGTCGTCGTGAGCGAGCGCACCGAGCTCGCACGGCGTGATCCCGCCGCCCGCTGATCGTAGACCCGGCGTGTGCTTTGGCGGGTGCGTGCTGGCTGACCGACCGAGCGGAACGGGAAAGAACCCAGTAACGAGATAACGCCTCGGCTTCTGCTGATCGTGCTCTACACATTTATATCGCTCTCTCTCTCTCTCTCTCTCTCACAGTGGTTACTTCCGAAGGAAGGTCCAACAAAAGAAAGAATCATCTGGGAAAAAAGGTGGGTCCTTTTTTGCAAGTCTCGGCCGTAGTCAATGAGCGGCCACTTGCAGAAATTTTTCATATTTTTCCGACGTTTAACGTGACGGGACGTCGGGTTAGGCGCGCATTTGACATTGATCCCGCAAAATTATGCTCATGCGTACTTGGGCCACGAAGACTGGTGTACCGGAAGTGTGTCCTTCCAGTTCTTCTCACACTAGAAAAAGGTCCTCTCGATACTCTAAGGCACTTCACTTCACGACGTTCTGAATCAGCTCACGTACCGCTTCAACGGGTGAACTACAGGCCCGAGTGGGAAAGAGCCAAGATTGAGGTGCCAACTAGCCTTCCCGTGAACTGTTACTAAAATTGAAAATTTGAGAAAATGATGTGATTTCGTAACTTGGGTTTGCTCCGAAGAGTTACATAATATGGGCACTTTTAGGATGGGCCACTCCTTGAGTTACTATTGTAGTACCAAAAAAAAAATATGGGTACAAGCATAAAGATGGATTGATTTGATTGATAGGGATGTAGACCCTAACGTGGCCTTTTTCCCTTGTATTCCATCACAAAGAAGTGGAAAATGGGTCCCCGTTTTATTCCCTCGCTCTCATTTTCATGATCGTTTTTCTTAGGCTGCATTTGAAAGAGCCTTTAGGAAAAAAAACCTTTGAATAAATGCAAAGCATCTTAGCTTGGCTTGGAAGGTTTTTCATGAAAAGTAAAAACCATTTGATGAACCGTAGTTGAAAAGCGCGTTGGGAAATAAGTTTGTGAGAGAGACATCCGGTGGAAATGACCAATTTAAGCTTTTTAATTTTTAATTCGTTTGAGATTGAAAATTTTAAGGGAAAAAGTTACAAAAATTATCAAATTATGTCCATCATGACATATTTATTGGAGATTGTTTTTGTGACATCAAAAATCCTAAAATATACCCACTGTTGCCCTAAAATTTTTCTCGTGATATAAAAAAAACCCCATAAGTGTACCAATGTAATGCATTTAGCCTCCATCAAGGTTTCGTCAAATAAATTTTCAAACAAAACAGCATCGTTTTTTATTTTACTTAAAGCTACATGAACATCATGTCAATAATATTTACTTTCCGGCATCAATATAGGCAGATTTCTAATAGTCATTTTTTATGAAACTTTGACGAAAAGTAAAGATGTCACGAAAATATAAGTTTAAAATTTTTTGTGTTATAGAAAAAGACTTAGGATAAATATGTAACCGTATTTGTGATTTTTTATGACTCTTGCCAAAAAAAAAAATGATCAGCAACCTTTTACCATTTAAATGTCGAGAATAATATGACTGTAGCATAGTAACAAATTTATAAATAAAAAAATCACGTTTCTTTTTAGACTACAAAAAAACCAAATGGAAAAAAACTCAAATTAAAGTGGATGAAGGCGTATTCTTTACTTCCGCTTCCTTTTCAATATACCAAACACTCGCTCAATTTCTAATCGCAATGAGGAATAGGCACGGTTGAATACTTTTTAATGGCTTGTAGATGCATAACCTCATCAGACCTCTGGGAAATAATATCTAACTTCTTTATATGGCCCTAAATAAACTGTGATATTTAAATATCCGACATCTATTAAATAATAATTACCTATAAATTACTTCCACCATTCATCACTCGCATCGATGATTTTCTTTCTTAGATCCCATCTTATTCATGTTTCCTCGTGAAGCAATTGCTTTCAATTTTTTGTATTTTTCTTTAAGGTTATCCCACTTACTCTTCATTCAAATTCTATCATGCTTTTTGCCTCTCAACTCCTCCAATTCTTTAATTATGACTATATCCATCCCTTTTGTTGGTTGTTTCGGCGCACAACTTGCAAAAAATCTCTACATCTTCAGGACTCGAAAGTGTAGGAGTGATCGGTTTCCGTCCAATCTGGTTCGATCCTGTCTAATGGAACCAATCACTTTTTTTTTTCCTTTACTTGATACAACATATTTTTAAACTAGAATTGTGTTTCTCATGCCGACTACACATAATCATAAAAACATAAGCGTGCAATTTGAGCCAATGTGATGACGAATTATGTTCCTATAGACTATACATATGTTCTAAAATTGAAATTATATTTCCCTTTCCAACTACACAATCACAAAAAAAAAATGTATATTTCATCAGCCTAGTTCGGTTAATCTAGTTCGGTCCGGTTCCCCTTGGAATAGGAAACCGGACCGCTTGGATATCGGTTCCACTTTTAGGAACCAAAAACCGGCCCAACACTCCTAGGAATCAGACAAAATCGGCCGGTCCGATCCGAGTGGTTCTCGGTTTGGGCGGCTTGTTTTGCACATCCTTACAAATGTGCCTCTTTCTTTGATGAATTTGCCATCTTCTAGTAAAATGAATATGAAAAAGGCACAAAAAGAATGAGTTTACCTATGACCCAATTGCACTTTCATGAAGCGGAGGGAAAAAAAGGTAAATTCATGACAAGTTTTAGAATTTAATTATACTTTTTAAAAATTTTAGAATTTGATTGCACTTTTTTAAAATTTAAGACTTAGTTGCACTTTCGTGATAAGTTTTGGAACTTCAAGTACTTATCCCTATTTTTGAAAAAAAGAGAAAATTTGAAATTATAACTAGTGAGCGAGGGTGAGATTGGAAATTCGAAAAATTCATTAAGTCAAGCCGGAGCATATGCTGAACACCCCGCAATTGGAAATGCATTGCATTTCCCAAACAGCCCTCCAAAACTCGCCGCCAAAAATTATTGCATTTTCTCATAAAGCGTTGCCAAACGCAAAGAGCTCGGAGATAATTTTCCTATCGAGGATGAACTTTTAGGAAGGATTCATTACTATAAAAAGAAAAAAAAAATACAGGAATAAGAAGAGTTTCAAAAACATCACGTGGAAAGAGAGCTAATTCAAAAAAAAAACACCAATTTTAGTTTGAGTTACAATTCTGACCTGAATTTTTTTTTTCTCAATAAAAAGTATCAATTTTTACTCGAATCCCAAATCTGGCTCCTGTGATGTGAAATTTTTACATTGTTCGGGTCAAATTTGGAATTTAAGTGAAAATTTTATGATTTTTTATGAGACAAAAAAAAGTTCGAATTAGAATCATCACTCAAGATAAAGTTGGTGTGTTTTTTTTTTTTTGGAATTAGGGCCGTGAAAAGATGATAAAGAAGGAGAGACTACCATGCGTTCTCGAACGTAAGGACAATGGAAGCACTGATGCTTTTGTGACAAGGCCACTAACAGAATCAACCAAGGCCAACCCAGAACTGGATTTTTATAGTCAGCAAAGAGGGTATAGTGTATCATATGGATTATGCTCCACAAATGATATAATCAGAAGAAAAGTCCTCTCACATCAATATACAACAATTTCGATATGTTTCGGAGAATTTAGAAGGGTGTTCGAGGAACGGCGTGAGTAGAGCTATCAAGCTACTCAAACTAATCAAGCGTTTGTAAGCAGCCTCGGCTGCTCGGGGACCGAGGCTAGTCCGAAGAGTTCAATAGCAGATAATTTACTGCTCAAGGGGAATAAACCATTGACAGTTTCTTTAAGCGAAAATTACACACGAAGATAGAAACGACAGAGATTATGAGACAACGTTTGGAGGTGTAAGTGCATAATCGCAATGCACTTAAATTCCATCAGCAATGAGGTGCACGGCCATTGAACCGTCACGAAGATGATCGAGCTGTCAGAAGCTTTACGAAACTAGGAACTGCAGAGTTGCTAATCAAGAGTGCAAAGAAGGATGACAAGATCATGGTTAAATTACGTGACATGGAGATACAGTTGAAATAGATTTCATGCAATTCTAAGCACATTTCGTAGCATATGCACGCTGAGAAATCCACTCATGGTATGTACAGACGGTAAATGCGAGGTGGTCAAACCCGACACCCAAGACCTAGAAACCAAAACGCCTATGATACAATTCCATGCAAAAATTAAGGATCAATGGTTTTGCAGCCACTCTTGAATCATTGAGCGGACAGTCTGATTCGGGAAAAGCTCGCAGTTTGGAAGCTGAAGATTTGTCATGGGTGAAGTATCATGGTCACTAAGCCAGAGCCTTATTGCCTCTGCTTCGTAAGTAAAACCATCTGCCGCCACATGAGGATCTTGCATGATTTCCTAAACGCACAGTCAAATGAAGTACATTAATCATGATCAACAAATTCAGGCCAACATATGGAAATTCAATATAAATGGTGAATAGTGTATGCTGAGATAAACTGATAAGCTGACTCACGTGGGAGATTGGACAAGTGAAATATTGAGGAGGCTGGCCAGGCTCTTCTGGACCAGACCGACTGGATAATGAGGCTTCACAACGGGTTCGCATCCTTTCAAGTACCGGCCACACCTGTGACCTAAGACACGGTCGATTATTGCTATCACTGTCACGGCAACTTAATGCCAGGTGAGCCAGCTCCTTGGCTTGCTCGAATGGCCAGTTCCCTGCTGTAGGATCCAACACGACCCTTAAATTCCCTACATCTAATGCAGTTTGCATCACTTCATCTAAATTCAGGGCCGATCTCCCAGTCAGTACCCGCAATAACACATTACCAAATGAATAAACATCAGAAGCAAAAGATAATTCTCCTGTCGTGGGGGAATGAGACTGGGCAGAACGCAATCCAAAGTTCGTTATTTTGGCCACAAAGTTTGAGTCAAGAAGAATATTTCCCGGTTTCAGATCGCCATGTACCATACCGTAGCAAGAATGAAGAAACATAAGCGCAGCACATGTATCTGCACAAATATGTATTCGAGTTTGCCAAGATAGATGGTTGCTGCTGTCCCTGGCACCGAGTTGCTCTTCAAGGCTGCCATTAGGGAGGTATTCATAAATGGCAGCCGAAGCATCGGGGCAGACTCCAATGAGGCTTACCAAATTAGGATGCCTCAACCTAGTCGCAACTTGAATCTGAAACATAACCGACAACTATGGGAGAGTGACCCCAACATGACCCCAGCTAACAAGACAAAGATTACTAGATTACCATAGTAAAGAAATATTTTGATCATTCATTTATCTAAGATTTAGATTACATTATTTATCTTCAAGCAAGTTAGAGTCACCAGCGAGCTTCTGAAGTTTTTGCAGCCACTTGACCTTTTCCTGGTCCCCTAGACAACTTCAAAATGCCATTGCCCTAATAATAATTTATTTAAATTGTTTGGCGCGCCTTCCAGGAAATTCCAATAATACACGACCACCTTACCTCATTATTGTAGTTGCAGAGGTGCAGCATCTTTATGGCCACCGGCGTGTGATGAAGCGAACCTTTGTAAGTGCTCCCATACTCCCCTTCCTCAATCATTAACGATGAATCAAAACTCTCGGTAGCTTCCTGTATTTCTGAGAATGAAAACTCATAAATTAACTCCTGTTCACGTGCACTTGAGGGTTCGCTTGTTTGGTTAGCCAAGAGTTCCTCGCTCAGCGTCTGTAGTTCCTCATGCCGTTTATTCAGCACTTCGAATGCTTCCTTTTCTTTTGCTAGCAATTCCTCAAGATCTTTCCTCCTCCTTAGCTCCTCACTGAATCCATTTTCAAGTGCTTTAAGCTGCAAATAGGCAAGGAAATCAGCAGATTGCATAATAATGCTTGAAACTTCTTTCGGAATTGCTTTATCCCAATAATTCATGCTGCATCATAACAATATAACTGACAACCGAGTAAGACCTCATAACAAGGACTTTACTTTGCGGGTAGCATCATTCGCTGTTTTCTCAGCTTTCTGACGCCGGATCAACTCTTCTAGTGCCTCCCGTTTTGCACGCGCAACTTCTTCCCATGCTTGGTCAAGTTGTTTGTAGAGATCCTCGCTATAACTTCCTTCCTGAGAGGAGATAATCATCGTCGCATTCATAAGAAAGATTTTCCCTCCTTGTAATTTATCTAACACCAGCTGTAGTATATAAATTATGAACACGTACAGTATAAAAATGGAAAATAAAATTCTCACCATTCCAGTATAACGTTGATTTTGACTGTAGCCTTCATATGCACGCACTGAATTTGATTCAGTAAAGTGGTTGCTCCCCTCACCCCTTTCATATCGAACCAAAGCTAAATCATCTTCGACTTCACTAGAGTTGGATCTTGAATGAACCGAACCAAGAGAAGGACTCCTTATATTTTGGTGTCCAGATTCACCAACAGAACCACCTGGTAATACCGATGGTGCGATGTCCATATCAAAAGTGCTTAAATCACCTTCCCTGCAAAAATTTGGTATGTCACATCTACTGAGATAAGGTTGTGTTCAACTAAAGCTCGACATGAATTTTAGAAACAGCTTAAGCAGCAATCTCCAATGTACTCCTGTGAATAAAGAGCCTTAACCAAAACCTCAAGAAGTGGATGTCCATGGCTTCCATCAGCAAATGGAGATGGGAACCCAGGAAACTTAGGGTCTCTTTGGAGTGAATCTGACTTTCATTTAACAATAAAAACCCAAAATCTTTGAAAATCAATTTATATAAACTTCTAAAGTCATTTACAATCATTGAAAATTTGTTCCCTGAAATTTATCGTCTTCATGCTTTCCATAATTACACCTCAATAAAAGTAGTCACACATACCTTGAGCAGATAAGGTTCCCATTGCAGACAAACCAAATATGACAAGATGGATGTGCATGCTGGTTTACAAATTTGGCTTTCGTGGATGTGAGTTGTCTCATCTCTCTGCATCAAGAAAAGCAGATGACCAAGCAATTTCGAGAATACGAATGAAAAAGAAAAAGGACACAGACTTTTAGACACGTATTTGTCAACCTAAAATACACTACCAAGCAAACAGCTCAACCTAACTGTGATCATTACAATTGGCCGCTTCATTACATACAGGATTCTAGGTTTAGCCTGTCAAGAAAATCCTAGTAGGTCGTTCAGATAAGTAACTATGCTAGCTCATTAAGCAAAGCCTGAGTACTGTTGGACCCTTAATCTAGGACCAGGACAAGGCAAATATCAGATTAGCTTGTACTGCCCAAGTACTGTAATTTAATTAAAGATACAATCATGAATCATGATTAGGTCTTACTCAAAATAGCGTCTGTTTGCAGCTGCTCCCATGACAAGCTTCGTGATGGCATGCAGCTCGATAAGTTCCACAATCCCTTTTCCTATATCTTGTGTCTCAACGTATCTTTTCATAACAGGAACCTGGAGAAAAAAACGGTGGTTCGCACATATAAATACACTCCAAAAATTTTTATTTGCTGGCAGTAGTTCTAGTCTTCTAGCAATTTTGCTTCAGGTAAAAATAAAGAACCGTGATATGAGAGATTCACCTGTCACGCAGGTTGAATTATTTACAAAGAATAGAGAGTTTAGTGCAATCAATAGTAATTTGTAGAAGCAACAAATGTGTACTATAGAAGGACGGTACTAACCCCTGCTTGGTCACACATGTGCATGTACTCATCCAGAATGCTTTCCATCTCTTGCCTTGCGAGTTCTTGAGGACGTGCTGCGGAGCAGAGTTCAACAACATAAAGGAAACCATTGTTACAGAACTATAGCAGAGGAAAATTACATTAACTAGAACTTGAAAGGAATACTAGCAATTCGCTCGCATTCAAATATTATATTTCTAGAGTAGGTCATTCTCAGGAGTGAGAGAAAACTTATCTCCCGAACCATTTTGCAGATGCATCATCCTTCAGACAATCATACTATGTAGTAAACTAATCAAGATTCAACCACGCAGTCATAACATATATTGGTGGAAATATAAGATTCGTGGTGAGCTATTTTTAACCCAAAATCAATGAACGACCCATCTATTGATAAAGTCCAATAATGCGCTTGGGTAGAGATGAACTTCCTTCAATGCAGTCCCACAAAACTATCATCTGAAATCATTGGAGATCTTCTTGCTGATAGATTGCAGGTGCACCCAAATTAAAGAAAGAAAAAAAAATGGCCATGAATAAAGCTAACCGAAAACTACCAAGTCTCCACTTCTTAATTCACTCAACAGGATTTCACGTTGACATAAATGTACTCTCGCCTTTGAGGAAATTGACAAACAACGAAGCAATCTCTTTCAACATATACCATATGGATTCAGCTGATCAAGCGATGACATTAATGAGATTGACAAAGCAATCTCTCATTAAGTCATTACCATAATCATTACTACACAGAGTCATCCCTTTGACAATAAAAGAGAAGTAAAATCTCGAGCAGATTATCATGTGTGCTTGAAAGCTTCCACCGAGCAGAGTATCAAACATTGCAGGAACATGATTGAGCCTACAAGGAGACCCTAAAACTCATAAAAGCAAATTCAAGCCGACATAAAACGAACCATATGAAAATTCACAACATTCCGAGCACGTGGTTCTGTGTCTCCTTGTAATACACAGCAAACTTAAAAGAAAAGCAGGAAAAACAAAAACTTTGTGGGTCAGGATCCACGGGAAAGTCATGCCATGACACTGTTCACCTCCACAGTTCGGCCAATCAACGATTGTAAAAAGAACAATGCATAAGACGGATTAACTCGGCAAAGCCACCACCTTCGAACCCGAGCACTTACGAGATGGATTCAGCTGACAAGGCTGGTGAACATGGATGATGCGAAAGTCGCCTCCGAAATTATCCAACGCCCACAAGAGGGTCGGCTTGCTCTCCCGCACGTCCCTCCCCACCGCGACGTAGACCCGGTCGTTGACCACACTCGCCGGCGATCCACCTCCGCCGCCGTCCCCCTCCATCGCAGCGCAGCCGCCGCCGCCGACCGCCGCGGCACGACCCGAAACAGGGGGAATAAGAAGAAGGGCCAAGCGGGCAGCGAGCTAACTTCCACCTGGGAGAAGAGAGACACTGACCAGTGA
The DNA here is from genome assembly GCA_024733475.1 of Syzygium grande. Classification (NCBI taxonomy): domain Eukaryota; kingdom Viridiplantae; phylum Streptophyta; class Magnoliopsida; order Myrtales; family Myrtaceae; genus Syzygium; species Syzygium grande. Next base: position 6,000,626 of record JAMXDD010000002.1, on the reverse strand, counting down.
CGACGGCGGACCCAGATGAAGTTTCTTCCCAATTCGTTCGCTTTTTTATAACGGGCTGGCGCCTCTCCCTGTGTTCGGGCACGGGAGGGAGGTGTCCAATCAGCTTCAAGAGGGCAACTCTGGGAAGCCCAACCTTAGCCAAGGTGTTCAGAGAACTGAACTGCCGTCTCAAGAACTGCCGTGCGTGTGTCTGTCTGTCTCTCTCTCTCTCTCTGTGCCAAGGTGTTCAAAGGGCTGCTGTCTTTTCCATCTCTGTCCGTCTCTCTGTCTTTCCGTACGTAACCCAGATGAGAGAATCGAAGTGGGGCTGTAACTTCCGCAGGAAGGCGTTCGTTTTTCCTCTTTGTTTACTCTTTTGTCGTTTGCAAAGTCTTCGTCAAGTCAATGGGCCAATGGAAGCAAAGGCCATGAAAAAAGCCACCGCTTTCGGGGAAGCGGGGCGGGAAACGGTCGTCCGTCATCATGGGCCTCGAGAAGCGCGGGGAAGATCAACGTTCCCCTACCGTCTCCATCGGGAGACGGAGATAAATTAATACACACGTTTATGACAAATTTATTATAAATTAATTTTTTATCGCAAATAATTTAAAATTAATATATTTATGATAAATTTACGTTCTGTTGAATTATATTAATACAAAAAAAAATCGCAAATTAGTATACTCTGTGATAAACAAAAGGTAAAACCCAAAACCGGTACGTCCTATTAACTGTCACGTGTAATTTAATTTAGCAATTTAACAATAAAATTTAACAGAAACTAATGGGATTAAATTTATCACGGGTGTACCAGTTTAGGATTTTTTATAGTCAAAAAATTAGTTTGGGGTAAATTTATCACGGATTACTAGTTTGAAGGTTTTTGTGGTATTAGCCCCTTCATCTTTGATACTTCTTTTCCTCCATTGATGGAGATTTTCCATCCGAAAAATTCGATCTCGACATTTGGGTAGTCCTCCTTCGGAAAAGTGGTCAAATCCTTTACAGACGTGCCGTCGTTTCTGGTGCCTCTATTTAGTAAGGGACCATTTGTTTCGCGAAAAAGTGATTCATTTATAAAATACATTTTCCTGAAAATAATATCTTGTATTGCCCGAAATAATATGTTGATGAAAAATGTTTCACTATCAGCGTGAACGATGAAAATCTTTTTTTATTCGTTCATTTTTGTAAGCGATTATTTTTAGAAAAATATTTTTAAAATATTTTTTTTTCCGTGAAATAAACGGATTCTAAAATGCGAGAATGAAATGGAATGGAGATTCTTTCGTGTCTTACACAATGTTGCAAAAGGATATTTCTTAAAAGATTTCATATACATTGCAATTGGACTTAATAGTACCGGCAGATGCGCGTGCGCTTTGCGTACGTTCGCGCAAGAAATTGTCGAATAGTTGCATAATGAAAAGAAACTATAGATAAAAATTGAAAAATGCAAAGAAATTGTATAAATAAATTTACAAAAAAGAGAAACATATTTCGAGTTTTGAAATCTTCCTAGGAAGTATTAATAATAATCGATATCTCTTGAATATTTTTTTACTATAATCTACGTATTTATAGTGGAAACATCAATTGCTTCATTAAAAAATTTTAATTGTATTTTATCATATGATTTCAAGTAGACGATTGATTCTATTTTATATGGGAGTGGGTCTTTTTGACCTCCCACCACTTTTCCTTTCTCTTTTCACTTTCTCTTTTGTCCTCGCGCATGATATAAACTTCTGGATCTGAGCACATCCCCAAAGGTCTCGTCTCGGTTCTCATCCAATTTCGAAATTATCGGAATGTAAAACTTCCAAAATGTATTTCCTCTCTCCGGGAAAAGACAAAAGTACAGAGAAAATTGAGGGTGCGAGACGGAGACGTGCAAGCACCGGCACATTAAAATAAGAAACGTATTCATGGAGCATGTCCCGCGAAACGGGAACATGCCGTGAGAGTCCTCGTAGGAGCGAAAGGACCCCTTTTCGACCTTCCCCCACTTCTCCTTTCGCTTTTCACTTTCTCTTTCTTTCAGGCGCACACGATGTTGAACTTGTTCTCGCGCCTAGTCCCATCGCCGAGGAATGAAATTCCACTAGAAAATGCAAATTTTGGATCCGTCGACTATGGACGCGAGACAGCATTTCTACTTTTACGAATGGAAGCCCTCAAGATTACTCTGCTCTTTGTTTTATTTTCTCTTGTTCTGAACATTGTGGCGGGCGCACAGTGACAGTAACTCAAAACTTTTACGGCGTACAAAATTTTTGCCGCGTAAATTCACATATACGAGTCCATACGTTTTTAAAGTTCGAATAGTATTCTAAAATTGGAATGCGGAAAATAAAGTCTAAATTAACAGGTTCTAAGAGGATGGAATTTGTTTTTGCATATTGTTTGTTTTCGTTAGATTTTACTATCAAATTGTTTTGTTAAATGACACGCGGCAATTAACAGATGTACTAATTTTATGTTTTATCTTTTATTTGTCATAGGTGTACCGATTTATGATTTTTTGTGGTATTAATTCAATTTGACAGAAATTAACGGAGAAAAAAAATTCCACATATGTCATAATTTGGGATTTTTGGTTGTCAAAAAATTAGTATTGGATAAATTTATCAAAAATGTACCAGTTTGAAATATATACAATATTATCCTTGAACTTTTAATTTATTTAATGCGATTGTTGAGCTAAGGTAAATGCGGTCCTTCCATTTCCATACGTTTTTAAAGTTCGAATAGTATTCTAAAATTGGAATGCGAAAAATAAAGTCTAAATTAACAGGCTTTAAGAGGATGGAATTTATTTTTGCAAATCCAATCGAATTTTAATTCGGAATACTAATATCATCTCTATTATATCTGTAATATTCAATAAAGAAAAGCCGACATCCCACTTTTGAAGAGATCTCAATCTAATTTGTTCTTCCCGAATGTCCTCGGTCATTTATCGTACAAATATCAATCCAGGAAAAAATGCGCCAGTTAATGATTATGTATCGTTTTTTTTCACAAGCTTTACATTACAAAATACTAGTAGACGAGAACACGCAGCGGCGTGTATGCAAGAAATTGACATTCGAAATTTTTAACAAAATCACCTTATTATATGATATATCTGGATCGTTCAATTATGGAAATGAATAATTTTTATACCCCCTGTGACAAATTTATCCAAAATTAATTTTTTGACAACGAAAAACCTCAAACTGATACACATGTGATAAATTTATCTTCAGTTTGTTTCTGTTAAATTTTATTATCAAATCGTTTTGTTAAATGACACGCGGCAGTTGACAGATGTACTAATTTTATGTTTTATCTTTTATTTGTCATAGGTATACCGGTTTATGATTTTTTGTGGTATTAATCCAATTTAACAGAAATTAACGGAGAAAAAAAATTTCACATGTTCTTATTTGAGATTTTTGGTGGTCAAAAAATTAGTACGAAATAAATTTATCAAAAATGTACCAGTTTGAAATTTATACAATATTATCCTTGAACTTTTAACTTATTTAATACGATTGTTGAACAAAGGTAAATGCGGTTCTTCCATTTGCATCATTTTCACATAGTTTAGAGGACTAATTTGAACATTTACCAATATTTCAAGGGACAAATCAAACAAATTAAAAGTTTCAAGGACTGCATTGCACATCGGGCAAAAATTCACGAATGAAATTGTACAAATTAAAAGCCCTAACACGATATCACATTTTAGACTAAAGCTCGGGGACTACTCGTGCTCTTATTCCAAATGAAAACGATGTTATTTTTTACGAGCTATATTTTACAAGCAATATTATACAAGTCGCCTAAACGACGGAAGAGGGTAACGAGAGCTTATCCGAGGAAATACCAACTAAGGGCGAAAGATGAGCGAAACACAGACGCCCATGGCACGCCGATCTCAGAAGGGATCCAACTTTTCTGATCGAGGAACCGGACTTCCAATTCACTTAGCCATCCATCTCACCTCTCCGGTGTCCTTGTTTTCTTGCGAAGCATCTTGGTGAGAAGTAATGTTTCCACAATATCATCTATTTACAGGATTTAGAGCTGCAGTCGAAATAGATTCCATGCAGTTTTCAACGGAGTTTTTCAACAGTTCAATGGTTTTGCAGCCACTCTTGAATCATTGAACGGAGAGCCTGGTTCGGGAAAAGATCGAGGGTCGAAAGCGGACGATTCGTCATGGGCGAAGCATTGCGGCTGCTAAGCCAGCGCCTTATTTCCGATGCTTCGTAAGTGAAACCGTCCGCCGCCACATGAGGATCTTGCATGATTTCCTACACGCACGGTCAAATGAAGTACATTAATCCATGATCAACGTATTCAGGCCAATATATGGATACCCAGTTTAAGCAGTGAATAACATATGCCGAGATGATATGCTAAGCCTGACTCACGCAGGAGATTGGACAGATGAAGTGATGTGGAGGCTGGCTGGGCTCTTCTGGACCGGACTGACTGTATAAAGAGGCTTCACAACGGGTTCGCATCCGTTCAAGTACCGGCCACACCTGAGTCCCAAGATCCGGTCGATTATCACTATCGATGTCACAGCAGCTTAATGCCAGGTGAGCCAGCTCCGTGGCTTGCTCCAATGGCCAGTGCCCTGCTGTGGGATCCAACAAGGCACCTAGATTCCCTGCGTCTAACTCGTTTTGCATCACTTCATCTAGATCCAGGGCCGATCTTCCAGTGAGTAACCGCAGTAACACATTACCAAATGAATAAACATCAGAGGCAAAAGACAATTCTCCTGCCATGGGGGAATGAGACGGGGCAGAACGCAATCCAAAGTTGGTTATTTTGGCCGCGAAGTTGGAGTCAAGAAGAATATTACCCGGTTTCAGATCGCCATGTACTATACCGTGGTAAGAATGAAGAAACATAAGTGCGGCACATATATCTGCACAAATACGTATTCGAGTTTGCCAAGACAGATGGTTGCTGGTGTCCCTGGCACTGAGTTGGTCTTCAAGGCTGCCATTCGGGAGGTACTCATAAACGAGAGCCGAAGCAACCGGGGAGACTCCAATGAGGGTTACCAAATTAGGATGCCTCGACTTTGTCGCAAGTTGAACCTGAAACAGAACCGACAAGTACGGGAGAGAGACCCCCACACGACCCCGGCAAACAAGACAAAGATTACTAGATTACCAAAGAAAGAAATCGTATCTTCATCATTCATTTATCAGCATTGTCCCTAAATAAAACAATAAACAGATCTCCAGTAAGTTTTCAAATTTAAACTACATCATCAATCTCTGAGCAAATTAAAGCCACCAGTGTGCTTCTTGAGTTTTTGCAGCCACATGACCTTTTCCTGGTTCCATAGACAACTTCATGATGCCATTGCCCTAATAATCTATTATTTAAATTGTTTTGTGTGCCTTCCAGGAAATTATAACAATACACAACCACCTTACCTCCTTCCGGTAATTGCAGCGGTGCGGCATCTTTATGGCCACTTGCATGTGATGAAGCGAACCTTTATAAGTTCTCCCATACTCCCCTTCCTCGATCTTTAATGATGGATCAAAACTATGGGTAGCTTCCTCTAATTCGTACCAAGAAAACTCAGAAATGAAGTCCTGTCCATGTGCACTGGAGGGTTCGCTTGTTTGGTTAGCCAAGAGTTCAGAGTTAGCTTTCAGAGCATCATCGTACAGCATCTCTAGTTCCTCGTATTGATTCTTCAGCTCTTTGAATGCTTCTTTTTCTATTGCTAGCGATTCCTCAAGATCTTTCCTCACTCTTAGCTGCCCATTGTATATATCTTCAAGTGCTTTAAGCTGCAGATAGGCAAAGGCATCAGCAGATTGCATAATAATGTTTGAAAATTCTCTAGGAATAATTTTATCAAAACAGTTCATGCTACATGAAAACAATAAATTTAGTACTGAACCAAATAGGGCCTCATAACAAGGACTTTACTTTATGGGTAGCCCCATTTGCAGTTTTCTCAGCTTTCCTAGTAATTTATCTGAACACCAGCGACAGTATATACACCGGAACTTGAAATTATGAATGGATACAGTCTAAAAAGAAAGGAGGGTTCTCACCATTCCATATGCACGCATGGAATTTGATTCAGAAATACAATTACTGCTCTCACCCCTTTCATACCGGACCGAGGCTAGATCGTCTTCGACTTCACTAGAGTTGGAGCTTGAATGAACTGAACCAAAAGGACTCCTTACATTTTGTAGTCCAGATTCATCAACAGAACTACCTTGTAATACTGATGGCGTGATGTCCATATGGAAAGTGTCTAAATCACCTTCCCTGTAAAGATTGGGTAGGTCACGTCAACTGAGATAAGGTTGTGTTCAAGTAAAGCTTGAGATGAGTTTTAGAAAAAGCTTAAGCAGCAATCTCCAATATACTCCTGTACATGAAGAGCCTCGACCAAAGCCTCGAGAAATGAATGTGCATGGCTTCTATCAGCAGATGGAGATGGGGCCCTTGAAAACTTACGGTCTCTTTGGAGTAACTTTCTTGTTCTTATACCTTTTTAGTTTTCAGCGTTTGGATTTGCCTTTTATTTAACAATGAACACCCGAAGTCTTTGATAATCAGTGCATATAAACTTCAAAAATCATTTGAAATCATTGAAACTTTGTTCCTTGAGATTTATCATCCCCATCCTTGCCATGATTACACCTCAATAAAATGACCATGCGCACCTCGAGTAGATTAGGTGCCCATTGCAGACAAACCAAATGGAACAAGATGGATGTGCATGCTGGTTTACAAATTTTGCTTTCTTGGATGTGAGTTGTGTCATCCCCCTGCAACATGAAAGGCAGATGATCAAGCAATTTTGAGAATAGAAATGAACAAGAAAAAGGAAGCAGATTTTTAAACACGTACCCATACAATACCAAGCAAACAGCTTAACCTAACTGTGATCATTACAGTTGGCCACTTCATTACATACAGGATTCTAGATTTTGTCCGTTGAGATAATCCTAGTAGCTCACTCAGATACGTAACTATGCTAGCTCATTAAGCAAAGCCCAAGTACTGGTGGGCCCTTAATCTAGGACCAGGATGGGGTAGAAATCAGATTAGCTTCTACAATAAATATCAGATTAGCTTTTACTGTCCAAGTACTGTAAATTAAATAAGATTCAATCATGAATCATGATTGATCGTACTCAAAAAAGCGTCTGTCTGCAGCTGCTCCCATGACAAGTTTCGTGATGGCATGCTGCTCGATGAGTTCCACAATCCCTCTTCCTATATCTAGCATCTCAATGAATCTTTTCTCAGCACGAACCTGAAGAAAGAAAGAGTAGTTTGCCCACATAAATACATTCTGAAACTTTTTATCTGGCTGCAGTAGTTCTAGTCTTCTAGCAATTTTTTTTTTGGGTAAGGTAGAAATATTTTTTGGTATTGCTTCAGGTAAAAACAAATAACCGTGACATGAGAGATTCACCGGCCATGTAGGTCAAATTATTTAAAAAGAATAGAGAGCTTTGTGCAATCAGTAGTAATTTTTAGAAGCAGCGAATGTGTACTATAGAAGGAAGGTACTAACCTCTGCTTGGTTACACACGTGAATGTACTCATCCAGAATGCTGTCCATCTCTTGCCTTGCAAGTTCTTGAGGACTCCTGGATCCACTACCATAAGAGGGGCGTGCTGCGGAGCGGAGTTCGACCACATAATGGAAACTATTAACTAGAACTTGAAAGGAATACTAGCAATTCGCTTGCAATCAAATATTATATTTCTAGAGTCTCAGGAGACAGAGAAAACTTATCTCCCCAACAATTTCGCAGATGCATCATCCTTCAGACAATAATACTAAGTAGGAAACTAACCAAGATTCAACCGTGCAGTCATAACAAATATTAGTGGAAATATAAGATTCGTGGTGAGCTGACATGAAATGAAACATATGAAAATTCACAACATTCCAAGTACAAGGTTCTGCGTCTCCTAGCAATACACAGCAAACTGAAAAGAAAAGCAGAAAAACAAAAGAAACTTTGCGGGTCAAAATCTATTGGAAAGTCAGGCCACGACACTGTTCAACTCCACAGTTCTGACGATCAATGGTTCTGAAAAGAACAACGTATAAGATGGATTAACTTGGCAAAGCCATCACCTTTGAACCCGATCACTTACTAGATGGATTCAGCCGGTGAGGTCGATGAACGTGAATGATGCGAAAGTCGCCACCGAAATTCTCCAATGCCCACGAAATGGTCGACTTGCTCTCCCGCACGTCCCTCCCCACCGCGACGTAGACTCTGTTGTTGACCACCGTGTCCGGCCCGTCACTGACCTCCATCATCGCCGCCGTTCAACTCGAAACAGAGGAAGAAGAAACAGAGCAACTTCACTTATCAGTGATGACCCGAGTGACTGTTTTCGGATTCCTTTGCTCATAAAGGACTGGGGGGAAATGTCCAATCAGCTTCAAGAGGGCAACCATGGCAAGCCCAGCTAGCCAAGGTGTCAAAAGGGGTCCCTGTCGCTTTCATCTCTCTCTCTCTCTCTCTCTCTCTCTCTCTCTGTCAGCACAGTTGAGTTGATGATTGAAACTTCCGAAGGAAGGTGTTTGTTTCCTTTTGTTTTCTCTTTTTTGTTTCCAAAGGCTTTGCAGAGTCAATGGCCCAAAAGAAGCCGCCATGAAAGCCATAGCACTCGGGGAAACGGAGTGGAAAAGGCCATCATCGGGCTCGAGATGCGTGGGGGATCCACATTCACTACTGGATCTCGGGTCTCGCCTGGACCTCGGGATGTAAAGCTACAAGAAAACATCTCCTTCCGAGGAAGAAAAAAATATGAGAGGACTTGGGGGCAAAGCGTGCGTGAAAGCCTTGTCAGAGATCTTTGTTATTTTGAGCAAAACATCTTCCATTGAAGGCCACTTTGGATTATTTCAAACTCCCGAATTATCTCTACTTATTGATAAATAAAAACCTTATTAGGATCGATGACTTTTGCTCCCTAAATTCAATTTCGGTATGCCTTTTTTTTTTTTTCTGATGATCAAGATATTTCAAGAAACGCAATCATCGCGTTTGGCAATCGTCTTTTCGATAATCATTGCGTTGAAAGTCCTTTATCGACGTACCGTTGGATGTAATGTCGTGTTTGATATGACAAAGTGTGGAAATGAAATGGAATAGGGATTCTCGTGCTTGGTTCTAGGAAATAATGATGTTGGAATGGCATTGATTGAGAACATTTCAATAATCTTTACATTGTGTTCACGTTAATATACTGGCAAATGTGCATGCCTTCTGTGCATGTGAATTGTATATTTGGACCATTCCACATCTTTATACAATTCCTTTTGCAAATTGCGTATTTTTCGTTAATATCGCTTAATGCTCCAAATATTTAGCGATGAGATGGTTTTATCTAGTTTTCCAAATGCGAGTCTTTTGCATACCCACGACGTGCGTGCCCATTTGCCGGTATAATATCGATGAAAACGACGTTTTTCTTTTTAGAAGTAACATGAAAACAAAACAAATCATCCCTACAATAGAAAGAGTGTAACGAGAGTTTATATTTTTTTTCACTTGGCCAACTCGCTTCTTCTATGCCCCCACCCGACCTGAGGGGCCGGGCCCGACTCATCACATGACCCGACCCGGACCGGCCCAATCGGATCGAAGCAATTCCATTTCCCTCCCTATAAATAGTCTTCCCAAATCCCGCCAACGTCCAAAACACACACACACACTCTCTCTCTCTCTCTCTCTCTCGCGCGCTCTGCATGCAGTGATCCGTCAGCTTCCATCTCCAAGTTTGTTCTCTGTTCGAGCCGAGCGGAACTTCATCGATCGAACGAAGTGGATCGACCGATGAAGATGAAGATCAACCGCGCCTGCGACCTCAGCTCCATCTCCGTCCTCCCTCCTCACGCCAGGTTCGGCCCCCGCGCTCTCTCTCTCTCTCTCTCTCTCTCTCTCTCTTCCTTTCCTGCGATCGATCGTCCACTTGCTTCGTTTCGAGAAATCCTTGATTCCGTAGCTTTCAGGAGCTGCCGTTCTACGTTCGTGCGAGTCCATGAGCATTCCCGGTCTGGTCTGATTGCTTCAGTTCTCGCGAGCGATGAGCGGATGACGGCGTGAATCTTCCGGCTTCGTCGAATTTTGCCGCTTCTGAACCGTCTGTTTTTGGGCGGAAAAATGCGCGAAATGATTGCGATTAGATTACAAATGACCTCATCAGCTGAATCGGAGCTTGAAATTGTGCGTTGCTAGTTCTATTGAGGATTGAATCTAAAGATCGATTTTGACTTTTCCGTGAAGTGTAGACAGAGACGAGGAGGTTTTTGAAATCTGCGATTAGATGCAGCGTCATCGTGTGGTTCTCACGCTTGGTTTCGTTTTTTCTCAAGTGACTTGGAAGGGGTTGTGCCTCTGAGATGATGTGAAAATAGGAATTCGGCTGCCTGTATCTGAGTCCTCATTTATCTATCAGTTCTAGAGAAATCTCATACCTTGTGACGAGCAATGTACATTTTATTACCTGCAACAGTTTCCTGTCCTCCATGTTACAGCATTTCGTGCTAGTGTCTGTGAAGTCATCTGCTCTTCTTATAGAAGGAATGAAGACCAAAATTGTTTCACCTTCTCTTGAAAGTGGAGCTTAGCTGCTAACATATGCCGTAAAATGAAGATCAAAGCTAAATGCTGTATGGTGATGATGTGCAGGAGACCAACAACTCTACAAGCTGGAGGACAAGCATCGCATCTGCAAACTCAGCAACAGTCGCAACAATCATTTTCTCAGGGACTTTCATCACAGCATGGGCTATTTTCTCAGTTCTCTCAGACTTCTCTGGATGAAGTTTTAACGAACGATCTGGTCTAGCCTTTTTTACTTTGACTATTAACATATGAACAGAAAAATTTGCGGTCATCACTCAGGATTGTATATTCACACAGAATGCTTTCACTAGGAAATGAGGTTTAGATGGTTTGAATTGGATTCCACATGTCATCTCTGGTGTGCAAGTGAAGAAATATGGCTCATAGGTCAGAAATTTCACCTATTATCTGGTCAGACGAGAAAATGTTATATAGACTGTTTATATTAAATACACCCACGTGTTGAAACAAGTTGATTGATTTTTTAAAACGGAGTTGTACTTTGACTAGAAAAAACCAACATTTTTCTCATAAATCTGAAGCATCTCGACTGAAAGTGGTTTGTGACATTGACATGGTATAATTGCTTAATGAGATGCCAACATGATACCTTGGCTATTCTCATTCTTTGATGTTTTGGGAGATTCTTTAGTCATTAGTACAACGAAACTTGTCAGAAGTTCAGCTGAGATGGACCGTGGTCTCTCTGGACAAGTTTTGAGATGAAATCTACGTCAAACTTGTGCAACACTTTGATGTATCTTCGGATAAATTTGCGGCACCATGATTGTATCTACCCATAGAGAGTACAATAATTATTGACAATTGCTTGTAACTTCTGAATTTTCTTTTCGTCGATTTCCTATGTATAACTCTTTCGGTTCAAACTTATTCTCAAGTTTTCTTTCTATAGATAGGAACATACTTCTCGATGGATGAAATATTTGCAGTGACGAGAACAGAATCCTGCAAACTCTAGTTGCATTTTATCATGCCATTCAAGTATCATATTTTCATTTGACGATTGGATAATTAACGGTGAATAAATTCATATCTATGCAACCTTTCTTCTTTAACATTTAGGTGATTGTGATTTTATCCTTCTATATAATGAGCATTTTAAGACATTGATTTTAACATCAGTTTCACACAATTTACTTGCAGAGATATAGTTCTGGAGAACGAGAGAACTCTAAAAAGAACATACCTTCCTTAGCTCGGGTCAATCGTACGCGAGAAGAGAGTCAAATGCCAATCTCAAGAAATTCCACCAAACTTATACGGAAGTGGAGCGCCAGTTCCTCATTAGATGGTGGAAGTAAGCTACAGAAAATATCAACGGCCAGATGAAAATTTCTAGAGTACTAGCTTTTCATAATGGTCATTGACACAGAAGTTCCTGAATTTTGTGTTAATTTATTTCACTAATCCTTGTTTATGATGTTAAATATGGTGAGGTTTCGTGAATTTCATCTGTTCAACTTTCTTAAGGGTAGAGTTATGACTATTTGATCCATATTTGCACTATAATGAGTTTACAAAGCTTCAAGGAGCATTATTGTTACTTTTGCAGGTCAGATAACAGAAGAACTTGAGCGCAGAATTGGATTGATGGAAGCTTCATTGAGCAGGTATGGGATCGTAGTGGATTCTGTCCAGAGTGATGTCATGCAAGTAAACAAACGAACAAGAGAATTATCCCTAGAAGGTAAATTCTCTATCATATGCATGTATGCCAAACAATTATGCAACATGAGATTTTTTTAACAGTGTTATTGCAATTCATATTATAACCACCAAGTACCTTGGGGCATATGGTCATCACCAATTCAAAATTAAAGAACTAAGTCTATCAATGGATTCTTCTCTGGAATTTGGCAATAACCGCCAATCCAATGGAAGTAAAATGTCAATAGCCTCACTACTTAAATTATGACAAATTCGTCACAAATACCATTTGGAGTTACATGCATTTTCACTTTGTGTGGAATTGATAGCAGTCATCTTTCATGATGTTATGTATGATATGTCTTTAAGAGAGTGCTCCAAATTGACTAGTCAACGTCTGTGTCCTTCTGATTGTTGATGCAGTGGAAAGCATACAGCAGAAGTTGATGAGCCAGGATAACTCATTGCAGCAGATGGTAATACATCATATCTAATCTTTATTTTTGTGGTCCTGCTCAAGAATTCACACTCACATGATTGTCATGCATGACCATTTATCACTCTCTTGACATGGTGAATTAGAGCAAAGGACAGGAAGATATCAAAGCTAGCCTAAATGGTTGTTTCAAATCAATATCTGAACAACTCAATAAGCACAAAAACGAGGACAGATTGCAGGAAGTCTTCTCAGCACTTTCAGCTTTACCAGAGAAGGTAGAAGGACTAATGCTGAATCTACAAGATCAGCTTCAAAATACCTTCACTAAAGAAATGCAGGTATATGGTTATACAATTCAAAGCTTATTTCATGTTTTCCTTAGTTTCTGGTAACTTTCGTAAAGGTGAAAGCAAATAGTACTCAGGGTATGCCTGTACCCATAGCCGAGAAAATTCCCTTGTGTTCCAGACTGATCATTTACTTTGAATTGCATTTTTTCCAACCTTTTTGTACTTTTATGAGATAAATTTCACTCCATGCCTTGACTTATTCCAGGCAGCACGACAGATCCTGCTGGACCAAAAATCAGCAGCACCTGCTGTTCTTCCAGTAAAGGTAGTTTAATGCTCTCTCAAAGATCACATGGACTTATCAATTGCTCTATGGGAAATAATGCAATTGAGCTTGCAAGCTTGCAGGGTACCATCATTTGTGCTCTCCCACAAAGGAAAGCACAACAGTTACAAAGGTATATGATCTTGTCTTTGGTGATTGCTTTCCTGAATAAGAGAAATAAATCATCACAGCCCTGTTAGCAAGGTTAAGTAGTCTATAGCTCAGAGGTGTCAAGCCTGGATTCATCGTTTTGGCTGCTTATAATATCAGAAGTGAAAGTTTCATGAGAGATTCATATAACTGACAAACCTTATGCATCAAAATATGCACTCTTGAGTTTTAAAAGCCTATTTGGGTAGCCAGCATGCTGACACTTTTAACAACTACACACAGGTTTTATTTTTCTCTGCAGTCAAAGCTGAGATGCACTGACATTATCTTTTGTAAAAGCAAGGCATTGCATGTGGTTAATCTAATTACCCTTTTAAATAGGTGTTCGTATAATTATTGGAATTTGTAGGATGGAATTTATTCGCTGGTCTAATTACTCTAATTGTCTATGTGTGTGTGTGTGCCTTTTTTTATGAAACACACATATCAAAAGAACACAATCTAACTCAACATGAGTTGTAATTAGCTGGGCCTAGGATGGATCTTTCACTTGCTGTCTGTGTCTGATCTGGGATTGCATGCATGTTTTGATTAGTAAATGTGCTTCCTGCTTACTTATGTTTTGCTTGTCCCAATTTTCTTGTGTCCCGTGTCCCCAAGCATTTTGAAATATCAAAGTTTTGGTTTCAGTTCAGCAGCAAATTCAGCAGCACATTTGCAAACCAATTTGGTATCGAAGACAGAAATAGGAGGGTGGACGTCAGTGAAGTCGGAAAAAGCAACTTTTGCTTCTAATATGCCGACTATGAAGCACAAACAAAAAGATGTGTTATCAAACAGAAAGGTATTTCTGCTTTTTCTAGTTCCATTTTGCTCAACATGTGGCAATCGACAATAAGACATGCTTGTCAATTCCTCAAATGAAGGATCGGTACAAGTTCTACTGAGTTGCTTAAAATCATCTCAGTGATTTTGTTGCGCATATGATCTTATCACCTGGTTGAAGGGCAAGTACTTCATCTTACTCGTGGCACTCTTGGCAGGTCAGGGTGGATGAAAGAGAATGTCGACTTGCCATTGAGTCGGATGAGGAGATTGATGGTGGATTTTCTTGCTTACTTGATGACAGGGAGACAGGTAAAACTAATTTCTTTTCCTTATGGGATGATAAGTACCTGTCAGCTGCTACTAGTTGAGGAAATAAATGGAAGTATCATCAGATTTACGAAGCCATTCAGGAGAAAGATTTAGTCCATTAGCTCCGCTCAAGATTGACATGTAGAATGTTTTTATTTTCCACAAACCTGATACACCACTCATGAAAGCTAGTAAATGCTAAACGGATTAGTTTTAGATTTATCTCCAGTTTTGTGCAGCTATATAGATGTTTATAAAGTGGTACTATCCCTCATCAAAATTCCTTGGGCAGATAGGGGAAGCTCCATTACAGATGAAGTCAAGGTAGAGACGGCACGTATTCTAAGGAAAGCGAGGAAACGAAAGTGGAGGTCTTCCAAAACTATAGTCATTAATTGAAGGTCCGTAACTCCTTTTTCTCTATGAGATGTTGCACATCTAGTATTTCCTGCCCGCAGACTGGTAGATGTTTGCAAATAATATTCTCTCTAGCGTTTTGCTTCAAGTCGGGAAGAATAAGAATTTATGGCAGAGGCAATTGCATCTTGTAATGTCCCTATCATCTTATCTTACCAAAGCACATACGAGGATTTGTTTGTTGTTTATTGGCCAGTGATACTGCAGTAGACAAAGTGGTATTTGTCTGTAATGCCTAATCCATTCTCACTGGGGAATTACTGGATAGGCCAATGCTTCTTCCATAGCTTGGTGTTGGAAATAAGGCTCAAATTCCTGGCGGAGAGGAGAAAAGCCTCTGGAAAAGCACATCCGGTTCTGCTGAATAACCACGGTAAGGTATCTTCTTACCTGACCGAGCGTCGTAAACTGCTGTAACCGTTAATCGCACACGTAAATCTGGTGTAACTATGTCGCGGACATTTACCTAGTTGTTTACATCTTATTAAGATGTACTCACTGGATATATCTGTAGCATTTCATGATTGATATTCTGGAGAATGAAGTCGTCTATTAGACTTTCGCTGAAGTTAACAAAGCAGTGGAGTGATCAACTGAATTATGAGATGAATTCCTCGCAATTAATAGTGGAATAGGATCTCTAGAACGACGCATGCCGCTAGCACCAGGTCTAGCTCTAGCCCAAAATAGATCCATGATCCCTCTGCTTGATATTTTCTCCCTTTTGGGCCAACCCCTTTGCTCCAACCTCTAAAACAGTTGTCTTCTGCCATTATTTTTGTAGTTTTCCCCAACTGACCTCTTTACTTATTACATAAATCCATTCTAAATTAATTTTATGTCTGTTTATTTTATTGGATGACCAACTAATTTGTTGAATGATTAATCAAAATCACGTAAGCATTCTCTCTATTATTTTGTACATTTCCCTAATAACCTCTTCATATATTGCATGAATCCATTCTTAAAGGTTTTGGGTGTCTGTTTTATTTCTATTAAACGACTGAGTAATCACTTTTTTTGCGATTTTTTTTCTGCATTATTTGCTGAATAATTAATCACGTAATTATTTTTGGCCATGAGTTTGTATTTTTCCCGCTTGACGTCTTCATACATCACACGATTCCATTTCAAATTCATGTTAGGAATATCAATGTTAGATAATTGGAATAGAGCTTGTTTTTCCATCTAATCAACGAAGAAGACAATGTCTTGGTAGTGTAAAGGGAAGTAGGGAGGGAATGGACCCATCCTTTTCGATAGTCCAAAGGGGCACTCGACACACCATACTTTATCCCCAATTTTTCGTACAATCCATTAGTCATCGGCTTCGCTTCGAGGACATCATGGAATTCCACGACTCAGTGAAGTACCAATCACGGGTTACTAACGGTCTTCTGATATGCATCTATTTACGCAACCACCATTCTCATTTCAAGTGCAAACATAGTCACGAGAGACAAGTAACATATCTCATGCAAGCACATTGGTCAAATTTTCTTTTCTCATAAAAGACCCCGCTTAAAGATTTATAGTTGTATCGTAAGTGTACAATCTTTTTTACTCTAGCAACGATTAAATGGAAATTCTCATCTACTAAGTCTTTTATATTACGTTAAGACTCTCCCTGGGAATTAATTAAAAGGCCCAACTACAGCTTTTTGCTAATTGCTCAGAAAAGAGAGAAAGAGAGAGAGAGAGAGCATCAGGCTTTAACCGGGTGGTCCTAAGGTACGTCTTCCATGGACCGAGTCACGATGCCATTCCCCCACAGGACATGATGATTCCCCACTGCATGGGCACGATAAAAAGCGAGAGATTTCACCAACACTAGCTTCCTTAGGTGAAATGAAAGTGAAATCATACACGCCAACACCATCATTACCATTATCAAGGGTTGGATTTGAAACCTTAAAAAAGGATAATCCAACCGTGAAAAACATTCGAAACGGGAAAGTCCACTGTCCGAGTCGTAGTCAGGATTTCACCTAACTCGTAAAGCACAAACAAATGCAGCATCAACGAGACCACAAACTTCAGCGGGACGACAAGTGCGTCGTTGGTAATCGAGACTTTGGTTGTGATTGTGATCGCCACGTTTGGGGGTGGGGAGGAACGTTTAGTACGATCTTTTACATGATAACGCCCTATCGTCGCCAAAGCTAGCACTGGCAATTGGTCCTGCTCGTGAGCTGATTCGACGATCCCATCCCCAACTAATTGTGAGGAAACGGGGAAGTTTCAGCTTCAGGTTAGGCAGGAGACGTTCCGGTTGGGTGAGCTGAATCACTCAATTTCACATATCTACTTATCTAGGGAAAAAACCAGATCCATTGCGGCGACGAAAATCCACCTGCCCGCTGCTGCCGCCAAAACGATCTATATAAAGAGTTATTCCTGGGGACCCCATAAAGGTGTTTACGTCGATCATTTGTCGATATCGGATATTCACATGGTGACATCACTCGGCGGGAGTAACTATGGCCTAGATCTTGATGTACTGCCGATCATGATTTGCGAAGATTGCCGAGCACGACGAGCCTATCGAACATTGTATCATTTGCTTCGATATTAGGGGGGGAAGATTAATTGACTAAGGTCTTGCTTCCATAAAAATCAACGAGCCATACACAATGAAAATCCAAAAAGGAAGGCCGCGGTTCTTTCGTAATCACGATCGTCGTTGGGTTATCTTCAAGGTCAAGCAAAGAGGGCAAGCAATGGCCACCCACATTCGGCATGCAAAAGCTCCCTCCAACCCACCCGCCTCCCCCCTCCTCCCTCTTTGCTTTTTCACCAATATCTAAAGCACAGAAACCAGCTCAAAGACAAAATGAACGTATATCTCTCCGTCCGGTCCCCGTCTCTTTCCGTCACCCTCCGTTTCGATCAGCATCGTCCACCCACGTCGCCCTCACGTAGTCAAGAAACAAGCCAAATCCGATCATTAAACTCCATTTTGCTCGCGTGGTCCTCCAGCATGCATCGACCCTTTTGCCTTCACGAGAATAGCAGAAGAAGACACTCTGTTGTTTATGCAGTAGAGGGGGCGGGGACCTTCAGTAAGCTAATTGTCTCACATGGGCCTCGTCATTAGGCAATTAAGCGCCATTCGGGAGTCGGTAATCATTGCGCGGGTTCCTCCGATGGGCCCGCGAGGGACTCTCTGTTCAGGCCCAGCTCAGCCCCACGTCACATCATTGGTGGACAACCGTCAGCCGAAAACAAAAACAAAAAACAGCACGTGGTTGGGTTTTCATATTTGCATACGCCTGACTCCCTGATAAAAAGCCGTAAATCAAATCCTGGTTTTGCCCTTGAACTTTTTTTTCGGTCTAAAAAAAAATAATCTCCGTCTTGCGCTACAAACCCAAATATGTTCGCCTGTCCAAAAATCGCAGTCGGTTTTTTTTTTTCGAAATTATCGATATCGGGGCAAGTTGGAGATTCAGTATCAGAACCCACGTCTTTATTGACACCCTCATTTTGTACCGATTAACAGTAACTTACTGATGTTGATAATTTTGAAGAAATCAGTAGTAATTTTTCAAACGCGTGGACAAATTTGAGATTTAAGATTTGAGTGAAAATTAGAACTTTTCTTTAGACAAAAAAAGTTCGGAATAGAATTGAGATCGGATCTATAGTCAGGAATTTTTTAGGGGATTATCTCTATTTGCATAATGTTGTGTCTGATCGAGGGTACTTGTGAGTTGAGTTTTTTTTAATTATTTTTTTTTTCCGAAAATAGGGAGTTGAGTTGTGCTCGAGTTGTGCCTTCTTTCTTCTTCCCAAGACAATCCCGTGTCCCGCAAACTGTCTTAACCTCGGATGCTCTCTCTCGCTGCATCCGTGCTGTGGAATTTTGTGCAGATGGATACAATTTTAATGAAAGGGATGGATGGAAGGCACTTGTTGCCTAAAACGGGTAATTTCAAGGTCTTGGGTATACAAAACTTAAAAAAATTCACCCAATTTTACTTTTGAGGTACTTTTTGTTTATGTAGATTTGGTTAAAGTGTGTCATGGAGCAATTAAGTGAGAAAACAATGCATGAACATTCCTTGTGATATATTCAGTTTTTTTTTTTTTCTGTCATATCTTTAACTTTCCTTATTCTTCTGACTTTTACTTTGCCACGGGAGTCGAAGTTGAACCCCATACCTGTGATACTGGCATTCCCCTCTTCTAATCCATTTACCAGCAGGGCCGCAGGTTTGTGATATATGTAGCTATAATGCTCTAAATTGAACATCAATAGTGTTAAAAAGAAAATGTTTAAATTGAGTATCCCCCAAAAGCAATTACTATAATTCCCTTAGACCATGTTTGTTTATTGGGGATGACAAGAGTGAAATGAGAATGAAGCCCCATTTAATATTATGGTGTTTGGTGATTTGAAATAAAAAAAAAATGAAATTATGCATTGGAAATGAAAAATGTTTCATTGCCCTGTTTTCAAATACGTGGGAATAGGTGGGGTTGAATAGATGGGTAGGAGAGGGCTCATTAAAATTAAGAAAAAAAGGAAATTTCATAAAAGGGGAATATTTACGACAAAAAAAAGCAACTAAATCAAGAAACGCGATGTAATATTCTCTCATTTATGCGAAGAACACATTGGCTCTTTATACTAAAAATTAGATAGAGCCCATGATCACTCGCTAATTTATTGAGCCCAATAAAGAATTTCTTCTATGTACTTTTGGTCTTATATAAATTTGTCATCAACTCCATCGAGCAATAGCAATTCTGTCTGCTCATAATAGCGACCGACCCAACAACCGAAAAGGTTAGGTTTGTGATATATAAAACATGTTTATGGTTGGTCTTAATTAGTTCCGCAATATGTCATAACATAAAGGATGCTTTTGTGAATGTTTTTCTCCATTGATGGTGACTCTAATATAACAATCATTCACTCAAACTTAATTTGGATTTTAAACTTAAGAGGTCACACCATCACTCCATTGATGGAGCACCACGTTGTGCACTTGACCGGTATGGTTTGTATGTATCAGGTGAGAACCGATCGAGCGGAATTTTCACGTACCCATATCAAAAATAAAAAATCTTTTGGAAAATTTACCAAAATAATTCTAAACCTATTGTAGTTGCGCTAATTGAGTCATAAACATTTTTTGTGCCAATTGAGTCTTGAATATTTTGCATTTGTGGCAATTCAGTCCATCTGGTTAAGTTTGGTTGGCCGACGGAGACATAGACATCAACCATCTTACGTGGCGCGGTTAGCACTGATGTAGATAATTTTTAATGATATTTTAACATTTATTTTATTTTATTTATTTATTTCTTTTCTTTCCTTTTTTTCCCCTCCCTTCCCTTCATCTTCAACCTCTAGCCGGTTGTCGATTCTGGTCACGCCACGCAGGATGGCCAATATCCATATCAATGTCGGCCGTCCGAAATTAGCTGGATGGACTGAATTGGGACAAATGCAAAATGTTTAGGATTCAATCGGCACAAAAAAAATATTTAGGATTGGATTGACACAATTTCAATAAGTTTAGGACTGTTTTAGTAATTCTCCCAAAATCTTGACTTGTTCAATGTGACTTTTAATCATTTTCATCATGAAAGGCAATGATGAGCGGTACCCTTCGAACTTTGCCAATGCATTGACGATAATGCAATATCCCAAAACACCAAATTCGATAGCGGGAAGCTAATTTTCAATTTTTGCCAACCTTTTAAATTTCACCAATGATTCTTGCTTCAGAGCCTCTTTCAAGGAAGAGGCTTACATTTAAATTCAAAGCTCAAAATCATCATTACCATCATAGTGGCTTTCCTAAAGGTTGCTTCGTTGAGTAAAAGGAGGAGTGAAATAACTGGCCTCCTCTAGATCTAATTATTTGGACCAAAAAAGAAAAAAAGATCTAATTATGTTTACTAATTGCTATGCACCCAAATCTAAAACTCCTGTATCTGACCAGAAAATCAACTTGATGTCCCTGTAAATCTTCCTTGGTCTTTCTGCTTTCCCTCAAATGTGCTGCACAAGCAAAATGTGAAGAGAGTAATAAGCTCAGTTTGTTTGTCAATTAGCTGATTTGCACATGCATTTCCTTTTTCGCGTCCGCATATTAATTATCGAAAAGGATATATCATGTTAGATGATGTAGAAATTGTACTTGATGTTTCTATTGGTGAAATGTTCCCAAGTCAATTCATTTGAATTCAGCATGAGAAAAATATTATTTGAAAAGTTAAGAAGACTTTTTCTGCAAAACCATCGTGAGATCATACATCTGCAAGCCCATTGGCCTTTCCTTCAGATATCTTACATTAACCCAAATACAATTAATCCATATTGTGATTAACTCTGAAGGCCTTGTTTTTTTAGTACATTGGTCAGGTGGTCAAAATTTCATCTTCGCAAGCAAGTTAGGTTCTTTCCTAGGCAACCTTGAAATGCATCAATGCTTACTTGTGGAGCCTGTCTGCGACAGTAAATTTCATACCGACCGCCTTTTCTAATATCAACCGAGAAATCTATGCCAAGCGAAAAATTGGAAAAATAGTTCCGAAAATAAATGGCATTCTCGACCGTGTTGAATTGACATAGTTTCCTATGTAAATATTAAATCAGCTGCAGGAGTACACGAGGAAAGAAAGAGAGTGAAAACAGGAGTTCAGGGGCAATATCTATGTGCCAAGTTCTATAAATTATTATTTTCTTCAAGCAAGTGAAATAAATACTGAATCTTTCTATGTGCTAAGTCCATGTTTCCCTTACGAAATAAATACTATTTTGTACAGTATTAGACCGATATTTCTTTCACGCGTGCAACATATCGAAACAAAGATAGGATTTAATAATAGCCGATCCTTATTATAATTTAGGGTGTGTTGGGGTTTTGTCACTAATCCAAGATGGCGCACGACTTCTTAGAATTAGCAGAAAACACATTCGAATATTTGTATAAAAGCTCGATGAATTGTTTTTAAAACTGAATTTAAATTAAGATACAATGGAGTTGTATGACCTTTTAAAATTGCTGTTTTGTATTAATTCGGTTATGTGCCTGGATGGATCGTCCTACTGCAGGCATTGACTTGATTGGATTGGAGTCTTCAGGCAGAAATCTAATGCTGCAAAACGATTTTGCATTTGGTTTATGACATTTAGAGAGGCTATAGCTTTGATGAGGAACTCCGCTCGCATGTTGCCGTTCAGTTTCTCCAGTTTGGCAATCTGTACAGGAGGAAAGAAAACAAACGAGGAAATTTCGTTGTCGTCGATGTCAAAGTTTGGTTTTTTTATTCTGTGTCCGAAGCTGGAAAGGTACAATACAAGCCACCCCCGTGCAATTTTTCTTCGTCATACTCATGTCTGTGACGCCACACAGAGAGAGAGAGCATGGCGGAACGCGGAAGTTCAGAAAATGGAGGCACCCCATTTCCATACGTATCTCTCTCTCTCTCTCTCTCTCTCTTCAAAATGGGTCCCATCTCCACTCCCACAACTGTCACTTATTTTTTTCTCCTCCTATCCCCCAACAGCTGCATCGTAAAAGCTCTCGCCTTTTACTTTCTCAACCCTTCTCTCTCCTCTCTCTCTCTCCCCCCTCTTCCACTTTTCTCAGTCTTTAATGGCTGCCCGTATGTAATCCCTCCACAAAAAGTAAAGGGTCGATGCTAGATGAGCATTTGGGCCCTTCTTTTTGGCTGTCAAAAGATGCCACCATAGATTATATGCGAAAGAAGGCAAAGCCTCTGATGCTCTCGTGGTGTTTGTCAGAATTCGCATGGAGAATCTGATTTGTGTTTCTTCTTGGGAAGTCTAGAGGTTTTTTTGTTTTGTTTTGTTTCGTTTCGTGATTGGTGGTGAGAAAGAGCAGATTCCCTTGGTGTATCATGGTTTTGGTATCGAAGGGTGAGGTTGTCAAAAGTTCTCGGTTTTGACGACAAGTCTTTTGGCATTTGGAAGAGAGTTCGGAGCATTGGTGTTGTTCTTTATGAGCTGGAATTTGAAGGGTCGGCTTTGGATTGCGTATACTTTGCTTTTCAAGCGGGACATTGTATTGCTTCAGCGGAAGATTGAGTTCGATAACCAAGTGTTTGGATCATCAAATGCGAATTTTGTTACTTGGTTTATTGAAGTTGAGTTTGAGTTATGACCCATTCTTATTTCGAGAGTCAATCTTAGCTTGCCTCACTCTGTGATTTCTGTCAAAGGATGGTGTGCCGCCATCATAACTCAAAAGTTTGTGGAAGAATGCAGCTGAGCAGACATCAAGGCTTTATTTTGGGATGAAAAAGGAAAGAAGAAGCCTTCGATACCCTGCCTTGCTTAGGATATCATCTTGGGCTATGCTTCTGTAGAATAGAAACCTGTGGAGCTAAAATAGGAAGTCGCGGAGATTCTGAGGGAGCTATATTTTAGTTTCCTCCGAACAGAGTCGAACTCCACCAATTTTCAACTTTGAGGTACTTTCTGATGCATCCGTGTTTTTGTACATCTTCCGAGTTATTTGATCAAGTATAATCCTTGATTAACGGATGATGATTTTGATTTCATCTATATGTCTCATATCCTGCAGATTGAATTTTTGGTTCAATTGGGATATGTGTGTGTGTGTAAGCAGCTCTCTGCAAAACCCCATAATGAGTTGTTCTCATGGTGCGTGGCAAAAGATGACGAATTTCCTGTTAATTGATTTGGCAGTGGGCCAATTTTTGGAACTTTGAAGGATTTGACAGCAGAACTATAGTCTTTTAAGTGTTGATGTTGCTTTAATTAAGACAAAACACGTGAGATTATTATGCGATTTCAGAATCTTCTTGTCTGATTCACAGCCATCACATTTTGATTATTCTTCACTAGGTCTCTTTGACATTGTTTCCTAAACCTTTTGCAGTAGGTGTCAAAATTTTGAATCAACTTGCAGAAATTGGATTGGATATACCTTCAACATGACAAAGAGGTCAAAAAAGCGTGTGGTGAGGCATGAAAGGGATCAGTTAGGCTGCATGTGGAGTTTCATTAGTATTTTGGATTTTCGCCATAGTAGACCCACTCGGAGGCTATTATCAGATAGAAGGCGAGGAAGCAGCCATGCTGGTGGTAAGGCCCCCTAATTGATTAGCGAGATTGACAAGCACTCAAGTCTTTTTTCAGATTGAAGAATTACTGCTCATAACACATGGTGGTTTTCCTGCTACCTATTACCACACTTTTTGTATATGAAGTAGTGCACTTGTGTTTTACTTCGTATGTCTGTCTTCTTATGATTTTGTGTAGGTACCATATATTCTATATCAATATGATTTTTTAGGTCATTCAAGAGTTGGTGTTCATTTTATTGTTCGAATTCTCTTCTATCCTGCAGATGAGCAACATTCAGTGAATGAGTTTGAAGTGTTGACCAATCTGGATGAGAAACTTGAAGTCACCCTGGTAAGATTCGATAGCATAGACAGTAGGTT
This sequence comes from Syzygium grande, assembly GCA_024733475.1. Classification (NCBI taxonomy): domain Eukaryota; kingdom Viridiplantae; phylum Streptophyta; class Magnoliopsida; order Myrtales; family Myrtaceae; genus Syzygium; species Syzygium grande. The sequence continues at coordinate 5,976,158 of JAMXDD010000002.1, read as the reverse complement.
TCTCAAGTTTCCCCATCGGATGATTGTAAGGCGTAACCAGTTGGGTTGTTAAGTTTCCCCATTCGGTGATTGCAAGGCACTGATTGAGAAGGATATCTATTTTTTTAGCTGCGACTAACTGAAAAAGATTTTTCAGGATGGTGAAGAGAGCTCTACTGTTGCAGCTGACGGGGGAAAACCTAGTGTGAAGATACTCATGGAAGAAGAAATGGTAGGCGAGCATGATACAGATATTAAAGTGAAAGATTCTAAACTAGTGTCCAAACAATCTGATTTGGGAGATGAAGATTGCAGAAGGAAAAACCGCAGAAGACGTAAGAAGTCTTCTAGGGGAAGCTATGACATAGACAATGCCACTGAAAGCTTGGCATCCAGATGTGCTGATCTCGACGCAAACCAGGACCGCACAAATAGCCATAATGAAAGTTCTACAGCCGAGAACATTTGTGTTGAGATCTGTCAGGAAACTATAGAAACTGGAAAGAACCACAATGATGCTGAAGTACAGATTCAGGTAAACTCGAAACATGCTGATCTCAAAGAAAAATTGTGCGAAGCAATCAAGGAGTTGATAAATCAAAAACTCGAGAGTGGGAAGCATCTCACAGAGGATGGAGAGACTCCCTTCTCTAAAGAACTGGTTAACGCGCTTCAGATTCCGAACTTAAATGAGGACTCATTTTTGAAACTCCTGGAAGATCCAGACTCAATCTTGGTTAAATACATGCAAAGCTCGCAGGATACTCATTTGAGGAGAGACACTTTGTCAGAGTCATTTGCAGAATCTAATTTTTCAAAAGAGAAGCATGACAAATCCGATGAATCACAAGAGGTTGTTAATCATAAGTCTTACAAGTTCTTTAGAAGAAATGTCAAGTCTCACGAAACAAAGACACTCAGGGAGATTGAGAATCCTCAAACTTCTAATAGAATTGTTATTTTGAAGCCTGGGCCAGCAGAATCGAACAACTCTACAGCTCTGGACAGCACCGACACATTTCTAGGACATTCGCCAGACGTTGTCCATAAAGGGCAGGGTGAGAAAGCAAGTAGGCACTTTCTTATTTCGGAGATTAGGAAAAGATGGAAAAATGTGATGGGAAAGGAGCAGCATGGCAGATCTCCTGGTGGTGTTACGAAAAGAGTTCCTGATGGTGTTAAAGCAAACATGGGAGAAAATAATGGGATGAATTCTCCGGGAAAAGAGCACTTTTACATGGAGAAAATTGCTAGACCTGTTGCAAAAAAAAGAGAAGAAAAGACTGTTAAGCCAAGAGACTCTGAAGCAAACAAAGAATATGAAAATGTTAATGAGTCCAAGAGAAGAGTGTCTAACATCTACATTGAGGCCAAGAAGCACCTTTCGGAAATGCTGAGCACTGCAGATGAAGTGACAGACTTTTCAAATGGGCAGTTCCCAAAATCTCTTGGGAGAATTCTCTCTCTTCCTGAATACAACTCCCCACTTGCTAGTCCAGGAAAGATGCTGGAAAGCAGCTTGGTAACTGCACAGATGAGATTATCTGCCCATCTTAGGTCTCCGAGGGTTGATGAAAATAAGGAGAGGCAAATAGAAGAAGCAAATGATAGCCATCAAGGTCCTTCAGCTCCAAGTAATGAAAGTGAGTTGTGCATTCTGGTAAGTTGTGATGATAAAATCCAAACATCTGACAAAAATCTGACTCTAGTGGATGAGCCTCTTTCCAGTAATGAGGTGGAAGAGACCTCTGCTTCGTACCTGAGTCTCAAAGGTAATTTTCACACCCGCCCAATTGTTTTTGTCCAAATCAAATTGTGACTCACGTGCATTATTTTGCAGACTCTGAAGTTCTTATAGCAGTTGATGGAATAATCAATGAAGAGCACAAGGTTACTTCCACCAGCAGTGCTAGTCCAGCCAGCCTCCAATGTGGTGCAGAGGATCATTTGGCTGAAGATATTGATGATGATTATACGGATCCTGATCGTAAGAAAGAGGTAAAAAAATTTCAATGATGCATGTTCCCTTGTTTAGAGACCGAGTCATATCTTCTAGATGCTAAATGATGAATTGATGAAGTAAAAGGAAATATCATGATGTAAAATTGAATTTCTTGAGGAAAGTGTATCCAAATCCGTATGTAATATTGCAGTTTGAGTCCTATCAGTAAAAGAGGTCTACTCATTTAATTTTACTTCTAGACTTGGTATAGTCTTTTAACAAAAAGAAAAAATTCTAGATAATTAATAATCAATAAATAAAGGAAAAGAAGAAATAAGTCCTCAAAAGATGCATACATTATCTATACAAAGAAAAGTTGTATCTCTAAGTTGTATTTATTTTGTCAGTTAGAAAAAAGATAATATAAATTCCATACATAGCATGGATCATTACTACTGGAACATATGATAGTGCGCGGGTTGATTAGCTTTTTTGTTTTGCATAACAATCAATGCACTGTCATCTTTTATAAAGTTAAATCTTCCAAACCTGGTATTATTAATAAATATGAGTCAATTTGACTAACATGCCCTTACACAAAAGGAAACTGCATTGTGTTTTCAGAGTGGTTTTCTCCTCTTCAACAATTTCAATCCCCCTCCCTCTCTCCAAGATTCCTTGTCGCTGAACCCTGTATGGATAATGCTTCTGCCTTCGTGTGCATGTGACTCTTCTCCATCTCTGAGGAAAACCAGTCTCAGGGTGATTTCATTTCCCGTGTGCATTGCCTCTCTTAGAGTCATGAGCTTCATCGACCTTCCTACAGCGTTAGGGGGTCAAATGAGGCTACTCTAGAATCTAAGATCAAAGTTGCAAATAAAAAAGAGAATCTAAGATCAATAGTTATTTGATCAATATTCTACGTTCTTGACTATTTTTGTCATTGACACTTCGTCGTTGGTGTTGTGTGCTCTGCCTGATAGATCATTTTCAATAACATCAATCAAGCTCTCTTTAGCCAAAGGGGTGGCTCACTGGAGGCTTCAAACTTCATCCCCAATCTGTAGAAGTTGAAGGCAGAAACAGAAGTTGCAATGACCATTTGCTTTTCCTTTTTTTCTTGGGAAAAGAAAACTGTGTTTACAGACACCCTCGCCTGTTGAAGCAAATAAGTTTCTATCATTTGCAAAGTGATAACTTTAAAATCGAAAGATTATGTCACTCATAACAATCATTTCAATTGCTGTCCCATTTTCAGTGGCTAATACACATAAAGCCAATTGGAGTAATTGGTGAAGATATGGGGCTATTGTTGTTAGGCTATCCTCGGGCAATGAGTTTGTATGGTTGGAATATCGAATTAATTAAGTGTGATCTTAAAGGGGGGGATATCATTCAGACATAGGAGTAGTCTAGAGAATTCTTTTCAAAGTGAATCTCTTTGAACTGGAAAGGAATAGAGAAGAAAAGCAGATGTAATGAGAGAGAAAAGGTTGCAGATCGGTTGGAAGCAACAAAATACAATAAACGTATGGTCAAACTTACCTATCTTGTGAGGGTAGTATGGAATTTTCATTGAAGTGGCTTTGTCTGCAGCAGTTTCTGTGGAAATAGCACTGGCCTATATATGTATATATGTCAATAGAGCCATCTGATGTCAAATGGAATAATGAGACCAGTGTATAGATCTTGTGATAACTGATAAGTACATTAGCAACAGTAGAAAAATTTGCCTTGAATTCATCATCTCTCCAATCTGCTGCTATCTGCTTCATTTTGTGGTGTGCATTCCAGTATGAAATCACATTTCTTCATGGGCAGGAGCCTCACTCCAATGACGAACTACATGCGTCTCCATTTGCATCCCCATCAAGCTCTTCAACGATTCAGAAGGTTGTGGATTTAGAAATCACTGTCGACAAACCTGAGAGACAAAGTCCTGTATCTGTTCTTGAGCCACTGTTCATGGAGGATGACATAAGTCCTGCTAGAACTGCATCTCGATCTGGTAGGCCTGGGCATTTTATGAAAAGAAAATATGTGTACGTATATATTAATGGGCTCATGATTATGGGCTTACTTTTGTTGTTCGATAATTTTTCTGTAGAACCATCAATACAACCACTGAAGATCCAGTTCGAGGATGAAACGCCCCATACTCCCAAGCATGGTATTCATATCAAAACGTCTATGGAGGGCAAGGAACTGTTGTTGGGGTATGTAGAAGCTGTTTTGCATGCCTCTGGCCTGGGCGGGCAGGAATTTTATTTGAGATCAGACCTTTCAGACCAGCTTATCAAGCCATCGGTGTTTGATGAAGTGGATTTCTTCTATGACCAACTTCATTTTGACCAGAAACTTGTGTTTGATTGCATAAATGAGGTCCTTCTGGAGGTCTGTCAGCATTACTTTGGTTGTTCTCCTTGGGTTTCATTTGTGAAGCCAAGCATTAAGCCAGTCCGTGACATAAGAAGTGCAATCTATGTGGTGTGGGAAGGAGTTCACTGGCACCTCCTCCCACTCCCTCCACCTAGTAACTTGGAGCAGATTGTTAGAAAAGACATGGTGAAATCTGGGAAGTGGATGGACCTACGTTTTGATTCTGAAAGCATCGGGTTTGAGATGGGTGACGCTATTTTTGATGAACTAATTGACGAGATAATTGACTGCTGCATGGAGGAAAGTTGAGGAATTGTATATTGTTTCGGGTTGGATGGAATTTTGAAAATGACCGCAGCATCGGCTTCATTGACCTATATCATTTTACAGCATGACAAGTGATTGACCTGGCGAGTTCCAAGAAAACTCTGATCAAGTCATTATTAGCTTTGCTTGACGGAGGGGTTTGGATCAGTCTTCTTAAGCGCAAATGACACGACTCTCTCTAACTGTTTCCTAGTCTCATGTTTTAACTTGAGCTAGTTCCAACAATGCAAGAAGCATCTGAGGCCGGTCTTCCATGGTGTCTGTGTTGTACAGACGATGACTGGTCTTTGCAAGGAACATGTTCTCCATGTTGTTCCAATGCTGATGATGGTTCTCAACTCTTAATGCTGGTCCATCCATTCCCTGCGGCCATGGGCATTTTCTTGCCATACTGTAAAGTTTAGGGTGCTTATAGCCTCTTGTTTGTGTGTGTATGTGTGTCATTTTTCCTTATTTTCCCTTTGCAGACATTTTCCTGCACCGTTTCAGGTTTGATCCTTTTGTTCATCTTTTCCTTTGCTCACTTGTTCTTCGTGTCCCTGGCATTGCTATTGCAATTGCCGAGTTTGGAGTGGTGATGATGGTCGTGACTTTTCTTTCAGATGTGTTTGTATAGAAGGGAAAGTAGGATTACACAAAAAGAATGCTGTAAGTACTGTACGAGTTGGGATTAACGTGCTTCAGATTACCGAAGTTATTCTTCTTCATTCTTATTTTGGCCGTTGTTAGGCAATGCAACCATTCACCAACATATCATAAGTGTGCGGTTTCAAGAAAGCCCACCGTGGGAGCACATGCGCGACTAATCTTGGAATTAAGCGGGTTTTGTTGTACAAATTGCATACATTTAAGTACTATGCTACTCCATTTCCCGCATGGCAATGACATTTAACTCATGTTCTTGATAGGGAAGTTTCTGCTTGTAAATACTTTTGCAGGAGGACAAAAAAAGGGGATGCTTAAGATGCATCTGGATTTGGATGTGTAAATTCCTTTTCGACAAAAATGGGATGGTGTGACTTTGTTATTTTTCCGATCTCTTTATCTTCTTCCCATCCTCTGTTGGTGAAGCAGTATCTCATTCTCAGACACTGGATGATAGAAAAACAGACAACTGGAGGAGTGGGAAGTAAGTAAATGCAAAGTAGCTATATTCGCTACGAAATAGTACGCCGTCGTGATGAACTGTCTGATCTTTCAGCCAAAGAAAAGCGAACTGCTTAATTAATTGGGCTATACACTGCTAAGAAAGCTTGTTTACAGATTTACGCTCAGCTTAGTGATTGAAACTTAGGAATACGTTAACTATCATGGGGACCACGACATTTGTTTCCTACTGATCTTCGTTTCTCATGGATGTATCTACAAAGAGCACGTCTTCGATCCACGCAACGATGTTGAATGCTAGACCTTCCAGGACTCTCGAGTAGCTCTCTAGTATTGCTTGTCCCACATCCTGCAAGATGTGTTTCTAGTTCAGCACCTCCATGAACAATTATCATAGAAAAGCAAGGACTTGGATCCCAAAGATACGAGGTCCTTTCTTTCGGATTATTGTTATGATGCGTTTTTGAGCGAGATTTCAGCGAATTTAAATGATTAGCTACAAAAAAATGTTGGCAGGAAGTTTCACTCACCCTGTTGTATTGGATCTTGCATATGTCCAAGCTTGTCTGAGAGAGCTCGGGATACCTCTGCTTCAGGGAAAGCAGTAAGCTCTCTGCTCTCTCTGCTAACATATAGTTTTTGTCGCTTCGGCTGGTCTCCAGTATGAAATCCTTTACCATGGTCCATGATGGTTTTGAATGATTGATACATGCCTTCCTTCTCCATGTATACATCGAAGCTTCGACTCTGTCTGCGAGGTTGAGTGCTCCGTGCTCTGACGATATGTTAAGTAAGTCCAGTAGATGATCTGGAGAGAATTTGTCTGCTGCGTGTATATATCTGTATATTGTGTCTCCAACACTCGCTCTTCCGCTCTAAAAAGAAGAGAACAGACAATTTGTTTCTGTGAACGAGACTTTCACAAGCAAGAAAACGGGTAACTGATTCAACTGATATTCACAGAATAGGATGGGTTTAGCAGGGAGTCCGAGTGACTTCATACTTATGTGGAGTGAAGATATTGCTGTTGCTATAACTCAGTAACTGTTTATTTTTTTTCTCAAACTATTGAGCAAAGACATTCATTCAATTCAGTTGAGGGAAGTTAAGTTATTCTAGCAATAACCAAGAACTTCTTTAGATAAATGGACACGATGATTTTAAGATGACAAAGATAATTCCATTTCTTCCCTTTTTATCGACTTTGGCATAACTTAATTAGTACTCAGAGAAGCGTAACACTAGACAAAGAAAAAATAAATTTATGGGTTGAACCCAACCTTTGGAAGAGAGATCAAATAAGAATCAGGGATATCCATCTCGTCTAGGAGACTGCTGTTGATTGCCATAGCCGCTTTGTGAATTTGAGTCGCACAGTCGCGCTTCTGCTGCAAATGCTTCCTCGCCTTCTCCGATAGGCCTCCAGGACTTATGCATGGAACAGGCAACCACCATTTCTCTTCTTTACGCTGTGCAATAACTCTCCTGAACGATCCCCTACAAGTCGAGTTCGGTAACATGCTCCCGTGCTCGGCATAACAGAATTCTGTCTCCTCGAAGCTGTCCAGTATTGCCTGACCAAACCAAAATCCAACTTCTCATAATCTGAAGAAGAGGAATCGGACATGCCAATTACATCTATGAACGGAACATGCGGGTGCTCACCAGGAGCATCGCGTCGAGCTTTCTCAATGCAGGGAGGTTGATGAATATGTCCGATCTCGGTCTGCTTGTCATCACCTGGAAGGCCATACAACGTCGTGACAAAAGTAGACAAGAAAACAGCATGCACCATTAAAAAGGGTGCTCTAGGGGATGGCACAAGCTCAAGACTTCACACTTCACCTCGACGGCCGTGCCATCCTGTAAAGTCTGTAAGGTGGGGGCAAATTCCACGATGTAGTTGCAGACTGATAAGAGGCAGTTCATTTCTCTCTTCCACATCGCCTTCTTATCGGGGTTCAGAGGCTCCAACCTTAAATTTTGCCCAAATACAGTAGCTGCATTTGGTAACAACATGGATAGACATAAGTCAAACCATATAACATTCATAATTCACTGATATAATTGATTCTGCTCAATGTCAAAATCACTAAAAATTACCATAAAGATTGGTTATGGCATTAGAGATTGTCACAGCTGTGCAGACTCCTTTCCCACTCCCAGACATGTCCTCACCCAACAAAAGCTTTGCGAATCTCTCCTTCATCATCTCAAGCTCTACGACAGCTAAAAACATCAGTACGCACTCTGACTAATCAATATTGTTTTTTATTTTTTGGCCGAGTACCGAAAGATATCCAATGGAAGTTGAAGTGGCAAAAAAAAAAAAAGGCAAAAAAATTGCTCACCTGAATCCAATGATTCAAGATTGTATAGGTTCTCATCTAGATACTGCTTTTGCTGCTTCACATCGAGTCTGTCAAATGTGATCTGGTTATGGCGTCCGGACTTGACACTCGGCCAGCACAAAGGGAAGGCTCGCTGGAGGAGCAGTTATCGTCTGTCCGCTCCGAATATGTCGAGGCTTCTGAGTTAGTGCGGCAAAACACAAAAGAGTCCGCGCTCGTCGGGGTCTCGGTCTCAGTGGTGGATTGGTCATTTCGATTGGCCGGAGAAGGTGAAGCTCGGTAACCCAGTTCAGAATTCTCATCCAAAATCGACAATTTTTCCATTGCTGAAATAGTCGAGTTTGTGGAGTGCTCCTCAGCGCTGCACATCATCATGAAAAGCCTCATTTAGGATTTTGTGGCAGTTTGGTGGGGTCTTGACTCAACTCAGAAGTTCAGGATCACGATGGAAGCACATTAATTTGTCTTATATAAACAGAGAAATTCATGCAATTCCTGAAGGAAAGAAAGACCAAGAAACATTGAAAAAGAAAAGAAAAGAAACATCATGGCTTTTCTTTTGAGCTACAAAAAGCAAAAGGGTTCTTTCACGGGTCGTTTTTGTTGGCAGGAATCTGAATTATTCACTGAAAAAATTCGCAGCAGCAAAGAGCATGGCTAATAAAGCAATGTTTGAACAAATATTATAGAGCTGAAGGAACATGAAATTTGAAAAACTAAGGCAAAGGGTTAACCCAACCAAAAAAAAAGCAACGGTCTGACGTATTCTTTACGTTACCTTTAGTTGCTTCCGCGTTCGAATTTGAACCTGCTGGGTATCACAACTCGCAACTAGCTATTTCAGAACCGTTTTTGAAACAGTTCCCTCCTAAAGCGCACGCACACACTCTCTCTCTCTCTCTGGCTTTTGAAATGCAATCACATGGTTTTGAAATGCATGATCCAATCCGTCTCTTTATATGATCGAAAAACAAATACCCGTCATCAGATATTGCACTTCTCAGAGAAGATTTCCGGAAAGCAGCTGCTGAAACTTGAAAAGCAGCGATTTTCGGAATGTGTTGAACGAGGACAAGAGACGGTGGGAGATGGGTCTCGGTTAAATAGGAGTAGCTCATTACATGATGGTGCAAAGGAACAGCTCAGAGAGTTATTTACAGACAAATTATAAGGTCTCGATCATCTCTCAGACGTGCAATAAGTTGACCGATCAATAACCGACGTAAAAATTACAAATACTGCTGTGGTCGGCGAAGAATAATCTCGTATCTTGCATGTCCATCCCTCATCCAGAGCCAGCCACCATCGGCTTCAACACTCTGCACCTGACAATTGTGGGCAAAAACAATTGTCCATTTCCAATCATTATAAGACAACAAAAACTGGTTTTGTTCAGGCCCGTGATTTGGCGTCCCCACTTTTTAAGATTTTTTCCACCATCTTATTTTTCTGGTTTTTTGCATGGGAAGGTGACCCCATGGGGTGGTTGTTTCTGCACAGGAAAGTGTCTGAAATTGCTCACGTTGCTTTTTGGCATGATCTGATGGAATAGGTGTCGGACTTTAGAAACTTCTAACATTTTATAGAAAATGTCATGCAGGTTAAGTCTCGTCTTAGTTGCTGACATTGCATAAAATAGTGTTATAGGCACCGGATTCCAAGGGTTTTCTGGTGGTCTTGTCATCAACTACTTTTTTTTTTTAGTTGATATCATGAAAATCTTTTACCGGTGTACTAGTGATAAATTTACTAAAAATTAATTTTTTCATCACAAAAAACTTCAAATTGATAAATCCGTGACAAATTTGCTCAAAACTAATTTTTTGACTACCAAAACTCCAAACTATTTCACCTATGATAAATTTACCTCAAACTAATTTTTCGATCATCAAACTGTGACAAATTTACCCTCCGTTAGTTTTCGTCAAATTTGTTGATATGGATGACATATGGTTATGTGGCAAGTATACATGGAAATCCATAGGATTAATAACATAAAAAATTTCAAACTTGTACAATCAATTTGTCATAAGAATATTAATTTGGAGTTTTTCGTGTTATTTACCTTATGGATTTCAAACATGATACCACGTCACCATGTGTCATTTAGGTCAGCAAATTTAACAGTAAAATTTGATGGAAACTAACGTAAAGTAAACATGGGTGTATTGGTTTGGGATAAATTTGTGACAGGTGTATCAGTTTCAGGTTTTTGGCAGTCAAAAAATTAATTTGGAATAAATTCATCACAAATATATCAGTTTGAGATTTTTATAGTATTAACCTCTCTTTTTTTTCCTCGGTCATCAGCTACTTATGTTGGTGTCTAAAGTTGGCATTGTAGCCCCTAACATCTCATTCCTATCAATTCACCCTAATTTGCTAGAATCTGAATAATAACATCCGTTCGGCGTGATTAAATTCATTGAGCATTCCAAAAAGGGTCGAATTCTATTACTTTTTCAGGGAAAGTTGTCCCTCATCGTTCGAGCATCAAAGAAGACGGGGAAAATAAAGATAACGAGTTCATCGAAAAAGGATTGATATAGCAAGTACAGTCGATCCATATGTAATTCATGCAAAGATTCCTACAGGGGAAAATGACTTATCAAACGAAGTGTATCGAACATCTAAGACTTGAAAGAAAATTGGAGGATGAAAATTACGTCGATAACCATTCTATTTTTCTGTTTTTGGGAACAAGTTTGGAATAGAAATCCGTTTGATAACGCAATTTCATTTTACTATTTTTGGAACAAATTTTAATTTCAGAAATAGATTTAGAATAGAAATGAGAAGTAAAAATTTTCAACTTCAGTATCTTTGGAACAAAAATAAAAATAAAAACTTTTCTCATTATCGTCCTCTCTACTTGTCGGCCCCACCGACCACCTCCTGCTTCCCATCACCGGCGGCAGGAGACTGCTAGCCACCCCCTGCCGCAGTCCACCGCTTGCCATCCATCGCCGGTCGCCCGTTTGCGATCTATCGCCGCTGCCCGACGCTGGTCGCCTCCTGTCACCATTCGTCGTTGCCTGCTGTCCACCTCCCACCGCCGCTCGCCTGCAGGCAACCCGGAGAGAAAAATTTTGTGTCGTTATCAAACGAATGCATATTTCGGAAACATAAATTTGGTATCGTTATTAAATACGTATTTTGGCTCAAAAACTCTTCTAGGGAATAGAACTATTTTTGGCCAAAAATTAATTTTTGAAACAAAATAGCTATCATTTGCGATCTTAGATTATTAATCAATACTAAAGAACAATTTTTCATGGTTAAGAGAAATTGAGACTCTCAACTTTTCTTTGGATGAAAAATTAGAGTGAGAAAAGGCCATTCCACTTCTCTTATGAAGGATGATATTTTAAACTTCAAAGGGCTAAAAGAAAGTTGGAGACTCGAGTTGCACGATGGGACTTAAATATGAATTAAGAAGTCAGCTGTGGTCGGGGATTAGCTTATAATGCATGTGATTCTTGAAATTATTGACCAATTTGGCTTAATAAAAAAGGAAACAAGTGACTGTTCGAAATGTGAGACAGTGCTGCTGTTTCGAGATAGGCATCAAAGACGTGCCGCCCATCTCGCAGCCTTTAAGACTCCTGTTCTTGCCTCAGTGCATTAGACGTGTCATGGTTCGAAAGAAACATATATTCAATTAAAGTCAAAAGCTTATTAAACGTTTTGTCTCCCACCACATGCTTGAACCTGACTACGAGGTGGCCGGGATTTTAAATGTTTCTCTGCAGCCCATGCATGACTTTCACAGGCATGTTTTAGAAGAACATTAGGTCTGACTGTAGTTCTATGGCCCATGGAGTGATTAGGAGTCCAGGATAAAGAGAACAAGAAAAGAAAGGGAAAAAATTGCTAGGTCTTATTGCCCATAAAATTTCCTAATGAGATCAAACAGTTATGTTAACGGTGTACCCATCTTGGGATTTTTCAATTTTATGTGCAGATCTAATGCTTAATGTTTGAGGGCTTGGCCCATCTTGTGTCTGCACAGACATTCATTCACTTAGTCTAGATGGATTTGTGTCAAAATGGCACTATGGCGACTAGGATTTTCTCAGCGGATTCTATTACAGACTGATAAATTTCATAGGAAGTACAATTTTATCGTCGGCTTCACTCAATGAAGATTTTATGGTGAACTAGTCGGGATTCGAAACCCTGCTTTGGTTTTTCTCTGAAATCGTCCTCTGAAAGGGTAAGTATATCAGTGCATAATGCAGAGAAATCTGTGAAGCAGAGGAATAGTTCGACGAAAAAAATAGTAAGAATCTGTTGTTGCAATGGAACCCGATTAAAGATTCACGTATGTGGCTGCGAGCCATTATTTTTTTATTTTGGAACTTCTGTGGCTACGCTTGGAAAAGAACTTCCACCAGGAAATCTTCCAGAGACTCGTAATAGACCTGGAAATTGAAGACTTTGGCTCTCTGTCCACGTTCTGGAGGAAGCATTCTCTTGTCTCTCTATGCAGTTCTTTCTGTATAAACAAGACATGATTTATGTTAGACAAATTATATACATCGGCTACAGTAAAATTGAAGACATATTTGAGTTCAAACTATTTCAGATTCATGCATACATTGGCAATGAATTTGAGACCAAGTGTTATTTGCCCTCTGTAGGTGTCGTCTTCAAGAACTACATTGTATGGAGCTGGTTCAACTTCTAATAATCCTCTGTCAAGTCCCTCACTAATAATTCCACCGAGGTAAATTCTGAGTTGCAAAAGGGGGAAAAACTAGATCAAGCTTAATCATAACCAACATCAATTGCAGTTAGTAATGCCTCGGTCTGTGCACACCGGGAAAGACTAAAACACAATAAGGTTACGCAATTTAGATTATATACATGGTTTCTCCAGCAAATGTGCCCTGACCGAAGAGTCCTGACTTTTTTATTCTGATCTTCAAATGGGTGGAATTTGTAAAATCAGATGGTCGAAGCTCAAATGCGAATTTTTCATTCCACCAAGCCTTATCATCTTTACCTTCATAGGCCGAACAAGAAAGAAGAATTCGGTGAACAAAGTAGCATTAGGATTTCATTTAGTGAGGGAAAAAAATTCAGCTGGAATTAAACCTGTTGAATATTTGGTTCTATGCACTTGAGCACCACATTCCGCGACTAGGTAATATGTCGGCTTCCCTACAATAATATTTGCAAATTCATGAAGATGTGAATTTTCCAATACTAGTGAGGCTATGGCAAAAACAAACATAAACTTGTGATGCAAATTGTATTGGAAGAGAGAGAGAGAGAGATACAAATGAGATGTGGGTGCTGAATGCCTTCAGTATTTACAAGAAGCACTTCAAGAATTCCTCCCGTCATGAGTGTGCGAGAGAAAAGAGCATCCAATCATTTTGAGAGAGATTGTTTTTAATTAGTAACAACTCAATCACGATCCCTTTTCTCTGTAATTGAATATCGAGTGTAAGTTACACATACACTGCATTATTATATATTAATCTCTCTCTTTTGCTAACAGACGTCAGTTTAAGTTTCGTGATGAAGATAATAAATGACTATTTTCTCAGGGGTTGAATCATATTCCTATCCAATTTTGATGCCGGCCACCCATGTCAAGTGATGCCTCAATTAGTGACTGGGAAAATGTTTTTCTTTTAACCCCCTTTAGTCTGAGTTATCTACTTATTCATGACTCGTTATCTATATTTTTCAGAACTTGAAATAAGAAGAAACATGTATCACATACCTTTCACTATTCATCAACAGCACATGGATTTTACCAGTTTAGTCCCCAGATATTACAGCATGTGCTAGTGAATGAAAGGGGAAAAAATTGTTGAGTGGCCAAACGGAAGATAACTGTTGCATAACTTCCATTGCAAGTCAGTAACTAAGCAGAAGCTAATCCTTTTTCCTTCTTTTTTCTCTAATAATACTTTTTCGCAATGTGACCATATCACAGTAGTACTCTACGGAAGAAAGCTCTTGGGCAACGACCATATTTGCTGAAACTAATTTCTTGTAGCCTGAGGGCCCAACAGTACTTCCATGCAATTGGGCCTTCAGTCCAAAAGTCCAAAGCCCATTACTATCGATAGAATGAAAGTCCAATCTCCATCACAATGGCCACACTAAGATCATTTTATTCAATAGAAAGTAGTCATGGCCACGATTCGGAATCGGCGGTTCCAGTTTGTGGCCATGTGTGAACTGGAACCCGCCGGTTCGTTTCCGGTTCCAAACCAGAACCCGCCAGTTCGGTTCCGATTCGTAATTTAAAATTTTAAAAAATAAATTATAAAATAAAAAATAATGAATTATAAAAATATGAAATAATGAATTATTCAATATAAATTATAATCAAAATGAAAATTGTAAGGGTGATCGGTTTCCGGTCGGAATCGGGAACCGAACCGGTAAGACCGGTCCTTTAATTTTAGAACTAGGAATCGGACCGACAAACCATAGAACCGGGATCAGGACCATTGGTCCGGTTCGGTTCTAGGTGGTCCAATGGAACCCTTTGGATTTAACTAGCAAAGGATTGTAGTCACAAAAGGCATACAACTTCACATACTCATGACTTGGCTTGGATAAACAACTCCTTTGATAGTCTCTTCATTCCCATTCGATGTGGACTCTTGACATTTACATGAAGACAAGTCAAGAGTCTCACATTGAAGGTTTTTAAGGCAAGCCGAGAGTCCCACATCGAATGGGAATGAAGAGACCATCAAAGGGGTTGTTTATAAAACCCAAGTCAAGCCTTGTAATTAGAGTTCAATACACCCAAGTCAAGCATTGTAATTGGAGATCAATGTACTTACAATGCATGGCAATTAGAGTTCAATTTGTTTTATAAAAAAAACTAATTTGAAACCGGAATCGGGCTCTTAAGCCACATGTCGGTTCCAAACTGCCGGCCCGGTCAACGGGCCAGGCCCAGGTTTGACCGGGCCGAAACCGGCTCATGGCCATGACTAATAGAAAAAAAGAAATGTTTTTCATACACTAATTGTCAAATTTTGGAGGTGAAATCCCCCTCATCTTTTTGTAATTCACTCTCGGGATCACCACAAGAGGTAATAACAGATTCACCCCTTTTAACAAATTACTTTAGTGACTAAAATATCTCAGTTCATTTTTTGTTGATTCAAGTAAATAGATTATTATTATTTTTTTTATAACCCAAGAAACTCTCGCACGGCCGACAGCCGAGGAGTAAACCCTGGGGGCGACACGTGCTAGAGTAAATAGATTATTATCGAAACAAAAGTAAATAAATTATTTCCATCATACTTTCAAGATATTAATAATATTCTCTCAACATGCTTCGAAGTTGCAGTACATTAAATCTAACTCTAAACTGCTGTTGTAGAAGTCAGTTTGGTTATAGGGCAACCAGAAGTTAGCCCCAAAATCTCCACATTGCAAATTCTCCTGGATTGCTACTAGTCAAATAAAGTGTCCAGCTAATCAGGAACTTAAAACTTAAAAGTCTACTGGAGTAGCTGGTTTTCATATGTTCTTTTTTTTTTTTTGGTCGGAAGTTCTTCATATGTTCGAGAGCTTAATAAGTGAAGTTCTTGGAAATAATCAGCTCCAGATGAGAATTAACAGGTTGTAAGTTTGAATTGAAGCAGAATTCAAGTAGTTTCTTAGTATGCATGTTGATGAAGCTCCACCACTACGCAGGAAATAAGACCAGATCTTTTCAAGTTTGGGGATCATTGTAAGGAAAGAATTATGTACTAATCTAGAAAGAAAGCCAATTGGTGCATTTTTTTCTGATTCACGTACACTTCACCTGAGAGACATTGAATGCATGCTTGACAAAAAGGCATTTTTGGCTTTTGGTGGAAACTTTCTCCAGAAGAATCCAAGGCTCAAGGGTCCACTCAACCGGAAATTAACAAAGTCCCACGAGGACTTTAACACCTTCTAGCCAGCCTGTCCCTTGATCCATATGACTGCTGGTTTTCTATTTCCCTTTTTCCCTTGTTTTGGGTTGAAGAAAAGAAACGAAACTTTCATGAGTGACTTGCTTCACATGAACAGCCAATGTCATAGGTCAAACTAAGAAGGTGGCATTTGTTTTTTCAACCGCTTTTGGCTGAGAGCTCTTTTATTAATTGTTCGTATCTCAGTTCGGTTGCCATTTCCCATGTATATATATTTACATGACAACATGTAACAACAGGCGCAAAAATATAGGCTTTTAGCTCCACCAAAATCTAAGGTGTTGATGTCTGTCAGGCGTGTTTTCATGCTGCTTCTCTGAACTCCATCTTGTTGCTTCAGTTGTTCCAGTCAGATTGGTGAACCCTTTCATACTTATGTTTGTTTGGGTCAAATGGAAAGGTAAAACCAAGCCTTAATGTTTTATGTCCTGGAAAAAATGTCTGATTCACAGACTTCCTTGGCGCTTCCAGTTCTAGACATTTCTCAGCCGATTCAGCGTTCCTCTCTGTCTCCAATAGCCGACGCCTGTAAAGAATGGGGTTTTTTCCTCATCGCCAACCACGGGATCGCTAAAGATCTCTACGACAAACTCTATGCTCTCTGCAAGCAATTCTTTAGCCTCCCTCCTGACGAGAAACTCAAGCTTGGTCCATTCTCTTCCGCCAAGACTTACACTCCTCATTTCATAGCCTCTCCTTTCTTCGAAAGCCTCCGAGTGTCCGGGCCAGATTTTCTAGCCTCAGCGCAGAGCTCTGCAAATATTATCCTTGATCAACAGAAACAAGAATTCTGGTAACACCACAATTCTCTTGTCACAGCTCGTTTCTTTGTCTAAGCACTTCGTTTGTATATTTTTTGAGGTTCTTTTTTTTTCCTTCTCTGCAGTGAGGTATTGGAAGAATATGGAAGGAAGATGTCAGATTTGTCGAACAAAATCATAGAAGTCATGTTAATGATCTTGGGAGAAGGTTTCAACAAGAAATATTATGAATCCGATTTCAAGAATTGTCACGGGTACTTGAGAATAAATAACTACTCTCCTCCTGAGAGTCTCGAAAATGAGGTCGAAGGTCTTGGGATGCACGCTGATATGAGCTGTATAACCATCGTGTATCAAGATGACATAGGGGGACTTCAAGTGAGATCAAAAGACGGAAGATGGCTGGATATAAGCCCTCGAGAGGGTATTCTCGTGGTGAACATAGGAGACATGCTGCAAGCTTGGAGTAATGACAAGTTAATTTCATCAGAGCACAGAGTAGTCCTGAAGCAGCCGGCGCAGCGCTTTTCTCTAGCTTTCTTTTGGTCCTTTGAGGATGAGAAAGAGATATTGGCACCTGATGATGTGGTAGGAGAAGGAAATGTGAGGATGTACACGCCTTTTGTGAGCTCGGATTATGTCAAGTTCAGGGAAAGCACGGAGCGTGGGAAGTTCGAGAAAGTTGGCTTCACTGTTAAAGGATTTGCCGGGAGGGATTAAGGGGGTGGCTGAAAAGAATCCGAGTTCTAGTCCTAGCTTGTGCTGATAAACGAATCACCTTGTAGCCTACGGTTTTTTTTCCCTGTTCCAACGAAGCTGTTATATGTGAACTCATATCAAAATACCTCTGTTAAAAGCTGTTCAATAAAATGAGTTACGATTTCTACTTTATTTTTTTGTGAGATTTGTTCTCCTTTCAGGTTCTATACAATCTTTCGATTTGTACATTTCTACATAAACATTTTGACAGAGCCAGAAATCCTTCTGGAATTGAAGTCCTTAGGTAATAATGCTGCATTTCTGCTTTTCCCTTTCCTGCGATTATACAATACTCGAACGTGATCATATTTAGTGTAAGCATTAATTAATGTTTGATTCATAGGTGGATCCAATAACGCGCAGGCACATGCAATTTTCTTAGCTCAGGGTTTAACCAAATTTTGCGCATCAAGAAATGGAGGTCTAATGTATTAAAAGGTACACTTAGCTTTTGTATGGGTCCATGTTCATGTTTCTTTCTTCTCTGATGAAAGTTTTATGTCACCTGGACTTTCTTTAACAATTAATGCATGAAGCTGGCACTGCGCAACTTGTGCATTTTGCGCTGCATTTTGCAATTGAATAATCTCACCAGTTTGCCATGCTGTAGACTAATTATTTGATCTGCAGAGACAGGCAATGGAAATAGGAGAACTGCAAACGGTCATCTCACTTCATGTGCAAGAATACAAGAGTCGGCTTTCTATAAAATAATGGTTCACCCATGTGAGATATGCATAAAGTCAAAACACACATTGTGGAAGATCCTTAATTTTTGCAAGAACTTTTTAGCTGCATGAGTGAATTCCCAAATCGTTGTTCTTGACATTATGACCCAACTAGAAATTTTGCTCCTTTGGGGGAAAGTGCCCAAGTTTGTGCAAAACTATGGACAATTAATATATATTTTGTGTGTATGCGTATGCTTGCGTGCGCACGTGAGAGAGAGAGATGGATGCAATAGTTTATCAAGAGCTTTTGAGCTAACTAATAGAAACACCCCTAAATGGACATGCAGATTGCAGTATATATCCCATGATCGCATATGAACGATTCCAACTTCGAAACCATCCATTCTATCTTTAAGGTCACACCTCTCCTTTCTCAAATAGTGAGATTTACTTGTTGCTTTATTTATTTTTTTTAGGATGGAAGTCTCCTTTTGTTTGTGTCCAGCATAACAAGGAGGAAGAAAAGCACAGATTGCTTGGATCACACAAGATTGCCTTTATTATAAAGTGGCAAAATGAAGATTAGATTGTGGCACTTCTAGTATTAAAAGGATAGCACTATACAGATATGAGGCTCCCCAATTGGACTGCATCTGGGAATCATTCTAAAAGATGAAATTCTCTATCAGCCTTTTATGCAGATTTATTCTCCAAAGAGCAAATCGATAGGTTTCTCAATTTTCATTTCCGAAACTACAAGGACCGAGGTAGATGAACAGTGGTTTTAGTTTCTGTAGGTCATGTGTCATTGGCAATGAAATTTGAATCAGGAACCACTGGCAGAATTACCTCAATACAATAGCAACGTTCTTCATTACTAGTACAAGAAAATTCTTATAAATCCTAAAAGCTGAACATTTAGCAAGAACTGGTTTTGAAAGTAGCCGAACCATACGCTTACAGAAACATAAAGAGATCGCCTACCCACTTGAATAACCGAGCACACAATCAATTATAACTGCACTTCTCAATACTTCCCAGTAATCTTCCAAAGGACTTGTCTGATCATCCCAGCCGGAGATACTGCTGCGCCTCGAAACTGAGATTAAATTCAAGGAAGGGTCATTGTTAGGGTGAAATGTCGAGAACAAACTCATATTTGATTTGCTAATTTTGTCGAAACTGGGGCACTAACCTTAGACTTGAGGGATAATGTGAGAACACCATCTAGTGTAGCTGACTGAATTGAATGAGAATCCAAGTGCAGGTTGTTTACGGCCTCCAGTATATCAAGCAATAAGTACTCCCGATAGGGACATTTCATCTCGATCAATACTTCCTGCTCCTTTACGTTGACTTTGACATCTGTCTGAAGCCCATCTCCTTGAGCATTTCTATCAAGTTCGGCATCGGTTTCATCGATGTCAGAGGCCTTCCTCTTATTTATCCAACGTTTTTTGCAGTTATCAGATGTCTGCTCTATCATGTCTGGCAATTTTTTCCTGGTAAATTTCCCCTCAAAGTCGGTTGAGTCCATGCAAGATTCTAGTTCTTCCACTCTTGCTTCAAGCTCTCTTAGGTACAGAATTGTATCGTCAAGGATGGATGCTTTATCTATCTGCATAAGCATGATCAAGCTGTAAAAATCCTAAAGCCAAGCCCTGGAATCGGGAAGGACATAATGCTGATATTTTCAAATGAAGATGCCATCAATATGATATCCATTCATGGCAAATATATGCTAACAGAGAAAAACTAAAAACATTTCATGAAAAAGTTACCTCCTCTATGGAAGGAATCATGGACCTGAGGACCAGAAACTTTTCGTGTTCTTTTTTCTTGGTAGACAATATGAGGCCAGCGCAAAAATCAACATCTCCCAGCAATGGTTTCGCACCATTCTCTTGCTCAGATTTAAGAGCTTGACCACGGTGCATCAGTGGAACTTTGAACAAAATCTTCTTCAGAGTTTCTTGGTGTGCTCTCGCTTTATGAGTCTCAACCACCCTCCACCTCACAAAGCTGGATTTGCATCCACAGCTGCAGATACACCGTGTCTCAGGCAATTGATCAGGGTTCCTTAGAACAGCAGAAATTGTTCTTCTGTAATGCGAGATGTCATCAGCTCCAAGATCCAGGGAGCTTAATTTTGAGTGGTTGCATTCTTGAAGTTCTTCCAAGTGGGCTTTCTTGCCATTTTCTCGCCTTGGAGATGAAATGTACTTGTCTTGGTTCACAATAGCTTCGGATATACAATCACTGGAATTTATTGAACCTTGAACACCATTACTGAAGTCATCATCAACAAAATGCCAACTTTGAACTTGTGATGCCCCTCCGTTCATACCGTCGACCATAAACGAATCTTCGGTTTGGTAATTGTGTTCACACCCATTTGAACACTCATCAGGAGAGTCCATATCGACTTCTTTCGGGATACTTTCACGTAATTCACTTATGTTCTCCTGGTCAAATTTGATTTCTTGAGCGGGTGAATATAGGTTCTCCAAAACCAACTCATCCACTATGTCACAGTCGACCTTGGCACACATAGGCTCATTATCAGCATCTCCATTGCGTGGTATAGAGGAAGATTTCTCAGAACAAATCGGCTTGGAGAAATCTAGTAAAGAAACTTTGATGTGTTGCAGGAGACTGGGGTCCTCCGGTACCTAAATGCAAGACATTCCATAGAACGAAGAATAAATATAGAATTTATGTCAGCGGTGCACATATAGATCTAGAATATAAGGTAATCCACTCCAGCACCACAACTCACCAGCTCGGTCACACCAAGCTCAATCACGCCTCCAAGATAGGGAAAACATACCACAGTCTGGAAATCACAGCAACAGAACTATGTCATGATGTCAGAAGCAATGGAATCATTCTCGCTGTTAATGTCTACAGAGATTGTGAAATTAATTAGATAGACCAGACCATTCAAGCCTGCTGCTGGAGGTCTTATACTTGAACATACAACAACTTTTTTGTTAAAGAAATATCGAGATCTTTCTTTCTTTTGTGTGTCACTTTAACTGTAGGCGGAATTATATTTTTGCTGTTTAGTAGAACCATGAGAAAGTGTTACATGGTATAATGTAATATTTGGGTACACGTTTTCTTTCCCAAGCTTTTAAATGGTACAACAAGGGCAAAGACTTGACCAAGTGAATCTTTCTCTATTTTTCCCAGGATTTTAAACTTACTCTCTCTGGCAAAAGAACCACTTTTTTTTTAGCCGGAAGGCAAAAGGAACAAGTTGAAGTGCAAGCAATCGACAAGAACATCAAACTAGTTTGTTTCTTCAAGTAAATGGAAGTAATTCAAGTGCAAGCATTTCACAGTCTAGAGTCTTTTACACGCGATGCACATGCACACAAGGTGCACACACCATAGAATAAGCCCGTGAAGTTGTGAAAGCAAGGCGTGAAATTGTGCGAGAGAGAGAGAGAGAGAGAGGGGGAGAGAGGTACCTGAATAGATGCACTCTGTGCATTAATTGAACCCAGTCCAAAGAAAATTGACACAGAAAACACAGAATTAGTTCTCGCTAGGCAAACCGTGTATCTTTACTAGAGCACCAGTTGAAATAAAGGCAATTGCAAAACAAGTTTAAGGCTTTTAAGCCCCTAAATCCCAACCTTTGCAAGTAGTGAGCGAGAAAACACTTTGCTATCTGCATATTGAGCATTACATAGCCAGATTGTTTGGCCATCCGCTAGCGCTCTTCCCGGAAGACTACACATGTTAAAATTATCATGTCAATATGGCACGAAAAGAAGCAAAAAATCACTAATAAAAAGTATAGAGGAGAGGAAACTAACCCTTCGCCAGGATTGAATACAAAGGACATGCAAACCAAGTAATACCACTCTTCATCTGTGAGATCCTCTGGAGATAATGCAGCAGAGGGCCGCTTGTTTTGTGCATCAGTTTCCCCTTCAAGTAGGGACTCGTAAAGATCTCTCAATTGCTCACTCCTCTGTAAGCCAATCTTATCAGGTTTAAGCTCCACGGCTTGGACTGTCTTCCTGGTCTTGATGTCACCATTGTAGTAGCCATCACCCCATTGTAGTACACTTTATTAAAGATAAGATAACAAATGAGAGGAATGAACTATTAACCAAGTTCAAAAGCAATTCTACTGTATTGTACAAGAAACAAAGAAGGCGTAACATGTATGAAACTCTTAGGAGTCCTGGATAAGCAATGTTTCATCTGAGAATGCCAAAGCAAAACAGATATTATTCCAAGATGAGAAATTTTCTGTGACAGCAACTTTGAAAAATATATATGTTGCAAGAGTTTTAGTATAAAGGTTTCTTCTTTTTCACTTCAGGACATCTCTCTAATTTGGGAGGAGAAGGTAGAACATGGATTTGAAGCAACCGCTGACCTCTCATATTTAACAGAAAGGAGATATTCGACATTCCACAGAAAACTGTTTTCAAAAGTAGAATACATTTAAGGCATACTCAAAAAAGAGCCAATTTTCTTTCTAAGCTCTAAAAGCTACTTTTGATTACTTTCACACAGACAAATTTCAACTGCAGCTCCATTTTTCTTCGAAGACGAGGATTCCTCTGGAAGGACAACTTTGGCTTCAATGAGAGCTAAATTCAAGTGCATCTGGGGAATGAGGACACTGTTCGGTGTTCACTCTACTCCATATGACCAAACCAGATTAAACTCTCTCCTTTACTAAACAAACCAAGCAGAATCAAGAATCCTGACACTCATGACCTTAAAGACAAATGCTAAAACCGAGCTTTTGAGCAAGTATGAAGCTGCTTTTGTAGCATGCAGAAAAAGCCACATTAAACCAGAAAAACAATCAATCATCCCTGAAAATGGCAGCTTAAAATATCATCACCAGACATTTAAAGCACCATACCGAGTATGGATCGATCAACTGCATTAAGAAACCTGACTTTGACCAGGACATTTTCCCAATTTAAGAAAGATTAACCCCCTTTAAGAAGAACCACAAAATTCAAAGCGACTCTGAAAGAGGAAAACTTGGGAGATCTAGTAAGCGACACAGATTGACAACGAGAAACACATCACACACCCTTGTTTTGTAGCTGATAGTGACCAGAAAATTGCGTAGCTCCATTGGATACTCCTCACAGCCACGGCAAGCTGCTTTCTCAGGTTTGCTGGTACACCTTCATTGCCTTCTACGCCAGTAGCCATTTGAACAGCTTTCTTTTTACGTTTGCTCTAAAGTTTAAATTGCACAGTCACAAGATTTAAGAACCCATGTGTGATAAAAGAAGAAATGGGTTCTCTTCTTTGGGCAGAAATCTTGAGTCTTTTACAGCCCTTTTAACTCTCTCAGCTCAGAAGATGTCGAGAAAGGACTCAGAAAAGGTAGCTACTGTTTTCTGTCACTTGTAATTCTATTGAGCAAGATTCGGTTGGACTCTATTAAATTGGATTCCATGGACAAGAGAAAAGGAAAGAAACTATAAACAATGAATGCTGAAGAGACCCCAACTGAACTGAGGATTTGACAAGAATATGAAGGACAGAACTGTTCCTTTCCATAATAATTTCCAGAGAGTTAAACAGTGATGACCTCTTTTTTTCTTTTTTGTATTTTATCGTATCATTAAGAAACAGACAGGACTCATTCAATAGGGAGTTATTATAATCAAACTAGCGATTAACAAACTTCTAAAGTAGTCAAATTTACTGTTTGTGCTGCCCTTTTATTATCCGAATTTTTGTACGTGCTGATAAAAAGAGACTGCAATCATTTGAAGTGGTGGGGATCACATTTTCAGGCAACCAAAAATTAAAAAAAAAAAAAAAAAATCAAATTCGGGAGACAAAATCTACGTGACACATACATACATATTACGTAGAGATGACGTGCTATTTGTAGCGTATGTTATGCCTTTTCTCCTCCTTCTCCTTCTTTTTTTTCTTTTCTTTGTGCTGATGCATGCATCTTCATAAAAGCACCAATCTTGCAAGTAGACCCTGCTGAGGAAACCAAGACAAGAAGGTGGGTTTTGAATTAAGAGAGAGAGAGAGGAGAGAGAGAGAGAGATATGTCACGGCAAAAGGATAAAAAAGTAAAAGGAAAAAAGGAGGAGGGCCCATTTTTGAAAGGTAGCAACATTGACATACATTATTGTAATAACTTTTCTTGTTTGGGTCTTCTTAAAAGCTGATGTCTCTGCACACACAAGGAGGCATGTGGTCTTCCCCCATCTCCCAGTCACATTCACAAAACCCAGAAGGCAAGAAGCATAAAGAAGTAAAAAGCTGAACCTCTCATCCTCCATTGAAAACTTGTTCCGGGTGGATTGAACAATCTGAATCGAGCTCAAAGGGCTGTATTTGGACACTCAGCACTCGACATTTTAATTTCGATACCATAAAACGTGCGCCAGATTAACATATCGGCGCAAAAGAGTCGGGTGCTTAGAAATCCACGAAGAACCAGCATAAAGAAATTGGCGAGAGAGATGACGACAGACCAAGCAAAGAACTCACCTGAGCCATGTGTGACATCCTTGGACTAATTTATTAAGACATTGTCCATTCTGACTCGTCTTATATCGAACCACCAAACCTCACGATTTTGTCCTTTGACGTATAGATGATCATTTTCTCATAAGGTCACTTATCTTGAGAGTACTGCTTCCATCTTAGCACGCTTAATTTTGAAGTTCCAAAGTTAAGCATTGCCCTTACGTAAAAAATCGCCTCCACGAGTTAATTCTAATTTTTACATATATATCTCAA
This sequence comes from Syzygium grande, assembly GCA_024733475.1. Taxonomy (NCBI): domain Eukaryota; kingdom Viridiplantae; phylum Streptophyta; class Magnoliopsida; order Myrtales; family Myrtaceae; genus Syzygium; species Syzygium grande. Next base: position 5,951,168 of record JAMXDD010000002.1, on the reverse strand, counting down.
AATTGCTTTCTCCCCGTTTAGTGCATAATTTGGTTTATTCCTACTTTTTTCGCTATCCTAAAAATATGTCAAAAACTGCTCCTTGTGCAGATTCTCTAGCCCTGGTGACCACTTCGCACCCTCTTAGGACCGAATTGTTACATCGTGTCCCTCTAACTGCTCGGTGTTTGACGTGGTCTTTCTTGTTGGACAGATACTATAGATTATGAAATTTTCATGCAGAAATCTCACGCCTCGCTTCTTGAATTATGTTTTGTAGTAAGTTCTTTAGTCTTGCCTCTCCTTCAAGGGTTCTCTTCTCCATCCATGCTTCGAGCCGGAAGGCTAGCTCTACCACAGATGCTGCGAACACACCATGAGGGGAGCGAAAGCCCGGGGCAAGATGACGAGCGGCAATGAGTTGTTCATGGTACACGCAGCTTTGTGTCGGCACAAAACTGGGGCTTGTCTTTGTCTTTTACCTTGTTTGGAAGCGGGTGATTTCCATCTCCCCGATGCATCATTCACACTGATTCTGACTGTTGCTCACTTGTCCCCTCCTCCATCAATTTAGTCACACGTCACGTGACCAAAAATTTCTGCATACAAATCAATAATATCTGATTCAATTCTCGATGCGTAGCTTCAATTATAAGCGGTCCCAAACACGGCCACATCATTATTTCGTTCATCGTGGAGAATCATATGGAGGAGTCGTGACTGGTCTTGTCGTTTTCTGTGCAAATATTCAGAATTAGACAGAGGCCTCGAATTCGAATCCTGCCTTCGAAGTTGATCATGGCGTGTCACGCTGGAAAACCAATCGCATGGAGAAGAGAAAATGAACAGCTGACGCTATCATGAGAATGGCTTTGGACCCAAATTTCATATACATATTCATACTTATTGGACATCAAACTTTCAGATGTGTATTGTATCAAAATAGGAGTATTTATATTCCAAATACTTAATTCGACCTGCTTAGTATATAATATTACGACAGTTCCTACTGGTCGAATTGGATCTATCTACCGACAAAGGGTGGGGGACCAAGGTTAAAAGAAAGTCTTGCTAATATATGCATGAACTAATGTAGCCGTGTAAGCTGTAGTTTTCCCTACTTTTGGTAGGATTTTCTTGGGTTTGGAGAGCTCTGTGACTCTTATCAAACCGTTCTTGCAACCTGCGCTTGCTTGGTATCATTTCTCCCACATGCTCTACACATATGAAAACCCTGGCAAATCATACGACGACTTTCAAATGTTCTCAAAACCGTTAGAGAACGGCGCATCGTGCTCTTGCAATCTGATATACAGATCGACGTCGATCCAAGAAAGAAACAGTGAGAGCCATCGCCGTCTCCATCTTACTCCATAGTATCTTCATCTACATGATGGGATGACTCTGGCGATTAAAATAGTTCATGCTTCTCTGTACTCGGCGAATTTCTGATCCATGTCCATCGGCGAATATCGAACATCCACGAATATTACTTATAGATATGTACATGCAGACAGTGAACTCTTGCTGATAAGAAATTGGGCACTTGCAAAGCTTTTGTTGGGTAGTCTGAACAGTTGTTTTGCTCGTTGTAGTTTCCTCTCGGACAGATAGAATAAGACGAGGGAAAGCTACAAGGGGAAGCAGGGAGATCCGGCCAACAAAATCACGTGGCTAGATCAAGAAGCGATTGATGAAATTCGGAATCCATGCGTTTGTCCTCCCCACCCCCAAAAAAAAAAAAAAACACATGTTCTCTCCCAAATGGAGCCCGTGACTACTGCACAAGGTCAAGAATGATTGGTTCACGTTTGCTTTTTCTCCTTTTAATAGCAAGGAAACAGCATGAGTTACACGGTAAAGTTTGTATTATGTGTTGTTGGGTTCTACGCACTAATTAAGTTTTATCTTTGAATGTTATTTACCTCGTTGAGACATGCGCGAGTCAGGCGATTGACAAAGCAAGCAAGTCACGAAAATGTAGGGTTTATCGACAGTGCAACTACGATCAGCACGTCTCGCCGGTTTACCGGGACAATCAAATAGGAACGAAACTACATTTATGTGTTTCGTCACCTCGCGATGAACTAGCACCCCAGACATACTTATTAAGCAGTCGGTAATGTTTAGATAGATGATACTCGAATAAAAAACATCATAAGTGCCATAACTTTCGTACGATGCTTATTTTAATATCATAACTTTTTTCTTCTATCACTTGAGTATCAAAACTCAAGCAAAAAAAAAAAAAAATCGTTCGCTTGAGTTCTGTGACTTTCAATCGATTACTTTAAGTGTCTTAAAAAAAAAAAACACATTCATCCAAGTGTCGAAAACCCGACGTGGCACGGCAATTGTGGTAAGCATTTTTAAAAAGTTACAACAGTAAAGTGATCGGTTAAATAGTTATATAGCACATTAGCATTCAAATGGTCGGGAAAAAAAAATCATGACACTCGAGTGAGCGCCGCTGGCACGAAAGTTACGATGACTTACGGCGGCCTATTCCCAATAACCCGAGCAGCCCATATTTTTCTTACGATAAAAAAAAAAATACCCCACTTCTATGAGACGACGCCACACTTTGGGCAGGTCCATAATTACTCACATCATCTCCACGATCGAGGAGTGCAAAATAGAAGAAAAGAAAAATATACGATTCTTGTCATTACCAAGGGAGCTGCCGGGAATGATCATGAAAACAACGTGACCGCTGTAAAGGACGTCGGCCATACATCTTCCGAGACATCCGACTGCTCGGACCCCCCGCCCCCAATTTTCCATCGTTGTTCTCTGCCACGCGCGCAGACGAAATCGTATATTAATCGTGCGTGGGGGGGTGCAGGGGCTGTAATGAATGGGGCGGGGGCATTTATGGGGATGAGGACAAACCCCGCGCTCCGGAATAAATAATTAATGAGCGCGGAAGGGGCTTTCTTTCCCGCGGTCGGGGGTCGATACGGACGGTCGTTTCTCCGGCCGGGGATCCTCCTCATTCGTTGACCCCTCGGGACGATCCGTCTATTGGTGCGCGCGCGAGCTGGTCGGGATGCTCGAGCTCGGCTAGGAATCATAAGGTGGGTTCGCGTCCCTCCTTGCCCACTACCCCGCCCAAAAGGAGAATGATCTTTCCCTGTGGGAGCAGGGAAATCGTAGCCCGAGATAGCAGATCCATGGCTATAGAGCTTAGTGCGGGTCTTTTGTCGAAATTTAATGGCCTTCTGTTTTTCTTTAGATTTAGTGTTTCTCGATAAGGGCTGCAAAATGAAATATAACATGCCTCGGCATATTATTTTTTTTTCTCTTTCGCTTTACGCTCAGCAGCTCTTCCTCAGCCAGGCTTGGTCGAAATAGCAGAGCAAGTCAAAATAGCAATGACGTGGCAAAAACGAGCTCCTCGCCGTTAGTATGTTTACCCGCGGCGACCGTTGCCTCTCGAGAGAATCGATAACCGCACCTCCGATGCACTCGCTAGTACTAGTGGCCTTAAGCTGTACTTAAAAAAGTGGCTCTTAGGCTTCAAGAGTGAGGACTGGTTCTTAGCCACCGGGGACCGGCCTCCTAAACGCTTTTGCTTAAGGCGCTATTGGACAATGCTTTTTAAATTCGAAATCTAACAAAATGAGCCCACGAGATTCTCGCGCAAGAGAGATGGTGAAAATATTTTTCGAGATATTTTATTATAAGTCGACAAAGAATACGACCGACGAAAATGAGGTCTATCGAATAAAAGAATTCAAATTTAGAAAACGTGAATAGGTACTTAATACATGTCTAATGGTGGCTCTACAAGATTGTGCATTTATGTGCTTACGTCGTCTGTCCCAATATTCATGTTCTCTTCACACCGGGAATATCAACATTGAACGCAGGAGGAGTTGGCGCGTGGGGTTGTTTTGTCTGCGTAGCACGTTCGATTAAGACAAAAACAAAAACACGGAGATTTATTTCGAATGATACCGACATATGTGTGGGCCTGGAGATCTCTAGATGGTCCGATCTGAAGCTAAGCAACGTCCATTCTCTTCCTGTTCCGTTTAGAAATATCGAGTGTGGCAACAAATTTGGCCCAGAAGATCCAACCAAAGGCCCAGCAAACCCAATAAACGTCCGACCCACCATCCTGCGATGAATGAGGTGAATTCCCGACATGTTTTGGTCATCCTTTGTGTGAATGCTTCGCACCGAACATTCATGGCATAAGATGGCCAGATGGGGATAGTTCTTTTCGGGCCAAAAAGACGAGGAGGTTGATGTGTTACCAGTAAAGAGAAGAGAGGAGCCGATGAGAGTCCGACTGAGAGATGTTATGAGATCTGAAGAACTGCAAAAGGAGAGGAAACACGTAATGCACTTGCCGCCTGCACAATATCTTCCAATTTGAACTGCTCGACAAGTCAAATTCTGTTTGCGGTGCTAGTTAACCCGTACTTGAAATGCAGCAAAGGGCGATGAGTCGAAAAATTATAACAACAGAAAAGAAAAGCTTCTACTCACTGGTAACGATTTGTAGAAAAGCAGACCATTAAAGCTATAATCACAACCCAAGAGAGGAATTGACACATCGACTCTAGCTGTACAAAACAGCGCTGCTGCGAAATCAATGAGCTAGCTACTACTTCAGCTGTTTGATGATCCCTTTCGGTTAAATGCGGAGTGGATGCGAATGGTGCTGTGCTCCTGCGTGCTCAAATTGTCGATCGACGAAATACAGTCTTTCATTCTCTTCAAGAGAATGGGCACCATGGAGGCATTCGCTGCTGTTTTCTCTTTAAGCAATTGGACCTTCTTTGATATCTCTGCGTCTCTTTCGACCGCTACTGACATTTCTCCTGCACCTATAAAATTCTCGGATCAGTGCTAACGTTGGTTGAAGTAATGCGAGCAAGATACTGGTACAACACAAGGTGATGCAGCATGGAGCATGCCAAAACATTGAACAGAAAATTTAAAAACAGTTGGCTCATTGAGCATCCTCAAGCATTGCACTGACAATAACAAAATCGTATAGCAGTTTGCTCCACGAATATATTGTTACTTTGTGAGACAATCACTGAGTCAGGTGTAGAATTTTAGTCAGTTCATGCTAAATTGCCAATTATCGACAAGTTAAGAAGTATTACTCCAAAACCTAATGTCTCCATGGATGACTTCCGCCCAACAGCAAATAATTTGATTTACCGAGCATGCTTTCAGGTACTCTTTTGTTACTCATCCATCACATCCCCTATTCTCTAGATTACAGAACGAGACGACATTAACACTGAACCAACGCTGACCAACGAAGAACATTCAGGTCACCATCCCACCTTTCTCCCCTTCATACCACCAAAAAGCTCATACTAGACTTGATTGCTGTTGTTGCCACCCCAAGCAAAGTCAACTAAACGAGGAAAATAAACAAATGCTAGGCCTAACCCATGATTCTACTGGCAAGGAATCACATCTCACCCGAGGCTTCAGCATCATGACAGGCGAGAGAAAAAGGTTTTCCATGCCCCTCCGAAGCCATAAATAACTCACACATCCTAATGTTCGACACCAGAGATCATCTTCCTCGTACATATTCTACATCCACAACTAGCACACAACGTAAAACAGCCCGCATCGCATATGACGTTCGGCCTCCTCTACATGCTTTACACCTGGTGAATTACCAACATAACAACGAGCAAAACTCAACAGCAACAATAACAATCAGCAATGCCTACTCAAACTCCACCAAAAAAAAAAAAAAACTTGCCCAGCATCACAAAAACCGGGAGCATCTTTGTTTAGACAGCATTTTTCCAAGTTTTAACCCAATATAATCAAAGCATGCATTTTTCAAGTCTCCCCCCCCACCACGTACATCTCCTCCTTCTCATGCATTTCTCTGGGACTGTACTACAATACAATCACAGCCTGCTCGGGCTCAATCCCAATCAAAGTCGCATAGTGTCCCGAGAGAAGACAGACACCCAGAATCGAAGCGCGCTTAACATACCTTGGTCGGAATCCCCTGAGGTTCCGGGCCGGGAACCGGCGGAGTCGAATCTCTCGGCGGACTTGAGCAACTCGAGGGCCTGCTTGAGCTGGTCGGGGAGAGCCGTGCGGTAATGGAGGATCTTCTCGGCCATCTGCGACACGTCCGACTCCAGCCTCTCAATTTCCTCCGCCGATTCGTGCCCTACTTCGGCGTCCTCGGGGATTTCGGCGGACGCGGGAGCTTCCAGGGTTCGGAAGGTGCTCATCGCCATGGGATCGAAGGAATCGGTGATGTTGGTGTTCTTGAGCTTCTGAATCTTTGATCGAAGCTTTGAAAGTTTGAAACTTTGGAACGGAACATTGGCGGCACTCCTCACTGGTTTCAGTGCTGAAGAGATCGGGGCTAGTCTCGGGTCGGGTCGGATCGGGTCTTTTTTGGGCTTGCGTTTTTCCACTGTTTGGAACTCGATCGAGCTTAATTAAAGATTCGAATTTCCTTTTTTTTTTTGTTAAGGAAAAAAATATATTCAGAATTCCTACTCCAACTCTATTTAAAATAAACCAAGATGATTGCAATCAGTAAGCTCGTGCTCAAGCTCTAATTCATGCTTAATAAAGTCAAATATTGTCCCTTGAATATTTATAAGATACATTATGTACTTTTAAGGATTTATGTATCTGCTTTAAAGATATAGAATAAAAATTCAATTTAGAATCATGAGCTTGAGCCTCTCAAGTTGATTATTAACGAACTCTAGTTAATTATTCGAAATGCAAATATATTGATTAATTGTTCACACTCTACCTAAATTTACCAACTTCGTATTACACATTTACCAAATCTAACCTTACTTACCACCGTGGTGTTTGACTCAATGATTTAGAATCTAGTTCGCTAGTCAAAAGTCACATACTCGATTTAGGCTTACCATGGTCTTATTCTCCTCATTCGATATTTTGCAGGTTGGTTAACCATTTTTATTTTGATTTTTGCTAGATAAACAACATAACAAACCACTTAACCACAGCAAGAGGATTATAAAATAACTAATGCCAGAAATTGCAAAATTTGGTGGCTTTTGTTATTGCTCATGAATTTTCCCATCAAAATGAGAAAAATTTACATATTGAAATACATAAAAAATATTTTTCTTCTAGACTTTAAATAACTTTAGATTCTGATATAAAACGACAAATCTTTGAAAGCAAAACCACTCCAGAAATTGGTCTGTTTGTGTTTCTTCCCTTGTGCTCTCCATTCACTCCTACTTCTGTGGGTTCGTCTCTCTCTCCCCTCTTCGTTCTTCATCGTGATGAAGAAAAGTTGAAGACCCAGATTCTTGGACTTGTCTCTGAAGACGCAATGGTTGGAGGTCGGTTCATTCGCTTCCCAAAGTGCTTGCCTTTTTCCCTTTTGGACCCTTTTCTTATCCGTTGAGCTTCTGCTTTTCTGAGTTTCTCGGGGTGCATTTCCTCTCTTGTTGACGACGCGATGATGATGCATAGTAGACAGAGGATGGGTCGCTCTTGACGTTCTTTTCTGGGGTAGAGATGTTAGTGTACTCACGCACGTATGCTGTTTGATAGAATGCCCGGTAGACAATCGTGAACAAATTATGTTAGCCGTGTGGTGTTCTGCCAAAGCTGCTTACTTGGACATTTTTCCAAAGCTAAAAGCGCCTGTGCTCGACAATTATAGTAGACCGAGGGATGGGTCACTCTTGATGTTTTTCTGTGGTAGAGAGGTGAGTGTACTTACGGACGTATGCTGTTTGATAGAATGCCCGGCAAACAATCACGAACAATTATGTTAGCCATGTGATGGTTTGCCAAAGCTGCTTAGTTGGACATCTTTTCAAAGTTAAAAGCGCCTGAGCTCGAAAGCTGCGTAAGGTGAAAGAGGAGCTGCGAGTGAGCTCAGAGGACCACCGTCCTTAATTACTTATGGATTTGATGTTTTGGACAGATTCCGAGAAAGACCCACGTGTTAGTTTGTGAACTAGGCTTGTGTGTTTGATAAATGATTACCCATGATGATGAGTTTAAATGCCGAGTTAATGTCTCTAACGTGGTCTCCATCTTTTAGAAGGATGGGCAGTTGGATTGCTCAACTATGTGGGGCTGCTTTGTTTGCAATTTGGAAAACCAATATAATGTCACCAGGCAGGAGAACCATGCTTTTGTATGATTTCCGAAACAAATTGCCTTGGCACGTGTCTATGCACACATTTGCAAATTTGCCTATCATACAAATTGGAAAAATGAAAAAAGAAACTTAGGTTAGGTATTGCACATTACAATGTATAGCTTTTGCTTGCATTCTCACATAGTTTTTCTTCGATCAGTTAGGAAAATTTGCTTAGTGAAAGCTAGCAAAATGTTTTGGTTACTTAATAATCCCACATATAACCAAGCATCCTCGTGGCTTAGCTCTTTCAGTTCTATTTGTTTTTATTATTGTCAAATTTTTTGGAAACATGTTAGCAACTACTCTTTCCACTGTTTGGATCGGTGAGTCTCCTTAATACTGCACTAATACCATAACAACTTAATCTAGCACTTCAGCAGTGTCATGCTATCTTATACTGGTTTGTTTTGGCTTAAATCAGGTTATGTCATGGGTGGTGGTTTATCCGAGTTGGTCCATATCTGAGCCTAATTTACCTGAAGCTTTGATATTTGCATACAGCTTCTTTGGAAAAGTCCAACAAAGAAGACACTCCTTTATGACACTAAGTTAACTTTATTACCCTAGACTGCCTCTAAATTTTGCCTTTCTCATCTCAGTATATTCTGAGGAAGAAAAATAAAATGCAGTTCTTAGAACTTTCTTTTCCTAACCCTCTCACCCCATCCCATTCACCACCTTCTGCTCATTTCTCAACTTTTATTTTACCGTCGCATCAACCCATCAAACCTGGTTACAACTCAGGGTCAGTTCCTAGATTGTACACATCATTCGGAAAGTTCTCTAGGCCACTCGTTAGTTTGGGAAAAAGCAGCCGTTCAGTTAGAGTTCGTTGTGGAATGATAGAACATGATGACAGTTTTTACATGAGGAGGTGTGTGGAGCTTGCAAGGACAGCGATTGGCTGTACAAGTCCCAATCCTTTGGTGGGATGTGTAATTGTCAAGGATGGGAAGATCGTCGGTGAAGGATTCCATCCTAAAGCTGGTCAGCCTCATGCTGAGGTCAGTTACATTAGCTCATGTTAAGGTTTCACCCTCTATCTTTAGTTGCTTAATAACTAGGTGATAAAACACTCACTTTTCCTCCTTCTGGAGGACATTGCATTGTATTTTGGTTGGTTTCTTCCACTGGCTGGAGAAGATGGTGTGGGGCAATGCCACTGTGACCACTAGGCTCAGAGCTTCAACCCCCAACCTTCCAAGTAGATGACAGTAATGCAGGGCAGTCCCCCTTGGGCCGGAGTTTAGCTCTCCCGTGACTTCACCCAGGTCACAGCTGAGGAACTTGAGATATTAATGCTGCTTGTTCACATCTTAATCGATGATGAGCATTCTCTGTTGCTGTTCTAAAGTTGAACAGTGACGGGTTCCAGGTTGCCAGCTAGTATTGATAAGAAACTTAAATAATTCCCTGCAGAATATCCTTGTATCTTTTCCTAGTACTCTATGGAATAACGAAAATTGTGAATCCATGATTTAGGTTATGAAATTTCAAAGTCTATCTTCTTGTCTTATAAACTAGTTGCATCACAACACCCACGTGCAGGTGTTTGCTTTGAGAGATGCTGGTGATTTGGCAGAGAATGCAACTGCTTACGTGAGCTTGGAACCATGTAACCATTTTGGAAGGACTCCACCATGCACAGAAGCGCTGATCAAAGCCAGAGTAAGAAAGGTGGTAGTTGGGATGGTAGATCCTAATCCACTTGTGGCTTCAAAAGGCATTGATAGATTAAGAGCTGCAGGGATCGAGGTGACCGTTGGGGTGGAGGAAGCGCTATGCAAGAATCTCAATGAGGCCTTTATACATCTGATGCTCACTGGAAAGCCTCTTCTTGCTCTCAGGTGGTTGCTTCAGTAATTATAGATCTTTGTTGATGTATGTCATCAGAATTGAAGATGCACCAATTCACGTGCGCAGGGGAGAATGTGTCTTTAATCTATACTGGAACTGAACTGTTTGAATCAAGCAGCTGAAATAGTTTCGAGTGCACAGGTTGATTTGACTAAATACCCTTTGTATAACTTTTAGGTACTCCATCTCCCTTAACGGTCAAGTCTCAGATCATCTTGGTGAAGGAGCCACTGACTCTGGTGGGTACTACTCCAAGTTACTGCAGGAATATGATGCAGTCATGCTCTCTTCAACCTCATTATCTGATAAATTGTCACTTCCCACTTCCCAAGAACCTGGTGCTAATCAACCTCTTCGGATAGTAATAGCAAGAAGTTCCAATGCCAAGCTCGAAGTCCCGGGTCTCACTGCAGGAGTTAATTCCAAGCTTATAATCTTCACAGACAAAGAGAGTGGTCTGGAATCAAAAGCATCACTCGAAGGAGTCAAGACAGTTATTTTCGATCGGATAAATATGAATGCCATCTTGGACTATTGTAAACATCAAGGTCTGTGCAGTGTGTTGTTAGACTTCGCAGGAAATGCATATGACTTCGAAGAGCTTGTCAAGGAGAGCGTCGAGCAGAATATGCTGCAGAAGATTTTGGTCGAAGTATTGCCTCTATGGTGTGAAGGAAATGACAGAAATGCACGTTTCCCATTGAACACGGCAGAAGTACGCAGAATGACGAACTTGCAACCCAAGATCTACCATAAGAGCATCATATTAGAGGGTCATCTTTAGCAGAAGAATCTTGATCAAGGCAATTTTTTTTTTTTGGCCTGTAACCTTGTGCGAGATGCTGTGCATTGAAATAAACGGTGATATTTACTTCACTCCTGAGAGTTATTATGTATCTGGCTCTATCAATGTATCTGAAAAGTAAAATTCGGAAATGGATTTTTATGACGGGTTTTTTTATAAGATAGATGAGGAGACATTTATCTGACTTTTATAGATGCCAGGGAGCTCTTCCATGATCTGGAAATGCTTTGAATTTTTCCCAATCTTCAACCATACGGCTAACAAGATTACAGTTATTTGCTCATAAATTGTCTAACAACGAACTCTGGACCAAAAAAGAAGAATGACACAGGAAGGTTCCACCACAGACGGCAGCACGTTCCATATGGAGCTCAAACCACTGCCATGCCACTCACTTTTCCTACTTAAAGATTCAAATGCATGTAAAATCAAAATGCTCATTCCTGGGCTATGACTACTTGAGTAAATGCTTGAGAAAGATTAGCAATAGCACAAAAGCGCATAGCGCACACAGTAAAAAAAATCTATGTTAATTCATCCAGAGTGGAAAATGGGATGGCACAAGTCGAAGAAACTCAATTAAAAAACTTCTGTCAAATTCCATACCCAAGGTTTCTTACATTCGCATAACTGAACTAGTCTCCCATGGTATATACATCAGATTTACCACAGAACATACAAAAACTGTGACATCATGCTCAAACTGTAGTAAAGCCTGAGCAGCTCCAAGAGTCAAGATGCCAACAGGATCATGGTTGTTCTTTTGGCGAATCCCTGGAGCCCCCCAAGTTCCCCAAGTGGCTCTCTCGAGGTTTCTCGCTCGATCCAAAAACAAAACCTTTAACGCGATTCTCGGCTGATAATATTGCCTTCTTAATCTGGGAATGAAGACATCTTGGATCAATGACCACCATGTAATCAAGGACAAACGAAATCAACAATTTCTATGTCAAAGCACAACAAGCAGAAGAAGGGTATCCAATACCGCCTCATACCCATTAAAAGCTTTCGCTTGAGGATACATACTATGCGTTTTAATCCAATTGCGGTACAGCAGCGAAAGCCATAACTTTCGGACAGGCAACATTAAAGAAACAACAAAGATTTGCTTGAGATAGATAAACTATAAAGTCAGCACATTGTTGTGCATCAAAACTTCCCAGCAATGAGCTTCTGCTTCAGACAAAACACGAATCAGAATTCATGTTGCGAGAAATACAAACGGACAGCGCCACATGTCCAACTGAGAGAAAACATCTAATCTCCAAAGACATTCATCCCGGTCACCTCAAACACAAGAAACAGCAGCCCGATGACAACGCTACGCGCGCATAAATCAATCAACCAGCGTAATGGATCAAATAGTCATAGTGTCCGATCCTAGCTAGTAATTCAACTTTGTGCACCAGAAATTCCCCAAAATCATTCATGTCCCATCACAATTTCAGAAATTTTATAAAACTCTTCGCAAAGTCGGCAACTTTCACATCCCACTCTTCTTCGGCACCCAACAAAAGAACAAATTTCATGGAAGAAGGAAACAAAACCCAAAAAAAGAGAGAGAGAGAGAGATTAAGAAGACGAGAAGAAGAAGAAGGGACTGACGGGATCGAGAGCATTAGGTTCGGGGCCATAGTCAGCAGTCAAGAGGAAATAGGAGGCGGTGATGGTGGCCACCATGGTTGTCCTCCTCACGAGCTTGTCCGTCCTGCGGTTCATCGTCGTCGTCCTGAAACCGCCCGCTCCGTGAACTGCGAAGAAGAGGAGAAGCGACAGCGAGCAGAGGGGACACAAGCAGAAGGAAGAAGAAGGTGTTGGAAGATGAATGGAATGATTTTAGACTATAAGAAAGTATATTGATTTTAAATTGCTAGTAGATTTTTTTTGTATCGCCCTCTAAGTTTGTGAACATTGATTTATTAAGTCATAAGTGCAAAATGTATATTTTATTGCAAGATAACCAATCTTGACTAGGGATTTAAGTTTGTGTTTAAATAGAGCTGTCAAAATGGGTCAGAGACTCTTATTTTAACTTAAAATTATGAAAATGGATCATAGATAAAACCATTTAAAATTAAGATATAAGTCATAAATGGATTCTAAGTTAAAAAACTCACAATAAATGGGTTTGAATGGGTTTTAAAATGAACCCATTTAACCCACTTAGCAGTGTTAAAAAAAGGCTACGAATTTTATGTTAGGTTTCGGCATCTTGCACAGAGATTTTTTTTTTCATTCAAGTGGCAATGACATAAATTTTCCAAAAATTAATCAATTGTTTTTCGTGTCAATAATTTGTCAGAAAATTATGTAAATTCCTTTTAAGGTGTATTGATAGCACGAAATTGAAAATTAAACCTATTTGACTTTGAAAAACTTATTGCCTAACCTTCTGGAAGAAGCAATCAATTCAAGAACGAAAGAAAGAGCCAATCTTCCATTTAGATGTCTTGATTGAATTACCGATATATAGCATTTTACATAGAAATAGTATTCTCGCTTATTTCTACGGAAGAAAGAGTTCGGGAACTATTCCATTGGAACGGGTAAATTTTCGAAGTATTTTTCTCTTACAAAATCCGTCTCCCGAATGGTATGGTGGGCATTGTCTTTTCTCTTTAGGATAATGATACAAACAGTCATTGAACTTTGGTCCAATGTGTAATTTAGTATCTAAACTTTTAATTTATTCAATATAGTTCATGAACTTTTAATTAATTCAATGACTACTTTAAACATTTTTATATAGTTCATGGATTAAATTGAACATGTATCAAAAGTTCAGGAACCATATTGAATAAATTAAAAGTTCAAAAACCACATTGAACATTAGGTTAAAGTTCAAGGAATACATTAAATAAATTAAAAGTTCATGTACCAAATTACATATCGGGCTAAAGTTCAATGAATGTTTGTGTCATTTTTCCTTCCTCTCTTGATCGAGATCTGCAGGTTCAATTGATCACCACATCCGTATTATAAATATGCAGTTATTATCCAGAGCACGTCAAGAAGTACTTGGTATGGCAATCATTGGGAGAAAAATACCTAAACCAGAAGATGCTCCAGCCGCAAAAGTCCTGGAGCATAGAGCTTATCAAAGTCGGCATCGGGGAAAGCTGCCTCCATCGTATCATTGCAAATTTCGTGGATTGATATGAAAATATACCAAATTCGAGTAAACCCAAATGGAATTTACTTGCTAAATGGGTAAAAAAAATAAGAAGAAAACCCAAAAAGAGAAAAAAAAAAATTGCAGCATGAATGTCTCCTCCATTTTGCCCACTTTCCATCTTGGCTTGGCTTTCCTTCTTCCATGAAAAAAAGCAAAAAGCTCACCGCCCATCTCAGTCACTCTCCACAGTGAATAAGCGAGGGCAGAGCACACCGCCCTCCCTTCCGCCGCTGAACCCGGAGCCCAAGCGCCACCGCCGCTTCTCCGTCCGCCGTCTCCGCCGGAAAACCGCTCGACCCATTTCCGGAGCCGCGAGCAAAGATCCATGGAAGACCCGAAGCCGGCTCCGGACCCGACAGCCCAAGCTTCTCCCGGGCAACCGCCTCTCCCGCCGCAGAGCAAGAAGCGGCCGCTGGACGCGGATGCCTCCTCCGTTCAGAACTCCAAGTACTTCAAGATGCGCGCCGTGCTGGGCGACCTCCGTCCCCATTTCATCGAGGTACGAATTCGTTCAGATGGAATCACGAGTTGCCCTTCGAAAGAACGAATCGCGACTTTATCAGTAGACACATTGCATTCTCGGGAGCTTTAAAGTTTTGAAATTTTTTATGTCTCTGTTCTGGATCTTCTTGCTTGATGTGTTCATGGACATACCCAGGTCGAAAGTTCGTCTCTTTTTATGTGAAGTCAGAGTGATAGTAGCGCGTCGTGAGCTGGTTATGTGTTGTCTACTGTTGATGGGAACTGAAGGACTCAAGATCAGATGCCTCTGTCTAACCGTGGCTGTCCTGTCTAGCTAATGCATTTTTCATTTTGGCTAAATTTTGATGGTTCCGTTGTCAAATGGTTAACTTTTAGCTTTCACTACATGCTATTTTGCACCTGCCCATGCATATGTTTAGGCTAAGGGTGAGTAGGTGTTCACACATTGGGATTGGCTTGGAGTAGTTCAGACTCCTGGTCATTTTTATGGCCAATTTTAGGAATCTTACCAACTGAAACTTATTGCCAGGATTCTGTACTTGTTTAGCAACTGAAACAATTATCGAGCATGTTGTTTTTCCTCCCTCCAACTTGCGAAGGATTAATTGGGCATGCTTTTGGATTTATGTTGAGTGCTGGCTTATCAAAGGAGGGAAGAAAACCTTGTCTAACCTTGGACCTAACACATTTCCTTTTTGATACCCTTTGAAGGTGCTTCGGACCCCAGATTTTCGGAACTGCAAGGCAGCTGAAGAAATCAGAAAACGTAAGCCTCTGATCACCGTTTCCTTGTCCTGGTTTCATAAGGTAGTAGATGTATTGCAAAATTAGTTTTCAGCATTCACCACCATACTAGATGATGAATTTGCCAGATCAGTTTGGTTAGGAAAGCCTCTTATGATGGGTATCGTGATCTACTTGTTCTTTAAATTATACACTTGACTTGGTAAATGGAGATTTTTTCATGTTTGGTGCTTTCTGGAAGGGATTTCTCTTTGCTTATCAAAGGCAGAGAGAACATCCTGTTTCAACTCTAGCTGTTGTTTCGCCTAAAGCTATGCCCAGGTCACTTTTGCATCAAAGTACCAAATGGATGTGTTTGCTCACTTCTGTCTAGAGAAGTCCAGGGCTTTAACATTCTGGAAGTGAATACTTGGTTGAGTCTTTTGAAAGTGTATTCTGAAACGTGTACTCAAAACTTTATTTTTTGATACAAAAATAAAAACTGGATTCACTTATTTTGAAGCAAAAGGATGCTTGGTGAATTGTGATAGCATAACTATTTTCGCTATTTAGAATAGCTTTGGTTGAGTCATTTCTAGTTTACTATTCTAGTTGCATGCTATAGTAGCTGCGCATTCTGGACAGTATTTCCTGAACCTTTTGAGAATGTATACCTCAAGTGAGAAATAATAAGAAACATCGGTCTGATGTTACCGAAAACATCGGTCTGATGAGAAATTATCACGGACACTCCCAAGCAATACTTTTAACTTGCCAAACTGCCAAAGTTTATCTTGCAATAAAAGGTTTACATTTTGTTTTGCGTATTTTAATTTTTGGCATTCTTTTTTGCAGAGGTTAAGCTTCTGATGGATCTATACACTCAGATTACTGGAAATAGTACTCCGGAAGTCCAGCCTTCCACAGCAGAGAACCGAAACGGTCAAAAGGCTCCAGATTTAAAGTCGAAAGAGCACCCAGAGCAAAGATCCTCGAAACCATCTGACAACAAGCCTTTTCAATCAGGGCCTGCATCTGAGAAGCAGCGACCTGATGATGATGGTAAACTCGTCGGGGCATCTGCTTTTGGCTGGAATTTCATCACCTTCCTGGGCAATGAACCGGTTTATTATGGCGTGACTAAGGAATCATTCCGAGCTGCTCAGGCGACTGTACAAGGATCGTAACCGGGGCTCCCTCTTTCCCATGTCAGGAGATCAAAAGCAATCGCTTAACGCCTCGAAGTATCATTGCCAAGGAGATTTATCTGGCGATCATTCTGTATCTTATGTAGTGGATGTATCTTCGTAAGGGTCATTCAGAATCCTACTTTATGTTTTTGGCCCAATGTGTTGGTTGAGCTAATTCTAACATTTTGTCCTCTAAAACAAGTTGACGAGTTCTACCTGCTTAATGCTTAAAGTGGAAATCGAGGTTCCTTATGATTTAAAGTTTTCTGAGGGAGGATTAATCCTATTCACGCGAGATGTTTTACGTGAGATAAACTAGCAATCATCCTGCCACCTATTTGACTTGTTTGTACAGGAAACCATGGCCTAGAAAATAGATAAAGGATGCGTCTGGTTTTACAAAATACTTTTGTGTAACTATAAAATACTTTAGGTTAAAGGGGTTTTACAAAATGCAAATAGCATTTTGATAACTATTATTTGCCACAAATTTGTAATGGACTTTAGCACATATGGATGAAAAGAAGGCAACTCGGGCTAATCTAGAAGTGCGGCGACAGCCTAACAATGGTCACTAAGGTTGTGTGACCTCAAGCGAGGTGATGCCAAGGTTGTGCGATCTTGAGGCAACCTAGATTTGGCCCTTCGACTGTTGGTGCAACTCAGGCGACGAATGCTGAGGATGCATGATGCCAAGAGAGGTGACACCGTTGTGCGATCTTGAGGCAACCTAGATTTGGCCCTTTGACTATTGGTACGACCCAGGCAACGGATGCTGAGGATGCATGATGCCAAGGGAGGCAACGCCATTGCACGATCTTGAGACAACCTAAATTTGGCCCTTCGACTGTTGGTGCAATGGCCGTTGAGGATGCATGGCACCAAGAGGCGCGATGTCGAGGTTGCGTGACCTCTACGACCACTACCAAAGGGTCAAATTTGGATTGCTCAACCCTCAACCTCGACCTCGACATCAACATCCCCGTTGATTCAGTTCGGTCGAGTTTAATTTAATTTAAACCGTCGGGATCGAGATTATCAATTTCGTGGAATTTATTTTCATAACACCATTATTAAATACTTAAAGGAGAAAATTTTAAAACGACATATGAACACTGAAAAAGAAACACAAAGGCGGCTGAGATGAATATTCAATATATACAGATAAACAAATCCCGGAAAAAATAGAAGACAAGAAAATACGAAAATAAGACCGACAGGAGAACCGTTCGGGAGAGAGAGAGAGAGAAGAAAACCCTAGCTCTGTTCTTGGATCGCCACAGCGACTTTGAGAAGAAGAGGGGCAACGTCAATTCCGGTCGAGCATCGGAAAAAATGTCGAAGAAGAACAGCTTATCTCGTAGGAAGAAGCAGTACGAGTTTGATCTTCGAAGTATACTCTCTCTCCCCTCGTACAAATTCGTGTCGTTCAGTTTGTTTCTGTGGTTTTTTTTTTTCTCTCTTTGGATTTCTGTCGCGCAACCCTTTGTTCCGTACGTCTGTTTTCGCTCTGCGCCTTGTCCTGTGCGTTGGAAAGTGTTGATCTTTATGGCTGTCGAGCAGGAGAGAAAGCGGAGAAAGAGAAGGCGGCGAAGAAGCTTCAAGCTAAGAAAAACAAGATGAAGGTACGTTGCTTCCTTATCCACTTGTCTCGACCTTTTGTTCATGATCTTTTTCGGGTTGCGGCTTTGATGATTGGACTCGTATCTTACGTTTGCCTTCTCTGTTTGCTATGACTGTAAGTGCTTCTTGGAGAGCAAAAGGGTAATGGGTTCCTTGTGTTTGTATGCTTCTTGGGTTGCTTACTGGTTATTTTGAATTCGGACGTTTGACGGAATACCGATTGAATTGACAGTTGCGGTAGGATCAATCGTCATTCTGCTGCCTGATCGCTGTTCTTTCTGTTTTGGTAGTGGGTGATTGATTCAAACTCAAATGGGTCGATCACCGGTAATTTGTTATACTATTTATTGGGTGGAAATGGGAAAAAAGGAGAATAAACATATTTGAAGATGAAGGATTTAGCTGGAAGTATAAGTAGACTTGGGCTAAAGTACTTGTTCCTGCAGGTCGATGGCAGTGGCAAGAAGATGAAGAAGGGTGCAGGTGGATTCCAAGTTGGGAAGAGAAAATTGAAGACGAAGTTGACTGCTTTGGCGAAAGCTAAAGCGGCACAGGCAATGGAGCTGGACAAATGAGGTTTGATCTCGTGAGTTGAGGACGATAAATTCAATTGTAGTGTGAGTTTTCATTTTCTTGGGAAAATTGACACTTCAGTGGCTAAATGTAATTCTTAACTTTGCTGTTTAATTCATAGTGAAAGGTAGCGTCTTTTGGTCCATGTTCATGATCATTGTGATAATGGTTCTTAGTGGTTAATAAGTAGAGAATCATAAAAGGGAGCTTGAACACTTGAGAGCAGCCTTTGTACATTGAGAATCTGCTGTGCGCACTATTTGCTTCAACTGAATGTGTGTCTTGGTTGGAGTGAGAACCCAATTTGCTCAGTTTAAGGTGTGGCACACTCTGAATATTATTATCTGAACTGAGGTTCAATGTTTTCCCTTAGTTGGCTTCATGGCTAAAAAACTCCTTGCATCTATTTCCTGAATTGAGGTCTTGGTGTCTTTGATTGACGACCTTTCTCTTTGATTGGAAGTCCAAATCCAACCTTTGTATGAGCTCAATCTCACATACCATCAGGTCTAATTTAGTATAGTACCGTTGTGGACATGCTCGTTAGGACTTCACCTTATGGCCAAAAACTATGGTGAATTAGGTACCCATTACTTTGAAGCTCATATGATTGAAGGAATTCTACTGCTTCCAGTTCCTTGGCTTGGACAGAGCTGATGATTACAATTGATAGACCTATGGGTTCTCAGCGATTCCTGGATGCAAGATGTGCAGCTGTCATATTACGCAGAACGGTCATGGACGATCTGCAAAAAAGATTCTTGGAGTTGGGTTTATGCAATAGGACTTCAGATTGATGAATATTCTTCAGGGATGGATGGGCTTTGAATATGGCGAAGAACCAATAAGAGGATTTACTCGAGCATGTTCAGGGATGAAAGGAGAGCTGCCTGAGATTGCATACTTTCGTACTTTCCAAATCATAGTCCATAGGATGATTGAAAACTTCTCATCTTATCGCATTTTTCATCATTATAGGGCCCATTTTTTTTTTGGTAGATTATCCTAAAATCTGTTGTAGTGGCTGCATCACCCCCTGGTATATTCTTCAATATAGATTACAGAATGTGCATCTTGCTTAGACATGGCCATGGTTCGAACCGCCGGTTCCGGTTTGTGGCCATGTATGAACTGGAATCGGCAGTTCCGGGCTGGTTCCGGTTTTGGCCCGGTTCGGAACCGAGCGGTAAAAATTAAAAAAATAAATTATGAAATAAAAAATAATGAATTATTAAATTATGAAATAATGAATTATTTAATATAAAATGTAATCAAAATGTACATTGTAATCAAATTTGGGGAAAAAATAGAGAAAGAGATGGGGCTTGAACTTAATGAATTATCATTAAGCACCTTACATATCTTCTTGGGGATAGAAGAATCAAAATCCATGTAGTTCTTTTATCCTCAGTCGTTGCTACTCGTTCCGATACTGGTACCGGTAGTGGTGATATCTCCGTTATCAAAGAATTCGGATTCATTATTCCGATCCATCTTTTGTTGTCGATATTGAGCCTTTGTCCAATCATCGACGCAAGCTTGAGCCTTCATTGATTTCAAAATTAATATTGAATGTTGTTCATCTAAAATATTACCTTCGGTACTGAATGCTTGTTTGACTACAAACGCGCAAGCCCTGCTGCATTTTTTTTTTGGGAACCGAGCCTGTAGGCCACGAGCCGGTTCTAGTTCAATCAAGGGCCCAAATCATCGGGCGGGTCCCGAGTTTGACTCGGGCCGATTCCGAGCCGAAATCGGCCCGTGGCCATGTCTAAATTCTTGCTGGTTTTGACGATGCTTACAATCTGATTGTCGAATATATCAAGTAGAGTTTCTGAGTCAGAGAGACGGAAACCCCATATGGGTTGTTAGATCATAGAACCCGACTTGCATAGTCAAGAAGGCCTCGTGATAAAAAAGGTCATGAAAGTTGATTTTCGGAAGCCATTTCTCCTCCAAATACCAGGCATCGACAAAGCGCGAAACTATCTTCGACTTCGTTATCTATCGTGAGAAGAAGATCGTTCCAGTCGATCTCCATGTTATCGAGTCGGAATTCATCGTCCAAACGGGAAGCCGGGATTCTGTTCCGTCCCCAAAAGAAACGGAGTAGGGGTGAGTGGCTTCCGGTCCGATCCGGTCCAACCCAAGAACCGAGAACCGGACCGGTTCCCAGTTTCTAGGATGAAGACCGGACCGGCTAGTTTTGGGATCGTGGATCGGTTCCAATGGGACCAATCACTTATTGGTAAGGGTAAGAGAGAATTAAGAAAATTATATTAGACTTTTTATTTTTTTCAAAAATTTAAAAGGTAAATAAATATACCTATGAAAATATTATAAAAATATATATTTATCGGTCCGGTTCGGTTCCTACCCTAGATCCGGGAATCGGACCGCTTGAAAATCGGTTTCACTTTTAGGAACCGGGAATCGGACTGATGTTCCTGAGAATCGGACCACACCGGGTCGGTCTAGTCGGTCCCAATTTGAGCAATCCATCTTGCTCAGCCCTAGAGAAAAGAGAGGAAGAGAAGAAGCCGGAAGCTGTCGTTTCATGTAGTGTTTGCTATGGCCATCTCTTCATCCACTAGTGGAAGTGTGGGGGGGGGATGGAGAATGTGGAGTTGCTTTAGCAAATTGACAAGAACATATTCGCTGTATCAAAGATTTTTCTCGAGTGCAAATGGGGGACGGTCCCCTGGAGATATCTCTGCACACAAAGCGGATGGCTTTCAGCATACCCAAGCATTACATGGTAAATGAAAGAAGAAACTGAGATTAACACAGTCGCATGCAAAAATCGAGAAAGAAAAAAAAATTTAAACTTTGAACTTCTTCTTAATCCATTCCAGACTGGGGTTCCATAGCGTTGTCACGTTTCTGACCGCTTTTCGTTCTTCCCCACGCGTTAACCAAGGCTGCGTGAGTCCCACTCACCTCTGCTAATTAATCAGAGCAATAAAAACACCGGCAAATTTTAGGCCGGGTCTTAATTCTGACATGAATTTTATTTTCCCTGATAAAATAGCATCTACTTTAGGTTTGATCTCAATTTTGGCCCCGGGGATTTTTTTTTAATCTCCTAAGAAAGCACTAATTTTGGGCCGGATGTTAATTTCGGCTTGTACTTTTTTTTTCGTTTCATAGAAAACACCAATTTTCAGTATAATTTTGCTCCCGTCAAGTTTTTGTCCAATAATATTTCGTTAAAGTTCTAATGTGCCGTTCCGCGTGTATATATTTATATATATATGTACATATATATATGTTGCATCTTTAACGGCACCATTAGACATAAACCTGACGGGGTCAGAATTGGATACTAATAAATTCTTTTATTTTCTTATCAGACAAAAGAAAGTTATGGTTAGAATTGAGACCAAATCTAAAATCAATACTTTTTTATGAGATAAAGAAAAATGCAAGTCAAAATTGAAAACGGGTCTAAAGTTAGTACTATATAAGGGAACTTACCTGTATTATGCATCATTATTTTTCTTTTTGCTTTTGAATTTGTTTGTCGCACAAAGCCATACTATTGGTATCTAAACTTTGTCGTATAATTCCATTCTATCGACTTCGTTTCATGAAATTGCCCTTGCCAACGACAAGTTAACCTGATCTTGTGCTTTATGCGTGAGTAATTTCTTGCTTTGCTGCGATTATAATCAAAAGAAAGTCATGAAGTTGGATGATAATTAGAGATGGGATTCAAACAAGGGGGAAAATCGATGCTCGCCCAAGTTAAATGCTAAATCTCAATCGATAGCAGTTGACTACAAAATCGAGAGTTTGTTTTTCCCTTTTCTATCGCCATTGGCAATATACTAAGCGAAGTCTAATTGAAAAATTAGAGTGAAACTATCCGGATATATTTACTATGCAAATGGTGCATTTTTATTCGTAAGATGTACTTACTCAAATGGTTATCGAACTGTCTCAATGTACAATTTGATTTATGAACTTTCGATAAATATTCAATCTAGTCCCTAAATTATCATGTCCCCAAATTGGATCCAATCTTTGGATTACTTAGACAATGAACTAAATAGAACATGTATAAAAGTTTAGACACTACATTGAACAAATTAAAAGTTTAAGGACTATATTACAGAGTGAGTTAAAGTTCAAAAATTAGATTATACATTAAGGTAAAGTTGAAGGACTATTTATGTCATTTTTCCTATTTCTAATTAGGGAAAAAGTCACCAAAAACCCCAAACTTTGCCCCATGTGACACATTTACCCCGAACTTTTTTTTGTGACACCAAAAAAAACCCCAAACTTTCTTATTTGTGACACATTTACCCCAATGTACATTATTCATGGGCATTTTCATCTTTTCCTCTTTTTCTTTTTTTTTTTATTTTTTTTTTCTTTTCCGGCGGAGCTGCCCTCGCAAGAAGGGACCCCTCGCCCGCCCGGCGAGGGCCCTCGCCGACGTCGGGCGAGGGCCGCCCTCACCCCGCCCAGGAGAGGGCTGCCCTTGCCGGCGTCAGGCGAGGGCCGCCCTTGCACAGGCGGGGGCGAGCCTCGCCCGACGCCGGCGAGGCTCGCCCTCGCCAGATCCGGAGCTCAGTCAGAACATTCTGAATTTTGATCCAATTTTTGGGGTTTATAAAATGCATAATTTGTCGGTGTGCTTATAGTAAAATCTCGTCCGAGAACCGATCACTCTCGGTTATTATTTTAAACCGGAGATTTCGCTAGAATCGCACTCGATCGAATTTTCGTCGTTATTTGGACCCCGAACTTGGCGATCGATTTTGGTGTTTGAGGATCGAAATAAATTGGACGGTGTCGAAATTATTGTGTGATGTCGAGATTATCGGAATAATGAAAAAGTTTGGGTTTTAGGACTAGGTGCAATTTGGACTAAAGTAGACCCCTCGTAAAAATTTTGGTCAAATTAATTTGGCCTTTGTCCCTTTAAGTCACGAGGTCTACTTTAGACCCGGTAGACCATTTTCCGTTTTGGAATTGGACCCCGGTTTCGTTTAATAATTTAATTAGTATAAATTTTTTTCAAATTCTTTTTCTCTCTCTCTCTCTCTCTCTCTCTCCCTTGCACCCCCCTCCCGAACCCGGTCCGTCTGTCCTTTTCCCCCCACCTGCCCCCGTCAACTCTCTCTCTCTCCTCTCCCTCTCTCTCTTCTTTCTCTTCTTCTCTCTCTTCTCCTTCTTCCTTCCCTTTTCCCCAAGCGTCCCCTTATACGGTTTACACTTCATTTACCTTGTGCCCTCGTTCTTGCTTCGAACCGCCGCTCACGGCGCTCGAGCCGCCCGCCTTCAAGTCGCCCATTGTCCGGCCACCACCCGGCTGCCTTTTCCCTCCTTCCTCCTTGGCCCGGCCTCCCGGACGGCGCCACCTATACAGTGCCTTGCATACGCTTCTTCACCTCATGGGAGCCAGCGCCGCCTCACTTGTGCCCGCTCCATCACTAGTGTGACGTGAGCCCGGTCTTGGCTCCGCCGTCCGCCCGTCGCCCGTCTTCTCCCTCTCCCTTGCAGCGCACCACCTGCGGCTCTGACCTTGGGGTGGCCTACCGGAACTCCCGGCATTTCGTCGGCCGACCTCGCCCGTCGCACCTGCCGTCGCCCGAGCCCCTCACTCTCTCCACCCCGTCCCCCTCTCTCCCCCCCTCTCTCTCCCGGGAGGCCCCCTCTCTCTCCCCGCTGCTCGGCTGGAGGCTCCGAGCCTCGCCGAGCCCACCGAGTCGTCGTCATCGTCACGGTCAAGCCGCCCCGGCCGCCATTGTCCGCCCTGGCATTTCGCCCATCCCGCGCCCTAGCCGCCATTGTTCGTCTCGGTTGGCTTTGTTCATCCGGAGCACTATTCATTTCAGCTCCGGACAACACTGCTTCGGCGATCTTTGCTTCGGGTGGTACCACCCCGAACCCGAACCGAATCGCCCGTTTAAGCGTAGGACACCCGGTGAGTACAACCCTAAACCCTAATTAGGATAATTTACATTTCTAGACCGGTTTAGGGGTTAATTAGGGTTATTTAGGGGTTAATTTAGGGGTTATTTGTGGAATTAATTAGGGGTTTTGATTGTGGCCAATTTGATGGATTAGTTTGATAAATTAATGGAGGATTAGTGGCCCGAGAGGCGCGATAAATGGGTTAGTCAGTTCGGATTGATTTGGCTCGAGATCGGGTTTTATTTGTGGATTATTTGCGCGCCGTATATTAATTTTTGGTGGTGGTCAATTAGACTGATATTTGGGGAGTATAATAGAATATTTTGGTGAAAATTATTGGCCCAGAAATTACGGTTTGATGGTCGCCCACGGCGGGATTAAATTTGGGCGCGACGCGATTAATTTGAGGACTAGGCGTGTGAATACCGGGATTGGTTGATTGGTGCAACCGACACAATTGAGCCTCAATTCGATTAATTTGAGGGTGCTTAGTTGCATATCCAGGAGACCAAGAATAGATTAGCTTGGCGGGCTTCGGTGCATAAATTTCATGTTGATCCAATTGGGTGTTTTATATGCATAATTTATGTGTCGAAATTGTGCCATGACCGTGGGGGGTGATTTGATTTACTTGGGTTCGTGATTCATTGAACTAAATGCCATTGTGAAATTTATGAGTGCCCAAGTGTGGTTATTGCAACCATGAATGTGTATCATGAACATTGGCACGACATATGCATATACGAGTATGCCCGAGTGACATGTGCATTGTGATCACCTAAATTGCCCCTGATCGTCGAACGCGGGGTTCGGGATAAAATTGAGATTTGTGAATGTGATCACAATAAACCCCGGCGTGTTACGCTGGAGTAGTGAATGCCGTCCTGATGCGTGTTACGCGACAATGCCCGTACGCCGAAGACGACCAACCTGATGCGCTTTACGCTGGCTCTGGTTCGTGAGGAGATCGTGTTGCGCCTGATGCGCTTTTGACGCTGGCCAGAGACACATCACACCGAGGCGTTTTAACGCTGGGCCACGAAGTGTTGTGATTAAAGAAATAGACATGATGCGGTTACGCTGGTCGGACCTGATGCGCGCTTAACGCGGTCGGAGGAGAAATTGAGAATGGCTGAGTGCCAGTGTGCAGCGTGCGGATAATGCATTGATGAGGCATGAGCATGAGTGCGAACACTAGCATATGCATATCATGTGATGTGACATATAAATGCGCGTGTATATGCTGTGATCGATTTCAGTCGCTGCTTTTGTTGATTTGACGCCCAACCTGCAGGGTCTAGTGGGATTAGATTTAGGCCCGAGGGCCCCAAAACCGCTTATGTGCGTGTATATGTGGGTTTAGTACTTGTCGAGGTGCATGTTAGCCTAGTTTAGGTTTAGGAAATTACTCAACAGAGATTTATTCTCACGGTTGTTGAAAACCGACATTTCAGATCCCTACCTTGAAGGTCACAGGTACCAAGCATTTTTGGGAGGAGTTCAACCCCGAGCCACTTACCCTTTTTGTTAGTAGTGGCCTTGACCCGCTTTTTGATTTTTTGGTACTGGCCAGTATATGAATATTGTATATGGTTTTCAGTAATAGTACAAGTATCGCTTTTCGGTGGTTACCCTTGGCTATGTATTTATATATGAGGGTAGTTTTATTTGCTTCCGCATGTGCTTCCAATCTCCGTGTGGTTTGGCCTGGCGACGCTGTCCCCGAACGTCGCACGCAAATCGACCTCTGCGAGGGATGGCGCGCGCGGAAGTGCGGGGGCGTGACACCGGGCGAGCCTCACGGCTGTCGGGCGAGGCTCGCCTCCCAAACCCAGTGAGGGCCACCCTGCTCGGGCGGGCGAGGGTCCCTCGCCCTTGCCGTGAGGGCAACTCCGTAGAAAAAAAAAAAAAAAAGTAAAAAAAAAAAAGAAAAGCGAAAAAGACAAAAATGCCTATAGATAATGTACATTAGGGTAAATGTGTCACAAATAAGAAAGTTTAGGATTTTTGGTGTCATAAAAAAAAGTTCGGGATAAATGTATCACACGGACAAAGTTTGGAATTTTTGGTAGTTTTTTCCCTTCTAATTAATCCCCAAAGCCCTTCCGGCCGACACCTCGTTGACCCAGGAAAAAGTAATTTTGTTTAATCCCCAATTTGACCCAAAACGCCGTTTTAAATTTTAATAATAACGTCCCCTTGATCCCAGCGTTGACCGGCGACCTCCGTTCTCTCCACCACGCGCCTCGCGACGCGCGTGGGGGGGATTGGATTGGGGGCCTCCCTCATGTCATTGGATCAGCTTGAAAACAGAGTCTCACATCCATACGTGTTTTCAAGCTTGAAAAGACGATCCATATCTAGTAGTACGCCGTGAGCAGCAGCGCTTTTTCCTGTTCAAGTTTCTTTGTTTGTTTCTCTCTCTCTCTCTCTCTCTCTCTCTCTCTCTCTCTCTGAGCCCCGTTTCTTGAATTGAGCAAAGCATCATCACTCACCCCAGATGAGAGAGAGAACTTGATAAGACCCTGCTTTGCCCGGTGCACAGAGATGGAGATGAGGGTGGGGATAGGGAGAGATCGAGCCCTGGGGTCCTAGAAATTTTGCATTGTGACAAGGACCCCGCTTCAGCAGCAGGGTGGGTCGTCGTTCAAGAATGGCTTCTTCTTCTTCTTCTTCACTCGTCTCGGCAGGTCTTTAAGCTCCCCACTCACAAAGCTGCATTTGCCTGTCTCTCTCTCTCTCTCTCTCTCTCTCTCGTGTTCAAAGTTCCGTCTTTTGTTAGTGGGGGTTTCAAGAATTCCGGCGGTGTTGACCTGGGTTTGTTGTTGAATTTGCATTCCTTTTCTCTTGACGGTTTCTGGGTTTTCTTGGGTGGCCTGAGGACGCTTGGTGTTAAAGATTTGTAGAATGGGTTGGTGAGAGGGCGGACCTGTTTGAGTCTCTCTTCTTTTTTATCTTGCTCATGAAGACTTTTTGTGGTTTCTTTTTGTTTGGTAAGCTGTTAATACATCCACACCTTTTTGTCTTTCTGTTCTAAAGCCTTTTTGAGCTTCAAACTTGTTTGCCGTCCCGTCCAATTGTTCTCGCTTCCTTTCCTTCTTTCATACTTTCGGTTGTTCGTTTATTCATTTCTGTGATCTTGATCTGCTATTCTTCTGTTCACTTTGTCAATGCTTCTCTGTAGTGGAAATTCGGAGTCTTGCAAGAGCTTGGTCTTGTTTTGAAGATATACGAAGTTCATACTCTTATGCCTAATGCTGCTTCCGTTTTTGCATTGCCAGTGACTCTTAAGATTTGAAGCTTGGTTTCGAGAATTCTTCATGTTTTTGGCCTGGTGTGCCTACAAGTGTTATTGGAGCTAAAAAGAAAGTCTTAGTGTTTTATTGGAGGAAGAAAAAGAGTGAAATTGCTTCCCTGAGTGCCCTTAATTGTACATTACCAAAGTAGATGCATGGATCGGAGAGATGCAATGTCAGCCTCTTATTACACTCAAAGAGGTGCATCTGGAACTGGTTCCGGAGCACAGTCATTATTCCATGGTTCACATGGAATTCACCCGTTAACAAGTGCAAGTATGCCTTTTCCGAGCAATTTTGGAGGCGGTTCTTTGGGATTGCCATTGTCAGCGGAGACTTCATCGGCAATACCGACTCATGAAGTTAGTGTTGGGATGCCGGCGGTCGTGGCAGCTCCACCGGGTGAGCCGGTGAAAAGAAAGCGTGGCCGGCCAAGGAAGTACGGTCCTGAAGGGACCGTGTCTTTGGCATTATCGTCCACGCCGGTCTCTCCTCCAGGACCAACATCCACACCGAGGCGTGGCAGAGGGCGGCCTCCGGGTTCTGGCAGGAAGCAACAGTTAGCTTCCGCAGGTGAGTTTTCTGGGTCTAATTGCTTTTGGGAAGAAACTAGGTCAATTTTGTTAGTTGATTTCATGCTGCCTTAAGTCAACATGTGTTCTTGTTCTGCCTTGGATTGACTTTGAATTATTAGCATTGGCGAACCATTTTCTATATCCAACTTTCGTTGGTTCAATTTCGATATCAACCTTTCATTCTAAAGATGAGAGCTTGAAAAGAAAGCTTTGACAAGTTCTATAAAGCTAACATGGAATAGGAGTTGTCTGTATTGGAGGGGAAAGTTTAACTTAACAAGAGTCTTTGACAATGAACTGGGACACTAGTTGATGTCTAAACATGCAATCGGTTTGGTTTTCATATTTGCTTTCAGACAATTAGGCCATATCTGGTCTATCTTGGCAATGACGTTTCTCTAATGCACTCTACTTGTCTTCTGAATGGTCATTTCGTCACACTATTTTAGTTGTCAATCCTGATTAAGGTCTAATGCCTGTCTTACTTGTCATTGTTATATTTTTGGACTGAGGTTGGCGTTTGAGATGTCTGATCTGTTAAGTGAGACGGAGAGGATGAGAGAAGCCAATTTGTTTAGAGCCTTAGTTCAGAATCTTAGTGTTGATCTGTTAAGTGAGAGGAGAGGATGAAAGAAGCCAGTATCTTTTGAGCCTTAGTTCAGAGATTTAGTGTTTTCTCTAGTTCAATTGCCAAGCCTGTTTATTTTGATCAATTTTTTCTTCCAACATAATGATATCTTGCCTTCTGTTATAAAGGAGAATTAAAGTTAGGCTCACTGTTTCATGTTAATTTTGCTTCTGTCGATTTAAAATTCTTTCAGTGATTGACTTTGTAATGATCTTTTTGCCAGGTGAACTACTGTCTGGTTCAGCTGGAATGGGTTTTACTCCCCATATAATCAATGTCGCAGTGGGAGAAGTAAGCGATTTGCTTTAACCAATCTCTATTCTCTCTCATTAACATGTAATTTGTAGCCAAATGTTATATCTCAGGTTGGAAATTTAGATACACTCTTTGTTTGTATTCTGTTGCTGGCAAGATCAGGTATGTAGTTATTTGGAATATGAGGCATTTTTTTTGTATCAGCAAGCTGCAATTTACATAAAAAGAATCTCCAAGGAATTGCAGCTTGTAACTACCATGCCAATGCTGTTTAAAATTTCAGATAGAATTACTGGAAAGCAAATAGTACATTGTTGGGTCCTTTACTTCCTGCTTAGCTTTTTATCTCACTTTACTTTATGCACAATGTTCTTCAACGCAAGTTCTTCTAGAATTGGAAAAATCATGACTGGGGAATTTAAACATCAATGGGAAAATATCGAATCTTTCCAAATGTTAAAGACATGTTATTTGCCAAATGTTAAATGTGTACTCCATTTCATGAAAAGCTTTCCCTTCGTAGCATGAAAATGAGCATTCATGTTTTTAGTTTTCCTTTTCTTGATAAAGAAGTTTTTCTCAAATTGAATACGAAGTCAAGGGCAATGAGCATCCATGTTGTACTTGAAAAGTTTACATTGTGGTCATCCTCTTTGCATCCATAGCATTGAATTCTATCAGCATATAATTTTTTCCATTCGTATTGGCCACTAAAAATTGCCATTTCCTTTTATGAGACGTTTGTTTAGTAAGTTCCTTTCATTCTTTGGTAGGATGTAGCTGCGAAAATAACATCTTTTTCACAGCAAGGGTCAAAAGCTGTATGCGTCTTGTCTGCCAGTGGTGCTGTAAATACTGTCACTCTACGTCAGCCTTCTAGTTCTGGTGGCACCATCACATATGAGGTTTGAGCAGCTATTCTTTGTTTGTGATGGAAGGATCCAGAACATGAAGTTACAGTTCAATCATTTATAAAAATGCAGCTAATATACGCTGTCTTTGACATCTGCAGGGGTGTTTGGAAATTTTGTGTCTTTCTGGCTCTTTCTTGCTTGCAGAGGATAGCGGTTCTCGAAATAGAATGGGTGGTCTTAGCATCTCTCTTGCCAGTCCGGATGGTCGTGTCATTGGTGGAGGAGTCGGGGGAATGCTCATAGCTGCAAGTCCTGTTCAGGTATAACTTCTGCTTGCTTCATGGACTGCCTGAGTGCTTTGTTGATCTTTTCGTATACCACAATTATTAGACTTTGGTTTAGACTGAGGTTGATAATATGATATTGATATGAAGGCCGAGCACTTAGTTCAACAGTATTGGCAATGTTTTCTCAAAGCAATACTTTTAGAATGGGAAATATAGCGACTATCTTCGCAATCCAATCATGTGAGATTTTCTAAAAGAGTCTTCTGAACTTCGAATGTACTAAATTTTGTGTGTCTGGTTGTGCCTGACTCGGAAATGATATCCTGTGCTTGACTGATAGCTGTTAGCTGCAGGTAATAGTGGGGAGCTTTTCATGGGGAAGTTCGAGAACCAAGCACCGGAAAGGGGAAGGTTCAAAAGCTCGCGCCGTGCATACGACATCAACTCCACCACCGAGTCAAAACCTAACTCCAGTTTCCATGGGCGTTTGGCCTGATTCCCAGCCACTGGACATTCATGATCATGTGGACATTGATCTGATGCGGGGATGACAGTTTAAGTGGTATAGGCACATTGAGGCACGTTGATCATGTATATATCTTGCTCTTCTGGTGTCACAAAGATTTGACCTCTTCGAGTATGATGGTATAGCAGCTGACCTAGTCCTAATGTGCACGACACATTGATTTCGTGAACCGGTGAGATACCGATACTTTTTTGTAGCTTTAACTTGAAATTTTTTCCGTATTCTTTCCAGTTTTCTTTTTCTGGCTGCTGTTTTGTGTACAATCTATGATTGGCTCCAAAAAAAGTTTGTGCTTCTGTGTTTTATATAGCCGGATCCTATGAATGGACCGATGCTTATTACCTAACATGAATGTTAACCTCCTAAGAACAGGGAATTTGAAACACTTCGAATTCTGTTTCTGAGCTGTCCGCTAGGGAAAAATGACTGAACAGAGCATTCTGAGGCTCGGCTTGAGCCTGCCCATTTGGCCCCTTTGTGGCCTAGAGATTGGTTGTAGATCTACAAGTTGTGCTCTGTATTCTGTTGCTTGAAATGGCACAGCTGAAATAATATTTAGGCAAAAGTAGTGCGCAATTGGCATCTCTCTCTTCATATAAGCTGTTGCGAAAGCCAAGCGATCGAACAATAAAATTGATGAAATAAGAAAATAAGTTAGACACCAGATTTACGTGGTTCAGTCGTAGTGAAATTAGACACCAGATTCGAGTGTGGTTGTAATCTCAGTTGTATCGCTTGATCTATAGTGAAATTTCCACTCTCCCGAGACGTAACACTCGAATCACTCAAACACTCTCGTTGTTTCCCAAGCTTCAATTATACTCAATAACTCACACAAATGTTTAGCCCCATAATTCCTCACGAAATAATCTCTCAATCACGAATTATACACAAATCTTAACACAAGATTTAATTGTTAAACACTTGAACTCTTTGCGTAATTCCACGCAGCGCATCAAGCACTCGTTGAGAACGGCCCGGACAAAATTCACGAGAAAGCCCTTTGCACCAAGCACTCGCACAAGCGGCGCTACACCAATACCCTTCCTGCAGTACAATAATATATATACACACACGCATGCCCAAGAAGAGAACGTGGCTGACTCATTATGGGATTGGAAACCTAGATAATTAGGTCAACCAAATTCCACCTTTTGACTTTCCTATTTTGTCTTCTTTCTTCACCGATTTTCTTTCCTTTCGTATTTGCTTGGCCGACTTCAACGAGGAAAGGGATTCCATGCGGTCAACAAAGTAAGCTTTCCTCTTCTTCTTTTCTTTGACCGACTTGAGCATAAATCAAGAAAGTATATTATTTTCCTTTGGCCCAATTTTGCTTCAATCTCGGACGTCCGTAAAATATCCAATTTGAAATATTTAGATTTTCGCTTCGGGCTTAAACTCGAGACATATATTCAACATAAGCGACCATCTCTTTTCAGTGCCTTAATTCTAGGAAAACATCCTTAATGGTGGGAAAGTTAAAAACTAGGTTGTAATATCTTTACAGCTTGAAGTTGCGGCGAAGAAGTTTTGATCGTGAAGATGAGAGGAACTCCGTTGGTTTATTGGGTACTTGGTGTTGGATCGTCTTCACCCAAAAATCATAGGCTTTCGGGAAGCTATGCTAAACATGTAACTTAACTTTGACAAATCTCAAATTCGTAAATGCAGACAAGAGAATGCTTTAACTAAACAGGTTTTCAGATATTTTTTACCGCAAGGTCCCATCATAATTATCTTCCTAGACTAGGACTTACTTGCTCAATGAAGGTCAATTCTCCTCTCAAACAAGGGTAGACCATCACTTATAGTTAACCATTCCATTCCCTTGAATCCATTAAAAACTGAGTTTGCCAGCATTGCTTGCAAAAAAAAAAAAAAAATGCCATTGTCTCAGGCAACTGTAGTCCATCTCCTCATGGCTGATCTGTGGTTGCGTTTGCTTCAAAATATACTCTAAATTGAATTGGAATAACTTCGATAATCACCGTGAAATGCTACTGATTTTCCATAGGTTACACGCATGCCGTGTAAAGATAGGTTTTGCGTTCCTAAATTGCTGGCATGGAGTTCCCTAAGAATCTTGGTTAATTTGAGTTGAGTTAACCGAGTATGTCCACCAAAGAAGTTCATCAAATAAAGCCAAACGCTAGGGTTGATGCACTGTGAAATCACCAACGGTTCTCGTAACTCTTCTGTTATTAGCTTGCTGTAATTTATCTTGTATTCAATTCTTACCCGGCCAATTCTATTGTTTATTGCTGAACTTAATAAAAGACGAAGATCACGTAATTCTGTATATCCATAGTAAAAGACAGCTATTAACCATCTGCTCTCTATATAAAGTCTGCCACAATCATCACACATTTACACCGAACCATTGTCATTGCCATACACGTTAGAGAGGAAATTCGAACGCATTAAAGATGAAGAAACAAGTTGGTTCATGCTCTCTCGTTCTCATTCTCATTCTCATTCTATACCTCAGTTCAGCCTATCCAAGTGTTGAAGCTCAGTCTTGCTAGCCAAGTGGAAGAATTAGAGGATGAAAGCTGCCTTAAGGACAATGCGACACAGAAAATGACTCTGATTGTTGCAAGAAGGCCAATTCTATACTACCCACAAGTGTTTGCCTTAACCCTCAACAGCTTTGAGAAGGGCGGCGATGACGGAGCACCGTCCGAGTGCAACAATAAGTTCCACTCGGATGACACCCTGGTGGTAGCCTTATCAATGGGTGCTTCAACCACCAGAGCAGGTGCTTGAAGTATATTACCATTTATGCCAATGGAAGGAGTGTCAATGCCATGGTGGTTGATGAGTGGGACTCAACAATGGGTTGCGACTCCGACCACAATTTACTTCCATGCCCTAATAACATTGTCGATTCCTCTAAAGCTGTTTGGAAGGCTTGCGGAGTGCCACAAAACGACTGGGGCGAACTTGATATTTCCGGTCTGACGCATGAGTGCCAGTTACAAAATTATTTAACAATGACATATAGAAGCCTCTTGTGGTCAACTACATATCAAGGAATCTCGGAGATGATTCCGGGGTTGTGTTAATATTTACTAGATGTTTCCTTGTTTCCGTTTTCAACTGAAAGCTAGTGATGTCCTCAGTCTGAGACTTCAACCAAAAGAATAAGTGAAACTGTCATGAGCTATCGCTACTTTAAGTAAATCTTTTGATCCACACAGATGATTGTCTTTGGAAATTCAGTGGTGAAATCTACGATGAGCTTGTTAAGGCAGCCTCTCCATCCGTGTCAGTGAACATATAAGAGTGCTAAATCTGTGAGCAAACATAAAAGAGTCAAGATAATTGGAATATTCTTCAGATTCAAACAGGCAGCCAAAAATAAGGATCTATGAAGAACGTGAGAAGAATTATGCATGCGATTCTAGGTAGCAACTGATGGGTACAACAGCAACAGCAAGTATTGGGCCAGATTTTGGCAACGTGAGAGTTCATTGTCACACTTGGAGATAAGGAAAATATAACTCGTGGTGCTAATTTTATAGGAATCTAGCGGTAGGCAGCAACTGATGGGTACAACAGCAAGTATTGGGCCAGATTTTGGCAGCGTGAGAGTTCATTGTCACACTTGGAGATAAGGAAAATAACTCGCGGTGCTAATTTGTTAGCGGCTTAAAACCTCTTAATGAATTATCAGTAGCATTTAGACTCAGATAATCACATAACTTGAGACTATATAAAAGAAATATCAAAATATATTGGTCTAGGAGTTCTCCCCAGACCGAAATTGTAGGAAAACTTTTCTCACGAATGATAGTATGCCTTGTCAATCTGAATTGCCAGGTATTTGAAATTGTTTGATCATCCAAAACAGCACAAACAATTATTATGCACTGTCAAGCCGTATTAGTCTTAGTACTACCTTACCTCAAGAAAGCTTGAAAACAGTCACTCTCATCATCTAAATAAATGAAAGAAGATGACAGTGGAAGGCCTTAAGGCGTACTCAATAAGGTTCTCAACATCCTTGTTTGTTTCTGTACCCTCAATTCAAGACCACAAAGGTAAGTTTCACCCGCATGGCATGACTATCCTCCTTGGCTAATACAGTCATCTGTCCATCTGAGGTCATTTGTCCATTGACACAATTCCAGATTGTTTTGTTTATATTCTTCAGCTACCAGCACAGTATGTTAGAGTAATTAAATATTAAATCATGCCTTCATCTAACTGCTTAAGCTTTTAAAACAGTTGGCTATGGTTCCACAAAATTTTACATGATATTAAAGCAAGAGGTCCCGAGTTCAATTCTTTCCGGATCCCTATTTGCTTTCCCAATTATATATTGTTACGCCTAGGCTTAGGCTAAAGTCCAGCCTCTACGTGAGGGAGCTTTGATAAAATACGCGCAGATCAAGTCTAAGAAGAAGTAATTAGATGGCCTGGCTGCGGGGATGAGTTCTTTTCCCTTCCAAATCAATTTGCATTCTCTTTCTCACTGCATGTTAGAGTAATAATGTTCCGGTTTCACCAGATGTACCTTGAGAAAATTTCACTGGCAACCTTTCATTTGCTGAAGGATAGGTGAAGGTTGCAGACTTCATAAGATTACGGATTTACTTTGAATAGACACAGTTTCATCAATTTTAGCGATACAACAGGATTATAAAGTTTAATCGAAGTGCAGGAAAGAAACATTATTGTGTAATATTCTTACCTTACCAAAAAAAAAACATTATTGTGTAATTTCAGAGAGGAGAAACTAAGTGTAGTGTCTGCACACTTGCTTGCATCTCCTTCAATGCGCTAAATGAATAGTTTGAGCCTTGATGAAGAAATATCAGTGTGTCTGCAATTGATGGATGCGCTATCAAGGTCATAGTCTGCTTCACAAATTCATAAAAGGGGACAGAGTTTGCCGTGACAGGATCCTAAACTACACATACTTTTTTTTTGTTTTGTATTCTTAAAAGTCAACTTCATAAGTCATATCCAACGAAGTTGCATCTTTGGTTTTTGTTTTCAGCTGTAATCTTCTTCTAGATGATCTTCGGAGGGATACAGAAACCAAAAAATTCGTTTCTTGTTGCCGTTTTTCAAGAAATGACAGTGTCACGGTATCAGGACTTGTCTTGCTCTGGCATTGTATCTTCGTGGTTGATGCTGCGGAAGATTTGTGGTTCGACGTCTTTGTTGTTTCTCATTGGTTCGAAGATGCTCTCAGATAAGATAAGCAAGGAAAGGAGGCAGAATCTTCACAATCACAATAACCTTGATGCTGTAGGCTTCAGAATCAAAGCAAAAAGGTCTTTTACTTCATATTCAGAAAATTCACACTTACTCTCCTGTACCAAAACCATTTGATGAAGAACCAAGACAAATTGTCTTAACAGAAAATTTACCCCATTGAAGCCAATCCCATACAAAGTGAATTGAGACAAACATATCTTGTCCCCAGTTATATTGAGCTCGCTTCTCTTATATGCACGTCAAGACTTGTCTTGCATTCCGAAAATGCTGCCATAAAATTCCAATAAAGAATCAAGAATCAAGAATCTTTCAACCGAGTAAACCAAGGGCATCCAGCAAAGATTAAACAGGCCGATTGATTATATAGTCAGAACTAAGGAGCATGGAGAAATCACCAAGAATCTTTTGTTTATACGGCCTTGTCTCTACTTTGTATACATTATTGATTTTTTTTTCGTCTGCCTAGTTTCTGTACATGATGTTGTTAATTTATGCTTTATTAAATGACAGTATCTCATTATTTTGTCTTGTCATAGGTAAAGACGGTTATTTAAGCGATTCGATCTCTATATAAAGTCCATCAACGTAACATCACCTTCACTTGAATCAATTGCCAACTACGATTCAGTGTAGAGGAAACATAACATGTTAAAGATGAAGAAACAAGCTCTTTCGAGTTTTCTCATTCTTACACTCATTCTATTTATTGGTTCAACTTGTCCAGATGTTGAAGCTCAATCTTGCAAGCCCAGCCGGCGAATAAGGGGGAGAAAGCCGCCTCCAAAACGATGCAACCAGGAGAATCAATCCGAATGTTGCAAAGAAGGCGTTTTTTACACGACCTTCAAGTGTTCGCCGCCCGTTTCACATCAAACAAAAGCTACTCTAACCATCAACAGCTTCGAGAAGGGCGGGGATGGGGGTGGGCCATCCGAATGTGACAACAAGTTCCACTCGGACAACATCCCGGTGGTGGCAGTGTCGACCAGGTGGTTCAACCACCGGAGCAGGTGCTTGAAGAATATTACCATCTATGGTAACGGGAGGAAGGCCAACGCCATGGCTGTGGATGAGTGTGACTCCACCATGGGCTGTGATCCTGACCATGATTTCCAACCTCCATGTCCCAATCACATTGAGGATGCCTCTAAAGCTGTTTGCTAGGCTCTGGGAGTGCCAACCCATGTGGGTGCGCTTGATATTCACTGGTCGGATGCCTGAGTGCCACTTGAAAGGGCATTCAATATATGCCATGCAAAGGCTTTATGATCTATCCATCCGGTGAATAGTGAAGTGATACTATACCTTTTATTTCCTTTCATGTTTCCCCGTTCTGGGTTTTACGCAAAACTCCGATTGATGATTGAATAGTCTGAAGTGAAGAAGAAGAAAAGGTTAAAACTGTATGAGATATTACTATACAAAAAGTCCAAATGCTAGGTCCATATCGACTCATCCCCCTTTTTTCTTGTTTAAATATCCATAAATATTGGTCAGCTAAACATAACAATAGAATATTACTATTTCTAGGCCTTGGAAGCCCTAAACTCTTTAAATTAGCATGTCTAGACAAGCAGAAAACAGGCTACTTTTGAAAGAGCTAAATATTCTGCAGAAGGAAAGACGAAAGCATGGGAGAATAACTGTGGCAAAAACGAGCGATGGAATGAAAAAATAAACAAAATGAGAAAATAAATTGGACATTAGTGATTCAGTCAATTTGACCACGAGGAGAGCAGCATAGGATTCGATTTTAATCAAACGATATGATGAGCAGTTTCTTAATTATTGGCTTCGAAACATTTGTAATTTCTTCATAATATTCATGA
Source organism: Syzygium grande (assembly GCA_024733475.1). NCBI lineage: Eukaryota > Viridiplantae > Streptophyta > Magnoliopsida > Myrtales > Myrtaceae > Syzygium > Syzygium grande. The sequence continues at coordinate 5,913,195 of JAMXDD010000002.1, read as the reverse complement.
ATACGCTGCACAATTAAATGATACGGCCGAAGGCTCCTCTGCTCACTAATGGTTAAAGCCCAAAATCCAATTGTAATACTTGGATCAACACTAGGAAACCTCCTTTAGCCAACTCATATTAGGTAACCTATTCAAACTAGGAATGCAACACCTATGTAACAATTTCTTGTTTGTTCGGGTCAAATCAAAAAAACCTGTTGAAATTTTAAATTTCAAATTTTTATTTGGATCTGCCTTTTTTCACGGGTTCAAACTCAAGAGATGCTTCAATAATAACTAATACTAACTATCTGCAATTGCCTTTAATATAACAAGTGAAATGACATTCTAGTTATAAATATGTACTTTATAGTTCTCACAAAATGTACATAGATGATGTTTACATGCGAATTTCCGAATCAATAGCAATTCAAAAGTGTAGCTAGTCATTCAATAAGAAATTTTTAGAGGAAATAGTAAACTTCACATGAGTTGTAGCCTGGTCATACTTTCCTCAATACAATTTCGATGCAGTCCTTCCTCACCAGATCAGGAGCCTTCACTTCTTCCAGTAACTAGACGCTGTTTAAAGCCCGTCGTTTGAACATATCTCCAATTTTCTAGGACATGAAATCAGCAGTCATAGCGACGACAAAATGATGACCATCAGTCTATGAATGCCTTTCTTCAGTTGGAATGGATGAACTGTTCGCTTACGTGGTTTCTGCTTCCTCTGCTGTTCCTCATAGTTACATCTTCCTCTGCTGTTTTTAGCCCTTCACTTTGTTTTATCAGGTTAGTTAAAAGAATATCGATGGAGGCGCATAATCTTCGTGCAACGACTCTTCTGCTGTAAAACATGATTTTGGTCCTCTAACTATCATTTACCTGAAAAAAATTGCTTTTGATGATCCAAACGTAATCAATGTGCAAAATATTAATCAAGCATTTGCCGATGAACCCCGCCAAGGTAAAAGGACCTTGAGAAGGTCTTACTTCTAGCTAGGCACAAAGCTGAGTTCAAGTAAAAGGATGTAATTTGCATCAAGTCGCCTGGTGAAAAGCATCTCACGGTTAAGTTCTCGTTGTTCTCTTATATATGGAATTGATGAATTATATCCAACAAAAATTGCACCTGCAGTTCTGACTTAATGTCACATCCCGACTCTTACAAGAACAGGGGCAATGAGATGGCTATCCTCCTATCCGTAGGATGCAACCTTTAACATAACCAATGTTAACCTTTTATAAGAATGTATATCTCTATCTACATCTATATATTTTTGTTTTGCCAGAAATGCTCCTACAACGAAATGTAATTCACCGAGCGTCATTTTTCAATTTTTAATGAGAGACATGAGATATCTAGGCAAGAACAAAGAACTCGTTTGCCTCGATCAAGTAGTATGAGTTTAGGTCGTGACAAGACTCGATCAGCAAGAACTTCAAATTTCATAACCAATTCAAACAAATCTGACTAGCCTCTCACTGGTAGAATTCGAACTTCATCGATACAATGCTACACAACTACTAGGCTAGAAACATAGATAACTATAGTTAAGGAAATTGAAAGTACATTGCAAAAAATTAAAGATAAAAAGGACAACATTTTGATTGTGTTTGGAGGTTTTTTTGCTGGCTTTTTGATGGTGTTTGTATTGTGAGCATGATAACCATCCTCTAATGCATCTGCCGGTTTATATCGAATAACCGATGTGGATCTTATCTTTGCCGTTTGTCCTCATGGCACTTGTCAAATAATTGCCATCGATCTCATTTTATCTTTTATCTCTAACATCTGTCAATTTATCTCAAGTAACTGCTGTTTGTCATTGTATTTGCTTTGACACCCGTCTTTCTATGTACGACAACTGTCATCAATCCGTCTTTGTCTCGATACCTACCCTCTCTATTAGGTAACCGTCATCGATCCTCGTTTTTGTCTCGACACCTGTCCTTCTAAGTCAGCTAACTATCATCGATCTTATTTTTGTCTCGACACCTGTCCTTCTGGTTCAGATAACCGCCATCGATTGTGTATAAAGTCATGTGTTCCTTTTCTTATCGATATCTTCGGTGACCTAGTCTTTGTGTACTGAAAGTTTCATCGATAATCTACATGACAAATTTTTGGGCAGCAATTGTTCTTTCTTCGATCCCAATCTTTTCAAATTTTCAAATACTCAAAATTTCCCGCCAGCATATTATGATAATTGCCAGCTATCTGCTACTGTCATTTCTACAACTAACCTATGGCTTACGTCATTTCTCATTGATGATGCATTTATAGTTGTTGTCCTGCATATCCCTTGATTTTAATTTTATTTTTACTGTCGGCAACTAATTATTGGTGTAAACAATTTTATAGAACAGGATCGTTAGTTTCTAAAATTCATCAAAAATATATACTTTCACAAATTGAGAAATTAAGCCGCGACACATACCATCTCAGACATGCACATGCTATGTGAACTTATACCCAAAATCCAACTCCAAGAACTTTCCACCACTATTGTTCATCCTATCCGTCGCTAGCTGATGAACCTGAAAAAGGGTTTAGAATGAATGGAGTGGACGACCATAACCCAGTGAGTACTATATATCTCTTCTAAGCAATACCAAAATTTAATAACCCCAAATCCAGTATATATAATATATGCAAAATATCAAAAATGAGTTAAAGGATTTCAACAAAGATTTATGCATATTAAGAATACTCATTATATCAATAATATCAAATCACAATCCATGGTCATGTTAGCAATCAATCTCATGCTCAATATCTAATCACCTAGAACCAACCGGTTTGGACGGTTCTTTTTGCTCATCTCTAGAGAATGAGAGATTAAAATACTTGAGTGCGGCGTTGTTTTGTGATTAAAGCCAACTGATCATCCATGTGAACTTTCTATTTTTATAAAAAAAAAAAGCCACCTAGATATTAACATTTAATCAAAAAAGCCACGTAATATTTTTTGCCAGAATTTATTGTCGGAGATACTTACGTTATCGTTTTTTATTCGATTTGGCACTTAAGTGAACCAGTGAAAACTTTTGGTATTAAAGTATGTACTATACGAAACTTTTGACACTTTTAGTGTCCTTATGCCCAAATGGAAATGTTCATCCATGGGGCAAAAACTTTGGTATGCTAGTACACGGTGAAATAATCGAGTATTTTGAACTCTTATCTTTGTCTCTAGTTTTCTCTTCTAATTGTCAGACTCCTTTGCCTTGTTTCCCAGCCTAATTCATTGTCGACAATGTTGAAATAACAAAAGACAAGAACACATATTCGATGAATCCGTAGTAAATGACAGCCAACTTACGGATCCAATCTATATAGAAGGCCCACTAGAATCAAACACCACCTTCACCAAACCATTGCCTAGTACATTTCCACTGATAGTAGATATACAAAAACTGAAGATGAAGAAACAAGTTTGCTCAAATATTTTCATTCTCATCGTTCTGTTTCTTGGTTCAAACCACTTGGGTGTTGAAGCTCAGCCTTGCAAACCAAGCGGGAGGTTTAGGGGAAGAAAGCCTCCTCCAAAACAATGCAACCTGAAAATAATTTCAAATGCTGCAAAGAAGGCCGCTTCTACACAACCTACAGGTGCTCGCCTCCCGTTTCCCATCAAACCAAAGACACACAAACTCTCAACAGCTTTGAAAAAGGCGGTGATGGCAGTGGGCGATCCGAGTGTGATAAGAAGTACCATTCGGATAGTACTCTGGTGGTGGCTCTGTCGACAGGGTGGTTGGACCACCAGCACAGGTGCTTCGAAAATATTACTATCTACGCTGACGGAAGAAGTGTCAAGGCCATGGTTGTGGATGAGGATGACTACTAAGGGATGCGATCCTGCTCGCGACTACCAACCTCCGTGCCCCAGCAACATTGTCGACGCCTCCAAAGCTGTGTGGAAGGCATTAGGAGTGCCAAGCCATGACTGGGGTGAGCTCGATATTTACTGGTCTGATGAATGAGTGCCATTATAGGAGCCACTGGCCCTTTCGGGGTTCTTCACGTCCACGGTTTGCCAGAAGATGAAACCGTGCGTTTGTATCCATTTCAATCTTGTTTTCTTGTCTTGGTTTCACACAAACTCAGTTACCGTGGCTAATGCATTTTTTTTTTAATCAAAATATCAAGTTTATGATCGTACTGTTGATGGAGTCTCATAGACAAAAAAAACGGTATACTGATTGGTGAACTGAAATGTGTTGACACCTAATTTTTAATCGACGTGTCATTAAAAGCAGAAAATTCGAGATTATGCTTTCCGATTGTGACGGAACCCGTTTCTTGAACGAAAAGTGTCATTTTTTAATTTTGTTTGTTGGCCTAGCTTCTGTAAATAATTTTCTATTCATTTCATGTAAAAACCCAAAAAGATAAATAGTTGACTTTTGCGTTAAGTTTTCGATCAACTCTTTAACCAAAATTTAATCCCGGGTCAAATCGGGGCTTTTTGCATAAAAAGATTCCTTTCAAATCTAATTTCACTTTAGAAGTGAAAATTCCAGAAAAATTCAAATATTTGATTATAAAATCAAGCTCCTAGTGAAAAGTCAACTAAAATTTGACTTTTGGTCAAACCTTTGACAAAAAAAATTGAAAAATAAAAAAATAAAAAAAATCATCTTATTTTACATTCAATTTGACTTTGGCATTTAAAATTTTACAAAAATCGGTTTAGAATCAACTTTTTCCCAATTTACAGATTTTGGTTCAAATTGGCCAAAAATGAAATTACTTTATTTCTAGTCATTTTTTAGGTTAGTTTCCTTCATGACATTTGATCTAGAGGTTGTATTACTTTCAATTTTGGAACCAATTTTGTGATTCCAAGTCAAACGCAAAAATCCCTAATTTAGGCCCTAATAAGTGATTTTGATCAATTCTTCATGATTTGCGAAATTGAGATACGAATGAGCTTAATTTCTTATACAAAATCCAAATTCGAAATCAAATTTGGAAGATTCACATGAATTTGAGCCAATTTGATTAATTTAGTGATCCAATGATTGAGAAGTCTAAGAGTAATTGGTCCAATTAGTACAATTCAACTTAACCCACTATAGACTAATATTCAATTTGATGAATTGAGACTCAATTTAGCTAATTAGACTTCAATTAAATTCGTTAGTCTAGCTTGGCCATGCAATTAACTCAAATTCAAGAACAATTGAGTTAAACAAGTTAAATTGGATCAATTTGTGTATGAATTTCAAATCGGTTCAATCTAATTTAATCAAATTCAATATTAATGGGGTCAATTAATCATGATAGAGATCAAATTGTACAAAATTGGAACAAATGGAACCAAGGATTGAATCGGTTCAACCTGGATAAACTCGGGACAAACCGGTTCAACCCTGTTTGATTCGAATTGAACCGATCTGATCGGATTGGCTATTTTTCAGTCAAAAATCCAACGATCGGCAGTCTATTATGACCAACCAAGGCCGGGCACATCCCTTTGAGCCCAAAAATGAGAAAAATGCCCTTAATTGAAAATTATGAAAATGCTCCTAAGTGAAATTACTAAATGCCCTTTCTTAAGAATTAAGCAAATTAATTAGGGGTAAGCAATTTAATCATGGCCATCCATAATGTCATGCCACCTATCCTTAGTCCTTAAGGAATATTCTTAATCCCTAAGGATCCATTCTAGGCCATTAGATCAATCTAAGGGTTAGGATTGAAGGTTAAGGAGAGTATATAGGTTTTTTTCCCTTCAAAATTTTGGAAGGATTCCCATTTTCATATCTGTTTTCTCTCTCTTCTCTCTCCCTCTCTCTCTAAATCACTTTTCCTCCTCCTCTCTTGGTCGTGAGTTTTCCTTGCTCACACCGGCCACTTGCCGGCTGATTTCCGGAGCACCACTGCCGCTCCAGTAGTCCCCCGGACGTCCTAGAGCCAGTCGCAAGGCTGGCTATAGCTGCTGGTAACCGGAGCATCTTCGATCGACTCCATCTCTGTTGCGGTTGCATCACCGGCAGCCAAGCCAGTGATCTGTCCAGCCGGTGATTTCGGTGTTCCGGCGTCCTTCCTAGGCGGTCCGAGGCTTGCGATCATCATCCTTAACCTTATCTCGAAGTTATGGTGGCTGGCTTTCACCGGAAAAGCCACCGGAGTTCAACTTTGAGCTTGATTTTACTTCTCTTTCTTTAGATCGCAATCTTACGCCAATCTTCTTATCTTGTAACGTAGATATTGGGAGCTATATTTGGTGTCATTTCGGAGTTCATTGGTTGCCAAAATAGCTTGTTTGAGCTCAGCAACACTCTCAAACAAGGTAAGTACGCTTGGATGTTATTCTGTAAATTCGTGTACAGAGAAACCTACATGTTTGAGATGCTAATTTCAGCTCGTTAATGTCGAAATCTTGCGAAGTGATGAACTAGAGAGTCATAAAACACGTCTCAAGCTTCAATTTGATATATTGCATGCCTCAATCAAACTTAGTTTGCTATGTCAAAACTCTTTTGGAAGTTAGGATCAGAATCTAGAATATGATGTTCAAGTCTATTATAATGATTTCCTGATTGACATTGTGCTGTTCTACGATTTTTCTGATTTTCTACGATCGTTGTTTTAAGAAACCTCCTTCATGAAAGTCGTAGAATACATCTTAATCTGTTCATCATAAAATTTTCATAAAATTCTGACTATGTTAGGATTGTATGATCTGCAACGCCATATATGTATAGATCTTGTGAAAGACTAGTTTCTGACTAACCTTGATGTGTTCTTCGATTTTTATAAATTCATGTGTTCAAAATATGAAAAATTTTTCTTCACGAAAGTTCACACCGAGATCGAGATCTTTCCAGTGATACTAATTTCATCAAATATGAATTCATTTGAATTTTCAAAAGGAATTTTTATGATCTAATCAATATCTGTGTTCAGATCTGATTTTCATTCCTTTAGAATCCAAAAGATGTTTCTCCGAATTTAATAAGTTTAGAGTCCTTCTTTGCGAAAAATCAAAACTACAAAGTTTTTCCTTGGGGTCTTATTATGTTGACTAGAAATTTTGAGGGCCTAATAGCAATTTTTAGAGGGTCAATTTGCTAAAAATTTCATATAAGGCCTTCTCGGGTTAAAATTCGATTTGCAGTTGAGTCCTTTGTGAAAACGAAATTTTATAAAAATTTGGAGGACCCTTTAGCAAAAACTCAAATTATGAAAGTTGTCATACACAGAGAGTCCTAACTGCCTAAAAATTTTCACAGGGTTTTGATAAGGTTTGTTATTTTTCCCGCCATTATTTTGAAATCCCTAACAAAACCGGGTCCAGTCTGTTACCGAGAGTGAAATTGTCTGTTTCGTGAAAATCGGTGGGGATTTAGAAAAAGTGTTCTTCTTAAATTTTGATCCTCATGACATAAGATTTCTAATGACACCTAAATCACTTCATTTGGACATCATTAGGTTAGTTAATCACATCTGAACATAAGTTATCCGAATTAGATAATAATCAAATTAGTGGTCTTCTTGTGAAACCCACTTCTCATTGCTTTATTGATTGAGAAACAAGGCCCATGGGCTTGAATGCATGTTTTACTCATTGCTATGCATGTGTTTGTTAGATGGATGTTAGGCTTGGTGCATGTTCAACGGGTAGCCTATTATGGTCATTTAGAACCCGACTTTAGGGGTTAATTGATATGAGTTGCCATTTTGTGAATGCAAACGGTAGCCCATTATTATTAACCATTAATCAAATAATGTTAGATGATTAGGTGGGTGGTGAATCGAAATGCATAAAAAACAAAGGCCGATCCCGAGGCCCGTGCTTGATAAGTGAATTGTTTGCACCATTGCTTTTCTTTGGTTATTCCTTTGTTTATTGTTTGTCGTGAATGTATGTTGTGAATGTAAACGCCGACACCCGAGAGGCAGCCCATGGAGGGGATAGTCCAAAATTGTAAAAGACCAAGATGATAGACCGATGTCCAATCCGGTCTCAATTTGTATTCACTTGACGGTGATAGGCTGATGTCCAATCCGGTCTCAATTTGTGTTCAAATTCATTTGTTCCCGACCATGTCTCGGGTTTTCAATTCGTGTTGTAATAAACACTTGACAAGTTGCGAGTTTTACTTTCTCGCACCTAAAATTAGCTCGTCCTTTTAATACTTTGAATGTTTACTTTATGCAATGCCTTTCAATATAATTGATTATTTCTTTCTTTTCTAGACTAAGATAGAATTAGTTTAGAATCTTAAATGAAAACACAAAAAAAACAAGACGCATCATCACTTAGTGGACTAAAACTTTGACATGAAAATGGTAAAAAACAAATGCATGACAACTTAGATAATAACCACGTTAAGTTTAGCGGTACCGAAAAGATGTTAAAAGAAATATTAACGTAAGCTAGTCCCCGAACTTTTGATCTCTGGTTTTCGTAGAAACCAATACGAAATTCCCATGTATTGGTTAGGTATTCTAGCCGACCTCCGACCTAGACTAGTGGCGACTCTTAAAAAAGATAAAATTGATCCGCTGTCATGTAAGGTATGAATTAGGGAAGATTCACGTTCATGAATAATGGACTGTACGAATGAACCATCTTTTATGATGTATCATATGGACCGTTTCATGAACACTTACCTCTAAACCCACCTTATCGAGTTCGGCCTCGGGAGGTAGGTCATGACAAAATGATTCGCAAAGTCATGATTGAAGGGTCCAAAATCAAAAGCTCATCTCATTGAATAGCGATTTAAAAATCTAGAGGAGCTGAAAGGTGGAGGGGAAGAAATTGGTCTTCTAACAGAAGAAACTGTCGATTAGTATTCCCTCTTGTCGATCACCGTATCACTCGAAAAAAGGAGAGTTCACCTTTAGTTCTAGCTTTGTAGTTGTATCTGAAATGCCCTTTCCTTTTCTGAATACGTCGTTCTAATCAAGTTAAAAGAAAAGGAATATGTATGAAATACCAATCCTTACTCTACAAAAACCAACCTCGCGATATGTTCATGAGATTGACTCGCTTGACGGTGTAGACTTAAAAGACAGGAAATGAGTCTTTCACAGCAAATATATTCAAGAATGTGTATCCACCTCCACCAAAAAATAACATGACGAGAAAAGAATGCCGGCAGGACTTAAGCCAAATTGGCCAGGAAGCAGGATTTAAATAGGTAGAATTTACATGGCATGAAGTCCCAGAGCAAAACACTACACCGCTCATCATTTAAGTATTTAGTTCATATCACCTATCTGCACATATTTGAATTCAAATATGCTGCAACAAAACTTCCATACGAATGCTGGCAGGAATTAAGCCAAATCGGCCAGGAAGCAGGGTTTAAATAGTACATGGCATAAAGTCCCAGAACAACACACCTATCCACACATAGTTGAATTCTAACTAGCTGCAATAAAAGTTCCATAAGAATGAAGTTTCTTTACATTGAACTTACAAAGGACATCTAACAGGGGAATCAACCGTCGAGTTCATCGAATAAATCCAAGAGAAGGGTGAAGTAAGAGCACGGTGGAATCATCAGGAATTCTCTTTACTCTGATTTGTCTGTAGCTTGCTCTGACGATTAACTTGATGCATTTGCCTTGCTCCAAGCTCATTATTTTCTTAATTAACCGAAATTAGCGAAAGACTGAGCAATGGTTCTGTAAATTCACTGTAAAATACAGCTATTCACTGCTTCATCTCTATATAAAGCTTAACACCAAAGTGACTACTTCACACCAGACCATCAGTTTCACAACATGAAGCAAGGAATACATTGTCCATGAAAGACGAGCTTGTTTCAGTGCTATCACTGATCTTCTATTGCTCAGCTTCCCAAACTATACGAGTATTGAAGCTCAAACTTGCAAGTCAAGCTGCTAAAAAGGGGAAGAGAACCTCCTACAAGACATTGCGACATGGAGAATGACTCTTCGCTGCTTAGAAGGAAAATGTAACAATGTGTACGAGTGTTCGCCACCAATTTCCCATCGAACAAAAGCATAAATGTCAGTCTACAGCTTCGAGGAGGGTGGCGATGATCCGGCTTCGTCTAAATGCGATGGTAAGTACCATCCGGAGAATTCACCGGAGGTGGCACCATCAACAGGGTGGTTTGAGCACCTAACACCGGAGCAGATGCTCGAAGAATAGTATTATCTATGCAAATGGAAGAAGCGGCAAGGCAAAGGTAGTGGATTAGTGACTCTACGGGCGGTTGTGAGACTGCTCATTTATCGGCCTCCATGTGGCGACAACATTGTCAAAGCCTCTAAAGTGGTTAGGAAGGCTCTGGAAGTCCCATTTAAGCGACAGGGTTGTGCTTGATATTTACTGTTTTAATGCGTTAAGTGTGGTTGATAAACATATTGAAGAATGCCATGTAAAGGATTAGGATGTGCTCTCTAAAGTTGTGGTGGTGGTGGTGTATAGGTTTGATGAGTCCGTGCTTCCATTTCCATCTTGTTTCTGGGTTTCTGTTTTAATGAAAAGTAAACCAAAAGACAACAATAAAGAGAACCACGAGATTGTGCTGTGCTGTGTTTTATGTCAAATTATCCGCCTTTTAAATAGAAGGTACTCTTTATCCGCTTTTGGCTTCCACTATTAAGACTAGGGGTATGCAAAAGAACCGGGATCTGCCCAGACCGCCCGAACCGGACCAAAATCGGTGGTTCCCAAGGGAACCGGTCTGGTTTCCGGTTCCAATTTTTTGGAACCGGTACTGTTTGGGCCGGTTCCCGCCTTCCGTGTGTGAACCGCCCACCCCCACCCGACCGAACCCCAATATATAATAATAATATATTTTATTTTTTTAATTTCTAATTAAAAAATTTGACCAAAAAAATTTTTTAAAAAAGAAGAAAATTTATTATCATGTTTGAAGCTCTTGTGTAATTGGGATACCTTAGTCATTTTTCCCAATAATTAATGAGTACCCACTTGATTTATGGATGAAGTAGTTAATATAATCGATCATAGTGTAGGAATTATATAAAAAGTTATGTTCTTTTCCTTTTGTTATGTTGATCCGATGTTGGTCCACAGTTTTTTTTTTTATTTATCTAGGAAAACTTGTTGAGACTGGTTCCATGGACCCGCCCAAGAACCGGATCAGACCGGCGGTCCAGTTCTCGGGCGAGTCCATGGAATCGACGGACGGTTCTCGGTTTCAATTTGTGGAACCGGTCTTGTAGAGGATGGTCCACGGTTCCGGGGTGGGAACCGCCTACCCGGACCATGCACACCCCTAATTAAGACAATGGGGTGTTGTAACTAAGAATGAAACTAGGACGTAGGAAATAGTCATGGCCACGGGCTGATTTCGACCCGGAACCAGCCCGATCAAACCCGGGCCCGGCCTGTTGATCGGGCCCACGGTTTGGAACCGGAACCGACTCGGAACAAACGGTTCCGGGCCCAATTCCACAAAAAAAAAAGAAAGGCGTAGCATAGCCCCGCAAGCGCGAGGCCATCTTTGCTTCCGCGCCCGTTGTTAGGGCCCACAACAGCAGGCAAAATTTTTAAAAAAAAAAAAACCCTTGCGGGGCTGCACGCCCCGCGGCTGGCCAATTTTAAAAAAAAAAAAACCCATAACAAGCTTATGCCCCATTGCCGGGAGGCTACCTTGGCAAGCAACGGCCAACGCCCAAATGGGAAAAAATTTATAAAAAAAAAAAAAAAAAAGATAACCGCTGCAAAATTGCAATGATTGTCTTTTCTTTTTTTTCAATCCTAAATTTTCTTTTCATTTTTTTCTTATAAATTCTCTCAAATTCTCTCAATACTCACAATTCTCTCAAATTCTCTTCTCTCAAGTCTCAAATTTTCTCAATACTCAAAATTCTCTCAAATGCTCTTAAATTATCTCAATTTTCTCAATCCACGCAATTCTTTCTTAATTCTCCCAATTAATCCGCTTAATTCTCTCAATCCACTCAAAAAATGGCAAGTGTAAGTCGAGTGCCAACTGGCAAAGGTAAGAATATCATGACGGAATCTCATCATTTTTTTGATCCTCGTGAATATGCAGATTTTCAAGATGATGAAATCAATATTTTTCCCGATGTGGAGCGCGTCCCGACGCAAGAAAGTTTTCATCCTCCTACCGAAATATCTATAACAAAGGAAGCGAAACGGGAATTTATATTTGACATTTGGAATCACTTCACGAAAATGGAAAGTTTTGATATTGGTCAAAAAAGGTACGATATAATTTGTAAATATTGTGGGAAAATATATAAATATACAGGTGGACAAGAATATGGAATATTTTAAACGACATCTTAGAAGCAAACATCCAACCGAAACAGTAATCGATATCAGGCAACAACAAATTTCCGGATACGTCAATGCTAACACTTCCCCTTTATTTCGTTTTAATGAAAAAACTTACAAGGAAGAATTAGGCAAATTTATTTATGTTGAGCATTTAGCATTTAATTTTGGAGAAAAATTTTGGTTTTAATGAATTTATACAAAAAACATGTGCTCCACAAGCAAAACGTGTTCCTAGAAATTCAATTAAACAAGTAATTAAAGATCTTTACAAAAATGGAAAAAAAAGATTTGCAAAACTTTTTTATGCAATTTAATGGATGCGTGTATATAGATAGTGATATTTGGAGTGATCATTGGCAAAATCATTCTTACATGGGCATAACATGTCATTGGATAGATAACGAGTGGAGTATTCAAAAAAAGAGTTATTGCATTTAGAGTTTTCGATGATAAGCATACGACAAATAATATTTATAGAATAATTAGGCAAATTTTAGAAGAATATTATTTACTTAACAAAATTTTTTCAATTGGTTTTGATAATGCCGCAGCAAATACCACTTCAATTGCCGTTTTAAAAAATATTTGTAAACCCACTTTTGGCGGAAAATTTTTTCATGTTAGATGTGCTTGTCATGTTTTAAATTTATGTGTACAAGATGATTTGAAAACTCTTGATATTTTTTTCAACCAATAAAAATAGCGATTCAATTTTTATGGAAACATCCCAAAAAATGAAAGAATGGGGTAGATTTTGTAGAGAAAATAGCAAAAAGCCAAAAAGATTTCCAAGAGATGTTCCAATTCGTTGGAATTCTACTTTACACTTGCTTAATGAATCTTTAGCATATAAAGATTTATTATGTGCATTCATTTCTAATAATATACCTCATATAATTTATACCCACAAGAGTGGGATATTTTCCAAAAAATTTTAGATGTTTAAAGATTTTTAATGATACAACTTATACTTTGTCCGGTATTTATTATCCTACTACATATTTATTTTTAGTAGAATGTACTAATATTGTCGGAATTTTTGATGAATATGAAAATGATGTTGAATTACAACATACTATAGTTGCAATGAAAATGAAGTGGCTACATTATTATAGCGAAATTTCCATTATTTATTTAGTTGCTTGTGTTTTTTATCCACGTTGCAAATTTGATGGCTTAAATGATTTTTTGCGTATATATTATCAATGTTTACATTATGATGCGATAAATGTTATAACCATAGTACGTGAGGTTAAAAACGTAGTAATAGAATTATATAATGAATTTTATACTAAATATAATTTAGGTGATATTGGATCTTCTCAATCTACGGAGATACAAAATGACAGTACATGTAAAATTAGTAGAGGGTACCAACTTTTATTACATAGACAAAAAAAATAAAATGGAGTAATAGGAAATATTTCTGAATTAAAGATTTATCTAACCGTTTTATTTGAGTTTACTAAATCCGAAGGTGGTACAGATTTTTTAATTTTGGATTGGTGGAAGAGGCACGCAAGCCAATACCCAATCCTTTCTCTTATTGCAAAACAGATTTTTCAACCCCTTGTTCCACAATTGCGGTCGAACAAGCATTCAGTACCGGAGGTAATATTTTGGACGAACATCATTCAATATTAGCTCCAGAATCAATGGAGATTCAAGCTTGTATTGCTGATTGGATGAAGGCTCAATATCGGCAACAAGAAATAGATCGGAATAATGAATCCAAATTTTTTAACGACGGAGATACTACCGCTACCGATACCGGTACTAGAATAGGTAGTAACGATTGAGAGTAAAAGAACTATTGGAGTTGGCAAATATTTCGGAAACCCTTGTTTCTCATATCGGGTACGCCCACGTGATCTTAGGGAAATCGAAGTATAATCCAACAACATGTGACCTCTGGTCCCCTGCGCATAAAATGCTTAGGTTTTGGGATCATTTTAGGGCATATATATTGTGCTCTTTTTTTTTTATAAATCGTTGTAACGAATTGTAATGTGCTTAATAATAATTTATTAAGTTCAAGCCATCTTTCTCTCTTGTCTTTTTGTCCCCAAATTTGATTACAATTTACATTTTAATTATAATTTATATTGAATAATGTTTCATCACCGAAACAATAATTTTTTAATTTTTTTATTATTTTCTTTTCTGTTTTTTTCTTTTCCTTTTCTTTTTTTTTTTCTTCCTCCGCCGACCATAATCGGGGTTGACAGAGGTCGCTAGCCTCAGACGAGGCCGCCCTCGCCAGCATTGGGCGAGGGCCGCCCTCGCCTAGGCTAGGCGAGGTCAAGCCTCGCCAGATCTGGCGAGGGTTCAACCCGCCGGGCTGGTAGCGCCGGCCTGCCTGTTGCAGGCGAGGGGTCGAGCTCAGGTCGGGCAGCCGGCCTCGCCAATTGCAGGTGAGGTCGGCCTCGCCGACGCCGGTGAGGTCGAGCCTCGCCAGATTTGGCGAGGGTTTGACCTCGCCGGCCTCACCAGTTACCGGCAAGGTCGAGCCTTGCTAGATCTAGCGGGGGTTCGACCTCGCCGGCCTAGCCGGCATCGGGCGAGGCCGGCCTTGCCAGTTGCAAGCGAGGTTGGCCTTGGCCTCACGCCGGCGAGGGTCAATCCTCGCCCGACGTTTGCGAGGCCGGCCCTCGCCCGACGCCGGCGAGGGCGGCCTCACCCGAGGCCGGCGACTTCCGCCGGCCCAAGCTATGGCTGGAGAAGGAAGAAAAGAAAAAAAAAAGAAAAGGAAAAGGAAAAGGAAAAGGAAAAAAAGAACAGAGTAGAAAAATTATGAACTAGCTTGGAACCGGTTCCGAACCTGAACCGAGCGGTTCCGGTTCCGAACCTAAACCGGGCGGTTCCGGTTCCGATTCATACTTGGCCACGAACCAGAACCGCCGGTTCCGAACCGTGGCCATGACTAGTAGGAAATGAATGTTAATACCCTCATAGAAAGTGAGTTGAACCTAGAAAACAAAAGGAAAGAATGATGCTATTTCAATTTCCATGACATTTTGGCATTCACTTAAATTATGTATAATGTCAGATAAATCATCGGAAATCAAATTATCCCACTTCATTCACTAATCCAACTCCTCTGTTTCCTTGGTCAAGTAGATAAAAATGAACTTCTTCCAGGGGCGAGCCCTTGGATCCAGAAAATAAATGTAAGTACAGCCATTTTCGACAAAAAAATTAAATCAACAGAGCAAAGTATAGGAGATCAGAGAAAGCGGAAGACTTCTTCAAGGGATGTAATATGAACACAATATAATTGACTTGTTTGCATCAATGCCAGTATAAGATTGCAGAGCTAGAATAATCAAACAAGAATTCACAGAAACACAAGAAACACTTACACAGTACTGCATAATTTGGGACGAAAAAACTGAGCAGAACAGTAGTACCAATGAAGGAAAAGATCTCAACTCTCAAGAGTCCAAAACCAAACGTCTATTTACAACATACTGTCTGTCTGAGCAGGCAGTCGCTTGAAGAAATTGATAGGCGCAGAGGGCACCTTATGTCGTAACCTAGGGTGCCTCATGACATAAGCCCCGACAAAAATAGCCACAACCTGGAAAGGTGTTGCGTACAACACGATTGCTGCCATGAGACAAAATAGTATGAAGATGACTGTGGCGCGAGGGTCTCGCCAGCTCAACAGTGCTTGGATTCGCTCGCCTTGGCTTGCAAGATCACCTACCACGGTCTGAACCTTTCCTGCGACACTCCTCAAACGATCATAGCGGTATCGAACTGCTGCCGGGCTTCGAGTGGTCGGAAACGTGTCAAATTCTTCATCAAGCTCATCTGGATGAACAGCATCCGCATAAGATATTCTTGTGTTCATATGAGGGGGATGTCTAGGCCGATACCGGTAATTCCAAAGGCCTATTATGAACATATACAAGAAAGCAGTTGGCAAGATCAACTCTGGAAACAGCACGAGCATCCCAAAGAGAATATGCACAAGGATGGTAGTCACGGGGTTTTTCCATTTGCACACCTCCCCAAACCAATTCCAAAAAGCAAATAATCCTGCGAAAACTGACATAAGCCTGAAAAAGTTCGCCTTGCTCCGCCTCATGCTCCATAAATGAGAGTGTGCATCAGACATGTACTCAACTACTTCCCTCTTGAGGGGAGGCTCGGCCCGACTGAGACGAGCCGCCACCAAGTTGACTGCTTGGTAACGCAATAAGTCCAGCTGCATTGGGGTCAATGGCCTTATGTAGTGCATCTTCGGTAGAAGTGGCCGAGAGTAGATGTACATCATATTCAATAGTGACGTGCATGAAAATCTTATTGCCAAGTGTAACTCACCCATCTTTTTTACCCCAGAAGAGTGAAGTGCTAGAAGCGGATAGGAGTGTGTATACACACGACCAGTCTCAAGAGTAGATAGCCGAATCCGAATCTTCCCGATCTTAACATCTTTGTTACTGCTTGAGCCTCCATTTATCTGACTATTGTCGAAAACTCCCACAACTAGAACAGTTGCTGTATCATAAACTTCCCATGTGTACTGCTCATTGTATTTGGGACTCAGGCTGTTGATTATGGTCCTAGTTCGCACCCACTTTTGGCCATACTTTGCTACACAGTAAGTGTCTGATGTACCCTTACCATCTTTCGTCTTCATCGGGTGGAGTCCCTCAGCATTGAGAATCCCAAGTTCCAAGACCCCTATGGAATTCTTCCACAGCGGCTTTGCGGTCGGTCTGAGGTCAGTGCAGTAATTTGTGGACTCATCAAGCACATGATACCCTCCCTCAAGGCAGACTTGCAGATGCAATCTGCTGTAGAACTTGTCCTTCTTTCCTGCATCCGCATCCATGGCAGCCGATGTTGACTTTTCAAGGTTGTACCAGCGGGTACGCACCATTTTGTCATCAGCACGCCTGTGAACTTGGCTCAGTGGTACAATAACTTTCCCAATAGTTTCCTCCTTATCGGAAGCTAAACGGTCTTCAACTGAAAGAATCAAATGATCTTCAAAGGGCTCGGCAGCGACAAACAGCATTTCCTCTCTCCATACAGGATTCATATTCCGAGCCTGAACCGGTTTTGTCCTGAACACCTGATTACCTATCTGTACCTTAACATATGCATCAGGGAACCGGCCCTTGTCCGACACAAGCAGATCTTGCGCCTCAAGTACGACAACACGAACGTACCACAATTTAGGTGAGTGGTAGACCTTGCCACGAGTATGCCCATAGATAGCTGAAGATGGATCAGTTGCCGAAGTAGCGTCTGAGTGCCAAGCATCAGGAAAAGCTTCATCTGCCTGTGTACCATACCAAACAGCGAGCATCAGTTCCCCTTTCTTCTTCTTCTCCCCATTCTTCTCTTCAAGCCTATACCATTCAGGAGCCAATGGGCTGTCAGGTGGAACTCTAGTGGGAATCTCATAAAGGTCCATGCGAACCAAACCCACAAAGTCATCCATTACAAGATCTTTGTCCATGACCACAACCTCGAGCACAGATGTCTGAACCTGGTCCTTTGCAAACGCAAACACCTCATTCCACTCTGGATTTTGCTTCTTTTCAAAATGCTTTGTTGTTCCTTTATAGTTCCCCACTCTAACTTCCACATACGGATCAAGGCTTCCTGTTAAGTCCTTAGCAGGAAGATCACGGGCTTTTACGACTCGAACAAAGAGGTATTGCATCTTTTCAACAAGATCATAGGTATTGTTCGGCCTCTCAGCAGGTATTAGTCGCCCTGCAACAATTCGGCCACCGCCAAGATGGGGGCTTGTTTCTTTCACAGAATACTCCCCTGGCTGCATAGGCAAGGGGCCCGCATAAGTGTGGACTATATTTGGAGGCTGCGGTCCGGATCTCATGTAAGACCCCGAGTTTGGTTTTGGTAGGGGAGCTTCAGCAGATGCGTCGTCATTTTGATTTCGCCGGTCCGAGTTTGGAAGGTGACGGAAAGTCCGCCTTGACTCGGCCCTGGACTCGGCTCTTTCATCAGAGAAGGGATTTAGAATTGGTTCGGCTGAACGTGGGTTGACATTCATGGTGGATTGCATTGTATGCAGTGGATTTGATGAGCTCATGTAAGGATCATCTGTTATGAAAACTTTCAAACCGAGCTCTCCCTGCACCCGTGACCAAATTCTTTGTTTTTCAAGGGGGTAATGGAGGACAACAGCATCCGAGTATGGCACGAATGATGTCCCAGTGAGGGACACTTTTCCGAGGCAGGACTTCTTGTCAGTGGCTTTGTTGAGGTTGTAGACATAGGCATGAAGGGTAAGGTCGCGAAGGTTGATAGGGTTGGTGATGTTGAAGTAGAAGCTTTCATTCCAGACCGGACTGAGATCTTTCTCTTTCATAGTGGTGCGAAATTTTTGACCCTCGAACTGGAGCTCCACATAAACACCCGAAGAATCTTGCCCATCTTTGGAAACAAGGTCATGCGCACTCACGACATCCACGCCAAGCTTGAGATTATTCATGGGACCTAGGCAAACTGACAACTTGATTGAAGCAAGAACCACTAACTGCAGCAAGCAGAAATTTCCAAATACAACTTATACCTGTGAGGGATTAAAAAACCAGTAAAAAATGATGGTCTTAATAATGAGAATAAAACTGCGGAAAAGATAAAGAGGAAAAAAAGAACATCAAAGGAAAGAGTAGGAGGAACAACTTTCACTCGAAAGAAGCATTGTTTCATAAACAAGCAGTAAATCAATCAGCCAACAAAAATCATGACGTTCACTTCACAAGTCTCAAAAACCTTGGCTTACTCCTCTAATCAAAGCAACTTAATACAAAAGGACTCCGTGAATTGGTGATATAGACAAACTTTTTTTCTCTATTAGAGGATAAAAATTGTGACAGAAAGAAGAGTACGGTAACTTAATAGGCGGGCATGAGATGCACAGAAAGCCAAACTTTTCAATCAAACACAAAGCAAGGTAAAAGAAAAGTCATAAGCATCGAATCAGAAAGCAAATGAAATATGAATTTGCTTCATATGGTCGTGGCTTGATTCTCCATTTAAACTTGCTTTTTACTTGTCCAATTCAAACAAAAACATCAAAGAAAAAGGGGAAAAATAAAGTGAAAGATCGAAAAGGCATGTGTTTTGCTAATTATTTGAATGAGGGAAAGAAGAGCATATTCAATTCAGATTCCGAAAGTCATCAAGCATCCAGGTTCCTCCCATAATCTTTCTGGGAAACCAAAAAGGAAAGGCAATTAAGAATATTTGGTATCTTCAATCAGCCACGAATGAGTTTTACAAATTTCGCCCTCAGTTTTCTCTGACGAAAAAAACAGAGCATGAACTTTATCACCGTATATTCAACCATAATTTCAGCTAAATTAAACGGAGCAAAGACACTGCTTCCTCGTATCCGATAAAAAAAGTGCTTCCAAGACAACTTGCCTCATACAAAATGAGGTCAACGATGCCCATGATCTACAAAGTCTCTTCCTTTTAAAGGTCCAGACAGCATGAAATAAGCACCAAAAGCCAGATAAAAAGAAGAGATTTTTATCTGTGGAAACGATCACAAATCCCAAGAATTACAAAAGGCAAAGCAAGAACAAGGCGCAAAGCCACAACTTTTCGAAAGTTGTTAACCTCGACCATCATAAAACGATCATCAGAAGAAGACCCAGATGGACACAAGCCGAGCATCGGCACAATATCGAATAATCAACGAGGACCCAGATGAAAATTCCCATTAAACAAGCGGAAACTGACCTTTCTCAAAGGTTAAGAGCCTGACAAGCGTGAAAACTCGCGCTCACGAGAGCCAAAACAAGCAAAGCCCGCGATGTTTGCAAAGCGCGACCGACTCCTCCGATGCCCACAAAGACTTATACGAGCGTCGTCGCTCAAGGAAAACGTGCCCGCGATGGTTCGCAGAAGGATGGCGGGGGGAGGGAGAGAGAGAGAGGAGCAGAGTCGTCGAAAACGAGTCTAAAATGGAGGAGGAGGAGGAGGAAGAAGAAGAAGAAGAAGGAAGTCGTCGTCGTCGTCGTCGTCGTCCCGTCTGTTCTTCCGTCGGCTTCTTCCGTTTGTTGTTTTCATATGCGACGAATATCAGTTTGCGTATTGGACCGTAGTTCACAGGACGCGCCAAAGCCAAAGGCACCATTTCTCCCCTGATATTTTGTGTGTTTTCATTATTTTCTCACTTCGATAATTTCTACCAAAGAACACTATAGTAAATTACTTACTAGTTTTTTTTTTTATCGTTTATTAGGTGCGTGCCCAATCGGAAAGTCCATTCCGTGAAAATCGAGAGGCGATTTTAATTTCCAAAGACGAAGGACATCGTGTCGATTTTAAGTACCTTTTCATAGTTTTCGAAATTTGGGTTGTTGAAAAATTGGACTAAATTTTAATTTGATTTCAGCTCTAAAACTGTAAAGAAAAAGTCGTGCACTGAAAGCCAGATAAAAAAATGCAACGGCATGGGGGTCCATTTTGTAAGTTTTCTCAGATGAATTGCATTTGGCTTTGATGATAAGCGAGGGTCAATCATTGAATGCGTGGACCCCGTTCGAGGGATAGTTTTTACATTGCGGGGTTGCAAAGCTTTCTATTATTTGTATCATTACTTAGGAAAAATAACATAAATGGCCCTTGAATTATTGGTAAACATTCAATGTAATCATTTCATCTGCTCAAACGACCGATTCTACGTCATTTGATGACATGGATTTTTATATATTGGGTGAGAGTACTAAAAATGATGAGTCAACATGTCTATCTTTTTATTCATCTATTTCAGAAATGGAAACACAGAATCAGGGCATTAACAAGTCCATCGGTATTTCGTGTCGTGGATTGCATATATTGATTTGGGTGACGTGTCTGACTAGGATTAAACCTTTCTTGAAGAAAATATTGCTAATATCGATTTGTTATCCTAATCTTGTATTTTTCTTCCTCTGCAGTCAACTCAGATAAATTGCATTTGGCATTGACCATAAGGGAGTGTCGATCGATGAACGCATGTACCGCAATCCACGGATAGTTGTGTACATTGTAAGGTCGAAAAACTTTCAATTATTGTACTATTGCTCAGGAAAAAGACACAAATAACTCCTGAATTATTGATAAATATTTAATATAGTCCTTTCATTTAATTAAACGATAAATTAGACGTTATTTAATAACATTGATTTTTTTCAAAATGTCCATCTACTTAAGAAATGGACACAAAAAATAAGAGCGTTAACATGTCAGTCGACATTTGATGACGTAAACTATATGTCCTAATTTGGGATGACTATCTTACTCGGATAATCAACATTGGACTTTTTTTTTAGTTGTCTGCCATTTAAACATAACAAATTAAAAATCACATTAGCAAACTCCATTAACTTGAGACTAGATTGAATATTTATCAATAACTCAAAAATTATATGGAATAAATTAAAAATTTAGGAACGATATTGCACATTAGACTAAAGTAACACCTCTTCTCTTCAAATTTATCCACCTCTGAAATCTAAATCACAAAAGACAAGAATGCAAACACATATTACCGTACAAAAAATAAACATTATTTGGGATGGATAAGTTGGGTGGTGGGTCTCATTAGGGTTCGACTTCTCTTCAAGAGCATATATATTGCTAAAAAATCATATTGTGTTAACATAAACTTTTATTTTGCTTAGCAAGAAAACATCATTTCGAAATCATAATGAGAGACGAGACTTTGTAACTTTTTTCCTAAGATAAATTTCATTTGGCATTGATCCATCAATCAATTCACGTGTGGAGCCCATTCCACGGGATCGTTCTGTGGTCGCAAAACGTTCAATGAATTGTACTATCTTCTCCCTCGTCTTTCACATGCCTATCGTTCTGTACTTGTCCAACCTCCAGCAGCAGGACCACTCACGTCACGTCGAAGAAGACAGGAAGAGCTTTCCCTTAATTAAATTCCTAATTAGCAAAGCTTTAGCACAAGAAGATAGGTTCGCCACCTGTAAAGAATGTCTCCATCGCCTTTTTTTTAATCTGCATAATGATCGTAAAATAGAGAAAAGTATAAAAAAGTCATAAATTTTTTATATTAATATAAATTTAATTTTAAATTTTTTTGTGTCAATTCAGTCTTAAATATTTTTTATTGATGCCAATTTAGTCCTAAATCTTTTTTTTACCAATTAAGTCCTAAACCTTTTAAATTGGTGCTAATTCAGTCCTAAACCTTTTGTTTTTGTGCCAATTTTGATCGGAAGGACTAAATTGGCACAAAAACAAAAGGTTTAGGACTGAATTGGCACCAATGAAAAAGATTTAAGACTGAATTGGCACCAAAAAAAGGTTTAAGACTGAATTGGCACAAATGCAAAAGATTTAGGATTTTTTTTGCACTTTTCCCTCGTAAAATATCATGTGATCCGCATGAGAGTGCCAACTTCGCGTTAAAAAGGTAGCATAGGTCGAAAGATGCGATCAGATTATTATAATGTTGTTCGCCTTTATTTTCATTGATAAAGAGGCGTCCCGAGCTTTTCGAGCCCACAGCTAATCCTTACGAAATTTGGGAAAAGGATATATTCACTCAAAGTACTAAAACTCGTTAGGAAAGCACAATTGAGTCTTAAAACGTACAAAATATGTAATTAAATCATAAAACTTGTCAAATTGATACAATTGAGTCATTGTATTAATTTCGTTCAACTTGACCAACGGAAAATGCTGACGTGACTTTTTTTAAATATATTCTCTCTCTAATGTAACGATGACAGTTTTAGCTTTATGCTTTAAACACGTCGGCATATTTTATCAGTCAAGTTGGACGAAATTAACGGAAGGACTCAATTGAATTTTTTGCAAGTTTTAGGATTCAACTGTACTTTCGTGATAAGTTTTACAATTTCCAGTACATATATCCTTATTCTAAATATAGATATGCTCGGTTCCGGAACATGATACGCTCACTATTGGTATTTCAAAAGCGAGATTTCTACTACCACTGAAAACAAAAACTTCTGTTTCTCTCAAAATTAACCCTAATTATATTCCGAAGCAAACGTGCCGACTTTGACTCTTGAAGAGGAGGGTCGTCATTGGCGTGAACCTCATTTGCATATTATTAATCGAAGAATGCTTAGCTCTTAATCAAGCGATTTAGGGTTTCTGGGCATGTTCCTCTGGGATTGACCGCAAAGAACCAAGGACATAGGTCAGCATCGTCATCTTTCGCACACACGGAGCTTGCCAACAGATAAATTAATAAACAACTTACCAGCAGATTGGTGAACACGTTCACTCATGTTATGTATAGTCTATAATTCACGAAAGATGAGACGTGTTTTTCACACGGAAAGCTATTGTGACGGTCTTCAAAACCGGAGAGGAACATGGAATCTACCTACTTGCACAAGTAACGATGGCGGATAAGATTTCTTTCTTATTTAGGTATTGATCTTCTTTACTTATGCAGGGAGAATACCAATGCTCTTGGCACACCTGATTTTATCTTCATTTAAAAAAAAGGAGTAGTTTACTGGTAAATAATATGTTCATCTTATTCGTTGTTAAAACTCGTAATGCACTGGTAGCAAGTCACCAAATCCTAGCTGATTGCATACAGCACAATGGGCAAGTTCATGTCACATGGGGTTTACGGAAAATTATGCCATCAATTCTAAATCCGGCTGTTTGGATGTCAATTCAATTTTAAACATTTCGATTTTTTCAATTTAGTCCTAAATTTTTACGCGAAATTCCAATATAGTCCTTTCACATCGCCAAGTTATCGATTTCCGATGAAAATTAGCTGGAAGGATTATATTGAAATTTTATAAATAATTAGAACTAAATTGACAAAATTAAAAAAGTTTATAACTGAATTTGTATTTATATAATAAGTTTAAGATTGATTGGATAATTTTCCGTGTGGTTTAAATGATTTTCGCGAATTAAGGGCACAACCATGTTCATTTCTTGAAGGTATCAACTAAACGATCCAAAGAGGATATTATAATCAAAGACCAGAAAGTTGTCTCTCTTGACGGTTCAATTGTCGTGGGATACCTTCTATCTTACTTTGAAATGGTCAAATTGTACTTAAGAATATACCCAAAAGTCTAAAGTCTATGCCATGTTATCGCCAAACGACGACATATTATATTAAGCGACCCCTTTTGGGTGGACAGGGTTCGTCTGAACGAGAGAAGTAATCGGACAGGTAGAAAATTACTGTTTCGTGCTTAAAAATTAAGATTTTCTCCCCCATACCCATAAATTTTAGTAAGTGTCAAAGAATTAAAATTCATTCGCTTTACTTTAGGTTGATAATTGCCAAAAAAAAATAGTTGATAAACTCAAAGAGTTAGTAAGTTACACAAGTAATTGTAACTCAATATAAAAGTTAGGAAGAAACTCAAATGAAAGTTGGTAAAGCAAATCAGTTGATAACTTAACGAGAGAAAAATCGGTTAGTCATACGAAATAAAAATTGGTATAATCATATAAAAGTTGATGAATTTATGGTATATGTAAGGAAAACAAACCGAAATCGGTAAACAAAATTGATAAAGTAAAAAAAATCGGACAAACGTCGGTAAGCAATTTAAATGGGAGAAAATTTACAAACCCCTCGATAAAGAATTGGCAATTTCGTAAGCATTGGCAAGAAATATAAATAAATGTAAGTAGAAATCAAGAGAAGTCGGTAATTTGCAAATAGTAACAAAGAGCCGATAATTTCATGAAAGTACCGATAAGATATTAATGAATTATAGAAAATGAAGTGATCGATAATTTTTTTGTATGAACATTTTCTAAACACTTGTAACCAGGGGTACTGGTTGATGCGTCAGTTACAAGACACTGTAAGAGGCATAGGTTAACTAGCAAGAAGTTGGAGCTTCCCATTTTGTCACCCCAGGCGCAGAATATTACTATATCCATCTACTTGACAGTTAGCTGAAACTAACGTGGAGTCTACCTCCCTCAATCCAGAAGGTCCATAAATCTCCTCCAAATTTTTTTCTTTTCAGGAAAGAGAGAATACGGAGAGAACTTCAGAAAAATCCATCCGCCATACCGGAGAGTTCCTTCTTCTATCTCCTCTTGAGCCTTTTAAATTCTTGCTCGGGACCATAACACTTACTAACTATTTAGAAGTCTACTTACACGAAAAATAAGCACTCTGTCTGAAGACAGAACGGTGGAGTCGTCCAGTCAGCTTAACAAAAATCGTTCACCCTTCGGTGGAGCTCACATCATCAGAACCATCGGCAATGTTATCGATTCAGTCATGAATATAATATGCAGAGATATAAAAATATCAGCTCTGTACCCACCACTCGTTTAGCGACATGACGGTTGAAAGATCAGTTTCTCAAGAATATGCAGCTTTATATAGCATAGGATATTCTTTTATACTCCATGCTGGTGTTACTTCCATTGTCTGCCCTGATCATCCGACCAAATTTTTAATTAATTATTATGAACACAGTAAAACAACAAATGGGTATATTAAGAACTTTATTTTATTTTATTTTATGATTATTAAATTTGTTTTATTAAGATGAGAGGTTGTGACGTGCCTATCAAGCAACCGATTGCCTGTTGAGCTTGACTTCGGGTTTGAATTTGCCATTGTCATTCTATTCTGGTTAGGTTTGAGCTGACCTTTTTCGTCTCCTTTCTATTTGTATGATGACTGTTGTGATATAACGCAGAAAACGTTAACAGATTTTATAATTAAATTAATGAAAAAATACTAGAAAAATAAATAAAAATAATAAGGATACGTGATTCAATCAGAATATAGGTATCTACGTTCACGGATAAAGCTAACGGCAAATAATCTACTATCAAATTGGAAAATTACAGAGTTTTAATTACTCACACGCTCGAGTCTTTTCTATATCGAGATTTAAGTCCGAAGCAAGCTTTCAAGTATTATCTTACAATCTCTCGTTGAAAACACACTTAAAAAACTCACAGAGAGGAAAGAATTTGATACTCTCCTTGTTTGCTTTACGTACGGCTGAACCAAGAACGTCTTCTGTTCCTTTTTTTTTGGGCTTCGTGCGGCTCCTTCGTGTACGTTCCTGTTCGTCAGGCAGCCCAGGAAACAACAAAGTCCTCTTAATTTCTTTTCACTTTCGCAGCTACAGTAAACCCACGTCCTTTGTCTACGCAGTCAACAAACCTAATCTTGATCGCGACCCACCGTTTGGCTACCGCACGATGAAAAAGAAAACCCGAAAGCAAAACTTGCTTTTATTTTATTTTCTCTTATCACTTCCCTGAGCCCCACAAGTGAACATGTGCCCCCTTCATTTAATTTGCCCAGAAGAAGTTCTAGAACTGCGAATTGCGTCCAGTAACTCAACTCGATTAAACTCGGACGTGTGTATTATTTTCAACTGATAAAAGACTAATCCTCTGATTGCGTCAGATCATGTACACAATTTGAAACTCGTGACATAATTTAATGATAATTACGATCAGTTACTAAATTTATGTTAAATGTCATCGGTCAAGAAGGCAATCAAGTAATGCTGAGGAAGTCAAATGCAAGTGAGGTAGATTATTCCTCTCGTGGAGTCTTTTTCTTCAGACAAATTCTTGTTCACAACAGAAAGCAGACGATGGCAAGGACAAATGTGAGTAGGTTGTGGTGGGAATTGATTAGTGGGTAATGCCAAACTGTGTGGCCTAACATTGTTTTGTTTTGTTCGGCCTAAGGTTTGGGTCGTCGAAGACTAGAAGTGTCTCAATGCAATTACGGTTGACTAGGGCTTAACACTAATGGGAATCCACTAAGTCCACCATAGATCATTTAAATTTTCTCAATGTTTAAACACTCTTTCTCATGACTTGACCAACCATCGAGTTTGGGCGACCCTGAGCTAGATACCAAGCTTCAAAGCCCTTGTTCGGGCCTTTCCGTGACTTAAAAAAACTTTTTTTTTTATGAAGGTAGTGTGCTGGGATCAAGAAGAAAATTACTTGTCTAGGTCTATACAATTTGTACTTCAGGTCTTGTGGGCTCGAGTGAGCCCCGGGCCTTGTTGAATTGAGCAAGCCTAGGCGGGCTAAGCAAGTTAGCAAACCTTGTGATTACATCAACTCATGCACAGCTAAGATTTAGCCAGAAGCACTTATTAAAACTTTTCTTACTTTTTGCTGTGATAGCACATGGAATTTTGCATGGCCAATGCTCACTAATCCAAAAAATGACCATCTTTGAATATTCTATAGAGCTTAAATAAGCTTGTAGCTAGACCTCGAATTCCTAGTATTAGAGATTATTTGATTTAGTTTACCACAATTGAGTGGCACAATTTCGATATGATGGCCCGCGGTATAAATTGGGGGATGGATTAGTAATTTTGACATGTCACTTGAACACAAGCATCATCTAGTGGAACTCAGATTATGCATGGCTTCATACTTATGGAAAAAAAAAAATCCGTTATGCTTTTCATGTTACTGTAACGATCGAGGTTATGTTACAAATTAGAAAATCTAGTCTTGATTTTGGCAGACAAAAACCTTTCTTTCTTAACCCATATATGTTCATTAATGCAGAGATGGGGATTGGATTAGCAGGGCATAAATTATACGAACCAGCGAAGTTTGTGCGGAAAGAATTAGAACTGAGAAATCTCAAAAAGCATGGACACAAGAAAAGGGAGAGCCTAAAAGAAGAGGTGTGACTAATCATACTCTAAATTTAAGAATAGGCAAAAAAAAAATCCCCAAAATAACTTGATTGGCCAAAAATAGATTACCCCATTTGCAAAATCAATAAATAAATAAACAAATAAACAACGTGGCAACATCAAACAAGGGAATGTGATGACCGAGGGCAATGGTTGGTTAGGGAGGCCGAAATGAATAGCAACCCTTGTTTTGGCCCAAGAAAATCTCTCCTCTTCAATCTCTTTCTTCCTTCCTCCCTCAAAACTCAAAGCCTTTGTTCATGTCCATCTCCAAAATCAGGGGTCTCTCTTTCTCCTACTCCTCCTTCTTCTAGGGCGGGATCTGATCTCATTCTTGACATATTCACCCTCTACTGCTCTCTTGTCTGGTGCACAAAATGGTATGTTCCTCACAAAGCCCACCTTTTTTTTTTTCGTTTCAAAAATCTGCTTCTTCACGAGATATAGAGGCTGGAAATCCCATGATCAGTATCAATTTGTTTATCATTCTGTATATGGCGGATGGGATTCGAAATTTGGCCAATGTAGATGCCTCGTTGTTTCACCCGAGAGCATGGTTCGGCGAATATAGATAGGTGGATTAACTAGAACATTGCATGGCCAAGATTTTTCGCTACGCTTTGCAAGAAACACGGTTTGTTCCATTTGATTCGTCAATGTAGCCGAGTGCGGCCGCTCATAAAAATACAAAGAAATGCACGATATGGTTGCCATTGTCGATTGTTAATGCAAATAATATCTAGTTACGCAAAAGTTATTGCGCATACAGTGCATCAAAATGTTGCATGGTGAAAGAATAATTGGTTCTCATGCATGCAGAAAATGTGATTCGTTTGGCCCATCTATTTCATCACTCTACAAACAAAGAAAAGATTTATATAAACCTTTGATTTCGCAAAGTAAGTGACACAAAAATTTGCAGGCAAATTCGGCGTCGGGAATGGCGGTGAACGACGAGTGTAAGCTGAAGTTCTTGGAGCTAAAAGCAAAGAGGAACCACCGGTTCATCGTGTTCAAGATTGATGAGAAGATCCAACAAGTCACCGTGGAGAAGGTCGGGAGTCCTGAAGAAACCTACGACGATTTCACCGCATGCATGCCCCCTGACGAGTGCCGATATGCTGTTTTTGACTTCGACTTCACCACCGACGAGAACTGTCAAAAGAGCAAGATCTTCTTCATCGCCTGGTAACAGGAAAACTTTCCAATTCCAAGCTTGTGTTCGTGTCATATTGCATGTTTGTGCACAACCAGCCTGTATTCCCACTTGCTATACCTTTATGATATTGTCAGGGCCAATTATGTACAAATTTAGTACAATCGACGATAAAGACATAACATTTCTGATCATGACAGCTGGGATAACAAAATATGAAGGGTCATGACAATCATGATATTGACATAGGCATATTCTCCATGTTGAGTATGACCACAGTATGTCTCATTTGTACATTATTTTGTACGTTATCCTCAATCATCGCCTCGTTTATATCTGATATCTGTGAAATGTGACTTTTTTTTTAATAATTGTTTTGTGTTCTTTTGGTGGGGGGACAGGTCACCAGATACATCAAGAGTGAGGAGTAAGATGCTATATGCGAGCTCTAAAGACAGATTCAAAAGAGAATTAGATGGCATTCAAGTGGAGTTGCAAGCTACGGATCCCAGCGAGATGAGCATCAACATCATCAAGGGGCGAGCTCTCTAAACGAATGAATCCCTTAATCTATGAATTTATATCTTTCTATGTATCCCAGTGAGCAGCAAATTTTGCTTCTTCTGTATGTTCTTTTTGGGCTTATTTGGATTCAAAGAATAATTGCGTCATTCTATCTGAGTCTCAAGGAGAGGATAGCACTAGCACTTGGCTAGAGAGAGAGAGAGAGAGAGAGAGAGAGAGAGATCAGGCCCAAGCCCATATCCATATTTCAACAATCTAAACATTGTATGTTTAAAAAATTATGGAATCTCAAACAAGTGCCCCTCATTTTTCTTTCTGCCCCAACCCAAACAATTGCCAGAAAAATGTCAAAAACAAAGTCAAACAATTTCAAGGGATTTTCCCTCTAGAGGGGCTTGCTCATGTTCTTGTTCTTGTCATTGTCCTTGTTAACTTTTTGCCAATATTCATTCTCCATCATCTCCACTTGCCAAGTGGAATGAGCCTTCTTCTCACTGAAGGCTTGGAGTGAAGGAGGGTCGAATGGAGGAGGAAGAGTGCATGGGGCTCCTTCGCTTGGGGACATCAACATGGACTCCTCCATGAACCTCCTGTATGTCCCATTTGATGGGCATGCCATTGCCTGTGAGCATACCTCTGTTGGGTTCATTAACGAAAAACAACGCAATGGAATATAGAACCCTAGACAGAATCCATGTGTATATTGAAATCGAAAAGGAATTTCGAAGCGTACCTCTTGCAGATCGAAGATAAATCAACAACTGATTGTGTCTGGATTAGCGCCCCAAGTGTTGCGCCTCTACCGGTATCCACACACACGAACGGGATTCTCCAACGATCCGCGTGCTAGCGAAAGATCTTGAAGTTTCTTTCTTGAACGCCGTTGTCTTTTTCGATCATCAGATCGAAAAACTCTTAAACAGAGAACGATTCTCTATCTATTTATATAGTCTCATTATCTAGCGAAATTAAAAGAAGTGGGCGAGGCGACGTGGGCCCACGTTTAATCGTTATCTCATAACGCGCACGATCACATAGATAATTTAAATAAGAGAATAAATTAAAATCTACTTCTTAAGTAGATCAAGGCGTATAGAAAATATTAAGTCCGTTCGCGATTGTGTGCGACCCTGTAGGTTCACTAAACATTAGCAGTGTGCTCAAAACCCTTTTGGCTCACAAGTCATAAGCGGTCTCTAGCAAGACATTATGACTACCTAAGTATAGTGAAGGTCGATTTTTCCGACACAACCTGATCCACAATTAATATTAGAGTATCAACATTGATTGATTCTTAGGCCAGACCACTAACAATCTCCCACTTGCACTAGAACCAATCATATAAACTAAGTCCCTTTGTCGCTTGATTTCCGAGTTAAGTATAAGGCAGGACAAGTGTCATCCTTATATAGCTTAAACTCATTTTCCCGATACTGCAGTTAGACTGTCAAAACAAGTAGTTGACTCTTCAACTCACTTGAGCATGGCCATGCATTTCACAGTCTCAACTCTACGGGAGGCCAGGAAATCATACCCTCGTTATATGAGAGGGACAAATCCCATCTTATCTACTCACATCACTCAGCACGATTCATGACATGCCTAGCCATTACCTTTATAATCACCTGTTACGGCTAACGTTTGGCAATGTTAAAGCATGCCAATCCACGTCTAGGAAACCATGGCAGACTCAGGTCAAAGGACTATACTCTATAGTTGTGATGAGAAATACTTGATGACATTATATAACAATCCTACAATATTCTCATAGTGGGTCTGTCCAATACAATGTTCTCTAACATGTATTCCATGTGATCAACTTTATATCTCTATATTCATGACCCGTGAAACTTGGTCATCAGTTGACTCACATGCTAGTCTCAAACACCATTTGCTTCCCAATGCACAATGGTAATTGACTAGGGACATTTAGAATATTAATATCCACTCTATTAATAGAGTTTCACAATCAAATCACGTATTTGATTATCTATTAAGGATATTCAATATTCAGGGATAAAGATTTCGCATTCAATTATATACTAAAATTAAATCGAAATCAAATATAATATATATTTTATTAATGAACAATAAAAATGTATATCACATATGCTCCCACTCACATCAAGACCAATCACTAATGTGTCTAAGGCCTAAAAGCATTACAATGACGCTCATGCTTAGATTGTGGAAGAGCCTTCATCAACGGATCAGCTATATTCAACTCCGTTGCAACTTTGCACATCTTGACATCACCTCTTTCAATGAATTCTCGAATGAGATGATACTTCCCAGTATGTGTTTGGTCTTCTAGTGAGACCTAGGCTCTTTAGCCAAAGCTATGGCCCCATTCTTTGTCGTAATAGAGGTCCGTTGGATTTGAACTTGTGGGACCGATTCCCGGTTCTTCTATGAACTTTCGAATCCAAACAGCTTCCTTTGATGCTTCGAAGCAGCAATATACTCAACTTAAATAAAGAGAATCTGCAATAGTGTCCTGCTTGGAACTCTTCCAAAGACACCGCTCCACCATTCACACAAAAGACAAAACCCGATCGGATCGGAGGTCGTCTTTGTCGGTTTGAAACTAGCATCGATGTAACCACTTATAATGATCTGTTCCTCACCTCCATAGACTAAGAATAAATCCTTAGTTCTTCTCAAGTACTTAAGGATATTTTTATAGCAATCCGGTGAGATTCCCCGGATCCGATTGGTATCTACTTGTCATGCTTAATGCATAAGCAACATCGGGACGAGTGCACAACATAGCATACATGATGGATCCCACAGCTGATGCATAAGGAATCCTACTCATGCGGTCTCGCTCATCTTGTGTTGAAGGACACTGAGTCTTGCTAAGACTTATGCCATGTGCCATCGGGAGAAAACCTTTCTTGGAGTCTTGCATATTAAACCTATTGATGACTTTGTCAACATATGTACTTTGACTCAGTCCAATAAGTCTCTTAGATCTATCTCTATAGATCTTGATTCCCAAGATATAGTTTGCCTCTCCCATGTCCTTCATGGAGAAAAAATTTTCTAGCGATGTCTTAACCGATCAAGCATAGGAATGTCGTTTCAATGAGTAGTATGTCATCCACATACAACACTAGAAACACAATTGCACTCCCACTAGACTTCTTGTATACACAAGCTTCTTCTTTGTTTCTGATGAAGCCAAACTCTTTGACAGTTTCATCAAAACGAATATTCCAGCTCCGTGATGCCTGCTTCAACCCATAAATAGAACGTTGAAGCTTGCATATCTTCCTATGTTATCTGGTGATGTAAAGCCTTCAGGTTGTGTCATGTACACATCCTCCTCTAGATTTCCGTTAAGGAAAGCTGTCTTTACATCCATTTGCCATATCTCATAGTCATAATATGCAGCAAATGCTAGAATAATCCGAATGGACTTAAGCATGGCCACTGGCGAAAAGGTCTCGTCATAGTCAATACCATGAGTTTGTTTAAAACCTTTAGCTACTAGCCGTGCTTTATAGATGTGAACATTTCCATCCATATCAGTTTTCTTCTTGAAAACCCACTTACACCCTATAGGTTTGACACCTTCGGGTGGATCAATCAAAGTCCAAACTTTGTTTTGATACATTGAGTCCATTTCGGATTTCATGGCCTGAAGCCATTTATCGGAGTCTGGGCCCATCATAGCTTCTGTATAGGTCGTAGGTTCGTCATTTTCTATTAACAATAGATGACGATGTTCTGTCACGTGAAAACCATATCTCATAGGCTCACGATGTGTTCTTTCAGACCTACGAACTATAGGTGCCACTGGAGTAGACTCTACAACTCTTTGTAGATCTAATTGAGGTTCCTCATAAATTGGAACACCTTCTTGTGGCACTATAACTTCTTCGAGGTTTACCTTACTCCCACTGGTTCTTTTAGTAAGAAACTCTTTCTCTAAAAAGACACCATTTCGAGCAACAAACACTTTGTTCTCTGATGGATTGTAAAAGTAATATCCTTTCGTTTCTTTAGGATATCCCACAAAGAAGCATTTATCAGATTTGGGTCCAAGCTTATCAGAAAGTAAACGTTTTACATAAGCTTCACAACCCCAAATCTTTAGAAAAGACATACTAGGAACTTTTCCTGTCCACATCTCATATGGTGTTTTCTCTACAGCTTTTGATGGACTTCTATTTAGTGTAAACGTAGCTGTCTCGAGTGCATATCCCCAGAAAGATAATGGAAGATCTGAATGACTCATCATTGATCGAACCATGTCTAACAAAGTTCGATTTCTCCTCTCAGAGACACCATTCCATTGTGGTGTTCCAGGAGGAGAGAGCTGTGAAACAATTCCACACTCTTTGAGATGGTCATTGAATTCTTGGCTTAAATATTCTCCTCCTCGATCAGATCGAAGAGCCTTGATATTTTTGCCAAGTTGATTTTGTACTTCATTCTGAAATTCCTTGAACTTTTCAAAGGAGTCAGACTTATGTTTCATCAAATAAACATATCCATATCTACTGAAATCATCAGTAAATGTAATGAAGTACTGATAACCTCCTCTGGCAAAAGAGAACTTAGTGGTCCACACACATCAAGTATGTATAAGGGCCAATAATTCTTTTGTCCTCTCACTTTGATTAGTAAAAGGAGCTTTTGTCATTTTTCCAACTAAACAAGATTCACATGTATCAAATGATTCAAAATCAAATGAATTTAATAGTCCATCGCTATGAAGCTTGTGAATTCGTTTCTCGCTTATGTGGCCTAATCGACAATGCCATAGATAGGTTGGATTCAAATCATTAGATTTAAACCTTTTGTATTTATATTATAGATTGGCACATCAAGATTTAGAACATATATCCCATCCACAATATGGGCGCTACCATAAAATAATCCATTAAGATAAACCGAACAACTATTGTTCTTTATATCAAAATAGAAACCTTCCTTGTCCAAACAAGAAACAGAAATAATATTCCTGCGTATATAGCGGTACATAGTAGCAATTATTCAGTTCTAAAATCATGCGGAAGGTAAAGCTACATCATATGTTCCTACAGCTAATGCAGCAACTCTTGCTCCATTTCCAACTCGTAGTTCCACTTCACCTTTTGCAAGTGTTCTACTTCGTTTTAGTCCCTGCACATTCATACAAATGTGAGTACCACAATCGGTATCCAATACCCATGAAGTAGAACTAGTAGTAACATTTACTTCTATAACATAAATACCTGAATCGAAAGTCTCACTTCCCTTTTCTTCAAATCCTCCAAATATTTCTTGCAATTCCTCTTCCAATGTCCATTCTCACCACAATGGAAGCATACAGCATCAATAGTCGGACCCGGTTTGGTCTTGGATTTGGGTTTGGGCTTAATGCCCTTGCCCTTGCCCTTGACCTTACCTGGCTTCTTAAAGCCTTTCCCCTTTTGAACCATGAGAACATTAGGGGTAGGGTCCTTCTTGATATTCTGCTCGGCCAGTTTTGAGCATCCCATGCAGTTCAGTCAAAGACTTATTCAGATTATGCATGTTATAGTTCATAACAAACGTGTCATAATCTTGAGGCAATGACTGAAGAATAATGTCAGTAGCCAACTCTTGGCTAATAGGAGAGCCCAGTCGTTCCAGGTTTTCAATATAACCTATCATCTTTATGACATGTGGACTAACTAAGCTCCCACTTGCTAGCTTGCACTCAATTAAGGTCTTTACCGTTTGGTACCTTTCAGTGCGTGCCTGTTCCTGAAACAAATTTTTCAGGTTCATGATCATATCATAGGCATCCACATTCTCAAATTGCTTCTGAAGATCTGAGTTCATGGTAGCTAACATTAGACATGATGCATCCAATGCATCATCTTTATGCTTCTGATAAGCATTCCTTTCAGCATGAGGGAGCATTGGAAAGAGGTGCCTTCTGAGGGAGTGGTTTCTCCAGGACATAATCCTTTTTCTCCTGCTTGAGAACAATTCTCAAACTTCTATACCAGTCCAAAAAGTTTGAACCATTCAATTTGTCCTTCTCAAGGACAGATCGCGATGAAAAAATGTGATGCGAGCTATTTGCCATTATCTACAACAAATATGCAAAATAAATTGTTCATTAATATTATTTATAATAAACTCTCACTATACTTTTATAACATGTGTCCCAATAAGTATAGTGAACCAAGATCCATATTTTACTAAGACTCGAGTAAACTTTGGCTTACCAAGACTAAGTTATTTAGGTAGACAACTCTTTGTCAATTGTATCGAATACAACTCTTGGTTATTGGGGTTGACATCTCATATCTTATCCCCAAACACTATGCCTCAAGGCCCAAAACCGTTTTGATAGCCTCGTTAAGTAAACCAATCTTGACTTATGGATAACTATTATCCATCCTATTTTACTCAAATAGTTAAAGACACCACGCTTTGGTAGGCCCATCTTTTGACGATTCAAGTCTTAATAGGTGAGATTGGAAAGGCATCATATTATTACTTAATTTTATTAGGGACTCTTAATGTTTATTTACATTGTATGTTTAAAAAAAATTATGGAATCTCAAACAAGTGCCCCTCATTTTCTTTCTGCCCCCAACCCAAACAATTGCTAGAAAATGTCAAAAACAAAGTCAAACAATTCAAGGGATTTTTTCCCTCTAAGAGGGCTTGTTCATGTTCTTATTCTTGTCATTGTCCTTTTTAACTTTTGCTAAATATTCATTCTCCATCATCTCCACTTGCCAAGTGGGAATGAGCCTTCTTCTCACTGCCTCCTTTTTCCGATGTCCCATTTGATGGGCATGCCATTGCCTGTGAGCATACCTCTACTGCCTTTGGCGGTATGCTTGGCTTGTACGTCAATAGCCTTGCATACTCGCTCAGCACATGGTACATGTAGTCATACACATACCCCATCTTCAGCTCATTGAATATGAAGTGGCTCCCACCATTTGCTATGATCTTTGCCTGGCACAAACGATACAGTCAAATGCGTTTGTCAATAAGAAGTTTTGAAGATCACTTGGTTTGACGTGGATTTGAATTAGATCAAACGGTCAGTACATTTAACAAATTTTGATTACTGATTGTTTTGTAAGTGACAAGAATAGAAGTGCGTCAATAATCTAAATTTGGCACGTAAATATAAATGGACGGTTAAGAGAGGGAAACCTCGTTGGTGTGATTGTTGCCCCATTCCACGGCAAACTTGAGGGACGTGCATTTGGAGTTGTCCCTAATGGGCCAGTAGGTGTTGCAAGGGGACCATTCCTCTGGTGAAGAAATCATAGTAATTTGGACGTACGAACAGAGTCATGGCATCGCATGCCAGGATGTACTTCTCGCTTACAGACCACGCCCACCCGTCAATGTATATCTTATAGCTGTCAAAATGCAACAAGAACAGTTACTCCTGAAAGCTGTTTCCCAAGGACAAGGAAAACAAGTGCAAGCAATTGATCAACTCTGTACTGTATACCGATGGGTGCATTGGTCCTCTAGATTGGATTGCTTGTACCCTTGTTTGGATTGTTCCTCCCAATCCTGCCACAAGAGATTGACAATCGTAACATGTGTTAGAGAAGTCTAACAGACCATACGTGCACCGAGATCAT
Organism: Syzygium grande; assembly: GCA_024733475.1. NCBI lineage: Eukaryota > Viridiplantae > Streptophyta > Magnoliopsida > Myrtales > Myrtaceae > Syzygium > Syzygium grande. Next base: position 5,875,967 of record JAMXDD010000002.1, on the reverse strand, counting down.
GTACGTTCATATATAGTGCGTGGATTTCATATGCGAAGTTCATCTAAATTAACACGGCATATACAATTTCCTTTCCTCTTATGATTTTAAATATAAATCAAAAGGTATTACCTGAATAAATAAGCGGGTATCCCAGTCATATTTATCTGTGACATTGCATTTGAGAAGATCTCTTCGGGTCGAGGCCACATTAGGGTTCCCTCTCCAATAAGCATAGGGCAAAGGGCACTCTATCTTCCTACTTAATCCTCTTATTGCCTTCTTCTATGTCCTTCAACACATATGTCCATGGTTTGATATTTGTCTCCACCCTATATATACGTACCAAGCATATCATTCCCATTACAATGATTTCTTTTAAAAATAAGAGTTAGTTGCTATGTTCTTATATAGTGAGCGAAATTTGAATTTAATTACCATCCCCAAAAAGACCAATCTGGAAACACTATGTCCAATGTCTTTCCATCCCCGCAATATCGGAATAACGGCGGCGGTCCAGATTTGGGGCGTCGATAGTCCTTCATTTGGATGAGCGGCCAATCATCACAGTCAAACATTAGCTCCAAATCAGGCAATCTTCCAGGGTAACGCCTAAGGAGTCGCAATATGCCCCACAAGGTGAACACGTCCCTAGTTTGTAGCGCCGGCCTGTACTCCTCAATGTAGGCCCTCCCGTCGAGAATCACAAGCCGGAAATGCGCCATCTTGCGCGCTCTCTCGACCATGTCCCTCGTGATCCCGGTCTCCTTCCATGGCCGCAGATCTTCGTGGATCCATACAAAGTATGATGGGCATTGACTTGTCGATGCATGGTTTTGATATTGCTTGGTGAGGTTTTGAGTGGTCGGGTAGTTTCTTGGACATTTTTGAGTGAGGTTGTGGTTTGTGCATGGGAGTGGGAATTCTGGTTTCTTTGGTACTTTTGAAGTTGCGAAGATTGGTATTGGATAAGCACCTGAAAAGAGTGATTGAAACTGGAAATGCAAAATGAAATGTAATTAATGCGGCTTCCATCAGTTCTAGGAAAATCTCCCGTTCCAATATTTCACTAAAGAGTAATAATCATCTCTTAATCGCAACGAAACTTGGTATGTAATGACGGGTTACATCAAATGCAGGTCTGTCATATCTACTTAGATCCAAACGGCGAAAACCAGAGCGCCGGCCAAAAGGAAGAAGAAGAAGAAGACGATAACCAGAGTCTCGGTTGCACTTCGCTTCTGTAGCTGCCTCCAACGTGCTCCGGCCGGGGTTTGCTTATGAATTCCATGGCCGGACATGCCCAAATGCTTCTCATTGACAATCGTCTTCATCTAGTCTTTGATCGTCTCTCCGGCAGTATGTGACATATAACATTGGAAGACTCCCCACAACATACACAAGATAATTGAAGGGTAATGAATGGGGGGGCACAGAGAGGAGTAGAGAACACTGCGGGAGCCTCGTTCTTCAGTTGGAGTTCGCCTGATACGAGACACATCACATGGGCCACAATGCGTGCAGGAATGGGGCGCTCTTCTGGCGGGCTTTGCAAAGTCTAAACGGACGAGTGCGGCAGAGAATAGTAGAGGGCAGTTTCGTTTTCTTCATGAAAAATCATATGTTCTCATCACGTTTAGATGCCTACATATGCATGTTCTATCGTCCAGCGTCTATGAGACGAAAGAGACAACTTTGAATCTGGGAGGAGACCAGTAAAGTTAGCTCATTATCCCTCGATCCAAGCAAAATAGGAAAAATTATTTAAAAAATCTTAAATTTATTATATATCAATCAATTCAGTCATAAATCTTTAAATTTTATTACTTTTGCTGGAAATCGTTGATGTGATGGTTTATTCAGTACTAACTGTCCTATATGGCATGATCGATGCTGACGTAGATAATTTTTTTAGTTTTTTTTTGAATTTTTTAATAAATTTTTTTTCTTTTTTTTTCTTCCTTTCCTTCTTCCTCTGGCCAGATTGCTAAGCCTCAATGATGTCCTGCGATCGACCATTGGTGATGGTCGAGCCTTGCTAGGGGCAGGGAGAGGTTGAGCCTCATCAGTGGTCGGTTGAAGGAAAGAAAAAAAAAGAATAAAATATTCAAAAAATTATAAAAAATTAAGAAAAACTTATACAAATGTAAAATATTGTCCACGTCATTGCCGGCCACACCATGCCATGTAGGACAACTGACGCTGACTAGATAGCCATATCAGTGATTTCCGATCAAAATTTACCAAAAGGACTAAATTAGCAAAATTAAAAGATTTATGACTAAATTGATAAGTTGTTAAAAGGTTTAGGATTGAATTGACTGTTTTATAATAGATTTATAATTTTTTAGATAATTTTCTCAGGCAAAATAAGCCGGGAAAAAACAAAGTCATCAAGTCCTACACATGATATGAATGCTTCTAGAGCGTTAATACGTACAAAATAAGCATGCATGGACGACCACTATCAAACTTAAGGGGAACGTGACAAACCAAGACATCACTGCTCTTTTAGATAATTGGCACGGTAATTGTAACGATCTGACCTGAATTGCGCTTGTCAAATCTCAAGGGCAGCGCTTTATGTTTTGATTCGGGATAAGAGTCTAACATCCTACGTGTAACAACACCTTTGTTAATTGAAGAGCCAACGAGATTCCAGTGCTTGAGTGGACAGAGAAACCGAAGAGGTGAGCGATTTCAAGGTCAGTTCAGATTCCACTTGAAATCTAAACCCTAACTGTCGGAATTAGTTCTTAAATTTTTGACACCTAGAACCTATTATGCATACTCAGGAACCTACCACGTTATAGATTTTAGGGCTGGTTCTAGGATTTATCCAGATTTTGTTAGGATTCGGGTGCACAATTATAACAAAATAGAGTGTAAAAAGTGAGAAAAGCAAATTGAGACACAATATTTTTGTCCTGATTCACCCTTTAACTAGGGCTACGTCTAGTAAAGAATTCTACTATAATTAGCGCATCACACCTCTATGTTACTTTCCTAAATTACAAGATAAAAAGTATATATATCCAGTAACTATTTATAGGTCTAAACCCAAACTACCAATAAAATATGGACTCAAACTATAAAAGCCCTTTAACAGCTTGGGTGTGCTACCCTCGCAACCTCCTTAGACCCCTGCTCGCTCACCGAGGAGCGGGATTCCCATGCCTTCCTATTGAAAGGGAGTATAAACTACACTCCAACATGTTCTGCCTATATTCTTAATTGCACGATTGCAGTGAATCCGAATCTCTAATGACCACCATTTGATGCTATAATCTATTGATAACAATTCATATTTAGACACACGAAAAATATGAAACATTAACAAAGTAAAAGTCTTAGTCATTGATATCGCCGGAAATGAGAGCTTAGATTAGTGGTTCCATATTACAAGCTCATCATTGAACGTCATGAAATGCTGGAGGATTGCGCAAAGACATAAAACAAGAAACACAAAAACTTGTTTCAAGTCCGCTAGAACCGGTTCCTCTATTTTTGAAATCTGGAACCTACTCTGGAACTTGACATGTTTCTTCGGTTTTCAGTTCTACCTTCCCTAGGGGAAAGTATATACTTGATCGAGAAAAGTTAGGAAACTTTTACTCTTGTGAAGTCATGTGGTCATGCTTGGGCATGGTCTCTAAAGTTCGACTCGGGGGCACGCCACCATGCGCCACGATGCCATGGAAATTTTAGTAGGTCCGGCCGAATCCGCCTACAACAGCCCATTAGTGATTCGGAGGTGCTGCTAGTGCTAAACAGCGAACGTATATCCAAACTGAAGATAGTGATTCTAATACAGATCGGTGTGCATTACTGTGTTTCCTTTTCTTTGGGCCTAACTCTTTATTTATGACAGCCTCGCACTGCATCTATTCTCTATGCTGAAAAACGACGACCTTACCTTTCTGTTTATCAACTTTATTCCCAACCCATTTCGTTCGAAACGAGACGGGTCAAGAAGCACGGTCAAACGAAACGTCGACCGACGAGCTAGCTTTCGCTCTCTTGCTATTTCTTTGCCAAAAACTAAAATGCCCACCTATTGCTGAGATATGGACCCCATCTGTGCAAAGCCACTGCACTATAAATAAGAGAGTTAGGCTCAATTCACTTGCGAATCATCAAATCGGTTTGGAGTCAAAAACTCTGAGAAGTTGATAGTTAAGGCATGAGGCGAGGGATCACGGTCGCAGAAGAGAAGAGCAATGAGTCCACGGCTCTCGTTGGTGCTCCAAGTAAATCGCCCTCACCTCTTCAGCCTTCTTTGTGTTTCAGTCTTCTCTTTCTTTGTCTTTTTGGCTGGAGAGTATAATGATCTCACTGTCACCCGAACTAGCTAGTTCTCTCTGTCATTTATGAGTAAGTACTGAGTAGATGGTAAAGCATGTCTATATGCTCGAAGTAAATGGAATGATAAAATTATCTTGCGCTCGTTTCTTGGTTATTCTTTTATATTGCGAGTTCGGATCACAAAGAGGAAAGGTTATTAATCATCTGATCTTCCCACTTCAAGTGAATTATACCCTGTCTTTTCCTGTCTTTGGAAGCCGTCTCAAGACGTTCATTCTTGATTTAGGTCCTTGAATTTTAATTTATTTGTCATGATCGGGTTAATATTCGGGTTAATACCACGAAAACCCTAAATCGGTACACCTAAAATAAAATTTACTCAAAATTAATTTTTTGACCATCAAAAACTTAAAATTGGTACACCTGTGACAAATTTATTCCAAATTAGTACACTTGTGATAAATTTACCATTCGTTAGTTTCCATTAAATTAAATTAATATCATAAAAAATCACAAGCTGATACACCTGTGACAAATGGATATACCCGTCAACTATCACGTGTCATCCAATTTAACAATTTGACTGTAAAATTTAATGGAAATTAACGGAGGGTAAATTTATGACAAATGCACCAATTTGAGATTTTTTGCGGTCAAAACTTAATTTGGAGTAAATCTGTTACAGTTGTACCAATTTGGAATTTTTTATGATGATAACCCTTCATATCCTTTGTCTTGTTGTGTCCAATTTTGATTTATGAATCTCACTTGCTCTCAAAACTGTCTATGACTTGCACAAGAAGTATTTTGCATGAAACCCCTTTAAAGCAGGGGCATGATATTTAAAACTGGTGATATTCTTAACGAAGGACCTACTTTGAAAAGAGAACTCCCATTCGGGTTAAGTACGTGGATTTCATTGTGTCATCACATCTGTAAAGAGATGGAATTCGATCCCAAGTTCAGTCTTTCTGAAAGCTGAATTCGGTGATTGGCGTATAGAAAAGGGTTGCTTCCGTTACACTAGCTTGATCCCTGTTTTATCAAATTCCAAAATCGGGTTCTCCACTCCGCTTTTTTTATTCTTGAGATTTCAAAAAGAACAATAGACCTCTACCAATTCTCTTTTGTTTAATAGAATGAGAAAAAAGATAATGGCACAAATGATCTCTAAGGTTTGGCTCAACGTGCAATATGATTCCTGAACTTAAATTTATTTAATGTAGTCCCTGAATTTTAGCCCAATATACAGTGTCGTCCTTGAGCGTTTAATTTACTCAATATCGTTTCTGGATATTTGGTACATATTCAATTTAGTCATTGGACTGTATGCAAATGTTCAATATTATCTCCGAAATTGAATTAATGGAAGGACAACATTGAATATTTTCATACAATCCAATGTAACTAAATTGAACATGTATCAAAATTTCATATGCCGCATTGAATAAATTAAAGGTTTAGGGACGACATTGCATACTTGAGTAAAGTTCAGAATCACATTATATATTAGATCAAAGTTTAGGGATCATTTGTGTCATTCACCTAATGAAAAAAATAGCCACTCTCTTTTTCTTTTTCATTTTCCTTTCCCTTAGGAAGGATAAAACAAGGAGGAAGTTAAGGCTTTTTCCTGAGGTGAAAGGAAGTGATAGGAAAGTGTCAATGAATTGTTCTTATCTTATATTGCTTCAGATTGCCTTCTGATGAGGTCTGAACCAACGCGATCTAAGAGAATAGCCTAGTTCAGAACCAAGTTAAACCCAGTCATGTCGAGTCGTCTTTGATATTTGAGCTCTAGACATTATTAGACATATAGCAAGTATAAATCTCAACGGAGTTCGCTTATCGCCTTGACGTGAATTTGGCAAAGATTTCAAGCACACAGGGTTCCTACTGATTAGTCCTTGATGCTCACCATTTCACGTAAGCTCTGTTTGCTTGAACTAAGACCTCAAGAATAAGTAGTTTTTTGTTGAGACTATTGTCTGTCCTAAGTGCAAGGAACTGGAGCACACTAGGTTATGCTAATTATCGACACCTTCTCTTAACTGGCTTTGCACAAGACATGGAGACCACAGCACAAACCGAATGAACTTCAAGCGAAGCACTTTCACTTACTGAAGTGAAGATGTTAGCTGCAACTCAGCATAAGACACCAATCACTCAATCTCCTCTCGTCCTCCAGAAATTAAAATTAGCATTGAGGGATGGACTTGGAAGGATAAATATGTCGAGAATGTATTAGCAGTTGGAAAAATCCTGTGGCTTTTCACTTCATTGTAATGCACTTCGGTCGTCAATACTTGCCCGAGAACAATATGCATTCAGTAATTACTCTGTCTTTACTCCAATTTAATTTATACGTATTGACAGAGGCATCGGGTACGGCGCGGAATAAAGGTTCAGGTGGATCAGTCGACCGGGGTGAGTATTCAGCGCTTGCACATTCAGAAAGATTTGATCTTACCCAAACTTCTTCTATATAGTTCCTAATAATGATGCCAGTTTGATTCTATAGCGACCCAATGAATTTCTCGATTTCCATCGTAATCATTTTACGTGTAACATGATTTGAGATCTCTTTTGTGCTTTACCGTCGAGTCTCTCTTTAAATATCCTAGATGAGTGATGGAGTTTCCTCCCAACTCTATTGACCCGGATTTTCCGTGCTATGCTTTTTGCAGACCTTGCGCTAGCAGAAGTTGAGAAGGAAAAGAAATTGACATTCATAAAGGCATGGGAAGAGAGTGAAAAGACAAAGGCAGACAACAAGTAAGCCATCCACATGACACATCTTCTTGGAGTTTTGAATTGGGTTGCCTTAGCCAAATGCATGAAATTTCTTAAATGAGCAAAAGTCTAAAAGTATGATCATGAGGGAAAGAGTTCTTTGTTAGGCCTGTTCTGATTGCCCTCCTCAGTCCGAAACACCATTGAGCTACTTGCAAATAAGTTTATAGTGCTAGCTCATAATAGAGATTGTCCAAACAATGCAAGGTTTTTGCATGAACAGGGCACAGAAAAAGATGTCCACAACTACTTCTTGGGAAAACCGCAAGACGGCTGCTAAAGAAGCCGAATTGCGAAAAACAGAGGTAACGTCCGCAAACACCCGCTTCCTCCTTGTTTTACCTTATCATTTTGTTCTTTCTCCAGCTTTGAGCATTTGTTTCTAAGTTTTTCCTTGTATGATCTGCTCCTTTCTTGGTTATTCTCAGTTCCGTATTTATGGTATGCAGGAACAACTAGAGAAGAAGAAGGCAGAATACGGGGAAAAAATGAAAAACAAGGTAGCATTAATTCACAAGCAAGCAGAAGAAAAGAGGGCAATAATTCAAGCAAAACGAGGTGAAGAAATTCTCAAAGCAGAGGAAGTGGCTGCAAAATACCGTGCTATTGGGCACATGCCGAAGAAGTTCCTCGGGTGTTTCTGAAAATCGTTGATCTTGGACTGACCAGAAGGCAATAATGCTTAAAAGCAAGACGACCATAGAAATTGTTTCTGTTGTTTCATGCTGTTAGTGTGTGGACCTTGTTGAAAAGGGAAGATTACTGTCTGTTGTTTGTGCTTCCATGACGAAGGGCTTGTTTGCCATGTGGTATCTGAAGTTCTTAAATGGTTGTGACTGATCTTTACCTGTTATTCCTTTGAAGGAAATGATGTGTCTAGTCTCTGCTTCCTTGCTCAGATGTAGCGCTTCTCTTCCATAACAGAGGGTCGCTTGTGGTTTTTGAACCGTATTACAGCTCCAACACTTGAGCAACTGCCGAACAAATTTAAAATCCCTCCCGAGGGTCAGTAATTTTGCTAAGCAAGAATGGGCCTATGGACTTCATGGCTTCTTTATATAGCTATTACATATGCCCATGCGATAGCTCTCCACAGATAAGAAGGTTTCATGGACCATCTGCAAACTTCTGCCTGCACAAACACCCCGTGGAATTTTAAGTTTTCCAGAACAATTACTGCCTAACAGGAGGATAAGTAGGAGAAAAGCAATATCAGTAGAACTTCCAACTGCAGAAGTTGCCAGGAACACGAGAACCATCCGTGTAATGCATTAGTAGGGTCCAGAACAAGAAAATTTCAAGACACTGCAGAGCGGAAGAGACTAAGCAAATTAGACATTACGATAAAGTCGTTTGTTATGTTCACATCCCCTCTTGCCAATGGAAAAAGCTCAAAACTCTAGCAGGAGAGGCCTTATAAAAGGCAAAGGCTTAACTGGGTTTCATCACTACAAATATTTCGGAAATTTCTACACTAAACCAGAAGATGAAGCATATTGATCGTAATCTCCTCCTAAGAAGCTAATGTCATTGTTGATAGGAAAATCCAGCAGCAGCTGCAACGCAGTGTCTGATGAATCTTCTAATGCACTAGAACCAGAAGACTCTGTCCCTGCAGCCATTAATTGAACGTAGGATTTGCACCTCTTGTATTCCTTATCGTCATCTCCGTCATTTGTGGCAGCAGCAGAACCACCCAAGGAGGGACCCATTTCGGCGCTGATGGCTGAATTGGATTCACACTTCACAGATGAAGATGCGGGAGAAACTGGGCTCCTTCCCATTTCTATGTTTATCTTTCTGAATGATTCTCCAACTTCTGAATTCCATAGCCGGAGGAAATGGTCGGCATCAGCTTTTTGCAGAGGAAGTGGATTAAACAGGATGGACTCCCTAGAAAGCCGAGCTTCAGCTTCAAGCCGAGCACTTTCCCACTGTGTCATGTGACGCATGATTGTAGATGTGGGTGAGTTTGTCATAGGGCCTCGGGCTACGAAGGGTTCATGAGTCTGGGGGTCGAGGCCCATGCAAAGAAGACGCTTCTTTAGATGGGTGTTCCATAGGTTCTTGATCTCATTGTCCGTTCTTCCGGGAAGTTGAGCAGCAATGGCAGCCCACCTGGGCACCCCGAATGGAACATGTCAAAGGCCTACACTTATGTTTCCAATCACAATGTGTCCTAATCGTCTATGACAAAAAGAGCAGTTCTAAGATACTTTCAATTACATGTTAAATTTATAGCAGATCCAAACCAAGGGAAAATCAAGTTGCCAACGCTTAAAGCATGTTTGGGACATTGTATAGCAACAAAATAAACAGCCTAATGTAAGTAAGAGTTCAAAAGATGCTATCTGGAATTCCAACACAGCCTTCACAAGCTTAAGAATTCGCCACATAAGCTAAATTATTTGCTCATCGTGGATAGCGTCAGTATTCTGGGTTCTTGACCAAAATTTACATCTAGTAAGATAATATGTACCGATTATCAACTTGCTTAGGCAGAACAAAATGTTCGAGAGTCGAGCCACTATCGCTCTTCCAAGACTTAAAAGGGCAAGTGTCATAAAACAACGGTAACTGATATAACCCCAAAAGGGTACCTTCCATTCTATTAGCTATTCACGATCCAAATGCAACCAGAAGTTTTATTATCTTTACTCAACTAAGCCAACCATATCCACTGAGCCGGTTATGCAGCCTAAGCACCAGGCATGAGTCTCCGAAAGTGTAAGATAGGTACCTGTTACCGAGTATTCCATGAAGCTGAATGACAAGCTTCTCCTCGTCGGGAGTAAAAGGGCCACGTTTTATGTCTGGCCTGAGATAGTTCGTCCACCTTAGCCGACAACTCTTGCCGCAACGAAGAAGACCTATCAAGCAGTAACGGCAGAACCATCACCAGTGTATTAACTCACAATATCAGCATATCTAAGAAGCCTTCTAGTGCAAAACTATGTTTGACTACCAACTATGTTCCCATACAGATGCACAACACCACTTAAAAGAACACTACTTTTGCCCATTCTCAAACTCTCTGAAGCAAAAAGATCGCAACTTCGCCTTTAGAACCACACTAATTCCTCTTATAAGACAAGTTTCTAAGAGGCCCTTATGGTGATCAAACACACAGTAAACCGAAAAAAGAACAAAAAGGGACAAAGTTAGAAGAAGAAGAAGAAGAAGAAGAAGAGAAGAGAGAAGAGGAGGAGAGAAGCGCTGACCAACCTGCAAGCTTGGGAAGCGAACGCCAGCTTCCATGGCCATTTTGTCTGATATACTCGACAAGAATCTCATCTTCCTCGGGTGTCCATGGCCCTTTCTTCAAATCTTTCTTGTCACAGCATGGTGTCCTTCCCATTTTCTCTCTCTCTCTCTCACTCAAGAAGTTATCGCAACATTACCCAAAAAAAGAATACCCTGAGATAATCAAGAAACGCCTCTGAAGCTCTTCAGTCCACGAGTGAAACAGAGCAAATGAAGTACACAGTAGTAGTAAAATGACTATCTCCGAGAGAGAGAGAGAGAGAGAGAGAGAGAGAGAGGAGAGAGACAAGAGGATCATGTAACATGCGAGGAGTTTGCTAAATGCCCATGTCGATTTATTACATCAGGGACGGATCGACATTGAACTGAACACAACTTGTGGGAAGTGGAAGGACGATCAGCAAGCTTTAAGCTGCGGAGTGCATTAAATAGGACTTATTTTCGCTGGGAGAGACATTAATGGCTAACGTATCACGTATTTAAGCGATGTATCGCGTTGGTCCTACCAGCAGTGCTCGTAGCCCAGAGCAAACGAAGGGATTTGGGAAGAAGAAGGAAGAAGAGGACTTAATATCTTGAATCACCATCATCATCATCATCATCATCATCATCACTCAACGGGTCACAAGTCTCTGAAGCTCTTGTGCAGAAAAATGAAAGCCCATCAAAGTGAGCTTTCCCTTTTTGGGAGGCAGGTTTTCAACTGGGTGGGAAGAGGTAAAGAAAGCGAAACCCCGTGAAGTGACAATCAAGAGGGTTGCATTAATGGTGGGTGTTCTTGCAGAGAGAGAGAGAGAGGAATGAGATCTCAGGAGAGAGGTGAGTGTGTCCTGTCATTAATGGCTCTGACTCTGGCTCTATGACATGACATGAATGAGGGGGTACGGACACAGCCTGAGGTGACAATCTCCCTCCCTCTCTTCCTCTGCCATCCATTCGTTCATTGATGACTGCCAGCTAGACTGTGATAAATCTGCATATTCATGTTACGGATTTTGTTAACCAGTATCCGGTGCAGTGCTGGTTGAGCAATGAACATAAGTTCTGCTGCTTTTGAGTTTTTCATCATATTGTTCTTCTTAGAATTGATCGAATTACTTGATGTTAAATATATCTGTTGTGCAGGATGATTTATGTCTTATGTGGAGAAGCTTTCTGAGGCTGGATGCGAATCTCTGGTGAACACTATGAGCCTGTTTCTGTACTGCTTCAGCTCAAGAGGAGAACTTCCATGGATCTGGAGTTCTCTTCTCAAGGAATGTGTGCGCCTATGATCGTAACAGTAAGTACGCAGAGATGTTAAGGATACATGCCTCGTCGAAGGATGTCGGGAAGCATGTCGGCCTTCCTCGCACGCACTGAGAGAAATAACTCACGACCGTTCGACTGTGTCTTTGAAAAGGTGGTAAATAAACTTATAAGGTGGAAATCATGTGTAATTCACAAATATCGTGGCGATGGTAAAGACGGATCCCGCTAAAATAAACAATATAGTCCTAGTTTAAATCGATTCCATCGCGAACGCAAAAGTCGAACCATAAATTTAGGAATCGCAGGAATCAATTGCTTATTCACAAATAAATAAATAAATGTATGTTTGCGAGAGGGACAAGCCATTCAATGGTGGAAAGAGATGTCAAGAAACAGGGGAAGAAGGGGATAATAAATGCGGTCAAAACCCACGAAACTCAGAACAGGAAAGCTCCTCCTCCGCACCGTGTCTGTCGGCTGACTCAGCTGAGTTTGCGTGCTCGGTTGAGTCACGGAGTCTCTCTGGCACTCCCTGTTTTCAGAAAAACATTCTGATCTTTTCTTGCTCGGAAAAAAAGATAAAAAAGGGTTCGCAAACTAACAAGCAATCAAGCAAGCAAGCAACCAAACAATCGCTCGGGTACTATACGGGTCAGTCTACGGTACTTATACGAGCTCCGCGGCGTTTGCCATTAAAATGAAATGCAACAGATGTTAACCCTATGGCCGGATTTCAGCGCGAACGGCGGTGGTACTCTGTTTTTCAATCCAATGACGGAAGCGGTGAAGGCACGGTGCCCATGAAAGAGCATAGACTCTTGCGCGCGGTTAAACTGTCGATGCAATATATCTTCCGGATTTGATTACGTTCTCATCCGCCTGTGCATGAATTTGATCGCTTAAGCAATTTAGTTCATCATTTTCCCCTACCTTTGGCACGATATGAACTCCCCATGCAAAACGGGCAGTGCGTACACGAACTCCATCGATCAATCGCTTCAAATATAATGTGTCCCGGATGAGCGTAAGTCTTGGTTCGTGCTATAAAGTGACGAACAGTTGTTAATCCCAAGGGTGAGCATGATTCTAAGGTGGAACCTAAACAGTGAAAATCTATAAGCTCCAAATTTCAAGGTATGCAGAGTATATTCCAAGTTCCAAAAATTAAGAAAACATATTTCGACGGGTAGGTTCTAGATAGATGGAACCTAAAATTAAATAAGTTTTTTGTGTTTTCTCTTGATCTATATCTTCACGTGATATTACGGTGTTTCATGGTATTAAATGATGAGTATATAATTTAAAACCACTAGTTTGAACTTTTATTTTACGATTCGTTAATGTTTTATATTTTTCATGTTTTTAAATATAAATTGTTATCAGTGAATCATAACAACAAGTTGTAGTCATTAAAGGTGATGATTTACTACAATTGTTCAGTTAGTAATACAAGTAGAACCTAGATATACTCTAGAATCAACATAAAACCTCTAATATAATGACTTCTCATTTTAATTATATTTATTTAAATTGTAATACCAAAAAAACTAATCTTTTGTATTCTCTTTGATAAATGACAAGCCTATTCAATATTGTTGTGTTCATTTTCGATTTTTTAACTAAAAATGAAAAAAAAAAAAAACCCATTAGACCTTAAAATCAACTCTGGAACCTATGATTGATAGGTTTTAAGTTCCAAAAAATGAGAAATTTATAACCTAAAGTAGGTTTCAAGTTTCAGAACCTATTAAAAACCTAAAACCGCTCACCAGTAGTTAATCCCAGTCCTGCTTTAGCCCGTGTCGGAAAAGGTTATGCACGAAAGTTGCCACAACAAAGCCAGAAAACAGAAAATGTACATAGATGCAGGCCGGCATGCAACATCCAGTCTCTTTTGCAACAAAACTTGACTCGAATGCTCGAGAGAGAATTATGATTCACAGCTTTCCAAGCTCGGCCAATACTAGCAAGTCCCATTAGACATCAAGAAACCAAAACGATTTAGCAAGTTACTGGCAACGAATTCCTGAAATAGGACATTTTGGGAAAGAGGATAGAAGACAGATGAAACACAGAAATAAACCTACCTTGGTCAACCTAAAACAAAAAGAACAGAGAGAGAGGCTGGAAGTTAAAGAAGTCAAAACGAAAACAAAAACCAAAAAAAAAAAAGAAAAGAAAAAAGAGGAGGAGAAGAAGCAAGAGATTAGACCCAAGGTACATCTGTCCACAGTGATCAATCTTTCTAAAACAAAGGGAACGAGAACATTCGAGACGATACAGGCGAAAACAAGAGGGAAACGTCTCTTGAGGAAATTCAAAGGTAAATCGATCCCATACGTCTTCCCGAGACTTGTGTAGATCACCTACCAACTCTCAGGAATCTCCTGATATAAATCCGGGTTACACAATCCAGACACCATTAAAACCATCATTAACACTCATATTTGGGCGTCCACCAAAATGTCTTCTCATATTAATCCCTCACAATTTACCCTTCCACAAGCTGCCCGCGCCCACTTATTGAATCCGGCAGCTTCATCAGCCCCTGAAAGCAGGAGAGGAGATATTGGCAACGTGTTAATAGTAAATTGAATCCAGCATACCGCACAAATCTTATTTGGATTAGTCTGATTCATGCTATACATACATAAGCGCGTGTACATCTGTCACTATAACACTATTATTGTCCAATGCTTATTATATCATCAAAACTTAATTTCAATTTGTATTACTTCATCCATTCCTCAGCATGGAGTCCTTATCTCAGAAGAGATCTTGATCCTCCATTAACCACAAAAAGGAAGTGCACATTTAAATCCCGAGTCATATAAATCTTTGATTTGCAATTTATTCCAAACCTTCGACCCATTCAGCTACAACTCCTCGTAAAAATTGAGGTTACAAATTGATACTTTACAAATTCTGTAAAGAATGTTAAAAAGAAAACATAATGGACAGAAAACCATGCACTGTGCTATAAAAGAAAATGCAGTCGTTTGAGCTCAGTCCACTGACTACCAATCAATGATTAATGAAAACTCTTTCACTTTGTACACAGAGACTGAACCTTATTCATACAAATGATGAATGAAGGCACCTTCAGACCAAAGTTATAGCAGAATAATTATTAGCTACACAAAAACATTTCAAGCAAAGTCTCGAAATTTTACATAAAATAATTCACATGATAATACCAACTAAAAAACAACCCCACAGTCCATCACTCACCATTTCCAAGTCGGTACCTGCACCAAGATTTCTCCCATATATCACCGACAATAAATTGCCTGATCAATATGTGGAGGAATCTGTTTTATCTCAGTTCCAAGTTCTTGCTCAATCCTATACCTGTACGAAAAATTGAGGCACATTATCAGTTACTGTTTGGCTAGCAATTCCAGACAGATGAGGGAATGAAATGCATACAAGTTGAAGCGATCCTCATATGTGATAAGATTGACAGCTAAACCTAGGTGGCCAAATCTTCCTGAACGACCAACCTGCACATGAAACCAAGAGAACTTGTGATGCTTCACATTAGCGGATAGGGAGGGAAAGAGGAGGGGCAGAGAGAGAGAGAGAGAGAGAGTCTCCCAACATTACCCTGTGCAAGTAAGTTTCAGAGTTCTTGGGGAAATCAAAGTTAATAACGACATTCACAGCTTGAATGTCAATACCCCTAGTGAATAGATCTGCAATGTTACCAAAGACAAAGGAAAAAATTCATCAGATCCGACCAGAGAAGTAAAAGAATAAGCAAACAATTATTTCAATGAATAAAACAAATCGATGCCACCATATAATCACAACACCCCCAGAACCACCAAAGAAGAGCAGCATAAATTAACCATCAAAAGCCACATCTCTCAAATAACTTTGATTTGTTGCCCCTAAGACTGTTTAATACCTTGGACATACAGAAACTATGCTGTAATCAAATTCCTAGCAGCCTACCAAAACTCAAGTATTAACATCAAATCACAAACAGCTAACTAAATCCTAAAACCTACTGTAAGAAAATAACAATTTCCACCCAATTGCCTGCTCAAAACAACAAAGAGAGAGAAAACCCAAACCCAGATGAAACTGAAGATACTTATGCTACCTTTTTTTTTTTTGGACATAAGATACTTATGCTACTTTAATTGTGATGAAATTGGGGAAAAAATGTACAGAGAGATTCACTTTGTAACAATTTGCATGTCAAGTACAAACAAATCAGCTTGCACGTCCATAGTAAAAAGTAGTAAAAAGTAGCACAAAGTAACCAACAGGACACACCAACAACATACCAGTACAAACAAGATTTCTGCAGGCACCATTACGGAAATCGTGAAAAACTCTGTTCCGATGGTCTTGCAGCATCTTGGCATGAATGTAGAAACAAGAGTAGCCGAGTTCAGTTATTTTCTTGGCTAAAAGCTCCACCCGATTGACTGAGTTGCAAAAAATGATCGACTGGTTGATTTGAAGCTGGAGATAGAACAATGTCTTTGTCACAAATGGTCCAAATCATAAGAGGGAAAATTTCATGAATCATCAGCAATTAAAACAAACCTTTGAGAACAGCGTGTTGAGACAATGCACCTTCTGCCGTTCTTCAACAAAAGCATAATATTGAGTAATACCTTTCAGTGTGAGCTCGTCCATAAGGTTAATAACATAAGGTTTCTGCAGATATCTATCCTTGAAATCCTTCACAGTAACAGGAAATGTGGCTGAATACATCAAGATTTGACGAGTGCCTGGCAAAAATCGAATCAGTTGCTCCACCGATGGTTGAAATTCTGGTGACAAGAGCTTATCAGCCTGAAATACATAGATGCACATACATTAGATCTTTGGAATTCAATTTCTATAGGTGAAAATTTCTACAGCTTAGCAACAACCAAGGATTCCATTTTACTTTAAGAAGGAATAAACTATGAATGAAAACAAACAAGGAAAACAGGTCTGTATCCTCCCCGACACATACAAATAAGTTAAGTTGAGAACAAGAACACACATAGCTTAGCAGCTTGAGTAGCACAATTGGCATTAGAAAAAGAGTTGTGGAAAAGAATACAGTACCCCGTGAATGGAACTTTCATCTACTAGAACTGAAATCTGAACCGTAATGGCAACACAAATCACCAAGTTAAATCAGCAGATTATTACCTCATCCATAACAAGCATTGAACAATCTTTCAATATGCACACTCCCTTCTTTGCAAGATCCAAGATTCTTCCAGGTGTTCCAACAAGTAAATGAACAGGTTGATACAAACGCATAATATCATCCTTTAAGCTTGTTCCACCAGTGGTCACCATCACTTGAATTTGCAAGTGCTTCCCAAGCTCCTTACATACTTGTGACGTCTGAAGAGCCAATTCTCGGGTTGGAACGAGTATGACAACTACATCAAATTAAAGAGTTATCACATAAGTCACAAGCAACTGCATCAAATAACACGTCACACTAGACAACTTACTGACAACAGTATGCCAAACTTATTATTTCAGCATCACAAACTTTTTTATTTTCACACCGAAGTCACCTAATGAGTATAGTTGTAAATATGAAAAAAATGCTACTGGTTCAGGCGAAAAGAAGCTTGAGTGAAGCAATATCTCTTAATTAATAGTGTCTCATTTTGGTTCAAGGGCATTGTGTAGCCTGATTGCCAAAAATAAAGCTAAGCTACAAAACTTTTCAAAGTTTTAGGTGCTATAGCATATGTTGGAGACAACTGCAAAGAGAATCAACAATTTAAGTTGAGCTCTAATGATCTTGGAGTCAACCAAAATTTGCCAATCACGCAACATGAAAGATAGCCGTTTAGGTACTGGCAGAAGCAAAGCTCATCAAGTCAAAAGAGCCCAAGACACTGCCTAAAATCCTTAGACCAAATCAGATTCTGCCTCCATGGTGAACATGGAGTTTAGAGTAGGCAATGGCTAATTCCAATATAATCTAAGCAACCCTTCTGGCTTATTCTTCTCAGTTTAAGGCAGAGGCTAATTCCTATATATCAACTGAAAGCAGCATTACAAATTTCACATACTATCCAAAATAATAAAAAACAAGATACAACACAAACCTTGAATAACATTGTTATCTTGATCAATCTTTTCCAAGGCAGGAATGCAGAATGCAGCAGTTTTTCCAGTTCCATTTTTAGCTCGAGCAAGAATGTCACTACCAGTTAGAGCAATTGGAATGCTTTCTTCCTGGATAGGAGAAGGTCTTTCAAATCCTTTCTCATAAATACCCATAAGGAGCTCACGCTTCAGAAAGTAGTCCTCGAATTCATTTCCTTTAGTTGCTGTCACATCCTGTAGTCAAATTCAGAAGTTAAGAGATGGAACCTTTCAATGTGGGATCTAAAATATCCAAATCAATAATGAAAAAACATCTTCTGTCACAGATTTCCTAACCATCCGTCCATTTCATCTCACACAAATAAGTCAGAGAAACATCAAAACTAAGTATCCAGGAGCAATTACTAGTATCAACTTTGTTAAAGTTGGATAGAATGAGGAGACACTGCATAAACTGAAAAGAATAAGCCAGAAGGATGTATTGCTCTCAGCTTTAGACAATAAGGGCTTGTTTGGCAACTTGCCAAATAGTGATTGATTCTGTTCTTTGTTCCCAGAATCAGTTTAGGATCAGAAATCCACTTATTAAATTTTTTGTGCCCGGGCACAATTTTCAAAATTGTGCCCAGAATCAGTTTTGGAACAGAATAAAAAAAAAAAAAGTAGCTTTTTGATTTTGAAACAATTTTTTCAGAACTAATTCTTCTTGGTTTTTATTGGTCCTTGTTGTTCTTTGGCCCCACCCACCGCCACCGCCACCAAAGACCGGCCACAAGCCAAGGCCGGCAAGGGTGTCGCGGCCCTCACCGGTGGCCGGCGAGGGTGGCTCATGGCCTCACCCAGCCAAGGCGAGGCCGGCCTCGCCGTCGCCACCTAGGTCCGTCGCCTGGGTGGCGACAGCAAGGTCGGCCTTGCCTTGGCTAGGCGAGGCTCAACCTTGCCGTCGCTAGGGTTGGCAACAGCGAGGTCGAGCCTCGCCCAGCCCAGACGAGGCCAGCCTCACCGTCGCCACCCAGGCGACGGACTTGGGTGGCAACGGCGAGGTCAACCTCGCCTAGATTTGGCGAGGCCAACCTCGCTGTCGCCTCCGGCAAGGGCGGCCGCAACGCCCTCGCCAGCCAGCCTATGGCCGCCCCAAGATCGGCCGCCATGGCCAAGAAAGGAAGGGGAAAGGAAAAAAAAGGAGAAATAAAAGAAAAAAAAAATTAAAAAATTCAAAATATTATTAATAAAAAGAAATTTTGTATAGTTACCAAACGCATTTCTGTTCTTTTTTCTATTCTAAAAACAAAAATTTTGGGCAGTTACCAAACGCCTTCAAATACTTAGAAATTATTTCCGGGTACAGAATAAAAAAGAATAAAAATTTCTGTTCTTTTTCTATTCTAAGAACAAAAATTTTGGGCAATTACCAAACGCCTTCCATCCCCAAAAAATGCCAAAAGGCCATATGTCATCAGTATCAATCTTTACTGTAACTGCAGAATCCTTGACTAATTCAAGCTGCTGCTTGGGCAAAATGGGTGGGTGTGCGTGTTTGTGTGTGTGTGTGTGTGAGAGAGAGAGAGAGAGAGAGAGGTGGGGTGACCAACTTTTAGGATAAAAAAAAGTCAGAGGACATACTAGCTAATAGTACGAGCCAAACACTAGCATCTGTCAAGTACAAGTAAAATGATGAGCTCTCCTCTCACCATGCTTAGAGCAAATAAAAAGGAATCGAACATTCAAAGTTCTCATACCTTCAACTTCTATGAAGAATCAAACATATGTATATTTATAAGAAACTGAAACAATTGCCATTCCCAGGCTGATAGGTGCCTCATACCTCTGTCCTGTAGCGTGTATCAGGTGGTGGTATCTTTAGCCTTGCCTTCCAATCTTGTGAACTAGAGGGAAAAGCATTAAACGTCAGTATAAAATAACAAGCTCGTGAGATGAAAACATCAACAATGAAAGAAGAACAAGCATGCATACACAAAAAGCTTTCCTGCTATTGGCAGGGAAAAGTTTCAAAAAAGGCATAAATATAGGTATTTCTGCAGAATTCCATAGATTGGCTAAATAACCTTCAACTAGTCGATTAAAAAGAAACTTCCGAGAAATAAGGTCAAATTATCATAAATTCCTGTAAAAAGACCCAATTTCATATTGTCCCTAGCTATAGAGAGTGTTACAAAGGACATATTCCCAGCTCAAAATCTCGATGAAAATCACGTTTTCAGCTCAAATTTGAAAAAAAAAAAAAAGAAGAAGTTTCACAGGCCACAGATGGGAAGAAGCTACATAGTCATACTTTGCTGTTCCAGAAATGATATATGAGGAAGAGATATCTTCCACCAAATTGGCCAAAAGAGCAGATTTTGTTGGATGGAAAGTTGAGACTAGCCTTTTGTAAAACAAGTTAGGTAAACGATGAGAAAATAATCTCTCTACCAAAATAGGTAATTCGCAAACTTCCCAAAGCTCCACTGCACTCTCTCATACAAATAAATCGCATGCATGACTTTTCTCAATAGATGCAAATGGAATCCTTCGCTGAGAGGTAAACGATTAAACCCTTTTAAGAAACAAAATTTTTTTTCGGAATATTAAGAAAAATTGAGAAACTTAACACATAGGCAGAAAAATAAATATCGTAAGTAAATAACTCCAAGTTGTTCTATCATTATCAGCTGTAGCAAAGAAAGGAACTTCATAGAAGTCAAAATATGAAGAAATAAATGTGCCCAGACACGATATTTAATTGGTTAAGTCTCCAATTTTTTTCTATAACTTTCTTGATTTTGCAAGTTTGTTATACAGGAAAGTTCCTACAAAGATCAGACTAATGACGTATAGGATACTCGAATTCTTAAATCGAAGTTTCCAAAGTTTCCATGTCTAGGAACTTAAAACGTGTAAGGTAGCAACTTCAAATCGCTAAAATATCTATTCGTGAAACCTCGGATAAGCAAGTGACGGCACACACAAGCCTCAATGCCTCTAGCAATGTCATGGCAAGGTCAGCATGGACACAACTAATCGAAACATTCCACTCATAACCAAACACAAGTTGCAAGACATTCACTTTCGACCACAAATTCAGCACCAACACAACTAATTGACATACTCCACTCATAATCTAATCTCCACGGACACACTGACCGCACAGAAATAGTACACACAAGCACATGTGCATTGCAGCGAGTATAATGCACCTTGAATCGTCGGCCACTGACTGCACCGTCTTCTCGACCTCATCGACTGCCGAATCCGCGCTTCCTAATTGAGTTCTCCTAAGCCACTGCTGATGCTGCTGATGCTGATGCTGCTGATGCTGCTGCTGTTGGTGGTGATTCTGCTGATACTGCGTCGGCTGTCCTAACTGGCCTCTCTGCACATACTGCGGCTGAGGCGTCCTCGACTGGAACGCAGGGCCCGCGTTCACGCCCCTGCCTGCGCCGATTCCCGGCGGATACCTAGCTCTATTGTTCATCATCGCTAACCACGAATCCACTAAAAAAAGGAAACCTAACAACTACCCCTTCCTGTGTATACACAAACTGGCGAACGAACCAAGACTACACCTAACGCTCCTCTGCCTGCCGAAAAGAAAAAGAGAGAGAATCTGCTAAAACCGAACGTCCGGCGCCCTATACAGACTCGAAACGGAAGCCGAAAGCAAAGCGCCCGCTAGCTTCTAGGGTTTTGGGGGCCGCGGCCGAGCGCGGGTCGATTGGAGGCGGAAACCGTGGGTACAAAAAGAGGCTGCCACTTCCAACGGACACGGCGGCGATTTGGGAAACCCTAAGGACGATCCGGCGGCGACGGCAGGAGAGGGTGGGAGGGAGGGAGGGGGAGAGAGGATCGCGCACCGAGAGAGAGAGTTGTTTGTACAGATCTAGGGCAAATGCTCGCGAATCGAAGCGAGGAATGGCGAGGAGGGGGAGCGAATCAGAGCGCGCGAGAGCTGCGGCCGGAGCGATTGTTCATGATCTTCTTCTTCTCCTCCTTCTTCTTCTTCTTCTCTCTGTCTTTTTGCCTGCGAAGAAGCTCGAAATGATGGCGATGACGATGAAGATGACGATGGGGGGGAGAAGGGAGTGGTTTCTCTTGCGCTTCCCCTTCTTCTTCTTCTTCTCCGTCTCCTAGGGCGTCAGAGGGATTGTGGGTGAATTGCGGAGAAGGCCCTGAATTCTTGTGTATTTGTGAAACGGCGCCGACTCTGAAGAGATCTTGGGCTTTTGAGGACGTGGGATATTTTTTTTGACTTTTCCAATCGAGCGCCGGTCAATTTGAATATCAAAAGAACTTCATATGGTGGGTTTAGTAACAATTTTGTTCTCGAAAATAATTTTTACTCAGAAATAATTTTTTTTATTTCATCTTTAAAAATAATTTCTAGGTATTTAAAGGTATTTGGTAACTGCATAAAATTTATATTTTTGAAATAGAAAAATAATAGAAATACTTTTGACAGCTACACAAAATTTCTTTTTATTAATAATATTTTGAATTTTTCAATATTTCTTTTTTTTTTTTTTTTTTTTTCCTTGGCCCATGGCCAGGTCACTGGCCACAGGCGAGGGCCACCCTCGTTGGCTTCAGTGAGCACTGGACCCTCACCAACTAGGCAAGGGTCGCCCTCGCTGGATCTGGCGAGGATTGGACCCTCGCCACTACCCTCGCTGCCTGGGCGAGGGTTGCCTTTGCCATATCCTGTAAGGGCGGCCCTCACTCAGGCAAGGGTGGCCCCTCACTCATGATGCGCCCTCCGCCCCCTAGCTTGTGGCTGCGGACCGACGACTAGCCGTAGCTCAGGAAAAATGAAGAAGCCAATTAAGAAGAAGAAAAAAAAATCTTTTCCATTACTGATTCTTGTTCTTAGAATTAAGAAGTAACGTTTTTTTTTTATTTTTGATTCTGCTCCAAAACTGATTATGAGAATAAATTTGTGCGTAGGAATAAAAAATTTACCAAACGGATTTCTATTTTTTTTTGTTCCACGGAGTAAAAGAATAGAATCAGTCGCTATTTGACAAGTTACCAAACGCATCCTTAGTAGAGAGCTCCAGTTCGGATTTTTTTTTTTCCATGAAATAACTTTAGCATGATGGAGTAATTGTTGGTTCTTATTTAATATTATGAACATGGAAAATTATGTTATATTAAATTTAGATTTCAAATTTGAGCTCGTGAATTTGAGCTCCAGCTCCATATGATCGAATTCAGTCGAGCTTGAGCCTCATCAAACTAAAATACGATGCATTTTGGAGAGTTTTTGGGAAATGCAAATTGACGCAAGATGCATTTGCTCAAGGTAAATAATGTCTGATTAAATGACTTTCGGTGTATTTTTTGCAAAGTAGTTTTGAAGTACAACAAAAATAAATAAATAAATAAAGGGCAAGGGCATGGCTATTAGAGAATGGAGAGCTTCGAACCATCGCGGAAGCTCATATGGCGAAAGCAATCGGAGCCAGCAAGGATCGAACCATTGAAGAGGCCAACCGAGGCAACGTCATGGGCTGCGTGACCTCGGGCATCCTAAACTCACGCAAACCCAGTCCTTGACAACCCAGACTTGCAACCACTAATGACCCTCGCCAATCGTCATCAAGCCTTGCGCAACCATTGGCGAAGCGTCAGCTCGACGACTTAGATCTAGATCTGGAATGCCAATTTTGGAGAGGGAGATGATAAGCAGTGATTGTGAGGGCAAAATTGAATACGAAAGTACTAGGGAGGAAAGTTAGAAGGAAAAAAAATATTGGGCGAGGGTTACGTTGGGTCGAGGGACTTTAGAAATGCTAACTTTGCCCTAAAAGCCTTTGGGAACGCACCGAACACTTCAACTTTGACATAAAGACATTTCGAAACCTCAAATACTTTTGGAAATGCTGCAACAAACGCGCCCTAAAAGAATTTTGCGTTGATATCGAGAGCCTTGTTAAAAGGCGCTTAAAGATTTTCATTGATGCCCTTTTATCACGCAATCAAAATCTTATCTGAAATTTGTACAAAATATATGCTTTGTATGTTTCACTGAAAATAAATAATTTGGAAAATATTTTCTTTAAAATGGTCGCTTGTATCGCTTACAAACATGAAATGAACGAAATATATTTTCATCGTCCACAAAAATGTATGGAAGTAAATTGTTGTCTATAATTAAAATATTTTTCATTGACTCATTATTTCAAGCGGTTATTTTTAGAAAAATATTTTTTTTCAAATAATTCATTTTTTTGTAAAACAAACTAAGAGAAATTGCTATAAAATTTTATCGTATTGAAAACATCGAATTTGTCAACCATCTGAATTTACTCTCTCTCTCTCGCGCGTGCGCAATGCATTTTCTTCTTTGAAGTTTGTCTCTTAGGTGCTCATCTTCTCCTTGGGGTTGCTTAAGTTGACCGGTTTGCAGGAATGGAGCGTGTTGATTTCACCGGTGGGGGGCAACGATACAAGAGGATAAACACACTTTCGCTAATGTTATATCATAGAGTTCATCCGCAAGCAACAAATTTACTAGTCGTATATAAAATGGATGGATCAAACCTTGGTTGAACGCGCTCGATACCTGTTAGAAAGTTGCAAGCCTGATCCTGTTGGAACCACTTGGAACACTAAAGGTTTCGTTTATTTTGCGGTAAATGTCATGTTTCTGAAAAATATTTTTCCGGAAGTCATTTATTAGGAAAATGGCAATATTTTTCGGTATTTGACTGAAATTTAAAAATGAACTAGAAAAATTTTCTGTCGTTTGAAATGGAAAATCTGACTTGATTTTCCTCTGTGCAGTCCTTTTAATAAATTTTATTTCTTTTTAAAAAAATTGAATTTTTAATTTTTTAATTTTTCTTTTTTCGATTTTTTTTTATTTTTTTTCTTTTTTCCTTCTTCTTTGGCTGTAGGACTGGCCACAGACGAGCTTGTGCCTTGCCACAGGTCGATGAGGTTCGAGCTCGCCGTTATTTACAATGCCTTGAGCTTGCTGCAATGAGCTTGAGCTCGCCGAAATTTGGCGAGCTTGTCCCTCACTTGTGGCCAGCACCATGGCCAGTTGAGGAAGAAGGAAAAAAATAATAATAAATTGATTTTTTAAAAATATTTTTATTGGAACAAATGTCTCATTAACTAAAGACTCGAACCTGAGCGCCAAGCCTCGCTCAACTTTTGTGAACCAACCACAGCTCAAGTATCAGGGACCTAAGTACGACATTTATGGACTAGGGCTCAGATGCCAAGACATTGGGAACGGACACTAGGGCTTCAGGCTCAGCCTCGATGGACACAGGCATGGGTGGTAAGGTGGTAGGCTCGGCCTCGATGGACCATCCAAGCTCGGGTGGCAAAGACCTGATCCTGAATGCGAGGGGCCTAAGAACCAACATTGAGGTTTCCGTGTCAATGAGTAGAGTTTTGAGTCCAAGCGCCGAAACATAATCATATATTTGTAAAATATTTTCCGATTTTTCAAAGAGAAAATCATTTTTCTGAATTTAAACATAGGTTTTCCATTGACTCATTTTTCTAAGCGAATCAAATGTCAAAAAATGAGGAAAATGTTTTCCACGAAACAAACGAAGCAGAATATTTAATCAATGCAAAATGTTTTTATTATTGACAATAATTTATATTTAAATATTTTCGTGGACGACGAAAATATTTTTCGTTCGTTTATTTTTGTGAGCAATACAAGCGATTATTTTTAAGAAGATGTTTTCCAAATCATTTATTTTTCGCGAAGCAAAAGAAGCCTAAAAAGACTGAATATAATTTGAAATAGAAAATTAATTTCCGAATTCATGTTGGATAAGAGATGCTATAGTAGTGCATTTTTATTAGGGAAAAAACCACCAAAAACCCCAAACTTTACCCCCGTGAAAATCGAACTTTTTTCTCTCGGACACAAAAACCCCAAACTTTTCTATTTGACATTTACAATATACCGTAGTTTTTAGTCTTTTTCTTTTTCTATTTTTTTTTTTCCTCCGAGAGATGCTATAGTAAAGTTTGGGGTTTTTGGTGATTTTTTCTCTTCTTATTACTTTCTTCTTTTAGTGGGTTCACATTAAGATTAATTTAATTGGACATTATATTTTGATATATAATGATCAGGGTCAGCAGTGCACTATTAGGAAAAGCTTCCAATGGGAGGCCATTAACAAAAAGTGAAAAGGAAGGCAGGGCTACATCAATCTCTTTCAGGGCAATACTTGCAAGTCTTTGCCAAGAAGATAGGGAAGAAGACAGCAACAATCAGAATAAAGCAATGTAATTATATACTAGATAGAAAAGCCACTTTTTCATTTTCATAGTTCAACCCTCAAGGAATGGCACTTTCCTCCCGATCCTATACTTCATAAAGAAGTAACCCCCGATGCAAGTTCCTGTTAGTGTGCCAACTCGGGTCCCCATCGTTCGTGATTCTGTGTCCGACACGATTCGGCGGTGGAGTATTTTGTTCTATCGCGGCATACAGGAAAGACGTCGAGATGCCGTCGCTTTCGTATCAAGAGCAGCTTCCTATTAGAACATCTAGAGCGTCGAAAAGTTTTGTGGGCTTCAACAGCATGTTTCTACCTCGGAAAACTCAGGTTAAGAATGAATAACAATTCGGTATAACAATCTAACACCATGAAGTCTAAAATGGCGAAATTTCAATGGGACAATCGTTTCTCCGATGTACAATTTAGTTCGTGTCGAGTGCAGACAATGAATGCTACAAGGTATTTTATATTACTAGTTAAAGGATGATCGGTTCTCGGGTGAGTCAGTTATAGATTGAGAACTTGGCCTTGTGACTCCGAGTTTTATTTGGGATTCGGTCCAACTTTTGTTTTGTCCAAAAAATTTCTGATTTATAATAGAATGTAATCGTCGTGCCATTTCACTACAAAAATCTATAATGGTCAAGTGATTATAATACTGTGTTTTCGCGTTGAAGAACGTGGTTCGATATTCCATGTGCGCAAAAGGGCGTGAACACATCGAGATGGAAGTCGGATAGCTTGTCTTTAGTTCAAGCGACGGAGACCGCAGATAAGAACTTGTACTTATCATGTAGGCTTGTGATCTTCTGGGCCAATTTTCGAATTTAACTCCGGCCCATCGCGGAAGAAAGATAAATACTATAGCAGGTTGGATAGCGAAGGCCATCTGATATATTTGTATCCAATTCAAATGGAGCTTGAGTGTACTTCAAATCCCACCGGATTTCCCAATGCTTAAGTGGCTCACAAGCCTTATTTTATAGTTATAATGTGTACTTCCATAGATAATAAAATTCTACCGCATGAAATAGGAAAGTGATATTCTTTAATCTTGGGGAAACTCCACATTAGAGTTTTGTATTATTTGATTCTTCCTTCATTTTTTTTCAATTTAAAATAGCCGAGTTCAAGCTTTAAAGTATCGTGTTGAGTTGAGCTCGAGTTAGAAAAAATTTGTATAATAATCTATGTTAATTTGGGTGTGTTCGATAACCTAATTAAACGCGTTTCGATAGCATTTACCTACTCACATCTTAGTTAATTGGTTTAGATCACAAGCCACCTAATGTGTTGAGTAAGAAAAAATTTACTTAATTGATTAAATAAAAAAAATTTAATGAAGAGATCTAATCCTACCAATCATGTTGCTAAAACCTATTAATAATATCTAGGATTAATATCACAAAAAGCCTTAAATTTGTCCAAATTACCCCAAATTAATTTTTTGACCATAAAAAATTCTAAACTGTTAAACTCGTGAAAAATTTACACCACAAAAAATCCAAAACTGGTACACATGTGACAAATTTATCCTTCATTAGTTTCTGTTAAATTTTATTAGTATAAAAAAAATCACAAACTAGTACATCCGTGATAAACGGAGGGCAAATCCAAAATTGGTACATCCGTCAACTATCTGCGTGCTATTAAACAAAGTAATTTAACAGTAAAATTTAATGGAAACTAAATAAGGGTAAATTTGTTACAAGTGTACCAGTTTGGGGTTTTTGGTAGTTAAAAAATTAATTTGGGATAAATTCGTTATAAATGTACTAGTTTGGGATTTTTGTGGTATTAATCCTAATATCTACAAAATCCATGTTTGGTAAGAAATTATTTATAGTCATCGATTATCAAACAACTTTTTATTTCCCTCTTCGGCACTCGAAGATCGTTAACACCGAAAGTTTATTAATTCAGTTTCCAACACTAATTTTTCAGTTTTAAAAAACGAAACCGGGCTCAATTAAACCTTCACATCATCATCCCCGCTGAAAAAAAATTAAAAATCCTAGCTCCGTCGTAATAAATTGAAACACGCGTGTCTAATTCCTTGTGGTTTGCAAGGGGGGCATACGATTAGGTTTCCAAGTTCTTACATCTTTTGTGGTTTGGATCCTACGAGGCTAATCAACCCAAATATTTTTTTGTCATGCTCCTCTCTTTTATGTAGATGGGTGTACGGTATTGACGAGAATTAAACTTCGGACTTAGTACTCTCAAGCTCCACCATCAATCCCTTTATCAACAAGGCCATATATGTCACGAACCGTGATTCTTTTATGCTCGCGAACTCTTGTGAACGGAGTTTGGAATTATTGGGTGAAAAGTGATTGATGCGGAAGAGATGGATACAACTAGTTTATGGGAATAGAGTCGTGATGGTTGGTGCTAGGAGTTTTGAGATAAAACGATTGTATTTCTACGAGCTCTAAAGGCTGGGTTGGTTTTCCGTGCACAAACTAGTCGGGAGTTGATGCTACTCTTTTGATGCGGTCATGGCAAGGCAAAATCAGTTGTTGTATCTAAAGTATTTTGCATGTCTCGCTCGATGGACTAGATGCTCGAGTTTAACTAGGCTTGATGCGATTCGATACGAGAAAGTTATTCGCCATACAATTCTTTGGAACAATAATAAAACGAAGACTGGCTAGTGTTAACAACCCACTAGGCGTCGGATGGGCTATTTCACGGCTTTGGAACAGCCAGTCCGTGACACATGCTTGTTGGCACATCAACGTGATTGGAATGTCTTACTCTTATATAGACCCTTTTTTTTTCCGATCAAAAAATCTGTAGACCTTGATGAGGTAAGTTTTCACGTTTTAAAGTAAGGTAAGCACCGCGCAGATTTTCACATTAGTTCTTTTGGCACGACTCATTGTCATTTGAAAAATGAGTGGTTCGGGTGTATTTGTAGTGAGAGGTGCGAGATGACTATTGAATAGGAATTTCTTTGTTGTGATTTGTGGACATTGAATTGACGCGTGATGTTTCATCACACATTAAGGGGACATAAGTTAAGCGTAAGCGATTCGCGAATTTTCCATTTGGACTTGGCTTATATTCTGAATTGAAATTTGTGATTTGATCTTTGTAATCGATATACACTTTTTGAGATACAGGGCCAGAATGGCGTATTCTTTTTTGCAGCTTTCAATGTTCTAACCTTTTGTTTTTTTTTTTTTTTGTGGTAACATAACGGTTTTTCTTTTATTTAACAGACAAGATGAGCCCGGGCCGCTTTTCGCACACTTCGACTGGTCCACTTTCTCGACTAATCTTAATATGACATAATGTTCTAATTTAAATATAAGGAATATTTAATGGATCTATTTTCAATTGGAGAAACTTATTCTTATTTTTTTACTTTTAATGCCAGAAAGTATGCCACCCAAATCATTTAACTTGTACGGTTATGTAATCAAGCTCCTCCGTTAGTTAACACCGTTAATGAGCTCATGTGACGTTCGTTAACTCCATTTCACAAAAAGAGTTGGAGGACTAAATTGAAGAAATCAAAGTGCACTCAGCCTTAAGGCCGCACCTTACCGAAAAGCTTTCGTCAAGAAGCCACATGCCTTCATTTAATATGAACTTGATAGGACAAAATCCGAATTTGCAAAAAAGATGAATGCATCGAAAATCTTAAAATTTGTCGTAAAAGTACAAATAAGTTCTAAAACTTTTTAAAAGTGAAATCGAGACCTAAAACTTATCAAATTAGTCCAATCAAGTTCTTTTGTTGATTGCACTTTTTGAAAGTTTTAAAATTTCATTGCACTTTCATGATAAGTTTTAGGATTTAATTGGATTTTTTGAAAGTTTTGATACTCAATTATACTTTTGTGATAAAATTTAATACCCCAATCCACTTATCCCTTGCAATAATCAATGCAATTATCAAGTCAACCATGCGTTTCTCGTCTTCTAAATATGAATCCAAGACGATTGTCAAATATTTTACAAATCCTAATCACCCTTAGTTAATAATAATGACATTGCTTATCCCAAAATAGATCCAAATTTTTTACTCGTTACTGTTTCATTACTTATCTAAAGCCATTTCACGAAATTCAACATCTTCCATTCTCCGCCTTCTCCTTCGGTGCATCTTCTGCGTCCAACGCAGCAAGAATCTTCTCCTTGATCTCCGCCGCCGTCGTCCTCACATGCTCCGGGCTCGAGCCCTTCGCCACCTCCCCCTTCAGCCGCTCGATGTCGGAACCGACTCCTGCTGCGCTCATCGCTCTTGCGATGTCGCAGTCAATCTCTTCCTTTGTCTTGTCCATCCCGCTTCGCGATTTGGCCGCGGCGTTGATGGCGTTCTGGCTCGTCACGCCGACAATCTCCAGGTTAGCCGACTTGAGAACCAGCTCCAGCTCTTCCTTAGCTATCTTTACTTCTCCCACCAAATGCTCGTCCAGTTCGTCGCCCTCGCGTAGCTTCTTCTGAGCATCTTTAAGAAGCTGCATCTTCGCCTTCAGGTTGGCCGGGATCTTCTCGTTTATTTCTACTTTCAGCCGCTCGCGTTTCTCTTTCAGCTCCACCAGCTTGTTTACCATGTTCAGCTTCTCGAGCTTGGTCTTTAGTCCAAGATAGGCACCTGGCCTTAATAATCTAGTATTAAACTTGCGCACCACGGCATCGACTCTCTCTTGCAGACCACGGTCGAGAGGTTGGTCAGGCGCATCCAGTGATTTGGATAATTCCAGCTTTACTGATTCGAGTTTCCCTTGCAGTCCCATGGCTATGAATGCTTCGGTCATATCCTTGTCTACCTCTTGCCTGAGCTTCTCAATAGCTTGACTAGCGAGTGGATCGGGTGGCCCGGTCTTTTCCAGGATTTTCTTCTTGAGGTTCTCGATCTCCGACTCTAAGTCGGTGGCCGAAGTGTCGACATCAGCTCGTTTCATGCTTCTTTTCCTCTCGGGTTCCGCCAGAATGCCTTCTTGGAAGCCTCCGATTAGCCGGAACTTGTTCCGATGGTGGCGAAGCAACTCTTCAGTATCCATTGCTGTGAGCTCCTACATTATTGAACATTTTCTATGAGATATGGATGAGTAGAAAGTTTTTCAGTCCTCCAGAGAGAACCGTGGAATTTGTGGAGGATATTGAAAGAAGTCTGAGTTTCTTGGAAAAGATCACTCCTATTGGCAATATATCGAGCGAGCATCTATTACCTGCATGGCCTGAATGATTGTAAACTTTATTTGCCGAGAAGTCCACGCGGGGTCTGCATGCGCCCCGCCGAGAGGTTCCTGTGAATTTTAGCAACGACAGTAAAAATGAAAGCTGCAACTGCAAATTCCGGCCGAAACAATAGACAAAGAAAGCTGAAAATGAATTTACTCCGTCCACGGGGTCATAAGAATCCATTAGAAACTTTTGCTCTTACTCTTGACCTCGATGTCTAGCTACCGTAAAGCCAGAAAGCAATAGATATAGAAAGTTGTTAATTAGTCCTTACGGGTATTATGCCATCAGCAATCTTGAGCCTGTAGTGTTCCTGAGCTGTGATCTTCAACTTTTCAGCTGCCTGTACAAGTTGGCAAAATACTTGCATTATCATTTAGTGCCTTCCTCGCGTTGTGTGATGATAAAATACTCGGATTGAGGTTGTTTATGTACCTTAGGAGCTGCTTGGGCAGTTTTCCACAGTATTGCAGCACGAGCTTCAGGGCTAACCACCGGAACAACGAAGGAGAGTTTATTAGTAGCAGAAAACACTGATAGCAAACCGGTACTACATGGATCTTCAATGAAGGTGGCAATGAATTAGTGGGCAATAGTTCTATGCACAGGGAACCCATGACATGTTAATTAAAAAGCTCTCATATTGAACATAGATTAGAGCAAGGGTCTCATGCAATTATCTCCAGAGTTGAAAATCCAAAATCATGATTGTTTCACGGAACCGATTCCACTTAGTGGGATAAGGCTTGAATTATTGTTGATTTTTTCAGCTCAGAAGTCTGGTTCTCACCACCAGAAAGATAAAGAAAGAACCGTACTTACCTTGCCACATAAAATGCCGAGTTCTCCAGCATAAACAGCTTATTGGCACAGGCGATGGCAAGAGCTCCACCAGAACCACCTTCACCGGTCACAACCGTGACAATGGGAACTTTAAACCCAAACATCGTCCTAAGGTTATGGGCTATTGCTTCTCCCTGCACCAAAGTACATAAGAAAATTCGCTTGCAAAAGGAAATGGATCGTCTAGGGTACAGAAAAAGTTCAGGAATAAGAGAAGTGGAAACACACCTGACCAAGTTCCTCTGATTTTAAATCAGCGAAGGCCCCAGGAGTATCAACGAAAGTAATAATTGGGAATCCATGGTGATCTGCATACTTCGTCAAGCGCAAGGCCTTTCGGTAGCTTTCCATTCAGCAAAACTTTCCATCAATCTTCGCAAGATATTATTGCACAATA
Source organism: Syzygium grande (assembly GCA_024733475.1). Lineage (NCBI taxonomy): Eukaryota > Viridiplantae > Streptophyta > Magnoliopsida > Myrtales > Myrtaceae > Syzygium > Syzygium grande. The sequence goes on along the minus strand of JAMXDD010000002.1, from coordinate 5,843,597 downwards.
TTACATATTCTGCAGCCTTACTTATTTGGTTTGCCTTTGTTTTTTATTGGGTTTAAGGACTATGATACCAATACTTACCCACGAGGAGTTGGCATCGCAAAGTTGAGAGCTATGTTTTCCTTCGTATTCCTCCCTTTCTGATGGCCTATAAACATATAGCTTTTACCGTCAATGGTCCCAAGCCCCGTCACAATGGCTGGATCATCATATCCTGCACGATCGCCATGCAGTTCCACCCACTTCAAGATAAACGGAGTTAAGAAACAGAGCGTAAGGTGTTGGTCATGTAGCAGAACTTGCGTCAAGTAGAAAAGGAAGGTACCTTATCTGTCATGTTCAGAATGTGATCGAGCACCGTTGGTCTGTTGGGATGTCGATCTATAGACAGGCGTTGGATCGGAGTCAAGTGCGTGTATAGATCCTTCAGGGCCTGCAGTTGAATTGAAAAGATGCGCTCTTATTATATGGTTTGTAAGTAAGCAAGCGGGAGGAAAAAACCAATCGCAACCTTTTATGAAATAACCATAGGAACGGGAATATCCATGCTACTCTTCATGATACGGATTACTCTAATAAATGTTTCTTCCATGCTTCATAGACGACACACAAGCCAATCGAGAGATTGCCGATATAATGGACTTTTTAAGAGGTTCAATCTCACATCCAGTCCAGATGCCATAAGAAAAGCACATGCGTTAGTCGCATATTTCTTCACCTTCACCTTTACACATCTAATGGACAATCCATCCAGAACTCTGAGGGCAGCTGGAGAATAAGCTCAACCAAACGACTTAAGAACTAAACGCTGATAAAGTGTAACGCTGGAGTAATGCCTATGCTAACCTTGTCGGGGACATTTCACATGATAAATTTGGAATTTTACCTGTTGGTACTTGTTTTCTAGTGCTCCAATTTGGTCACTGAAGTCTAAACCAGTTTCGTCAGCCATTCTCTGAACCTGCAGGAAACATAAAGAATGTCAAGGTTGAGTTTTGTTATTTGAATAGATTACAATGGTGAAGAGCTAAATGCCTTTACACTTCTTCTAAGTTACAACACTTCATTAAACAGCTCAACTAAGCAATTTAGGTGAGTGTATCAACTCTAACACAATGATCATGAGAGGGAAATATGCGGGCTTAACTTTCTCACACCGTTGATCTAATTTGCCTAACAAACAATGAAAACAAACTGCATAGCTTAGAATTCCTCGTGTTTGACATCAAACACATTTGATAGGAAACTCACCTCGACTATCTTTTGCTCTAGGTCCATAAGGGGCTTTTCGAAAGGAAGTGTCACTGGTTTCGGTTTCTCAGCCAGAGGCTTGAAGTGAGAGAGATAGGTCAACTGTTGTTCGCTGGGGATGTTTGGATCAAGGTTATCAGGCCAGGGATACTCATGCTTCCTACCCTTGTTTACTTTTGCAAAAATGCAGTACCGGTATTGTTTCCTAGAACCTCTAGAAAGTTTAGACCAGTATTTATAAGAACCTCTCGATGAACTTTTAAGCAAATCACTAGCAGAGAGCTCCTTGGTAGCATTCGAACATGAACCAAATTCAAAGCCCTGAAAGTTGCCTCGCTGTTGTCCTCCACCATTTCTTCCAAGTAAAGACAAGGAGTTCATCTCAAGAGTCGGTACCTGTGGCCTGTCTGACCTGTTTGAAGAACAATGGATGTTGATTCACCAAGAGTACGCCCCTGCATTTACATTGACATAAATGACTTGGCACATGAAGGAAGAGCTCCTTGTCCTTATGCTGTAACCAGCTCCAGTTAAAATTGAAAACTAGACCTGGATCAAATGCTAACAAATCAATTTGTAACAACTGAGAAATGGGATTTCAACGAATCAAATTCCAAGTTGTAGCAAACTAGTGAAAAAGGAAAAGAAAAAAAGCAGAAATGTCCTGAATGTGGCTCTTAGCCACACACACTTGAATTTAGCTTCCCAGATGGATGTAGCTGCCTTACATTGAATTGGTACTGTTTAATGCTTGAGATGTATCGATCATGATCAGATATAGATGGACTCGTATCAAGCTCAATCGCAAACTTCCCAAATGGAAAAACAGAATAAGTAGACGGCAAAAAAATGTTCTCACAACATCAAAATAATCCAGAAACAGAGATCTCATGGCAAAAACTCATAGAAGAAACATCAATACTTGAAATGATGTGTGAATGGGCACTCATAAAGATAAGGTAACACACTTTTTAGGGCATCTTATAAGAATGCTGCAACGGATAAGACTCTGAACTTGTGATCCAAAACACACGCAACCTGGGATGCTTGACAGATAAATCTCCTTCCTTCATACATCACAGAACTAATCATTGATGAACTGATGTATTCCCACACTTTTAAACTTTTACTATCTTTGTTCCCCCCATTTTCCCCCCTTTCTTTGTTGCTGTCAACCAAAGGGAACGAACGACAAGAGGAACTTGAATTTGATAGATTGCTTACCCTGGGAGCTCCAGGACCCGTTCAAGGAACTATGGTCTACCCACCATGCAGGAGGAGCAAGAAGCCATTGTCTCTGAGAGAGAGAGAGAGAGAGAGAGAGAGAGAGAGAGCCAGTTCTAGCTCTCAGGATCCTGCGGTCAATCGAGGGGTGTCTGCCTCTTGCTCTTCACTGGTTCTTTTGGCTATGCGTTGCATTGCATGCTTTCGATCCTGTTAAATTGTTCAGACAGATAATAATAGTAGTCTCAAGAATGAACTGAAAGTGTCGCGCACGCGCTTGAGATGAGCGTGGCAGTGAGAGCTGCTGCTGCCTGCTTGCTCATATCCTTCGGGGAAGACGGACACGTCACCAAGAAAAGAGGATAATCCCCCCACAACAGATAAACTCCCAACGAAACTGGGCCCCGCACGCACATGCCAAGTACGATTTTGCTCCAAATCAATAAAAAAATTTTGTGTGGAGATATGCTTACTAAAAAGCTTAAAACTTATTACGAAAGTATAATTGAATTTTAAATTTTTTTTTTTAAAAAATATAATCAAGTCTTAAAATTTATAAATTAGTGCCATCGATATTAGGATTAGTCGTACAAATTCAACGACATAGAGAGTTAATACAATAAAAAGTAATAAAGACACAAAAATTTATTCCGATTCACTCTTAAATTAAGGTTACATCCAGTAGAGTATTTCATAATATTTAACACATCTCATCTCTAAAAGAGATCATATATGCTCATTAACTATATATGGATTCAAATCCAAACTATCAATAAAATACATGTCTAAAATATAATTGCCATCTAGCGTTGCAAGAGTGTTGCCCCATGCTTTTTTTTGATGGGGAGTATGAACCCTATCTTAATAATCGAGTCATTTCATTAACTTCGTTCAACTTGGTTAACGGAACTATTGACGTGTTTTTTTTAATAATTTCTTTCTTCCACGTGACGATGTCGTTAGGGGTGAGTATGGTTTTAGGGTAGAATCTGAAGTTGGGAATCTGACCTGTGGGAGCTTGTAGATTTCAGGTTTCAAGATATGCAGGATAGGTTTTGGGTTCTAAAAATTAGGGAACCTATTTCGACGGGTAGGTTTCAGGTTCTAGGTAGGTGGAACTTGAAACCTGAAACCTGAACCCTGACATAGAACTTGAAACCTAAACAAGTTTTTTGTGTTTTTTCTTGGTCTAAGTCTTCACGTGATCCTGTGGTGGTTCATGGCGTTGAATGATGAGTGTATAATCCGGAACCACTAGTCTGAACTTTCATTTTATTACTTGTTAATGTTTCATATAAGTTGTGGTCAGTAAATCATAGTAACAAGTAGTGGTCATTAAAAGTGATGATTCACTGTAATTATTCAATTAATAATACAGGTGGAACCTGGGTAGATTATAGAATCAAGTTGGAACTTGTGATAAGGTAGGTTCTATGTTTTAAAAAAAATAGGGAACCTATTCTCATGGGAAGGTTTCGAGTAGAACCAATACGGAACATGGAACTACTCACCCCTAGTATCGATTCACATAATGACTTCTCGTTTTAATTGTATTTATTTGAACTGTAATGCAAAGAAAACTAGTTTTTTTGTATTTTGTTTAGTAAATGATAAGCTTATTCAGTATTGTTGTGTTCATTTTTGTTTTGTTTAACTAAAAATGAAATTAAAAAAAAGAACTCGTTAGACCTTGAAACCTACCTTGGAACCCGTGACAAGGTAAGTTCCAAGTTCTAACGGGTAGATTTTAGGTTCCAAAAAATGAGGAACCTGTAATAGAGGGTAGGTTCCGGGTTCCATGTGAAACCTGTAAGGAACCTAGAACTGCTTATTCCTAGATGTCGCAACTAAAATGATATCATTTTTTCCAAATTTAATTTTTAATACAAATTTTATTTAAATTAAATTAAATAATAAAAGATAACTTTTTTTTAAAAAAGAGTTGGACCAGCCCTTGCCGCTGCCCCACCATCGTTGGAAAGGGCCAGCGATGGTGGGAAAATGGTCAGCGGGGGTTGCTAGGCCTCGGTCAGGGGCCAACGATTTTTGCTTAGATCAATTGCCACCGGCGAGGGTCGCTGGTCCACCATCACGGGGAATAGCCTATGATGATGAGGAAATGGTCGGCAGCAACCCCCGTGAGCACCGCACACACATTTCTTAATAAATTGTATTTAGTTCTATTAAAGTGGCTACATTCGTCAAATAACAAGATTTTATCACTTAATCTAATTATTTATATATTCATTTCTATTTTGTTATTAATTTTCAATTTAATCTAGTTTTCTCCCTTTTTCTAAACGAATCCCATATATATATTTTTACCATTTTACAGGGGGTAAAAAAAGGGTTCTCTTTCAAAAAGTGAAATGAAGATACACTTTTACAGTTGTACTCACTCAAGATCATGTGAACTGCACATGCTAGTGAAGAGGTAAAATCTATAACAAAAAAAAGTTCAGGTATCGTACAACAATCGGAAGTTCAGGCACAAACATGTATTAGAGGTTAGAATTCTTGAAATACTTCATAATGAACTTGATTTCAAATTTAAAACGTTGGAAGTTCATGGATAACTCTCGACGATTGTATTTAATATCATATAATACAGATTTATCCATTTATAATTATGCATAGTGTTTATCTCAAATGCAGGAACATGGCTTTTCCTGACAATTTTTTAAGGCAAAAATTGCAATAAAAATCCTCACCTTTTCTACAATTTTCAATCTTATTCCCACCTTATTAGGTTATCAAAATAAGTCCTCCACCTTTTAAAGTCTTTATCAAATGTATCCAAAGAGTATATTCACTCCAAAAACCAAATTGTTTAATTACCCTTTTTTCTTCCTATTAAGGTCATAATTACTTTAAAAGAACCTAATCTTTTAACTTTTCATTTACAAAAGTAATACAAAACACGAAATCAAATAAAAATTGCTAACGTAAAGTCATAAACATATCTTCCAATTTGAAAACTAAAAATGAAAGAAAAGGGGTGTGAAAAAATCACTCAAAATACAAAAATTAAAAGTTGAACAAAATCGAAATTTGGGAAGAAACCTTATGAAATATTGCTAAATGGTTCGAGATAGATTTGAAAGGTATGCGTGTATTTTTTTATAGGATTAGAAGGCCGGAATATACTTGAAAACTATTGAGAAACTTTCAATAGCTTCATTTTTAAGTTCGCATGCTGGACATTTCCCAATCATTGATGGATTGCATTGGGAAGAAAGAGCAGCGGGTGGTCTGACATTGGCGGATAGGCGGTGGAGAGGGGGCCGAGGGACGCCTTCGGTGTCAACACCATCGCCAGAGGTGGCGACTAGCCTGTTCGTGATAGGGAGAGAGAGGGATAGGCAGTAAAGGAGGAGCTGGCATATTCACTACACAATCGATTCATTTAGTAGTCCCAACTATTATATGAGTAACCTTATCTATTTCAAGAAATGAAACCTACAAATGACACTCCGGATTGATTTGCGTATGAGGTCATCGACTTATGAATCACCTCTGTGTCAAAAACATTTTGGACGGCCACCCCATTTGACAAAGGCAAAAAAGATAAATTGCCAGGTATAATTGGCTGGCCTCAGCCCAATATCTACTTTTGAAAAGGTCAAACACATATGCCCTCTTTTCATTCCCCCACCCTGGCAATGCGTATGCATTCAGAGGAGGATTGTCCATTTTTAGCTCCCAACATGGACATCCATTCAACTGTCCAAGAAAATTGGAATGCCATTTCCCACCATCCCAAGGAAAGGCGAAGACCCATTATAACGTGTGATCCGTTGAAGTTTTTCACACATATCCAAGAGTTTTTTGTTCAATCTGACTTGTCTGAGGTGGGGTAGCAAGAAAAGGGTTTGACAGTTTTTCTTGCTGAATCTTCTTTGACCCTCGGACGATCAGATACAAAGCATAGATTCTATCTGCTCAAGGAAACACAAAAGATGGCCTTCACTGGAACCGTGGATAAATGTAAGGTTTGTGACAAGACCGTTCATGTCGTCGATATGATGACTCTTGAAGGCATTCCCTATCACAAAACCTGCTTCAGATGCAGCCATTGCAATGGGACGCTTGTGGTATGTTATGTTTCTGCATTTTCTGGATGTTAATGTTATGTACATTGCCATCCATTTTTGGATTCTGATTGTGAATGAAAGATTCAGAATTGGTTTTATGTGATAAAGCGATACTTTTCCTATTATTCCTATATCAAAACTGTACTGATGTACATGGCTTGGTAGATGAGCAACTATTCCTCAATGGATGGTGTTCTCTACTGTAAGACGCATTTTGAGCAACTCTTCAAGGAATCTGGTGACTTCAGGAAGAATTTCCAATCAGGTACAACTTCCGTGCCATGTTTCACTCTCATCGGTTTTACCAGATCTTGCATTAACTATTCTTCTCTTGACAATATCTTGCCTATGATGTGCCGTGGCAGCCAAGTCTGACAAGCCGAATGAGCTGGTAAACTTCGTCACCATCATATTAATTTTCAGGATGTCAGAATGCTCTTTCAGAATTTCTTTTTGTTTCAATAAAATTATCTGTAACCTCAAATGAATCATCCTTCTGAGGTTTAATCCGGGACGAAGTCCAGTGTTTTATCCTTGGGATGGTTGAGGTTGTCTAATTCAGGCAATAAAAAAGCATCATCCATAGTGCCCTTTCTATGTTACTTGTCTTTTACCTGATTGATAATCCTAACAACCTTTTACAGACAAGAACCCCCAGCAAGCTCTCTTCCTTGTTCAGCGGAACCCTGGACAAGTGTTCCACTTGCAACAAAACCGTTTACCCCTTGGAAAAGGTTCGTAAAGTTTTAATCCTTTCGGCAATCAGAATTATAAGTCAGAGGTTTCAAGTATTTCATGACGTTGGTGTGATCATGTCTGATTCATTAGCTAGTGTCTGTGGCAAGCAACATTTCCCCTCGATTTGATACAATAAGTGTTGCCGTGGACCATTTGGTAAATGCGAGGACATCGATGTAGAGCTTTCGGATACATCATGATGGTTTGTTCCTGTAAATAGGTGACGATGGAGGGGGAGTGTTACCACAAGACATGCTTCAGATGTGCGCATGGAGGATGCCCTCTGACGCACTCCTCTTATGCCGCCCTCGATGGAGTTCTCTACTGCAGACACCATTTTGCGCGGCTGTTCATGGAGAAGGGCGACTACAAGCATGTGCTCGACTCTGCCACGCACAGGAGAAATGCCTCCTCTGGTACCCCACCACCCGAGCCTGCTGAGCCAGTGATGGAAGCTAACCACGAGATGCAAGAAGAGTCTTGCATTCGCCTATCTGCTTAGAGCTCCTTGATAGTTTTTTGCAACTTGGTTAGCCGGTCATCTGTTTTCGGTTTTTTGGGGGGCAAAAGATTGAAATTCTTGTTTGATTGTTCCAAGTATAATTCTTCCTGTGTTTGCTTGATTGTATTATGCTCATATTATGATCTCATAAACCGATTTTTCTTCATCCTGAAGCTGATTATTCACCCCTCTTCCTTTTTCTCGTCTTTTTCCCTCGAGGACTTGCATAGATGATTAATGGACTGAACGATAGCTCCTCGTGTCGTTCCTGGATTGGTATGAGCACAACATGTACAGAATTAGAGTACAAAGCCAAGTCTGACCGCTAACCTGATTGTTAATTTTCCTTTGGCAATACATGAGTACATATGGATCAATTGAAGCATCCTTCTGGTAATTTCATGTATCATAGGAAAGTTGAGCTGAACATTAGTGGTAAATTCACCAAGCAGATGATAGAGGTCGAATTGACACCTCTATTAATCATGTGGAGGGCATTTTTAACGCAACATTTTTTCCGCGGAGGTGGATAGAACAAAATTCTAGTAAGATTCATCCAGTTAGAGAAGAAATTGCTTGAATAAGGATAATTAAATAACAAGCAATTCAAAAGCTTCATGCTTCCTACAGAAAAAAAACTAACAGCAACCATCATTCGTATTGCAATTTTTCCATCGCTTTGATACAATGGAGTTAATCCTCCTTGAAAATTCAATTGATATGATCCTCCTAATCCTTTCTTGCCACATAAAAACTCCAGTAATCCCTAAGGCTTCTCTCTATTCTATTAATTTATTCTGGAAACTCAATTGTAGCTAGGAATAGACTCTAAGACATGCTAGGTATTCATAATTTGAGAGGTAGATAAATCAATACCATAGTATACAAATCTTTCATCTCTCTAGTGCTTGAAGTTACTTGGATGGCAAGTGCTTGATACGGTAAGCATGAGCAATCACAACACTCCGTCCTCAGAAAGATCAATCCGCGCTTCAAAATGATCAATCCTAGTTATCTTCTGCTGCTTTGTACTCCTAAGGATTGAAACCTGAAAGATACAGAGGGCAAATGTCAGAACACTGAAAGGCAATAACAAAAATATCACCCAAGAGGTTGAAGAAATCGCTATGGCCTTTACTAATAGCCACAATATCCGGTTATCTAAAAACATGCGTTTGTCAAATCCCATAATGCTAAAGCTAGACAAACCAAATAGAACAAGCCTCTCTGCATCAGAAAATTATAGGAAAGACTAGCACATAAATTACGGAGTGCCAACAACCCTAGCCACTCCAGGCTTCAGGATGCATGATCTCAAACCCATAAGACTATACCGTTAAATTATTAGTCATGGCATCAATCTCTAACAGAAAAAGGAGTCGAAGGACACATGCACTTTGTTTTTGATCAAGCATTCAGAGTGCCTTATATCATACCACCCACAACCTTTTAACATTGCTAAGAGTCTAAACTGCATGTCAACATCATGATCTCAGACAGTGCAAGTTCACTAGAATTAAATTCTGCAGGCTTCATTCAATAGAGAAAAGCTGTGCGCTGTCTTCATTTTCTGGGTAGTAACAAAAGAATAATAAGCCATTTCTAAAAGATACGAGGAATTGAAATCGAAGATCCATAATTTAATCTTGTGATACCATTACAAGTTAAGTAGAATTAAATTTTGCAGGCTTCATTCAATATAAACAAGCTGTGCGTTGTCTTCATTTTCTGGGTAGTAACAAAAGAAAATAAGCCGATTCTAAAAGATTTCAGAGATAGATATTGAAGGTCCATAATTCAATTTTTGTGATACCTTCGGCCGTTCCATTGAGCTTCCAAAGTATCCAATACCAAATGATGATGAAGAGTAAGCAGCAGCAATCTCTACGGCATTCAGCTTCGGTGAGGATCCTGGAACCTAAAATAATTACAATCACAAAAAATTAAAAATTGATGCCAAGATAATCTCTACAGTGCAACTAGCACAAAGTTTAACTCGCCGTACTGGCTCAGAAGCATCAGCTTGAACTGATAAAATGCCGGCAGTTCCATCAATACCATGTTGACTGCTTTCCTGGAGTACTGCACGTAGAACTTTCATGCAAGCAGAGGCAGGACCTGCCTGTGAACTACATCGTAAAAATAGCTATTTCGGATTAGTTGGTCTATAGTAATATTAAGCCTCCGCCGGAAGCATAAGCAAAAGCTAAACCTACCAAAGAATGTGATAATCAGGAGAGAGAAGTTATCATAATTCTCACAGGCAAGCTTTCTTCAATTCAATTTCCATCTATCAGCATGGTGACGGAAAGTGCATCATTATTTCATGATGGCCATGTATTTACTAGGTCAAACAGCCCCAAACATTGCTTTCATAAAGTTACTCAGATTAACAAAACCAGTATCACATACTTGCCAGAAAAAAAGAAAACCATCACAGCAGTTACATACATTCTTTCGTCTCTTAAAGAAACAGCCTCATTGATAGATATTTAACAAGGATAGATCATACATTGATGATGAGACGCAGCACTCACGAGCTGCAAAACCCTTCATTAGGTACTCCCCTGCACCAGAGACACAACTGCCCGTAATAAAAGGAGCCCCAAATGGACCCTTTGAAGATGCCCAACAACCCGCACCGTACATTGCAGCCAATCCGACACGGCCACTAATCTGTCATTTTTACAGAAATTAATATCATGATGACAATTATGCTAACTTTAATTTTTTTCAAAATAGACCAATTACCTTCAATGCAATACCACCACTTGAAGCGCCAGATGCTATGTGTCCCTCATTGTCAATGCAAATAACTCCAACGGTGTCCATGATGCTATCGTCTTTGTCAATAAGAAGATATAACGCAACAGTTAGTCTAGTCCCTCAAGAAATGCATATTTTTAAGCCTCTTAGGGACACATACCTAACACTTCAACTGGCTCCCGGATCATAGGTTGCTCAGTAATGGTTTTTTTCTCAGCTCTAGCATCATTAACCATTTCTTTATATTTCTCCCATTGTGTTTTTGTCCTTTCTGTCACCAGCCACTGTTGGTTTAAAATATGCAATGTGCACAGTTTCAGATGGCACACTCGAAAAGTATAATTACAGTCAAATATGCAATCAACTGACATAAAAAGGAAGAAATCAAGCACTGGAACCTCTTCAGCTTCAGCTATAGTCACAGGCAGAGCAACACCCTTGCCCCTTGCCCATCTGGCGAGCACCTTCACCAACCAAAAACCTGTCAGAAGGAAACATAACTCAACACTGTTATGTTAAAGGGACCTCAAAGGACATTGAATGATGCAATGGCATACCCACAATATACAAGTACCAGAAAGCCTTACTGACACATGGACATTTTTCAGCAACTTTTCTCTTCTCATTGATGGTGTTTGCAAAATTATGACAAGGAAACATCAAATCAAACACGTTAAATAGAAAGGGACTGGAACAACATAGATGCTGTATGATCTGGGATACTGTTAGAACGGCCTCATAATCATTTGGTTAATCTACAGTAAAGATGGCACAAATTTGCCAGACTCATAATTATTTTCATTGCTACTACATAGCTTATAACACTAACGATAGATTTAAGGCGCAGCAGACATCTGGCAGTTTCTCCCAGTTTCTACCAAGTTCCAAATCTAACAACTAGAAAGACCAGATATTATGACAAGGAAGCTGAAAAGACTGGGCAACATGAGAGACTAGATTAACTACTGCTGTTTCAAGGGTACTAGAGAGTGTCAGCATTCAGAAATGCCTCGAGATTATTGCTTTCCTCCTTCCAGGGGCGATTAGTTGGGTTGAGAGGTGGGTGTTGTCCACAACCATTATAAGCCAAAATCAAATTAAGGGAACTTGATCTTACATGGGATGTAGCCGACCCAATAAAGAGGACTCCAGCATCTGCCCCTTGGCTAGTAAAGTAGCAATCTGAATAGCATTTCGTACACCTGGTCTATAGCAAAGAAATAATACTCAGAGACATCAAGAGTATTTTACAGAGATCACGTAAAACCAACATACATTGAAAAGGACCAACTCAATGAAAAATCTAATAAGTAAGGGCAATAGGACAGTGAGTACCAGGCACAGCTCCTACAGCTCCAAATGCCCCAGAAGCACCATCCATTATGCTGGCATCACATTCGATGTGACCATCCTCTGTCAAGTTGGACCCACGTCCCGCATTTGTGATAGGATCATCCTTCCAGTGAAATAATTACAAGTTATTTTGCAGATTTTTCATATGAGATGGTCTTAACAAATGGGTATGTCCATGACAAAAATTTGCATTACAGGAGAAAGTCTTCTGTAACCTATCTTATGTTCCTACATTGACATAGATGGGACTGATCCAACGGCTACCTCTCAAAAACATGGTACATCATTGACTTATAGTCAAAATTCTGAGCACAGACTGGAATGTTAACTCCATTAGTGCGCGACTCGTCATAAATTTCACAGAATGAAGAGTAACCACGCATCCGAATCTTTCTTGCCATGGCTATTATGTTTGAAAGAGATGCTTAACTCCTCAAAGTAGCTACTTTGGGCTTCAAAATTACCCTCTACATGTTCTTCACCCACTTTGGCTTGGAAACAAGTTAATTCTCTCATCAACTCAGCTTTCACCTATCGCATCCAAAGTAATTCCCCACGCCCCACAGAATTCTACGATTCGACTCGGAGAAAAAGATGAAATCTTGTGGAAAAGTATTCACTTTTACAGGACTAATAATGCGCCCTACCTCAAGCACTTGAATGGCAGCTGAAACAGCGTCCAGACATCCACCGGAAGCCTACACCCGTGACGCCACACAAGAAATGGAACCGTCAATAGAGCATCGCCTCATCTCCAATCGCCGAACGATGCAGCATTCAGGAAAAAAACAACTACTAATCGAGGAAGTTCAAATAGCTTAATCGATTGAGAAGACAGACCTTGCGCAGAAGAGAAGCGGCGGCGAGGCAGGCGCGTTTCATGGCGAGCCGGAGGGACTTCTCGTTGGAAGGCGAGTGGTAGCCAGCGCCGACGTGGACCGCGACGAAGAACCTACGCCCTTCAGCCGTCGCGTCGCCGCCGGTCGCCATGGATGGACTGCTGGTGCCGCTTGCGCCGCCTCCCTAGTCAAAGACTCTCTGTTCTTGAAGAAGGTCGGGACAAGAAAAAGCTCCTACAATGCAAAGCCCAACCACATGTGTGGCCTATGAAACTCTTTTAAGGGTCCCGAGGCCCACTAATCCGATGACTCATGACATTCTTGAAGCTCGAGACGACAGTTCGTTCGTTCCCTCACCGTGGAAAACAAGAACACCCCTTTTGATCGAAGCTAGGAGTCCCTCATCAATGATTGCACCGTTTCGAAACAGCCCATGAATTCGATCCAGGAACGTTGATCAAACGTTCTTTGACTCTGGAAAGGGACGACGGAGTGGACATGAAGGTATGCGACTTCCATTTCCCTCGTGTCCACCGCACACTTTCTTGATCATGTCGCCTGCAAGTAAATTGAATGACTTGCCACGTGTATATGTTCTGGATTGATTGCAGCAAAAGGTGGTCGATAAGTTCCCTCTGAACCAGCATGGCGACACCGAGAAGAGCAGGTCCTCCAAAGCCATGCGGATTGCTGAGAGCATTCTGGGTTGTCCTTTCTTTTCTTGTTTTTTCCCTCCTCCACGGAACGAATCTGAATTGAGAATTTGCATGCACGATCCAATCCCGATGTTAACGTCGTAAGTTCACAGACAGGTTTCTAAATGTTTCTCTTCTTTTTTTCGCATTTCTTGTGGTTTTAGATGTTGAAGCAATTGGTCTGCAAGGTGAACACAAGGATCCGACCGTTGTTGTCAGCAACAGCATCGACTCAGTAAGACTGATGCTTATACCGAGAATTTGTTTTAGAGAAGCTCAAAACCTGAGTGTCGATTCTATAGGTGAGGATGCGATTCACCAGCAGAACCCAGTCATCGAATATGGGATACTGGCCAGGCTATTTCTGGTGATGGCCTCATCATCATACGGGTTCTCGTAGACAGACAGGATAGCATTCATAGTACATTAGATTAGATTTTGCAATGTTAATGTTGCTTTTTTTGTACTCATTCTTGAATCAGATGTAAGCCGCGAAAACGGCATCCAAGATTTCCATAGCTAGAATCTAGAATATATTAGTTGAGAATAAAAGGATTTGAGCATCATTGGAATCCACGATTCTTGATGCGAAATAGCGATCCTTAACACCGCTGCTTCTCCTCTATTACTTCTGTGTCACTGGCTCAATGTGATCATCCCTCACGATTAGCGTTGCATCAGAGTTAGAGGAGAAACTAGAACTATTTATAGAGTTTTTAGTCACAGGCTCTCTCATCACAGACCGGGTTTTACCCGGCCCACTCTAGCCAATCTCATATTAAACTAATTAAGAATCTTTATATCTTACTTTATTAGATCAATCCTAAATTGCAATCATAATTAATGTAGATCACATTAGATAAACTCATACTTGTCCTACTAGGGTTTGTTACATTCTTGACACAGGGCCTTGAATGAGTGACGCTTTGAAATGAATGTGCCCCTCTGCATATGCATATTAGGAGCTAGGATCAAGAAGGTGATTTTAACTATTGCCAGCAAAACAAAAAACAAACACTGGGCAAGCGAAAGGTACTAACGCTAGAAGATAGACAGAGACTCGGATGTCTTTGGTTAGGGAGGGTATCCAAGATGGGTGTCTTCCTTGTGGGCCAGTATAATTGATGTTTCAGCTGTGAAGGATACGTGTCGCATATCCAGACAACACTACACTTCGGAAAGTGGTTCACCCAACCAATGCAGTTTGTCTCCTTATGGCAAGAAGCTTCCCGAGTTCATTGTTCTGTCTCCTTAGTTGAGAAAATTAGACTTTCAGAAAGCTCAAAGACACAAAATGAAGACATCGAAAGTTTCCAGATTGTCAAATCTACAATCGGAGAATCTCTTTATCAGAACGTGGACAATTCACTCCTTATGTAGAAGAGACCCGAAGGACCGCCGTTGGGCAGGAGTGCCAACCTCACTGGGCTTTTGGCACCCTCTTCCACGGTTAAAATGCCGCCATTGAAGTTTATATCGGTTTGCACAAAGCCAGGGCACACGGAATTGATGCAGAACCTTGGATATTTCCTTGCAAGGATCCTTGTGAAGGCGTTCATAGCTGCTTTTGACATGGTGTTGGCTGAAAGAAAAGTTGGCCATCCTTTTGTATGTAATGACCCTTCCTTGAAGTCTCTCAGGAATTGGTGCAGGACCTCATCTATTCGCTCTTCTGTTAGGCTTTCGGCATCGCTCAATATGCCATTGGCCCATTCATTTTGAATATTCTGTAACAAAAACAACACCAAATAGAATCTTTTCCTAAAATTTTAATTATCGAAGGCTCTGAATCAATCAATTGCACTTTCATTCTTATCAAAACCTGCTAGTATAAGGCGACTTACTGACGGTTTATCCTCGTAAATGTGACATCGCTGACAAATTCATTGCTTAGTGGATTGGACATTTTTTCTAGGACAATTCATGATGTCCCGGGAATGTTAATTGTGGAAACTCAAGACTGTAGACAATTCTCTTGGACAGTACGTGATGTAGAAAGTGCTCTTCAAAAAACCGACCGTTCATACCTCTAGCTTTCCCATGAAGGAGGAAACATTGACAATTTTCGGCGCGTCGGATAACTGCAGGAGAGGCATGAGTGCTTTAGCAGTTCTTTTAGCACCATAGTAGTTTGTCGTTATACAATCTACAGCTAAAGCATATGTTTCGTTCCTCAGTTTTGTCCAGTGGGTTCTCACTCCATTCTGCATCAGGAAGAAAAGATCTCTCATAAATCAGCCGATTTTCCGAGACAACAAATGAAGCGGACTAGTTTTCTATTTCAATGCCAAAACCAAAATATGGACAGTTTCTAGGAAGTAAATAGTCCTAAGGAGACAAAAGTGAACTCAATTTTGCTACCGGTGTGTACTTTTTACTTCCATGCATGTTGTTTAGCGCTTTTCTTTGCTCATCCTAGAAGATGCTTCACTCAGTTTCATTAAGATTACTTACTGCATATAAAGCATCTGTGTCTACCCTGACTCCAACAATCCCAGCATTATTAACCTGCAATGACAATTCAGCTTTGTTTATTATTCACTTGGTTTCCAAATCACAAATAAAGCAAACTCATAAAAACAGCACAAAAAATACGTCCAATTGTCCAGCTTCTGAAGATTCTCCGCTTCTCAATAAAAACCCATGAATGTAAACTCAGACAGATTAGTGTTAAGGCCGACTTTGGGGCGTACCAAGATGTCGAGTTTACCAAAATTCATCCTGACGAAATCGGCCAAAGAAGTTATACTAGCCAGGTCTGCAACATCAAGCTGATGAAAAACCACCAGTTCAGAGAACGAGCCATCACATTTCTTCAGCTTATTCAAAGCTTCAAGACCCCTTTTCTCATTTCTGGCTGTCAAAATCACTCTGATCCCATTAGAAGCTAACTGCTTCACCGTCTCCAATCCAATCCCTTTGTTTGCTCCGGTCACAACTGCTAACCTGTGACAAGAGGAGAAAAACAAGTGACGGACATGTGGGCTTGAGCATGAAGCAGAGTCACCACTCATACTCAGTGACTATCTAAGCAAGTGAAAGGGCCAAGAGACTCTTAAGTACCTTCTTGCTGTTTCTTCCATCGATGGTGAGAGGTTGTGTTGCAGAAATGGGCAATGAAAATGAGCTTTCATTCTTATCCCAAACTGAAACTTGCCTAAACTGTGGGTATTTGACTCCGTGTCCTAAGTACTTATAACGAACTGTCGGTCACAAGCCATCACAAAATTGTGCATCCTCTTTCTTTTTCGCCATCCGAAAGAGCAACAAAAGAAAAACATGAAGAGTGCAAAAAAGAAAAAGAACAATATCTCATGCAATGCTTGTGTGGCTCCGTTTCGCCAAAAGATGAGTTCAGTATCTACTTTCCTTTCTTTTTTTTTTATATCAAGGGTAGGTCTGGTGTTCTAATTGTCATTTGACAGAGATGAGGCATATATTGCTAGGCAATCACACGGATATATTGGTAAAAAATTATAGATTATCTGACGAACTGGGGAAGATGTGAGGCTGTGCCACGAGTCCTTGGATTATCCCGATAAGGTAGCATTGACCTAATGTGCTACCATCTTGGATTATGACGTGTACGTAGGTTCGGATGTGACTTGGGTACTGAGTTATATGTTATCAGCCCTCTCTATCATGCAATGGCTCTCCTCTTGCCCTTAGTCCAAGTTTTGTCATCTGGGGAAAATTATTTTCCTTTCCCCGGAAACAAAGTGCATTTCTAGAGTTTTTTTTGGTAAGGAGTGCATTTCTAGAGTTACTTACTAATATGGTAGAAAATCGTTTTACGACGGCGGATCGGCAACAGCACTCGTGGAATTCCATATCAATTCGTTGGGGATCCGACCAAAGTCGGCAAGAATCCAGCATCAAGCTCAATGGGTAATCTTCCTAGACCTCGATAGTATTCGAGCAAAGAAAGGAGGAAAAGAATACATTTCACTTCAAACAAGCTTATCAAAAAATTTCTACACTATTCATAAAGAACGAGAAAGTACCAAAAAGTCCTAAACTTATTGCATTAGTGTCAATTTAGTCATAAACCTTTCAATTAAGCTAATTTAATCCTAAACCTTTTGCAATTATTCCAATTGAGTCCATCTGCCAATTTAGGCTAAAAATCGTTGACGTGGATGCCGGTCGTCCTATGTGATATGGATGGTGCTGACATGAAAATTTTTAATAATTTTCTCAAACTTTTATTAATTTTTCTTTTCTTTTTTCTTGTTTCCTTTTTTTTTCATCTATGGTACTGGCACTCTCGCCCCACCTCACCCAAGTGTGAATGAGGCGAAGGTGGGCGCGAGCGAGGCCGCCTCGCTAGTCACTAGCGAAGGCAGCATCGACCTTGCTAGTTGAGAGTGAGGATGTCACGCCCGGACCCCGGGAGCTCACGACATCCCTCGATGGCGAACATTGATTCTGCGACGTCCCGATATGTCGTCGACCCAACCCAAAACATCGGAGAGATTAAGCACACGCTGAAACAAATAGGAACAACCCGGACAATTAATTATGACAAGGGTAACAATAGTACAAAATAATAATTGTGATTCCTACACTTAGCGAGATACATTCGACGTCCACAAAAGACAATGGTTCGCAACTTAACTCCTCTACAAGGGGGACTCAAAATACAAATATACTTGACCCGTCCCCGATCTCGAGATACCCTTGTAGCGTCTCCATTTACTCACGATCGCGGATCCGAAAGTGGTATATAATAACGGTGAGAACGAATCTCAATAAGCAACACCCTAAACCCCACGTAGGCCAATGCGTACCCGCATAAGTCGTATATACAATCTACCCCATAACATATAAGATTCGCATCATTATACATACCTTGCCATCGAACCCATGCCGACTCTACACGTTAATCATAACATGGTAATGCAAAGAATAGTAACTAAATAGCATATTGTAATTGCTCAAACGCCAACCACACTTGCACGTAATTCATCTTACTAATTCACCAAACATTCAACTAGTTAGTTCAATCACACGCCCACCAGCCAATGCAATCACATGCTTTCAACCAACTTAGTTCAATTACACGCTCAACCAGCCAATTCAATCACATGCTCAAACAGCCAATCCAATCACACAAACCAGCAATCCAATCACACATCAACCAGCCAATCCAATCACACAATCCGCACGTGGTCTCAAACATCTTTCTCACGACCAAGCCACTCGCCTCGTGTCCATTCTCACATCCCCCCATCGCACCTCGGCTCAGCCCTCGGATCAAGCGGGCTCTCCATCCGGTGTAACCACGCCTCGGGACATTTTCCCATTCCAATGACCCGCGTAACTTCGCCTCGAGTCTAGTCATGCCTTATTCGCCACACCCGCGTAACCTCGCCTCGGGTTGGCGCCCTCCGATCGATCCGGGCTTTTCTCATGCACATGCACCACAACACAATTCGCCAATCAACACATCGTACAAATCAAACTCAATCATGCTCACCACATTATATTCCACCAATGTCACACTGACATGCCACCACATTCAATTCAACTCAGTTCAATTCACACTTCGCCACCTCAATCCACAAACCCGACGTTCAAGTCGGCCACGCACAATTATCCAATCAAGCATATTATTTAATCAAATTCAAGTAGCACAATTATAAAATAATATAATTAAATTAAACGCGTCCTAGCCGTTCTAAACCCGAGACGAGTTAATGAAATACCCACGTGCAAATCCAATTCACATCACAGCCCCTCACACTTGCCCACAAATCCGTCATTCACGCCTATTACATACGAACATCAAGCCCACCCACGAATGCCACAACAATATTATAAATTAGTCTACCATAATTAGTCATTAATTAAGCCCCACAACTCTCACAATTAATCTATCAATTATGCACGTACACAAAATTGCCCACAATCTACGTTAAGCTCCTAAACCGGTACTAATTATCCCCTAGACAAGTCTAATAATACACAATGTACTAAGTAGGGCTTAGGAAGTCACTTACAAGTTTTTGGCCGGGAAAAGTCGGGTTGGGCCCAAAATGGCCGGGTGAACTGTTCGGACTAGGCGCGGGCGTGGGCCACATGGGCATGCCGATCGCCAAAGCGGGCGCAATGGCCCGTCGGCGTGCCGGTCTTGGCGTGGCGGCGATTGGCGGCGCGCCGGGCCCGGGCGCGCGAGAAGGGACGGGCAACGCTCAGGCGATGGAGGCGGCGGGCGGCTGGCGCGGACTTGCTGGGCGCTACGATTGTCACGCCGAAAGCAACGGGCTTGGCCACTGCTTGGCTGACTTGGCCACGGGTCCGGGAACGCCTACGAACCCGGCAATTTGGTAGCTAAAGCGATCTGGCCGACGAGCAGTAGCAGTGGCCGGCCAGCTGAGGCGACAAAGGTCGGTGGGAAGAAGAGCGGAGAGAGAGAGAGAGAGAGAGAGAGAGAGAGAGAGAGAGAGAGATCAATGGAGTGAGTAGGGCGAACCCATGCATGCACCTACGGAAGGAGAAGAGAAAAGGCAAAGAAAGAGAAAGGAAGAAAAGAAGAAAGGGAGAGAGAGGTCAGGAGGGGGGGGGCTTGGTCCGCATGGCGGAGGGGAAGGGACAGACGACATGGGGGTGGTGTGCAGATGGGAAGAAAAAGGGAGAGAGAGAGAGAGAGAGAGAGAGAGAGAGAGAGAGAGAGAGAGAGGACATGCCGGGGAGGGCTCGGCAGAGAGAGAGGAGAGAGAGAAAGAGAGAGAAAAAGTTTAAATTTTAATTTCGAGTGCGAACCAATGAATACGGTTTAAACTAAAAATCGACCTAACTGTCCCGATTCAAATTCGGAAAATGGTCTAACAGTCCACGAAAAATCCCAAATAATATATAGGGCAAATTGCCAAAGACACACTACGAGGGAGGTCTACTAGTCCAAATCCGCACCCGTCCAAAAAATCTACTTTTCCACTATTCCCGACAATCTCGATGTTGGCCACAATAATATCGACACCATCCAATTTTATTTAGTCCCGAAAACTCCCGAAAATTGATTGCCAAGTTTAGGGTCTAAATAACGGTCAAATTTGATCGAAAAGCGATTCTAGCAAAATTTCTATTTTTAAAAATAAGAACCCGAGAATGATCGGTTCCCCCGAAATTCTATTACAAAGCAAGACCGACGACTTACACGCTTTGTAAACCCCAAAATGGGCCAAAATCCGAATGTCACAATTCTTCCTCCCTTATAAAAATTTCGTCCTCGAAATTTACAACACAAACCCGACTATTTAAACAAGTGGGGGTATTGGTGTCGATCAACTCTTCACTTTCCCACATCGCACCTTGACTATTTCAATTGTCTCATCGAACCAACTTGGGACCCGTGATGCTCCTCTCACCCACTTCATCCCAATAAATCGATGTTCCGCAGACCACCCCATACCATGCCCCAAACGGTGCCATTCTAAAACTTTGCTGATAGCTATTGATATAGGCAAACTCAACCAAGGACAATTATTCTTTCCAACTTCCCTTAAAATCCACTACACATGCTCGTAGCATATCTTCCAAAGTCTGAATCGTTCTCTTAGACCGCCATCCGTATCACGAATGATAGGCCGTGCTAATCAGTAACCTCGCTTCCTAATGCCGTATGAAGACTTTTTCAAAAGGCGGCATAAATTTAGGATCACGGTCCAAAGTGATCGTCACTGGCACTCCATGCAGACAGACTATTTGTCGCACGTTAATCTCGGCATACCTTTCCAAGGCGAAGTCCTTTTGCACTGGTAGAAATTATGCTGACTTTGTCAACCAATCAACTATCACCCAAATCGAATCATGGCCCCTCCGCTCCTCGGTAATCCCATTTCCACTCGAGAATTTCCAATGGTTGCAACATTCCACCCGGCTCGCAATGTTGCGCCTTCACTTGTTGGCATGTGAAACACTTAGCCACATGTTCAGCCACGTCCACTTTCATATCATTCCACCAATAATACTGTCACAAGTTCTGATACATTTTCGTACTACCCGGGTGAATACTATAGTTGCTACGATGTACTTCCGACAAAATCTCTTCTTTTAGTTCTGCATCATTGGGTACACATAACCCGACTCACGGAACTTCGTAATCTCATCCTCGAATACCTAAAAGTTCGATTTCCCTTTTTGTGGTATCTATACTCAAATATTCTAAATCTTTGGGTCCATCGATTGTAGAGTCTTAATCTTAGTCTGTATTTCTAGTTCAATCCTCAATGCGGCAAGCAGACTCGAGACATGGCTCACTTCAGACTCAAATCCTGGATCCCGAACTCCCACCAATAGAGTCCACACCTTGACCATCATATGCGGGATGTTCGATTTTCCTCTCGATGTATCCGCTACCTTATTAGCTTTTCCAGGTAATACATAATATCGCAATCGAGTCCTTAAAGAGTTTCATCCAACGACGTTGTCTCATATTTAATTTCTTTTGGGAGAACAAGTATCTTAAATCCACGATGATCCACCTAAATTTGAAATTTCTTTCCACACAGGTAATGTCTCCAAATCTTAAGAGCGAAAATAATCGCAACTAATTCCAAGTCATACGTCGGATAATTCTGCTCATGTGGCCTCAATTACCACAATGCGTATGCCACTACTCCCTCGTATTGCATCAGCACACTTCCCAATCCTCTTAATGACGCGTCACTGTAAATCTCATATCCTCCTGGACCTGATGGAATCATCAATACTAGCGCGGTCATCAACCTCTATTTTAGTTCCTGAAAACTTTTTTTACACATATCCGTCCATTCAAAATTTCCTTTCCTTCTTTAGCAAACGCGTCCATGATATAGTTAATGCTAAAAACCTTTCCACAAAACATCTGTGATAACCTACCAGACCCAAGAAGCTCTAAATCTCGATTACCATTGTCGATCTCGGCCAATTCGTGATGGCCTCAATCTTCATCGAGTCCACTGCAATTCCTTCCCCGGGTATCCCATGTCCTAAGAACGCCACTTGATGAAACCAGAATTCACACTTATTAAACTTAACGTAAAGTGCGGATTTCCTTAAAGTCCGTAGAACCCTTTTTCTAAATGTAACTCATGCTTAGCAGGAATCTTTGAGTATACCCGGATATCATCTATAAACACAATTACAAACTGATCCTGAAATTCCTTGAACACCCAATTCATTAAATCCATAAAAGCTGCAGGGACGTTTGTCAGTCCAAAAAGGCATCACCATGAACTCGTAGTGTCCATTCCTCGTCCTAACCGCCGACTCGAATACATCTTCCTTCTCAATCCTCAATTAGTGATAACCAGTCCTCAAGTCGATCTTACAAATTATTGATGTCCCTTGTAACTAGTCAAACAAAGTCATTTACTCTTGGCAATGGGCATTTATCCTTAATAGTCACCGATTTAACTGCTTTATAGCCAATACATAATCTTAACAATCCGTCCTTTTTCCTCACGAATAAAACTAAAGGCCCCCATGGAGACTCACTTAGATGAATAAAACCTTCATTTAATAACTCCCACGTTTGGACTTTCGATTCCTTCAATTCCGACGATAACCTCTTGTAGAGCGCTCCCAAGGTCGGTTTTGTCCCCAGGGTCAACTCAACCATAACCTCGACTCTCCTATCGGTGACAATCCCGGCAATTTCCTAAGGAAAGGCATCGGGAAGATTACACACCTCGACTATGTCCTTTAGCCTTGATTCCTCAACTAACTAATCAGTCCCAAATTGATTTTTTTTTTTTATTACCTCAAAGACAAAACTCAATCCATCCAATTTCAATCCAACAATCTCCCAAAACAAATCACCTCGGTTCTTTATAAAATCCGAAATTTCCAAGTATAACTCATCCTTCCAAACTCATCCAAGAATATCACTAGTAAATCAGAAATCCATAAATTGATTACGCCTATCCACCATAAGTGATAATACGTCGTACATAATCATCCACGTAATAACTTCAAAATCATCTCTTATTATACCAACACCATCTCATAACACATCTAGACTTTCAAGGCACATCCTTCACTTTCTTCCCAGCCACAACATACATTTTTCCTTACTTCCTTAACCGATTTTAATTAATCAGAGGGACAGCTCTCACTTAATGTCCTACCATGCGGTCATTGCGATTGCATTAGTGACCTAACTGGCCGGTTTAACAATTTCTCATCTGGTAACCTTACTGTCCATATCCACAACATGTTTCACTTTTACCTTGGCAATGGCCATTCCTATGCCTCTTTCCATAAGACCGACATGAAACGTTGGAGTAGCGATTCGGCTTTTCAAAGTTCTTTCTTACTAGAGGACAAATCTCAATTCATACCATAGGCTTCTTTCCACAGTTCCCATTGTCCCTAGCCGGCGCAAACCGCGATCTAAAAAGGCGGCATCCTTCCATTCATATCCGTGTCAACCATCGAACTCTCTCTTACAACTCGTTGTAATTCCTTAAGACCCAAAAGTACCAATTGATTACGAAATTCCAGTTCCAATCCATCCTAAAACCTCTTTGTCCCATCTACATGGTCCTTGACCATCTTTAGTGCGTACTTCGGTAACCTTACTACTTGACCTCGTACCGATCGACTGACATCCGAGTTTAGTGAAGCCCAAGAAACTATGTCATTTTTTGTCCTCGCGCACTCTCTAAATGTACTTCTCATCGAAGGCCTCGACAACGACACCCTAGTTTGGAATTATGCCCTTCAAAATATCCTACTTTGGGGGTCCTCTTACCAATCACTTGCATTTTCTTGGAGTTGATATACAGCCAGGGTCACTTTTTCCTCATCAATGTACCCGAATATCTTAAAAGCCCCTCCTCTATCCAAGGTAATGTAGCCTTAAGGTCACCTTTAATATCGACTTCAAAGGTTTCAATTTCCAATATTTTCCAACCAATCGACGCATCTATCGGATTGCGTTAACCTGCCATTGATCTTGATTCCCAACATTTTCATTATGCCCATGATTCCCGTTATTCCCATTGACGACGACAATAGTGGCCTCAACATCAGTAGAAACAGTCGTATTTCGCTCCTTAATCTGCCTTCCCCTTAAAATTCCAACTTCCTCGATTGCCCTCAAAATCTCACCCCATCTGGGATCCCCCACAATTCCAACTTGCGGACCTACTAGACCTCGACCTCAACCTCGACTACTCATACTCACAGGGTTCACATCACCCACTTACCTGCTATAATTCCCCTCGAGAATTAAAGACCTAGGCCAACTATACCAGTCTAAGCCCTAGGCAATGAATCATAACAATTTATTAAACAGGCATTCAATCACAACACCACTCAATCACAAAGAACAAGGATCGTGCACTAACCTCAAGTCCCGACGCACCTGCATTTCACACGTCATAGCATACGCCACTCAAAGATCACAATCAAACAACCGGGTAACGCATGGCCAACAAATCTCCCTAATCGGCTACCCCCACGGTCATTGCTCCTTATCACTCCAAGCTTCACTATCTTGGTTCGAGCTAACCTTACTCGATACCAAATCAACGGGGATGTCATGCCTCGGACCCCGCCGAGCTCGCGACATCCCTCAATGGTCGATCATTGAATGCGATGTCCCAGATACATCGCCGACCCAACCCAAAACATCAGAGATTAAGCACACGCGAAACAAATAGGAACAACCCGGACAATTAATTATGACAAGGGGTAACAATAGTACAAAATAATAATTGTGATTCCTACACATAGCAGATACATACGACGTTAACAAAAGACAATGGTTCGCAACTTAACTCCTCTACAAGGGGGGACTCAAAATACAAAGATACTTGACCCGTCTTCGATCTCCGAGATACCCTTGTAGCGTCTCCATTTACTCACGATCGCGGATCTGAAAGTGGTTATATAATAACGGTGAGAACGAGTCTCAATAAGCAACACCCTAAACCCCACGTAGGCCAATGCGTACCCAGACAAGTCGTACATGCAATCTACCCCATAACATATAAGATTCGCATCATTATACATACCTTGCCATCAAACCCATGCCGACTCTACACGTTAATCATAACATGGTAATGCAGTAATGGTAACTAAATAGCACATTGCAATTGCTCAAACGCCAACCACACTTGCACGCAATTCATCTTACTAATTCGACCACACATTCAACCAGTTCGTTCAATCACACGCTCAACCAGCCAATTCAATCACATGCTCAACCAGCCAATCCAATCACACGCTCAACCAGCCAATCCAATCACACGCTCAACCAGCCAATTCAATCACACAATCGCGTCACGTGGTGAACATCTTTCTCACGACCCGCGACAAATGCGCCTCAGGGTCCATTCTCCTTTGCCAGCTTACTTGCGCCTCGCCCAAATCTCACAGCCCAGCGCCCCCACTGCACCTTAGGCTCAGCCCCAGATCAAGCCGGGCCTCAGTCCCTGTGAACCACGCCTCGTGACATTTTCCCATTTCAATGACCCACGAACCTCGCCTCCCGTGTCTAGTCATGCCTTATTCGCCACACCCGCGTAACCTACGCCTCAGGTTGGCAGCCCTCCGATCGATCCGGGCTTTTCTCATGCACATGCACCACAACACAATTCGCCAATCAACACATCGTACAAATCAAACTCAATCATGCTCACCACATTATATTCCACCAATGTCACACCGACCGCCACCACACTCAATTCAACTCAGTTCAATTCACACTTCGCCACCTCAATCCACAAACCCGACATTCAAGTCGGCCACGCACAATTGTCCAATCAAGCATATTATTTAATCAAATTCAAGTAGCACAATTATAAAATAATATAATTAAATTAAACGCGTCCTAGCCGTTCTAAACCCGAGACGAGTTAATGAAATACCCACGTGCAAATCCGATTCACATCACAGCCCCTCACACTTGCCCACAAATCCGTCATTCACGCCTATTACATACGAACATCAAGCCCACCCACGAATGCCACAACAATATTATAAATTAGTCTACCATAATTAGTCATTAATTAAGCCCCACAACTCTCACAATTAATCTATCAATTATGCACGATAAAAATTGCCCACAATCTACGTTAAGCTCCTAAACCGGTACTAATTATCCCCTAGACAAGTCTAATAATACCCAATGTACTAAGTAGGGCTTAGGAAGTCACTTACAAGTTTTGGCTCGAAAAGTCGGCCGGGCCTAAAATGGCCCGATGCGGCGCTACCGACCAGCGAAAGTAGGGGGGCAGCAAAAGGGTCAGCCGGGGAGAGATCAGAGAGAGAGGGTCGGGTGAGGGAGAGGGGCGAATCGGCGGCGACAACGCGGACGAGCCGGCGACGGACGAGCTGGCTGGCTGACCGGCGACGGCGACGAGCAACAGAAGGCTCACGGGCTGACCGAGGCCAGGTCCGGCCAAGGCCGAGCTGGGCGGCGCGGCTGGGAGGGGCGGCGGCGGTGGCGGGGCGGCACGGCACGGCGATAGGACGAGGCCGAACAAGCCGGCCGGCGGCCCGGCGGAGCCTGGCTGCGTCGGACACGGCGGTGGGCTGAGCTGGGCAGGGGCGGCTCGGCTCGGCGGAGGAAAACAGGGGAAGGAGAAGAAGAGGGGGGGTCGAGGCGGCGGCGGTGCGGCGGACGGCAGGCGCGGCGAGCGGCGTGGGACGGACGAGCTCGGTGGCGTCGGCTGAGATGGGTCGGGCGAGCAGGGGGGCAGCAGCGACGCAAACGAGCTTTGGTGACCCTCGACAGCCACAAATGAAAAAAAAAAAGAAAACAAGAAAAAGAAAAAAAAGGAAAAATAAAAGAATAATTAATAAAAAATTAAAATTTTTGAATAAAAATAAAAATATTTAAAATGTTCATGTTAGTGCCAACCATGCTACGTAGGAACGACTGGCGTTCACATTAGCAATTTTTGACATAAATTGGCTGAATGAACTCAATTGACATAAATGCAAAAGGTATATTACTAAATTGGCCCAATTGAAAAATTTAGGATTGAATTGGTACAAATGAAATAGATTTCAGACTTTTTTGGTACTTTTCCATGATAAATACATTGCATTGAAAAAGCGAAATTCATATTTTTTAGTATTCCCCAGTTGTTTTCCTTTTTATATTGATTATCTTTATATTAATTAAGAATGCTCCTCCTCTTCCATGTACTCTTCTTTTTCCCCCCATTTTTACTTAAAAACTCCAAATTCACGTGTCCTTTCTGTTCTATAGCGTGCCCTTTTGGATGAGCGAAGCTGAAATTTTCCAGCTTCATTATGACCATACTTCCTCTGCCAAATGAGAAAGAGGGAACCAAGAAAATGAAGATTTTGCTGTAAAACAGCTGTACGATCAAGACTCAAGAGGTGGAGGAACTCTGATGGGCCCATCTGCAGATCCCAAAAATCAGCTCCAAGATTTCATTTTTGTTTCTTCAAGCCTCTAAGGTGAAGAACAAGATCGTGGGCCCATCCATTTTCATGGTTCATTTTCTCCGGAAACCTTTTTTGGAGAGAGAAACTGAACGTGTCAAAAAGAGCCACCACAGATTGAATATGCCAATCTCTCTGTGCCTGTGATCTCGGAATCAGATTGGTCAGCTCAGCACCAGCACGGCAGTTCACTGCCTGCTTCGCCTAAATTTGGGGGAAATGGTCCAACATTGGCCCTTTCCTCATTTTCCTGCCTCCTCCTTGTAAAGGGAGATAAAAATACGTGGGGGTGAATTCCCTAAAAAACCTCAAACTTTAGGTCAAATTTCAAATCTGTCCTGAATTTTTTTTTTGTTTAAGAAAAATCATAAACTTTAGGTAAATCTGACCCAAACTTTTTTTTGTCTCGGAAAAAATCTCAAACTTTAGGTTCATTCTCAAATCCGCTCCAAACTTTTTTTTGTCTCGGAAAAAATCCCAAACTTTAAATTCAATCCCAAATCTACCCCGAATTTTGTTTTATGTAGAAAAAATCAGCAAATTTCAATTTATTTTAAAAATATACTCATGTGATCCCATCCCAACTTGACGTGACACTTCTATGTCATAACAAATCAACATCAATAAAGTAATGGGGTCATAGAAATAGACCGACGTTGAGTTTTCACTTTGATAACAAATCAAACCAAATAAAAATTGTTGAAATTCTCTGAAATAAAACCAAATAAAATCATTTATTATCGACATGGAAATGCCACGTCAAGTTGGAACTGGATTATCGGGATATATTTTTGAAAATAAATTGAATTTTGGTGATTTTTTTTACATAAAACAAAATTTGGGGTAGATTTGGGACTGAACCTAAAGATTGGGGCTTTTTTCAAGACAAAAAAAAGTTTCGGGCAGATTTGGGATTTAATCTAAAGTTTGGGGTTTTTTCTGAGATAAAAAAAAGTTCGGGGCAGATTTGGGACTTAACTTGAAGTTTGGGATTTTTTCTGAGACAAAAAAAGTTCAGGATAGATTTGGGACTTAACCTAAAGTTGATGGTTTTTTAGGGAATTAGGCCAAAATTTGTGCACTACTTCAATTTTTATTTTTATTTTTTATAGTTGCACATCTTTTATGGTTGTGTGCATATTTCTCAGCCAGATTGCGGAAGTTCGGGACAAGACACTCAATTAGGTAGTATCACGTGCGACTCACGATATGAAAACGATCAATTACTGTGTGCGCGTTACTTTGAGCTATAAGATTTAATAGAAGTTTTCAATTGGGTGTTTTTGAGTCTAGAAGTCGGTATTATCCAACAGCAATTAGGCAATGATTGATTCCCGAAATTTTCTACTACCTTGTCTAATGAAGCGAAAAATTGCTTTTGTAATAAGCTATGAATGGAGGATACACATGTAGGTTGGTCTTTGTGCATATCTAAGTAGCAATGTGAGGAACGCATGATCATTACTAGGGATGTGCAAAGGAAATGGGAATCACTTGGATTGCCCAGAACCAGTCCGGATTGGCCCAGAACCGACAGCGGTTCCCATTGGGACAAGTCCGGTTCCCAATTCCAATTTATTGAATCACTGAGTACCGGTCCGGTTCCAAATTCTAGGTGTGGAACCGCCCAATTGGACCGGACCGGTATATATAAAATGGAAGAATTCATCCTAAAAGCACAGTATTATTTAGTGTCAAATGATAAGCAAGAGATGGAACCAAATGTCCAAATAGGAGCATTTATCCTAAAATTATGATATCATTTTGTAGTTGATAAGTAAGACCCTTATGCAGATTTCTTTATTATTTTTACCTTTTCCATTGCAAAGAAGTACCTATGTAGAAACTAGATCCACCATGATATTAATTGAAGAATGAAATTTTATAGTGATTGGGGACCAGTTCTATGAACCCACCTGGAAACTGGATTAGACTAGTGATCCTGTTCTCGGTTTTAATTTTTCGGAACCGGTCCTTGGGTGGGAACCGCCCATTGGGACCATGCTCCCCCTACTCATGATGGCAGGTCTCATATCATACAGCTCACACCAAAAGAGAGCCATCCATATAAACACCTATGTTCCAGTATCATGCATTAGCCATTCCACTGTTCTAAATCTCATGATCACGCACAGACCACAGATTTCAAATCTCTACACTTGTCACTATCAGAATAACGTATATAATGTTCTTTTTTTCATTTTCACATTACGCAGTTTGGTATTTGTTGCATCTTGAGTCCAATGATTGTTTGAGGAGGCCACAAGCTTTGACATGGTTGTTACTGTGTAGAAGAAATCACACCGCTCATCGAGAGATTCGCATTCGAATACTGTAAAACAACGCTTGCTATTCTTAGTAACTTTCTTGTTTTAGCTGTCTGATGTACAACCAAGCAAAACCTCAAAACCAAACTAGGGAGTTTTTAGAAGGAATCCATGATTTTCATGTCTCTTGCTTAGATTTACTGCTTGCTCATCTCAAATCTTATAGTAAATTAAGTAAACCACAATTTTTAGGCATGATTTTTACTTGAGAGTAGAAATTCATACAACAAAGTAACAGAGTTTATAAACAATTTATAAACATCATATGAATGGCCCATTGAGCACCACATTTCTATTACATATAACTAAACGTTCTTTTGCAAGATTTATCTTTTCCCTTTACTTTTTTGCATTCTACATCATTGGCAATGATCGTTCCGGTGTTGTACTTTTGAATTCCTTGTCATATACTTTCTTGTCCAACGTCAACAAAGTACGATTCACAACTTTTGTTAATTCATATCGATACATCCACATTCTGATAATGTATTTCATCACGTTTTTAGTGAAATATCTTTTTAGCATTCTTGACGGAGCACATCTTGATAATTTGAGAAGACTACAATGGCAAAATTCAGAAATCAACAATAGTTTGACAATGTTGTTGGCAACAAAATATTGTAAAGCAAGAATCGCTTTTCTTAGTAACTTTATTATTTTAGTTACATTGAGAATATAACCAAGAAAAACCTCGAAACTAATCCAAAGAGTTTTTTAGTTACAATCTAGAGAGTGAATTCATAATTTGCAGGTCTCTTGCTTATATTTAATGCTTGCGCATCTCGAATCTTATAGTTATTTTAGGGCTGACCCATTTTGCAACTCATATTTAATGGGCTCCTGCGAAAATGGGTAACTCATTTAGCAAACAGTGGGGAAAAATGTAAGAAAAGTCTTAAACTTATTGCATTAGTGCCAATTTACTATTAAACCTTTTTTTATACCAATTTAATTATAAACCTTTTGACATAGTGTTAATAAGTTATTCTAGCTAAATTTGATTGGATATTGCTAATATGAACATTAGGTCGTCCTACATGGCATTCTTTGGCTTTGACATGAACAATTTTAAATAATATTTTTACATATTTTTTTTGAATTTTCTTTTATTATTTTTATTTTTTTCTTTCTTCTTCCTTCTGCCGGTGACCGGCCATTGGCCACAGGCGATGGTTAGGCTGCTGGCCTTGCCTAGGCAAGGGTCACTGTTGCACGCCATAGGCGAGCTCGGCCAGGCGAGGGTGAGCCCTGGTAATGACTCCACTCTCCAGATCTGGCGAGGTCGGCTCTAGCCAGACCTAAGGCGGCCTCGTCGGGCGTCGCTTGGGCGAAGGTGACCCCCAGCGAGGCCGTTGTGGCCTAGGTGAGGGTTGGCCTCACTAGATTTGGCCTAGGCGAGACCGGCTCTTGCCGGGGCTCGCCCTTGCCTGGTTGGGCCTTGCCTGTGGCGATCAATGGTGACCCTTGCGCGGCCAACTTGCCTAGCCATGACCGGTAGCCAGTCATTGGCAAAAGGAAGAATAAAGAAAAAAATAAAAGAAAGAAAAAAGAAAAAAAATTAAAACATCGAAAAAATTAAAATATTATTAAAAATTGTTCACGTTAATGCCGGCGATACCATATAGGCCAGCCGATCTCTATGTCAACAATATCCAATAAAAATTAGCCGAAAAGACTGAATGGCACCATCTCAAATCGTTTATAATTAAATGGGTAGTAATGTAATAAGTTTAGGACTTTTTTGACATTTTTCTCGTAAAAAGTGGGTCAATGAAAAAAACAAGGTTTGTTAAGATGGGTCATAATGGGTTGTTCATATCACCCATATATAACACTTAGTCGCTGATCGGTTGGAGGTCGCTGGTAACCGCCGTCTGCTAGTTGTTGGTTGTTGCCAGATGCTGCCAGCCACCGCTAGTCGTCACCAATCACCGTTGGTTGCCGGTCGTTGGTCATCGTTGGTTGCAAGACGTAGAAGGAAAAAAAAAGAAAAGAAAAATAAAAAAAAAAAAATTAGGTTTTTTTTTAAAATTATAAAATTTTTCCATAGTGTTTTAGCAATATATATTTTTAAAAATTTATAAGAAACAAGTTTTTCTAAATTGGATGAATATTGAAATATTTTAGCAATATAGGTTGGATTGGGTATGAGTTGAATCCGGTAGGGTCGCTAGAATGATATTGTATGAAAATTGGTAAAAAATAATTAAATGGGTCAATACGGGTCGGACCATTTTCAACCTTAACCTGACTTACTCGTTTGATAGGCTTAAGTTATTTGAGCAATCACAATTTTTAGGCATTATTTTTATTTGAAAGTAGAAATCAACAAAAAGATATTCAAACAATTATTAATGGATAAACCGTACATCAATGGTCCATCAAACAACATACTTCAAAACCTTATTAGAGTATAAACTGAAATTCTAATTTTCTGTTATCCCCTAATTATTCTCTTTTTTGTATCAATAGCTGTTCGTCTACATCTCACACGAAGACAATATATTGCAAATGTCTACATTCCCTCATTTGATAACGAAACATCTTCAATTAAAATCAGGCACCATAAATTTTTTGGCCATTTGGAAGGACAAATTCCTCATACAAAAGGAAGGACGTTTCTTCCATCCCTTGAAAGAATCGGCTAGATGGGCCGTCATCAGACAACAAAGATAGACTCACGGGACCCTCCGCGCCTTCTTCCGGAGTCAAGAAACCGGTGTTGTGTGACATATCCGTCTTGACGAATCCAGGCCAAACGCAATTTGCGTGAAACATGGGTTACTTGGCTGCTAAAATCCTCATATAAGCATTTAACGCCGCTTAGAAACTATATAAGCAAAATGAGCAGCAGGCCGGCCTTTGATCCCAAGAGAACCTTGCCTAAAATCTTTTAGAAACTCCTTCAAAACCTCGTCCACCTTTTCTTCCGTGAGGCGTTCGGCATTGCTAAGGACGTTCTTAGCCCAGCCATCCGGGAAAAACTGATCATAAGGTCAGAAAGATGATTGAGATGTTATTCATTCTCTAGAAAAACTATTCTAGCTTTTCTTAAAGCTCCATGTAATTCGATTTCAAGAAAAGACCTCGAAGTGATATCTTTGAATTCTCTTGCAAAAATGGGGTTTGCGTTCGATGTGATAACTCAAGGGTGAATTTCCATTCTTAAGTTACCGGGAAATAACTTTGGAGTAACGTACTTTGACACTTCTTACTGCTAGCATCCCGCCGGAGGAGGAAACATTAACAATCCTTGGCGAGTCTAATAGTTGGAGGAGGCCAATGAGTGCATCAACCATCCTTTTGGCACCGTAATAGTTGATGTTAATGCACTCTTCGGTTAACTTCTATGTCGTCGTTGAGACATCACTCCAATTTAATTGCTTCTGCATCATTCCACAGAGAATGTTAGGAAGGACATTTAGAGGTCTCAGAATTGGCAAGGTCCAACATGGAATATGCATGTTAAATTCTGGGAGCTCATCATGTCATCTTATAGAAGGAGTTAGCCGCAAGAAATCAGATCAAGGTACATTGTGTTTGGATGACAATGCTAGTTCACACCGGCTGATTCTTGAATGTTTCATTTTGCAACTTTTATTCCTAATTAGGTAAAACGTATTAAGACAGTGAATGTGGGACAACTTCAATCACCATAATTCGCATCATGCTCTCATGAAAGAATCCCTATCAAGTTTCAATCACTCCACAAGACTGAAAAGATGACAACAACGTCTCAGACCTCTATTTGCCATGACCTTCAAGTGGATAATTAACTAGTGCCCCTATAGTGATCAAGCCAATTAATAGTTCAATTAAGTTTCTCCCTGCACACCATGATCAGAGAAACAGACACCATACCTTTCCCATGCCGGCTGCTCTTAAAGCATCAGCATCCACAATTCATCCCAGGACACCAGCATTGTTCACCTAGAAAAGAAATTTTATCATCATAATAAAAGCATGAGGCCAATCGCAAAGCAGAGTGTAAAAAGTTCTAGAGAAAATGTTCATAGTACGGCAGTAAGATTATCTGCAATACATCATTAACTCTGCATAGATGTTGGGGTCACAACATTCTGGGTCTTTGCTGGTTCTAAAAAAGCGAGGCCAGTATTATGATTCCCAGGGATGTACCAGAATATCGAGCTTTCCAAACTGCCGCTTAATGAAGTCTGCAAGCGATGAAACACTGGTAGGATTGGAGACATCGAGCTGGTGGAAGAAGACAAGGTCAGAGAGGCAAGACTCTAGTTTGAGCTTGTCTACAGCTTCAAGTCCTCTCTTCTCATCTCTTGCAGTCAATACCACAATCCCTTTGGAAGCCAGAAGCTTGCATATGGCAAATCCAATGCCTTTGTTTGATCCTGTAACAACTGCATACTTGCAAAAAAAACAAGGAGTATAGTGAAAATGGGAAAAAAAATACTTAGCAAAACAAACCGAAATTGAAAGGAATTAGAAGAAAAAGAAATAGTTTGAGGGTTGATGGGTTTATTACCTCTTAGAAATGGAGTCTGCCATTGATGGTTTCCTTGAAATAGACATGGAAATGGGTCGAATAAGATGGGATTTTATAGGGAAAAAGGAAGTGATTTTTAGGTGACAAAATCGTCATCAAATACGTTTGGCTGATGATGGACCAACATCTCATACAAAACCAGAGATACAGCTATGTCGGCAACAGAAATAGAGTTGCATAGTGAACTTTGATTAGAACGACGGCTGGTAATGTCTTTTTCCATAGGCATAGATAGCACATTGAGGCCACAAAAATTCTGCGGAGAGCAGAGAAAGAAGAGAGGGAAAGGAAGACTTCGGTTTTAACGGTCAAAGATGTGCTGCAAATGACTCCAAAAAGAAAGAGAGGGTGAGCTGAGAATGATCCGGGTTGGGCCGGTCCAACATCTAACCTAAAGACCAACTTGCATAGCATTGGTCCTCAATTTTTAAAACTGAGAACCGACCTTGTTGAGCCTAGGACCACAGACCAGATGGACCTAATGGGTCCCGTCCAATTCTACGGTCAACTTGAGATCAACGGATTATTTTTTTGTTTCATTTTTTTGTATTCCTTGAAAAGACAAACATACTATTTCAAATTACATATCCATTAACAATGTGACATTGAGCAATCAAACTATGAACACCAGTACATATCAAACATGAATATAAGATAAGGTAACAACATAAATTTCACACTTGCTAAAAGCAGCAAAACCATGAAAACGAACATGTGAAATACAATTAAATCATAAAAAGTTCAAAATACGTAATATAAGCCATGAATTATATAATTTTATATATTGTTCATTCTTAAATGATCGCTTCAACTTCCGAACACCTAAAAATAAAACAAACAACACACATAATTTATACTTAACAAAGTATGTTTCTCTAGCTAAGCTAAACAAGAGCGGAGGAGGCGAGTAGATAGAGGCAAGCTGCGTGGCAAGTGAACAGAGGCAAGTTGTGTGGCGAGTGAACAGAGGCAAGCGGCAAGGCGAGCGAATAGAGGCGAGCAAGGCGAGAGGCCGAGCGAGTGAGCAAAGCCGAGGCAAGCGAAGAGGGTTTCTATTTTTTTTGGTCGAATTAGGCTTATGTTTCTTTCTACTTTCTAATTTACACGACAAATTGAACTGCATAAAAAAGAAGAGAACTAGAGGAGGAGGCGTTAGGGTTTATAGTAGTAAAAAAGCATGTAACAATAAAAAAAAAAAAAAAGCATATAATATATAATATATATCATATTTAATATAATATATACAGGGTTCGTCCAACCAAACCAACTTTAAACTCCCATTACCAAGGACCGACTTAGTCCTCCTAGGAACCGGATCAGGACCGGCCTAGGGTTGACCATGGATCAATAGGCACCCCTAGATAAAAAGAATTAAAAGGAAAAGAAACTTTCCTTTCTCTGTAGGTATTGACGCCCTTTCCGCCCTTCTCAACTGGACACGAACGGAGACAAAAGGAGAAGAGAAAGTCCCTCCCTGCAAGATCTTCAAGATCGCTGCACCCTCCACACACCGCCGCTCCTGGTGATTGTCCAGCAGCTTCCGCAATGCTCGGTCCAGCATCTACGATTTCTTAGCGACCTGCAAGCTTCTTTGCTGCTCCTGCTGTTGTACCGCTTCAAGCTTCACCGACACACCACCAATCTTCCTCCTAAGGTTTTGTTTTTAGGAGCACCTCGCGGCCACCAAGTCTCGACCAACAACGACGGCCGAGAGTCCATCCTCATTGATGACCACAAAGCCACCGTGACACTACTACACCAGATTACCTGTCACGCCCTAAATCCTATAAGAATAAGGATAGTAACATGGCCGTCCTTCCTTTCAAAGGACGTAGCCTCAAGCCATACCAAAGAAAAAAAAGAATCAACTCCTAAAAGTCTCCATCAAAAGCACTCTCGAACTATCAGCCACTAATCGATGAACCTGAAAAATACGAAAGATGAAAGGAACGAATTACCACGGTCCAATGAGTAATACCTTTATTCCTAGCGGATCGAATAATCACTATGCATTGTTATAAAATGATATCAATTTCATCATCTCAAATTCAATATACGATATACGTAAAATATAAAAAATATATGATAACTTTCCAACAAAACTTCATACGTACAAGATTAGTCAACGAGGCCTATTCAATAATAATAACAACCATCAATGGTCTAATTCGTTGACTAATTTCATCAAACCACACGTCGATGGTCCACTCTATCGACTAATCTAATGCTCATCATCAAATTATAGTCACATTTAACGCCGTGACAAAGGCGACCAAGTTTGTCTCCCTTAGCTAGGTCCACCACCTATATCAGTAGGTGGTTTGGCCCAAAAGCACATCTTGAAAGTATGCATACTCCCCCTCAATGGGTTCTCATCAACCAATATCTTTCTCTAACAATGCACAATCAACACCAGAAAGTCATTTCATAAACCGGTTTTATAAACTGAATCACATAATTTTTCATAATTCCATTTATCAATTAAAATGCATTTCATAGAGCATTTCATAATCAATACATACAACTTTTGACAATTCATTTCACAAAACATTTAACCAAAGCATTCACAATTGGTCATTTTAGACCATTTCATAAAACATTCTCAATCCCTTTTCAATCTATTTAAAAGGTAGTAAAAGTTCGATCCAATTTATGCAAGAAACATGCTCTTAATAACTCATACAATATTAAAACTCTACCATTTTCAAGATATGATTTTGTAAATTCATGGAAGAAATAGTATTACTCACCTGGGAAAGCTGAAAACCAACTTACAATGGTTACTCGAGTCGATGCACTCGAATTCCTATCAATTAATTGAAAAGCGATGTCAAAATCTAAGTAAAACACTACTCCAACGAGCAACTCAACTAAACCACGCTCAACCATCAACAAATCGATTCTTAAGCACTAACTAAGAAGCTCATTTATAACAAATGTTTGTCTTTTTCCGTTACGCATATTATTCATTACGCGTAACTCGCACACGAAACTTTCAAATTTCATTCCAAACAACCCATATTTCGAAATTGAGCTTCGTCAAACACACTGCCCCAGAGCGTCCTAGGCTACCATTTCCACAACAATTGCAGCTCAAAAACTCCTCAATCAAACCGTGTAATTCAAAATCGACATCACTTTGAACTCGTGCCCTTAATCAGAAAATTACTCCAATTAAACGAATAATTGGCTTAAATACTCACCAGGCGTTGTGATTTGCAGTTGATTCAGCTTGTCAGGACGTCCAGATCGGCTGCGCGCAAAGAATTTTTCTCTCTTCTTTCCCCTTTTCACCCTTTCCTTCTCACGAACGAACGTCTTCTTCTTTCCTTGTTTACTTCGCTGGCTTCATCACTTCCTCTGTTGAGGAAGATATAAGATGGCTTGGGCTTTAGGGAATGGGCTGGGTTTTATACAGATCTATGTATTTGGGCCCATACATTACATCACCAGTAATTTTGTTTGAGCAAATAAAGGGCATGGGGCTGGGGTTTCACAAAGATCTTCTTTTCCCCTTTTCTCCCTGTTTAAATATTTTGTTTGAGCAACGCTGAATTTCTGATCCAGTGAGATCAAGCTCGAGCCTCGTCCAGCTCGCCAAATGTTGGCGAGGCCTTGCAACCTTGGGCGAGGCTCGAGCCTTGCCTAGCTCGCCGGCCTTGGGCAAGCTTGACCTTGCCGGAATTTGGTGAGCTTGAGTCTCACCAGCCCATGGCGAGGCTCAAGCTCGCTTGTGGCTAGTCGTTGGCAGTCATCATGGCTGGCGACTGATCGAGGAAGAAGCAAAAAGAAAAAAGAAAGAAAGGAAATAAAAAGAAAAGGAAAAGAAAATTTTTTAAATAAAAATAAAATATAATTAAAAACTCGAATTTTTTAAAATATAAAAATAAAAGGAAAAAGTGTTTGATGAAAAAATATTCTTTGTCTAAAGGTTAAAGAAAGAGTATGGAAAATGTTTTCCGCTTTCTAACATGTCCCCACTTTTGAAGGTATTTGTTCCATAAGCGGAAAATGTCTTCCTTAATTAGTTTATTTTCCATGAATTAAATGCCGGAAGATTTGGAAAACATTTTCTTGGAAGTTGTTTTCCATGAAATGAACGAAGTCTTAGTGTTCTGAAACTACAAAAAAATATCCTCGTATAACAACTTCTCCAGAAACAACAAATGATTCTTGACGAAGAAGAGAAAAAGAAATAATTTCTAAAATTTCTCACTAACTTGAATCATGAAGCTTAATATCTTAACCAAAGAGCTTGGTTTGGGTGAAACTAGAGGATTAATATTCATGTAGTAGGTGCCTCACATTTGTCATATGTGCATAATCTCGAAGTATTTTGAGGAAGGCATATTCATTACTGCAGATCTCAAATCATATAGCTCACACCAAACAAGAGCAGCACAAATATACACCAATATATCAGAATCTTTCATTAGCTGTTCCCATGTTTAAATCTCACGCACAGACAATAGATTTCAAATTTCTACATGCCCTCATTTGAAAATGGAGCATTTTCGATCAGAATGCAGCCTCTTTTGTCCCCTGAAAGAATCGACCAGATGGACCTCCGTCGGGCAACAAGGCCAGACTCACAGGACCCTCTGCACCTTCCTCTGGAGTCAAGAAGCCGGTGTTGCAATTTATGTCCGTCTTGACAAATCCAGGGCAGACGCAATTTATACGAAACGTGGCGTAATTCGCCGCTATAATCCTCGTATACGCGTTCAAGGCCGCTTTGGAGACTGTATATGCTGATAGTTGGGCAGGCCAGCCTTTGGTCTTCAGAGAACCTTGTTTAAAATCTTTTAGATACTCCTTTAATACCTCGTCCATTTTTTCTTCTGTGAGGCTTTCGGCATCGCTGAGCACATTTTTAGCCCAGCCCTCCGGTAAATTCTAATCGCAAGGTCACAGGATGATTGAAATGTTATTCATCTTCGACGATATAACCATGGAAAAGCATTTCAATAGACTAATGTTCTAGATAGAACGTGCCAAAAATAATTAACTACTTGGAAGTACAATATGACAGCAATGAATTCGAGGAACATCTTGTGCAGTAAAAAGAGATCTAAGAGAATTCATTCATTCTATAAGAAAGCACCGTCAGAAATCTCTTTTTGATTTTTTAAGGCAATATCCAAACTCTCATTAAGACCTATATCATGCAAACAAGTCTAGCTTAAAGCTTGATCAGTCACATTCTAGTGTCCTCTTGCAAAAAACGAGGCTTTGCATCAAATGTGATAGCTTGAGAGTAACTTTCCTTTCTTAGATTACTGAGAAATAACTTCGAAATTATATACTTCTTACCTCTAGCTTCCCCATTGACGAGGAAACATTGACAATCGTGGGTGAGTCTGATAGTTGGAGGAGGCCAATGAAAGCGTCAACCATCCTTTTGGCACCATAGTAGTTAATGTTCAGGCACTCTTCAGTTAATTCATATGTCTCTGTCGCAATTTTACTAAAGTCGACTTGCTTCTGCATCATCAATAGAAAATTTAATAGCATCAGAAGCATAACAATGAATATGCATTTTAAATCCCTAGAGAGCTCATTGTGCCATCTCATAGGAGGAGTTAGCCGCAAGAACTTCGAACAAGGTATATTGTGTTGGGATCAGAATTCTATTCTGCACCGGTTGATTCCCAAATGGCTCTTCTTTGCGACGTTTCTTTCTAATAACCACGTGTAACTTATTAAGAGAATGATGTCACAACTTCAGTTGTCATTTGCATCATACTCTTATAGAAAAAGAAACTCCCTTTCAATCTCTTCACTGAAAGGACAGATAGTAATACTAAAGGATAGATAGTAATGCTAGAGCAATGTATCGAGTAAGCATAAATTCAAGTTGGAGTGGGACTTGTGGTTTATAACTTGTGATTCGATGTCCGAACAAGCAACACAAATCATGGATTTACTTTCCATGTTGGAGCCAAGGCCGGTTGAGAAGAGTTTCCCACTTTTGGGATATAAAAATATACTCGGTCTTGTCTAGGTGAATAATTGAAGAGATTGTAGTGATATAAATTTGGATGGTGGACTCTTCATGGAATTACATCCAATTGGTCCTCGTCGTGGGTTTTGGTCTGACAGGAGAGGAGTGTTTGAAGTCGAGAAATTTTGTAATAAGAATTGTGAATTCCTTTATTAGATTAAGAGATTATTTTGCAATGAATTATGATGGCCAAACACCTTGTGAGTTATCGCATGTAATTGGAGCCGAGAAACATTAAGAGTATTTGAGTCACTCGGATGTGATTTTTAGTGCAATCTGCTTCTCTTCCGTGGGATAAGTCACGACGGCCAAGTCACGTAAATCCGATGTTTGATTTATTTAATTTGCACAACAGGTAATGTGACAGGGCTTTCTTTGCTATGAACCTCAAGCAGTAGCTACTTCTAATTTCCAAGCCAATTAATGTTTAAATTAAATTTCTCCTTGACCAACACCGTGATAAGAGTAACCGAGTGCATACCTTTCCAACGCCGGAAACTCTCAAAGCATCAGCGTCGAAAATGGATCCGACAACACCTGCATTGTTCACCTGGAAAAGAGATTTTATTAGCACATCATTCTTCTGCAATAAAAGCATAAGGGCAATCGCTAAACGAGTATAAAGGTACTCTTTTTCTCGGAAATATACCGAAAAGTCAGTAATCAAATCCGACAATCACAGTTAATCTTGAACTAACTAGATAATGATCGAGAAGTGGGGTTGAACATATATTGGACAACAGAAGGCAGGTCAATGCAGTGATGCATACTATACATCTTGTACTCGGATTGAAACTACATATACTAGAAACCATTCAAGAAAAGCAGAAATCACAGTACATTTTTGGCACCTTTCTCGGTCGAGTGAATCAAGGTCCTTCCTCTTACAAAAATAATGTACCTCAGATAGACAAGGGAAGTTCAGATATATCCTTGGTTAGAAGGGATGGTCG
The DNA here is from genome assembly GCA_024733475.1 of Syzygium grande. NCBI lineage: Eukaryota > Viridiplantae > Streptophyta > Magnoliopsida > Myrtales > Myrtaceae > Syzygium > Syzygium grande. The sequence goes on along the minus strand of JAMXDD010000002.1, from coordinate 5,801,923 downwards.
CATATTCCTCACTAGTTGCAACAATGCTAGAACTTCCGAACACCTCAATCCCACATATCAATTATTCGTCAATACCACAATTTGAACATCAAGATCCTCATTTCATATTACTCTTTGTTGGCGTTTACATTTAGGAAATGGCTCATGGTACTACAATAGCAATATTCTGTCATACACAATCAACTCTGCATGTGTTTGGATATAACACTCCGTCTTTGTTGGTCCCAAAATAAAGACAAATTTTCGAGGTTTACCAGAATATCCAGCTTTCCAAACTTGTGCTTGACAAAGTCAACAAGAGATGAAACACTGGCAGGATCAGAGACATCGAGCTGGTGAAAATTGACATGATCGGAGGGACCGCACTCTGATTTGAGTTTGTCAATAGCTTCAAGTCCTCTCGTCTCGTCTCTAGCAGTCAATATCACCACAATCCCTTTGGAAGCCAAGAGCTTGCACACTGCAAATCCAACCCCCTTGTTAGCTCCTGTCACAACTGCATACCTGGAAAAAGAAGTACAGAAGAAAATGGGATTAGCTAATTTGCAGAGCAAAACGAAACTGGAAGGAATAAAAAGAGATGTACGAGGGTGATTGGGTCATTACCTCTCGGGTTTGGAGTCTGCCATGGATGATGAACTGGAAATGGAAACGAGTTCAATGAAATGGGGTTTTATTAGGGGGAAAAGTTATCTTCACGTGACAGGTAAGTGCCCAGGTCGAAGCTTTGGCTTGGAGCTAACAAGTCATCGTAGAGAATCAAACAAGTAAATATGCAAAATCACAAGAATCCAGACGGTCAGCACCGTTAGGCGCGAATAGTACACAGCATTAACATCGAGGCACTCGTCTTCTTTCGACGGAAAACGGCGTTATTCTTATCCGGCACTTGCAAAGACAAGACCTGAAATAAATTAACTAATATAAATCAAAAGGCCAATAATTTTGCTTATCTTAAGACGCTCGCTTCTTAATTAGAAGTTTAGAGAGAGTTTAGACGGGCCTCGACTAGAGCTACCTGGTGTCTAATTGTAAGGACATCTACCGATGCCCCTTAGATTGTAAACTCGATGCATCAAAACATGATCTAGTTAACTATTCGTTATTGCTTTTGCATGAGACAATAGAAGAAAATTTTCCTCCGGTGTCTTTACTCGTTCTTCGGTTTGCTCGATGATTCATCCATTAAATTAAGAGTTTCCAGTTTGGCATCTGCAAGATTCCATGTCCAGTAAAAGCTTGAGTCCTGAAAGTTCCCTGACTACCTCGTCTTATGAAGTCTCATGAAGCTCAGCATCCTCAGATGGAGCCTGCCCGAGTAAGACCCTTAAAAGGCATTCAATAGAATAATATATTTAATTTCAGTATTTTCCGACAACACGTAATTGGATATGCTCTGCATCTTAAGTTCAGTAATTATTTGAGGAAGCCACAACCTTTGGCATGGTCCTCATTGCTCAGCAGAACCCGTACAACGCAACTAAGGAGTCACGTTTATATATATGGAAAGCAAGTCTCGCTTTTCTTGGTAACTTGTATTTTAGCTATGTAATTAATATGTGGCAATGGGGACGCTGGGAGTTCGAAACTCCCCTCATATAGGTAGGGGGTTTATGGGTTTCCCACGGGGGCCAGTAGTAACCCGCCCCCAGCTCCACCAAAAAGGACCTTCTCTAAGCCTCTTTCCTCTCTTTTACAATGTTTGGTGTCATCCGATGTTTAGAATGGTATTGTTAGCTTGATGAGATGAGTAGGTTATGTGAGTATGCTCTCCACGTGTCACTCTGTGAACCTATGGATTGGAAAATTTGTAACATTGAAAGTTTTATGGAACAAATGTCAATTGTTTGGAGACTAAAAGGCAATCCCTTGTTTAAGGCCAAGGTGATCGTGTTTGTAGGATAACATACTTGTCTCAAGCAGTCAATTGTCTCTTCCATTATTCTAACAATCCCCCTCATATTTAGTATGGTCTTTTTGTCTAGTATTAAACGATTTGAACTCGGTACCTCTAGCTCTGATACCATGTAAGATTTTATGGGACTATTGCCAACTCTTCTAAAAACTTAAGCCGTTAGATGAAGGCGTAATTTAATATTTAATTACTCTAACATATATACAGAAATTTCTCATATCTTATCTTTCGCATTCTTATTCTTAACTTGGTATTAGAGCCAACATTCCTGAGCAACCCTAGTGCACCAAGTGCACCCCTGCACCGCAATAGCAAGGACCACAGTAGTGAAATAAATAACATCCTCGCCGCTCAACAATGTTCATCCGAATGCCTCATTCTCTTCTAAGTAAGCACCATGGTGATCGTGTTACGACGTCAGCAATGGGTCATCAAGTCGAGATTTTCTTTTTCCACGGAGGTATTTTTCGACGCTGCAAAGACATGTCTTTGCATAGTAACTTTTCCGTCAGCAAAGTTTGGCTTATTCAGCTTGTTATAGCCACGCCAGTCGTATCGGCGGTGTTTATGTTACTGTCTCGACAGCAAAGTCGACTGCAAGGACGCATGCTACTTAGCTTCAATACCTCTGATTCTCGACTTTTTACTTCTCATTTCAAGAAGCCGACACCACCACCAAACTCGTAGCTATCAAACGAGCAAAATACTAAAAGCTTTGTGCCATCACACCCATCACCTTGTCTCGGATCCGTTGAGCTTGTTTTAATTGAAGATTTTGTGATATTGTTCGGATTATTTTTCAAACTTAAGTTGATTTGTTTCAACTCAACTTGGGTTTGAGAGGAGGTTAGCAATATTAGGATATTTAGATATCTCTTAAGATATTTAGGATATTTCCTATGATTTTTTATATCTATTTTGATTAGGCATATCGGATTTGATTTCCTTCCATTTCCTCTATCTAAGCCTATAAATAGGCTCTCCATGTGCCATTTTCTATATATCAATACATAAATATTCTAGTTATCTCTAATATAGGAAAATATCATAATTTTCTCTAACATAGAGAATCGATCCATGATTTCATTGTATTTTGCTTAAGTTAGGTGCTTGCATATGTCAAATCTAATAGTTATTTGAGTAAACCACAAATTCAGGCGTGGTTTTTATTGCTGAGTAGAAATTAATACAATAGAGAGAAAGAGACTCATAAAAACTATGTATGAACATTATATGAACGGTTGAATGAACTAACACATTTCGCATTCTTATTCTCTCCCTGATTTGAAAATAAATCATCTTCAATTCGAAGGATGCTTCTTTTGTCCCCATGAAGAACCGACCAGACAAACTGCCGTCAAGCAACAAGGCAACATTCATCGGACCCTCCGCACCTTCTTCGGGAATTACGACACCGGCATTGCAATCTGAATATGTCTCGACTGATTGGGGTGGACACAATTCATATTAAATGAGGGGGTACTTCACCGCTATGACCCTCGTGTATGCATTCACGGCTACTTTGGAGACCGTAATATGCAGGCAAATTAACGGGGCTAGCATTTGGCCTCGAGAGAACCTCCTTTGAAATCTTTGAGGAACTCCTTTTCAACAACTCATGCATCTTCTCTTCCGACTCTTAACCATTTGGCAATTTAATAAGGCGTGCATGATAACTATTATGTTTTTCTATTTTTCTATTTCAGGTTTGGAACATAAATCCGTTTGGTAACGTAATTTCATTTTTCTATTTCTTGAATAAATTTTGGTTTCAGAAATAGGTTTAGAACAGAAATGAGAAGTAAAAATTTTCTACTAGTCTATTTCTTGAACAGAAATGAAAAATAAAAATTCTTCTCATCACCTGCCCCACTACTAGCTAGCTGCCCACCCACCGTTCGCTGATCACCTCCCACCGCTGGTTGCCTCCCGCTGCCATTTGCCACCTCCCGTCGCCAGCCACCACCCGTTGTGCGCCTCCCACCGCCATCTATTGTTGTCCACTGGCCGCCGGCCACCTCCCACCACTAACTGCCATCCTCCACTGTTGCCCGACGCCAGCCACCTCTTGCCTCCTACTGCCGTTCGCGGCCGCCGGCCACCTCCCTCCTCCTATTGCCCTTTGCCATCGCCCGTTGCCCGTTGCCCGTCATCCACTTCCCACTTTTGCTCGCCTGTCAATCGCTTGGAAGGGGAAATTTTGTATTGTTATCAAACGAATTTCTATTTCAGAAGTAGAAATTTTGTGTCGTTATTAAACGCGTATTTTGGCTCATAAACTCTTTCGAGGAATAGAAGTAGAAAAATCCATAAATTGATTTCTTGAACAGAATGGTTATCATTCGTGGCCTTTAGCTGGCCCACTGTGTGACATCCGGAAATTTCATAATAATAAATAAGTGACGTGGGGAATTTTCTATGGTCGAGAATGATACGGAGATTATAAAGCCAAGAACTACTTAAGTTGGTATTTGTACGGACACGTAGAGATTTTCATCGAATCGTATTTTACGAAGCGCGGATTCGAAAACGTAATCGTTCCGAGTTCGACGTGTTTAATATTTTAAACGTTATCGTGTACGCTAGTCGTAGTGCAATATTGGTGGGGATTATTATTATTGATTAATTTTGGTAAAGTAAGGTTAGCCTTTTTCTATTTGGTCTTTAAGGAAAGGGGATGAAATATTCTTATGAAAATATCTTCTGGACTCTCCTATTTCCTCACGTGAGTATTGAAGAGGAAGCTTGACCGAAATCACCCTGGCCCCTTAAGTCATTATCTGCCCAACTAGACACCTAGCCTAAGTAATGATTTTCCTTGGCCATCACTTCTTCTTTGATTTCTTACACGTGGCCATGATGGAAGGAGAAGATGCCACCTGTGAGTGCATTGAATTTACTCACCTCTTTGTATACTTCTCAGTTTCATCTTCGCTTGGGTAATGACCGAAGATAATTTCACTCAAACTAACATTCTCTCCTTTACTTTCTACTCTCACCATCACCGATCGAGAATTTCCGAGAGAGTTTTAACCTTTGGGGTGTTCAGATTCTGCACCAGGTAAGTGAAAACTCTAGGTTTAAGCTAAGTAAATCTACTTGGCATTTGTAACTTGGTTGCTTGAGAAAGGTTATTTTGAGGTGCAATAGTGAGGTTGTGATGATGGTTGAATCTGTTTTGCTGGTTCTGTGCAAGTTCAAATGGATGTGTTTTATTTTTTTAAAGTATGGCGATAATCGGCAAGCCGAACGATTAAATCGGAACGAACGTAAGTGTTAATGTTGAGGTGATTGTTGAGTCCTTATTATTGGTTTATGTATGTTTAAAAATGGTAGAAAATCGTTTTACTCAAAGTGATGATTATGTTTATTTTGATACTCAAAGTGATGATGATGTTTATTTTGATACTTAAAGGGATGATTTTGTTTATTTTTGAAACCGGGCAGATTTTAATCCTCAAAATTTGGTTTTGTGTACCTTGAAACTACTAAGACTTTGTTATCAAAATCTGGTTACGTGTACATTTGAACCTGCTCAGACTTTACTATCAAAATTTGATTCTGTCTACTTTTGAAAAATATTCAGACTTTAACTTCAGACTTTACCTTTAAGCTTTAACTTCAAACTTTACCTTCAGACTTTAACTTCAGATTTAACATCCAGATTTTGCAGTTCAGACTCTACTTTTAAAATTGTTTAGACTTTGCCGCTCGGATTTTACTGTTTAGATTTACTGTTCAAAATTTACTGTTTAGATTCACTGTTCAAAATTTACTGTTCATATTTACTGTTCAAAACCAACCAACTCGAGTCTGAATCCGGTTACGAGTGCGACACCAACTTTTGAGTCTGAATTCGGTTCTGAGTCTGAATTTACTTATGAGTCTGAATCTGGTTCTGAGTTTGAACTCGCTTTTTAGTCTGAATTCGGTTCTGAGTCTGAATTTACTTTTGAGTCTGAATTCGATTAAAGTGCTAAATTTATTACGAGTCTGATCGATTTTTGAGTCTCGAACACCTTTTGAGTCCGAATTCGGTTACGAGTCTGAATTTTTACAGTCTGAACTTGCTTATGATGACTCGAATTTGCTACTGAACCCAAATTGCTTATGAGCTGAGTTGCTACTAAGTTTGAAATGTATTGTTTCATGTTTAAATTGCTCGGATGATGCATTTCATGGCTTTAAAGTACAAAAACCGTGATGGCTCGGTATGGGACGGGCCAAAGCGGACTTTTGCATACAAATACTTGGTTGTCATGACTTGTATGGGAATAATATTAATTCCGTCGCCCATTTAGTGGTGTGTGACGATGCCCCGTGTGTCGGGATGTCCCGTAGGTTGGGATGCCCGGGGAGTGTTTCGGGATGCCTCGTTGGTCGAGATGCCCCGGGTGTGTGCCGGGATGCCTCGGAGTTGGGATGCCCGTTGGTCGGGATGCCACAGGAGTGTTTGGGAGGATGAAGTAATGAACTTAATCGCATGAGCATAAATGTTTTACTTCATGCTTGCGTCTCGAGTGGAAATGTCATGATATATTGCATTATTCAGATTTTGCGGCACATCCATATGGAAAATGTATAACTTGCATTCAAGTTTTATGCATATCGTTTGCTATGCATGCGTATATGCCGGTGAAGTGATAAATTGATTTCCCTAACTTAAAACTAGATATTTCATTTATTGGGGCTTGGCTCATCCCATCATTTTTCAGATATGTAGGAATGGACAAACCTGCTACCGATGCTTTCTGATTTTTTTCTCTAAATACTATGAATGCCAAGACGTTGATATGTTTGCCCGATGGCGGATATAGTTTGTACAAGATGTATATATACTATAGGGGTTGATGCGGGACAAAGGTTGATATGAAGGCGGCATCTACAACTTGTTATAATGTTTACTTTTGTGCGGGCCACCTTTGGAGTAAATGGTAGCATGGAGATAGGCAACCTCGACCTACCCAGATATTTGTTCTTTGTGATTTTATGGTGTATTGCCTGGTCTTTTAATTCTTTCAAGTATTGTTAATAAGAAGAAAAAGTATTTTGACCAAATTTGTGTGATATTCATGATTAGTCTTTGACTTCCGTTGGCCATTTTATTAATAATATTAATTGGTATGTGTCGCGCGTGACGTTCTGGGGCATCACAGCCTGTTTGGTATTAGAGCCAGTTCCCCTCCAGTAAGTGTGTAATTCTGGTTAGAATCAAGCAAGGGCTAGTGATCCTGTAATAACCCAATCCGATGAGGGCGGGGAGTGGTCACCGGGGCAAAACCTGATCAATGAGCGGCTCTTGACTAGGAAGTGGACGCCAGGGCAAGAGGCCTGAACAAGGAGCGGCTTCTAGCAAGAGTGGTCGCTAAGGTAAGAGGCCTGAACACGGTGCGGCTCCTGGCAGGCTTCTAGGATGGTGAAAAGAACAAAAAAAAAATGAATTATGCACTGAAAAGGGGAGACCGATTATGAAATCATAGCAGGTTCTACCCATGGAGTGATAAGGTGCGCTTAAAATTTGGAGTTGTAGACTTGAATTAGATCACGTGAGTGTAGAAAACCAAGTGAATGTGTTTGCTCTTGATTGACCTTGTGCTGCGAGTAGCCTTTGTTACTTATTAGTTCACGGTTAAATTAAGCAATACGTGGAGGAATTACTAGGTGAATTTGGGCAACAGCTTAGAAATGGATCTTAGAATGGAAGGAATTCTTTAAGTGCATGCAAATGGCGGAAGCCTGATGAAGAAGCAAGAATTACAACAAGCTGCCTCTAGCTTGGGAATGGCGACGTCGTTTGTAAAGTTTGACCGAAACAATTTTTTGAAGCTGAAACCACCAGGGGTTTGCTAGAACCGAAAATCCTGAAGAGGCAAAATTGTGGATTAATGGGATGGAGGAGATAGTCAATCTGTTGGATTGTAATGACACCGATAAAATAGCTCTAGCTGAATAACAACTTCAAGGAAATGCTAGACACTGGTGGAAGGCCTCCAAGGAAACTACGTTTCCAACTAACACTATCAGAACTTGGGATGGTTTTGTCAAGACATTTTTTGAAAATGTTTCTCGGATTATGCCTGGGATAAGAAAGTGATGGAATTTATGCAACTCAAACAGAATGACCTAACTGTGAATCAGTATGAAGCCAAATTTGTAGAACTTTCAAGGTGCGCCCCTGAGTTGGTTGAAGACAGGGAAAACAAGGCCAAGAGATTTTGGGATGGCTTGAGACCAAATATCAGGAGTAGGCTAGTGCCCTTGAATCTAAAAGGTTATAATGAGTTATACGAACATGCACAACTTGTGGAAAAAGATTTGTGGAGTCAGCTAAGACAATACTAATTTCCTAAGGCGCGACCTAATTGCCAAATTTTCCGACCTAATTCTCGTTGTGATAAGAGACCCGTGCAAACTAGGAAGAGACAAAGTGTTCCGAATAAAAGGAGCAATATTAGAGGTCTTGGATGCACACGGAACAACCAACCGACGATGCATATGCAGTTTCTTAATAATACATGTCGACTTATGAGACAACATGGAAATGCACCATGCATTGGTCTAAGGGTTTGTTATGAATGTAGACAAAGGCGTGGCCACATAGCAGGGGAATGTCAATGGTACAACAAATGCAACAATGAATTGTGCCCTCACTCCAGGTGCAACAGTCACCACAAAACCAATACCTGCTGCAGATAAATTTCCAAGGGCCACCCACTCAGGGAAGAGTTTATATGGCTACTCAGGAAAAAAAAATCGAGGTTTCTAAAACTGTTATATCAGGTATGCTATCCTTGTACAATTATGTGGATTGAAACTTAAGTTGCTTGAAACACCTTTAAAAGTCTCAACATCTTTAAGGGATATTGTCATGTCTACCTTGACTTGTTTGGATTGTAAGATTTCGATAGGAGGATGAAGTCATATGGTAAACTTGGTGGTGTTAGTTATGTATGATTCCAACATTATTATAAGAATGGATTGGCTTCGTAAGCAATGAGCCAATATGAATTGTTATGAGAAGGAAATTCAGTTTAACCCATTGGACCATCCTGGTTTTGAATTATCTAGGAATGCAATGAATCTACACTAATGCTTATTTCCATATTCAAGTGCAATAACTTTTGAATAATGATTGTCAAGGATATCTAGTGGTGCTAACCGATCGAGAAAAGGAATTAGAGGAGCAATTGCAGAAGATTGCTTGATAGAGGATTTATTGAACCAAGCGATTCGCCTTTGGGGTATATCGGTGTTGTTTGTCAAGAAAAGGACAGACCGTTATGTTTAGGTTTTGACTATAGACACTTGGAGATTATTTGATAAGTTATAATCTAAGCGTTAATTTCTGGAGACACGGGGATGCTAGTGTTGGTTATTTTGTGACATGTAATTGATGGATTTTAGAGGTGTTAAGTTTGGATTTTTAGTTCTTATGGTAAGTGACGATCTTTTGGGTATTATTCGCCAAGAAAGTCTTAAAATGAATCAGAGAAGTTTTGATGGATTGGTTAAGACATGATCTATAGAGAGCAAGTTTTGATTTTGAAAACTAAGTTATGATCGATTAAATCAGGTTATGATCTCCTATTGGAAAAGGAGAATCTACATTGAAAGATTTGATGGTTGCATGAAGATACTTAGTTTGATAAGTGCTGACCTTGGAAGTTATAAGTTTGAATTGTCACCGTGGTGTAATTTCACTTATGGTTTGTAGACGGAAGTGATAGGTATGATCTTTATGATTGTAGGATGCAACACGACTTTAAACAGCTTTGACCAATTTGAGAACATGGATTATACCCTCTTTAACAGAAAAGATGGATGCTTAAGATGTGATCTTAGAAGTGATACGTTTGAATAATGATTCTCGAGGTATAGAACTTGAGAAGCATTGAATGGAATATAGATAAGTTCTTATCTTTGGGCTATTTGAGGAGTTGAAGTCATTCGATTTGATGTTGATCATTTGAGTAATGATATTCATGTTAAGATTTGTGGAATTGAGGATAACCTTTTATTTGGATGATTTGGAAGATGATAGTCACTTTTGTCTAAGAGATAATCTTTTAAATAGCGATCAAAAGCAAGTTCTTAATTCAGTGGAATTAAACTCTTTAGAGTTAAATATAATCATTTACTTGGGAGATAGTAAGTTTGAAACTCAAGAAGTAGATCTTTTCTAAGTACTATGATTGGAAGTATCTTCGTCATTGATTTCATACTCTGATTGTGAGAATCTTGATAATAGGAATCTTGATTGATACATCGATGATTCTGAAAGTTCGGATCATATTGAACATGAAAGGTGCAATACATTAGGGTCTGATATATTGTAAGTTAGAGCGAACACGAATAAGGTGACAAATATGATGATTCGGGATGGGAATTACTTAGGGAAAATTTCCAATTCTGACTTTAGGATAAGTGTAAGTAACTTGATGAGTGTGATGACTGCACTTAGGATTGAATCGGAAATTACAAGGGTTTGCAAAGCAGTGGTAGAAAGTAGAAAGATCGGATTTTCAAATATTAGAGGATGGAATAGTGAGATTTCATAGATGTCTTTTATGTATTTAAAGAAGAAGGACATAAGAATAAGCCCTTGTCGAAGCATGTGGGAGTAAATATAGTATCCACCAGGGAATACGAAAATGCATTCGGAATCTCCGTCAACATTATTGGTGGAATGGAATAAAGGTTGATATCGCTTGAACATGCCCGAAATGTTTGAAGTGTCAACAAGTGAAAGTAGAACTCTTATCTGTTGGAGCAAAGTCGATTTAGACCGGAGTTAGTACAAATTTTTTTAAATACTGTAAAAGTGATTCAGGATCGACTTGAAACTACTCAAAGTCGACAAAAGAGTTATGCGGATTAACATCTAAGACCATTGAAATAAATAAGTCACCGATGAAAGGTATATTGCGGGAAAGAAAAAGGGCAAGCCGAGTTTTTCTAATAGTCATAATGTTTTCTATATTGAGGAAATATGAACCAGCGTGTTTAATATTTTAAACGTTATCGTGTACGCTAGTCGTAGTGCAATATTGGTGGGGATTATTATTATTGATTAATTTTGGTAAAGTAAGGTTAGCCTTTTTCTATTTGGTCTTTAAGGAAAGGGGATGAAATATTCTTATGAAAATATCTTCTGGACTCTCCTATTTCCTCACGTGAGTATTGAAGAGGAAGCTTGACCAAAGTCACCTGGCCCCTTAAGTCATTATCTGCCCAACTAGACACCTAGCCTAAGTAATGATTTTCCTTGGCCATCACTTCTTCTTTGATTTCTTACACGTGGCCATGATGGAAGGAGAAGATGCCACCTGTGAGTGCATTGAATTTACTCACCTCTTTGTATACTTCTCAGTTTCATCTTCGCTTGGGTAATGACCGAAGATAATTTCACTCAAACTAACATTCTCTCCTTTACTTTCTACTCTCACCATCACCGATTGAGAATTTCCGAGAGAGTTTTAACCTTTGGGGTGTTCAGATTCTGCACCAGGTAAGTGAAAACTCTAGGTTTAAGCTAAGTAAATCTACTTGGCATTTGTAACTTGGTTACTTGAGAAAGGTTATTTTGAGGTGCAATAGTGAGGTTGTGATGATGGTTGAATCTGTTTTGCTGGTTCTGTGCAAGTTCAAATGGATGTGTTTTATTTTTTTAAAGTATGGCGATAATCGGCAAGCGGAACGATTAAATCGGAACGTGTAAGTGTTAATGTTGAGGTGATTGTTGAGTCTTTATTATTGGTTTATGTATGTTTAAAAATGGTAGAAAATCGTTTTACTCAAAGTGATGATTATGTTTATTTTGATACTCAAAGTGATGATGATGTTTATTTTGATACTTAAAGGGATGATTTTGTTTATTTTTGAAACCGGGCAGATTTTAATCCTCAAAATTTGGTTTTGTGTACCTTGAAACTACTAAGACTTTGTTATCAAAATCTGGTTCTGTGTACATTTGAACCTGCTCAGACTTTACTATCAAAATTTGATTCTGTCTACTTTTGAAAAATATTCAGATTTTAACTTCAAACTTTACCTTTAAGCTTTAACTTCAAACTTTACCTTCAGACTTTAACTTCAGATTTAACATCTAGATTTTGCAGTTCAGACTCTACTTTTAAAATTGTTTAGACTTTGCCGCTCGGATTTTACTGTTTAGATTTACTGTTCAAAATTTACTGTTTAGATTCACTGTTCAAAATTTACTGTTCATATTTACTGTTCAAAACCAACTTCTGAGTCTGAATTACTTCTGAGTCTGAATCCGATTTTGAGTTTGAACCTGCTTTTGAATCTGAATTCGGTTCTGAGTCTGAATATACTTATGAGTCTGAATCTGGTTCTGAGTTTGAACTCGCTTTTTTAGTCTGAATTCAGTTCTGAGTCTGAATTTACTTTTGAGTCTGAATTTGATTCTGAGTCTGAATTTACTTCTGAGTCTGAATTTGATTTTGAGTCTGAACCTGCTTTTGAGTCTGAATTCGGTTCTGAGTCTAAATTTACTTCTGAGTCTGAACTTGCTTCTGATGACTCGAATTTGCTACTGAACCCAAATTGCTTATGAGCTGAGTTGCTACTAAGTTTGAAATGTATTGTTTCATGTTTAAATTGCTTGGATGATGCATTTCATGGCTTTAAAGTACAAAAACCGTGATGGCTTGGTATGGGACGGGCCAAAGCGTACTTTTGCATACAAATACTTGGTTGTCATGACTTGTATGGGAATAATATTAATTCCGTCGCCCATTTAGTGGTGTGTGATGATGCCCCGTGTGTCGGGATGTCCGTTGGTTGGGATGCCCCGGGGAGTGTTTCGGGATGCCTTGGGAGTCGAGATGTCTCGTTGGTCGAGATGCCCCGGGTGTGTGCCGGGATGCCTCGGAGTTGGGATGCCCCGTTGGTCGGGATGCCCTGGGAGTGTTCGGGAGGATGAAGTAATGAACTTAATCGCATGAGCATAAATGTTTTACTTCATGCTTGTGTCTAAGTGGAAATGTCATGATATATTGCATTATTCAGATTTTGTGGCACATCCATATGGAAAATGTATAACTTGCATTCAAGTTTTATGCATATCGTTTGCTATGCATGCGTATGTGCCAGGTGAAGTGATAAATTGATTTCCCTAACTTAAAACTAGAGATTTCATTTATTGGGCTTCGGCTCATCCCACCATTTTTCAGATATGTAGGAATGGACAAACCTGCTACCGATGCTTTCTGATTTTTCTCTAAATACTATGAATGCCAGTACGTTGATATGTTTGCCCGATGGTGGATATAGTTTGTACAAGATATATATATACTATAGGGGTTGATGCGGGACAAAGGTTGATATGAAGGCGACGGCATCTACAACTTGTTGTAAGGTTTACTTTTGTGCGGGCCGCCTTTGGAGTAAATGGTAGCATGGAGATAGGCAACCTCGACCTACCCAGATATTTGTTCTTTGTGATTTTATGGTGTATTGCCTGGTCTTTTAATTCTTTCAAGTATTGTTAATAAGAAGAAAAAGTATTTTGACCAAATTTGTGTGATATTCATGATTAGTCTTTGACTTCCGTTGGCCATTTTATTAATAATATTAATTGGTATGTGTCGCGCGTGACGTTCTGGGGCATCACAGCCTGTTTGGTATTAGAGCCAGTTCCCCTCCAAAGAAGTGTGTAATTCTGGTTAGAATCAAGCAAGGGCTAGTGATCCTGTAATAACCCAATCCGATGAGAGGGCGGGAGTGGTCACCGGGGCAAAACCTGATCAATGAGCGGCTCTTGACTAGGAAGTGGACGCCAGGGCAAGAGGCCTGAACAAGGAGCGGCTTCTAGCAAGAGTGGTCGCTAAGGTAAGAGGCCTGAACAAGGTGCGGCTCCTGGCAGGCTTCTAAGATGGTGAAAAGAACAAAAAAAAAAATGAATTATGCACTGAAAAGTGGAGACCGATTCTGAAATTATAGCAGGTTCTACCCATGGAGTGATAAGGTGCGCTTAAAATTTGGAGTTGTAGACTTGAATTAGATCACGTGAGTGTAGAAAACCAAGTGAATGTGTTTGCTCTTGATTGACCTTGTGCTGCGAGTAGCCTTTGTTACTTATTAGTTCACGGTTAAATTAAGCAATACGTGGAGGAATTACTAGGTGAATTTGGGCAACAGCTTAGAAATGGATCTTAGAATGGAAGGAATTCTTTAAGTGCATGCAAATGACGGAAGCCTGATGAAGAAGCAAGAATTACAACAAGCTGCCTCTAGCTCGGGGAATGGCGAACGTCGTTTGTAAAGTTTGACCAAGCAATTTTTGAAGCTGAAACCACCAGGGTTTGCTAGAACCGAAAATCCTGAAGAGGCAAAATTGTGGATTAATGGGATGGAGGAGATAGTCAATCTGTTGGATTGTAATGACACCGATAAAATAGCTCTAGCTGAACAACAACTTCAAGGAAATGCTAGACACTAGTAGAAGGCCTCCAAGGAAACTACGTTTCCAACTAACACTATCAGAACTTGGGATGGTTTTGTTAAGACATTTTTTGAAAATGTTTCTCGGATTATGCCTGGGATAAGAAAGTGATGGAATTTATGCAACTCAAACAGAATGACCTAACTGTGAATCAGTATGAAGCCAAATTTGTAGAACTTTCAAGGTGCGCCCCTGAGTTGGTTGAAGACAGGGAAAACAAGGCCAAGAGATTTTGGGATGGCTTGAGACCAAATATCAGGAGTAGGCTAGTGCCCTTGAATCTAAAAGGTTATAATGAGTTATACGAACATGCACAACTTGTGGAAAAAGATTTGACGGAGTCAGCTAAGACAATACTAATTTCCTAGGCGCGACCTAATTGCCAAATTTTCCGACCTAATTCTCGTTGTGATAAGAGACCCGTGTAAACTAGGAAGAGACAGTGTGTTCCGAATAAAAGGAGCAATGTTAGAGGTCTTGGATGCACACGGAACAACCAACCGACGATGCATATGCAGTTTCTTAATAATACATGTCGCACTTGCGAGAGACAACATGGAAATGCACCATGCATTAGTCTAAGGGTTTGTTATGAATGTAGACAGCGTGGCCACATAGCAGGGGAATGTCCAATGGTACAACAGCTGCAACAATGAATTGTGCCCTCACTCCAGGTGCAAAAGTCACCACAAAACCAATACCTGCTGCAGATAAATTTCCAAGGGCCACCCACTCAGGGAAGAGTTTATATGGCTACTCAGGAAAAAAAAAAAAATCGAGGTTTCTAAAACTGTTATATCAGGTATACTATCCTTGTACAATTATGTGGATTGAAACTTAAGTTGCTTGAAACACCTTTAAAAGTCTCAACATCTTTAAGGGATATTGTCATGTCTACCTTGACTTGTTTGGATTTTAAGATTTCGATAGGAGGATGAAATCATATGGTAAACTTGGTGGTGTTAGTTATGTATGATTCCGACATTATTATAAGAATGGATTGGCTTCGTAAGCAATGAGTCAATATGAATTGTTATGAGAAGGAAATTCAGTTTAACCCATTGGACCATCCGGGTTTTGAATTATCTGGGAATGCAATGAATCTACCTGTAATGCTTATTTCCGTATTTGAAGTGCAATAACTTTTGAATAATGATTGTCAAGGATATCTAATGGTGCTAACTGATCAGAAAAGGAATTAGAGGAGCAATTGCAGAAGATTGCTTGATAGAGGATTTATTGGACCAAGCGATTCGCCTTGGGGTATATTGGTGTTGTTTGTCAAGAAAAAGAACGGACCGTTATGTTTAGGTTTTGACTATAGACACTTGGAGATTATTTGATAAGTTATAATCTAAGCGTTAATTTCTGGAGACACGAGGATGCTAGTGTTGGTTATTTTGTGACATGTAATTGATGGATTTTAGAGGTGTTAAGTTTGGATTTTTAGTTCTTATGGTAAGTAACGATCTTTTGGGTATTATTCGCCAAGAAAGTCTTAAAATGAATTAGAGAAGTTTTGATGGATTGATTAAGACATGATCTATAGAGAGCAAGTTTTGATTTTGAAAACTAAGTTATGATCGATTAAATCAGGTTATGATCTCCTATTGGAAAAGGAGAATCTACATTGAAAGATTTGATGGTTGCATGAAGATACTTAGTTTGATAAGTGCTGACCTTGGAAGTTATAAGTTTGAATTGTCACCTGTGGTGTAATTTCACTTATGGTTTGTAGACGGAAGTGATAGGTATGATCTTTATGATTGTAGGATGCAACACGACTTTAAACAGCTTTGACGAATTTGAGAACATGGATTATACCCTCTTTAATAGAAAGAGATGAATGCTTAAGATGTGATCTTAGAAGTGATACGTTTGAATAATGATTCTCGAGGTATAGAACTTGAGAAGCATTGAATGGAATATAGATAAGTTCTTATCTTTGGGCTATTTGAGGAGTTGAAGTCATTCGATTTGATGTTGATCATTTGAGTAATGATATTCATGTTAAGATTTGTGGAATTGAGGATAACCTTTTATTTGGATGATTTGGAAGATGATAGTCACTTTTGTCTAAGAGATAATCTTTTAAATAGCGATCAAAAGCAAGTTCTTAATTCAGTGGAATCAAACTCCTTAGAGTTAAATATAATCATTTACTTGGGAGATAGTAAGTTTAAAACTCGAAGAAGTAGATCTTTTCTAAGTACTATGATTGGAAGTATCTTCGTCATTGATTTCATACTCTGATTGTGAGAATCTTGATAATAGGAATCTTGATTGATACATCGATGATTCTGAAAGTTCGGATCATATTGAACATGAAAGGTGCAATACATTAGGGTCTGATATATTGTAAGTTAGAGCGAACACGAATAAGGTGACAAATATGATGATTTGGGGATGGGAATTACTTAGGGAAAATTTCCAATTCTGACTTTAGGATAAGTGTAAGTAACTTGATGAGTGTGATGACTGCACTTAGGATTGAATAAAAAATTACAAGGGTTTGCAAAGCAGTGGTAGAAAGTAGAAAGATCGGATTTTCAAATATTAGAGGATGGAATAGTGAGATTTCATGGATGTCTTTGCGTACTTAAAGAAGAAGGACATAAGAATAAGCCCTTGTCGAAAGCATGTGGGAGTAAATATAGTATCCACCAGGGAATACGAAAATGCATCGGAATCTCCGTCAACATTATTGGTGGAATGGAATAAAGGTTGATATCGCCGAACATGCCCGAAATGTTTGAAGTGTCAACAAGTGAAAGTAGAACTCTTATCTGTTGGAGCAAAGTCGACGAGACCGGAGTTAGTACAAATTTTTTTAAATACTGTAAAAGTGATTCAGGATCGACTTGAAACTACTCAAAGTCGACAAAAGAGTTATGCGGATTAACATCTAAGACCATTGAAATTCAACGTTGGTGAATATTTATTTTGAAAGCATCACCGATGAAAGGTATACTGCGATTTGGAAAGAAAAGGGCAAGCCGAGTCCAAATTTCATAGGGTTTTCTGAAATTCTTGAGGAAATTGATGATTTGGCCTATCGATTGGTATTGTCACCCAGACCTTGCAATATTCATAATGTTTTCTATATTAAGGAAATATGAACCAGACACTACTCATGTATTGGATTTTGAGACGATCAAGGTAGGCAACAGAATAATTTATGTGTAGAAACCAGTATAGATCTTGAATCGAAGAGAACAAGTTCTGAGAAACAAGATCATTTGGTTGATCAAGGTTTTGTCATAGTATCATGACATGGAAGAAATAAGGTAGGAAAATGGAAATGATATCTACATCTTTTCGAGTGATCACGTACCTCTGAATTTCGAGGATGAAATTTCTTAAGGGGGGAAGAGTTGTGACATCCGGAAATTTCGTAATAATAAATAAGTGACGTGGGGAATTTTCTATGGTCAAGAATGATACGGGGATTATAATGCCAAGAACTACTTAAGTTGGTATTTGTACGGACACGTAGAGATTTTCATAGAATCGTATTTTGCGAAGCGCGGATTCGAAAACGTAATCGTTCCAAGTTCGACGTGTTTAATATTTTAAACATTATCGTGTACGCTAGTCGTAGTGCAATATTGGTAGGGATTATTATTATTGATTAATTTTGGTAAAGTAAGGTTAGCCTTTTTCTATTTGGTCTTTAAGGAAAGGGGATGAAATATTCTTATGAAAATATCTTCTGGACTCTCCTATTTCCTCACGTGAGTATTGAAGAGGAAGCTTGACCGAAGCCACCTGGCCCCTTAAGTCATTATCTGCCCAACTAGACACCTAGCCTAAGTAATGATTTTCCTTGGCCATCACTTCTTCTTTGATTTCTTACACGTGGCCATGATGGAAGGAGAAGATGCCACCTGTGAGTGCATTGAATTTACTCACCCTATTGTATACTTCTCGGTTTCATCTTCGCAGGTAATGACCGAAAGATAATTTCACTCAAACTAACATTCTCTCATTTACTTTCTACTCTCACCATCACCGATCGAGAATTTCCGAGAGAGTTTTAACCTTTGGGGTGTTCAGATTCTGCACCAGGTAAGTGAAAACTCCAAGTTTAAGCTAAGTAAATCTACTTGGCACTTGCAACTTGGTTGCTTGAGAAAAGGTTATTTTGAGGTGCAATAGTGAGGTTGTGATGATGGTTAAATCTGTTTTGCTGGTTCTGTGCAAGTTTAAATAAAAGTGTTTTGTTTCTTTAAAGTATGACGATAATCGGCAAGCGGAACGATTAAATCGGAACGTGTAAGTGTTAATGTTGAGGTGATTGTTGGTTCCTTATTATTGATTTATGTATGTTTAAAAATGGTAGAAAATTGTTTTACTCAAAGTGATGATTATGTTTATTTTGATACTCAAAGTGATGATGATGTTTATTTTGATACTTAAAGGGATGATTTTGTTTATTTTTGAAACCGGGCAGATTTTAATCCTCAAAATTTGGTTTTGTATACCTTGAAACTACTAAGACTTTGTTATCAAAATCTGGTTCTGTGTATATTTGAACCTGCTCAGACTTTACTATCAAAATCTGATTTTGTCTACTTTTGAAAAATATTCAGACTTTAACTTCATACTTTACCTTTAGACTTTAACTTCAGACTTTACCTTCAGACTTTAATTTTAGATTTAACATCCAAACTTTGCAGTTCAGACTCTACTTTTAAAATTGTTTAGACTTTGCCGCTCGGATTTTACTGTTCAGATTTACTGTTCAAAATTTACTGTTCAAATTTACTGTTCAAAACTAACTTCTGAGTCTGAATCCGGTTCTAAGTCTGAACCTGCTTTTGAGTCTGAATTCAGTTCTGAGTCTGAATTTACTTATGAGTTTGAATCTGGTTTTGAGTCTGAACCTGCTTTTTTAATCTAAATTCAGTTCCGAGTTTGAATTTACTTTTGAGTCTGAATTCGATTCTGAGTTTGAATTTACTTCTGAATCTGAATCTGGTTCTTGCTTTTGAGTCTGAATTCGGTTCTGAGTCTAAATTTACTTCTGAGTCTGAACTTGCTTCTGATGACTCAAATTTGCTACTGAACCCAAATTGCTTATGAGCTAAGTTGCTACTGAGTTTGAAATGTATTGTTTCATGTTTAAATTGCTCGGATGATACATTTCATGGCTTTAAAGTACAAAACCGTGATGGCTCGGTATGGGACGGGCCAAAGCGGACTTTTGCATACAAATACTTGGTTGTCATGACTTGCATGGGAATAATATTAATTCCGTCGCCCATTTAGTGGTGTGTGACGATACCCCGTGTGTCGGGATGCCCCGTAGGTTGGGATGCCTCGGGAGTCGAGATGCCTCGTTGGTCGAGATGCCCCGGGTGTGTGCCGGGATGCCTCGGAGTTGGGATGCCCCGTTGGTCGGGATGCCCCGGGAGTGTTCGGGAGGATGAAGTAATGAACTTAATCGCATGAGCATAAATGTTTTACCTCATGCTTGCGTCTGAGTAGAAATGTCATGATATGTTGCATTATTCAGATTTTGCGGCACATCCATATGGAAAATGTATAACTTGCATTCAAGTTTTATGCATATCGTTTGCTATGCATGCGTATGTGCCAGGTGAAGTGATAAGCTGATTTCCCTAACTTAAAACTAGAGATTTCATTTCATTTACTAGGCTTATCCATCATTTTTTTTTTTTTTTTGTAAGGAAAACAAGAAAATAACTTATCCCATCATTTTTCAGATATGAACCTACTACCGATGCTTGCTGGTTTTTCTCTAAATACTATGAATGTCAGTACGTTGATATGTTTGCCCGAGGGCGGATATAGTTTGTACAAGATGTATATATACTATAGGGGTTGATGCGGGACAAAGGTTGATATGAAGGCGATGGCATCTACAACTTGTTGTAAGGTTTACTTTTGTGTGGGCCGCCTTTGGAGTAAATGGTAGCATGGAGATAGGCAACGTCGACCTACCCAGATGTTTGTTCTTTGTGATTTTATGGTGTATTGCCTGGTCTTTTAATTCTTTCAAGTATTGTTAATAAGAAGAAAAAGTATTTTGACCAAATTTGTGTGATATTCATGATTAGTCTTTGACTTCCGCTGGCCATTTTATTAATAATATTAATTGGTACATGTCGCGCGTGACATTCTGGGGCGTCACACACTGGAACTCTCCTCGCCGTCGTAGAGCGAGTGCATTGTCATTCATTGATGATATGTATACTATAACAGATTAGTCCAAGAAACAAACATTTGCATGACATAGGAAAGACATTTAAAAGATACTGATATGGTGCCGTTAATGCTTGTAAAAGCAATTATTTGATTCCAACACGTTAATGCTTGTAAAAGCAATTATTTGATTCCAATAGGCCTATGTGAAGTTAAACAAGTCCAGCATTTCTTAAAACTTGACCTAATTCACGTCTAATTTGATAGCTAGACGATCAATTTTCACTCTTTGGTAATTCTAGGAAATACCTTGAAATGAACGTTGAATTTTCGTACTTCTTGCCTCTTGTCTTCCTGCCTTGGTGTTAAATACTATGCAAGCGGGATAGTCGGACGGAGGTCAATAAATGTTTCGACCGTTCTTTTGGCACCACAATAGTTGACGTCCAGTTACTCTTCCTGTAGTGAAATAAAGCGAAACCTCATGGATCTTGCAATTCAAATATAATGGAAGAAGAAGAATTTACCAGAGAAATTAATGAGGAATGATAAAGAATACCCGAGAGTTAGATGTTTTTATTTAAGTGTTGGTCTCTACTACACAGGTTGAACCAAGCGCAAAGATTATATATTCCTTTGCAACAAGTCTCATGCTGTACCTCGTTGCCCAACACTAGGAATACCCTCCTTCCATTTATAGGCCCATTTGCCCCTAACAATCTTCAGGATAAGTGACTTAAGCTTCAAATGTTGATAAATTATTGGAATAGTAAGTTGTTTTAAAGAGTGCAGGTAATTTCGTATAAGAGTTAGTAATGTTAATCCACTGGTAAGCTATGCAAATAAATGTCAATAAATTATTAGAACAATTGTTACTTTTGACACAATCAAATGAAGGGAAAATGACACAAATGATTTTTGAATTTTTAATTTGTTCAATGTGGTCCATGAACTATATCCTAATGTGTAATGTATTTTACTAACTTGGGAAAATTTTAAATAAAGGCCTAAAGTGTCATCATTTTCTTAAATAGCTTGAAGTGGATTTTGTTTCAAATATGTTATTATTTTCTCAAATAAGAGTCTGAAGTGGACTTTGTTTTAAATAAAAGTCTAAAATGGCCATATTGGTCTCAAAGAAGGGCCTGGCCTCACCAACTAATCAAGGGCATTTTTTTTTTTATTTTTTGTCTTTTTTGTCTTTTGTCTTTTCCCATTTCCTTTTTTTTCTTTGTCGCTACCTAGTGAGTGCCTGGAGATCCTCGCCAGCCACTAGGCAAAGGCTTGGTTGGCCGCTAGCGAAGGCTTGGGTGAGGCAACCCTCGCTCGCAGCTGACGAGGGCCTTGGTGAGGCGATCCTCGTTAGCAATCAGCCGGGCCCTCACCCAGTGGCCAGCGAGGGTCGCTGGGCCCTTACCGGCCGCTAACAAGGGTCGCCGAGCACTCGCCGGCCGGCGACGGAGAAACAAAAAGAAATGGGAAAAAAGAAAAGAAAAAAGACAAAAATGCCCTTGATTAGTTGGTGTGGTCATACCCTTCTTTGAGACTGCTTTAGGCCTTTATTTGAAATAATGTCCACTTTAGGTCATTATTTGAAATTTTCCCAAGTTTGTAAAATGCATTGGAAAGCTATACAAATGAACGTTAGCAGATTATTTAAACGGTTGGTAGAATTTGGAAATACAAGGAAATGTTAGTACTTTTAAGAGTTTGTCGTTAACATCTAATAATTTAGTGCTTAAACTTTAGTTGCGACTACTTTTGAAACGCTACCAACACTCATAAGAATTTACCGGCAACGGATCGGTGTCCGGAGTCTTGCCTTACTTAGCACCAAAAATTAGCTGCATGGTCGAGGAAGGTGTTGAAAGTTCGAATGGGGGAACTTGTGGTTGCTTATTTGTTAGACAGGAAGAGTGGGACTTTTGATAGGAGATAGCAGTCTAGACATGTGAATGCAAAGTCCGTCTCACCCACCTTCGCTGTCTGTTAGATTTTAGGCTTGAGCGTTCGACAAATAACATCGAATCCAACAGATAGGATGGGTCGGCAGAATAATTGGAGCATAGCTCGGCGGTAAAGTTCGATTAACAAACGTAAGTGTACAGAAAATTTCTGCGTGTTATAACGTAGACAATGTTTTATCTTCTTCTACGAGGACTTACTTACAAAAAAAGTTGTGCTGTAAATTATTTAAGCTCTTACTGTTAAGCGCATATCATTTTCAGTTCATTTTTAGAAATATACGAATATTTCATCTTCATACGATGTTTATTCATGTTCTATAGCATCACTTTTTGCTATCTTAAATTCCTCAAGCAAAATATTTTTCCTGTAAATAGTCAACTCTTATTATTCGGAAAAATTGTCCAAAAAGTCTTAAACATAATGCATTTTAGCCAATTCAATTCTAAACATTCCAACTTTACCAATTGAGTCATAAACATTTTTATATTTTGTCAATTGAGTCCATCCTGGCCAATTTTAGTTGGAAATCGTTGATGTGGGTGTCGGCGCTAACTTGTACAATTTTTATAATATTTTTTAAAATTTTTTAAATTTGTTAATTTTTTTTTATTTTTTTGCTTTCTTTATTTTCTTTTTTTTTATTCTAAGCCAGGTGAGGGTCGCACCCTCACTAAGTGGCTGAGAAGGGTAAGCTGGTCCTCACCTTTGACCGGAGAGGGTCGACCAGCAGCCCTCCTCGGACTCGGTAGAAACAAAAAGGAAAAGAAAGAAAGAAAAAGAAAAAAGAAAAGAAAAGAAATTCAAAAAACTTTTCACATTTGCGCCGGCCGTCCTACATGTCACTATTGGCGTCCACTCCACGTTAGAGATTTCCAGTTAAAATTGACTAAATAGACTCAATTGACAAAACGTAAAAATATTTTGGACTCAATTAACAAAATTAAAAGGTTTAATACTAAATTTGCTAAAGTACAATAAATTTAAGACTTTTTGGATAATTTTTGCCGTGTTATTCACTTTAACTTAGTCATAATATCGACATGCACCAAAAGGATTTAGTTCCCCCTTGGAGGAGCCTTTTGTAGATTATCCCCAACTCTGTGCACATGGTTTTCTCCTATAGAAAATGGACCAATAATTTTACAGTGACGAGCTAGGTAGTGGTCTCCCAACAGAATGGACAGGTCTAGTTGTAAACGATGGTCCCCAACGGATTGATATGAATTCATGGGCGCCGACGAGAGAAGAACAAGCACATGAAAGCGACCTATTGCAAACGATAATCTGTGAGTCGATGACCTTGCACCTTTCATATAAACAAGACAATGGGAAGAGTGTAGTTGCTTTCCCTTGTTCAACAGTTGGCACTCGACACACTAGCTACAGTTTGCCACCAAATGGCAGAATCATCAAAGAGGTACGCAAATGCTCTAATGGGTTTTGTGCATGGTTGGCCCTGTGAAGACTCACGAGCAGAAATAGAAGAAGAACAATGAGAGAAGAAACAGAGATGAAAGGAACAGAGCACTTCTCATTCACATCATCTTCTACTAAGATACTTCCAAGATTACAAGACTCATCTCTCTTAAGAAGAAAACAAGTCATACAGCTCATCTAGTGAAGATAACAAACTAACTGAATAACCGAAAAACAAAGTAAAGTTGTTTATTGGTGTTAAAACAGAATAACGATTTTCCAGTTGAAGTGTTGAACACGTGGAAGGTTTTCTGTTTACTTCATCTCTCGCCTTTCTGGTTGAATCAGCGACATCTTCATTTCCTTTCTTCGTTGAAGCAGATTGAAGATTGTTCACCATATGATTCTTAACAGGCCCCATAACTCCATCAGATTGCTTGCGCTTATCCTTCTTCTCGGTATTTAGGTACGCAGGCGTTACGGGTGCAAACAAGGGATTGGGTTTGAAATATGCAGGCAGTTGGCTTCAATTGGGATTGTGGTGGTGTTAACATCTAGAGATGAGAAAAGAGGGCTCGAAGCAGTTCAAAAGCTCAATGACTCTGGTCTGTCTGATAACATACTTTTTCGTCAGCTGGATGTCACCGATCTCTCCAGCATTTTATCCCTTGCGAAATTCATAGACTCAAATTGGAAAGCTAGATATATTGGTATGCACACGTTTACAATTTGTTGCGGAAGCCAAGCGATCGAATACTAAAATCGACAGAATAAGAAAATAAATCGGACATCGATTTACAACCACAACTAGTGACCTACATCCACAAACAGAGCAAGCACGAATTCTACTATAGATCAAAGCGATCAATGGAGATTATAACCACACTAAAACACTCTCGGTGTTTTCCAAGCCCCATTACACCTAATAACTCACGCAATGTTTAGCCCCCACAATTCCTCACGAAATAATCTCTCAATCTCGTAAAAGAATTGTACACAAATCTTATCACAAGATTTACGCTTGAACACTAATTCTTCTTGGATGTAATTCACGAACGAAAAATTTACAAAAACACCCACTGCCAAGCACTCACGAATACGGCGCTTCCTTCTTCGTGCACAATAGCTTCTGGATCACTTGCACGGCACACTAAGCACTTGCATTAGGCGCTTCATGACTTCTTTGCGCTGAAAGCATCCCCTGACCCTGAACATATATATCAGGAAGTCCCATGTTGGTCAACAAAAGAAGTCCACCTTCACTTTCCTTTTCCGATTTTCGTTGGCCGACTCAACGTTGGAATAGGAAACTGTAAAGCAAAGTCAATGAAGTCCAACTTTGTTTCACTTTCCCTTTTCTTGACCAATGACATCAGCGTGAATCAAGGAAGTGAATATGTGAGTTTTTAATTTCTTCTTCTTTCTTTGATAGCAACGAATTTCCCTTTTTTATTTTGTTAAATCCAAAATTCTGAAATTTATATTTTCGCTTCGGGCTCAAACTCGAGACATATTTTAACACAATTACATCTTGTCCCTGCCTTTTGTCAACAAATACAGAAAGTTGCAATAACAGGCGAAAACTTTTGTGCAGGTGAACAATGCCATGGTTATTGGAGCCACTATAAACGAAGAAGCTTTTAGGGCTTCCAATTTTGTAGAGGCACGTTTTCAAAAAGACCAATGTCTGATCAGATGATTAAGCATATATTATCATAGAAAGTGATGAATAAAACGTATTCAATGACCAATTACAACATATTTAATGTATATGAAGCAGAAGGATTTACCAGCCTTTGAGCAGTTTAGAAGTCTAAGTAATTTGGTGAAATGATGATTGGTATCCCAAGAATCTAATAACGTTTTTATTGGTACTAGTACTTTTCTACGCAAGAAACTGGGAGGTCGTACAGGCCAATGTTCTTCGTAAATAGCCTACCTTATATTCTTCATGCAATTATAGATAAGAGATTCTGACCATCTTCTTGTGACTGTTCGGCTATGACAAGAGGGGTTTCCTGGTTGTGACTTGCGATTGCAGAAGCACCATGCTCAAGTCAATTGGAGTGAAACTTTTATGCAGTCTCTGGAATCAGCCAAAACATGCATTGAAACAAATTACTATGGGACAAAAAGAATGGTAGAAGCTCATTTTGGCCTCCTCCAACGATCTGATTCACCTAGGATCGTGATAGTCTCCTCTATTATTGGGAAGCTCCAGGTAGATGCATGCATACAATACAAAAGGGGTTTGTTTAATTAGTGCATTCGCATACTGTAGTAGATCTCTGCTGAGTGAAACCCTGTCCAATGCATTCGATAGAACTTGAATCTTTATTGTCTGGGTTGAGATCAGGTTCCTTGTTGTCCAATCACCATGTTTTAGTATGGAGCCTCTGACTGAATGCATCAGCTGAGCAACGATGGGGCTCTCCCGTAACACTTGCAGATTATATTTCCTTTCAGCATGTGTCTAATGAATGGGCCAAGGGAGTTCTAAGCGACACCGAGAACCTCACAGAGGCAAAAGTGGATGAAGTGGTGAACGTTTTCCTCGAAGATTTCAAGAATGGCTGTGCAGTCATGCTAGCTTATGTCGTGTCAAAAGCAGCCTTGAATGCCTACACTAGGATCCTCGCCAAGTAAGTACCCAGGTTTCTGCATCAACTGTGTGTGCCCCGGCCCCGTGAAAACAGAAATCAACCAAAGGAGAGCCATCTTATCTGTTGAGGAAGGCGCGGAGAGTCCAGTGAAGTTAGCGCTTTTGCCTAATGGTGGTCCTACAGGTTGTTTCTTTGTTAGGACGGAACCATCAGAGTTCTGATGGAAGGATATGACTCATGTCCTGTGGCCGTTAGGACACAGGATCCAGATGAATAAATGTGTGTAGTTAACGGACAGCAGGCGAACCTAACGCCGGTATTAGAATGCCCATTATGCAATGGGTTAATATCACGAAAAATTCTAAACTGGTACACTTGTGACAAATTTACCCCAAATTATTTTTTTTTACCACAAAAAACCCTAAACTGGTACACCCGTGACAATTTTACCCCGAACTATTTTTTTAACTATCGAAAACTCCACACTGGTATACATGTGATAATTTTACCCTTGAACTAATTTTTTGGCCACCAAAAATCCCAAACTGGTACATCTGTGACAAATTTCCTACATTAGTTTCCGTTAAATTTTACTATCAAATTGCTAAGTTTAAAGACACATGGTAATTGACATGTGTACCGATTTTGGATTTTACCTCTCTGTTTGTCACAAGTTTACCAATTTATGATTTTTTGTAATATTAATATAATTTAATGGACACTAACAGAGGGTAAATTTGTCACAAATAAATCAGTTTGGGATTTTTAGTGATCAAAAAATTAGTTCGGGGGTAAAATTGTCACAAGTGTACCAGTGTGGGTTTTTGGTGGTCAAAGAAATAGTTCGGGGTAAAATTATCACAAGTGTACCAGTTTAGGGTTTTTGGTGGTCAAAAAAATAGTTCGGAATAAATTTGTCACAGGTGTACCAGTTTGGGATTTTTTGTGGTAAAAAAATAGTTCGGGATAAAATTGTCACAAATGTACCAGTTTAGGATTTTTCGTGGTATTAACCCGTCATGCAATCAACATGAAATGACAAGACGTGTGTTTCTTCCATGACTGCCTCAGGTTTATTTCCTGCATCCTTTTTACCACGAGTCTGGAAGGGTCAACTCACACAAAATAGAGTCGATCGTCTTTCTTCTGAGCGTGGTTACTAGTGCCTTTGTATAATCACTTTGTTGTCCATTGTCTATACTATAGTATGCTTTTTCTTTTGTGTTAGCGTCGGCGTGCATGACATAAGAATCTCTGTAATATTGGACAAAGTGTTCAATGTCCGTTCAAGCCTCTTACAAAGACGATGAACAATAGAAAATGCTATAGACATGAAAGATTGAACTGGTGACCTTTGACCCCAATCTATACACACAGAAAGATGAATTAGTGACTCACTACCTATAAAACTTTTGGTTCAATATAAGTAGTTACTTTATTTTTCGAGGCACATAGGAGGTGACATAAATTACATGATGCGGTAGTTATCAAGCTTTGGCTATAACAAATTAAGACTCAATAATAATTACTCAAGAAAAATTACTGTAACATTATATGATACACATAATGTAATAGCTGTTGTTAGAATATTTAAATATTTTCACCCATAGGCTGGAATTTGGCCCAAGCATAAGGGCCTGGAAAGATTTAAACTTAGACATCTTTCTCTAATATCATGTGAGATTTTATAAATCACTGCCAATTACTCTAAAAACTTAAATTGTTAGATGAATGGTAGTATAGTATTTAAATATTCTAACAGCAACTATTTCAATTAAACGGGTTGTCAAAGAATTTTTATGTGGCCTTTGAGAGAACAGGCTATGTTGCATCTCATCCTGCACCACTTATTAACAAAATGATTTTCGGGTGTATTAATATCGAATGGCGATATTGGGTAGACGACCAACAATTGACAGAGGAAGATCATTAGCGAGTGTGCTAATATCATGATGACCATAAGCGGGTGTATGATACGGACAATTTAAATCTTTCAACTTCGACTGATCACAAAAGATGTATGGGGACACAAAAGATGTTTCATAAAGATTAGCTGCTTATGAGAAATGAAAAATAAATTTCACCTTATGATACTTTTGAGAAGGGATAATTACAAAAAAAAAATAGTTATAAAACTATCGTGCGTATGCCAATTCAACCCTAAACCTTTCAATTTGACTAATTTAATTTTATACCTTTTGATGATTTGTCAATGTAATCATTACGGTCAATTTTGGCCTAAAACCCCTTATATAGATGTCAACATTCCTAAGTGGCATGGCCAGCACTTATATAGACAATTTTTGCAATTTTTAAATTTATTTTATGAATATTATATATATTTCTTTTTTATTGTGGTCGGTGAGTGAGAGGGCCTGCAAGCTCTCACCCAAGCCCTCCCCAACCACGGGTGAGGGCTTGCAGGTCCTCACCCAGTGGCCAAAGAGGGTCGCTAGCCATTGCCAAAGCCTCATTGACCCTCACCGGCCACAATAAAAAGAAAAAGAAAAAATTCAAAAAAATTGTCCATGTCATCACCAACTAGGGGTGTCAACAGTTCCGTTTGGTTTGGGTTTTTTGAAAATCCGAAGTAAACCAAATCTTGAGTTGAACCGAAACTTTGGTTCAAATCGGTTCAGATGAGAAAATCATATATTATGGTTTCTCATGGCGATTTTGAGAAGGGTGAGAAAGAGCATTCGATTTTTATTGAGAATTTTAATTTGGTTTGGTTAATCAAACCAAACCGAAATAACCCAAACAGGATGATTAGAACGGTCATTTTTTCATTATTCGAACCGAACCGTAAATGCATGAGATTTCGGTTAGATTCGGTTCAGTTCTGGTTTCGGTTCAGTTTTCGGTTTGATTTTTGATACCCCTAGCGCCAATCGTGTCATGTATAATGGCTGGCTTCCACGTCAGTGATTTTCACCCAAAATTAGCCAAAAGGATTACATTAACAAATTGTTAAATATGTTTAAAACTAAATTGACCAAATTGTATGGTTTGGAATTGAATTGACATCCGCACAACAAATTTATTTTGTTAGTTTTTCCCATAAGAGAAACTTGTTTTAATCTAAAAGAAAATAACTACTTATATTGAAAAATAAGTTTTATATGTAGTGAATCACTTGTTCATCTTTCTGTGTGTGTAGATTGGGGTCAAAGCTCCTCAGTTCAATCTGTCATGTTTATAGCATTTATCCATTGTTCATCATCTTTATAAGAGGCTTGAACGGACATTGACCACTTTGTTCAATGTTACAGAGATTTTTATGTCATGCACGACGACGCTGACACAGCACGATGAAATGAACTCGATTAATGAAAGATTAACTTGAATTGGGAACTTACCTCGGAATGTATTTACCTCAGGTCTAAAAGCCATTTGAAGTGTTTCTTATTGTTTTTTTTCCACCTTCTTGGACGGTTTTTTAAAAGGACTCCGTGATTGCATAAGCAAATCAAACGGTAAGTGTAACCACTCCATTTGGGGGCTAAATTCACATGGATTCTGAGACTGCATGAGCACGTCAAACGGATTGTGTTTTGAAATACCAAAGGTTTTGCATTTAGGGTTTTGGAAGTACCTAAGGTTTTGCACTTAGACTGTGTTTCGTAGTTCCGATTTGAGTCCGGATATGATAACAAATTGTTCTATTCGGTATTTGTTGACGTTCTCCGGATCGAATAAACCCGGATACATCATAATAAAATGCCGGATAAGAAATCCGGCCTAGGGGTGAAATAAAACTCAGATTGGATATAAAATTTACAATATAGCTCAACAATGCCTATTTTCTTTTAATGGAGTGATGGAGTGATGTATCAGATATTGCTACACCGGTACTGCCCAAGGACCACCACCAAGATAGCCGATCATCATCACTTTTGGCCACTGCACAATCACCTCGCCTCCGACCACGCCGGTCGTCACCGCCAACCAGCGATCGTGTTTCAAATGAGGGTGAAAAGGGGTCTAAAGATGATGTCATGCTAGTTTTGCATAGATCATCCTTTCCAGCCCAGTTCATACAGCCTTCACATCGAGCTCGACCTTTCACGTGTAACTCACGAGCTGGCTGTTCACCCGCCATTGGATGAAGAACAGCTAGCACATGATTGGCTACTTGGTGACCTTGCTCTCAAGCATTGAGTTTCACCGGTTGTGCATCAAGAACGCTCCATCTGTTGTGGTGCAAAACCTCCTATTGTGGGCCTGCCCCACGGTGCATACCTTCTTCGATGTCGCCTCCCTTAGCTCCTCCGAGATAGAGGAGCCACTTTCTTTGGCGATGGAGTCCAGTTGTACGACCCACAAGATGTACCTCCTGCTGTTCACGAGGCCGTCCTAGAATACGTGAACAGTGTTAGTTGAGACTTGTCATGCTCCCAAGGTCAGCTTTTCACCTACATGGTCGGAAAGATTTGAGTCTCACATACAAGAGGAGCCGGTAAAAGATGGGACTTTCAAAAACTTCTAAAGATTTTTTAAAAATAAGGATTTTCAAATATTTTCAATTTTATTTTAGGTTGCGGATTTTCAAAGATTTCAAATCATATCTTAGGTTGCACCAAACATATGATAGAATATTTTTACAATCTAAGGATATTTAGAGTATTTCAAATTGCCCTTTATCCTGTCTTGTCCCAATCTGAATCCGGATGATCAATGCGACCTTAGGATTTTGAAGTATCGAAGGTTTTGCACTCAAGGTTTGAAATACCTAAGGTTTGGTGCTCAAGATTTGAAATACCAAGATTTTGCACTCAGGATTTTGGAATTACCCAATGTTTTTCACTCGGGATTTTGAAATTACCTAAGGTTTTTCACTCAAGGATATGGAATTGCCTAAGGTTTTTCACTCAGGATTTGAAATACCTACGATTTTGCACTCAGGGTTTTAGAATTACCTAAAGTTTTACAGTTGTGGTTTTGGAATTACCTAAGGTGTTTCACTTACAATTTATGGATTAAGACAAATTAAGAGTATTCGAGTAGTGATGATGTTCTGAGGGAACAAAAATATGATTTTGAGGTTGCAACTGCACGTCTAGCAGAAGAGGTTCTAGAAAGTGCACTGATGATTTTTGGTAATTCTCCCTTTCATGGCCAAAAGATATTCACTTAAGCGGTTCTCCTGATATTCAATGTTTTTATGCCATTGAAATTGCACAAGATGTTATCCCTTCGGTTTTGTTTAAACCAAAAAATGACCAATTTTTATGATAGACTTAGTTAATGAAAGCACAATTTGGTGATTTATAAACAAAATTATCAACAACTTGAAAAATCGATAATTTGATGAGCCAACAGCTTAAGGAGTCAACAAAAAGTAGAGTTGACAATCTCGGATGTAATCGTCAAATAAATAACTATCAATGTAGTGAAATTAAACAACCTTCAAAATAGTGGAATTGAAGAAACTGTCAAGATCATGGAGTCGATGAAACTGCAAAGGTAATAGAGTCAATGTAGCCATTTGGTAACCGTTTGTAACCTCTATTTTTAACCTCCATTGGTAATTATCAATTGTAAGCTTAAAATAGCCACATGGTACTCTTCAAAGAGCCTCGTGCGCACAAACAAACAATTATGTTATCTTGCAATTCTTGCACTGCGTTTGTAGTTTCTAGATTCGCGTCATCAATTAAATTCCAACATGTATCTTTGCTGTAATTTATGGATGCCTCATTGTCTACAAAATTTTGGCGTTGCATCTTTATATCCTCAAACTTTGTCGTTGATTAAATTTTGACAAAGTTTGTATACTTTCAGTTTCGTTCGAAGTGAAGTTATCCACTCCTTTGTGTATTTATTATACTTCCTGTCCAAAATCGCCACAGAATCCGTCTACTCTAATAAAACCGAAAAACGACTTTCAATTAAAGCTATTTTATTAGGGAGTCAAATTCCGGTGAAACATGTTCTTAAACAAAATGCGGAAGAGGGGGGAGTCTTCTTGGGAGATCAAACAACATTATTTATTTTTATCATCCCAATTCTCAAAACATTGACTGTTTATTTTCACCACTTTCGGGGCCTTAGGTTGGTTCTATCTCTCATGTATGTCATACAAATATGTTGAGGATTTTGTTAATGGGTGTCCTAATCACTTGTTGACCATACCCATCAAAGATATATTGGAAGATGTTGTCATCTAAAAATTTGGTCGTAGACTATTCACGCATTTCATAAGAAATCTAGGGATTGAATTCATCGATAACATATAAAATTTAACCACTAATAAAAAAATCAAACTTGCATAAACTTGCGTATTGGATATCGCATAGACTCACATTCGCATCTCTCGTTATTGTTCCCTCTCATCATACAATTTTAAAAGTTTGTCGAATCTCAAGGCCACCTTCCAATCGCTTTTATTCATATTATTACATCATTAACTTTAGGTTATGCTTGGTCGTTTGTATTTTCTTATCGAATAGGATAAGGTCGGATGAGATAAAAATCGGATAGCATATTAATGGGGTTTATAATATCTTATACAGTGTTTGGCAGATACCAAATATAACACAGACATAGACGTGCATAAATCCATTCTCAATCTTTTCGCTTGTCTTTCCTCTGTTTCAAGTTTCAACCACAATCTTCTCCCTTCTAGCGATTCTTCTTTTCCAAAAAAACAATTTGGCTTTGTTTCTTTATCACTTGCTCAGACCTTGTCGCTTTGCTTAACTTTCGTTCTATACTAACCGGGGCAAAGATTCTCGGTGTTTCTTAGCAAGGCGATCACCGTTAAGGCCAATGGCCGAGACACAGAGGCCATGACTGACGCGAGGATGAGGCCCAGCCTCAAGAGACCTCCATCGTTGGCCACGAACTCTAGTTTCAACAAACGCGAGCTTGTGGTTGCGACCTCTACCTTTGCCTGCAGCTCATGCCGAGCGCAAGCCCCACCCTCAACCGACTCCAGCTTTAGTATGCCTAAGGCCAGCAACCTTGGATCCGAGGTCGTGAGCCTCAGATCCGAGGTCTAGAGCGTCAAACCATGTTGATCCAACTGGTCCAATGAGTCTAGATAGACGGAGAGCGATATAGAGGGGAAGGATGGCTAGGTGGCTCTCCAATGTCGAACGACGGTGTGATAAGACTTCCATGGACGAGCATCGTCGCTCTATGTGCTCTCACTCTATTTTTCCTCCATTGGTTGATCTTTCAGTGATTTCAATTAGAAGAAGCAAAAAGTGCTTCTCCTCCCCCATCAATCTCTCTCTGCCTTTTACTTTTCTTCTCATTTCATTTTTTTATAATCCTTACCCTATCCGGGTAAATCCCAACTCCTAGGTGTGATTTTTTTTTTTTTTTTGGTATAAGTAAGTGTTTGTATAACTTTCCATATCACCAAGACAAACTAAGCTCAGACCTATTCCTAACCATATTAGGACACAGAGATGTCCAGATAAGGTCAAGAAAGGACCAGCAAGAGCTAGATACAAACGGGCCAAATAGCCAGCCAAATAGAAGAACTAAACCGAAAAGGAAGAGCCCAAACCAATCCGCAGCTTGGAGGGCATTCCATGTCTTCGGCAGCAGCACGCGGACGGTGAAGAACGGAGGCCTATACCACCGAAATAGCCCGAAGCAGCAACAACCAGCAAAAAGAGACTAGCCAGGTCCAAAAGGACTATACAAGGGAACACACACCCCAGGAAGGAGGAAAAAGAAAAGCCAGATATACAAGAGAGGCGTGAACCCAACTAAGAAAATATGGAAGGTGAAAGGCCCCAGCTCCTCTGTAGTCTTCTTCAAAGGCGTGTCTGGAATTCTTCCAAGAACTGCAACTTTGTCCTTTACCACTTTGGTAATGTGTTCCCACATGCCCGGAATGAAGATACTCTTGTTTCGGAAGATAGAGTTGTTTCTTTCCGTCCAAATTGTGTGGCAAAGGGCACCAAAAGAGAACCTGGCCAGACGGTTGTGCAAAAAGATGGGCCTCCACAAACCTTCATTGCCCATATAATATGCTCAAGCCACGGCCGATTCGCCATGGAAGGCAGCAATTTGTTGCCCAAAAGAACGCCAATCTTCTTGTAGAGGGGCACTCGAAGAAGAGGTGATCTATTGAGTCCGGGTTAGCTCCGCAAAACGCACACATGGCAGAGTCAATCCTGTTATTATGGATAAGAGCAGCCTGTGTAGGCAACCGATTGAGGGAGATTATCCAAAGAAGAAAAGCGTGTCGTGGGGCAATGTGATGATCCCATATGAAGGAATGCCATTGAACCGGGAGTCCTTTTCTTCTTATATGATTCCACGCCAAGGCCACTGAGAAGGTGGAGGAGGTTTGGGGCGCCCAAATGAGCTCATCTTGAACGTCATCCTCAAAATTAGGGGTAGGTTCTGTCCAGCTTGATAAAGAAAACAAGGTAGGTGAGTGTTGCCATACGGAATCAAAAAAAAAATACGAACAGACGTGTCCCGTGGAATACGAGACCGGTAGATATCCGTGACATCGAACAAAGGATAGAGGGGGCCTTTGTCATGCCACCAAATCGAACCAAAAAAGAAATTGAACGACCGTTACCAATTTTTCACCAAACATAGATCGAAAGCAAAGATCTCGCAAGTCGAGGACTTTTTTCCACGTCCAGGAGCAAATGGTGGGCTTGGATACAACCCAGAAGTTGGAGTTTTTAAGGAAGTTCGAATGGATCCACTTACACCACATGGACTCCTTATCGGTGAAAAGAAGCCATATGTGCTTGAGTAACAAAGCTCTATTATAATCAGTGAGTCTACGGATCCCAAGACCTCCTTCTTCTTTGGGTAAGCAAACCGATTCCCATGCAACTTTAGCGCCACCCGTACCAAGATCCGGGCCCTTCCATAGGAATTGTCGCAAAATAACCTCAATACCATAAAGCACCGATTTAGGTAGAGAGAAGATGGTGGCCCAAAGGGACTTGAATAGAATGTAGAACCGAACGGATAAGTTGCAACCGCCCGCAAAAAGACAGAACCGTGAGTCCAAGATCGAACTCGCGATGTAATGGAGTCAATCAAGTATTTACTGTCCTCTTTGCGAAAGTCTCAAGATATAACTCGCACGCCTAGATAACGAAAGGCAAAGAGCCTTGTTGAAACCCAAGGCAAAGAAGAATGCCCCTATGTAGCTCCGAGTTCCCTCCCGAGAGGTAAACATTACTTTTTCTCGCATTCGGTCTTAGACCCGACCAATTCGAGAACAAGTCAATTGCTTCCTTGATAAGTTGGATGGATCTCAAGTGTGCTTGCGCAAAGATGAGGACGCCATCGGGCGAAGAAAAGATGGGAGAGACTCATTTTCTTACACCGCCGTAACCATCGGAAGTCCGGAAAGATCGCTTTTCTGTCTCAACAGACCGGAGAAGACTTCCATAGCTAAGACAAAAAGGTATGGCGAGAGTGGATCTCCCTGCCGTATACCCCGAGTACTGGCAAAGAAGCCATGTAGATCCCCATTTATTGCAACTGAGAATTTGGCGGTAGAGACACACGCCATTACTAGCTGAGTAAAGCTTTCTGGAAATTTAAAGGCTGAAAGCATGTTCTGCATGAAGCTCCAGTCGATCGTATCGTAAGCTTTTTGAAATCTACCTTGATGGCGCACTTTCGGAGAGTAAGCCTCATGGTGGAAGTCCGCAAACAACTCCTGGGCGATCGCAATGTTGTCACTTATCCTCTAAGTGTGATTTTTTATCCGGATTATATCCGAGTTATATCCAGAAAAATCCATAACTCAAGTCACCCAAACACCGGATTGGATAATTCTATATTCTATCCAGAGTTATATCCGGTCTACCAAACGTATCCTAAAACTAAGCCGTAGAAAATAAACCTAAGATCCACGTGTAAGAATTACACATACCTTGTCGTTGTACATAATTTTTTAAAGGGCATTCAAACATGGGAAACAAGGTTCATGCACTCTTCATCAACCATACATTGATTTTTTTCTGGATCCATATCTAATAGCCAGAGAAGATAAGTCGTAGCCTTCAATCAGAACTCCGATTTTTCCTTCCTAACGAAGAAACAACCTGTAGGACCACCATTGGGCAGAAGCGCCAACTTCACAGGACTCTCCGCGCCTTCTTCGGTGGATAAGATGCCTTTGCGGTGGTTGATGTCTGTTTTCACGCTGCCGGGGCATACGCAGTTGATGCAGAAACCTGGGAACTTCTTGGCGAGGATCCTAGTGTAGGCATTGAGGGCTGCTTTCGACATGTTATATGCGGGTGTGACCGCAGATGAACCGTTCTTGAAATCCTCAAGGAAAACATTCACTACCTCGTCCACTTTCTCCTCTGTTAGGTTCTCGATGTCGCTCAGAACTCCCTTGGCCCATTCGCTAGACACATACTGACAGGAAAAATCAGCAATCGTTACGAGGGTTTCTCATCATAGCTCAGCATATGCATTTAGTTAGAGACTTCATACTATAATATGGTCATAGGTCAATATGGCACCCGATCTCTACCCAGATAACATAGATTTGAGTTCTACCAAATGCTTCGGACAAGGTTTTACACCTTCGAGATCTACTACAAATCACCAATGAACTAATTTTTAAGAATACTCTCTGAATATAAGGGCCCCAAATATTGAAAATCAAGGAATCTAGATGTCGGGACAGCAACTAGACGCCTAAACAGCCCTCCTATCGCATGAAGGCAACTGCAAGAGGAAGAAGAAGACTTCTTGAAACTTATTTGGGCTGGGCTCAGGAGCTGTTTGGGCCTCTTGTTGCTGGCCCAACCACTAGACTCCTTAATTTTCATAATTTGAGCCCATATATTACACCTGCTGTATTGTATGCTTGCATGTACCTCGAGCTTCCCAATAACGGATGAGACGTTCACAATCCTAGGCGAATCGGACCTTTGGAGGAGGCTGATATGAGCTTCTACCATTATTTTCGCCCCATAGTAATTGGTGTTGATGCATGCTTCGGCTGCTTCATAAGAAGGTACAAAAATTTCACCATGCTTGAATTTAGTATGGTCATGATCCTGCAATCACAAGTCACAATCAAGAAAACTCCCGTCTGTATAGCCTGACAGTGACAACTAGGTGGTGATATTCTCCATCTCTAATGGCACAAACAAAAGGACGTAGCCTGTTCAGTGAGAACCTCGGCCCGTACTACCACTTAGTTCGTTGCGCAGACAAAAACATTAGAGGATATGCAGACTAGCCAGGTTCTTTGCAAACCAACCATCATTTTACCGGCAGTGTGAGCGGGAAAAAGAAAAGCCTGAACTTTGATGAATGACTATATCAACTTAATTACTCAAACAAACTCTTTATCTTTGCTTAATCTAGCCAGCTTGAGTAAGGTGGTATTTGGAAACTTACAGTTTCAGGCAAGGGGGCTTGCAATATTCACGTACCTCAATCGCTACATCTGCCTAGAAAATCATAAACTCGAAAACTTACCTTTAATAATTAGAGGCGATTAAGGCCTCTTCATTTATAGTGGCTCCAACATTGTTCACCTGCACAGAATTTACACTTGTTTTTGCAAGTTTCTGGATTGGTTGACAAAAGGGTGGGACAGAATGTAATTGGGAATGCATATATACCAATATATCTAGCTTTCCAAATTGGGTCTCGATGAACTTTGCGAGTGATAAAACACTAGAGGGATTGGTGACATCGAGCTGATGGAATATTATGTAATCAGACAGGCCAGAGTCTTTGAGCTTTTGAACTGCTTCGAGCCCTCTTTTTTCATCTCTCGATGTTAGCACAACCACAATGCCACTTGAAGCCAATTGCCTGCATATTTCAAACCCAATCCCCTTGTTCGCACCTGTAACAACTGCACACCTAAGTAACGAGACGAAGGATAAGAAAGTTCTTAGACAACCGGAAGAGCGAACAAATTGATGGAGTTATGGAAATCGTGCATGCATAAGACCCATTGGAGACATAGAATACCTCTTTGTTGATTCTGCCATTTGGTTGCAAACTGTAGCTACTGAGAAGTTGTCCACAGCTGGAAAAACGAAAAGCAACTAAACCATTCAACTTTCTTGTTTACTCATACGTCGTCTTTTGCAAGTCACTGGTGCTTGTTTTTCTCGGGACCACAAACATGGGCGTTGCCGGAACTTATCACACGAGGTATGCAATGACGCAGCTCCTGTGTAGACTAAACACAAATAAAATAAAACTAGATAGAAAGAGAGAAATCCCAAAACTTCTTGAATGGCCAATTCTATAAGCAGAGCAATCCAAAAACTTCTCGAATGGCCGCTTCACGCGGCACGTCCAGAAGGTCCTTCCTTGGTCTTTTCTGACTCCTTTCTTTCCAGCCACAGTTGGGGCTGGTCACAGAAGATAAAGAAAAAGCATGTGGGTCTGTTATGTTTTTGGCTATAACTTTGGTAGCCCTGACCAAGCACCCGGAGGTTAATTTTGCGTTGATGAGCAATTTATCTGAGTCACCAAGAAGATTATTGGGAAGTTATGTTTTTGGTAATCAAATGGCCTTGATATTCTAACAGCGGAGTTAATTACAAGAAGGGTGAACGCAAGATTCCACACTTCCGGATCCGGGGACGGATTTTTACTTTTTATGGCACATAGAACTCACCGGAGACGAGCTTTTCGAGTGGAGGTTAATGACGCTGCAGATTATTAAGTCCAAGATTTTGATTTATTTTATTTTATCACGTGTTTAGTTTTAGCACAGTTTGATAGAAACTTTAAGTGATTTTATTTATAGTTTAAATGAGTTATCTAATTAGGTCAAGAGAGAGATTTTAGTGTATCTTCATGTACTTGTTTCCTTATCTTTATATATGTTCGAAGTATCAGACAGATTTTCCTTGTCTTTTTATTCAGAATTAGAGAAAGAGAACTTTCTCTAAGTTTTCATCCGCGAGTGATCAATCACGTTTAAATGCGTGCATTACTAGTTTACACTGTGTCTGTTGCATCACTGGCGGGTAATATTTTAAAAGAGGACCCACCCCGAACACTAATGGAGTGTCGGCAGTGATGAGCAAAAGAATCCACATGATCAACGCCACAATGTAAGTGCTGACGTCTTTTATGTGGAGGACCCGTCGTTTGTAAGAGCCTAGGAGGGAACCAACATTTAACTAATACAAACAAATAAAGAATGATCTTTTTGAATAGCACTGAGTATCAGAATATTTCACATCATTTGATAATAGAGTTTATTGCTCTTTATATACATATCGACTCCCTCCACCCTATCAATTTAAGTTTTCTAACACAATATCAAAGTCAAGGTTCCTCCCATTTCGCATGTCCATTCATCCCCTTTCGGATCATAATTGGCAATCAAAGAACGAATGGCCAATCAGATAACACACTCTCAATTTAAATATCGAAAGGACGCTAATAGAAATGTTAGTGTAAACAAGTCTCCAATTCTAAAATCTCTGATTGAGTAGGAATCAAGAAAATAATCTCATATTTCGATTGGTTTCTAGCCAACCTCAATGGGCTAATGGTGACTCCAAGAAATACTTGAATTGTTCAAGAACTTTAAAATGAAAAAAACTAATGTCATGGGAAATGTAGGCCCGGGAGAGTCCGTGCCTAATCAAGGGCCGTTGGCCCCCACTTTCAGGGCAATATCCCTAAAGTTGTTTCTTTTTTCTCAACGGACAAAAAAGGTCACGACAGTCCAGAAGGGAATGTATATAGCAAACCTTACAATAGTTACAAAGGGATAAGATTTTTTTAACCAATGTGAAAAGTAATGATTGCTTGAAGTATTTAGGGATGAAAGCACATGATCAAGGGGAACGTATTTGAAGGCTAATCAAGAGTTCAAGGATAAGAACAAACAAGGAAAATGCTGAGCTGACCGTGTCCGTATAATGACGGAATGACGGTCAGACCTCAGCCACAAGATTTTGTGGAGGAAACCGATGTACTTGGTCAATCGGTTTCAAATTTTGACCCTACTTTACTTTCTTCTTTTTTTTTAAGATTTCTATAATTCTTCATTGCAAGCTTAAATTGAGATATAAAATCATAAGAAACAAATTGGAACCGGTTGATATATGAAGAAATAAATCAAAGTGATAATATTCAAATAATAAGAAACAAATCAAAGTGATATGAATCAAGCAGCGTGGGCTTACACAACCCTCGGCCTTTGCAAGCGATGGTGGGGCAGTGACGGCTCTCAACAAACAAGGAAACTAGTGTCTATTCTAAATACTGATAAGCCCGACAAATATTTTGAACCCACTAAAACATTCCGCAAAAACTACTAAACACCATAAGAATTGCAACTCATTACATTTAAACTTGAAAATCATCAAATATGTAACTCGAAACATATCGGTGCCTTTCCACAATTACTATGACGGTAACTCTTTTACCATCACTCTACACCATCAACATACAGATCATCATCTATCAATTTAATCTTAACACATTGAACTCCGAACGATTATAGTCATGAAAAACCATCGCTCGTACTTTCTGTACATCACAAAACTAATAACACACCCGAGATTCTATACGTGCCATGCAATACTCCTAGCTAATTTATACTTAACTTTACATCCCAAATATTATTATCAAACCTAGAAAATTTCAGATGTCACAACAAATGTGTTCATATCATGGTCCTATACATGGAGAAGGAATAAACATAGCAAATTTCAATAAACCAATAGAAAACTTGGAAATCCCTAAAGTCCAGCTTAATCAGATATATCAGCAATCAAAATATAAATTTTTAAAAAAATCAGATTATGTTATCACAACATAAGAAAAAGATGTTCCTCTTTCAAATTCTTATGAAACAATTCAACGTCTAAATCACGAATCAATCAAGAAACATAAACAAAAATTCAATTATATTCACATAGGATTAGTCCAAGTAGGAATTAAACCCCTTACCAAATAAGGATTAAACAAATCAGTTCCTTTAGTCTTGAGAGATTAACGTCTCCCAAATTCTGAAGAATCAATCCTTGAAACTATAGAGACAAGTCTCTACAATGGTCCAATTTATTTTGATTGTTATCCTAATTTTTCAGTATCTCTCAAAGAAAAAAACATCCTTAAATCACTAAACCTCTAGATTAAAAACGCATAATTACAAAATAGATGATGGATCTATTCCTTGAGCACTCATTTATAGGATACATTTTTTTCTCTCACTCATCTCATTTATGTACATGTGTATACGATGCTCACGGGGATCGAAACCGGACATGGCACTCTGTAGACCCACCCCCGATCCATTTATTAGCAAGGCCCCATGCATGTCGATTCCAGATTCGCATTGTCCATTAAATTTCGACATGTATCTTTGTTGTAATTCCTAGGTGCCTCGTCGTCAAATAAATTCCAGTGTTGCATCTTTATGTCCTCAAGGTTTCTCGTCGATTAAATTCTGATAAAGTTTGTATACTTTCGGTTTCGTTCAAAGTGAAGTTATCGATTCCTTTGTGTACTTGTGATACTTCCAGTCCTAAATCGCCACAGAACCCGTCTACTCTAATAAAACCAAAGAACAACTTTCAATGAAAGGTATTTCGTCACGGAATCAAATTCCGGCAAAACATGTTCTTAAATAAAATGTTAAAGAGGGAGAGTTTTCTTTGGGAGATCAAACAACATTATTTATTTTGATCATTCCGGTTTTCTAATACCATGACTCTTTGTTTTCACCACTCTCGGGGCCTTAGGTTTGTTCTATCTCTCATGTATGTCAAACAAATATGTTGAGGGTCTTGTTAAGAAGCGTCATAATCACTTGTTACCCGTACCCATCAAAGATATATTCAAAATCTTGATCGTAGACT
The DNA here is from genome assembly GCA_024733475.1 of Syzygium grande. Lineage (NCBI taxonomy): Eukaryota > Viridiplantae > Streptophyta > Magnoliopsida > Myrtales > Myrtaceae > Syzygium > Syzygium grande. The sequence continues at coordinate 5,759,569 of JAMXDD010000002.1, read as the reverse complement.
ATTCATGCATTTCATAAGAAAACTAGCGATCAAATTCGTCGATAACAAATAGAATTTAACCCTTAACGAAAAATATTGATCTTGCATAAACTTGCATAGACTCACATTCGCATCTCTCATTTTTGTCCGCTCTCATCATACAATATCTAAAAGTTCTTCCAATCTCAAGGCCACTTCCAATCACCTACTTTTATTCATATTATTACATCATTAACGCTTAAGGTTATGTTTAGTCGTTTGCATTTTTTGGTCAGATAAGATAAAAAATCGGATAGCATATTAATGTGATTTATAATATCTTATACAGTATTTGGTAAATATCGAATGTAACACAGACATAGAAGCGCATAAATCAAATCTCAATCTTTTCACTCATCTTTCCTCTGTTTAAAGTCTGAACTTCACCTTATCCCTTTTGAGACTAGCCAAAAAAATTGACTAGTTTGTTCCAATTCTCAACCATAATCTTCTCCCTTCTCGCGATTCTTTCCAAAAGAAAATTTGACTTTGTTTCTTTATCACTTGCTCAAACCTTGTCGCTTTGCCTAACTTTCGCGCCAAGTTTCACACGTTGTCTTTTGCGAGTCACTGGTGCTTGTTTTTCTCGGGACCACGGACATGGGCGTTGCGGGAAAATATCACACATGAGGTATGCAATGACGCAGCTCCCGTGTAGACTAAATACATTAAAAAAAAAATTGAGAGAGAGAGAGAGAGAAATCCCAAAACTTATCCAAAAACTCATCGAACGGCCACTTCACCGGACGCGTCCAGAAGGTCCTTCCTTGGTCTTTTCCGACTCCTTTCTTTCCAGCCACTATTGGGGTCGGTTACAGAAGATAAGGATAAGGATGTGGGCCTGTTATGTTTTTGGCTATGACTTTGGTAGACCTTACCAAGCACGCGGAGGTTAATTTTGCGTTGATGAGCAATTTATTTGAGTCACCGAGAAGATTATTGGGAAATTATGCTTTTGGCAAGCAAATGGTCTTGACATTCGAACAACGGAGCTAATTACATGAAGTGTGAACGCAAGATATTTATTCTTCCACACTTCAAGATCCGTGGACGGATTTTAACTATTTACGACCCATAAAACTCACCGGAGACGAGCTTTTCCGAGTGGAGGTTAATGACGTGGGAGAATATTATGTCCAAGATTTTGATATATTTTATTTTATCATATGTTTAATTTTAGCACAGTTCGATAGAAACTTTAGGTGATTTTATTTATAGTTTAAATGAGTTATCTAATTAAGTCAAGAGAGATTTTAGTGTATCTTCATGTACTTGTTTCCTTATCTATGTGTTCAAATTAGCCATGGCCACGGGCCGGTTTCAGCCCGGAACCGGCCCAGTCAAACCTGGGCCCGGCCCATTGACTAGGCCTGTGGTTCGAAAACAGGAATCGGCCCATGGCCTACAGGCCCGGTTCCGGTTCCAAATTATTTTAAAAAATAATAATAATAAATTTTTTGAAAAAATTCATTATTTAAATTTTTTTTTATAAAAACAAATTGAACTCTAATTGTCATGCATTGTAAGTGCATTGATCTCCAATTACAATGCTTGGCTTGGGTGTATTGAACTCTAATTACAAGGCTTGGCTTGGGTTTTATAAACAACCCTTTTGATAGTCTCTTCATTCCCATTCGATGTGAGACTCTTGGCTTGCCTTGAACACCTTCAATGTAAGACTCTTGGCTTGTTTTTATGTAAATGCCAAGAGTCCCATATTGAATGGGAATGAAGAGATTATCAAAGAGGTTGTTTATAAAATCCAAGCCAAGCCATAAACATGTGAAGTTGTATGCCTTTTGTGACTACTATTCTTTGCTAGTTAAGAGCAAAGGGTTCCATTGGACCGCCTAAAACGGGATCGGACCAATGGTCCGATTCCCGGTTCTATGATTTGCTGATCCGGTTCCTAGTTCTAAAATTAAAGGACCGATTTTACCAGTTCAGTTCTCGATCGAAACCGGAACCAATCACCCCTACAATTTTCATTTTGATTATAATTTATATTGAATAATTCATTATTTCATATTTTTATAATTCATTATTTTTTTATTTCATAATTTATTTTTAAAATTTTTAAATTACGAACCAGAATCGGAACCGCTAGGGGCGGTTCTGGTTCCAGTTCACACATGATCACGAACTAAAACCGCCGATTTCAAACTAAAACCAGCCAATTTCGAACCGTGGTCATGACTAGTTCAAAGTATCAGATAAATTTTCCTTTATCTTTTAATCAGAATTACAGAAAGAGAACTTTCTCTAAGTTTTTGTCTGGGAATGATCGATCACGTTTGAATGCGTGCAGTACGAGGCTACACCGTGTCTGTTGCATCAGGAGGAGCCAACCCAACCTATCGGCAGTGATGTAACGAGCAAAAGACTCAACGTGATCAACGCCACAATATAAGTGCAAACGTCTTTTATGTGGTGGACCGGTTGTTTGCAGGAGGGAAACAAGATTTTACTAACACAAACAAAAATTAAGAACTATCTTTTCACGTAGCACTGAGCGTTAAAATATCTCACAGCACTTGATAATAAAGTTTTATATTTTTTATATACATGTGATCTATCTCCACTCATCATTTTAAGTTTTTGGATTCGAAATTCTAACATGATATAAAAGTCTTTTTGAGTGTCCATTCATTCCCCTTAATCAAATTCTTCATGTCACTTCCAATCCGGCTTTGCACATAAGAGGCCATTAGTCAAATTTCATGTGTCACTATTAAAACAGCTTTCACATGAGAGAGTGTGTTCAAATATGACACGTCGCTTGACAATGCCATTTATATTATCGTTATATACATGTGGTCTCCCTTTATAAATTGGACTTATAATGCTGAGTATAGAAACCTTTAAACTAGACTGGTTTTCATAGATGTCACATAGTCACTAAAAGATCTTTTCGAGGTTGGTAACTTTTTATGATGAAAAAGTGGGATTTTTTTCCAAATCATATCTTTTTTATAATTCAAATTATCCTCCTATGATAATTTTTTATTTAATATTGTAGATGTCATTATTTACTCTCTCTCTCTCAGTTGGACATTCTAACCCTAAGTATTTAAACCTTTTAACTAGATTGATCTCCTTAAATGTCATATAGTACCTAAAGAACTTTTTCTAGGTTGATAACTTTTTATGATAAAACAATGGGACTGTTTCCACACCTTGGAGACTAAATCATACCCTTTTTTAAATTATCCTCACTGCGGCGACTGTGAAGTGCATGGACCATTGATAAATGACAAGCTAACCAAGTGTTCGATTTTCTGTTACATAAAAGAGGGAAGGTCATAGGTAGAGCTCACAAACGCATTTTACAACTTATATTGACGGACCTCTGCAGAATGGGCAACTCATTTAGCAAAAAAACTAAGGTAAAATCGGTCAATGAGAAAACAAGACCTAGTAAAACGGATCCTGATAGGTTGCTTAAAATTAAATGACCCGTATTTCAACTTATTCGGCCTTCTACAACTAGAATGGGTCGAAAGACTGAACTCAAAGAACAAGTGAAAAAGATAAAACTAGAAAGCGCACAACTCCTGATGTGATGAACTACGGAGGGAAACATTGAAAGTTTTTCATGAAATTGATGGGAGGATTAGATGCTCGTGAGGGTTTTAGTCTTTTTTAAAAGATAATTCTAGAGTTGTGGGTTGATTTTCAATTGAAAGGAGGAAAGTCGACATGGTATTATTATCCTTTTTTCTGGGTTCGAATAAAATATATATGCTTTGAACTAAGTAATATTTCACCGAGTACACAGTAGATGTATCTTCATTCTTTGCATAATAAAGCCCAAAAAACAGGCAGAGGATGGAACTCAAGTTTGAGCTTATCACTATATTTAGTTCGATCATTTTCATCCAAAATTCTAAGCCAATAAGTAGAGATGACAAGCATATAGTAATTGAATATGGCCAGTGGTCCATGTTTGCAACGATTTTCGTAGATCATTGCACGTCTAAAAAGTTGTGGGGCAACATTAATATTTTTTTAGCTTTATTTTTTTGTTGGTCAAGCAGTCTGTCTTCAAGTGAAATATGAATCAATCTCCCCAAGCTCTTATCCTATCCATGTATATATATCTCCACAACCGTTCTCTTCATTCACAAACATGGAGTCCTCTTTCTCGTTCCCAGCCGCTGCCCTCGCCGGCATGGTCTTTGCCTTCGCAATCTTTTTCCATTGCTTTGCCTCCCTACTGATAAGAATACAAAATAACAGGAGGAAGCATCAACGGCCGCAAAGAAGCCTTCTTGCCTGAAGCTGGCGGCGCATGGCATTGTAGTTCGGCTAAATTCGTATACTAGAAACTGAAACTAAATGTCTAGAAAACAAACCTGAAAGTAGCAGTATAAACAAATAAGTAGAATGTTGATCCGAGCCCAACGAAATAACGTCATGTCCTTAAGACGAATTTGGCCCCTCAATCAGTACCTGAGGATATTGGACAATCGTCTCCCGGGATAGAACGGATCTCGTTCCTTCGAAGCGGTATGTATTCGGAGGACTCCTTCGAATGCAATTTTTGCAGAACAATCGCACAAAATGACAATGATGAAGTGAATATGCGAAAGTGTTTCGGGAAAATGTCTCGCGGGAATGCCAATGTCACGAAATGTCACATTTCCGAACTTAATTGTTCGATTATATTGAAGTGGCGAAAATGAAGAGTTATGAGCTTTTTGTGAATAGTAGCGAAGGTTCACTTGAACAAATTCGATTCGTGAACAGTCATGAAGGGCTTTGGTTTTTGTTCGGGCGAACCGAACCGAACCTTACGAACAGACATGTTTATTTGTCCAAAAAATAAAAATGATAATAATAAATAAATAAATTCTAAACAACATGTCTCTTTGGAAAAAATAAAAAATTGATGGAGGGTGGACCCATAACCGAACCGAGCCGGCCAGCCGGACGAACGGCGGCGCGCATGCGGGGGGTGGACCGACCTAGCTTGACGTAGGTCCTCTCTTCCATAAAAGTGGGGTGCCCCTTGGGGCCCAAACTTATTTGTGAGGCTCAACTATTTAAATCCATCTCCCATCTCTCTTCTACCCTATGTAGGACACTTTCACCACACACTTTTCATTCAATTATATGGGTTTTTTGGACTCCAAAGTCCCAACAATCCCCCACATGAATGAAAAGTTTTGATATCATGACTCTCCGTGTATACATGAGATGCAAAGTGCGATTATTCCATGAGAAAACATTGCATTGGGATAAGTAGTATGAGACTTTGAACTTTCCTTAGTGAAACTTATCCGGCTTACTCGGTCAATCAGTAGACTTGATGTCTTTGACCCGTCGACCTTTCGTGTAAGCCTAGACAATAGAAATCACACAACTGTTTCTCGAACAAAATTGGTTCTCACTGTTATATTCGTTTTGGCCATGAACACCACCTGGTTTCATGAGTGTTTTAGAGAATTCGGTCTTTTCAATTCTCACAGAAGCGGCCCTCACTTCACACTCACATAGGTGATTTCTGAACATATAATATATCACATACTCAATTCAGAATCATTAAAAGCTTTTGCTTAACCTTCACATATTAATACTGTCTTCATCCGGGAATGAGTAAAAATTTGACAGTACTCTACACTGTCTTCATAACTTAGTTGTCCCTTTGAACCTAGATCTTGGGATCTCCAATCAACTAAATAGGGTTTCTGCTATGATAACTTGTTTATAGGCCTTAAACCCATTCCTCTTGATGTTTTCGCAGCCATCTCTCTAGTTAGGCCTTTTGTCAATGGATCCGCAACATTATCTTTTGACTTCACATAGTCAATGGTGATAATTCCACTAGAAAGAAGTTGTCTTACTATGTCATGTCTTCTACGTATGTGTCGAGACTTACCGTTATACATGACATTCCTTGCCTTTCCTATTGCCGCTTGACTATCACAATGTATACATACAGCGGGTACTAGTTTAAGCCAATTAGGAATATCTTCCAAGAAATTTCGAAGCCACTCTGCTTCTTCACCGGCTTTATCTAAAGCAATAAATTCTGATTCCATAGTGGATCTAGCAATACAAGTTTGTTTGGATGATTTCCAAGACACTGCCGCTCCCCCCAAGTGTGATTACATATCCACTTGTCGATTTTGTGTCTTTAGTGCCGGTTATCCAATTTGCATCACAGTATTCTTCAAGTACCGCTGGATATTTTGTGTCATGCAAAGCATAATCTTGAGTATACTTTAAGTAGCCCAATAAACGTTTCATAACTTTCCAATGATTTTCATTTGGACTAATTGTAAATCGACTTAGCTTGCTCATAGCACAAGCTATATCCAGCCTAGTACAGTTCATGACATACATTAAACTGCCTAGTATACTAGCATACTCATTTTGAGCCTTACTTACACCAGTATTTTTTGAAAGATGTAAATTAACATCTATCGAAGTCTTTACTAATACAATATCCAGATTCTTGCACTTTTCAAGAATTGTTTTAATATAATGGGATTGTGATAGAGCTAATCTTCCGGATGTCTTATGGATTTTAACTCTTAAAATAACATCTGCAACCCCCATATCTTTCATATCAAATTTACTTGTGAGCATGCGTTTGGTCGCCTTAACAACCTTACTATCGCTGCCCATTATAAGCATGTCGTCTACATATAAGCACAAAATGGCAAAACCATTATGAGTGTTCTTAACATATACACATTTATCACACTCATTAATCTTAAAACCATTCGACAACATAGCTTGGTCGAATTTAGCATGACATTGTTTCGGTGCTTGTTTCAATCCATAGAGTGACTTGATAAGCCAACATACTTTCTTCTCTTGTCCTGGAACAATGAACCCTTCAGGTTGTTCCAAATATATTTCTTCTTCCAAATCCCCATTTAAGAATGCCATTTTAATATCCATTTGATGGATTTCAAGCTTATACACCGCTACTATGGTAATTAGCATCCTTATAAATGTAATTCTAGTAACAGGTGAATAAGTATCAAAATAGTCAAGACCTTCTCGTTTGCTTGTATCCTTTTACTACAAGCCTAACCTTATATTTATCAATAGTACCATCCGCTTTCATTTTCCTTTTGAAAATCCACTTACATTGTAGTGGTTTATTACCAGGAGGAAGGTCAACCAATTTCCATGTATGGTTTGACAAGATGGATTCAACTTCACTATTGATAGCTTCTTTCCAAAACGAGGCTTCTGGCGATGTCACAGTTTCTTTGAATGTCCGAGGCTCATTCTCTGACAGGTACGTTAAGAAATCAGGTCCAAAAAACGTGGAAGTCCTTTGTCTTTTACTATGTCTAGGTTCATCCTCCATTGGATCACTTCTAGATATAATATCTCGAGATCTCTTATTATTATCAATTGGCTCATATACTATGTTATATGGAAATATATTTTCAAAGAACGAAGCATCCCTTGATTCAATGATCGTATTGACATATATATCTGGGATCTCTGACTTATGAACAAGAAAACGATATGCATTGCTATTCTGAGCATATCCGATAAAAATACAGTCAATGATCTTTGGTCCTATCTTAACCTTTTTAGGCTTGGGAACCGCAACTTTAGCCAAACACCCCTACAATTTGAGATAATTCAAGTTAGGCATTCTGCCTTTCCATTTCTCATAGGGAGTTTATTGTGTCTTTGTAGGGTACTCTATTTAAAATAAAATTCGCCGTCAAAACAGCTTCCCTCAACAAATTCTGTGATAAACCAGAACTATTCAACAATGCATTCATTGTTTTCTTTAAAGACCGGTTTTTCCTTTCCACCACACCATTTGATTGTGGTGTATAGGGAGCAGTCATTTGGTGAACGATACCAAACTCGGTACAAATTTCCTCAAAAGGAAATTCATATTCACCTCCTCTGTCACTCCTTATCATTTTAATTTTCTTATTCAACTGAGTTTCAACTTCGGACTTATAAGTTTTAAAAGCATTTACAGCGTCCTCTTTACTATTAAGCAAATAAACATAACAATACCTCGAGCAGTCATCTATAAACGTGATAAAATACTTATTACCACCTCTTGATGGTATTGATTTCATATCACATATATCTGTATGTATTAAATCTAAAGGTTTTGAGACTCTATTATCTACAAAATGGAAAGGAGGCTTAGAAAATTTAGATTCAACACACACTTGGCATTTCTCACTTAAATAATCGAATTTTAGCAATAACCCCATGTTCATTAATTTCTTTATCAACTTATAGTTAACATGTCCTAATCTAGCATGCCATATATTGGGAGACTCAAGCACATAAGCAGAAACAACTTTATTCATAACATCATTGGGTACAACAGTCATTACATTCAACTTGAAAAGACCATCACTAAGGTAACCCTTTCCTACATACATCTTATTCTTGGAGAGTACAAACTTATCGGACACAAACACCAGCTTGAAACCATTCTTGCTAAGAAGAGATCCGGATACTAAATTCTTGCGTATGTCTGGCACATGTAACACATTGTTTAGTGTCACGACTTTCCCAGATGTCATCTTTAGAGTAATCTTTCCGACACCTTCAACCTTAGAGGTTGATGAATTACCCATATAAAATTTTTCATCACCCCTCACAGTTGTGTAGGACGAGAACATCAATATGTTTGCACAGATATGACGAGTTGCTCCAATATCAATCCACCACTCCTTGGGGTTTCCCACCATATTACACTCGGATATCATAGCAGTCAAATTGATATCATCAACACCATTGAAAATCTCTTCCACCACATTAGCCTGAGTTTTCTGTCTTTTCTTGGCTCTGTAGTCTTTGGCTCAATGTCCAGACTTGCCACAGTTGAAGCACTTGCCAACGAACTTCTTCAGGCCTTGGGTGAATCCCTCTCTAGACTTGCTAGGCATTTTCCTCTTCTTGTTGAGTTTCGATCATTCTTCAACAACATTAGCCTTTGAAACCTCTAGGTTCTTCCCAACTTTCTTCTCAGACAGCCTATTGTCTTCCTCAATCCTCAACCGAACAATCAAGTCTTCAAGTGACAACTCCTTTTTCTTGTGTTTGAGATAATTTTTGAAATCTCTCCAGGATGGTGGCAGTTTTTCAATGAATGCAGCCACTTGAAATGTCTCACTTAGAGTCATTCCTTCAACATGAATATCATGCATAATCACTTGAAGCTCTTGAACCTGACTTAAGACGGTCTTTGAATCAACCATCTTGAAGTCCAGAAATTTACCGATAATGAATTTCTTCAATCCGGCATCTTCGGTTTTGTATTTCTTGTCCAGACTATCCCATAACTCTTTAACCGTTTTTAGTGGACTATAGACGTTATAGAGAGTATTGTCCAGACCGTTGAGGACATAGTTGCGACATAGGAAGTTAGAATGCTTCCATGCATCCACAGCAGCCAACTTTTCTTTATTAGTCTCTCCAACATCCAATTTAGAACCATCCTCATTAAGGAATCTAGCCAAGTTCAAGGTCGTGAGATAAAACAACATCTTTTGTTGCCATCTCTTAAAATCCGTACCATTAAACTTTTCTGGCTTTTCTTCATGATTCGGAATAGGGTTAACCGGAGTCGAAGCTGAAGCCATTTTTGAAATATAAAAACAGAACGTATTCACGAAAAGAATTGGTAATATATGACTACGAATAGAATCGTTCGTTCAAAATTTTAATATGAACGGAAACGAAAAATTGTAACAAATACTTGTAAATGAAATACAAAGGAACCGAATTAGAATACGACTTGACAAGGAACATACGGAAGTGTACAGAATACTAGTATTATCTCAGTAGCATACAAACAAAATCGAAGCAGAAATTCGTCTTAAGATTGTAGTTCGGCTAAGTTTGTATACTAGAAATTGAAATTAAATGTCAAGAAAACAAACCTGAAAACAGCAGTACAAACAAATAAGTAGAATGTTGATCCGAGCCCAACGAAATAACGTCGTGTCCTTAAGACGAATTTGGCCCCTCAATCAGTACCTGAGGATATTGGACAATCGTCTCTCAAGATAGAACGGATCTCATTTCTTCGAAGCGGTACGTATTCGAAGGACTCCTACGAGTGCAATTTTTGCAGAACAATCGCACAAAATGACAATGATGAAGTGAATATGCGTAAGTGTTTCGAGAAAATGTCTCCCGAGGAATGCCAATGTCACAAAGTGTCACCTTTCTAAACTTAACTGTTCGGTTATATTGAAATGGCGAAAATGAAGAGTTACGAGCTTTTTGTGAATAGTAGCGAAGGTTCACTTGAACCGGTTCGGTTCGTGAACAGTCACGAAGGGCTTCGATTTTCGTTCGGGCAAACCGAACCTCACGAACAGACATGTTTGTTTGTCCAAAAATAAAAATGATAATAATAAATAAATAAATTATAAACAACGTGTCTGTTCGAAAAAAATAAAAAATCGATAGAGGGTGGACCGAACCGAGCCGGACGGATGGCAGCACGCGCGCGGGATAGACTGACCTAGCTTAACATAGGTCCTCTCTCCTCTATAAAAGTGGGGTACCCATTAAGACCCAAACCCATTTGTGAGGCTCAACTATTTAAACCCATATCCCATCTCTCTTCTACCCTATGTGGGATACTTTTACCACACACTTTTCATTCAATTATATGGGTTTTTTGAATTCCAAAGTCCCAACAGGCCTTTGATTGGCCATCTCCATCTCTTAGGAGGCCCGGTGCCACCCCATATAGTCCTAGCAAACATGGCTGACAAGTACGGGCCAATCTTCACCGTCAAGATGGGTATTTATCAAGCGTTGATAGTTAGTAATTGGGAGATAGCCAAGCAGTGCCTTACCGTGAATGACAGTCTTTGCAACTCGACCCAAGTCTGTTAGCTCCGAGGTCATGGCCTACAACTATGCCATGTTTGGTCTTGCTCCCTACAGCCCTTATTGGCGCCATGTGCGTAAGATTGCCATGCTGGATCTCCTCTCTAACCACCGGTTGGAATTGCTCAAGCACCTTAGGGAATCAGAGGTCCAAGCATCAATAAACCACATATATAAGCGATATGTGGAAAACCACCAAAGGTGTTGGTGGACATGAAGCGATGGTTTGGTGACATAACTCTAAATGTCGCGTTTAGGATGATAGTTGGGAAACGATATAAGGACGAACGAGACGAGAAGGGTCGACAGGCTTTTAGGGACTTCTATGATTTAGTGGGGATGTTCGTAGTGTCCGACGCGTTCCCGGTTTTAAGGTGGTTGGATTTAGACGGGTATGAGAAGATGATGAAGAAGACGGCCCAAGAGCTAGACCTTGTGGTTCAAGGATGGCTAAATGAGCACAAAAGCAGAAGAAACACTAAAAAGGGACATGGTAGTAACGAGGACAATGACCAAGATTTCATGGACGTGTTGCTCTCCAGTGTAGATGCTACCGAAGAACTTCCTGATTACGATGCCGATACTTTCATTAAAGCAACGTGCATGGTAAGTTTATTTAGCATAATCATTACCCCACTTTCATTAAAAAGCATTTCATATGGTAAATTTGATTTTTCCAAAATTCACAAAATAGATTTTTGTGTACATAACTTGTATAAACGTCTAAGTTTTGTTTTGTATAGACAGAGTCCTGGAGGCATGCCGTGTGTTTTCTATAGCTTTTTCCTAGATTTCAAGAGCCAACTTTTTCCCCCACTTTAAATGATCACATGGCATGCATAAGAAGCTTTACGTGCACTTTGTCATTTGGGCATAAAAGTTAAAATTGCCTCGTAGGCACACTGGTTTGCCTGTCGCATTAGGATAGACTTCTGGCATAGTATGCATTGGTATCAGATCATGCGATAGTGGCTCTGGATTCAAAATCTCTCACCCATAAAAACAAGAAAAAAACAATTATCTCGCAACCAATAAAAAGAAAAGAAAAAAATTCTGAATTCGGATCCAATAAGACAATCCCTTGAGGTCAGGGAAAAGAGATAGACAGGACAATGCTTCTTTCCCTCCACTCGTAACAAATCAAATAATGTAATTCGACTATTTAAAGGTGGCATATAACACGCAGTAGCAGGTCTAACTATTTTTTTCTAATAAAATTTGCAGTTGCATGAAAAAAAAAAAAAAACGTTCCTTGAACTTAAGGTGTATTATGAAGCATTCAATATTTACTAATGCGCCCGATCAATTCATGTCTCGTACGTATTTTGAATGAAAGTAGTGTATCAACAACTTTTTTAGTTATAAACTAAACGGATAATGTCATTACCCTTTGGATGTGATATAATTTTGTTCTATGTTATTGGTGTAGGTCACCAACATATTTATTAAACCATTTGACAAGAGATTAAACATAAGTACCGATCCTTATTTTACAACTAAGGCATCAAGATCCGTCATTATAGTTATTGACAATCCGTTACCTTGCAGGCACTCGTTTTAGCTGGTTCAGACACTACCACAATTTCTCTGACATGGGCCTTGTCTTTGATACTCAACCATATTGAAGTCCTAAAAAAGGCCCAACATGAACTTGATACTCATATCGGCAGAGAAAAGCCTGTCAAAGAATCGGACCTCAAGAATTTGGTCTACATCCAAGCCATCATCATGGAAACCCTGCGTTTATACTCGGCAAGTCCACTTGGCGTCCCGCATGAGTCCATGGAAGACTGCACCGTGGATGGCTATCACATCCCAAGGGGCACTCGTCTCCTCTTTAACTTATGGAAGATCCATCGAGATCCACGAATATGGTCAGAACCTCTCGAATTCCAGCGGGAGAGATTCTTGACCACCCACAAAGATTTCGACATCCGAGGTCAGAATTTCAAGCTGATACCATTCGGGAGGGGCGGAGAATGTGCCCCGAAATCAATTTAGCCATGCAAATTGTTAAATATGTCTTGAATTTTATGTATTTGGTTCGGTTCATGACCTAACCCGACATATTTTTTGTATAATCTGAAAGTGAAAAGAAAATCGAGATTTGGTTTATGATGCGAAAAGTTGGGCCGATAGACCCAACTTGTAGCAAGCAAATAAATCTTCATAGCGAACTGCCTAAGCTGAAGGAAGCGAACTAATGCTCGGGGGGTTCGGGGGCTACGCCCCCAAGGAAAATTTTTTTGGAGCACTTTTATACTACGGCTAGGTTTTCTCATTGTAGTAAAGAGAATTTTGTTTTTAGAGAGTTTTCGTGAGCCGTGAGATTTTTGTCGTTGTTTCGACTTCTGAAATTTATACTCTCTTTGATTATAGTGAAATCTTATCTTGCCTCGCCCGTGGACGTAAATCACCTTGTGATCGAACCACGTAAAATCCCTGTGTTCTGTTTTTGCTTTTCACAACGGTTTCCAACACAAATGATGTTGCTGTCCCTTGCTGCTCTTTTGCAAGGGTTCGACATTACGACATCGGCAGATGAACCGATCGACATGGCCGAGGCGATCGGAATGACAAATCTCAAAGCCAACCCACTCGAAGTCCTTGCGACTTCACGCCTTCCCGAGCACACATACCAATGACTCTCCTCTAGAAATGATGAAATGCTCACGCTCTGCATCTAAAGCGCCTCTCTAGCTTGTTCCCACTTAGGTGGTGGACTGGTGGACCATGTTTCTAAAAATAATTTGAAGTCAGTACTGATGTATTGATAATTTGTTAATCGATAGTTACACTATGGAGCATGTTTGATCGGCAAGGGTGATGTCAAGTTTCATGATTTACTTTTTGCGTTTAATGGTGGTCATTGAGCATGCTGATGTGTTAGTATAAAGTGGAATTACGTCTACAGAACATAGCTATAATTTTCTTTCAAGAACTCGACTTCCCATAGATTCATAAAAAATGAAAGCGTCCAGAAAATCAAAGATTTCCATCATGAATAATTTGAACGTGATATGTTTGCATGATAAAAGGCACCTTCAAAAGCTGAAGTCTAGATTCCCGACAAGGGCAAAGAAAATCGATCAAAAGTCACAATCATCTCAACTACCGAACTTTCTGTGCTCCAGCCGAGGTTTTTGAATTAATACTTTTACACTTTCAGGAATTTCTTCATAATATTTGAATATTCTTCTTTAGGACATTGGGCCAAACAGATTGCCAAGTCGTCCTTTGATATCATCCAATTCAATGATGTCAAATCATTTCTATAAGTCATTGTTGTCGTTCGGACTTCTAACAAAGAGCCAAAAGATGATGATATTTATTATTGCCCTGAAAGATCATATCTAGATACATATTAAGATCCATGTGGACCACAAGTTCAATTTGTCGATGTTAAAAACATTTGCTGGGAAGAACGCACGATTTTCATAGAAAAAACCATCAACCTTACTCTAACTATCACTAACTTACATTTAGAGTGCGTTTATTTGAGAGAAAGTGCTTTCCAAAATTTATTTTCCGAACTTTCACCCGTTTGGTTCTCCCAAAATGATAAGTCAATAGAAAGCATTGTCCAATCAAGGTAAAACTTTCATGTATAATATTAGAAGAGTGAATTTCCCATTTGAGGAGGTAAAAATACTTTTCAAATTGTTGCTCTTAACTTTTTTAATTTATTTTCTTTCATGTTTTCTTTTTTTTTTTTTTTTTTTTTTTTTTTTTTTTCTTTTCTTTTTCTTTTTCTTCGCTCTTCTGGTCATTGGCCGACCATAGGCAAGGTCGGCGAGCTAGCGTAAGGTCACAGCTCGCCGAGACGCTGGCGAGCCTCAAGCTCACTGGCCTCGTGCAAGCTAGCCAAATCCCGGCGAACCCCGACCTTGCACTGGCGAGACTTGACCTTGCACAAGGCTGGGGAGCTCAAGGCTTGCCTAATACTAGACCTGTCAAAATGGGTCATAAACCCATTTCTTAACCCATTTATTAGTAAATGGGTCATAAATGGGTTAGTTATATTTAGTAAATGGGTCATAAATGGGTAGAAATCTTATATTAGTGTTAAATGGGTCATAAATGGATCGCAAATGGGTCATAAATGAGTTTACAACCCGATTTAAACTCAATGCATTCTCTCACCCTCACTCAATCTTGCACTCACTTATTCTCGCACTCTCATTTTAGCTTGGATATGAATTTTCCTATATTTAATTAAATATGAAAGTATTTTAGCAATATGGGTCTAATCGGGTATAGGTTGGGTATGGGTCGGGTCGGGTATGGGTCAACAAAATTGCATTGTGCATGAATGGATCATAAACGGGTTAATGGGTCAATTTGGGTCGGACCATTTATGACCCGACCCAAACCCAACCCGATCCACCCATTTGACAAGTCTACCTAATGCCGATGAGCCGGCGAGCTGGCGAGCTATGGCCTCGCTAGCCTCGCACAAGCTCAGCAACTTACTAGATCCCGACGAGCTCACAACTCATCAAATCTAGGCCAAAACAAGCTTGGTTGATCCCAACGAGCTCGCAACTCGCTAGATCCAGGCGAGCTCGGGCTCGACCGAGGCTAGCAAGCTCAATCACCTGTGGCTGTCGCTAGGTGAGCTTCGAGCGAACCTGTGGCCATCGCCAACCAATCAATCACAGTGGAGGAAGGAGGAAAAAAAGTAAAGGAAAGAAAAGAAAAAGAAAAGAAAAGAGAAAAAAATTTTAAAAAACTGATTTTTTAAAAAAATAAAATAATTAAAATTTTGATTTTTTTAAATAATTAAAATTAAAAATTCAATTTTTTTTGCCTAAGATAAAATCATTAGATTGAAATTATTTTCTAATAAACTCCAAACATTAGAAAACAACTTCGACCGTATATCACCAAACAAAAAAAAACTAACCGTTTTCCTGAAAAATGCTTTTTTAGGAAATCATTTTCCGATATCATTGAGTTTTCTGTGAAACAAGCGTATCATGATGTGGTAACGATTGTCAATTAAGTTGCAACAGTTATATACTTAAAAGCACAACTGTGTATGTATTTTCAAGTGTTTGCCCTTTTGAAGTGGCAGAAGTATGTGCCTCAAAGTGTCCTTCGCCCTTCCAGTGTTGCAAATTACGCTTGCAAGTTTGCTGCATGGTTTCGACATAGAAACGGCATCGGGTGGACCAATAGATATGGGGGCAAGTATGGGAATAACTAGCCCTAAAGTTACTCCACTAGAAGAGACTCTCGCCGGGAAAATTATCTTAAACCTATTATACTTTTGCCAATTCAATCTTATATCTTTCAGTTTTGCCAATTGAATCATAAACATATTTTAGGTTTTGCCCATTGAGGCCATTTTGCCAATTTTGATTAGAAATCGCTGATGTGAATGCAAATCATCCTACGTGGTAAGGTCGGCATTGATATAGATATTTTTTAAAATTATTTTAATTTTTTTCTTATTTGTTTATTTATTTCCTTTTTTTTTTTTTTCTTCTCTATTCCTTTTTTTTTTCCCTTTTCTATTATTTTTTTTTCTTCCTTTTTCTCTCCGTCGGGCCTCGTCAATGGACGACGAAGGTCGCTGACCTCAATGGAGAGCTACCCTTGCTAACCTCGAACGAGCGATGTCGATGCCTATGCTGGCGAGGGCAATCCTTCACCAAATCGAGCAAGAGTGATGGTGGCCCCTGCCAGCCCAAGCTCGGGCATCCCCTAATTGATAGGAGTTCCAAGTTTACTCTCTCTCTCATGGATATTTTTAAAGCTGTTTGTTATGGGTTAGTAGCCTTGTCACCTTTACTTAATTTGCAATTGCTATAATAAAATAAACCCCATGTGAGGAGTTGAACTTCCTTTCTTTCATAGAATGAAACGCTCCATTTGGAGCTTTGAAGCAAATCGGCATAGTTCTTTTCTTTCATATGAAGCACCTGAACATGCCCTTCTTGATAAGGAAGTATAGCAGCAAGCTACTAGATCGAAAGAATCGAAGCACTCATAAACATTTCATTTACTACCACCATGTTGTTACCCAGTAAATGTTCAAACAAGTGCTTGTTACAAAGACGAAAAAAAAAAAGAGAGAGAGAGAGAGAGAGACGAAAAACAGAGAAAGGATATCAAATCATTCCTCGACACGGGAAGCCGAGTTACGAAGAGACGAGAAACTGTAGACTTGCTTCCTATCAAAGAAGAGGCCGCTTGGGCCACCCTGAGGAAGCAGAGCCAGCCATACAGGGCTCTCAGCCCCCTGTGCAGGAGTCGAGGTTCCGGTATTGCAAGACATGTCGGTCTGGACAAAGCCAGGGCACACGCTGTTCACCAAGAAAGATGGCAGCTTCTTGGCCATGATCCTTGTGTATGCATTCAGGGCTGCTTTCGAGACCTTGTATGCTGAGATATGGGTTGGCCAACCCCTCTTTCCAAAGTCCCCTTCTTTGAAATCCTGCAGGAATGACTCCAGGACTCGGTCCACTCTCTCTTCTGTGAGGTTCTCGACGTCGCTAAATACCTGCCTTGGCCACTCTCCCGGTATGAACTGAACCAGTAGACACAAGACGGATAGAAGAGAATTTTCAGGCATGTATTGTTGCAACTTTTAAGTTGTTTTAGTAGGATTTGCGGAGAAGGTTTGAAAAGGGGATTGTCGTTTTACCTCAAGGACCCCCAACTTGGAGCTGACATTTACGATTCTCGGTGAATCAGACAGATGGAGGAGCGGAAGGAGCGCTTCGGTCACGGATTTGACACCGTAATAATTTATCTTCACGCATTCGTCTGCCATTCCATAGTCCTCGGTCGATATCTCTTTCCAAACTTCCTCGCCAAGTGGCTGAAATCGGAGGAATGAAACTTATGTGCCTTGACGATATAGAGAAGCTCGAAAAAATGCGCACATCAGCAAGAGAAAACGAAAAACTCATGAATCAAAGAAAAGCACCAAGTAGGGTATATATTAGCCATCTCTCTTAATTAGCACAAAGGTTAGAGGCCTCTGAGATTCATCAATCATCACATACGAGGATTCCCGATGGCTCATCTAGCTCTTTGGTGTTATATAAACAAGAACTTGGATGCAGGACTTACAAAGTCACCACCAGCAAGTTCAACAGCTTTGGACAGAGCATTACGGTCCATGATGTGTCCACTTATTCCAGCATTATTTACCTGCAAATGATCGATGTTATCCAAAGCCAATTGGACCTCAGGATGAGAAAAATACGAGTCCTCCCACAAGATTTCAAAAATTAAGAAGAGAGGATAAGAAGAAAGAATGAGCTCGATTACCAAGATATCAAGCCTGCCAAACTGGGTAGCGACGAAACCCACAAGAGCAGCGACACTAGCAGGATCAGCAACATCGAGCTGATGGAAGATGACGGCACCGCCCGAAAGGCTGGCATTCTTTCGGAGTTCTCCAGCTGCTTGGAGGCCTCTCTTCTCATCTCTCGCGGTCAAGACAACAGTCACTCCAGTCGAAGCTAATTGTTTGCATATTTCGAACCCGATCCCCTTGTTCGATCCCGTGACGACTGCATACCTGCAAAAGAGTTCCGTTCCAACCATGAATTAATCTAAACCCATATAGTCGACTTCGTTTTTTTTATGCAAAAGGAAAACAGAGGTACAGGACAAAGAGAACAGAATGGATTCCTCTCGGTAGCAAGAAAGGTTGATGCTTCGGCCATCGTTTAATTTCTTGGTAGGAGAAAACCAGAGCTCAGGTTGACGGACTTATATTAATCGATGTGGCTGGTGGAACCAAAAGAATAATGATAACTCTGGAAATTTGGAGCAAAAGCACAAACAAAGACTGGATGGAGAACTTTTTTATTGAAATGCAGAGGCTTTTGCTTCGGGTGTGTCTACAGATCTGAACTTCACAACCTTTAATGAAGAAGAAGAAGAAAGTCCACAAAGTTAACAAAAGCATACAAACATAGTCAACACGCTAAATGGATTTGAAGACAAACGTAGCAATCTGTGAAAACTCTTCAATGGCCTTTGTTGGCATTCTCTGTCTTCATGCTTCAATAGCTGCTTTTTGTCTTTATCCTTCTTCATGAACACCAACAACTAAATCTAGAACCAGTAGTCAACGTTCTTAAATCCAACAATCGGTTTTATATTATTCAGACAGTGGCTTCTTGTCTTATCTAAAATGAAGCTACATATGATCTAGAGAAAAAAAACACATGCTATCACAGTTGAAGTCCAAGATTTTGGCAAAGCACATGCTAGTTGGGATTGGGAGGTTTGAGCTTAGCTTATAGCTATTAGCTAGAATAGTACTTCCAAATTTACCTGCAAAAAAAAATTACGGATATCTAGGTATCTTGTTTGCTATCACATAGTTGGAGTACAAGATTTTAGCATAGCACATGTTAGTTGGGATTGGGAGGCTTTGGCTTAGCTTATAGCTACTGGCTAGTTTAGTAAATTCCCAATTTTACCAAACAGAATTTACCATCCATATCTATTGAGTGGTAAAAACTAGTGTTCTTTTCCATTTCATATTGTGACAAGATGACATATCAACTGCTGATTGGACATGAGTCACTTATTTCGTACAATAATTATTTTGGTGCCTCAATAAGTCTCAATCATTGATTTATAAAAGTAAGACTTTTGTCATTCATTAAGATTTGTCGAGACGTCGAGGGAAACACGATACAGGATAGAAAATCTTCACCCATTTTGACCTAAATTCGCCTTCTCTAGTCGAGTATAGAAACATCTGCACAGCGAGTTAGGGCAGAGTAAGAATAATTTCCTTGCAGCTAAAGAGCTTAAGCAAGCACGATGCAAAAAACAAACCAAAGGCCTTCGCTCTGTGAGGCAGAAGGTCCTCAATAGGTCTCAATCATTGAAGAGTGTGCTCCTGGTGATCAGTGGGAAAATATGCATGGAGACTACATCACAGAACTGTTCTATGGATTCCTTGAACATCTCCAAAGCCTGGTAAAACGAATCTGCAGTATAGTTTCCATCATAAAGGAAGTGATATCAACAGTTGACTCGTTGCACAAACTGATGATTTTGTCTCAATTCTGGGAAACATTTCGGACAGCTAGGCAAAATAAAAAGAAAAGGTGAGTTACTTCACTGTGAAATTTCGTATGTAAGTACGAGAATTATATATATTCATGCCCGAATATAATGGGGGATGGTGTCCTTGTCTGCTCATCACGTTCAATAGCTTTCTTTGTACCTGGAATGGGCCACTCTCTCTCTCTCTCTCTCTCTCTCGATCTCGATCGAATATAATGGGGGAAGGTGGCCTTGTGTTCTTATCACCTTCAATAGCTTTCTTTGTACCTGGAATGGGCCACTCTCCTCTCTCTCTCTCTCTCTCGATCTCGATCGAATATAATGGGGGATGGTGTCCTTGCCTTCTAATCACCTTCAATAGCTTTCTTAGTACCTGGAATGGGCCACTCTCTCTCTCTCTCTCTCTCTCTCTCTCTCTCTCTCTCTCTCTCTCTCTTCTTTACGGGGAAAGGTGAAAAGTGTCAAAAAAATCTTAAACCTATTACATTGATGTCAATTTAGTTTAAACAATTTTTTTGTACCAATTCAATTATAAACATTATCTTTGTGTCAAATCAGTCCTTCCAATTAATTTTGACTGGATTTTGCTGACATAAATGTTGGACGATTCACGTAATCGTCGATGATGGCGTGGATAATTTTTAATAATATTTTAATATTTTGCAAAATTTTATATTTTTATATTCTTTTCTTTTCTTTTTTTCCTTTTTCTCGACCGATTAGAGGCCAAGGTCGGCGAATCCCGCCAGCCGTTGGCAAGGCTTGCCATGCCCTCACCAGTGGCTGCTAGGTCGCACCAACGGCTGGGCGAGACACGACCTCACCGGATCGGCAAGGTTGGACATCGCTCATAACCAACAGGGCTCGACCCTCACCTTTCAAATACATGAGGCTACCCTCACGCCCATCCAAATGAGGTCGAATGGTTGCAAGGGCGGCCTCACGCACTGGGCGGGCGAGGGCTAGTCCCTAGTCGCCTTTTATCCAAATCAATCGCCGAACCCGGCGACCGACTAGAAGAAGAAAGAAAGGAAAAAAAAAAAAAAAATATTTTAAAATTATTAAAATATTATTAAAAGTTATCAACGTTATCGCCGGCGGTGTCACGTAAATCGGCCGGTGTCCACGTCAGCAAAATCTAGTCAAAATTAATCAAAATGATTAAATTGATATAATAATAAAAAATTTAAAATTAAATTAATATCAAAAAAAAGTTTAGGACTAATTTGATATCATTGCAAGAGGTTTAGCTCTTTTTCAAACACTTGTCCTTTTCTTTCTGTATTCAAAGTGCACAGGTATTGCGTCATTATGTACATCACTTGTGACATTTTTCCTGTAGTTTCAATAATTGTGGTCGAGGAAAATTCCACGTAAAAAAATCTCTTGCAAAAGATACCTATGACCTTGCCTCTCTGATGTAACAGAAAATTGAGAGCTAGTTAGCTTTTCGTTTTTCAAGAGTTCACGCATTTCACGTTACAGTCAGGAGCCAATGGAAGCGTCAACGAACCGGTATTCTATGATGGGTTTTATTCATGCATCCGTCCATAATTCCATCTATTCGTTTGTTCATATTGTTCTCCAGAAATTTCTTATACTTCTTTCGATATTTAGGTATGCAGTCGTTACAGGTGCGAACAAAGGAATTGGACTTGAAATATGCAGGCAGTTGGCTTCAAATGGGATTGTGGTGGTGTTAACATCTAGAGATGAAAAAAGAGGGCTTGAAGCAATTCAAAAGCTCAAAGACTCGGGTCTGTCTAATTACGTAGTTTTTCACCAGCTCGATGTCTCCGATCCCTCTAGCATTTTAGCCCTCGCAAATTTCATCAAAACCCAATTCGGAAAGCTAGATGTATTGGTATATTATGCATTTCCAATCATCTTTTTACCCTGCCTTCTGTCAACCCAATACGGAAAACTTGCAGTGAACAAGGGAAAATTTTGTGCAGGTGAACAACGCTGGTGTTCCTGGAGCCATTATAGATGGTGATGCTCTAAGGGCCTCTGGTTTTGGCAAGGCAAGTTATAAAATTCTTGATTTTCTACCCTTTATAACAATGGAGTTGTTACAATTGCAAGCTTCCCCGGTGAAAAGAGTTGGTTTACATGAATTATGAACTGGAAGTACCCAATGTGGTACTCTGCTCTTAAATTAAGTGGATCGAGCAAACCACAGAAATGATATTTGAGTAAGTTACATAGTTACTTTTCGAGAGTCAGGCTTTTTTCTGCCGTGGCGCAGGTAAATGATGCTTGGTTTCTCAACAACCCAGCTAGTCTGCAAATCATATAATGTCTTATTAATGTCGGTACTTTTTTCTGTGAAAAATGCGAAGAACTATAGCATGAGGTATCTCCTTATGCAACATAGTGGAGTAAAACAATCACATTCGAAAATTCTTACTTTACCAAAAAAAAAAAAACAATCACATTCGAATCAATGGATTGCATATTAAGGGAAGGAAAGCCGCCTGCTTTTTGAAAGTTAAGATTAATGAATTTATAAGTGATTAGTCTTCTATTATTACTTGACTAGGACTTACGAGGAACTTTCTTCTTGTTGATGCAGGAAGTTGCCCAAATCAATTGGAACGAAATCATGACCCAAACTTATGAAGTAGCTGAGGCGTGCATTGAAACAAACTATTATGGGGCCAAACGAATGGTGGAGGCTCATATCGGCCTCCTCCAACTATCTGATTCGCCAAGGATAGTAAATGTTTCATCCAGCATGGGGAAGATTGAGGTAAGCACAGAGTCATAGACTAGGTTGTTAAAAATTTAAACTTAGATTAATCAGGTATGTGGGACAGATTTTCAGTGGTTGATGAAACCCACTAAGCAGATAAACAGAGTTGTGCTCCATATTTCATCATCTTGCTATTGTAATGAGAGAAATTCCTCCTGGAAAAATACATTTACATGCTGACGCTCTCTAGTTTATGGTTTCTTAGAATGCATCCATTTGAATTTTGTAAATGGTATCTAGATTCTGGGTGGTTGCATTAGGTCTGGTTCTCGCCAAGAGGCTTCCGCATCAATCGCAAAAGATGTACCTTTCTTGGGACAACTATCGAGAGAAAGTGGTCCCCGTAAGGTGGCCTTCACCTTGATAAAGAGTCCATTTTGTGGAATTAGCTTACTTCCAGGATGAGATCACCCCAGAAATGTATTGATGGATAAGTAACAAACCGTAACCCATAAACCGTTCACTCGTTTTTGCTTTTGTTTATTTCTTCTCTGGATTTGTATAATATGCATTTAGATTCAAGCCTTCAACTCCATTTTGCATTTGTAGCGCTGTCTAATATTTGGATTGAAGCTCCTTTACATATGTTTTGGGTGATCTATGTTGAGGATTTATAAACTTTGGTGATTTTTTCTCCAGAGAGCGTCTAATGAATGGGCAAGGGAAATTCTGAGTGATCCCGAGAACATCACGGAAGAGAAAGTGGACGGGATCTTGAAGGCTTTCCTCGCAGACTTCAAGGATGGTTCGACCGAAGCCAAAGGCTGGCCTGCCTTCATGCCCGCTTACAGCATCTCGAAAGCAGCCATGAATGCATACACTAGGATTCTCGCAAAGAAGTATCCGAGTATCGTCGTCAACTGTGTGTGCCCCGGATTTGTCAAAACGGACATCAACTTCAACACCGGCATACTGTCGGTCGAGGAAGGCGCCGAAAGCCCGGTGAAGCTGGCACTTCTTCCAAATGGTGGTCCTTCTGGTTGCTTCTTTGTCAGGAAGGAAGAGTCAGAATTTTGATAGAGGACAGTAGTCTAGTCTTCCTTGTGAATGGAAAGACTATCTCAGCTATCGCCACCGTGTGACGAACTAAATAGTGGTCTAGTTGTAGATCATGGCCCTCAACAAACTGATATTTCATATCCGACTGTTTTAGATATTTTCCTTGGGTTCGATCTCACATCATCTCCATCCTGACTTCCTTTCGCATCGCCAATGGCCTCTCCCTCTCTCTCTCTCTCTCTCTCTCTCTGTATTGAGTCTACACAGGAACTACGTCATTGCATACCTCATTTGTGATATTTTCCTGCACATCTCTTACTTGTGGTCGAGAGAAAAACAAGCACCAGTGACTTGCAAAAGATAACTGAGTCTTGATGACCTTAACCTTTTACGTAAACGACAAAAATTGATTGGTTGCTTTTCCTTTTCAGACAGCGGGCCCGTCCCACCTACGTGGTGGAAATATAAGGACAACTAATCAGCACAATCTAAATTTAATAAGAAATTTGACTTAAATAGATTAAAAAAATAATTATTATATTTACCTTTCTAATAGATATTTATATTTATCTTCACATATGTATTATATCTTATTTAAATATAATGAAATCCTCAAGATATTATGATGAATTGGAGGTTACGTAGGCTTTCAAGCTTTCAAGGTTCTCTCCTTGATTGATTGTACCACGTTAAATTTTGTTCTCCTTCTTTTTGTGTGTGTGATTACAAAGAAAACAAAGTATCAGAGCAAGTTTTCGAGCGTGGTCCATGTGCTATCTAAGTTGTTATTTGCCACTTCATTCTACTTCTAATTCAAAGAAGCTCTTGATCATCTCCTTTATTCTTGTAATAATGGCTAGCTCTAGAGTCAATACTGATGTTGGTCGATCTAACTCAAATGAGATGAGCAATAGATTGACATTCTTTCTTTTTAAAGGAAGAAACTATCTTCCTTGGTCTTAGGCAGTTACGATTACCCTTGGAGGACAATTAAAGTTAGGCCATGTCAATGGTTCGATCAAAGTCTCATCATCCACCGATCCTAAATTAGCCGAATAACAATCTACTAATAACCTAATCATGTCATGGATCTTCATCTTCATGGATCCTCACATTTACTAAATTTTTGCTCGCTCTAAACAGCACAATCTCTATGGAAGTCTCTTAAAGACATGAATGGCCATGAAGATAATTTCTTTCGAATTTTCAAGTTGCAACGGGAAATTGCTCATACTGAGCAAGCTCCCAATCAACCATTTTCGAAACTCTGAGAAAGAAATGGTCAGAACTTCGTCAGTATCTTTCCCCTGCTGATTCCGTGAACATATACTTTGAAAGGGAAATGCAAGATCGGGTTTATCAATTATTGGCCAGCATGAGGATGTCTAAGACAAATCCTTATGAGCCGCACTCTTACATCTTTCATCAATGTTTGTGCCATTATCCAACATGAAAAAACTCAACGGCATGTTATGAATCCAAACTCAAAGTCAGGGGGAGAGGCAATGAAGAGTTCAGCTAATACTATTAATTTCAATCCCAATCACCAAAGTTCTCAAATTAACAGTAGCATTAAATCTAATGGTGGAAAAGGAAAAGGAGGGGTCGAAATTCCAAGCTTCACTGCAATCACTGCAACAAGGATGGTTGTTGGGAGTTCCATCCTCATCTAAGACAAAACAAAGACAAGGCTCTTGGAACTAAAAGTGATGCTCCTAATTTCCGCACCAATCTTCAAGCTTCTCCTGGCCAAATTGCCTTGCAACTCCAACAACTCATGGTAAGCAGCAACGTGACTCCATCGAGTTATGAGCAACCTTGGGGAACATTGCTCACAACTCTAGTGATGCTTTTGCCCAATCTATAACTTCAAAAAATTATTTTATTGTTGATTTTGGAGCAACTGATCATATGTGCAGCACATCTCAATGGATTAAAAATCTCTGTGACTTATTTAATTACCCATCTATATCTGTAGACTGTTGCTAATGGAGAGCAGGTTCCTATTCAAGGAACTAGAACGGTGGAATTTCTTTCCACCAACTCAAATGTTTTATTTGTTCCAGCTTTATCATCTAATTTGCTATCTGTCAGTAAAATTACCATAGATCTAAATTGCAATGTTGTCTTTTCCAATGATAAGGTCCTCTTTCAGGACAGTTTATCAGGGTAGAAGATTGGCGAGGTCGATTCCAACAAGGGTTCTCCATGCTTGATTTACCAAGTGCAGGTTTGATTGCCAGGAACAATAATCACGCGGAGGCTCATCTCTGGCATTGGCATATGGGGCATCCATTCGATAGTGTGCTAAATATTATTCTACCTTTACTCTTGATACTAGTTCCCGTGAGATATGTCGTTGTGCTAAACAATACAGATTGCCTTTCTCCTCTAGAACCAGTCCATCTTCAAAGTTGTTTGAATTAGTTCATTCAGATGTTGGGGGGATGCTCCTATTGACTCTCGTGATGGATTTAAATTTTTTGCTAGTTGTATTGATGATAAATTTGGCTGCACTTTGTTATACTTGCTTCTAAAAGTGATATGCTTTGTGCTTTCCAAGAATTCACGAAAATGATTAGGACATAGTATGGTGCTAAGATTAAAATATTGTGTACCAATAATGGGACTTAGTACACAAATCAACTTTTTGAATCTTACCTTAAGAGTTTAGGAATTATCCACCAATTTTCATGTGTTAAAACTCTTCGACAGAATGAAGTTGCAGAGCGGAAAAATCATCACCTTCTTGAGGTAACTCGTTCTCTCCAGTTTCATGGGAATTTGCCCAATCGTTATTGGTCCAATGTTGTCCTAACGAACTCTTATCTCATCAAACGTCTACCATGCAAGGTGTTAAAATACAAATCCTCAATTAGAAATCATTCTTGGCAGATCTGTTAACCTTTCTCATATCCGTGTGTTGGGAAGCACGTGCTTCGTTCATTCTTCATCTGGAAATAAATTTGATCCTCATGCTAGAAAATGTATTTTCTTGGGATATTCCTATGTGAAGAACGGATACAAATGTTCTGATCTCGCCATTAGAAAATGTTTATATCTCGGAATGTCACTTTTGACGAGACATACATCTTTTCCCAGGTATCAAATTGAGGGAGAGATTGATACTGCAACTATGATTATAGTGGTGTTAAAAGTATATTGTTTGATTTTAAGAGAAACTCATAATTAGAATAACGAGATTAATTATGATCTAAAAGATACTCAAAATCTGAATATCGATCATAATCAAAATATCGAGATTATGATATTTGAATTTTGAGATACTCAGAATCATACAATATATTTCTAACAAGTGACATGGACATTGAATTTGCTCCAGTTCTAGTGGTTCCAAAAACAAATGACCCTGTGATTATGAGGATCGTACGAATGAAAGGGATGAAGGGAGCGACCATGCTCCTACACCCACTGTTCCTACGGTCCCTATAGAACCCACATCCGCTGTCCCCGAAGTAGTTCCAGTTCGTCGGTCAACTAAAATTTCTCGGCCATCAACGCGGCTTCGTGACTTCTCAATGTATCATTCATCCACTCCTTACCACATACAAGCATCAATCTGTTATGAAAATATTTCACCTGAGTTCAGTGCTTTTTTTGCTACTATTGATAAGGATAAAGAACCAACAAGCTTTCTTAAGGCACAAGGTCGACTGTATGAAAGAAAGCCATGGATGAGGAACTAAATGCTCTAGACAAAAACCGCACTTGGGATATAGATCCATCGCAATCTGAGAAACGACTTGCTGGTTGTCAGTGAATTTATAAGATCAACTACAAAAGTGATGAATCTATTTAGAGGCACAAAGCAAGACTTGTGGCAAAAGGTTATACTCAAATGTATGAGGTGGATTAAAAAGAAACATTTGCTACTGTACTGAAGATGAACACAATCAGAATTATCATGTGAGTTGTAATTAATTACGAATGGTCACTATTTCAAATGGATGTTAAGAATGCCTTCTTACAAGGCAACCTTGAAGAAGTGTACATGGACAAGCAATTTATGGTCTCGAGCAATCTCCACAAGCTTGGTATGGCAAGCTCAATACTGCCCTTGTGAATGTCGGCTTAAAAAATGGTGAGTCGGATCACTCTCTCTTTGTTGAGAAAAACTCTAAAGGAAATTTTTTTTTATGTTGATGGTATCTTTATCACTGGTGATAATGTTCAAGAGATTGAAATTCTCAAAAAATACTTGAATGAAAAGTTTGACATCAAATATTACGTTACTTCCTTATAATTGAAATTGCTAGTTCAAGCAAAGGATTGTTTCTCTCCTAGAGAAAGTATGCATGAGACTTGTTAAAGGAAACTAGGAAATTCGGCGCTAAACCAGCAGAATCACCTATTGATTATGACAATAAGTTTGCCACCAACACCACTCATCTGAAAGACAGTGAAATGTTCCAAAGATTGGTGGGTCAGTTGATTTATTACAAGACATGATATCACATATGCCGTTAGTTATGTTAGTCAATTCATGCATAATCCTACTTAAGGTCACATGGAGTTGGGGGACTGTAAATTGAAATATCTAAAGTCATGCCCTAGACAGGGCATTCTTACGAAGAATCATGATCACACAGAGATTGAAGGTTATGCCGATGCAGATTGGGCTGGAAATACCACAAATAGAAAGTCAACGACACAATTCCGTGCCTTTGTAGGAGGAAACCCGGTCACTTGGAAGAGCAAAAAGCAAAGCGTGGTAGCTAGATCAAATGCAGAAGCTGAGTACTGAGCCATGGCTTCAACCACGTGTGAATTAGTCTAGCTTCGTATTTTGTTGTAGGATTTGGGTCTTAATAAGCTTCAAACTCCTACAAAATTATATAGCGATAATCAAGCAGCAATATATATTGGTCCAAATCCGGTCTTTCATGAAAGGACCAAGCACATAGAGGTCGATTGTCACTATGTTCATGAGAAAGTTCAAGACAAGACAATTGAAATACCATACATCGAAAGTGAAGATATTGGCTTACATATTTACTGAAGCGCTTCCAAAGAGAGCTTTCCAAGCGTGTGATGACCAAGCGAATCTCTTATGACCTTTTCACCCCAATTTGGAGGGGGAGTGCTAGAAAGATCGCTACTAGTTAGCAGAGTCCAAATTTAGTTGAATATTTGGCTCAAATATAAAAAGAACGAAATAACAATTGTATTTGTTTTTCCAATAGATATATATATTCATATATTCTATCTTATTTAAAGATAAAGAAATCCCCCAAGGTGATATGATGAATCGGGGGTTTCTCATCGTGGACGTAGGCTTCCAAGAGTTTTCTCCTCGATCAACTGAACCACATTAAATCCTGTTCTCCTTCTTTGTGTGTGTGAAATTACAAAGAAAACACTACAGTTTGCAACGAAATGGCAAAATCAACAGAGATGTTTTCTAATCCTCTAATGAGCTTTACATATGCATGAATCCCATATATTTGTTTACTCTTCATGTTATGCAAGAACTTTCTCGTCCTCTTTTTTCGGATTTTAGGTACGCAGTCAGGTGCGAACAAAGGGATGATATTTTATGGGGTCTCAGTCTTGGAAATTTGCTATCGTCACAGAATAGAGGAAACGCGGTCCGCCAAGATGGTCTCGCTCTAATTTCCAATTATGCTTGCTGTGCATGTCAATATGTGATGGTGCACTGAAGATCCTTCAATCGGAATTTGTGTGAGCATTGAGTTCCGAGTGATCTATTGTCATGTCCGCCTGTCTGGGCGCCCGCCTTGATAAAGCATACATCAATGGAAAGTGATAAGGAATGGTTCTGCAGAGTCAGGGCACAAAATCAGTCGAAAGAAATCCGTCTCACGTGGGGTGGTAGTGCGAGGATCTCCCTCAAACGCAAGGGGCATTGAGCATATGTGTAAGGTAGTCATATCAGGACTCTTCAGTCGGATTACATAGCACGTTCAGTAGTTGAAACATGAATGCAAATGTGTGCCTTGGATGAATATACAAGCATGTCTAGTTGCATTTGGTTGGTGATATTCGTTGGCGTGAAGATTCACATAACAAGAGGACATCAGCTTCCAGGGAAAGATGCATGGGAACAATCGTAAAATTGATCGTCCAAAGTCTAACACCACCATATGCAAGTACTGCAGTGATTCACCTGACTTTGATGCCCGTACAAATAATCAAGAGTGAAGAATGTGTTCACCCATAGCAGGAGTAGCAAATTCCTAGTCCTGAATCTTTCTTCATCATCGTACTTTAAGTGAGACTCATGAGTCGTCCATGACTGTCAAGTCATCCGCATGGCTACATTTTATCTCGCCCAGCATTGTATTTAACCTCTGCAGATAGATTCGCAGGCAGAGGCTCTATTTTTCGTGAACAAGGGGGCTGTAGATAGGGTACCACATGTTTCTTCTTACATATTGCACTGTTTCCTCCTGCGTTCAAAGTAAGGAACCGTAAGTAAGCGCTGCATATCTGAGGTCACCATGTGCAAGCTAATGCTGAACCATAAACCACGATTTGATCTTGTCACCAGAAAGTCCGTCCCCATCAGACGATGTGCCGCATAAAGTTTTTAAGCAAGAGCTACATCTAGAAGGGAGAAGGCACATGACTGAAAAGGCATTCATCCTTCCAGGCAGCGTGACCAATTTGAAAGTAATGCATCTCTATGTTCAGATTTTTCTATTGAAGATAAGGTTGAGGTCATTCATACCTTTGACATGTGCATCAGTTCTCGGGGCCCGATATCGCCATGTCCCTCAGCCAATTCTTCTGCAACAGCTGCTCGTAAAACGGCAGCCCCAACTTCTGCTGTTATATGCCTAATGCTGCATCATATAAAGTATGATCAGCAAATTAAAAGTAGAAAAGGCAAACCAGCTACAGCTGAAGCAGGACAGGAGCGAACCATATTGCATTGTGCCAATTTCATGCTCATGAAAAATATTGCATTTGCATAGCAACAATATTCTCAACAGATTTGATAGCATTAGCTCAGCTTTGTGACCTTGGAATGTGTGTAATTAGGAGATTGGAGCACTCAAAACATTTTAAGGTTCATTTCAGGTTGACCCAAATCTGTAGGTGGAATGTTCTTCATAAACAATGTCGACAAAAACAATATCCAAAGCTCCATAAGAAAGCATTACTGTAATTATGCACCGAGACAGGTAACAAGGCACTACCTAGTCATGCAATTAAGCACCAAAAACAGAGACTACTCTAGTCAGGCTAGAAGAATGGTTGATAAAATTACTCGACCATTCCATGAGAGATGAAGGCAACAAAAGAATAATAACTTTATACACACTTCTGGCATTGCATCACTGTTCATATGATTTGTGGATGAACATACAAGAAAGGGGAAGAGAATATTACCTATTAATAGATGGATACAGGATGCCATTTTGAACTTCCTCATCCGTCATATAAGAAGCAAGGCTGGCAACAAAATGAAATTAGCAACTCAAGGAACAAGAGAATATCAAGTCTTAGTCATATTGTCTTCAGATCAGATGTAAATGTTTCGACTTTCAGCTACCCCCTAAAGTTTTGATAGTATGACTTCCAACATCTATTATTAGTACAACGACAATTTTGTCCAGCCAAGCGCAGAAAATAAATAAGACAAATAATTAATGGAATAGTAATGTGCCTACCACTCAGCAGCTGCCTGTAACATTCCATCAGTGATAAAATGAGCACCAGAAAGAAGGGTTCCCAGACCAATTCTGTTTCAAAACAACAGAACCTCCATGAACATTTCATAATTCAAGAGAAATTTCAGGATAGAAAATGTAAAATTGTCATAAAAGCACCAACCCAGGGAAAAGGTACATATTATTCGCTTGATTTACATGACCAACTTTTCCGTTCCCTGCCAACATATACATATGCTAGTAGTTGTAGAAGTTATACACTTGTGGGAGTTAGAAATTCAAACATGGAAGGCAGTAATGAATGTAACACCACCAGCAGTTATCGCTATGGAAATAAAAGGTGCAGAATGTGATTTTGCTTTAGGAACGAGAGAGAAATTCTTCCATGCATGAAAAGCATCAGTAAGAAGACAACATACCAAGATCAACATTTGCGAAAGGGCTTCCACTGGCAAAAACTATATTTTCTCCAGCATGCTTAAAAGCATCAGCAGCAGAGCATTCAGCTTTTTCATAGATTGATCAACTTAGTGTTAGTAGAGAAAAGGAAAATAGAACTCAAATAAGACAGCATAAAGATACTCTTTAAAGGAATTTTAAGTCGATCCAAACAGGTACCGTTGTTTGTGGGATTAGACATGGCAAAAATAGCAGGTTTAGGTGACTCGGATTCTCTCATAGCATTAAGCACCTGATCAGTATGCAAAAAAGGTATACTCTAGTGAACACCTGATATCCAGCACAAGAACCCAAAAAGTAGAGATACCCGAGTATTGAGAACCTGTCAAAAGTTATTATAGTACGAGAACAGATACCGAAAACGATTCATATTGGATTACATTCATACAAGATGACACAGGATTTGGCTGGGCACAGTTTACAATGAGGCAAGAAGCATGTGAGGGGGAAGAAATAGTTCAAGTCTTATCAGTCAACTTAAAGCTAGAGATACATACAAGGACTACAAAATGGTGGAGCCAGATGCCTCCAAAATTAGAACACAAACTGTTGCTGTCAAAAGCAGCAAACTAACTTGTACAGTCAGTGACCCAAAAAAAAAACACCTATACAGTCATCACCCCACCAAAACAAACTAAAATAAGAAGAAAAGAAAGAACCCATCCAGCGACCCTAACTGGACCAATTATAAAGCATGCCAAAACTTCTATTTGCATGTGACATAACATAAGTAATATCTTTCATACTTAGCAAAAAGGATGAGAAAACAAAGAGAATGACAGTCATTATCACGCATACCTCCTCATTGAAGATACCACCAACTCCAGACAAACCAAGGAGCACATGGGGCCTGACCTTTCTAACCTGCACAGAAAGTTCTCAGCAACTAAAATCTTTATACACATATAAAATCACAAAATCTCCTAGAAACTAAAGGCTGCATGCAAGCAATGAGGTTTTCCCTTTATCAATCTGGAGTTGACAAGAAGCCAAATGTGGGCCTCATGAAGCCAAAAGATAAAGTCCTATTGAGCCTACCACTTCAAGTAGGTTGGCTCCCTCTACGAGACCATCAATTCCTCCTGGGTCTTTAGCAAATGGTGCAGCAGCAGGATCAAGATTCTTTCTTGCTTTTGTGACAAGACCCTGCATCCCACTAAACCTGATCAGGGGCTGGTAACGCATACTATCCCACAATCCGAGTGAGAAGCAATAATTTGTAATTGACTCATTTGTTTCTCATGTCAATAGTATGTGGGGGCATACTTTCATGGAAAAATCCAAAAGGAAGCAAAGTATGAAATGAGTATGTTGGTTGCCTGCAGTCTACATCAAACAAAGTTGAGGACTTGCTGACGCAGACAACTTGGAGATTAGCCATCATTGCAGTCATAACTAGAGAGCTATAATGAAAATAGTTAGCCCAAAATCATACATCTTTGTCGAGCAAATAAAATTGACTATTTGCAGCTGCTTCACTATTCCCTGCCATTCTTGAAACAGCCTGTACAGCCTGCTTAAGAACACCGAGCCCCGCACTGAAAGCCAAATTGCACACATGATAAGATCAGAAAATACAAGTATTAGAACATGTAGCTCACTCATAGATAACCATTTGTGTAGGCTCTAGTCTGACCTCCCAGCACCCACTACAACAATCTTCTGCTTAACAAAGTCTGTCAATGGCCGACCTTGGGCTCTCACTGTTCCCAACAATCCTGCAAGTGCAACACCAGCTGTTCCCTGTGACATAACATGGCAAGAACAATAAAAAAATAGCAGAAGCAATAACAGTCCACATGTGAGACACAAGACCCTTAGGATGTTTTGTTTTTTGTTAGACCAGTAAGTTTACATTTTCAGCATCCTCTTTTTTTAGCTAGACCACTAAGTGCACGTTTCAGAAGTCATTGGGGAGTAACTGAGGCAGGACCAGGGCAGGAAGGTAATCCTAGCCCATGCTCCACTCCTTTAATTACTGTCATGCCTAGGCCCTTGAGTTTGATCTCTCTTTACTATGATTTCTCCTTCTCAGATAGCACCCATGAGCAAGTTGGCCTTCTTTCTTTGAGGACATATACTCCACGGACCTTTTTTAATTGATACAACAATCAAATATATAGAAACGAGTCCTCACCTGTATGTCATCATTGAACATGCAAAACCTTGTACGATATCGTTGCAATCGTCTCAAAAGCCCACTTAAATTGAAAATCTTCGAACTATGAAAGTTCAACAAAAGTGTTAGTAAGATAGTCCAATCAAAAGAGAGAGAAAACAGGCACTTTTCAACAGATGACCTGCACAATCGCCTTTGGCCAACGTGTGAAAACAGCTTCCATAAATTCATCAACAATTTCAAGATACTCTTCCCCTTCCAACCTGGGTTGTCGAAGCCCTAAATCTGTTTAGTGAAAACCTTTGTGAGACTTTTTCCAGGAAAAGAAGATATTTACAAGACTACGTCCTTTACTATGTGTCCTAACAGAAGCAGAAAATTTTCAGGTGTACTATATTAACTAAGAAGGTACCTAATAAGTTGTTGTAACCAGCCATTAGTTATTAACAGGATCCTCACAAGATTGAGAGGACTTCACCATTACATGGGATTTGAGAATGTATTTTGACAGCAACAATATTTTTCAGTCAGAGAGAGAGAACACGAAGTTTTGAGTAACAAAAATATACGATTTCAAAGCAGAAAATGAGTGCACATAGTAAGTAGAAGTGATTAGATGAGGATCAAACTTGTTACTCACAAAGCCGATCTTCAAGTAGTTTCTGATTATTGGTACCAACATCAAGCATGACAGGGAGTATCTGCCAAGGATGGACATGACAAATTTCTTTTCTTATCAGTATAAAGTTTCCATACCAAACTTACTTACCAAGAGTCCTATCATGTCCATATTACACGAGTGAAACATCTTCCAAAGGTTTTCACATAATATCAATTCATACGTAGAATAATATTTATATCACTCATTCAATAACTCCTGTGCAGGTCACTCAATGGATGTTAAATTGTCGGTCACAATGCCATCCTGCAATGGAGTTAGTGTCTGCACGCATGTGCCAGCATGTACATTGGAGGACAAAGAATTGACTATGCTCCCCAAACACCCCAGGGCAGAGTGGAAATGAGTTTATGTCCAGATTATAAACAAGGAATACCTTTTCGGGGAAATATGTCAAATTAGGCGTGCTCAGCAATGAACTAGAAAGCATAAAGTTTTTTCCTTTTTCCACTCTGGGGATGTGGGATGGGTTGGCAATGAAGGACTGTAAAAAGGGAAAGGGTAGTCATACCCGCTGTGGGTTAATACCAGCAGCTGCAACATACATATCTAGCTTTCCAATTGGTATTCCAATCCCCTGAACTCCAAGGTCACCAAGCCCAAGTATCCGACTACCATCTGTGAGAACTATCATGTCTACCTGCAATTGTTGGGAGAGCAGACATTAAAGACATCATAACTGCAGTGAGGAGACGAAAGGAAGCAGCATGATGGACAAACTTGAACTTTATAGGTATCAATGAAATGCACCTAAAGGACCAACTCACAATACCCTGATAATCATCTGCATGGCTTGAACTTTTATTGATTTACTCACCATAAACACCAAATATGATTTCGACTGGTACAAGTTACCCATACCTAAGATATTTTCAACGGTTTATCAAACCGAAACTTTATGGACACAAAAAGGAATATCCACCATAAATTGGAAAGAATTCCATGATGACCTTCCAAAACAATGCTACAATGGGTTTCGACCGTGCAATTCTTTTGAATAATAGTTCTGCAATATTTTTGGAAAAAGGGAAAACAAATCCATTCTTAGCGACTCTGTTGAAATCGGGATAGATTCAATGCATCAGTGAGTGAGAACCTCCATATAGATTCAATTTCAAAATCCCATACAAAATTTGGACTACCTTTTGTATCACTTACAAGCATCAAAGAATAACTGTATACCAAGAAAATATATATAAAGATCAGCATTCACTATAAGATTGGATACGAAGAGAGCCAAAGGTAACAAGCTACATGATAATATAGTAGTCTAAGAGAAGGAAATTATACCTGTTGAGCAGGCCAGTTATAAATCATGGACATCATTTCTCCTTTATCCTTTGCGCTGAAGTACATTCCACGAGGACGTCTAAATAAACCCGAATAATTTTGACAGACTAGTCCTACAGTGGGAGTATAGATTATCGGGGCAAAATCTTTAATGTTGTCAATTAGAACCTGGACAATAGCAAAACAGCTTTCTCATATAAGAACTAGAACAGATTTATTTTCTGGCCACTCAAGACAGTTTGCTGCCATACTTACTCGGTAGTATAGTGTCTCATTCCTGTCATGCAGCCTATTTAGTATCCTCCACTTTGACAATGACGAAACACCCTCCGGTTCATTACGAGTATTTCTCTCTAACGACCGATACGATTGCACTACAATATTAAGCAACATCTGTTAATCAAAATGTGCTGATAATTATATCAACGAAGTCAGTGAGCTTCAGAACGAAATTTCCAAGGTCAGAGCAACTCTCTGAAAAATAAATTTAAATTAGAAACCAAACCAAAACGACGCATACTTTGTGTTAGGAAAATGACAAGTGCGATTACCGCCAGTGCAATTACCAATTGGAAGTCTCTTGATGACAACGGTTCTAATTCAATTAATTTTTACATTTCATCCTTGCATATTCTGTAACATTATGCATGCAGCCATCTGACTTCTTTCATTATCCTCTAGACCCAGATTCAAGGAACTTCACCTCAAATCAAAAGGTCGATAACTGTTAACATAGGTAAATATTGAGAAGCCACCCTCTTTCCTAGTGCCAAGTGGAACACACTGTTACCCTTTATTAAGAGCGGCGCATTTTCAAATTACAAAGGATAAGGGATAGGGCAGTGCAAGATCATTTTTGTAGGGGTAGTTAGACATTGAAGAAAGATTCTATTCCCATCAATATTCCCAATACCACCAGCATGAGTAACCATCGCTTTGTCTCAAAATAGGTACCGTCACAGAAAGAGGGGATGGTATCAGAAAATAAGTATCGTATGGGAAAATAATTTGCAACAAACAGCAGCACTATTGTGATCTTATAATGGTCCGCAATTAATTTCAGAAAAAGCTTAAATGCCGATAAATTACAAACTAGAAATATGCTTCATTGGCCAACTTCAGGCTTCGCAATCTTGTTCTAAAGCAGCCACAAGTTCCTTTTCGGTATCTTTATCTCCAGTTGAATCAAACTCACAACTATCATGTCCTTTTGTTTAGAAGATCTTTAAACTGATTCGATTTCCCTAATGAGTACCTCACACTTGATGCGCATGACATAGTAATTAACTCTGGAAAGTGGAAAAGCAGGCTTACTGAATCGATCATATTGATGTTCAAAGGATATCACGCGAGGCGGAAGGAGGCCACGGAGCCCAAGTCGATCTCTCTCAGTCAAAGGGAAGCCAGTGTCCTGCTCTTAGAAAAATGCGAAACAGCACGGTAGAGAAATCGACGTAGTCAGCTAACTGTTCGCAATTTCACATCCGCAAAAATGCAGGAAGACTCGTAAAAGTGCTCATAATGCTTCAAGAGAAACCCATTTGACAATCCTAAAATGAAATCAACATCCATCAAATTTCAGCGACTCGGAAGAAATGATTAGCCCGAAAGGTACTCTGTACTTCGTTACGTTTGCCACGTCACATAAAACAACCTATTCAACACGAAAAGGAACAGAACGAAGGATCCGTTATCAGTCCAACCGGTGACAAAACCCCACGAATTGCTTTGTGCCGACACTACAGTAACTACAATGAAGCTGACTCCGCCAACAACATCACGCGTCCGCTCATTAAAGCACAACCGGAACACGGCGAGATCGCAAACAGACAAGCATACAAACAAAACGAGCAGGAGCTGAATCCGAAGATATTGACCTTGTTGAACCACGGATCGTGGAGAATATCAGCACCGCGCTTGTGCACGATGCACGGGCCAGGTATGGCAGTGGAGAGCCGCCTCGATCCGCGGAGGCCCGACGCCGCGACCCGCGCGAAGTTCCACATCCCTCTGGCCCTAAGGAGAAAGCACGCGCACGGCTCCCGATCGCCGGAGAAACGACCAGGAAGCAGAGATCCAGGGGACGACGGCGGCGGCGGCGGCGGCGGAGGAGCTCCGAATCTTCACGCCGATGACGCTAGCTCATCATCGTCTTCTGCACAGCAGCTTTCACGAGCGAAACGATGGGGATCAGTGTCCGAAGCAGCGAAACTGAGAGAGACGCCAGCGGCGAGTCGCGTCTGCTTCGTTGGTCAAGCCTCTCCTTATATAGTCCGGTTAAAAAAAATGAGATTTTTTTCTGATTTGTTGGAGATTTTGGTAGTGTCTTCTGGCGGAAGTATGAATTATGAAACAGTTTAAGCTGCTGGAGAGACTGGAAAGCCTGCTGCCCGAATTTCCACGGGCAGGAGAGGGAGAGAGAGAGAGAGAGGGAGAGAGAGAGGGAGGATGCATGTGAGCCAACTCAGCCTGGCCGAGGTACGACCTTGAATTGGACTTTTGAAAAAATTCGGGCGCAATGACGCAAATTGATTTTTAAAATTTTGACTCGATACGTAATACGATTTTTGAAATTTTAAGTGGTCCATGAATTGTAATTTAATGTACAAAATAGTTCTGTGATCGTCGAATTTTTAGTACATATTCAATTTTTTAGTTTTTTGGACTAAAACTGAAGATAGACTAAAAGTTTAAAGATCACGTTCCAAAGATCACATTGAACAAATTA
Organism: Syzygium grande; assembly: GCA_024733475.1. NCBI lineage: Eukaryota > Viridiplantae > Streptophyta > Magnoliopsida > Myrtales > Myrtaceae > Syzygium > Syzygium grande. Next base: position 5,720,959 of record JAMXDD010000002.1, on the reverse strand, counting down.
AAGTTCATGAACCACATTATAAATCTTGCCAAAATTCAAGGATTGTTTATGTCATTTTTCTTAAAATTAGCATTTGAATTATGACGTATTTCATTAATGGGAAGAATCGTGAGCCTTATTTGATGGTTAAATGGACACATAAAAAATGGAATTAACCGAGTATGAAAAATTTATATGTGCACTAGAAGTCCTAAAACTTATCACGAAAATGTAATTGGGTCCTAAAACTTGTCACGAAATTGCACCTGAGTCCTAAAACTTTCAAAAAGTGCAAATAAATCCTAAAACTTGTCATGAAAGTGCAAACAAGTCTTAAAACTTGTCACAAAAGTGCAGTAAGTTCTAAAACTTTCAAAAGTACAATCAATGGAAGGACTTGATTGAACCAATTTGATAAGTTTTGGGACTTGTTTGCACTTTCGTGATAAGTTTTAGGACTTGTTTGTACTTTTTGAAAGTTTTAGAACTCAAGTGTAATTTCGTGATAACTTTTAAGACTTGTTTATATTTTTTGAAAGTTTTAGGACTCAATTATAATTTCGTGATAAATTTTAAGATTTTGAATGAACTTATCTCTTGATTTTTTTTAAAGTAAATAAATAAAAGAAGAATGTGGGAAAAGCGCGGTGCGGACGGCGAGGGAAGGTTGCCCGAGGAGAGGTTCGGGCAGCGGGGGAGTACAAAATGGGGAAATTCTGCGGCTGCGGGCGGACGACCACCGTGTGAGCGAACGGCGAGCCGCCACGTGGACCGTCCGGGCTGGCGGGAAGGCCAGAGGAGCATTTGGTGTCGCTCCCTGCCTGCCCAATCCCGGAAGATGGTTTCGGTCGCTCAGCCGTCCGATGCGCCACGTGTAAAAAACCGTTGCGGATAATTATTAGGTTTTCCATGACCCCTTTTTTTTCCTTGTATTTTACTTTTTTGTTTTTGGTCGCTTTCTTGAATTCATTTTTGGGGCAAAGAGCGCTAGCTCGAACCGGGGCCCTTGGGGAAAGGACTTAATCGACTTAAATAGACCGGTGCTGAAATCAGTGAAACGAAATCGACACACTGAAATGATATACACCGATACGCTGAATGAAAAATACGTTTCTCTGAGACGATTCGGATCAACCAAAATCAAAGGTGTGACTATCATGACACACACCTGCGTAAAGATGGCCACGGGCGGTTTTGGCCCGGAACCGCCCGAACCGGCCCGGTCCCGAACCGGTCGGTTCGAACCGTGGCCATGTCTCTACCTCTGCGGATTAACGAACATAATTATGGCAAATCCCGACCAACACGCACCGATCATTTGGTTGAAGGCGATTTTTGGCTGGATTGATGGGCCGATCTAATTAGTATCCTTCTATTGATATTCGAACGAAATTCATTCACGGTCTTTCATTGTATGCAGAGATACTCAATTCATCTCCCCGGGTATTAAAAAGTAAGGGAAAAAAAAAAATTAACTCCGCCTAATCAAGCATAAGTTCCCGAGATGATAATCGGCGAGGATCAATTAGACGGTTCGAGCATTTCGATTTTTATTCCCCTTTTTTCTTTTTTTTTTTTTCTGGTTGCCTACGCATCGACGTTCAAAGTCGTCGACGATGTGGAGATTCGAACGGGGGGGTGAGGGGACAAATATAGGCTTCGGACGAGGAGACCTTTGTTGACCATTCCACCAAAAAAATCAAACGGGGGGGAAAAGCCCGACCTTTAGCTGGAGCAGGTCTTTTCTGGGGTAGCCATATGCCTTCTTCTTCTTCGTTGTGGTCCAAGAAAAGTGGAATCTTTTAACTATCCTATTTTAACGGATCTTTAACAAGGGCAAAAGTGGGGTTCGTATCAGATCTAATTCTGAGTTCCTTCTTCTGTAGCCCTCCACCCCTGGCGAATGGGAATACCCGGTAGACCTTCGTGGCATATGCGGCATCGATTCTCACCTTCTTCTCCTCCTCCTCATTTTTCTAGAATGACGCTTCCGACGCGGTGGCCCCGATTCCGTCGAACCAAGCAAAGCACCGTCTTGACTCGCGCTGCGGTACCGAGCTTAATCGCGTTTAAGAATGAGCGGAAGAAAGAGGGGGAAAAGCGCCAAATATTTCTCGAGAAATTTTTGATCAACCAAAATCAAAGGTGTGACTATCATGATACACATGAGATTTTTTTGGCCCGTCACGAACATAATTATGGCAAATCCCACCAACACGCACCTCAATCATTTGGTTGAATTCGATTTTTGGCTGGATTGATGGGCCGATCTAATTAGTATCCTTCTATTGATATTCGAAAAGAATTCATTCACGGTCTTTCATTGTATGCGTTGATACTCAATTCATCTCCCGGGTATTAAAAAGTAAGGGAAAAAAAATTTAACTCCGCCTAATCAAGCATAAGTTCCCCCCCCTGATAATCGGCGAGGATCAATTAGACGGTCGAGCATTTCGATTTTTATTCCCCTTTTTTCTTTTTTTTTTTTTTTTTTGGTTGCCTACGCATCGACGTTCAAAGTCGTCGACGATGTGGAGATTCGAACGGGGGGGTGAGGGGACAAATATAGGCTTCGGACGAGGAGACCTTTGTTGACCATTCCACCAAAAAAAAATCAAACGGGGGGGGTCCGAAAGCCCGACCTTTAGCTGGAGCAGGTCTTTTCTGGGGTAAGCCATATGCCTTTCTTCTTCTGCGTTGTGGTCCAAGAAAAGTGGAATCTTTTAACTATCCTATTTTAACGGATCTTTAACAAGGGCAAAAGTGGGGTTCGTATCAGATCTAATTCTGAGTTCCTTCTTCTGTAGCCCTCCACCCCTGGCGAATGGGAATACCCGGTAGACCTTCGTGGCATATGCGGCATCGATTCTCACCTTCTCCTCCTCCTCCTCATTTTTCTAGAATGACGCTTCCGACGCGGTGGCCCCGATTCCGTCGAACCAAGCAAAACCACCGTCTTGACTCGCACTTATATTTAAATGAGCTTAATCGCGTTTAAGAATGAGCGGAAGAAAGAGGGGGAAAAAGCCGCCAAAAAAACTCCCAAACTATGCACATTGCCAAACATTTACCCTCGAATCGCTTTTTTTACACAAGAAACTAAACTGAATTATTTTAGTACGATAAGTTCACCCTGACTTTTTTTCTTGGACATAAAAAAAACAAACTTAATGAATTTATTTAGACCTTTTAAAGTCCATCAAGTTCAGTTAGTTGATTTTTCACCCAAAAGAATGTCGTTCTTATTTCGATTTGTCGCGTGGTCCCCCCAAGCAAATTTTTTTATTAAATTTCGAAGATAGAGGCTAAACGTGTCAAACAACTATAAGCATGAGATTTTTTTATGTCACGGAAAAAAGTTTAGAGAAATGTCGCGCAGTGGGATAGTTATTCAGCAGCCTCAATGCTTCATTACCCGTTGTTATTCGACCCCATAGGCTTTATGCGACAGATAGGTGGTCTAGGAACAAGCTCATCGAATCAAAAATAGAATCGCTCGAGAGTAATAATAATTGAGAATATTTGAATTGGTGCGATTCTATCTCGAGGGTGTGTAAGCAAACTTAGCAATATGCCCTCGATTATTTTAAAACCTCCCCTTCTTTTCTTTTTGCCTTTTATTCCCCCCTTTTTTTCCTTTATTTGTGCATTTTTCGTCGGGGTGCAGTTTCGTTCACCCGATCTCTGGTTGGCCTTTTTTGGCTGTCCGAGAATATGGTGCTCCCCATTTTCGGCCACCCAAAATTATCGGTGCCCAAGATTTATTAATTAGAAGAAAAAAAAACGAATTAAAGCGGCTAATTATAATAAGATTTCTGTCATAACGTAATATTATCTCGAGGGCGATTGATTCCCGATCTAGTTCCCAGTACCAACCGGGATCGGTCCAATGGAACCGATCACTTTTTTTTTCCCCACTACTTGGTAGCATCTTTTCGTGTTGAATCGAGTAATATGTTTGCAATGATCCTCAAATTGAAAAGAAGAATGAAAAAACGTGCTTCACTTAGGGTTTAGTTTACATTTTACTAATTTTTTCGAAGAAATAAACTAAATAAAATATATATATGTAGTCGAATCGGACCGACACTCTCGGAAACCGAACCTAACTGACCGGTACGTTTTGACCCGAGCAGTTCCCGATTTGGGCAATCCGTTTTACATACCTTTAATATTCACAATGGGTCATAAACCCATTTATCATTAAATGGGTTAATTATATTTAGTAAATTGGTAGAAACATAATGTGGATGTTAAATGGGTTGTAAACGAGTTTACATCTATTTTAAACTCAACTCATCTATCTTGCCCTCACTCAATCTCGCGCTCACTCACGACGTGCTCTCATCTCAGGTTAGGCATGAATTTTCTTAAATCGAGTTAAATATGAAATTATTTTAGTTAAATCATGGTTACGTTTGGAACCGACCGGTTCTTAAAACTTTTACTCTCTTTTTTCGTCGAGTTAAATATGAAATTTTTTATAAGTCGGGGTTGAATTTTGGAACCGGGCCCGAACCAGCCGGTATGGCTATGGATCAAAAAAACAGGCTAAATGAATTTATTTAGATCGGACCATTTTAAATTCAATCTTTCTACTTGACAAGTCTACTCAATATTATCCTTCTAGTGATTTGTCATGCACCCCCACTGTTTTTTTTATTAAAGAAAAGAAGGCGGATATAAAACGAGGAGGCACAACCTCGAGCGGGCCCCCCCCCCCACAGGTACAGGCCACAATTATTTCGGACAGCATCACGATTTATGGAGCAAGTGGAAATAATTCGACCGCGGGGCCCACCGGGTGAAACGGCTTCTCGTTCCACAATGGCTGCTGGTCCGAGTGGGAAAAAAGGAGCCGTCATCTCCAGATTAACACACCGCGTTAGTTCTTCTGACCGACGACAAAGAAAACGGAACACATCCATGTTAGCGACCCGAATATCAATCATGAACGCAAATTAATATGGACTAAATAAAGATATTTAAATGAAAAGGGAAGAAGGGAACGGAGGCGGCTAATTTGCTTGTGAGGAAGGGATGAGTCGAACAGGGAGACGTGACATTTGCCACCGGCACAGTTACTGAACATGGGACAAAGCAACCGAGCCCCAACTTACGTTGTTGATTCACCCCGCGGTCCTCTGATTGGTGTCGAAGACACACTCGGACATCGTCAAGCGCTCTGGTCCCGGGGGGGCGAGTGGGTTCCTCCGGATTCATCTGTGCTACTGAGATGGAAAAGGCTAAGAGACAAAAAGAGGACCCAAGTAAAAGCTACCTGTGAATGGCGAGTTCAGCTGAGGAACTGAGACGGGTAGAGAGGCTCAAGCCAGTAAAGACGCAAGGGGTCTTTCCAGTTTTTGTACAATATATAAAATTAGCTTGACAGATATAGCTCAACAAGCACCAGTGGTCTAGTGGTAGAATAGTACCCTGCCACGGTACAGACCCGGGTTCGATTCCCGGCTGGTGCACGCTGAGCCGTGATGACGTCTGCGCTTCCGTGGCCTTTAGATTCGGTCACACTTCATCTGATCCTTCGGATGATACGTGAGCGCTTCTGAGCTCTCTCCTTTTCTTTTTCCTTTTTCTAAAATTTTTCTAACTTTTCGACAATAATTCAGCTCTGAACAATTTTGAGAACGAAAAAATATTTTCCTTTATTTTATTTTTATAATCGAATTAAGTAATCATTTTCTTAACATATTTCTTAAAATATTTGTTTTTTGCAAAACAAACATAGCCTAAATTTTTGCTCCTTTTCCGGATAGTCACTCTTCCCCCCCCTAAATTAAGCGCTTAGCACTCATCTTCTTGTTTTTTCGTTCCGTTTTCAGCTTTGGCGAATTTTTGCTTTAGAGTCGCATCCTATGGAAACGTACCAACCCCACTTTTGACCAAAGAAAACCTAACCATCATCCATCACGCTCGCGCGCTAGCCCAACACAGTTCACATCCGAACCCTCAAATCATCGAAAGATGCCACGCCCCCTCGAACCACTGAAATTTGAGGTTCTGAACCGAGAACGCAAGAGCTCTTGATATTTTCAGCCAACTTTCGCCGCCAATATCGGAGAATACTCAGGTTAGCAAATACATAAGATTGAGATGATCCTTTACAATCTACACAGGAAAGGATTCATCATAAACTACCCAAGCCATATATTAATATGAACAGCATGACCAACAGGAGACCCTCCTAGGTGCTAACACGACCAAAGTAGCTCGTTAAGAATGCATGACTTAAGAGCAGGAGCAACAGGAAAGCTCTCCTAGGTGCCGGAGCGCCTAGCATAAGCATGTCAACAAAGACGAGATCTTCAACCATTTATCCCTAAAAAAAACCTAAAATTCTTCATGCTATGTCGCTCCCGCTGTGGTTCTGAGACTTTAGAATGTTGAACTTGCAGAGGGGGCAAATTGCATTAATGTACAGCCACTTGTCGATGCAACCGCAGTGGAAGTGGTGACGGCAGGGAAGTTCTCTCAACTCCGATCCATCTTCGTAAGCAGAGAGGCAGATGCAGCATTCCTTCAACAAAATAACATCGGCAACCGTTAATAGGAATCACAATTTTATCATCAAGAATTAGACACTTTTTCCTCCCGCATTGCAGCTCAACTTAACAAACCAAAGAAAAATCTCCAAACGCATAAGAGATTTGGAAACAAAAGACTACAACCCCGACTCAAGTAAGATGATAAAAGACAAAAAGCAACAATCCAAGCTCTTTTTGAAGGAGATATTGGATAAGCTAGGCTAAGTGAAGGGGATGGGAGGAGAAGCCACTGAGGCAGCTTTCACTGAGCTTGTGTGGTAATATACAATAATACGTCGTAGAATCAAGAGCTATAAAAAGAAATATGCAACAAATGACCTCTAATGCTTGACCTAGCAGGTTTTCAGGTTTTCAACGCATGGAAGCAAGTCCTCCAAATCTGATGACTAAGCACTAGATGAGAAGAATGGTCCCTCAATAATGGCAATAACAAAGAGATGACAAGCAGCCAAATTAATGTGACTATAACAAAGTCTTACAGCATCCTCCTGCGATAGAACACGCTCAATAGTTGTGTTGCTGTCACATTCCGTCATTATCCCTCCAGACGATGGCTGAGTTTCCTCATTAGCTTTGTCATAATCACCTAACCTGCGGAACTTGTACATAGGCAACTGATTGATCTCCTCCTGTGTTGCTCCTTCCTGTTATAATGAAACAATTAAAAAAGCAAAGTATAAGCATGAGAACTACAAGTTTTCTGAAAAACCATTACTGCAAACTATCCCTTCATTCAAAGTACAGCTATATAAAAACTAGTCCGGGTGCATTTCATGCTCATATTCCAGTCAAGTTTGTGTTCTAAAGAAAGGAAGCGAACGCATATATATATATATATATATATATATATATATATATATATATATAGAGAGAGAGAGAGAGAGACACAGAGACAGAGACAGAGACAGAGGAGATGCAAAATCATCGTAAGCTGTGCTATAAGAACTTCTTCAAACAAAACACAAACTTTTAGTTTAGTTAGACTGTTGCAGTAATTATATACAAATGACAGGCCAGAGATCACATGATAACTGTACTTCGCTGAGTGTTTTCACTTGCTCTTATTAGGCCCTGAAATCCTCATCTTTTATGACTACTTTTTCTTCTTTAAAAGGCAGTGGTGCAGGCAATACGCCATTCAAGTACACAAGGAGCAGCAAAACATTAAACATATGAAGTGTATCACCCAACCAAAGAGAAGATGAGGAATAGGAATACTGGGTTGGACAATCAAGAAGAGGACAATGCCTCTTGAGTTTTGATAAATTAATCGCTCTAAAGGACAGATAATATTTGCAAATTCTTTTACCTGATCTGCCACAGCATACAGGATTGCGATTATACATGGGAGACAGCAGCATATTGCAATACCAATCAGGCACGCAATAGCAATGCAGATAACAACGAAAACCACATCAAACGCCAGAAATGATATACAGAGCCTGCAAACAGTAACAGTTAAAAGCACTCAAAGAGGAGAACATCTCATCATGGAAATAACAGGCAGAAAAAGAACAGAAAGGAATCTAGGTTATCGTCCAAATTCGAACCAGTAGAGCTGCGGTGAATCGCGAATCAGGTCTTGGCCACCAGCAGTCACCCAGTAGAACCCGATTATCCACCAGATGAATGAAAACATTGTATTTGCAGACTCGAAATGCTTCGAGACGCTGTCAAGAAACCATCATGAGGAAGATGCCATGAGATTCAGATATTTTACAGGGTCACATAATTTGTGATGTGCAGTAAAACGGTGAAGAGCGACTACACATTTTTCCCCATCCTTCTTTTGTGAATGACATAGCATCACTGCCGTGTAGGAAATGCCTTGAAACTAAACTCTCATAAGGATTGCCTTCTCTGGCAGTTCAACATTTATGAAAGAAATTTCAAACTTCAAATGAACTTGTTGGCAGAAAAAGAGCAACTATAGCTATGAATAAAAAGCATGTGGAGAGACATTTCAAACACTTGGCGCTGTGCAGAAATGCAAACAATGCAGCCGCCCTCAAATGCATTTCAATCTCGATATCCGAAGCGCATGGCGAGTCTTGCAAGACACAATTCTCTTCTGAGAAATTGGTCTTTTCCCCGTAAAGAGACAATTAACGCAGTAAAACTTCCGTTGGTAACTAATGCAAAATTGACAAGTGCGTGCTGGGCTACATCATCTGGTAATAACCAAACTAATATTACCCAGTTGGAAAGAAACAAGGGGCACGAATTACAATATCAAGACAGCATCTGGAGCCCAAACAGGAAAAAAAAAAAAAAGAAGAGAAAACACAGATAGACGACTGGCAAATACCTGGTTTCTTCATCATCTCTGCTCTGATCATTCGCATAATCGACTGATTCGCCTCCGTCGCTCCCGGAACGGGAAGCTGTACTCAGGTAAGCATTCAAATCGCCAGGACCCCAGGCGCCGCTCCCACCCAATCCCGCGTACTCCACCTCCCTACGCCGCCGCTTGTACTCCCCAACGACGCACGCCACATGCAACAAGCACTGAAACGCGTACACAACAACCCACAGCCGCAGGGGCACCTCGGGCCTCTCGCTCCGGCTCAGCGCGACGACGCTAAGAGCGACGCCGACGAACGCCAGGTTCCAGAGGACGTCGAGGGCCACGATGGGCTTCGAGTATGCCCAGTCGCCCTGGCGCGTCTCCAGCTGCTCGGCGGCGTTCTCGCGGACCTGCATCGACGGCTCGCGGAGCATCATGCGCCGGCCGCTGGCCCGCCGCAGGAGCCGCGCGGCCGCGCCGCGGAGGGGCAGCACGGGGCGGCGCAGGAACCGCCGGCTGCGGAGGAGGTGGTCGGCCACGGAGTGCGAGAGGAGCGGGGTCGCGTCCACGGCGTCGCTCAGGGCGTTCCCGCGCCGCTGCACCGGGGCCGAGGCCGTCGCGTGCATCGGGGGTCGATCGGCGGCGGAAGGGGGGGGAAGAAGGATCGGCGAGGGGGGGGGAAGGATCGGCGAGGATTAGGGGAGCTAGGGAGGCCGGAATCGAGCTTCGCCCCGCGGCCGCGACCGGCGGAGAGGCACGCTCGGTTGGCGCGATCGGCAGGGACGATCGGAGGGAAGGAGGGGAGGCCGATTCCGGCGAGATCGGCTTCCTGGTCGGAGCGGAGCGATTCGGAGGGGGGGCGGGGAGAGCTGAAGGTTCGTAGGGTTTCCGGTGAAGGAGGGGGACGCGCGAGAGGCGGAGCGAGAGAGAGAGGGGTTGGATGAGGTGGAGAGAGAGAGTGAATTTGAATTCGAGGCAAATAATTAGCTTTTGGAGTTTCGTGTGGATTTATTACTGCTGGGGGATTCGACCCCAAAAAAAGCGAGAGAAATTACTGTTTGGGGTTAAAATTGCCTCCGTCGCTCGCCGCCGCGGTGGTGGGGTCGTTCCCCGAAAGCGCGCGGGGGTGTCAAGACTTGCCGATGCGGTCGCTGTTGGTTACTACGTCCCCGCACGCGCGAAGCGGAGTTCGTCCGGAATCGGAGGAGGAATTTTCCCGGGGAAAATCACCGGCGCTCCTTCGTAAAAGGGGCGGGTGATCCATTATTTTTGCTCAGTGTTCACTGTTCGGTTAATCTCGAACTTTCAATTTGTTTCGATATGATTCATAAACTTTTAGTTCAATATGTAATGTGATATTTGAACTTTCGATACTTATTCAGTTTAATTTCTGGATTATAAAAAAATATTTAATATTATTCTTATGCTTAAATGGATAAAATTGTCCATTAAATTAAATTTTAAAAATCGTACTTAATAAATTAAAAATTCATGAATTATATTATAAATTGAGTACATATTTGTACTGGGGAATTTTTGAAAAGGGAGAGTAGGAAGGACGAAACGACCGGTCGCACCGGGTCAGATCGGTGGTGTGAACTGGATTTTTAAAATTTGGGGGGGGACCCTAAACAGTGGGGAGAAAAGTGCCAAGAGCTCCCTACAAACACCAAATCAAATCATACCAAAAAAAAACAAAAAAAAAAACGTACGTACGGCCGTGCGCAGCGTACACAAACACGACACCGGATAATTGCTGAGCCGTCCCGCTTCGTACCGTACACGCGTCCGCTCTTCTTCATCTTGCTTCCCGCCCAGTCACTTGAAAAATTTGGATTTCCCCAATTCTCGTTTTGCCCTTTTTTCCCAATATCCTTTCAATTCTGTACATGAGGAGGATCGAATGGATGTAAGTACGGGGCATCAATCTTCTGCCTCAATCAGAAACAACCTTCTCGGCCTTGGTAGCTGTCCTTATCGGTCTAGTGAAGTCGAAAAAGATTGCGATCGTGAGTGTTTTGCTAAAGGAAGGAATTTCGATGGAGGATGCGGACCTATTGTGTTTCTTTTCCATGTGGCCAACACTGAGCTTATCGCGCAGAGCTTGAATAAATCATGCTACTATTAGTGTTATCAATCAATAACGCGTGTCGAAATACATGTCGGACGCACTAAGTGATTGCATCTACGTTACAAACTCACTCCCCAGAGCGCGCTGTATACAACAGCAAAACAATAACCAACAAAAAAAATGCAAACCCAACCCCCCGACAAAAAAAAAGAGAACGAAAAAGGAAAAGAAAAGAATTGGCACGGCGAAATAACGGTGATGAGCCTCGACGATTCCCTGTTTGAGGTTTCCCGTAGAATGTGGCCCGGGTTTCATTCGGCAGCTCCACCTCCTCCAAGACTCTAACTTGAGCTTGATTTATGAGAAATTCCTAAGTTTGACAGCCTATCCACTAACTTGACTTCATTCCCAGAGTCGAAGCTGAAGGCTAAAAGAATGTTCGAACTTCATACGTGTGAACAAGTATCCTGACGATGCAAAGATATGATCGGAGCTCAGTTCCTAGCATGCTCAGGAATGAGGCGTCGACGCAGCTCGGAGGGTGCACCTGCCAATTCTGCAGTAGACTTGGGTGTAAGCCATCTGGAAAGAGGACCAGAATGGGAAAGAGCAATGTCACTATTTTTTCGCTTTACCTTGAGCTGTGAAATCAAAGAGGGGTGGTAGGGCACGTCCATTGGGCAAGGTTGCATTCGGGTCCCTCAAGTCATCAAAGAAAGGATGCGCACAGGCTTCCAACTGACATTACCAAGAGATGATAGTCAGCTTTCTAAGAAAATACTCTCCTCTACATGCATACCATACCCATGCCAGACAGCAGGAACAAAATCTAAAAACTCGCTTTAAGCTGACGTCAAACGTATAGCCTGAAGTTTATTCTACAAGTCTGAGAAAAGCTTGCTATGATTTGACACATCTCGACAAGAAAAGCAGTTCCGTAGAAGGATCTCAGTCATGCTAGGTGAAGCCAAAAAGTGGCTGACACTAAGCCCCAAGAAATCTAATGCAAGGATCCGAGGTTCAAAGCAGTTGCACATTCTAAGCAACTCAAATCTAACTGATAATTGACTTCATTACAGACTTACAGCAGTGCAACGTAGATTTGGTGAATATTGGAGAAGCCTCGATACAAGATCCACTGCATCAGGAGGCAACCGCTTTTGAAAGATCTGTATCAGTTCCATAATTTTTTTCAGAAAAAGCAACTAATGATACCAAAAGGAAACTATCGACCCAGAGGTCATCACTCTAATAACACTCAAAACAATACCTTGTGCCAAGGATGAGCTTTAATCTGAGGAAACTTGAATTCCGAATAATTTGGATTCATGCACTTAATTTCTTCCCTGGTAGGTGTCCCAAGAATCTAATAAAATTTGCAAATGGAGAGGAGGAAACTTAGTAACAAGGAAAAGTTTGAACCAAAGGTAATTACAGCATCATATTGAAAGGAAAGTACTTAAGTTGAAACCTTTATTATTTCCACAAGCTGATCAACACCACTCTCTCCAGGAAACAATGGCTGCAGCAAGAAAACATAAGCAGACGTCAGATTGAGATTAAAGAAGAACCAACATTCTAAGAAATTCAGCTTATGAGGTAAAACAAATTGTTTCCTAAGGAACTAGAAAACAAAGAAACTAAAGGCAAGTTTTAGAAGAAAATATGGAACGAGCCCCTACTTCAGTGAATTTCATTGAAATGCCATGAACAAGGCGGCTGCTGTGAATACATTTTCTTACTTAATTTGGAAAAAGAGATACTCACGTGTCCCAGAAGAAGCTCCGCCAAGACACAACCAACAGACCACATATCAATCGCAGTTGTATATTCTGAGGCCCCAAATATCAACTCTGGGGCCCTATAATACCGCGAGCATATATATGATATATTGGGCTCTCCTGGGACCTACAAAAGTTAACTAAATCAAATTCGATCGCAATATATGGACTATTAAGTACTTATAGATAATGGACTTACCAACTTCTTTGCACTACCAAAGTCGCATATCTTCAACTGATGAGTGTGGGGATTGACCTGCAGCATTAAAGATAAAATCAGCACCTATATTTCAATGGAAAAAGAACATATTGACAAAGTAAAACAAACAGGAGGAGCATCACAGCATTACACCAATGGATAATGTGTCCTCTTGTATGTACAGTCACATTTCACGCAAAATTATAGGATGATCTCAAACTTTGCAAAACAAGTGAATCATATCGGATAAGCATTTTAGCCAACTGATTCATACAATCATGTGAAGATCAAATCACCACACTTCACTGTTGATCTATGCCTATCCCTCCCTCCCTCGCCCCCCCTCTTTTTGCCTTCCCTCCATTTCCCACCATCTGCGTGTGAGCGTGTGACAGAAGGGCTGAGAGATAAATCTTACCAGTAGATTCTGAGGCTTGATGTCACGATGACACACACCAACCACATTATGCAAGTAGTTTAATGCGCGACAGATCTGAATTGGAGAAAATCCAGAATATCAAAAAGGGTAACCCCAACCAGTACTACATACTGCAACATTGAAGAGATTAACAAAGACTGAAAGTCAATTAATGCAACAACAGTTCACCTGGTATGCGTACAGCTGCACAAAAAGGATCGGCACATGCTGGTTCATTCTAACATAATGCTTTGAAGCTCGATAGACAGTTTCAGAGATATACTCCAAAACAAGGTTGAGGTACACCTCATCTTTTTCAGTAGTTGAAAAGAAGCAGTGCTTCAGTTGGACGACATTAGGATGATCAAGTACGCGCATGATCTGAAGTTCTCTATTCTTATATCTCTTATCTTGCAACACCTTCTTAATGGCAACTGTCTCCGCTGTTTCTAAACACTTTGCCTGCATACCAAAAATCCGTAGGTCAAAAGAAAGACTCTACTTATTCAGAGTCGATTCGTACAGAAGTAGGCAACAAACCTGAAAGACAACACCAAACGAGCCAGTGCCAACTACACGTTCTGCCATATATGAGATAGTCTGCAACCCAAGTGTCAGAATTTGTTAAGAGACTTCTCGTGCATGTTAATTTTTGAAGAGAAAATCATACTTAAACACGCAATTCGTCAGCAAGCAAGACAACTCCTATTAAACATAAAAATAGTGGAAAGAGGGATACATATGTATATCACGAAAACCTTTCATGTAGCAGTAAAAGAGAAAGCGGATGACAAACATACAGCATGTGAAATTTCCCGGGTTCAGTTGTTAATTAGATCTCCCCACCCACCCAATAAGTCAATTATTAAAAATTCGACGAGTACTTTCCGTCAAACACGACAAAAACCTTTGGTGCCAGCTGAGGCAATTTTTACTTGATTCAATACCTTGAACACTACATAGGATTCACATGATAGCCATATCAACAGACATTCTTCATGAGGTTCGCATTCATAAGACGCAATCCAGTGACAACGCTGCAAAATGACAGCTATGCTGTACAACAAATAAAAGACAACTAACCTGTTTGGGTTGTCCATCTCGTCCACCAACTGTTGTTGTAATAATGTGGCCTGTTTCAGTTCCATGTCCGTTAACTACAGCTGGTTCAGAGTCCTAAAATTTGAAGCATAAATGAGGTTCAGAATCCATCATAAGAGAGCTATTCTTAAAAGAAGGGACCATATAATGCTCAGGATTATGCCAAATGCAATACTTTATCACTAACTCCTTAGAAGCAGATCATACCTTGTCATCGTGAAATGCTTTGTCATCTTTAATTCTTGTCTCGTGCCCTCCTCTATGAATCTGATCATCACCAGGTTTAGAAACTGACAATTTACTGGAAGTGCTTGCAACAGCTTCCAGAGATGCGGAAGCCATGTGCTGCTCTAGACCTGTTGCACCTCTCTCAACAGAGTGCAAAAGCTGATCCACATTATCCCTGTGATGAGCTTCTTGATCAACCTTTGCCCTTTTGGTACCAGAATCCCCACCCTGGAGTAAACAAAACAAATGTGTTTAAGAACTTAGAGTTCATAGAAAAAATATAGAGTCCTCAAAATTCTTGGCCACAAGGCACTTGGCCTAGTGGTTGTTTGGGGGGGGGGGGTGGTGTGGGTAATTCGTACACAAATCAAATAGAAGGAAAAATAACACGAGTCTTGGATGCATAATTGCGTAGCTGAAACCGTATAGGATTCATCACAAGTTGAAAGGAAAATAAGCTTCTCATACAAAGCGGATTTAGGGTGTGCAAGTTGAACAGCACAATTTCAGAAACGATCAAGCCAAGAAGGATCCAAACTAAGTTTAGAAGATCATGACAGTCAACAGAACAACCAAAGTACCATACACAATGAGCTTCATCAAGTGTTGCTCTAGAATTCCTCAATGAAACAATAGGAATTTCTTTCATTCAATATTATCTAAGTGAACTAATCTGGCACGATTGAGATATGATTATCATAGGTTGACTTCATATGATACTTTAAAAAGCCAACGATGATGTTCACATTCAAACAAAACTGGGCAGAAGGTTCTGCTGCCTCAGGTTTATTGGATCAACTCCTATGAAACACACAGCCATTCGCACATCGCATTAGGTACTACCAGCAGCAGATTTTCCATGGTCTTAGAGTTCTTGTTAAAAAAATTCAAAACTGTACAAGAGTATATTCTAACTGGCTTACCGATTATCCAAAAAAGAACAGACAAATTTGACTTTGACCATCCGCCTACCAACTACAGCCAATACCTTTCGGAGAAGCCAATCACCAAACACCAACATACAGGTCACCGTCATGACTAATCACTACTACTCATTTGTTAATCGCCTAACATTGTTTTTGCTGAACGTCAAGGTTTGCAAAGCAAATCCGCTTAAAAGACAAAGCACAAGAATGAACAAGAAAGGAAGAAGAAGACGAGCTCCATGAATCGTCAGAGAAATAAATCAAGGGGAGAAACAAGAAAAAAGGCATCCGCAGCATCAATCAGCCTTACATGTTTCCCAAATAATTGCAGAAATGTTCCCAAATCAACGCAATCCCACCAAGTCCTAGGCCAAAAATACCACCTTACAACCTTGAATTCACAACGTTCTCCACGTACTTTCATATACAGCCGCCCGACGAGCTTTCAAAAGAAAAAAAAAAAGAGGAAAAAAACCGCGCCTTTTCGACGAAAAATGACCCGCATGATTATCGAATCAAAGGAAAAAGAAACTTCGATCCGCGCCCAAAGCGTCGGCTAGGAAATGATCAAACGGCGAACGAAAAAGCAATCGATCGAGCAAAGGAAAAAACGCCATCCCGAATGAACACAAGCTCGGCCAGGCACACGAAAACCTAATTACAGGAAGCCCCAGAAGCAGCTACCAACGCCCGGAACCGACAGCACCGGGACGACATCCCCCCCGGGAGCAAAAATGAGGGGAAATCCCGGAGCTACCGACGGCCAATAGGAACCCCCCACCGAGCGGGAAGTCCGATTCGGAAACTCACGGGTTCAGATGAAATGGAGGTGCGGCCCGACGCGATGCTCTTGATCCGGCGCATCATATTCATCGCCGCCGCCGCCGCCCAACAAAATCCAACCGGCCGCTCGGTCGAGAAGGGAACCCCGGCGGAAAGCGAAGGGCGCGCGGGGGGCGGAGGAACGTCTCCCCGGCCGAGGAAGAAGGAAGGAAGGGAGCGAAAGACGCGAAGAGAAGCGCGCGCGCGCGCGAGGCCGCTTTCCCTCTCTCTCCTCCCGCTCCTCCTCCTCCTCCTCCGCACGCTCTTCCCTCTCGTTCTCAGCTGGCGAACAGGAACGGACCGAACCCCTGTACACCGATTTATCTCCTCTCCTCTCTTTTTTTTTTCCTCCCTAAAATAAGGTTTCGAATTTTTCGCCTGCCTGCCTGCGTTCGGTCAAACTTTGACCGAACGAACCCCCCACCCAAATCACGCCAGCTTCAAAAAAATACTTTCCTGCCGTGCGTCGGTCAAACTTGGATGCCAGGTCGTCCGTCCGTCCCTCATCGTGGGCCCCCACCCCCCCCACCCCAATCCGACGGCCGGGACTCGAGGGGAGCCCCCGCCGGCGCTTTTACCAGAATGTCCCTCCCGGGAGCACAATTTCACGATTCCCGTATTCCCCTTCCCCCCTTATCTTTTCTGTCCTGTTTCGCGAAAAATCAACAATTTGGAAATCATCATTTTCCTAATTTTAATCGCTAACGGCGCGTGCGAAAAACATGGGCTGATAAAAAAATGCCTTTGGTCTTAACGACAATACGAACCTAAATATTTTTCATGACGACGGTTATATTTTCCATTAACTCTTTTCTTAAGAGATATAAACAATCAAGTTAGGGAAAAAAAAATTTTATAAATTACTGACTCTTCACGAAACGAACAAACGAAGACAAAAAAAAAAATGAATTTCAATGAATCGTAACCTAAAATCTCGAGATTACTCCGGAGCTTATCGTCTATCAAATTTGAAGTTGAAATCTTTTTCTTTAATTTAATAGCGAAGTGTTTTGAATCGAATTCTGCCGTGGTTTAATTTCTGAAATTTTCTTTTAAAATTTCTGTTGCTACATAAAGACCGAACATCCGGAAAAAAATAATAAATATTTGGGTATGCCCCGTAGGATTCCCGGAATATTCGGGATTTGACTGTCGCGTTGACGTTTTCGTCTTGCTTTTTTTTTTTTAATAATAAATTCGCCGGCAAATATTTTAAAGCCCGAAAGATTAAATCAAGGCATTTCGCGTCGCGAATTGCGCCGCATAGCGTCTCTCGTTGCGGAGCCAGGCCAGAGTCAAGACCGACTTTTGTTTTCCGATTGGCGTCCTTATCTTCTTACACCTTATTAATGATGTAATAATGAATTCAAATGTGGACAAAAAAAAAACACATCACCCATTATTTGGAATATAGTTTTCTCTGGGTCTGACGAAAGCGAGATAAATATTTTTTGGTCGGGAAAACGAGGTAAATTGAAGCGCTTCGCTTTAATCGGCGATATTGAAACGAGATAAATTGAAACGCTCGGTCTTCGTATAACAGGTTATTGCATAAGTGATCGGTGGCTGAGGGTGCCTTGTTTTAAATTCAGGCCGATGCCGCCAAAAATCACAGAATAATACTACACATGCCACACTTGCCATAACTAATTTTGGTTTCGCAAAAAAAAAATCACAAATTGGTGCGCACGTGCCGGATTACCCCAAACTAATTTTCGTGTCGCAAAAAAATCCAAGATTGCAAAATCTCGAGGCGAAATTGGGGTAAAATTAGAAATCTTAGCTGATTTTAAAACATAAGGGAGCTCTTAAGGCAAAATTAGCAGTCTTTAGCATACATCCTAATGCCAGTTCATTTTCCACATATATGGTTTCCCCAAACTAACGTCGTTTTTAGATATCCATCCATGTTGAATTTCCGCCGCATCATATCCGCATTGCACACCTATCATCCGAGATATTTGCCACGTGTCTTCTCGCATTTGCAATTTAACATGGATCTTGGAAAGGAATCTAGCAACGGAGCGTAAAATTGTCTCGAGTGTATCCATTTGAGATTTTCCACGACACGAAAATCAATTTGGAGGTAAACGTAAAACGGGTGTATCGGTATGAGATTTTTTTGCGACGCGAAAATTAGTGCGGAGATAAAATGCGAAGGGAGCATACCGGTTCGGGATTTACGGGAGGTATTGATCTTTTAATATATCTGCATAGAGTTCCGTGGGTTTGAAAAGTAAAGGACCTTGGTCAATTTTTTGGGGCTAAGATTAAGGTTGAAAGTGCGATAGTCTGTTTAGAAATTTCACGTGGAAGGACCTTATAAACCTCGTCTTTTAAATGCTCTTTTTCTGACTAATCTTTACCTTTCTCCGACTAATCTTTACCTTTCTCCGACGACGAAGAGCGTGGCGAATACAGCTTTTTGACGACAGCCCAAAAAAAGCCAGCTCCGTTAACTCACGTCAGAGGGTTATCTAGAGAGCCATGTCTTAAAGATGACGTTCTTAATTGCTTGAAAAACAATTTTTAAAAATTGTTAATAAAATTGTTCGTTTGTTTAATTAATTTTTATTTGGTAAAGGGTTTGTTCGTGAGCGGGTGGACCGGGACCCGAGTACTTCGGAGGACCGGTCCAGGCCCATCGGGTGGGCCGGTAAGAGTTTGTGCGCCGCACGTTCATTTTGACCCCGCAATAAAAGAAGAAGAAGGATAGGAGAGGATGAGGCCATGGTCAGATCGATGCTCTAAGTTATTTAACAAGCCGTCCTTTCAATTTTGTGTTCGCTCGCGGATCGATCCGTTCGTTTAACGATGATTTAATCGGGAGCATGGTCGAACGTGACGATTGGTTGCATGATCAATTCGAATTAGCGAAGAAGCTTCTTAAACCTGTCGAGAGACGGAAGATTCGCGTTTTTTCGTGTCTCGAGATGAAGGGGAGAGAACTTTTGTTCGTTTAAGATCGTGTTTCAAGCAACATAAAATTCATCTTAAAATCCCGTAATATGAAAAAGGGACGGTAGCACTACTTAAGATCGTGCAATCTATTATCGAGAAAAACACCACTTGTGGGGAAAGGCACAAAACGACAGGTCGTATTCGACCATCTTTAATTGCTTACCCGTTATTTAATTATTCAATGATGGGGTTATCAAATCACGACTAGAATTTTCGAAAGCCATTTACGATGCGTTGGTTTCGCAAAAAATGAAAGATTTGGAAAAAACTTATTTCCTAAAAAGATTACTTGTGTTACTTAAAACAATTAATTCATGAAAAATGTTTTCGTTACCGATAATAATTTATGTCCGAGTATTTTTTGCGAACAATGAAAATATTTTTCGTTCGTTCATTTTGTAATCGATACGAGCGATCAATTTTAGAAAAATATTTTTCAAATTATTCATTTTCCGCTGAATAAACGGGACCTCTAATCGATATCTTAACAGAACCACTCTCCAGAGGAAAAATTAACAAGTGGTAATTATTCGATCCTTCGCCTTGTTTTTCTTTGTCATATTCTAAATAAAAGGACTAATCACATTTTAGCAACATTTTCAACGAGCGACCTAAAATACCTCGAAACCATATCACATTCACATACAACTTTAGGATATATCATCCGGCTATTTCCGGAATCACCACACAAACTTTAACAGATTATAGAAATTGACTTTTGAATACACAAGAACCCAAAAAGCTCATCCTGGGTAACATCACAAGTCACTTCCTGTTTCCACCCTCTTAAAGAAAGGAAAGAGAAAAAGGTGGCATCATCCTAAATCAAGAAATTCTCTGCCCTCTCTGCCTTAATTAATTAATTTATTCGTTTATTTCACAAATAAAGCATCAACATCTCACCCTCCAAAAAATTAAATTAAATTTTATTAAAATAAAAAATAAAAAGGGGTGGCATCTTCTCAAAAAGTCTCATTAATTGCACCGACGTCCTCCTTCTGCAATCTTCACCACATTGGATGTTACACTTGGGCCAAAGTCCTCCCAAGCAACACAAACCCTTCCTTTCATTTCACATTGAAAGCCAAAAGGAGTCCCTTCATCCCCTTTCATCTTCCCCACTTCAATCAATGCCCTTTTCAATGTTTGCATCGGTGCATCAATTTCCACGGCAGCGACACATCCCTCTCACGCCTCCACGGCCTGGGACGATCCTTTTGCTATTCTGGTCCATTCGTTTTGATGTCGGCCCAGGCTTCTTGGAGCCTAGGACTGATGTTCTGTCAGCCCCTTGCAATTCCCGCGAGTCCTCCAATCTTTTTTCTTTTCTGGTTGCCTTGCCCTCCCCCACTTTGGTTCATGTGAAATGGAGGTACAAAGACGATGAGGATACGTGTCCACTTGACGACCATCGGCGCATGCTTCTACGTGTCGTGTGGATGGGCCACGCATCGATAATTCTTTATCTGTAAGTTAAAGGGAAAACGACATAAACGGTTTATGAATTTTGATTCAATATGCAACGATTGATGTTGTCCCACGTCGATTTTGGAAGGGGCTGATGGTCGATTTATTAGTGCGAGGGAGAGTCTCATCTTTTGAGTTAACTTTTGAGGTGAGAAAGGCAAAAAATCATCCAACACTAGTATTAAAGCCAAATGTTGTCAACAAGTCTGAACTCAATAGTCATACGGGAGAGATACGAATTGTCGTGTGAGAGGGAGATTATTGAGGTTGTCCAATATCTTTCTCGGAATGACTGATGGTCGGCTTATAAATGAGGAAAAAAGTCTCACCACGAGGTGAGAAGGGGCTCCGGACCACCCAACACAATGTGGTTTCTAAACTTTAACACAATGTATAATATAGTTCATGAATTTTTAATTTGTTCAAAGTGATTTCTGAACTTTTAGTATATGTTCAAACTAGTTACTGGATTATATGAAAATGTTTAATGTTGTCTCTGAACTTAAATTCAAGAATCCATATTAAATAAATTAAAAATTTTATGAATTATATTATCATTAAAATAAAGTCCATGAATTATTTATATCATTTTTTCTAAGTTATAAAATAGTTAAGACCGGATAAGATGAAGAAGAAAGTAATCATAGTAGAGTGCACTGTTCAATGGGGTATGGGCGTTAGCGTCACTGATGAATAAAGATAGTATAATCATTACACAGTACGACCCTTTTGCGTATCATCATTGCGTTGTATACTGGTGATGATGCCTACATATATTGTCGTTGCTATGATATATATGTCCATTGAGTTTTTCCTCTTTCGGGAAATTAGAGATAACTCTTCACGTTAATGTTATGAATGATTACGCAAATAATTTATGAACTTTGACTTAACACGTAATATTTTCAAAATTTTAATTTATTTAATGTGATCCACAAACTTTGATATATATTCAAATTAATCTCTAAATTATATAAAAATATCAAATATTGTTCTCCCATTAATTTAACTTAATGGTCTAATTTGGTTCATAATTTGATACATTTGAACAAGGCAACAAAAAAATAACTGTACGCGTAAATTATCCAAGTAAGACATTCAACTCAAATAAGGATATATTAATTCACGTCATCATAACATTCAACTCAAATAAGGATATATTAATTCACGTCATCGTAACATAGAAAATCATTTTTCTTTTTTTTTTTTTTTTTTTTTATAATCCAGAGAACCCCTCATGACTACCGACAGGAAGTAAGAACCTGGAGAAATGACATGTCTTACCCACCACACACGCAAGAACCTGTTAAGTTAAGTCACCAAGGGCCCCCGATTCAACACTCAACCTTTGCGAGAGGAAAAGTCAAGACGCCCCGTGAAGCCACCACCCGCGCAGAAGTATAGACAATCATTTTTTTCATATTGAACATATTAAACAAATTAAAATAATCATTATATCCCTATCCAAGTTGAATATCATACGTGGATAATCCACGTATAACATCGTTTTTTTGGTCCACCATTCAAATGTATCAGATCGGAAGCTAGATCAACAAATTCCATTAATTTGAAATTAATAGAAGCATAACATCGAACATTTTTATATAATACAAGGATTAAATTAAACATGTACCATAAATTCATAGATTATGTTGAACAAATTAAGGCTAATGTCCGTTTCCAACAACATTCCTAAAGTCCATTTTATCGCTTGCCACATAAGTTGACACTAACCCTGATGAACACAGCAGCAATTCAATCATCCAATCGATTGAGCAAGTCAACGGGATGGCAGAACATGAGGCGGCCAGAGCGCTGCCAGAAAGAAAGGGGTTGCAGACTAACCCTAGGCCCGCCCAATAATAGCCGGTTGCATGGCATTCGGCAGTAACAATCCAACCAGAGATTTTTTAAGTCATGGCCCATGCATTATTCTCTCGAATTGGATCGCTGCGCTCGGCCAGCAGCATCAGAGATGGTCCCCCTCTGTCCTCTCGTGTCTTCATCCGGAGGAGACCGTGGCCCGCTCATAATGCACAACGCAACACTGCGCGCAAAGAGACGATGATTCCTCCTTTCCATCCGCCACCAGGCTCTCTCTACGCACGATTTTTCCACCGCACATTGTCACGATTTGATCCCCCATGTTAATTGTAATCCGGCTCCCGAATACGTCCATCTACGTGAACCGGGAAGCGAACATCGTGTAAACATACGGTGGTCCGGCTTTTGCCCGCAAGCTCGGTTTGCACACAGAGGAGAAGTAGGGGTGAATGTTGGGGGTGCGGTTCGTACTCCCTATCGATAGGATGGCAAGGGAGTCCTGTTGCTTGGTGAGCCGGCAGTGGTCCGAGAGGCAGCACCACTTAGCTATCAGAGAGTTTTTATAGTTCGGGTCCGTATTTTATTGGTAGTTTGGGATTAGGTCCGTGAATAGCTACTGCTTGTATACAATTTCTTTCTCTTGTAATTGAGAGTTGTAACAGAAAAGCGAGAGGTAGTAATCATAGTGAAATTCTCTATTACATGTAATCCTAGTTTAAAGGTAAACCCCGATAAACATTGTGTTTCGATTTTTCTTTCTCATATTTACTCTCTATGCCGTTGTGTCTGTGCGCCTAAATCTAGCAGTGAAGAAGTAGGTTTATGGCGAAAGTTCGCTCAAGCGACGGATATCAGTTGATTACACGCGGGCCAATATAATTTGGAGGTGGAGCCAGCGGGCATGTGATAATGTAGGCAAAGGGCTTGACTCAAATGGAGGACAAATAAATGGAACGTCAAAAATCGTTTTCATTTAGAAATTAAAAAGCAGAAAAAAGGAGGAGGCAAACAACACAGAAGCCAACTGCCGTTCCCAATTCGGATAGCATTCGCTATCTTTGACTTTGTGGCCCTCGTGCACAGCTACCAGTGTTGCATGCACATACACTGCGAAGATCACGTATGTGTATGCATGTGTTCATGCACATAGACCATATAGGAGGGCTTTGTTTTTCCTTATTTGATCTTTAGAATTTAAAGTTCGACATTACCAAATTATCTATTTCTGTCTAACTAAACGAGAAGTCAAAAAGAATCGTTTCGTTATCTATTGTTTCGAGCTTGAAAAATGACTCAAGACCGAAAACTCCATATTGCTAAGGTGTGATTTGGCTCGTGCTTGCGGTAGGAAGCCTCGCTAAAGCCATCGTGAACGGTGCATGAATTAGCTCGAACCTAGTTGTGACTTTGCCTCTCATCGATGCGACGCAACTTCTTTTTGCCGACTAAACCCTTTAATGCCTCTATCACGACCATAGTTCAGATGCTATCGAGCACTCACCGATGAAATTGAGATAATGCATTATCCGTTAGGATTAAGCGCATAGAAACAACAAAATAAAAAGTAGGGTTAATACCATGAAAAACTCTAAATTGGTACACTTATGACAGATTTACCCCAAACTATTTTTTTTACTATAGAAAACCCTTTACTGGTATATCTATGACAATTTTACCCCGAACTATTTTTTTGACCACCAAAAACCCTAAACTGGTACACCTGTGACAATTTTACCCCGAACTAATTTTTTAATATTATTTTTTATTTTTTCGAATTTTTTTAGTTTTTCTTATCTTTTCCTTTTCATTTCCTTTTCTTTTTTTTTTTTACTTCATCTTCAACCTCTGTCCGGTCGCCGATCCGGCGACCAGCCAAAGGCGAGGTCCGGCGAGGTCGGCCCCACTGGCAAATGGCGAGGCTGACCTCGTTGTTGCTAGATGAGGCCGACCTCGCCAGCAACTGGCAAAGTTGGCCTTGCCTCACCCCTAGCGAGGGGTCGTCCTCGCCGTCATTGGTGAGGCTCGGCCCTGTCGGCAACTGGCGAGGTCGAACCTCACTAGCGACGGCGAGGACGACCCCTCGCTAGTTGCTAGCGAGGGGTCGTCCTCGCCGTCGCTAGCGAAGTTCGACCTTGCCGCTTCTGGGCTAGGCTGACCTTGCCATGCCAGTTGCCGGTGGGGGTTGCCCAAAAGTAGCAGGGTCGAACCTCGCTAGTAACGGCGAGGACGACCCCTCGCTAATTTGCCAGTTGCCGACGGGGCGAGCCTTGCCAATGACGGTGAGGACAACCCTTTATCAGCAATTGGTGAGGTTGAACCTCACCAGGGGTGGGGTAAGGCTGACCTCGCCAGTTGCCGGCGAGGTCGGCCTCGCCCAGCAACGGCAAGGTCGGCCTCGCAAGCTGTCGGCAGGGCCGACCTCACCGGCCCCCACCTCTAGCCGGTCGCCGGACCAGCAACTGGTTAGCGGTTGAAGGTGAAGAAAAAAAAAGAAAAAGAAAGGAAAAAGAAAAGAAAAGAAAAACTAAAAAATTTGAAAAAATAAAAAAATAATATTAAACAATTAGTTTTAGGTAAAATTGTCACATGTGTACCAGTTTGGGGTTTTTGGTGGTCAAAAAAATAGTTCAGGATAAAATTATCACAAATATATTAGCTTAGGGTTTTTTGTGATAAAAAAAATAATTTAGGGTAAATCTGTCATAAGTGTACCAGTTTGGGGTTTTTTGTGGTATTAACCCTAAAAAGTAAATGCGAGAAAGAAAAATCGAGACTCAAGGTTTTATCCAGGTTCACTCTTAAATTAGGGCTGCATTTAGCAAAGGATTCTATTATAATTAACACATTCTACCTATCATGGGCGAAAAGACTTGCCTGTTGTGGCAAGAATACCAAAACAGTCGAAGCTACTAATAAAATATGGGCCCAAACTATAAAAGTCTTCTGGTGTCGCTCCCTGTGACCCTAGTTAGGGTGGCTCTCCCGGACCTCCTCCCGCTTATAGAGGAACATGACCATTATCCTATCGATGGGAAGTATGAGACACAACCCAATATTATCTTATTTGACCTTTTTAAACGAATTCTCAAATGTATTCATGGTCGAAAAGGCAATCTCGTAAACCAAGTCGCTCAAGGGAAACTTCCAAAAAGCCTCCAAAGTTGTCTTTTGACAAGAGAACAACACGAGTTTTGGGAGATAATGAGCTTATGGACCAACAACGATGGCAACTTGTAAGATGTCAACGTTTTTTTTTTTTTTTGGCCAGAGATGTCAACGTTGGACACGCCAAATTGGACCAAGTAATTGATGGGGATTTGAGTTTCGACGAGCATTGACATCCTTTCTTGATGATCACCAAATGAAATGAATTTGGCGTCAACCGCGGTCGCAAGAGAGAGACACTAATGATTCATTCCATTAGGTAATCGTGGAAAGCCGACTCCTTCGTCTTGTGAAGATGAATGCGGGCTGAGAAAACCAAAAGAGTAGAGCAAAACGAGCCAACAAAAATTTACTAAGGTCGTAAGTTGTCGGAGAAAAGTAGGAACGAGACAGGAAATATTGCACGATTTCACGCAAAAGATGGGGCAAAACCCGACCACCATGTCATTAGTGTCGTTTTTAGCATAAGTAGCAATTGAAGACCAGAGTCTATCCCATGCCCTAATTAAGTTTATCCTTCCATTCAGTTCCATAGGTGACTTGCTATAGCTAAAAAATGAATAATTTATAAAATATTATTCTATCGCTTATAATGCATAAACGAAAAATACATTATTTATCTACGAAAATATTTAGATATATTGTCGATAATGAAAATATTTTTTTTAAGTGATATAAACGACTATTTTTAAAAAAACGTTATCCAAATCATTTATTTTTCCGTAAATCAAATGGACATGGATGCATGATCAATTTTATTGACGAATTCGAAGTTCAAAATGATGATGATGATGATGATGATGATCTCTTGGAGTAATAAGATAAATATATCTATGACTAAATTTCATCTTTCAAAACACATGAAGATGATGAACATATGGAATCCAATCCATCGTTTGATTACAGGGAAATTCGTTCCAAAGCAAAATTCATATTTATAGTAGTAAATCTACTTTATGATCGTTTTTTCCTCAATAAGTTTTAAATTCACTTGT
Organism: Syzygium grande; assembly: GCA_024733475.1. Lineage (NCBI taxonomy): Eukaryota > Viridiplantae > Streptophyta > Magnoliopsida > Myrtales > Myrtaceae > Syzygium > Syzygium grande. The sequence continues at coordinate 5,694,172 of JAMXDD010000002.1, read as the reverse complement.
CCGGGAGCTTTTTACTCGGGATTTGATCCAGGGTCTCATCCCTATCCCTATCCCCTTCCCTTTCCTTGTGTTGGCTGGCCGGTTGCCCTAGTGGTTAGCCAAGGGAATCCATCGCGCCTTATTGAGACCGCGATTCGGTGACGACGTGAACCCTCGAGAAAGAACATGTCTAAAACTAAGACGGGAAAAGTCCACACGAATCGTATGTAATGGCTATGTCAGTACATATGAGTTCACCAGCAAGTTCATGTAGGAGTAACTTGACTTCAGTTTCGGAGATGCGTTTATTAGGACCGGAACTGTACATTGTGGTTTGTTGCGCAATCGAAGCAGAGATGGATGATGATGGGTCTTGGAGGAGGTGATAATTGTTAGAGGATGGAGCCAAATATTATTATTAAAGGTTTTTTTTGTCTTTTCTATTAATTTTGCTTTTAGGTTAAAAGCTACACTTTATATATTAGTTATTGATAGAAGTTAGTCGTCAAGCATCGAGAAGAAAATAGAGAAAAAAGAAAAGAGAGAAGAAAAGGTGAGTTTTTTTTTTATGAGTGTCATCAATCTCTTTGTGCACCGATTTTGAAAGAAGATCATAATTATATTCATCGATCTCTTTATGCATCGATTTTGAGAGAAGATCATAATTGTATTCCTACTTTCTTCGAAGTTTAGTGGATTTGTAGAGTGCCTTTGCGCGGAGACGTAACCTAGGTTTGGGTGAATTTTGATAACAAAATCTCTTATGTGTTCTTTTTATTATTATATTCTGCTAGTGAGGATCGCTTGCTTGGGTTATTTTTCTGGAATCGGTGTACAATTTCCAACAATCATCTCGACGATACTTTGACAATTTCCAAACCCTAACTCCTGTTTTTGTGGCCAAGAAAGATTGCAAATCTAACACTTAAGGGAGGGGGGTCCAAACTAAGACGAGAGTCGTGAAAAAATGAATAATTTAAAAAATGCTTATTTAAAGATTTATATGTTATAAAAAAACATATTAAACGAAAGATATATTGATCGTTTACGAAGATATCTAGATATGTTGTCGATAATGAAAACGTTTTTTCTTAACTAATAATTTCAAGCGATATAAATGACTATTTTTAGAAAAATATTTTTCAAATCATTCATTTTCTTTGAAATAAATGAACATGGATGCATGATCAATCTCACTGACGAATACGAAGTCCAAAATGATAATAATAATAATCTCTTGAAGGAATAAGATAAATGTGTCATGACTAAATTTTTTTTTCCAAAAACACACGAAGATGATGACCGTATTAAATACAGTCTGTCGTTCGATTTAAGGAAAATTCGTTCGGGAGCAAAGATCATATCTGTAATAGTAACTCGACTCTATGAGGAAGCTTTTTTACTCGGGATTTGATCTGGGGTCTCCTCCCTATTCCTTCCCTTCCTTTCCCTTGTGTTGGCCGGCCGATTGCCCTAGTGGGTTGGTTTACCAAAGGGAATCGGTCGCAACTTATCGAGAGCGTAATTCGGTGACAACGCGAACCTATGAGGAAGAACATGTCCGAAACTAAGGCAAGAAAAGTCTATACGAATCATATGTAATGGCTATGTCGGTACGTACGAGTTCACAAGCAAGTTCTGTTGGATAAAATATGTTCCTTCGAATTGTAGAAGAAAAGAAACTTCAACTTCAAACGGGATGAATAACGAAGTCAAACTTTGAGGCGTGATATCACTTTTTTTAAGAAATTATTTACTCCACGAAGTTGCTAATGATCATCGGCAAATTTCCTTTAGGATATAACAAAGTCTCGATTGAGAATACCGAATAGCAATTTCGGTATATCTCCAGGGTCTCTCTAGGAAATCAATTAGAAAGAATGGTTGCAGTTTTTTCGGAATGAAAAAGTATCTAAAAATCTAAATAAAGAGACTTTATATTCAACCATGTAAAACTGACTTACTAATTACACCCTCCTTTCGAACAAAGGCGTTCCTTCGTAAAAAAGATGTATAGTGAATTGGTACGAAATCAAAAGTCACTTTGAAAAAGGATATATGAAAATTCGGAATAAAATAATAATAAAATAAAGGAATGATATTTTTTAATCATTTTTATTAATCCGAATTTTACGTTGAAGGAGTTATGTCCGAAAAGACATAATCTTCTAAAGGTGAAGTAGTTATGTCCGAAGGGACACAATTCTTCCAAAAGTTGTAAGATCGCCCAATAACCATTAGGCTAAATAATAAATTTCGAAATTAATTAATAAAAAAATAACCGCAACTCTATCGCGAACAGTCACACTGCTAAGTGCGCCTAATAATCGCGCACCCGCACGCGGATATTGAGAAATCTAGTGCACACCCCATTGTCTTCATTTTAACATTAAAGAAGACACTTACACATATAAAGTGGCTCATCTTCTCGAAACTTTCCTACGTGGCACAAAGGAAAAAGTACCATTTTGTTTGTTTTATAAACAAACAACCAACAAGTTCACGCCGGAGTAACTTCACTTCGTTCTCGGAAATGGGCTTTATCGGGACCGGAATTCGAACGGCGCGGCACATTGCGATTTGTTTGCGCAATCGAAGGAGCGATGGACAATGACGGGGCCTTGGAGGAGTTGATCATCTCGACGATACTTTTGACAATTTACAAACCCTAACTTCCGTTTTTGTGGCAAAGAAAGATTGCAAATCTAAGACTAAAACCCGGGGTGGGGGTGGCGGTGGCGGTGGTCCAAACTTAAGCCGACGGCTTCGTCTTCAAGCCCGTCCCCTCCTTAACATCCAATCAAAATGTGGGAGACGATTTCGAACGAGCGCCGCCCCCTCTCCCCCCCCTCCCTCCCTCCCTCCCGTATCATCCAATGCATCGTCCAAAAACCCCATCGTCAACAACGGCCAAAAGAGTGCGCACCGTTTTCAATGCCCGCCTCGCTCCAAACCTTTCGCAATCCCCCCATTCAATTCCCGTTCCTCCCCTCTCTCTCCCCTCTCCTCTCTCTCTCTCTCCCCCAATCTATTAACCATTTTCCAACCCCTCCTCGTTCTTTCACATTTTCGCATTCGCACCCGCCTTGCCCCGGCTGAGGACCGTTACCCGCCCGGAATCCGTTTCGCCGGATCGGATCGATCGTGCGGCGTCGAAGACTTCGAAACCGAGACTCACCCGCGAAATGCACATTGCTCTCTACACCGCGAGAAATCAATCGGGCACCAGGATCGGAAACGGTTTTTCTTTATCAATCTTTTCTTTATCAGTCATATGCCGCGCAAGGCATGAACCTTTATCGGTGTCGCTCGTTTTATTTCTCCAAAAACCCAAAAAAAAAAAAAAGAGAGAAGAGAAGAGAAGAGAAGAGAAAGGTGTCGCGGGCATCGAGCAGGAATCCCGTTGGTCCCTGTCCGTGATCCTGCAGATGGACAGCCACCCCCGGCCATCTTCGGCGGGGCCACGTGGCGGCAGGTGATTGGCGGATGGGGCCAAGCGGGAGACAAGCGTAGGTGTCTACGCAATAAATGAGGGGCAGCTCCTTTTCCTCCCCACAGCACCTGCCCCCGCCCCATTTAATGCGCTGCCACCGCCTCCTCTACCCTACTCGGAAGCCCCCCAGGCCCCCCACTGCTCCCGGCGGCGCGTCGCCTCCACGCGCCCCCGCCTCCATCGCACGATCGTCGCGTGCGCACGCACAGCGCCAACATCGTCGAAGCCTCCCCCGGTGGCTGATGGTCTTGCCCTTTCATGAAGACTTTCCATTAGTGCGACGGCCTATGTAACTACAACCTACCCATTACTATAAAGCTAATATGAAATCTAAATCATGTACAAAAAGAAAACCCTAGCAGTTTTTCCTCGTGTCCGTGATCGGCGGTCGTCGAATGCAATCGTGGGTCGATGAGTTTTTCAATTCAATGTGAAGATCAGATCAATTCTATGCAGATCAAACCCTAATAATATTCACATAAATATCATACCCAAAATCTTCGAATAAAATGATTTTCACGATATCATAATCGACGAGAAACATACATTGATCTATGATGATTTCTTGCGAAGAAATCAATTATAAATGAAAAATCTTTTAAAGAAAAAAATGTCTCTCTTGACCTCTCTTAAGCTTCCTGACATTCTTGATGAAAAGAAGAAAACTGCCATTATTTTCTAGGATTGAGAGATAGACCATTTTCTAATTAGGGCCTTTTATAATCACATAATCCATCAAAGCGTACGTAATTAAAATACACCTCCCAAAAAAGATAGAAATTTAGCACCTAATAATTATTAAGCCTAAATCACAAATGGGCCATTAATCACGCGGGCCACAATAAAATCCAACATTCAAATGCAAAGTCGCCGCCACCGGAGACGACCCGGAGAAAGCTGGACACGACCAACGAAGAAGTTACAATGTTTTCAAGTTGAAGTAGCCTTTTGGCTTAACACTTAAAATAAAATGATTTCGATTAGAACAAAACAGTTGATAAACACCTTGTTTCATAACTATCTCCTGTTCTTTCTTCCCTTCTCTTGTTGAGCCAACTCGGGATGAACCTGAGTCAATACCCGAACCACCACCCTTGCCCGGCACTAAGAATGCTCCGGCTTTTCCCGAAGCTCTCGGACAACACTGCGCCGCGCCATTCCCTTACCGCCGTGCAAGGAGTCTCGACGCGCGGTTCGTTCTTGACTCCACACCCCTCCTTACAGAAAAAACCCTGCTCTTCCTTTTATCGAGTCCGTCGCTCGTTTCACCCAAACCCAAAATGCTCGCAACCTCGTAACTACACCCTCATGCACAGACCTAGAACAAAGAAAGACAAATGACTGAAAAGACCATTCGCTCCGCCGTCCGCCGATCAGCTCTCGCACTGGAGGGCGGCCTTGATCTTCTGGATCGTGCACGAGATCAGATTGTTGACCGTCTCGACCGACTCCACCGTGAGCTTCGCGGTGGGCAGGCTGTTCACCAGGATCTGGAACGCCACCGTCAGGAGCGACCCGCCCACCCTCGGCGGCCCCCCGTCGCCCGCGTGCCCGTTCGGGTTCCCCACTGCCCCCCCGCCGCCGCCGGGAGCCCGGCCCGTCAGGGGACGATGGCGAACCCCGAGGGCAGGAGCGCCACGTAGGCGGAGTCCCCGCCGTTCATCACGACGTGCATGGCGGGGATGTCAACGGGGGCGTACACCACGAGCGACCCGGCCGCGTCGATGCACGTCTCCTGCAGTATCAGCATGCTGCTCTGGTTCGCGTTCATGGCCTGCACGTGGTAAAGAAAAGAGCGCGCGAAACACGAGGAGTCGGTCACAAATTTTTCACACCAAATTTTTGGCCGGTAAACGCCACCGGGGACCCACACGTTAGACGTGTCAGAACCCATGCAGTCGGAGCGACGCCAGAGTCAAACCCCTGTCAGCAAAAAAATCGAATTTTCCTCTCGTTTTTTTTTTCCTCTCCTTGTCTTCTCCTTCCCCTTCCCTTCCAAAAAATCCCAATCAGATAGGAAAAAGGGAAGGAGGGGGGAGGACGGTCAGAGGCTCGGAACGAGGCGTGAAAAGGCGACGATCGTCCTTCTATTTTCTTGACTTTTTAGAAAATCCTGAGTGGGGGGAGGGAAAGGGGAGAAGGGGACGAGACACGAAACTGTCCCCCCTTTTTATCAGCGCTTCCCGAAGAGAGGAAAAGCGACCTCGTGGGATACTTCCAAATCACACACCCAGGGCTCGTCGTCCCACTCTCTCCCTTTTACATTAGATCTTCCCGCCTTTTCAAAATCTTTTCCACCCCCCCTCCCATATCCCGTGCCAGGACAAAAGGAGGACCCCCCAAAAAATACGACCTGACGTCGCGCACAGGGGGGCCTCTCTGGTGGCGTCAACTTTGACACGTTTCGCAATGATTTCCCCCCTCGAAACGGGCATGAAATCTCGCGGCAAAATCAAAACAGTACATGACAAGAGATTTAGAGACGAGACGAGAGAGAGAGAGAGGCTTTTACACTGGCGCGTAGGAGGGAGACGCAGTTGCCGTGGTCTTGGCCCTTGGCGATGTGGGCCATCTCCTGCATGGGGCCGCCGTTGGAGAGGATGTCCCACTCGCTCCGGAGCTGCTCGTCGCGGAGGAAGTCGAAGAGCCGCTGCGGCGAGACGGGGAGCCAGACCGAGGTGGCCGCGCTCAGCACGATGCCCGGCGGCTCCCCCGGGTCGTCCACGCTCTTCCGCGTCATCACCCGGACGTCCTCGTCCACGTTCCCGCCGCTCAGCTTGTTCCACTTGTGGACCGTGGACGCGCACACCCCCGCGCAGAAGTTGGCCGTCATCCGCTGCGCCAGCTTCAGCATGCTGCGCCTCCCGCTCGCCGTTATCGCTGCCGCCGCGTCAAAACAAAGAAAAGGAGGGAAATCAGTGAAGAAATCAGTGAAGTCTTCACGATATTTAGAGACTAAAACCCATCAACAGGAGATTTAGTCCGTCCCGGGCACAAAATGTCTTGAATTTAACTCAAACCAACACATTGTAGGTGAAGTTAAAGACCTATTTACAATCAAGCGATCGCAGTGCAAATGACCAACCCAGCCCATTATAACGAAGACGGGTAATTATATGATAAAATCGCATCGTAGTTAAAACGTATAGATATGTTTTAAGTATAAATACCGGTGTGATCGCGAGATGGGACGGTGGAGGACATGAGAATGGCGAGGCACTGGCACTGTCGCTGGAGGGCGGTGACCCACCGTTGAGCGCCGAAGCCCATGCCCGAGCTGATCAACGGCCGGTACAGCTGGTGTGTCTGGTTCTCGTCGTACTCCGCATGCTCCACCCAAGTCACCTGCAGTGTTTCATCTCCCCATTATCTCCACAAATCGGTTACTACATTGTAATCCCTTCTCTACGCGAGAAGGGCGGAATTCATTAACAAAAACAAAAAAAAACCGCAACCGAGCCGACACGAGAATCATCAACCCGGAATCAGGAGAAAATGAACGCATTAAACGTAGCTTGTCACAAGAAAGATGCACATGTTCATGGAAACACAACAGTAACAATTTCACGAGGGACTAGGATTGTAATTACAGGCACCGGCCACGTCACACGGGTTTTCCGCAAGAAATCAGGTTTTGTCCAAACACGAGATGTCTAAAGTCCCATGAATTTTAGTGCATTTTCAACGCTTTGTTGGTTTCTAACCCTCCGCAAAACACCAAGTCACACGCATAAGATACACGAGGCGAATCTTGGAAATAGCTACAGGGTGGGCTCAATGACAGAATAAAGTATTCAGCAAGAAGCTTCTTCTTCTTCCTCCTCTCCTCCTCGGCGCTAACTCCAGGAGGGGGGCATAAAATAATGGCGGAACACGGATCGAGTCCCGCAAGATTTTGAGGAACAGAGCGCACGACTCGTAGAAGGCGCGCGACATCGAGATACCCGCTCCGACTGTCTTAAAAAGTCCAAACTCCGAGCCTAAGATGCTCACGTAACAACAAAAGAACCGAGTCCTCGGGAGTTTGACTCCCATGAGGGCTGTAACCAGGTCACACATGGTCCTTAGGGCTCATAAAATATAACGCAAGTCAAAAACCGAATATAGGAATAAAATAAGAGGGGGGGGGTGGTGGCGAGGGAGGGATGGGATATTCGAGACAGCATCAAAGATCGGAATAGAAACATCAAATGCATTCTTTATTCAATCTGACTATCGCCCAAAGAGACTCACCGATTACAAGGCATCTACTTTCCAAAGGGGATACATGAAATTAATGTGTTCAGAGATGGGGCAAGATAGAGGCTTCCGATTCATATAATAGTGGAGACTAGGGTTGGAGGAGGGGAGGAGGGGGAGGCAATCTCGATTTCTTGATGCACGGTGCGTGGAGAGGGGTCGCAATTTAAGCGAATAAAATAATGGTTTCTTGATATTCAAGAGCAAGAAAATCCCAGTCGTCCAAATTTTGGGGTCTAAATCCCAGAAGATTTAAATTTAAACAAAGCGCCTGACACATGGAGGATCGCATCCGGTCCGGGTGGTCAAATAAAAAGAACGGAGTCTCTAGGAAGGTTCAGATTCTTTGGAAGGATGACTTAAAAAAAGTACTCCGATTTCTTTCTATGTCTCAGGACTGTTTCTTGGGGGGGGGGACCAAAACTCCATCTTTGACACTGAACACAGTGTTTTACACACACACGCAGACACACTGGAGAGTAATCCCTGGACTGATGCAACGAGAAGGGCTAAAGAGAAAAAGAAGACCCGCCCCAATGGTGATGATGGAGACCTTGTGGCGTGCACGAATTTAATGTCCCTCAACCAATTCAGGCGCTCTCCGCACCTATGCCCTAGTTTTTGCTTCAACAAACGACATTTAAAAGGGATCCAACCGGAAGGAAAGGAACCCCACTTTGGAGAAAAGGCCACGCCCCAGAATTTAATGGAGACCAACAACAGACCCGAGCTGTGCCAGGACCGGCGCACGTGAAGGGAGACTTCACAAAAAGAGGGGATTTGTGCGGAAATGAAGGGGCTGGTTTTGTTTTTAGAGGGGGAGTTCAGTTTCTTTACCTTGGAGTACCCGTTGGGCATGTCTTGAACCACGCAGCCGGAAGGGAGCCTCCGGCAGCTCGGGTACGAGGGCGCGCCGCCGGGGGTTTCTCGGATGGCGTCGACCGACACGTCGACCACCGCCCACACGCCCTCGGCGTGCTGCTTGCAGAACCGGAGGAAGGTCACCTCCCGGACCGGAACCAGCGGCGACAGCACTTGTAGCTCCGCGTGCATCTAAAACCCACGAACGAAAATCAAACGAAATTTCAGTGCACTAAAAATCAAGACAAAAAAGGTTATAGCGCAACACAGAGAGCTGTCGGTCTGAGAAATTGAATATACCAAGACAGAAGTGTGAGCTGCGAACAAACAAAATGAGCGTAGCAATTAAACCATACGCAACTCACCAGCTGAAGTGCACCATTTCTGGTTCCTCCCATTCCGCTGCAGATCACATCGGCGGTCGATGTTCTAGCTATCATACACGGAAACATCTCAGCCCACCGGTTCTGCAAAAAGATCGCAACTTTTATCGAACCGAACAATGATCATCTAAAATGGCTCCGGTAACGTTATTCAATTACATTGTCAGCGTAATGAAAATGACAAAAAATTTCACGAGAAGAAAGATAGGAGAGAAGAAACTCAAACTCACAGAATCCATGAGGGTCTCCACAAGTGCCAAGCTATTGATGATCACCACGCCAGTCTCTCTAGAGGCCTCGGTCACAAATCCATTCGGTTTCATGCCAATGCAAGGAGTGAAGGTCCTCATGTACTCGTCATGGTTCAGTATTTCCCTCCCACCTTCCAAGCTCCTGATCCAAAGCGGCTCATCGGCATGAGCCATCTTGACCAGCTCATCCATGGCGGCCAACGCAAGCTCCAGCAACATCGACCTCTCGATCGACACCATGCCCCCAGCTCCCGGGGGCCTCTGTGGGTTCGCCAACACCATCGCGGAGTTGCCCGAGATCGCTCCCCCGAAGTCAGGCCCCAGGGGCAGCGTCGTCGTGGCCAAGCTACCGATGAACCCGTTGTTAGTCCCCACCCCTAGCTCGAGGCTCGAGTTGGGCATCAGCGGGCCGATGGAAGCGGTGAGCGACGAGACGGGGCGGCCGAGGAACTTCCCGGCGAGCGCGCACACGCGGTCCAGCTCGTCCTTGAGGCGGGCATTCTCGATCCGGAGGTGCTGCTCCTCGAGGGAGATCTCGCCGATGACGGCCGGGCCGCCGCAGTTGGTGCAAATCGGGTCCCTCATGGTGTCCCGGAGAGACAAGTTCTCAGCCCGGAGCTTGTCGTTCTCTTGCCGGAGCAGCGAATTCTCATGTCGCTCCAGCTGTGTCTGGTTGGTGCAAAAATCAAGAAAATCCCACCCCACAAAGAAGAGATCAAAACTTTTTTCCAGTTGCTTTGAAAAGATCGAGTTTTTACAGAATCAATCATTGCTACCTTCATCTGGGTGCGCCGATTCTGGAACCAGAACTTGACTTGCCGGGTCTCCAAGCAAAGCCTCTTGCTCAGCTCCAACCTTTGCTTCTCATCAGGATGTGGACACTCCTTGAACAACCTAAAGCCAACCCCCACCAAAAATGAAAAAAGAGAAAAAAGAAACCCCCAACAATTACGGAAAATGCCACTGAGAGTGAGCGAAATCGTAACCAAAACACACGCAAAGGAAAAATCTTGCTGCGAAGATCGATTTTTCTCTTTCTTTTTTTTTGGCCATTTGGGTGTGTGAAGATGAGCGAAGAGATGGTATCCGTACGATTCGAGTTCTTGGATTTGCTGGGGAGTATGTCGGTGGTAACGCTTCTTCCTGGGAGGGTTGTCGGCGGAGGCGTCCCCGTCGTCGCCGGAGGCTCCGCCGCCGTCGAGGTTGTCGCTGCCGGATCTGCTCTCGTGCTCCTCCTCTCTGCTCCTCCGGAGGTGGTGATTGCTCGCGCTCATTTGCTCGTAGCTCTCCCCCATTTGCTGGTTCTCTATCCCGGTTTGCTGCTCACAAAAATCATCGAACCAAATCAAATCACACACAGAACAAAAAAAAAAAAAAGAACGTGGAAGGTGAACAAGAGAGGGCCATGGTGAGTTTGTGGTGTCGTACGAGAGCGAGGGAGAGTCCAGGAGAGTTGTATAACGTGGACTTGGACAGAGAAGGGCTCAGGAGGAGCGGCTGCGCGATTGCGCCCGGCGGCGCCATCTCGTTCTTTCCCACGTACGGAATATCGGCGGCGGCGACCCTCGCCCCCCCTCCTCCTCCGCCGCCGCCGCCGCCGCCCGAGCCGGTGTCGAGGAATCCCCCGAAGCTCATCAAAAAGGTCGCAATTTTTGCTCCCTCTCTGTATATCTCCCTTCCTTCCCCAGTAGCTGTACCGGATGCCTTCTCCGATCTTTCAAGTCACCGACCCTTCCGCTTCTCTCCCGGCGATTTCAGTCCCAGCTAAAACCGAGCTCCACACTCGTCGCTGGCTTGCTCCACTTTCCCAGCTTCTCCAAAGAGGTTCGCGCGGACAAATGAACACACACGCCCAGTACGCACGCGCGCGTTCAAGAGAAGGCGAAGCTGGTTCTTCTCGTACGCGAATCACCGAGGGAGGAAAAATGAGAGTGAAAAGGAAGGGGTGGTGAGGTGAGGTGAGGTGGGGTGGGGTGGGGTGGGGAGGCCTTAATAGAGAGGACGAGGAGACAAAAGGGGCAAAATTTTCCGCGCAGGCCCAAGTGTCTCCAACTTCCTCTCTATCTACGACGAGGCGGCGGCTGCTGCTAAGAGGGAGAAAGAGGAGCCAACCTTTTATCCCCCCTCCTTCCCTCCTCCTCCTCTTTCTAACTCTCGGCTACGCCCCGCCCTTTGTTCTCAAACGCGCTCCCTCTCCCCCTCCCTGTCCCTCTCCCTGTCTCGCTGACAATCTACTGCGGCCGTGCTTAGGTCTGCAGAACGGCACGAGAGAAGGCGCTGTGAGGCAGCAGCGCGTAGCTGCACAAAAATGAAAAGGAAAGAGAGAGAGAGAGAGAGGGAGAGGGGGGGGAACCCTAGAAGAAAGTTTTCTTTATCTCTATTTGTTTGCTTTCGTGCTGGCTGCTATTTAGGGGTGTGAGAGAGAGAGAGAGTGCGTGAGAGTCGCACTGCGTGATATCTCGTTCGCAGCATGCTTGACTCTAACCGCAGAAAGACAGAGAGAGATTAGAGAGAGAGAGACTAGAGAGAGAGAGACGAGTTGTCAAAGGACATGGGCACCAGAGGGGGGAAAAAACCGAAGGAAAACGAAAGGAGGGCCAACGCTCAAAGAGCGAGAGCGAGAGAGAGAGAGAGAGAGAGAGGGGAGGTGAAGAAGATAGAACGGGGGATGTGGAGCCGTCGAAGCCATACAAAACACAAAGGCACCAAAAGGGGGCCGGTTGACTCTCCCTCCCTCGGAAAGCCTGTGACAGTCAGTTCCAAAAATGCTTCACCTTCCTTCCCTCATCCCCCCATCCTCTCTCTCTCTCTCTTCCCACCCTTTTTCTTTTTACTTCTTTTTCTTTTTCCTTTTTCTACTCCATGTTATCATAATTAAATTTAATATTCACGAGAAATCTCAAAACCCGCTAAATCAGCACGCACGTGTCGATTTTACATTTTATTAATTTTCTGATTAATTTTTGAGTTAAATGACACGTCGCGGTTAACACGGATTTATCAATTTGGAATTTTACCCTCTATCTATTACGAGCTTATTATTTTTTGTAATATTAATTTAATTTAGCGACGGATGAATTTACTGTAAATATATTAATTTTGGGTTAGCGTACGGGGATTTTCCCGCGGTCCTAGTTCTCCAAAAGGAAGAACGAAAGAAGGTTGGGAAAAAGCCCTTTTCAGTCCCCCCCGTCCACCCCCCCTGCCGGTGCAACGAGGAAGGAAAGTCACCGTGTCGGCCCACGGTGTAAAAAGGCTGACAGCTTCGTGGGACCTCTGGGGAGGAGCAAAAAAGCTTAGTCCCCCCCCTAGCCCCTCCACCACCACCTTATCCTATTTTCGGGGGACAACGGTTATAAAGTCAAAAAATTATTCAGACGCCCCACCGAAGAAAAGCTTTCGGGGCTATAGCATTTAGGGTTTGGCTCTTGGAGCTGCCAAACATCGTGCGCCCGACCACCCCCCCCCCCATATGTTGTGCCGAAAGAGTTAGGGGTGGAGGAGTTTGGCACGAGACCATCCTCCCCCCGTGGGTTTCGAGCTGCGAAGTAAATCCCGAGTCGAAATTAAGTAATAAAAAGAAGGACGATGCTGTTACCGGCGAGCGCGTCGCTGCTAAAACCGCCGCCCGTTCGGTAGGGTGGTTTTTTTTTTTGGAAGCTGCTTTGTCCGGCTCGGTTCCGAGGCCGTCGCGCTACGGTTTCGAACCCCGTATGTTTTCCGAGAAGACGCGCGTTCTTGCCGTGGCTTCGAAACATGCTCTGTTATCGAGCGCTAATAGATCCATGCGAGGGCGCTATTCACGCATCTTCATAAATCCAGGCGTTTGTGTTTTTTTTTTTCGTTCGAAATATGCATACCGCCGGATGCCCAAATTACCGGATTTTACGACGCAAATTTACACGCGGCGGAGTCATAACGCGGTCAGCCGGTCATTACTATGTCGGACGGGCATGGCAACACATCGTGACGTGATTGAGCAACTGTAATTGTGATGCAAGGAGAGACCGTGTCAAACGAACACTCGATGAACTCGAGAGAGACGTGCGCGTAAATAATCGAGCCTTCCTTAGGTCTATCGATCGATGGGATTTGGCTTCGTCGCTGCATCATCCTCCTTCGAAGCGGATATTTCGTCGGTCGACGCCGGTCGGGACGAATAACGTAATTCTAAGAAATTCTACATTTGGAAAACGAAAGAAAGTGAAAGCCAAGTTGTGAGAACGCACTTGGTAGAGAGACTAGAGAGCGTCTATATGATTTCAAAGTCATGCTTGGTATTAGACAAGTCTACAGGCGTTTGGCTTCTGCTTGGAGTTTTGGAAAATGGGGCTTTTTCTTTTCTCCTTTTAATTAATATTCTATCAATTGTAATTTCTTTTGCAAAATGTTTGGTGGATTGTTGCTTGTAACTCGAATATTTGGATTTTTGAAACCAGAAGGGTGACGCAGGTCGATTTGCAAAAGGGTTGGTTAATACTACAAAAATTTCAACCCGGTATACCTATGATAAATTTACTCAAAACTATTTTTTTTTACTGTAAAAAATTCCAAATTAGTACACCTATGATAATCTTACCCCGAACTATTTTTTTTACCACAAAAAATCCAAAACTGATATACCTGTGACGATTTTACCAAGAACTAATTTTTTTACCACAAAAAATCCAAAACTTGTACATCTGTGATAAATTTACCGCTCCGTTAGTTTCCGTTAAATTTTACGGTCAAATTGCTAAGTTTGAAAACACGTGGTAGTTGACAAATGTACCAGCTTGGGGTTTTACCCCTGTGTTTGTCACAAGTTTACCAATTTGTGATTTTTTGTGATATTAATCCAATTTAACGGACACTAACGGAGGATAAATTCGTCACAAATGTACTAGTTTTAGGTTTTTAGGGGTTAAAAAATTTGTTTGGAGCTGCCAAACATCGTGCGCGACCCCCCGAGTTGTGCCGAAAGAGTTAGGGGTGGAGGAGTTTGGCACAAGACCATCCTCCCCATGGGTTTCGAGCTGCGAAGTAAATCCCGAGTCAAAATTAAGTAATAAAAAGAAGGAAGATGCTGTTACCGGCGAGCGCGTCGTTGCTAAAACCGCCGCCCGTTCGGTAGGTGGTTTTTTTTAAGGAAGCTGCTTTGTCCGGCTCGGTTCCGAGGCCGTCGCGCTACGGTTTCGAACCCCGTATGTTTTATGAGAAGACGCGCGTTCTTGCCATGGCTTCGAAACATGCTCTATTATCGAGCGCTAATAGATCCATGCGAGGGCACTATTCATGCATCTTCATAAATCCGGCGCTTTTTTTTGTTCGAAATATGCATACCGCCGGATGCCCAAATTACCGGATTTTACGGCGCAAATTTACATGCAGCAAAGTCATAACGCGGTCAGCCGGTCATTACTATGTCGGACGGGCATGGCAACACATTGTGACGTGATTGAGCAACTGTAATTATGATGCAAGCAGAGATTGTGTCAAACGAACACTCGATGAGCTCGAGAGAGACGTGTGCGTAAATAATCGAGCCTTCCTTAGGTCTATCGATCGATGGGATTCGGCTTCGTCGCTGCATCATCCTCCTTCGAAGCGGATATTTCGTCGGTCGACGCTAGTCGGGACGAATAATGTAATTCTAAGAAATTGTACATTTGGAAAACGAAAGAAAGTGAAAACCAAGTTGTGAGAACTATTTTTTTTATTACAAAAAACCCAAAACTGATACACCTTTGACGATTTTACCAAGAACTAATTTTTTTACCACAAAAAATCCAAAACTTGCACATTTGTGATAAAATTTACCGCTCCGTTAGCTTCCGTTAAATTTTACAGTCAGATTGCTAAGTTTGATAACACGTGATAGTTGACGGATGTACCAGTTTAGGGTTTTACCCCTGTGTTTGTCACAAGTTTACCAATTTGTGATTTTTTATGATATTAATCCAATTTAACGGACACTAACGGAGGGTAAATTCGTCACAAATGTACTAGTTTTAGGTTTTTATGGGTTAAAAAATTTGTTTGGGTAAAATTATCACATGTGAATCAGTTTATATTTTTTATAGTCAAAAAAATAGTTCGAGATAAATTTATCATAAGTGTACCAGTTTGGGGTTTTTGCTAATCAAAAAATTAGTTCGGGATAAAATTATCGCAAGTGTACCAGTTTGGAGTTTTTCGTGGTATTAATCCTTTACAAAAAGAGGAAATCTAAGGCAGACAACCCTAAAAATTGCCATTCCTGATTTTGAACAAATAAAAAGGAAATTTTGAAAATTTAGGAACAATTTAGTCTCTTACTTCAATGTCCTTGTTATATACCGGAACAAATGAAAAACGAATTCTCAAATAGATGGTAATAATTTTTCGGTTCTAAACATTATCGCTTTCCGGAATTTTTTTATGGAAAAGGTAAACGTCATCGCAAACAGAATATAAGATGGAACAAACAATAGCATACACTTTTTTTTTTTGTTCTAATGTAATGGAAAAGATAAAAAGATTATGGTAATTCACCTCTAAACTTTAAGTTCAATTCCAATTCTACCTAGAGGTTTTTCTTTTGTGTAAAAAAACTCACAACCTCTTACTATAGTCTTAAATCTGCCCCTATGTCAAAAAATCAACACTAAATTCTTCAAAAATTACCAACACTAGGGCTAATAAGAGGTTCATTATGCGAACATGCATATGCATGAAATAATAGTAGCCTCCTTATGTTGATAATTTTGAAGTAACCAGAGGCGATTTTTGACTCGTGCAAGATATGAGACTAGAGTGAAAGTTTGTGATTTTTTTTAAACAAAAAAAGTTCATAATGGAGTCGGGAATAAATCTAAAGTTGATGTTTTTTTAAGGAATCAAGCTCTTTTGAAAATGATTTGACTGCACAATCTCTTCATTTCGGAGAAAGTTAATTTCGGGCTCATATGTTTAGGCCATGCCTTTTCACGATGTAATTTCGTCTTTATCATTTTTCATGTTATGTATGGGTCAAACTCACCGTAAATTTTTAATCCTAAAAACAATTTACTCATCGGTTTGTTCGAACACATACGATTGTAAGTTGGTTATCAATCTTTATTCTAAGAGGGAATTCTCAGTCATTTCACGAAAGTCTTGATATTGTCCACTGCCTCACGATAAGAAGAAAACTCTAATAAGAACATGATTCGCTGGTTATTTAGATGATCCTATTCCAAATCGGGAAAGGCAAAAGTGAGTCAAGATGGATCTATTCCGTACATAAAGCGCTAAAAAGATTAAAATCCTATATAATGTTGTCTAACAAATAAACATTATTCGAATCCATATCGAATAGGGTATGCATAGAAACTTAATAGTATGTTGTCCATCGACCCTAGCACAAACACAGTAATTAAAATTTGCTAAGACGTTAGAAAGTTATTTAGGACTTAAAGTCCGATAGTAATGAGATATGCTATCATCATCCAAGATGCCCCAACATCTCCAATCCGAGCCGTAATTGGGGCCAATCGAACCGACCGACGACATGAATTAATGGCACCATCCTTGATTTGCTTGAAATGATTATTATATAAGCTTCATCATAAAACCGTAAGGTAGAATTTATTGCCAATGTCCTGAAATTACTGGTGCCGTCTCTCAACGATTTCACAGATGATTATGCAATAAATTTCACAATTCCCGAGAAAATAATTAAGCTAGAGTCGACTTTAGTGCGACTGGCAATTATTAATGGACCAGAAAATATTCACTTGCCCATATAAATACCCTAGAAGCCCATAAATTTTTTTGTACATTACCATTATTATTTGACAGAAAGTTTAGCGTACCCACGTTGCTACACTGTGCTTGATTTTGGGGGGTGAGATTACACTAGGCATGAGGGGGAATACTTGGTTAAATGCCATATGTAATGGGAAAAATTTTCGGAAAGCCCTCGAAATAGGACATTTTGAAATATGACATATTCTTAAATGACCGACCCCATAATAGTGTATAATTTTTTCGTGGTTAAGAATGAACTGTTGTTCTCACAATAAATTAAAGGCCGTCGCTCAATTATTTCTCTTCGAAATACCTTCTTGAAGCCAAACATGTCTCCATGCCTATCTCACAAACTCTCACAGCTAAGGCCAATTTCAGTGCACTTACTGCCAAGAACCATGACAGCTCAAACCACCGTCTTTCGTTTCCGATTACTTAGGAGAAAGTCTGAATTTATGTACCTGGCCAGTTCGTACTATGGTCGATCGAAGACAGAAATATTGGAGAAGCAAAGAGGTACAACAGATGAGTAGGAGAAGTAGGTTATTAAAGACCCATCATGAAGACATTCAAGTCCACCGCGAGAACCATTATAACTCATCTTCTTAAATGGGTTTTTAAAGTCCCTCAACTAATCTTCAACCCCATGGTGCCCTTCGAACACACGCATACACAAACCCCTCCTGAAAGCAAATGATTGATTTGGTCAAGAATCGCGATCAAAGTCCGGTGCAACTTGGGTTTTGCCACGGCGTCGGGTTCGATATCGGATGGCGAAATGACGCTGTCTTGTCAAAAGGAATGTGCGAAAACCCTCAATTATTCTCGTGCATAGCTCTTTCATCAAGTGATCTTTCGAGGGAACAGCCAATTAGTGAAAGGAAGACCAAGAGGATCAGGAGGATCGCTAGGCCTCGATCACAGGTATCCAAACTTTGCATGTTGAATTTCACGTCGTGTCTTCATTCAACTCGTAGTTATCTCATGATCCATTATCACATCACCTGCTCTCGCATTCTTAAATTTCCCGTCCTCGTTAGCCAGCGTCATTCCTCCCGAATCCTTGTTTTTTTTTTTTATCTTTCAGATGAATCCTTGTTAATAGCGCGCGGACTATCTTTCGACAAATCATAGACTGAGCAGACAACTCGATCCGTAGCCTAAAACCTAACTTAAAACATCACTTGGACCACGTTATCAAATGGAGTCATTTCGTAGTTTCTAGCATATGACTGAGAACCCTTGATTAACTGCATCAGCAGCTGAGATTAAGCTCATATTGGACCGCAAATTTGAAGACCGAGACACGTTTCCGAAGCCAGCTAGTGCAAGCAACCATTGAATCGCAAGGTTCGTGCACAAACCGGTCGCATTTATCTCCCTGCACAGGCCAGTTCACAGCACACATGAACGCACGCACCGATTCAAATTTATGACACGGTACAGGGCACGCCTAAACAAAGGAGGAAAGGAACGGGGCGGACCCAAGATGTACATGACACTTCGCTGTAGGCGCAATCAAGAAAACGGGACCCTGTTCCGGTGTTGTTATCGTAAGAAATGATACATACACGCTCGTGTGTGGGTGGGTGCGTGCGTGCGTGTCCATGCATGCAACACTTCGTTTTCAGAATTCAATAGGCTTTTAAAGTCTTGCGGTTCTTCGTTTCTGATCGTCGTGCAGGGGTCGGACGAGAGGTGCTATTTGTTTTTTTCTCTCATGAGCTCGGGAAATGAGAGAGCATCGGTCGCCACTGGCATTAAGCTTGGGTGGGCCCCCCAAGCCCATGTAATTTGAAGACGTTTGGCCAGGACACGTGACTCGACCTCAGTTTAATTTTGTACGCAGTTGGTGGGTATTTGAATGGAGCGACGTCCGATAGAAATCCCTCGTCTCCTGATCCCGTCGAATATGAGGAGTTAGATGATTGAGCGAAAGCACCGAGGATTTATGGATCACGGAATGCTGTTGCTCCTCATATCCTGACATATCCCAAATACGTTTTGGTCAACAAGATTAGCGTTTGCCTATGTGTATGCTGGGTGGCATCGCTGCTTGAGACGTGACCACCCCATGTCATGAAAAATCCTGTCTCTAGAGTACTCGGACATCAAAATCCACCGTCTTCATCTTCCATCCAAGAGTATATAGTATGAGAGAAGGGGGACCGCTTCTTCGCGTTATTCAGACGATGGATTTCACTAGCAGTTGTTACAATTATGGGTTAATGGCTTGAGAAAAGTGAAAAAAAATCATGTCTGTTCAGATTATTTTCAGCAGCAGTTTTCTCTGTTTTTAATAAATATGTTAGATGTAACATGTATCTTCGGATCATGTCTTTTCAATCTCTACAAATTGACATTGACTATTCTTCACTCGAGAGAAGCATACACGACGTTCTGAACTTTGAAAAATTGTTTAAATCTCCTTGAGTTCATAGCTAGAAAAAGAATATATTCTTTTCAATTTTCTCTTTGGTTAAATCTCTAAGTGTGCCGGTTCGAGGAAAAGTTCAATTGAGCATGTATGCATAGTGCTAATACAAATAAATTTGAGTCGGTGTATCTTAGGAGGCATAGTTTGTAAATTTGCAAAGCACCGTTGATGGAAACTAATAACCTTAAGGAGATTCAGGAATCCATATCTCATCTCTTGTCTAATTCTATTAAAACTTTATAGCAACTTTGCAAGTTTATATTTGGTTTGTGATTCTGTCCTCTTTACTTGTTAAGAAAATTCATTCAATATATTTATTCATTGACTTTGTCATTTAAAAAAAAATTTGTTATCGCTTTTTCATAATTATTATTTCTTTTTAATTTTACTGATTACGAGAAATAGTATTGTATTGCGTCTCCTACAATCTTAAGATAATTATTTCCTTACCGTTTGTTGGGTTTATCTGGAAATCGAAATGGCTGATTCGACCATTGCTACGGGACAGGTTTAGACCTCGGGGCTTGATTTTGTGCCGGCAAATGCTACGAGCCTTCAGGGTGAAACTGTCTATGCTAGTATAGGTACAAGTCGCATTGTTGATTTGACCATTGATTTCCATGACGTTTCTAGAAATATTCCAATGGTTGATTCGACCATTGCTATTGGAGAGGTTTAGACGTTGGGGCTTGATTTTGTGGTAGCAAATGCTGAGAGCTTTCGGGTCGAAACCGTCTATGGTGGTATAGGTCCAAGTCACACGATACGACCATGGCATGTGGTTTTCAGAACAACACGTGCCAAATGGAATATGGTTCCATTTCAAGAGGGATGAATCAATAGACTTTGCCTACTTTGATGGTACCACCTCTACTTACACCAAATATAATTCATCAATGTGAGTTTTAAGTAGTGGTAATAGAAGATGTTCATTTATCTAACCACGCTGAAGTTGGTCAAGTACTTATCGGATGTGTGCTTGGTAATTAGTTTAGATGAGTGAAATGTCATGATGCTCGGAGTGTGGGAGGCTTGGAAGCACGAGGACTTCTTATGCCGAAACTACATCCTTAATTGTTTAGTAAATTCTCTATATAATGTTTATTGTAACATTGGAAACCAAACAATTGTGGGAGACATTAAAAAGGAAATACAAGACAAAAGAAGCGAGTACCAAATTCCTAAATTTCAAGATGGTGGATTCTAAATCAGTCAAGAGTCAGGTTTAGGAATTACAAACAATTCTAAACGGTATCTTTGCTAAGGGAATGTCACTTAGTGAATTGTTCCAAGAGACAACCATTATTGAGAAGCTGCCTCTATGCTGGTAAAGATGAGTCTTGAAGATTTCATTCTGTGCCTCATAATCGAGGAGGACAACAGAAAAAATGCAAAACCTCTTATAGAATTGAAGGGCAACATTCTTGATTCTTCGAAATCCAAGCGAGATAAGAAGATGAAGATTTTTCAAGGAAAAGGTAATTAGAACGAACGGTCCCAGAAATTCCAAGGGACGTGTTTTTTTTGCAATAAGTATGACCATTGAGCTAAGGATTGCAAGAAGCATACGAACAAAGACAAAGGCGGTAGTGCAACCAAGCAGCTAAATTTGCTGTTATGGTGTTTGGAGTATCCTTCATGTCAAATACTAACAATCGGTGGTTGGACATAAGTGCCCCAAATTACATTTTATTGGTTACAACGAACGATAGATGGTTCAATCATTTGAAGGTACGAAGACCTAAATGGGGTGAAACGAAATTGAGATGGAGCAATTCCACGTGGGGCAGGCTCTATTGTAACAGTGCCATGTGGTCTTCTCTTGCTTAGTCCAATGATGGAGACTAGTCGAGGTTGTGATGTTCTTAGCCCTCGCGACGGGAGTAAGATACGGGGCGAGATCCACATCGCACGTAAGAGGAGGAAGAAGAAGAAGAAGATAGAGAATTTGCTGGCGGTGTACCTAATTATATAATATAAGGGCTATCGGGAATAGGTGTTTTACAGGGAAATCTGCTGACTTTTGAGGACAGTGTGTGGGAGATGGGACCGCTTGGATGGCTTCGTGCAAGATCCAACATGTGACAGTTCTGAATTCTCTCCCGTATTGGGCCCAACCGTCCCAGCCATCAACTACGGTCTGCTCTGTAGATTGACATGAAAAGAACCTTTTTTTTCTTATTTTGGTCAAATTATCTTTTTACCTTTTTGTTTTTTCCGCCCTTCGTTGCGTTGCGTCATTCATGCAGAGATCGAGAGAGTTGATGGATGAATGGCAGGTACGAAGTTGGCTGGCAACTTGTCTGGTGAATGATGAAGAAAAAGCACTGTTGCATCTCGAACAGCCTTTTGGAAATGGACACTGTAGATAGTGAAGGAAGCTAGAGGGAATGAACTGGCCATACGAGTAAAAGTTCAGCAGATCTCAAAACAACGGGACACCTATCATAAGTTCTCCATTCGACGCGGTCGATATTGAAAAGGAAAAGCGAGGAAGACTCGGGATACGAGTAATCTGCTTTATCCATCATCGCTTCCTAACGACGTGTCAAATGGCCAGAGATTGCTATAGCTGTTAGAGGGGTCATGCTACTTCGAAACACCGTACCGTGTCTTGCAGCATTTGCAGAAACTCGGATCTGCTCCCACGGTGATAATCAAATTGGAAAAACCAAACACAATACGGTGAGGTCAGTGGCTGGAATAGCAAATATCTAGAACAAACACAGTTTATAAATTGCCTTTTCAATATTAATTGAATAATATGATCCATAACCACCAATCTTTTTTCAATTCCACATCATTCACGTTGATCTACACATGGAACATGGAATACTGCTTCATTCGACTACACTACACTCCCATGTTAACGCCCCAAGAAAAAGGCAAGACTCACACGACAATGGTAGCATTCATATTCTTAAAAAACGTAGACATTAGTAATGGCAAAAAGCGCAGCCATTGAGGGGGAGATCAGATCTGTTAGCACGTGCCTTCTCTACAAAATGAATACATAGGTTTGTACTTGCACGTTCTCCAGAGTCTACCCTACGTTTCTCCACCAAAAAAAAGCAGCGGAAGCAGAAAGAAAACTTTGACAGTAGGTTAGAAAATCTCTCAGCTTCAAAATTGAAAGAATAAACACAATTACAGGTTGTGTAAAGAATGAACGAGTTGTCAGTGGGATTCTGAAGATAGCTCCCTAATTGTTTTGGTTGCGACTAGAATCTTCTCTGTTTCAGGAGATCCCGAATCTTTCTCATATATCACCGTAGTCCAACTTACAGCATGAGCTATATAATTTACTTTGTCAATAACTTCAGGTGAGTCTCGAATGAGAACTGTCCCCTCTGGACGCAATATCCTATCCATCTCAACCATCAAATCCACGAGGCTACATCTACAGTGAAGACAAAAGTTTCCATTAGAAAGAATAACAAATAAGCGCTTCTGGAAACATAATACCCCAACTAATAACAAGATTGAGGTTTATATGTCTTGCCCATGGAAATAGTGATTCAGAATAGCAGACAACTTTTTCTGGGTTTATACATGCCAAAATAACCAGATAACATATAGACTATAGAATAATGGAATGTTTCCGTAGATAGCGATACAGACAATCGGTATTTTGGAACATGTAAAAACCATGCTTTCCCTTTAACCAATTATTACCTCTCAAAGGCTTACAATATGAAAATCAATGGTGTATGAGAAGCAATAAGATAGCATCAACGTGATCAACAAGACAGATAAATATAAAACTCTCTCATGGCGCTCTTTGTCCCTCACTACTGTCTCGCATAGTCATTAATTGATGGGATAAATTTACATAAAACATGCCAACGAGAGGAAAATCATGAAACAGGACAGCATAGTAGGATTGAAACTATTGACCAACTGTCAAATTACCTTCTTTTTGAGCCTTGACGTTCTATAAGCATTGCAATGCCATCAATGTGGATGAAATCGTAAGTGCGAGGATATGTTGAGAAAGGCTCACACCTACAGCCACCGGTTGTAGGGAAAGTCAATAAAAAGGTGGTTATGGTAAAGTTACTGTAAACCTCACACCTAACCAAAATACAGTCCATAAAACAATAAAGAAAAACATCTGAGAAAAACAAACATGACCACAATAATTAACAGAGTTAATAGAATGCCATGTGCTGGCCAAAGAGAAAAACAGAAAGAATGCCATGCACAACTTGGTCCCTTCTGTTTGAAGTCATTTCCTCGTGTTCATTATCAACCGTGTCAGAACTGATTTTCACACTATTTAAAAAAGTTGACGTAGTCACCTGCCAAAAGTAAAGCTGATATAAATTTAGTATAACCAAAAAGACAAGCTATCATTACTAACCAATCATGGTAGACTCCAATTAGCCCTCTATCATAAATCGCACTTAGAGTTGAGGGCTTGTCTGCAGGAACTACATTCATAACCCATACTGGATCAGATGAGAGTGCTGCAGCAAAACCTCCAAAAAATGAATTCATATCCATGACATTGCGTACAGATGGAGTTCCCAGTTTCAAGTTTAAGGATTTCTTATAATAATCAACCCTTCTTGTCCACCTCCTAGTGTCGTCCTCAAAAATATCAGTCCCACCTCCCAATAACCCAGCCCTGACAGGAATCCTGTTAAGCCTGTCTGGCCATTTTGGAATTGATCCAACTGCATAGTCACCCTTGACAGAGCTTGTCCTGCTTACACAAGTTTTTAACTTGATGTACCTGCACAAAATCACCGTCAGATTTTTAGAGCTGATGAAATTTTTATGCATGCCTGATGGATAAAGGAGGGTATCAGTGGGATCCGGAGACGACGAGTACAGCCAACCATATTAAACACTAGCTACATATGCGTGCTTTGAAGTAGCTTATATTCATATAATAGTTACTTTTCAGCCTCTCTCAAATCTAAGAACTTATTGAAATCAGCTTGTAAGAATTTATGCTTTGAATAAGCTAAAACATGATTCGTCTTGTGGAATGCCTATTACAATGGGAAGAAGAATAAACAACTTAATTTTCTGTTAACGAAACAAGCACGATGAAGAACATATTAGACTAAGTTATGATTAGAGAATATTGCTATCTTCAAGGAAAAGCTTTTAAAAAGACTATTGTTATCTATGAACCTCATTAATGAGAGAGACTCAAGTTCATATCAACATATACAGATTTTATATCCTATATAGCCTTATCATAAATTTGCATGGTCAGGAAAATTACCATGCAACACTTGAGTCATCAAATTCATCACACAACTTAATCCCAAGTTCATTTTGATTAGGAAGACAAGAATCCCCGGTAGGCTTTCTCCAAACAGCTGTGTTTCGATCCACAGCTATGACCTCATAACACAAAGCTCTTGCTACAGCTTGGAGATCTGCCCACTCCTTTTCCTGCTTAGCCCACTGTACAGGAGGACCAGAGATAACCAAATAACCCCCTGGGCGGAGCAATCGATCTACCTCAATGAAGTAGCTAGCATCTGCCAGATAAGATATTACTTCAGTGAAAAATGGAGCCAGAAGCACCGTAATGGGCTCAAATTGGTAATTCAAATGTCATAGAACTTACTGTAGGCTGTAAATGGGATCAAACATCGAGAGCAGTGAACTAGGTCAAAAGAAAAGGAGGGAAATGGGAGCCTCCGAGTGCCAAGCATGGCAACAAATGCTGGAATCCCTCTTTCTAGGGCAAACTGTATCTGTGCTTTGTGCGAATCTCTCGGTGCAAATGACATGGTAAGAATACCTTCTGCTAACAAAGCCCCCCCAAAGCTTGCCACCTAAAATGAATATGCTGACACCTTAAACTCCGATTGATACCGGAAGAGGCAAAAGGTAAGATAGATTATGAATCTTACCCCACATCCCATGTCAAGGGCAGTCCGTACCACTCCCCCAGTTAATGGAACATACTTTTTAAGCTTTTCAAGATAGTTTCCTGCTCCATCTGGAAACATTGTACCACCACCGGGGGAAAATGAAATGAGGTCCTTCTATTTTCATCCATCCCTGGTGACCTTTTCGGTCTGCAATTTTGTTATATGGCATATTGCTGTGCCAAATCTACAAATAAGACGACAGCACAAAATAGCCATAGCTACACATGTCCAACAAACACGAAGCGTGTGGTAAAGTAGATCGAGAATCAACTTATTCCACAATCCATCTAAGAAGCACGGGATGATCATATCAGATATGTGTGACAAGTTTCGGGATGCCGGATTGTGAAGAGCAATGTCATTCGGAATCTAAAGTGAGGATCATTGATGAGCGGGCGATTTCGCATTAAAACTTTATCAGTTCTGATCACGGATATGCACAAACCTATAATACCATTTTAAGTTTGACCACCTAATAAAGCACGAGCAGTTATGGGGTCAAAACCAAAACAATAGACATCACGCATGAGACCTTTAAATGGGTTCTTATCCATCTCGAACACTTATCAGTTAATATTTCACATATCTCTAGTCCACAGACCGGTACTCACGACACTTATGCAACTGTTCTACCTAATAATACCAATCCTCAAACACGGCCGGCCTAAGCAACTCAAATGAAAAATGAAAACTGTTTAACTTCTTCCCTTGACTATATTGTTTGCATAACCCACTCTCGATGAGCTTATTAAAAACTGAAGCTGAAGCTTCACAGGGTAACATTAAAACACCTTAAGCTGTATTCTCTCATTATATCTAACAGTACACAGCCACAATCACAAGCTGCATCAAGCCACTTAAACGGAAGGAAAATCAAACAGTTACTGACACTCTCGATGCTGAAGCTTTTAAAAACTAAACCATGCTCTATCTAATACACGAGAATAACTCATCTTGCTATCGCACGTCACGCCACCAATCAAAGGGCAATTCGTCGACAAATAATTTCAAGCAACTTACACTCCCGATTCAATGGCTTAAGCTTCGAAACGAGCAATCCATTGAAAAGATACCTTATTCAAGCTCTCGGGCCAACGGACCGGGACCTTGTAGCCGTCCGGCGGGGGAACGAGGCAGAGCGGCGTCTCCTCCGGCGGCGGGCAATGCCGCTCGCGGTAGTAGTTCATCTCCCGGCTGAGCTGGCTGCTCCGCCGCGGATCCTCGCACGGCATGTGGTCCACGTAGCTGGCGGGGCACGACCCGATGCGGCGCGGGTAGAATCCGCCGGGCTCCACCTCGGCGGCGGCGAGCGCCGGCCGGCGGGCGGAGTGGGCGACGGGGGTGGGGCGCCACGGGGTGAAGAGGAGGAGGAAGAAGAGGAGGAGGAAGGTGGCGAGGAGGAGGTCCCGGAGCCGCATTGGCGCTCGAGCCGGCGGAGATTTCGGATTTCGGGGGAAACGAGAGCGAGCAGATTCAGATTTGTAATGGGGAACGAATCGATGTCG
This sequence comes from Syzygium grande, assembly GCA_024733475.1. Classification (NCBI taxonomy): domain Eukaryota; kingdom Viridiplantae; phylum Streptophyta; class Magnoliopsida; order Myrtales; family Myrtaceae; genus Syzygium; species Syzygium grande. Next base: position 5,667,375 of record JAMXDD010000002.1, on the reverse strand, counting down.
GCCGGGAGGATCTTAGACCACATCCGTCGTTGGGGCGCGCGCGCGACTCATGTACCACGTTAAAGTATGACCACGAGTCTTTGCACTTCGATGAGCGGGCCGTGTCCCGGCAAGGGTCGCAGGGATAGCGCCCCGAGTTCATTTTAGGGCATTTGCAGTTCATGTCCGTATTTTATCGGTAATTTGGTCAAAAATCGCTAATGTTGAGATTAAGTCATCGATGTCCGTATTTTATCGGTAATGATTCTTGTATTTTTTCTTTTCTTTTTTTTTTTTAATTTTGCCTTCTTTGCTTTGAAAGCCGCCCGCCCTTGCCGATCCGGGCGAGGGTCGCCATTAAGTCCCTTGCCTGAGGCAAGCAAGAGGCCTAGTGATGGCCAACCAAGGAGAAGGGAAAAAGAAAAAAAATAAAGGAAAGGAGAGGAAAGGAAAAAAAAAAAAAAATAATTATCAATGTGAATACCGACCGTGTTATTACATAGGACTATAAGCAACGGAACCGACCGAATGGGAACCGCCGATTATGGGCGGTTCTTGGAGGCGTCAATTCTTGGGTTCTTAATTCCATAAATTTGAAATCGGTGATTTTCCGTCCATAACTGGACCGACCGGACCAACGATTTTTTATTTTGTTGTTTATTTATTTATTTTTTTCTCACGTGTCCCGCGCTTTTCTCCTGCCACCCTAGTCCCGGTGCGGTGTCAAACTAATTTCTTTGGCAATTTCTCATCCCCAGCTTGCACGAGTACAGCTCAATAGACTCAGTCTTGTTCGCCGCTTCCCTACCTCTCCGGAGAGAAAACTCAAAGTTGAACTTTGCCTCGCAGCTCCTCTAATTCATAAGTTTTCCTCTCTCGTTTTTTCTTCCCCAAATTGTCCAAAAGTGTTCATAGCAATCGAATCGATACTGTAGCTTAATCTCGAGGATCGAAAAATTTTACTCGCCATCCTTAGCGCTCGATTATGATAACGCAATATGGCCAAGTGTTTACTGGAATGTTCTTATGCATGGGAATTATCTGTAAATCATACGGTTCAATTGGACCAACTGAAAACCGGTCCTTGTAGTCCAATTCCCGATCCCTGATTAGAAAAACAAGCCCTAAAGGAAAGTTAACACTAACTAGACTACCATATTAATGATTTCCGGTTAAAATTAAATGGAAGAACTAAATTGATAAATCATTAAATGGTTTAGGACTAAATTGGCAAATTATCAAAAGTTTTAGGACTAAATTTGTGCAATTGAAGGGTTTAGGACTAAATTGGCAAGTTGCCAATATGTTTAGGACTAAATTAACACAATTGAAAAGGTTTATGACTAAATTGGTTGCCGAACAATAGGTTTAAAGACTTTTTGGACAATTTTCCATAAACTATTGTGGAATATATTAAGAAAATTGAGAAGTTGAGAGTAAATTTGCGATCACACCCTCCAATTTGGGAGGTCAATAGAAAAGTCGATGGAAATAATTGCTAATTAACTTCGAGCCCCTCTGTTTTGTACAAAAAATCCAATTTATTTTATAAAATCGCGATTTTTGTTCAGCCCAAAAGCTTAACCTTATAGATAAAATGATTTAAATATAAAGAACATTTATGATCCGTTAAATGCGAGATAATATTTTAACAATTTTAACGTTATTTCCACCCTTATTTTAACTGGAAAGCAAGCAAAACTTTTTCGGTGATGTTACGCATCACTCGATCAAGGATTACCGGCACAACGGCGTTTGTTTTTGTCGCTTTAAACGAAAATGCATGTTTCCATCCGCGACGGGGGTGGAAATAGCCTCGCCCGTGGTGGGATTACAAGAACAAAACTCGTTCGTTTTTAAGAAATCAATTTATACACGCTTGACCGCTGCAAAGATCTTATCCGTGGGGAAACGGAGGAGATCCGGAAGCCCCGACCAAATCGAAACGCACGAGCCCGAATAGGCCTGTTCGATACGGCCCGGCCCGGCCCGGCAATCGGAAGATTTGAGGAAATTGCTTTTTTTTTTTTAATTAATAATTTTTTTCATAACTTTTTTTTTTTTCATGATAATGTGGGGGCAGCTTTTATACATTGCGTGGAGGCAAGCTGGCGCGACCTTTGCCTTGGCCATCATCGTCAATGACGATCCTTTGCGGCATCCGTGATTGAGGGGATTCGAGGTCGCGATTAGACGACATGCACGAGAGCTTTTCTTCGCAATCACGTGTTCTTTTTGTACACTTTTTCTTTTTTAATCCAAAGAAAATCAGATTAACCGAATTATCAATAGCGGAAAAAAATAGAAGTCTATAGCAATAGCAGAAAATGAAAATTCGTTCCCAATTCGATGCATCGCGTTACAAAGATCGGATATATTCCTCGACCCGCGATGATGCGGCGGGCGATTGGATCGTTCATGGGGCGGCGTGCTACCGACCTCAGGGAACACGCGCGTAGAAGCTTCTGGCATGCGAAGTAGGAGATCCCTTATGTAGCGTGTCGTGATGCGACGGACGAAGTTCCGAGATTCGACTCGTCCGGGAGAGCGACGGGTCCGACGGTAGTGTCGGAAGAGGGGTCCCGGAAACAGCCACCACCGGCGTGACCGGCGCTGCCATGACCATTAAGGTAAGGCATCGTTACGATATCAATCACGATCGATCGAGAATATACGCATGCATACCTAAATAGAGATACGGAGGAGAATCTTCTAAATATACTTACCGCAATGTTGATATGGTGATTGGCAGGACGGTCCTCGAGGCACGAAACGGAGGACAAAAAGCGGAAGAGAGAGAGAGAGGGAGGGGGAGGAAGGAAGCAAAGAGGGCATCCGAGGTGCTGTCCCCGTCCTACTCTCCCCGTACCGTCACCGCCGCCGCCGCCGCTTTAGCCACCCGCGCCGCGCTCCGCCGCGAGGGCCCGGAGCCGGGAGCCGGGAGGCCGCCATGTCCCGGCCGTCGCGGGAGTCCGTCGACACGTTCATGGCCATCACCGGCGCGCCCGAGCCTCTCGCCGTGCGCCGGTTGGAGGTACATTCTCCGGGCTTGTTCCCGATCAGTGGTCTCCGGGTTTAGCTTAGCTTAGTGGGTTGCGTAAGACGTAGTAGCTTCTTGGCATGCGGCAAACCTGTGCTGGATCTTCGTTGCTCCATTGCCATTTCACGGCATTTAAGCGACGGGTCTACTGGAGAGAGAGAGAGGGATCATGTGCGACTCTGCTTCCCTTTTGGGCTATAGTAGTGGAGAGGTATGGCATATGGAGAGGCGAATGTGAGAACTGGAGATGCGGCTCTCGGACCCATCTACTGTTTCGCCTTCTGACTTGAGAATGAGATGTGATGTGGTTATCTATCACGCTACTTTCATGGAGAATGTAGGAGATATCTACCGTCTGTGTGTCTACCCTTTGCAGGAATATGGTGGGAATCTCGACGAGGCTGTCAATGCGCATTTTACCGAAGGGATCCACCAAACGTCCGTCCCTTGATTTGCCTTCGCTTAATTTGACGTTTCTCGAGTTTCATGCGCTTCATGCCGGAGTTGCGTTTGATCCCTTTGGTTTCTTTTTTTTTTTGGCTGGCTCAGATTTCCTCCTGCAGCTTCTGCATATCCTTATGAAATGAATAATCAGAATCACGTCAGGCGACAAGGGGGGCTCATGCCATTCCTTAATGCTGTTAGAAGTTTCAAGCCTTCCTCTCTTCTTGACCCGAACTACAGGAGAAATTTCTTTAACCAGATTGGCGCTTCTGCATTTTCTAGTCCCCGACCGCTTGCTTCTCCTCCGAGCAACGTGACTGGGTCTGCCGAAGCATTCAACCGTGGTAATGAGCCGCCTTTTCATTCGGGATCGTTTAACGCCAGTGGTGTAATTGGAACACCAGTCTATTCTAGCACTCTGGCTGAAGCCAGAAGTCCGCATTCGTATGGACATGATGCAGAAGAAGAAATGCTTCAAGCTGCTATTGAGGCATCGAAGCAAGAGGTACATTTTGAGAGTCGATTGCAGGACTGACTGTTTGAATTTGGGTCGCCGCTTTTCTCAGGTTTTTGCATTTGCTTACCACGACATTCTCTGGATTGTGATGCCTTCGATGCATGTGATGCAGTTTCTTTCTGGTTCGGGGCTATCTCGAAGGCAACCTAGCCAAGAAGATAAGGAGCTTGATCGTGCAATTTCACTTTCATTGATGGTTGTTTGGTCATGGCAAATTCTTTCTCAGATTTCCCCTATTATTGCGCAGCCTTTTGATTCGTTTTACTCTGATAAAAAATCCAGGAAGCAGAGCAAGAGAAGGAGAAGCGTGTGCAACAGGTGAAAGACGGAGACCAAGAATCTGGATTTAATGCTTCACATGAAAGTGCAGACAAAACTAAGGATAAAAGATCAAAAGTGAGCGTCTTTTATTCATACTCAAAATGCTAGATCCACAAATAATGTATTTTTTATTAGCATCTTTATAAGACGGTATGTTCTCCTTGTAAGCAGGAGCATGTTGCATTTATCTAGATTTCTACTGGAAAATATATATTGCTCACCAGTCATCCTGTGGAAAACCTTTAAATTTTTTTTCCTTTGAGCAACTTCCGTTTAGTATATACCCCTCTTTAGTTCACATAGCAGAGCGAGATACACAAATTAGATGAACGATCTAAGTATCCTCTTGAACACAATTTTCTTTATCCAGTGCTGTCATCTATTTCTGTTGTTTTCCTTTTCCTTTGGGTGCCCACATTCTTTTTTTGGATGGGGGGTTTTCTATTTGTCCATCATTGAGGAGAGAAGGTATTCTCTAACATGCAATGCTTCATTGAAGCTGGGAAGCGCATCACAGCTGGATGAGAATAAGCTGGAAGGGCTGAATTTGCAGGATGGTAAGTCCAACCAGCGTTGTCATGATCATATTCAGTGTGGTCCAGATGCCCATCATTCTGATCAGGTAAATCTATATTTGATGAATACAGATAAGGTAGCAATCGGCATTCATGCGGTTACTTATAGAAGAAAATTGACTCCTCTAAACTCTGTTCATTTCAATGATGTCCCGGGTAGCTTTCTTTTTGCTCCTAGTGAGCTTGAACATGAGCAATGCTTGAAGCTGCATTATTTTGGAAAATTTCCCAAGGGATGGAAAATGGACTTCTTCATGCATCTCATCATAGGCACATAGTTTGCACTCATTACATACTTAATGCCTTAACATCATGGCATCTGTCAACCAAGCTCTAGGACAAGTCTGCATTCTCAAGGGGACGCTTTTATTTTCTTTTTGGCCAAACCAGGAGCCCTCGGCTACAATGTAAATTAGACTAAGCAGCATGTCCTTTAGTTGTGCAGAATTCTCCTGTCCTAGGAGTTGAGCCTTATGAATGGCTGTTCATTTATATGTTCAACTCGAGAAAGTGGATGCTTCCACCATGTTTCTTGTCGAGATGTACTATTTTGATTTTCGCCTGTCACTTACTGTAAGGGATTTCAGAAAGGGTCAATTCAAAGTGGAGGCTCTCTACCTCAAGAACCTGCACCAGACGAAAGAGGAGCAATAAATCTTGTCGTCCGCATGCCAGATGGGGCTCGCCACGGTCGCCGCTTCCTTGTGACTGACAAGCTACAGGTGAATCTTCTTATGTGTTTTTTGAGCAATTTTTTAACACTAGACCTCACTGTTACTATTCTTCCTGTGCAGTCTCTATTTGACTTCATGGATGCTGGTGGTTGGGTGAAGCCTATGACTTATAAACTGGCAAGTATTCCGATCTATTTGCTTCCTTATGCCTAACTCCTAAGCCTCTTTTTAGCTTTATGAGCAATGCAGTCACCTTGTGGTTGAAGTATGCCTAATCATTAAAACTATATCTCTATCGCCAAATGCTATGCTGTTTATTTGTAATCATGAGCATAGATTATTTTAAGGTGGCATTCTGTCTCTAACTTTCTGATGGACCCATCAAATGAAGTTATTCAGACTCCCATCTAGAAAAAAAAAAGCACAAAGAAATGCAAAAGGCAGTCAAATCAAGCCACTTTGTCTACTTGCGCAAGATTATTAGTAATTTTGCCTTTAGTATCAGTGTTTTGCTGGTCTTCCATAAAAATGACTATACTTTTTGGCTTTTCTTCAATAACCGTTGTTACATCTTAGTCCACAATGGCAAAAGATCCAAAATCTTCTATTTTTTGCTCTTGTACTTGAATGTTAATACATGGAAATATACTTCGTATCTGGGGAAGGAAATGTTCCCTGTTCATTTAATTGCAGTTCCTTCGCCCAGCAGTAGTGTGCAATTTTTAAGCCTTCTATTTAAGTACATCTCCCAAGTCTCAAGTTGGATAAAAATGAGCGGTCTAACTGGTTTGTTTGCCTCCGTACTGATCTCCGTATTTTCCCCTGATGAGCAGATAAGGCCTTATCCTCGCGAGGAGTTCACTGATGGTGACAGATTATCCAGTTTTAGTGAATTGGGGCTTGCTAGTAAACAAGAAGCTTTGTTTCTAGAGTTCATTTAGCATTGGCTTTGGCCATCTTGAAATTGTACATATCAGTAAGGACATGTCGAGAGGTGCATTCATAGCTTTTCATCAACTGCATCTGACTGGGTTCTTCACCAAAGCTCAACCATAATGACTGATTTCAAACCAGAAAAGATGCAACAGCCTTTAAGATTGGCAATGCACGTGGTCGCTGCTGCACACTTTTGGTAAGCTTCGTCTGTTGTATTAAATGTGTGTCTGTTGTGCTCTTAACCTAAATTACCCTACAAGGTATCGGGAAGTGTTTTAGACGGGGACAGATCTGTTGCTTGTTTGCAGCACTTACGCGAAACATTCGGCCTGTTGGTGGTATGTCTACATTGAAGGGAATATCAAAGGGTTATTGACAGTTGTCTGATCTATCGTTTGCAAGAGATGATGAACTTGCGCCCGCGCCCTTTTCTTCTAATCTTGTGATGAAACAAAAGAAATGGACGAATTGCACACAGGTCGAGATGTGCCGAACTCTAGTTTGGTAGAATTTCTTTGAAGTAATTCTTCAGCCAGGAGTTTTAGTACCAATTCTATCTATCTTCTTATCGCAAGTTCAATCTCTTCGTCTTTGGTACAAGAATTTCCATGCCATCGATACTAATATCTTTAGCACGATAAATCCAAAAAATTGGGCGCCAAAAAATTGAATGCCGATTAAATTATTAACACAAGAATAATGGAAAGGAAAAGCAAAAGGACACAAGAAATGCAAAACGAGAGAAGTGAGTGTCTCTCCCGTGTCTATGACTAAGAAACATTTTTGGTTGCTTCGGTTGGGCCTGGAGCTGTCCAGTACTGCTTGTATGCCAAAAGGACCTTCTCTCTTTCGTGAGGTCCCCTTTCATGGTCTATGATCCTGCTCTCGTATTGCATCCCATCTAGCATGCTCTTGATCTTTACCAAAACATCTACGTCGTCACGGAAAATTATCCCGCCTTCAGGCCTCAAAATCCTATCCATTTCTAACAAAATATCGTCCATCTCACACCTGTGGATATGAAACACCAGATTAGTCATCAGAATTCAGAATCCAGGTCGAGTATGCGAAGACCAATTAGAAAAAGCAAAAAAACCTGTCATTGTAGAGGTTGAATACGGAATCGGCGTGGATGAAGTCGTAAGTCCTCGGATAAGTGGACATGGCTTCACACCTACAAGAAAGAGTAGCGGCCAAGAAAATTAGCTAACCATCACTGTCCTTTTGTGAAAGAGCAAGGAGTTCGGAAAATACGATCCTGATGGATAACACACCAGCTCTGATAAGTTCCTATCAATCCGCGCTCAAATATCACTCCAAGGGTGTCGGTCTTGGCCTCGGCCGGGACTATGTTCATGACCCACACTGGATCATCCACCAAAGCAGCCGCGAAACCTCCCAAGTTGGCATTCATATCGAGCAAGTTGCGGTATCTTCCTCTCTGGGCTAGTTGGTGGTCCAGGGACTTGTAGTAGGAGACCCTACTCCTCCACAAGTCGGTGTTTTCTTTGAATGCCTCTGCTGTTACTCCTACACCTCCGCCAGCAATCCTCGGAGGCACGGCGGTCAGTCTTTCGGGCCATTTTGCTAGCTCCCCTCCCGCTATATCCTTAATGTCAGACACTTCAGGAAGTGGGGTTAAGCAGGTCTCCATTTGGGCGTACCTGTGGAGAGTACAAACTTAATGGAATTAAGGAAACAAGAATGAGATGCGGTTGCTTGAAAGCAAGTAGGATATTTCTAGCAGAAACAAGAGACAAACGTTAGAATCCCCATTGCTTAAGAAAAGATCTGGTTTGATTTAAAAGTGCTTGTTTTATGATTAAAAGCCAACTGAAAAAGACATCCTATATCAGCTGCCTTTGCCATCCAATTGGTTTTGGTATCACTGTGTCCCATACCAGAGTCCGGAAACTGCTTTTGCCTCAGCTTGGTGATTCTAGAGAACCAAATCTAACCAAATCTAGAAGCAGAGTTCTACATAACTTTTGCAATAGCTTGAATGTCAGCTCGTCTTAAATCGGATCACTTCTCCTTGAACTTGCTTGGGAATGAAGGAAGAAGACATTGCTTTCTAGTTTCATATCACAAGTTCCCTGCCACTGAGTACTGTCGACCCTCCTAAGGTGGAACATGCACCGATCTTAACCTTACTAAGCAATGACAGCAAAATTAATTTGAAGAATACGACCACTCAAGAACAAGCCTAATCGAAACATAAGCCGTACCAGGCCTTGTCGGGGTCTTGTGCGGGGCAGAAAGGCGGGAACTTAAACACCTTGCGGTTCTTTTTGCAATGGACATGGTTGGTGGGTTTTTGCCAGATTGCGATATCGCCCTTCTGTTTCAACTTCTTCCAGCACATGCTTCTCGCTATGCTCTCGATCCTATCTTGTTCTGCTTTAAGATCATCGGCTGTTCTGTCCCACCCTTTCCAGTGTCTCTCCCAATTTATTGGTGGCCCTGACAGAATCCAGTAACCTCCGGGACGCAGAACCCGGTCGACCTCCATCAAGTATGCCCCATCTGTATTTTTATGAATGTTAAATAACATGAATTACTAATATAATCTTACGATGTGTAAAATAAATAGTGAAGGAGTGTAACTCACCATACTGACCCCAAGGAATGAGGCAGCGAGAACAATGAGCCATGTCGAATGCTCTCGAAGGGTATGGAAGCCTCTTGGAAGCAAGGACTCCGATTAGGGCGGGCACTCCCCTCTCGAGAGCGAACTGAACTTGAGCTTCGTGGGTGTCTCTCGGTGCAAACGACATCGTGAGGATGTTCCTGGACAAGAGGTAAGCTCCCCAGCTAGCCACCTGCAAAGCCATGAGGGCATGCTTCAAATTAAAATCTTCATTTGCCCCAATTGATCTATTTAGCCATGCAATGCTGTCTTAGCCTCCATATAAAATTGAGAAAGTCAAAACATTCTATAATGTTTATTTGTTGATTTGGCCAGTATGCAATATAATTCTTGAACTAATTGCAGAGTGTGAAGCAATGGTAAGATCTGATATCTGCAATCTTTGTGGAGTCAACTGGTTCGACTTGTACAGTTCTTATGTGCAAACCTGGCAGTGCAACAGATCAGATGTTCTATACCCAACATGCACGCTAACACGTGATCATTTAGGGACTTACCCTAATGATGCATTTGATTATACTTAAGACCAACTTATGTCCTAGACACTAGCTATTAACCAATCGACGTGCAGATCTGATATCTGCAATTAGCCCCTGAATCGCCGCACTTAATATGCAAAATCATGATATCTCAGACTAAGAATCCCAAATCCCTCCAAATATTAGTCTCCCAAGTATCAAAACCTTTCTTGATTGGTACTCAAATTTAGAATCATCTCAGTTGGTGGATAAATTGGCAATGCTTAGTAAACAAGGATGATTGGACCGTCATAAAATTGGGGCAAAAATGTGGAAACACTAAGGCAGCTCGGCACTTCAGATCTGGTGAGTTTGGTTTGGGTGGTTGGTACCGGTAGAATAATGGGGCACTCTTCACCAAACTCAGAGATCAACCCAAAGCTTGATGGGTCATGATGAATTTGACTTACCCCATATACCCAACTTGCCAATATTTTCCCACCTAGATTCATGGCAATTTGACAGTGGAGGCCATATATAAAAGCATTCAATTCGAAGTTCATAAAATTAGTAAAATTCTGACTGGGGATCCACCGATTCGGGTCGCAATACTAGGATGTACAGCTTGTTTATATAAAATGACATGCCATGATTATTAAATTTTACAGTCGCTATGCCAAATTCTGACCACGCCTACAGTAATTAGTCTGCACATGTACCCATGACGTCTCCTAATTTTCCACTCCAATAGGAAATGCTTATTTCCAGCTGTCCTCCGTCTCGGGCCGGTTCGACCCGCCCCCGGTCACGCCCTGACCGACCCTCAAGAAAATCTACAGTATCCTCCTACAGGTGGTTTTTGCAACCTCAGCCATTATAATATTCCGCTCTGGGGACATGGGCGCCGAGATCCCGATACCCGGAAAGCCATAAAATATCTTATAAGTCTTATGAACCGATCAATTTTAAGTTTTTCAGCTATGAAGATGCTCCCGACTCATAGCGAGCACACCAATCAGTGAAATTCGAACAGGTGATTTGAGTCGAATATTCTTACCGCTCCCAACCAACTCGTCAAACTCGAGAGTTTTCGCCGAAATATGTTACTTATACCGACATACATAAACTCGAAACGTATAGCGGTGAGTTGTTGACAATTGCAAGTAACGACACAACTGATTGAAACATGTTGTAGCAACGTGAGAAGGCAAGCCTTGCACGTTTTGACTTTTAACGTATGTGTACAGGGTGACATTGCGGTTGTACGTTACTCGTTTTGAATGCCTTGAAAACCTTAATTTTGTTCATACTGTTGGCTTAAGCAGGACGCTTATTAGCAATATATCCTATCAAGTAATCATTATCCAGAGACCGAACCAAACCGGATTAAGTCGAGATCGGAGACATTTGGTACGTACCCCGCAACCGGTGTCGATGGCAGTCCTTATGGAACCGCCCTTGAGGTCGATCATCTTCCCTATGTCGTCGATGTACGCGTCGGCGCCGTTCGAGAACATGGTCCCGCCGCCAGGGAAGACGAACCGGTCGCCCTTGAAATGGACCCAGTTCTGCTTCTTCTTCTCCACGGTCAGCTCCTTGTGCGGAACGTTGGCGAACCATGCCTTGTCGCGGCTCTCCGGCCACTGGAACGGAGCTCTGTAACCATGCGGCGCTGGGATCCGGCACTTGAGCCTCTCTCCCTGCTCGGGGCAATGCCTCTCCCGGTACACCAGCCTCTCTCTATCGAACCTCAGCGATCGCTGCACGTCCTCGCACGGCGTGTACTCGGAGAACTTCGGGTCGCAGGGAGGGAAGTGGAGATCCTGCGCCGCTTCCTCCGTCCGGATGAGGTCCTCCGCCCTGTGGTGGGCCGAGAAGTCGAGGACGACGTCAGCGGCGGAGGTGGCGTTGCGAGGCAGGGACGGGCGGACGACGTCAGGGATGGTGCACGGCAATCTGGGGAAGCCGGAGGAGGAGATGGCGGAGGATGCGCCGCCGGAGTGCTGCCAGATGCCGAGGAGGTAGAAGAGGGAGCAGAGGATGGAGGCGGTGGTGATGTAGTAGAGGTTGGCCTTCTTGGACTTGAAGGGGAAGCTCTGGAAAGGGTTCGGGCAGTTCTTGTGATTCGCCATCGGAAGAAGAAGACGACGACGTGACGCTGTCAAAGGTGGCGGCGGCGGCGGCGACGACTTTAGAGAGAGATTCGGTTCATGGCGTGGCGTCGGAAGTCGCTGCTCCTAGAGAGAGAGAGAGAGAGAGCGACGCCGTGCGAACAAGTTTGCGAGGGAGAAGAAGACGGGAGGAATTGTAGTAAACTTAAGGGCGACGGATAAGACCTTTTCGATATTATTATTGTAACATAAGGCAAGCGACGACCATATGGTAAAATTAATGTAGGATGATGACAATTTGATGGGAAACGTTTTTTATTTTTTATTTTATTCCGTTAGATTTTGACAGGAAAAATTAATGTGAAGCAAGAGAAGAGACGGCTAAAATAAATCTGAAAGCCGTGAAAAATAATGGGTCGTGGACACGTACGGTAAAGATTGTAATGGACTTTTAATAGGAAAGGGGGAAGGAAAAAAAAAGGAAAGAAAAAAAAAGGAGCGATTTAAGGAAAGAGGATCTCAATCGAGTAAATGCTAATTATGTGGAATCGATTCTAATAGAAGTTTATCAAGGACAAGATCGAGGAGGAGGCCTCGTGATCGAGTGCAAAATTTTGTGTGATTATGGTTGACTATTCTAAAAAGCTTAAATGGGTTCGACCGAGGCCCGAGATATGATGTACTGACAGATATTGTTTCGCATGGCTCGATTTCGAACTAGCTTTTTTTTTTTTCTTCTTTTCGGGGAAAAAAAAAAAAATGAGATTAGGAAAGAGAGCGTGGTTTGCACTCCCCCCCCACAAAAAAAAAAAAAAAAGAACAAACAAACCAGAGCGCTGTCTACCAATCAGCATAATTAATTATAATGATATTATATGGTAAGAAATCCTTTGGGACCGATCGGAAAGGTGACCTTAGGCAATAATCCACCCGAAGTTGGTGCGCAAAGAAAGTGCCAACAAAAATTGTTGGACCAACCACGTTGCATGTTTCGGATTGGTATGGTAATATAACCTACGAGCCGGTGCAATCGAAACCGGCGGCCTGCTCCGCACGTAGACATGTACGAATTCTCGACCTGATTATGCTAAATTAATCAAATCCTAATCAGACAGGATTGAACTCAGAACATGGGGAGGAAGGGGGGGCCTGTTCGATTTGAATTGCAAATCGGGGGCAGCTCTGTTTTTTAATTTTTTTTTTATTTGGGTTCTCTTTTTGTGGGGGTGGGGTAGGGGGAAAAAATTAAAATTATTTTCAGGAATCAGGGCGAGGAGGGAAGTGGGTTTGCTTGCGCTTCGGCTTGAGGTTGGAGCGATTTTGACTTTAAGCATCTAATTCTTTTTCCTGGAGCATCGCTCTGTGGATCCCGTGCTTGTTGGTGTTGTGTCGAATGGATTAGATTCGAAATGAATCGAAGCCCCCGGATCGGGCTTCAATATCATGTCGAAACATTTGATCCGAAAGCTCGATATCATAAACGAGGGAAACCACGTGCACAAATTGCATGTACGTATGAAAATGTCGGTCCGTTGGAAATCCAAACTGTGACGGGAGAATCTAAGTTAACAAGAGGTCAAGAGCGTTCGTCCCAAAAGAAAACGGTCATCTTTTAATAGCATCTAAATTACAAGGATTAACCGTATAAATCATGAGAGGTCAAAAAACCTTTTTCCCAAAAACATTTACCCCCGAATTTTTTTTGTGAAAAAACGGTCGTTTTAATTTTTTTTTTTTTTTTTTTTTTTTCTTTCCGGGGAGGGAGGCTAAATTACAAAAATTTAAAAATTAAAATACCCTAGTATAAATATTGGGGTAAATGTGTCACATAGATTCCTTACGTGATGTCAAATCATGTAATTCCTTACGTGATGTCACGTAAAGAGAGAGAGAGAGAGAGCCCTTTCCATTGACTAATCGAATAGGATCGGAGGCAACACGTGGTGGAGTCCTAGTGGTGCGGACAACGTAGCGAAATCGGATTGGACTTCCGATGTGGTTTTGCACTAAAATTCAAGCAGAAAAAGAAGATGCACATGCATGAGATTGACTGCAGCTTTTCTCTCCTTTTACTTAACATCGAGGGGTCTTTCGAATTTTTGGACCCGACCAGATGATCGATCTCGTACGCCATCTGTAATATCAAAGACTACAAGTTTTTATATAGATCATAAATCTATTTTTTAATTAATATTTAATTGAGTAAATTATTATATGGACTGATTATATTCAATAAACGAGTCACATACGGATTCCGAATGGTAAAGCCCCAATAATATGGATATTAAATAGACGCAATCCATCTCTGTGACTTTTTCCTCGTTCTTCTTTCGCCATCACTCAATTTCGCGCTCGCTGGCTCGCTTTGCCCTCTCACCTTAGTTTTGATGCAAGTTTTCATTTATTAAGTTAAATGTGAAAATATTTTAGCAATATGGATCAAATCGGATCAGGTCTATGTTGGATCACTAGCAAAACGAGTTAAATTGATCAATTTGAGTGAGACCATTTTCGATCCGATCCACCCGTTTAACGGTATCCACACACCCCTCGATCGCTTCACAAGAAATGATAGATGCGATTGTCGAGACATCGTGTGTTCGAAATACATTGGATTAGCATACTCTTAATAATTGGTGGATGGGAATAAAGAAAGTAGAGATGCCTTCCTTAGGTGGTGGTTTTTCGATCCGATGATGGTTGGTGACTTGATAAAGGTCAGATCCAGGGGCAGTTGCGGTGGGTGGGACCTCGGATCCCATGTTCTTGATGATGAAGACGTATGCATTAGGCAAATCAGCAATAGAAGCGGAGCATAGACCATGGGATTTGCCATATCTTAATTGCCCAAATTGGGCTGACTTTGACTTTGATCCACCAATGGAGAACAACTCTTCTCCATTTCCCACAGAGATTCTCTTGTAAAGATGGTTTCGTGTGCATTTAGAAGGAAGATGCTCTTGAGCAATAGGAAGTTGCACTGACTGTGCAAACGAAGGAGAAGCATCTTATAGTCAAAATTAAGGGCAAAATTATCCAAAAAGTCCTAAATTTATTGCACTTCTACCAATTCAGTCATAAACTTTTCAAATCTGTCAATTGAGTCCTAAATCTTTTCACATCTTGTCAATTAAATTCATCCGGCTAATTTTGGCAGCCCAGAGCTGACGTGGACATTAGCTAGCGCTAGCAGTTCGGGCAACGCTAATGTGGTAATTTTTTAATATTTTTTTGTATTTTTAAATGTTTTTTGAATTTTTTTTTCCTTTTCTTTTTTCTGGCCTTCTGCCCTCTGCTCGATTTGGCGACCGGCCAAAGGCCGGCGAGGTCGAACTGGCCAGAGGCAAGGGCTAGCAAGGGCGAGCCTCGTCGACCTCTGGCTGGGCGAGGTTGAACCTTGTTCGACCTTGCCGTCGTGACCTAGGCCATGGCGATGGCAAGGTCGGCCTCTTCCAACCAAGGCGAGGCAAACCTCGCCGTCACGACCTAGGCAAAGGTGAGGGTGAGCTTTGCCAGAGGGAAAAAGGCCAGAAAAAAAAGGAAAAGAAATTAAAAATTTAGAAAAAATATTAAAAATTACTACATCACGATGACCGGACCGGATGGCAAGGCCCACGTTAAACCGGAAATGTCAAAATTGGCCGGATGGACTCAATTGGTAAGAAGTAAAAAAGGTTTAAGATTTAATTAGTAAACTTGAAAGGTTTAGAATTAAATCGGTAAAAGTACAATAAATTTAAGACTTTTTAAATAATTTTCTCCAAAATTAAGAATCGGGTCTTCTAGGGTTTTTTTGTCCAAGCAAATGTCTGCGGATCGATCACGAGTCCTCCATTCGCACGGTCTGAAAAACTTTTTGAAAACGACACGAAGTTGAAGTTCGAGGAAGATTCGGGTGCGATCTACCGGACCGAGTGCCGTGTCTACTCATCGACACGTTCGCATTCGTACGTCTCTGCGTTTAAAATGGGTTGACTAGAAAGCCAGGATTTTCTTCTTCTTCAAGGTTTTACTTTTTTTTGGGGCCACGAGCATTCTAGCTAAGATGAGATGAACGCATGTTGAGCCCATCCATGAAGATGACAACTAGCTTGAGGCCCGTTCGCACGTTAAGCCCGTGTAAGCTTACTCGACTTGATCTGAAAGTTTGACTTCAACGACATCACACTTTTGTATAACACAGGGAAAAGCTAGTGCTAGTCATTCAAATTTAAGCAAGCTGGGTTCATCGGGAGAAAGATGGCGCGCTCGATCGATATCGTATGACATTGCTCGACGTATAAGCATCGTGTCTAATAAGGCCAACCGATTTCATTGAAACGAATAAAATTGACATTTCGCTCCTCTAAATTTAGCGAAAGTGACCCCTAAATAGTAAACAATCTCTTTTCCTGTGAAATCCAATCCAAAGGGTTCCCCATTATGATGAGATCCAAAGGGTTCCCCAGAACTGGGATCCTCGAACGAGAGCGACATCCTCCTCGAATCAATCATTCTGATGTTAATTTGATTGAGGAGTTTCTTCGTGATCTATATATAGACTAATCATAGTTTGTTAAACGAGATCACTAGAACAATGAGCCCAAGAATTAGCTTTTATGTTAGTTTGAGAGTTTTTTTTTTATTGGATCGAAGTGCTGACTGGGGACGAGGATGCTTGTGACTCCTACGCATGCCACGTGTGATCCCCGAGACAATTTGTTGACTGGGATCCACGTAGGGGAAGCCTGGATGCTTGCTGATTATTATGAACCTTTGTTGGTCAATAATAGCAGCAGCTAAATTTAATATGCACAAATGGAGGATGATTATGATTACACACACTAATTTATGGAAAAGAAACCGACCGTTCATTCTATAATGGAGTCTCTCTTTGTTTTTTTATCGATACAACAAGCTTTATCCGTCGCTTTTCATTAATTCAATTCGTGAAGGCGATTATTCCGACACCAAACGAGGAGGGATTGCTCTTGAGAAGCCAAGAATGATGATGAGTAGAATGTACTTAGCGAAAGCGAAGGATTTAAGTGGAAAGCAAAACCTCGGACTTGCGCATTGAAGATGGCGATTAGAATTAATGTCTTTTCAAGGTTGGTCTTGCAAGGGACAAAACTCTAAATAAAGATCAAATAAAGATCCGACCTCTCCATCAAGGAGCGGAGAATAACATCTTTTATTTAAGGGTACCGTCGAAGAACGAACAAACCCTCAAATAGCGCAATGTTTTGCTGAGCAATATATTCGATTCTAAGCAAGCATACACATAACAAATGTAATTAGTAATAATTGTCGAACAAGTCCTAAATCTATTGTTCAGAGGCCAATTCAGTTATAAACTTTTCAATTGCGCCAATTTAGTCATAAACTTTTTTTTTGTATTGATTTAGTATTGAACATTTTGAAGATTTGATAATTTAGTCCTAAAACTATTATTCGGTTATTTGGTCGTAATGACTATGTTGGCAAATCGTCAAAATATTTAGGATTAAATTGGTAAATCATCAAAAGGCTCAAGGCTAAATTGGCACAATTGAAATATTTAGAACTAAATTGACAAATCGTCAAAAGATTTAGGAGTTAATTAGCACAATTGAAAATTTTAGAATTGAATTGACCTCCTTGTAATAGATTTAGTACTTTTTGGATAATTTTCTATAATGTAATTATAAGCGCGGTACCGGATGAAAATATTTTAAGTTATTTCTCAGGTTGGCAATTCTTCGATCCGGTTCGGATGTTTCTTGGATCTCAAATATAAATAATATCTTTCGTTTCGGATCCACCCATCTCATCGAATATTAGCAGTTTGGCTTGGTCGGATATTTTTCTAAGTCTATAGATAATATAATTAAAAAAAAAATCGCTGTTGTGTACGTTATCCTCACGCGCCTGCCCCAAACTAATTGCTCGCGCAAACATTCCCAAACCCCTCTGCGGCTTAGCCGTATTTGGTCAGCGCACGCGCTCGGCTCGCCGGAGTGGCGATAGCCAAAGAGGAGGAGCGTGCGCAGTAGAGGCGGCGGAAATGGTTCGTCGCTTCGATCGCTTAAATCCCGGTTTCTCCGTTAATTTAACGGCGCTGATTAATATAGGATAAGGACAAGTACGCACCTGCCCGGGGAAACTTTCCCTCTCTAGAAAACGGCAGGCGGGCGTACGCGCGTGTGCGTGCGCGTGCGCGTGTACGAGTATAAAGTGTACCCCACCTAATACCCTACGGTCCCTCCGTGTCTCTCTCTCTCTCTCTCAAGTACTTTTAGCATCTAATATACTTTTTTGTTAATTATACATGTCCCTTCTTTTGATTTGGTCGCAAGGAGCAGTATATCCCAGCAAATAATAACAACAGAATGTGTATTCAACCAAGAGAAAAAGAAAAGGAAAATCGCCCCGATCTAACTATATTTGGGCTTGGAGAGGAAAAAAAAAGAAAGAAAGAAAACCCTCTTATTTTATGATACCGGGACATAAATAACTAACTTATCCCAATTTTCCATCGTACAAAGAGATAGGAGTATATGTAGCTACATAATGAAGAAATTTACTGAATTTCGTATTTCCGTTGCTTTTCTAAATAAGTTGCCATTTTAAACTATAATGTCATGCGAACTTAACTACGCGTGAATAACAAAAACGGTATATATAGTCCAATTAGTTGAAAGGAGGTTACCTCATTATTCGATTCACAGAACAAGTTATCTTCCGCTCGCGTAATCTGGATCTAGCATATTTTGTACGTCGGTTTTATGGTCGCCCACTCATATACATCCTCAAGAGCCACACCCGTCAATTCGTATTCGATGCACGTGGACGGGATGATGTGCATGTATTAGCGGCGATCAGTCAGAGTCGAAAAATTCAGATATACTACGCCGTAAGAACGCAGATAGAGCCGAGCCGGCTGAAAAATTCCGTGGATAACGTACAAGTACGAGTCTCGCCCGCGTACAGCTACGCTGTTCCCAATGTATTGAATCACCAACCCCTCTCTCTCACTCCCTCTCTCTCTCTCTCTTCGAATTGCTATTTCCACGCTTCCCTCTCTCTCTCTCTCTCTCTCTCTCTAACACCGGGTCAACGTCGCCTATCGCTCTACTCTCGCGAGGGTAGAAAAATCCGCGACTTCTCCTCATCCCCCAACAGTTCACAGACACCGAGTACCAAGTCCCGAAGATGGATCCTTCGAGCTCCAGCATGGAGGTCTCCCTCTCCCTGAAGATCCACACCTTCCGTTTCAAGTTCAGGCGCTGAACCCTGTCTTCCCCCTGTCCCTGTCCCTCCTCTTTCCATTTGCCCCCCCGTTATTCCAGCTCGCGTTTTGGGGCCCCCCGGTTCGAGGAGGGAGGTTAGGCAGCTCGCTCGCGATTTTGCTAGGGTTTTCTTCTTCTTCTTCTTCTGCCGTCCTTTTTATGGGTGCGAGCTTCTCGGGGTTCTTGTCGGACTTGGACTGCTCGGACGGAGACGCCGCCCTGGCGAAGCTGAGGCTGGGCGACATACCGGAGAGCTGCGTGGCGTCGGTGCTCATGCACCTGGACCCGCCCGAAATCTGCGGCCTCGCCCGGCTGAATCGGGCCTTCCGCGGGGCGTCCTCCGCCGATTTCATCTGGGAGTCGAAGCTGCCGGAGAACTACGGGGCTATCGTGGAGAAGGTGCTGGAGGAGCCCAAGGTGTTGAACTTGGGCAAGAAGGAGATCTACGCTCGACTCTGCAGGCCTAGCGCTCTCGATGGCGGTACCAAGGTGCGAAACTTTTCCTTCTCTTTTTCCGCTTTTTCCTCGCCACTACCGGGTCTCGAGATGCTCGCGGTCCTTCCTTATTGAAGCAGATGTTAGCAGCCATTGTTTATGTTTTTTTTGTCGGAACTTGGGGCAATTTCAATTGTGGGGATCGTAGAAAAATCCTCGCTTTACTCTTCTTTGGATAAGTTGAAGTGGGGGTGGATTGGATTTTATCGAATCGGAAGAAATGGAAAGTTTAATTAATGATTTAGCTATCGTTTTTCTGATCGTTGGGGGATTGCGGGGGTTGTGGAATGCAGGAATTTTGGCTGGATAAGAGGACGGGCGGTGTTTGTCTGTCGATTTCATCCAAGGCCTTGATGATCACCGGAATAGATGACCGAAGATACTGGAAACGCATTTCGACCGAGGAATCTAGGTACGTCTTTCCTCATTTTGCTCCTGGATGGGCCAAATCAGCCGGCCCTTTTCGTATATCGGTTTTTTCATTATTAGGTGAACAAGTTTCGTTTCGATGCTGGTAGGGGATATCGGAATTGCTCAGCATGTTGTGTGAGCTGGATATCATTCATGGCAAAAATATGTTCTTGCAGTGCATGGGAAATACTGGAAGATTAGAGTACTACATATTGGCAGTGCTCAGTTTTCGGAGCTTCAAATAATCTCTCTAAGTTTAGTTCAGTACATAGACTTCCGTGATATGATTACACCCAAGATGATGAACTTTGGATCATATAGGAGCTTAGTACTGTAGTACTAGACATTACTTGGAGAGCGACGTTTCTGAAAAGATTTGGTGGTGACAATGAGGAATGCATTTGCTTGTTTCGGCATATTCTCTATTTATGTGACTTGTTTATGGCAAAGCTGCTCTCTGTTTCCACATGAGCCTGTAAGCAATGTTCCCTAGCTGAGCAGAGTGCATGGTGACTATCTGAGCAGAGTGGTTGGCGATGCACTACACAGGGCATTAGTTTCTTCTAATTATTGAATTTGTTACAATAACCCACGAAGCTTCTTTAAAATATCATCAATGACACGCAGCTCCTTGCCAGCAGCATGATATCATGAGTTAAGCAAGAAGATTGCAATGAAAATGTTCAAATGCAATTAAGGCTGCAAGAATCTCTTCTTTCATAAAGTTTGGTAAATACTAGTTATTGGAATAGTATCTTTGGAGGATAAACGGCAAAGTATTATCTTATAATTTGAAGTTATTTATTCACACATTCACGAAAATTTATAATTGGCGGTGATTGGCGAGTAAGCTAGTGTGCGAAAATTTGCTTTAGTAAATGTTCCCTCTGCATTGCGATGTATATTTATGTCTTGGAATGATCTAATCTTATTATTTTTCCCTGCTTGTTGCATGCAGATTCCATACTGTTGCATATCTTCAGCAAATCTGGTGGTTTGAAGTAGATGGAGAGTTGGAATTTCCATTTCCCACAGGGACGTACAGCGTCTTCTTCAGAGTCCAGCTCGGTAAGTCAACCAAGAGACTGGGCCGCCGTGTATGTAATCCTGAGCACGTCCACGGCTGGGACATAAAACCCGTCCACTTCCATCTCACAACTTCTGATGGGCAGCGTCGTGTCCCAGTGCCACGTGGACAATCCTGGGAACTGGATCCATTACCACATGGGAGACTTTGTCGTCGTGAACCCCGACACATCAATGAAGATCAGATTTTCAATGACCCAAATCGACTGCACTCACACCAAAGGCGGTCTCTGCGTGGACTGCGTTTTGATATGTCCTAGTAGCGTTCGGAAATTGATTAATTCATTGACGTAGTGCGAGTATCGAAACGAGATGGAGAAGCATGCGATTGTACATAGTTTCGGGGCAAACTGTAGAGCTAGTTTTGATTGGATCATGAAGCTTACTGTGTCCAATGTCCATGTATGTATATACTTTGATCTTGCTCCTCTCCCTTCCATAATCAACTTTCTGTGCAATACTATGTAACTATTTCTTTGTCCTTTCCACATGCGCGATGAAATTGGTCATATGAAGAGTATTTTGGCATAGTAGTCTCTTGTTAGCTCTCCTTTTCTGAAGAATCTTGGTTGGAGCTTTCACCTTTGAGGCCATCAGCATTTGTGCATTCGTGGTCTGCTTTGATGTTGCACAAGTTATTGGTCTCCGGTCCCAAGGTGGTTCGGTTCTGTTCCCAGTTCCAGAAATTGGGAACCGGTCCTCCTAAAGATCCCCAGTGGAATCAGACTGGATCGAGAACCGATTATCTCTAATCCACATCGGGAATGCTAAACCCAATTATGACATTTGCCTAGGATATTCAACATGTCATACGATCTACACGGAAATCCTTAGCAAGTCATCATTTCCCAATAACTTTGCCGCTTATTTTTAACTTTACAATCTGATTTATGCTGGACTTATGCTTCATTGAATCGAGCCCATTAAACCTTAGTTGGAACGTATATATTCAATGCAGTAATTTCTCCGGTGCATTATTACCGCACGAATAAAATAATTTTGAATCATCCGCCTTTCACCAAGAAACGAGTCGGAACGGTACGTGAGGTCTTCACTTTTCGGCGCCGAACGAGTACTTATTCGCTTCCGGCATTAATTTCACAAAAAAATAAATATTAAATTCGTTTCTTTGGGGGAAAATTTCAAATCAGTACCCAAAGTAATGCCAAATTCTCAAAAAAGAGTCCAAAGTGGACATAGTCTCAAATAGAGGCCCGAAGTGCCCAATTAGTGTCAAATAAAGACCCAAAGTGCTCGATTAGTCTCAAACAAAGGCTTGGATTCACTGGCCGGTCAAATGCTCACCGGCTGACGAGCACGTTACTGTTTCGGTGACTAGAATAAGGATAGTTTAGTCTTTTTTTTTTTTTTTTTTCCTTTTCCTTTTCTGTTTTTTTTTTTTTTACTCTTTTCCCTCCATGACCCATAGTTGGGGCCGGCGAAGGTTCTTGACATCGGTGGAAAGGCCACCCTCGCCGGCGTTGGGCGGGGCCCCTCGGGAGGTGGGCGAGGGTAGCCTTGGGTTTCCCTCGCCCGGCCCGGCGAGGGTGAGCCCGTCAGCCCCTGGCCCACTCAAAGGGACATCATGCCCTGTTTCCAAAGCATCATCCTGTGTTTCATCCTTGTTATATCATGCTCCTCTCGGTCTTTGTGATTGGCGTTGCCAACTTCGACCCTGTCGAGAGAGAGAGAGAGAGAGAGAGAGAGAGAGAGAGAGAGCAACTTAGGTGAGGAAACCCAAGGCCACCCTCGTTGGCGTTGGGGGAGGGCTGCCCTCGCCGGGGACGGAAGAGGGCGGCCTCGCTAGATCTGACAAGAGCAAGGGTTGCTCTCGTTGGATCTAGCGAGGTCGCCCTCGCTTGACGTTGGTGAGGGTGGCCTTCGCCTGAGGCTGGCAACCTCTGCCGGCCCCGGCTATGATCGATGGAGGGAAAAGAGTAAAAAAAAAAAAAAGAAAAGGAAAAAAAAAAAAACAAAAAAGTAAAAAAAAAAGAAAAAGACTAAACTATTCTTATTTTGGTTGCCGGAATAGTAACATGCTCACCGACCGGTAAGCATTTGACCTACCAACAAACCTAGACCCTTATTTGAGATTAATTGGGCACTTCGACCCTTATTTGAGATTAATTAGGAACTTTAGACTCCTATTTGAGATTATGTCCATTTTGGACCCTTTTTTGAGAATTTGGCACCATTTTGTGTATCGATTTGGAATTTTCCTTTTCTTGAGGGATAATCCACAGTACCTAATGGATAAGTTCCATCCAATTTTTTATCCGAAGTAAGAATAAGCAACGTGACCAACAGATTCTGTTCAGGAGGTGATCATAACAAACGACCATTTCTTAATATGTTTGAAACGAGTGACCTACTCATCAAATCGTTCTGAAACATCCGTGGAAAATGCTTGTTTTTTTATTCCTTGCAAAACCTCAATTTAAAAAAAAAAAAGTTTTTCCATCGCGATCGTTATATATATTTTTTCTTCTTAAAACACACGCGCAAACAGACGGGACCTGAAATTTTCAATTAAGAAAGCAAATTTTATTCTTGACCCCCAAAAAAAAAAAAAAAAATTATTTAAGAAAAAAGAAAATGAGTTCGAAGCTTCGTTGTTTAAAAATTGGCCTCGCTCGAGGTCAGCCATTTCCTTCGTCACTCTCTCTCTCTCTCTCGCTCGTTCTCGCAGGTATCATCGTCGCGAGCACCGGCAGCGGCGCGCGCTCTGCGTATCTTCTCGGCGATCTTAGGGTTTGGACGACGTCGATGAGGCTCCTGCGCATCGGCAGCGGAAGGTTGGAATTCCTCGCGTCCTTCTTGTCCGTCGGCAATCGGGGTTTTCTTCCGCTCGCTGATTCGGTCGGCGCTCCGGTCGCTGAATTCCGATAGGATTTCGTTCGTCCGCGAACTGCGAATTTGGCGCCGGTTTTTTTCCCGGCTTCGAATCGCTGAATTTCGCGTTTGATTGGGATTCTGGAATGTTGGTTGGGGTTGATTTCTCGTCTTCAAATTTTGATTTTGTGGAATTCGTGGTTGTGGAATTGGGAGAAAAAGGATGAACTTTGCGCTTGTTTTTTCTTTTTTAAATGCGATTTCCTCGGTCGGAGTTTTCCCCGGAGTAAATTCGATTCGAGGGCATTTTATGGTTCCGTGAGTTATGCAATTGATTGGAAATTCGGAAACAAGAAAACTAGCCTGGCCTAGTGTTTATAGTATAACGAAATTAACAGCTCATGGGGGAATTTTTGTTCATTTTCGACTCCAATTCGCTTGATTTTCTTTTATGTACAGAGGTATAAGCTCTAAATTTTTCGTTTAATTGTGCTGAGTTGAATCGTTAAATAACGGTAAATTTTGCACCTTGATGCATTCGGTGGTCTTAAATGTCCTATTTTTTTTTGTATTCTAAGGGTGATTTGATTGTGATGCTAAGGTAGGTTTTGAGGTTCGAGAAGGCATCTGGAGCTTGCTTACACTAGCAGAAATGGATCCCCCTGTGGATTTCGTGCCAAGACTGGAATTGGACATGTCATACAAGATTCTTATGAGTTTGGGTGACCCTTGCGATATCGCTCGAGCTAGCTGCGTTTCGCGTTCTTGGCACGGATTTGGTATGCTGATGAAATTCGAGGATAAAGCTAGTTTCCTTTGTTGTTGTTATCTCTGATTCTTTCCATCAGTTTAGTTATCTTTCATGCATGGAAGAATATGTCTAGCTCTCCTTAATTGGATTATACGTACATTATTGTTTCTCTTTTATGTAAGGAAGACGATGCTAAAGTAGCTCTTTTTGGTGTGATTGAATTTTACTCGCTATAGCAATAGTATGTAGCTGATGAAGTTACATGGATCAGCAAGTTCATTCTGAAAATGAAGTTTTATGCCAACTCGTTGGACATGGATTTTCTATCAATAGTGCCTGGCTGATGGGTGTGGACATTCAGCTGAATTACATTTTAAAGAGAGTTGCTTTACCATAGATGACTTTTATTGCTTCGTGCTTCTATAGTGCATTGTGAATCTGCATCAAATACAATGTGTTCTGGCAACTTTGGAGCATATGCTTTGTAATGCAAAGGGGTTCATTGAGAAGAGGCTGATTTTTATTTTGACATGGGTTTTCAGGAAATAATACAATTAATTCAGGGGAGCTTGGAACTTAGTTTTAAGCTATTGCTCTGTTTATCTAAGCTTTCTGGATATGCATTGACATGATTATATTCCATTTTTCTAATTGGTAATTGGAAAGACCATTTAGATTATCAGCATCTTTTTCTATGAAGCAACTGTTCATCAATTAATAGTCATTAATGAAT
This sequence comes from Syzygium grande, assembly GCA_024733475.1. Lineage (NCBI taxonomy): Eukaryota > Viridiplantae > Streptophyta > Magnoliopsida > Myrtales > Myrtaceae > Syzygium > Syzygium grande. The sequence goes on along the minus strand of JAMXDD010000002.1, from coordinate 5,642,112 downwards.
TCATCACATTTTGATATGTTGCAGTAACAATTATGATGGATCTTTGACTTCATATTTGGATGTTAAATCGGTTTGCGGATCTCGATATTGTCAATTGAATGGTTTTGGCTTTTGGCTTTATGCAGTGGTCTCCAATGGTCTTTCCAAGCAGCTATGCCTCGGAATGTTTCCTCAGTTATCTGGAGTTGATCATGTCACCGAAAGCTGCTCCTTCAAAACTGAGGCTGAAACTGGTTCTAGCAACACTAAAGAATGGGATGTTCTGGAAAGGGAGCATAGGGTCTATGGTTTTCTGTCTCATTGTTGTAGATCAATTGTTGACAGAGAGTGTATTTCAGATGCAATAAGCGCTTCCAGCACTGATAATTTCCCGGAGGAAGGTATTAATAATACTTTGGAAATAAGAGATAGAGTTGGAAGGATCGCCTCATACTGGTCCAGTAAAGGACAAAAGAACCCTGCTGTGCCTGAGACTTTGATTTACAAACTGGTTGGTGATTTGTGTGTTATTACTGAGATCGACATCCAACCTTTTCAAGGTTTTTCCTGATTTCTTTTTGCACTCTTCTCGTTATTTTTGTGTTTATTTGTATCTTAAATAAATTAAATTATTGTCATGGGCAGCTTATTTCCAGACAGGATTCCCTATATATTCGGCCAAATCTGTGCGATTTCGGATGGGTTATCCCACAGCTTCAGTGGATCTTGATTCGGTCGATCAATCATGTCATGATTCTACAAATGATAAGTTTGTATGGACTTACACGTCCCCAGAGTTTCCCATGGCTCAGGCAAGTGCAGCTCTTCGGTCCTGCTACATGGCATTTTTTGTTTCATCTACTAGTCTCTACTGCCCCTTGGAAGAATGCAGACTGGGATAAAGTTGTTAATTCTCTTTTTGTGTAAGACATGCAGTGTACTTTCTTTTGACTTTCATTATGTTTTAGGAACACCCTCAATTCTCCACCTGCTTTCTTATATGGGGAATGAACAATACAGGACCTTAAAGTTGTTAATTCCCTTTTTGTGTGCTTCAGTAATGTGTTTTAACAGTGTTCCTCACCTTAAGATTGTCATCATTATCCAAAGATATCAGTTTCTATTTTTTTTTCCTTTCTGTCTTGCTTTGTTGAATAGCAGAAGTTTTTGTCCTTTGAAAAGTTCTTTCTTCATTAGGAAGGAGAAATAGTAGCCCGGCAAGTGTTAAGAGACCTACTAAGAGTTGTTGTTAGCATTGCCCACAAATAAATGATTGCCATGACATGATGGTCAGAGTAGTTGTAAACGAAACGTCCTTGGAGTTAGAGTACAGAGACATTGTCACTCTTGAATAATCAAGGGTTTGAATGTGACATGATTGATGGGAAATCGTTCCCTTTGGAGGATTTTATTTTTTTGCTGATCATGTAATCTCTATCTTTCATAGGAGAACTGTTTGCAGAAATTCAAGTTTCCAAAGCCTGTCCTTTGTATAGGCGGATTCCTTCTTGTCGAGCTGCTTGGCAGGGTGCAGAGGCAGGAAATGGATGGCTTGTTTTATATTTGGTTTGTCTGCACACTTTTGGCCTTTTGACAGATTACTTTGTTGCTTAAACTCTTTTCTGCAACTATCTATTCTGTCTGTCTTAGCTTCCATTGTTTTCACACGAGCAATTTAAAATATCCTTCTTATACTTTCCACTTCTAACATTATGCATAGTCCATCATATAACCCATGCGCATGAATGTCAACATGGCAAATCCTCATGTGTATAGAATAATAGAAGTGAATAGCTCATCAACAACATTCTTACCTACATATGGAAAGATGGAAGTGTTTGTTTGCCTTGTATGAGAACTATAAATTATGAAAGAGCTCTTCAATGGTCATTTTGCATTCTATAATCATGTGGATGGTCCATTTCTTTTTTCCTCCTCTCATTATAAATTTAAAGAAATGGCAACAGAGATCTTGCATTTCAAGTGCCCATTTGGTGCAACTTTTACTTGTCTTTTTACTTTTTAATGCAGTTTGACTTTTATTTAACATCGAACATCTTGAATTCTTCAGAAATTTGTACACTTGGGCTTTTAAGGTCCTTTGCAACCATTTCAAATTTTCCCATAATTTTTAAAGTTAATAGAGAAAGGAAGTAAGTAGCTTTATGTTTAAACAAAGTGAACTAATTGTACATAAGAGTGCTCATGTTACTGTTGTTTTACTTTCAGGAGCTCTAAATAAGATCTTTGCTTGATACTTGGTATTGTCTGACTTCATATTTTCACCTTCTTTTTCCATATGCTAGTATCATGAACTTATTTTATGATTTTATCAAATTTGAGGTATTTGTTGGTTATGGTGGAAAGCTTTTGTGTGGTGTGACCAGATTTTAAAAGCTTCTATAGCTAGGGCTAAAGCAACGTAAAATGCTGATGGTCCAAATATTTTTGAGGACTCAGAAAAGTAGGACGTGACAGGTTTTGGGGCGCAATGTGATACTTTTCTTATGGCATCTTGCAGTGTCTCTCATGTTCGAGTTTTGGGGCGCCCTTTATCACCTACATTTGGTATTGACATGATCGAACCATCTGGAAAGTTTGTTCTGAAGGCTCTTAGTTACACAAAAGAAAGCTTACCTGAAAGCAGTCCTCGTCGAATTTCCAGCTTGGAACTGCAGAGACGCGTGAGAAACTTGGAGCACATACTCAATATGCTTCGTGGTAACGTGAGAGATGTTGAGGATATATGGGACGAAGGGCAAGATGATTCGGATGAAGAGTTTGCATGATTTCAGTGACGAATCGGTTCTTTGTTTTCTCATTTATGTTACTTCACCCTTTAAAAAAGGGAGATGCCAGTAGAGGTCTTTGTTTTTTGGTCATGGACCTCTCTTGACTAAAGGGGAGTATTTAACATTGACCACTTCTCTTCATATGTATATTCGGTCGAATTGGGTAATACAACTTGATTGCGTCTCCTTTGTCATTTCTCTTTTGCTATCTGATCCGATAGGATGATAATCGAGAATAATCAAATGCAGCTGTTGTTTCTTTTGGAGTTTGTGCAGGTGGGCTTTTGTTTAATTTGTGTAATTTTTATACTCGTCAAATTAACGTTTTGAAAGTTGCATTCGAAAATCATTTGGCAAAGAGGCGGTAGATATTCTGAGGCATCCTCTTCAAAAATCGAGGTGGATTCCTCATTCGTTTCTGGTTGTAGACCAAGTCTGAGGTCTGAAGTAATAATAGCATAAGTTGGTGAACCATGCAGTGCCAAGTTGATTGATGTCAACCTCAATTATCCATATGGCTGGGGTGCCCAACAGTCGTGGTCCATTAAGCAAGAGGAAAGCATTTCTCAGCAACATTAGAACTAGAACATGCATCACCGGCCGCAAACTTATGAGATCAGAGCAATCTACCGGTGTCAATAGTAAATTAAGTTGTTCACCCACTCTGAGAGAGAGTGATCAGAATTAGATCCTCAGCATAACGTCGTGCCGACCATTCGCATTCCTTATGCCTTGCTAGTCAGCGTAAACATTCTTTTCCCTTTTTTTGGCTAATAACGCATCAGGCTATGTGCTAATGCATGGAAAAAAGCGGCGGTCCTGCGGTTCGGTTAGTCATTGGATGTAATGTCTCTGGAACTAATCAAGTGAAAAGATTGCCGTGGTCATTGACTAGCAGATGATTAAATTGGAGAACATCACAACTTCAAGAGGAACTACAGAATTTGCTGGGTAATATAGGTGATAAATAATTGCAGGTATTTAATTATCACCATACAAGTTGGCATGTTGCCGATAAGCTTACACCAACATGGATGTGTCTGTGGTTATCACGATTACAACATGAAAGCCCCTTAAATTAACAGACTCCTTTCTTCACGATGTCTTCGACTTGGGTGGCGATGGAAGTAACTGCACAAAATAACCAGATTTATCATCAGAAATTTGGAAGCATATGTTTGTCAAAAGATGCAAAAGACATGGCATGAGATACTCAAACTCAACAAGCACTATGAGACCATTAGACTTGATAATGTGGCAAGGGAGACATCATCAAGAAGATGGCACAGACTTCACAGTTACCTGATAACAAGTGATTAAGGAGGTGACAAATCCAAAAGCTCCGGTTACACGAGGAGTGACCTTCTTAGGGGCCAACTGAAGTAGCCCCACGGCAACCACTACATCCATGGCCGCCTTGATAAGGGCTAGAGACCTCTCATTTGATTGTTGAAAGTTAGCACAGTATTGTTCGTTCTGCACAGAAGTAGGTGTCAAGAAGGGAAGGTACTTTTGCCAGCATGACGGAGGCAGCAACAAGAAGGCAAATGGGTTAGTAAGTGAGAGAGCATTATGACCTACTTTATACTTTTCACCCTTCTTTAGATCCTTCTCTAGCTTCTTCATTGATACAGAAAGCCTTCCCAACTCCCCAAGCTGATGCATGTGACAAAAAAACAAGTAATAAAGCAATGATTTGATTTAGTTTTGGAATGGACCTTGAGAGGGTAAGACATTAGCCAAAAGATGAAGTGTCATCACTAGATTGGAGAAAGACATACCTCGACCAATGTAGCACATACTGAGGAACCCATCCAGCAGAAGAGTGATACGCGGCCCATGAGCTCAGCACGTTCTTTGTTCTATGTCAAACAAGATATATCATTTTGTTTTCAAATCATAGAACTTTTGAAAGACAATATAAAATGCACAATAGCAAGAAGATAACATGCATACCTTGTAGATGCCAGTTCGACCGAGCCAGACAATTTGATCAAGGAACAAGAAAGTTGACAATAGTGCATTTTTGGACTGGAACCAAGCAGCAATTTTATCAGACAGCGTGAAGTTAAAAAACACTGGGGAGAGGTTTGAGACAAGGATGAAGTAGTCTATTGACCTTTCCTAGCAAAACAAGAGCAAGGGGCGTTCCTCGAGGAGCTGGACTTATAAGGGCATGGAGATCGTTGATGAACTGCAAATGGGGGAAACAACACATATTTCGTGAAGGTTAGCAAAAGGGAAATTAGAGCATTTGAAAGAAACTAGAAAGTTTGTCACTGTATACAACCTTAAAAAGACGAAAGACCTTCCGTGCCAAGGTGGTCGTTTTCTCAACATTTTGAGCTGTACCTGGCTCTCCTTTACTCACAAATCTTGAGCCATATTGTATGGCTCTGCATATCTTGTCCCTCGCTTCAGCCTTGTTCAAATAGAGAACAGCGAGAGCAAGTTCTGCCCGCACGACATCAACGGAACTCATCTTATAGACCAGCCTACCTGTGAGCGAAAAGGTACCGCGGTTAATCATGTCAACATACCAAAATTCCTTCTCTTTGAAAAAGTTCAGTTCGGATAAGCTATATATCTCTTGAATACAAGTAAAAGCAACAGAAAGGATATAATTCAAAAGGCATCTACAAAAAGCAATAACTATAGGTTCCATTTAGCAGACAACAGAGGAGAAACGCTTCTAAAAAATAAGGACAAAGTTCCTTCAAGGCTTTCGTCAATCTTTCTGTGCTTAGAATTATTCATCCACTTAACCAAAATCTAAACATAGATGTTTATCCATCAAGCGGACTTTGTAATGATTTAGGGGCTGATTGACTGTATGAACATTAGGCAAAACCAACTAAATTGAATGGACTCATGCAACCAAGAACGCTCGATCGCAATACACGAGGAATTCAAAGTTTGACTCATTGTTATATCCTGCTTTTACAATGGACATAATACCATGAAGAGAAAATGATTAGAATGCAAACTGCCAACCTAAAGATATGTATCAGCTAGGCTGACTAAAACAAACCAGAAAATAAAGCAGCAAATGATCCTCAAAAGTCCACAACTTGATAACAGAAGAGTCGTCTTTTATACCTAAACAAGGGTGGGATCCTAACCAATAAATTGGGTTCTCTCGCTGTTCTATCTTTTCTTAGCAATTAGCTTGTAGTTGTACATTAAAATGCAGAGAGAGAGAGGGAGAAAGGGAAGGGGGAAGGGGTCGGAGAGATAGAAAGAGGAGGAGCACCGAAGCGAGAGCTGAATTTGATGTTAGGCTTGAAAAGCACCAAAATTCTGGTGCACTTTTCTCTGCGCTTCTCTATCTCTCTAAGCCAGGAGGAGATGAAATAAAATGAGAGAGAAGTTGTGTGTGTGGGTCAGCAGTTGAAGCTGTCGTTGCTCTGTTTTGGCGATAGGCTGTGATAAAGGCTTGTTTGGTCCTCAGAAACCAAAACAAACAAACAAAACTATTTCATCAAAATACAAACACCACCACACCCACCAATTAGCCAATCTTCTTCCTTTCATTCCTTTCAAAATTCTTGCTTACTATTATTATTCCAATTATCTGCCTCTCTTTTATTTTTATTTTGTCAGAAGAACCAGAAATAGCTAGAACAGATTGAGTTCTTCCATCAGTGAGCCCACCACACGCACAAGTCGGGCTTATTAGCTGCTGACTTAACCCTGTTTTGTTTCTTGAGCATATTTGTGTTTTTTTGTGATTTTGAGAGATTTTGGCATATTCCATCAGAAGAACCCATCAGATTGGACAAAAGCCCACAAATCCGCACTTGACTGTCCAAAACTCTGGGCTCTCACAAAGTAATTCTTCATAAAGAAAGTCCAAATCAAGGCCCACTTGCGTGAAATGTTAAAAAGTGGATCCCCATCCAACTTTTCACAAGCAAGCTGCAAGCTGGACAGTGCTCACGATATTCTCCTTCAATATTGTTTCTCCTTTCCTCTGTAGTAGCGAGGTGATAAAGGAATTCTCAATCGGCTTCCACACTCAACATTTTAAATACTACCTGAAGGATGATGTCATTTGTCTGTTCCACACACTTTTCCTAATGGTTCACAAGAGTTCTAAATGGAGTACCATTGGAATTCATTTAAGATATTCTTAATATATGATGATTAATCAATCACAGCCGTGTCTAAGTTGTCTTGCGTCTCTGTTCATTGCCAAATTAAGATGGGGGTCAAGTCACCATTACACTCCGCCCCCATTTGGTTCAGCATTCCAAATGAGCATTTGACCTCTAAAGTCCCTTGACCAAAAGTAAATGGCGTTTGGCAATTTTTTTTACTCACTTTGGGGAGATGCAATTGCATTTCCAATGCTCCTCAAGGGATCTTTGGCCAATGCACCTTCGGAAATGCTTTGAGAAATTGCATTTTCGGAATGCAACTTGCATTGTTCATAAACACTTTTCATGAACGAAAGAGACCGAGGCTCCGTGGTTGATGATGGCCGAGAGGGCTCGCCCGACCGGCGACCACCGCACAGGGTCACGCGACCCCGGCGACCATCCGGGGTCACTGGGTCCCGGGACCATCGTCGGGTCACGCGACCCCGCATTAGCAAAAGTCCTTTTAACTCAAGTTGATTTTAAAAAATACTTACCAAACACCACTTGCATTTCGAAAAACCCCTTTAGCCCAAAGGTATTTGCATTCTCCCAAATGCATTTCCCCAAAGTTGAACCAATCGGAGCCTTCAACCAACTGATCTAAAGCTGTGTAATTTAGCTTTTAGTCATCTTGGCACAACCAATTTTGTTGCCTTTAACGCTCATCTGAATTGGCCAATTCTAAGTTCTAACGGCCCAAAAAAGATAATGACCATGCTGGAAAAACAGGTGAGAGGATAAAGCAAATTTCGAAAGGAAGAGCTCATTACTTTCTCTTCATTACACGACCTGTTCCTGAATTTTGCCGCAAAACAAAGCAGAAGAAATCTGTCATAAAGAAAGTTGTCTAAGATATCGACGATACAAAAAATAAGAGGGAGAATTGCAGAACAGGAAAAGTAGCAGATCAAGAAAATAGCTCGAGAATATCACAGGCAGCCGCTGTTTGTACACAGTTGAAAAAAGCAGAAATATTAGCTTTATGTAACGGTATTCCATGTATTAACAGGCTTGCGCGTTGCAGTTCAGATCCATCAACTACTCCATTTCATCCAGACAATGAAACATTTATCGTAAATAAGGAGAACCTAAAATGTACAGAGGGATCAATGCGTTTCTCTCCTATTTCCGACTAAACATACTCCTCAGCTTCCCTTTCTCCAAACGCTCGAGCAGTTTCTTGGCTCCCGGAACATCCATTTCACTAAGCTTCTTCAGATAACCGATCGCTCCATAGGAGATCATCAACTTCTTACATTTCTTACTGGAGGAAAGACTCATTAAGCAGGAAACAGCATACTTTTTTGCAGTGTTCTGAGGACCCGGATCGAGCAGTTGGACCAAACCAGGCACGCTTTTCTCATCTTTCTTGACCTCTCTACAGTTCTGTGAAACTGTCATCAAGCATGAGATTGCTTGTGCTGCAACCTCCCTCCCGCTGTTCAATTTTGCATCAAGCAATTTCACGAGCAGAGGGATGCACCCAGCTTCACCCACCAATTTTTTCATCTCAGCAGAGCTGCACGCCCTGCAAATGGCCGAAGCAGCTGCTTGCTGCGCACCTGGTGACCCTGACTTAAGCACGTGAGCCATGCGGGGAAGAAAACCAAGAGACACTAGGGTTTCGACTGAGATGGACCCCACCAAGTTCCTCAATGCCCCAACCGCAGATTCCTGAGGCAATGGACCATCAAGATAAGCCAGCAGGCTTCGAACCCCACCCTCCGATACAACGCTCCTCCTTAAATTCTCATTGCTCACAGTCAGGTTCTGCAAGCACTCTGCCGCGTATTCTTTGGATCCAAGTAGAATTCCGTGATCAAGGAGATCAATCATGACCTTCACAATGCCTTCCTCAGCCAGAGTTTGCCGGACGTCAGGGACAGCTGATATGCTCTTCAAAGTACTGGCAGCTGCAGCCTGGGAGACAGAATCACCAGCTCGACAAATTTCGATCAGGGGGCGTACCCCGCCATGCCCAACAATGGCCCGGGCTGTTTCTGCAGACATTGACAGGCTCTGCAAAGAAATGGCTGCCTTCTCTTTCCCGACTGTACTGCCCGACTCAAGAAGCCTCATGAGAGGGGGCAATACGCCTTCTGCAACAAGCCAATTCTCGCAACTGCCAGATTCAGCCAGCAAGCATATAACGGTGACAGTTTTTTCACGAATGCGAGGAGATGTTGCGGTAAGTAATTGCACTATGGCAGCAATATTGCTCCTTCCCAATGTAGCCAAAACATTTTTCTCGTCCTCTCTTAGCATTTCTACTAAATTGTCCAGGGCTTTATGCTTTGCCTCCAAGTGTCCAATCTGAAGCCTAGCAAGCAGCTCCCTAATATTGCTACAAGATAAAGCCTCAGATTCTGTTGAAGTACTGGGCATGGATGGTGGGATTGTAGCCTCACCAAGCACACCAGTCTTGATCAAAAGCCCACAATCCCTCAAATTCAAGTCCAATTTCCCTGCTAAAGAGTCCAGATCGCTCTGCATCCTCAGTTTTCCTTCATACTTTTCTTTCAAGCACAATTCTGCCAATTCGATCGATTCCCTCAGTGTTTCCGAAACTGCCTGCAACTGTTCTTTGCAAAGTGTGTTCTTCGTGAAGCAAGGATGGCTCGAGAGGTCTGATAAACATGACGGGATCTGCTCCAACTTGGAAATTATCATCTTCCACCTGCTAGGAAAGCCCTTCACTTCCCTCGCCTTACTCAGTGTCAATGGAACAAGCTCCTGTGAATGAATTAGCCAATCTTCTGTAGACTGCAAATCTTCTGGGACTTCATTCGGTGAATCCTCCACCATGATTTGTGAATTGGGTATTGACCAAAATCGATCGCCAGAGGTTTTCTTAGCAACTGGAAGTGGGAGAAACAGACGAGAGCTTCTAAGAGATCGACCCGGATGAGAGAAATTGCCAAAAGAAAAGACACTTGCATATATAAAATATAAAGGCAGTGGAGCAGTTGCAATCATCAATATTAATGAGAATTTAAAATATAATAGGTAATAGCAAATAAGTTAACATCAATTGCTTCGAGAATCTTGTATGATCACACAATGCTTGTATACTGCAAAAAAAAAAGGAAAAAAAAAGGAGAAATGCCCCCACCGATAAAATACAAGTACCTAAAGATGCCCCACGAGTCCTTTCACTTACTTTTCAAGTGCTATCAATGCAAATGACCAGTAAATCAGTAAGAACAACATGAAGCTTGCTATAACACTGTTGGTGAAAACGAAAGGCATCGACTTTTCAAGGGCCAAGGGCTGCCGTCCAATTAAGAAGGCGGAAGATGACTGTTACTCACATATCACAGCATGCTGCTTCGTGGAAAACTTTGTCCTAATTCACTGTGAGAAAAAAGTGATTCCGCAACTTTTAAAGGGTAATTATGCTAATGTGAGAATGAAGATTGGAACTTCACTTTTCAACCATAAAGACGTTCGAACTGGGCATCCGACTTTTCTTTTCTTGGTTTTGGACAGAGATTCTTCTTCCCTGGGACCTCATTATTTCTCACAAACACGAGAAAGTTTGGATTTTTAGCTTAATTGCCAGTCCAACCTAACAAAATACAGCTAGCTACTCACAAAGAGAGAGAGAGAGAGAGAGAGAGAAGGGGGCTTTGCTTTGAAGAGAAGGTAGAAGTCTCCATCGACAGTTGTATAGAGTGCATTTAAATTTAGCTCAAGTAAACCAACCCCACATAAAAAGGAAGAACAAATAACAATAATAAATCCTAATAATTGTCATCATTAGAAAATTCGGAGCAATAAATGTGAAAGACCATGTTACCTCGGCTCAAATTGCTTTGACTTTCTTCAACACCCAGAGAAGCCTGTGAGATGAAATCAAAAGCACCGACTGACGTATCTGGCGGACGAAATCTGTCATGGCAAATGCCAACATGGTGAGATCAACAAACACAAGGTATCTAATTGATCTGCATAAGAAGAAAAGAAAAGAACAGAAAAAGCATTTCTCGACACTTCCACAAAGGAATGACTTTTCCAAGTACGCAAGCGCATACCTGCGTCAAGCTCCAACCTTTAAGGCTCGGGAACCCAAAAATGCCTTCTTTCTTCCTGAGCAACGAAACCCACCGTAGCTTCATCTTCAAACCTCCCCCCCCCTCTCTCTCTCTCTCTCTCTCTATCGCTCTCTGAAGGAAGGCTGAACTCTTGCGGGATCAGCAAGAGAAGGGAGTGGTTCTTGAGCTGGGAGGAGGGGAGAGAGAGACTGTGTGGTGGTTGCTCGTGAAAACGACAGAGGGAGCACTTTAGAGCCAGAAGAAGGGGGTACACCTGGTTTTTTTGTTTCGTTTGGAGGGGGAAAGGGTGGACTCTCACTGGTCAAACTCCTCTTTCTTTTTCTTTTTTTTTTTCTGTTCTGGTTGGAAAATAGCTAGAAAAAGAAAATGGCAGGACAAGTGAAGGGGAAGAAGAAGACGAAGGAGAAGAAGAAGAGATGATGGCTGAATCTCTCTTTGTTTTTTTTTTTTTGATCTTTCTGGGGTCGCAGACAAGGCGAGGACACGCAGATAGAGATTTTACAAATGAAGATCGCATTCAAAAATCAAACCCCTTTCATTTCCCCCCCCTCTCTCTCTCTCTGTCTCTCTCCTCAGGAAGGAGAGTCGTGTCAGGTGTCTCTGTCTCCCCAGATTCGTCTGCAGAAATTGATACCTCTGTGTTCAAAAAACACCATCAACCATGAATTATACTCACCGCGACTTATTTATCATAAAGCTTTTTTATACATATCTCACATATTTATCCTGTCATTAAAAATCCTCCTGCATAGACTCTATAAAGTAACGTGAAATGACTTTTCTTGGCCGAAAAATCATATAGCGTAAATTTTAATGGAGGATAAATATATGATGTAAATATAAAATTAAAATTTTTTGTATCATAAAAAAAAGTTTAGGGTGCATGTTTCACATTAAACATAATTTGAAATTTTGATGTCACAAAATATTTAAAATAAATGTATCACGTTGCGACATAATTTGAAGATTTTTTTTTTGTGATTTTTTCCTTTTTTCTGTTTTTGTTTCATGTAGTTTCGTTTTCATTTAAGAATGGAAAACGGACCATATGGGAAGGGCACGAGTCTCGGGAGTCGGAGAGGGATGTGAACGTGATTAGCCCGATATAGAATCAGTCCTTGGTCAATGCGCACGATCTGACGGCTGAGATTGGGCTAGGCAACCGTTGTGACTGGGGCTATGTTTTTTTTGAACATCTTGGTTTTTCCTTCACCGCAGGGATGATGCCACGTGTTGCTACGCACTGTTAGCCTTGAAATTATCCCTGCCTTATGGAAATGATAATTATTAGCCTATTAAAGAAAATGATAATCTAATCAATACATTCCGCAGTATAATTTGTTTCTTCTTTTAGCTTTTGTGTTACTTATCTGCATTTCTTTTAATTACATCCATAAGTTTGAAAACATGGCATTATGCAGACGTATGTAATAATTGATCGTTTTGTAATAAAAACCCCTAGCTATACATGGAAGATGATGATAGAAAGGAAGGAAGAAACAGATTCTTGATTTAATGATTTCCGAGATGCATGGTATGCGAATGAAAGCGAAATGGAAATTTTTCTATAAAAAAGAAGGCCATACCAAGAAACGATTAACTCTTTTCTAGCAACTGAACCTAATTTTGCAAAGCGAACATGACATGCCGTCGGGAAAATCCTGCTCCATCCTTACATCCCTAAGATATTGTTTTATTTATCGACTTAAACAGTACAAGCCCGATGCAACCACTAAAATGACCCCAAATTCTAAGTAAATTAATTGGTATGGACCGTCGTTATTCGTGTTGACTTTTATCTCCATTACCCTCCAATTCATGTTCGAATAAGAAACTAATTCCAAATTGGAGAGGACATACCCATGTACAGAAAAGAAAACACCATTGTATGAGGACATTTATTACATCGATAAACTCAAAAAATAAGCTGGCATGTCAGAGCAACTAACATAGAAAATGGTTGACTATGAGGTTTTGGGTATGATCAAATCATACATATAGTAGCATCATCTAGAATTACTCGTTCTGGGTTCAAATTTCCAAAACCAGAAGTGGGTTCGATACGAGAATACTGCTTGATCTTTCACTTCTTTTTCCAGAGCAATTCATTTTCAAGAACCTGAAGATTGAAAAACAGAGAGAGAGAGAGGCTCGAGAAGTTGTAGAGTTTTTGTCTTTTCTCGACAGGGACGGCACGAAGCGCACTTGCCGAAGCGCTCGGCAGCTTCCATGCACTTAAATCTGCGTATTTTAATATTCAAATCTCAACCCACTTTCAAAACGATTTGATAAATTAAAAGGAGAAAGAAAATAAAAGAAAAAGAAAAAAACTGGGGAAAGTTGCATGTTCAGCGAAGCCGGGCAGAGCAGGGTGAGACAACGTGAGCAGCCTTTTGGTATTGAGGGGCGAGAGTCCCAAGAAGCGTGGCCCGTGGGGATGACAACGTCCGAAGTGCAGATAGGTCCCTCGTGATGTTTTCTTCTCTCATTACCTACGACTTCTATTCGCCTTTTTCTAATTGACCAAGTTGGCCATCACTGAGCAAAACTCCATCACCAAGGTCTCTCTTGCTTTTACATAGGCTAGGCTGGACATTCGAGTCCGTGGATGGGACACTACCGATTCCTTCCCGGTCGACAAGATTCCGTACCTTAAAACAATAACAATTCTAAAAACAGATGGTGCTGTTCAAAAGTCAAAGCAGGCGTTTCGAATCTGGAAACTTCAAAATCAGAGAACATCTCGGAAACCCGGTTGGGGGTTCGAGTCCTCTCGGTGAACCAAGCGTGGATTAATTTAACTAAAGAAGCGTCAGTACCAACAAGCGTTCCCAATTTCGAAAAGCGATTGCACTAGCTCTTGACTAAGGGCTATATATATCAAGCTACACAGACAGTGAAGGCTTCGTTTCTAATTCGGCATAGCATGTACTAACTCATAAACCCACCACCAAGTTGCATTAAGCTCCACTCGGGCTCAGGTTGACCTACTAGTTGAAATCCATGAATTCATGATTCTGCTGTATAGAGCCTAAGCACTTACTAGAAAGTTAACTCGTAAGAACAGGAGTTTCAGAAAGTTCACTAAAGCTGCAAGGCTCTAGCTCATACTTCCAATCTACCCGAAACGCCACAAAGAGGGTTTCTTAAAAGCTTGAGTACCAATGTAGTACTGGGTAGTGTAAGATGGGGTGCTCAACCGACACAAGTATATAGAGACTAGCAGTTCAAACATCCAGAATCTCGACATCGGTGGAAACAGGAAAATTTGCAATCCATACCAAAGCAGAATACTACAAGGTGATTAAAGTTAAAAAGTATTGCACGTTAACAGCGGCAATCATTCAAAGGTCAACCGTACAACAGACATGATTAAACGAACATTTGCCTCATCAAACGAAAGCCTTTTAAAGCTAAAAGAAACTCCCAAAAATTACACTTAAAAAGTCTTTTAACAGAGCTCCAGTCCAGAAGCGACCCCGGGCCAGACAATAAATATCCTAAGCCTCAACATCACCTGCGATAGCTTCTTTGCTGCGCTTTCTCAAGAACGAGACCTTTCACGAGGTGGAGGTGAACGGCTACAACATCAAAGCACATTCAAAAGTCAAAAAAACAAACCAAATTAAGGTCAGAGGAGAAAGAAATGCTTAAGTCAGGCTCTGCATTCGAGTAAACCTGTGATATCTCTCATTTACAGGGCTTTCGGCTCTGTCATATGTGGGACTCCCTCGGGGGTCATCTCTCGAATTTGGAACGGCACCACGCCCATAATCAGGGCTACCCCTATCTCGACGATATGGACTTGGTGATCTCCCGCGTCCCCTTCCATGAGGAGACGCATCACGACCCCTTCTATCAGGACTGTAACCATTCCCTCTCTCATCATCATCCTTAATTGCATATTCCACCGTGATAACTCGATCCATCAATTTGCTACATTTACAATGATAAAAACTTGATTAATATAGGGGTCGTATCCCATTATACTGCGATAAGACAAATATAGCCTAAAAGCTCGGTCATGTCCCTCCATATTCCCAGTAGTGGGTCGTGTCCCACTTCTTGGAATAACAAAGAAGGAAGGAAAATTAAGCACCACCTTCCGACAGCAGTAAGCATAATAGGGGTGCTATGGCATCACATGCTACAGAGATAAACTGAGGTAACGTCGTGAATAGACAGTGGAACTACTCTGTGATAAGTGATAACCATTCCCCTAAAAAATATATCCTCAGATGACTACGGTATGTAGATTATCTTCAAAACTACAACTAAACAAACTTTAACGGTAACAATCTCAAGGACTCCATATAGAAGAATACATCTGAAGTCCTCAGGACAATCAAACCTCATATTTGTTGCATCCAAGGCCCTTGTAGCATCCTCCTGTGTCTCATATTGGACAAATGCAAAATTCCTTCTGATCCTTATATTTGCTATCTTTCCATATGAATCAAAATGCCTCTCCAAATCCTTGGGCCTAGTATGTATAGGATCAAAATTAATGACAAACAAGGTCTTCGATGGTCTCATGTTGCCCGCAGATCTTCTGGAACCACCACCCCTTCTACCACCATTATCATCCTAGGAGACAGAATTGTTAAAATAGTCAGCAAAGTGAGCTAATAGACTGCCTGAATCAATTCAATCCACATTTGCCTCACAGAAATTATACAATCTTTCTTAAGGGAAAGGTTGATGTCATGAAAGAACTCATATTTTGATTTTATTCTCGAACCTCAAAATCTTTTCTTTCCTCAAGTAGATTTTAGATTCATGGTATGTCTATTCTTCTTTTCCTTTTTCAGGCCCATCATCTCAGAGAAGAATGTCAATATGTGCATCCAGCATGTCTACTTGGTTCAAACTTATAACAAATACAATTACCATAATTCAAACATTCGAGTCCAAGTACCAATAATCATCACCAATCCTACCTTACTCCATTCAACACGAAGCCGGCGTCCCTTTCTGCCAAATTCTATTCTGTCAAGCCTTCGAACTGCATCATCTGCATCTCTCTCATCCTCCATGTAGACAAAGGCATATCCTATAAATTCAAAATGTTTAGGATCCAGAGCAAAAATATTTCAGAAGTAAAAACAAGCAGAAGAAGAGGACAGAAGACAGCTTGGAATCAGCACAATTTCACGCTTAATATTTGTCACTTGAACCCAAAGAGAGAGAGCACAAGACATACATATAGTAAAAAAAACAACAGTAGCAACAAAAGAAATCTATGGAGAGGCAACACAACACCTGTCTTTGGATGTGAGATAGTTGAGATCTCTAGAGAGAAACATGTTGAAAATTGAGGACTGAAGGGATTCCGGGAAAAGTGAAAGGGCAATAGTGTCTCAAGGTATCATATGATTGGTGCCATTGCAAATTATGTTGGGTCTCCTTAAAAACACAAGAAGATGAAGCGTAGCGCAGGGAAGAAAAGAAATGCAGGACAGCACATCCATCCAAGAAGTACATGGATATTCCAAGTAATCCTGCGCCAAAGATATAGTTGAGCATGGAGCTACATTTTCAACATCTGCTTTTCTCCAAAAGAAAAACAAGCAACAAGCCCATGCAAAACTATTGTATCCAAAAAGAATATCAGAGACTCTTTATGAGCCGCTTCCAGGCTTTCACTTTTGGAAAGCAATCAGAGACAACAAATAGTTGGGGGTAATAACAAGTGTCTTCAGTTACGTCTATTTGCCAGTGGGCATCCCAACAACCACACCTCATACATCAAGTCAGTGATTACACCTGAAGCACAACCAAACTGTCCAGAACCTGAAACCTCCCTCATTCTCTCTCAAATGACCAATAAAGGACATAGACTCAGCAGCCGGTACAAGAGTATCCACACAAAAGAATCCTTCAAAGGTGAATAAATCTTGGGGAACAAAGTTACTCATCCGGATCCAAGAAAATAAGTTACCAAGTGGTTAAAGATTCTCCTTTACTAAAGTGAGATTCAAACTCATAGATCTCCCATCTTATGTAAATGATGTAACCAAAATGCCAGATCAAGTGTTTGAGTAGAAAGGCTAGCATAAGGAGAAAAGGATAAATACAAACTGAATAGGGCACCCCCCCCCCCCCCAAAAAAAAAAAATTCAAGAATAATTGTCTATAGGTGCCTCTTATGCTTAAAGGCACATACACTTCTGGTTTGGTCTTACAGTATGGGCATGACCTGTTTTATCTATATAAGACATATTTTGAAGTTTTCGCTAAGTTTCATGCTTGAGGTTGCTTGCATAGCTGCGACATAGGGCAAAGTGCTTGCAATTACAATTATCGTTAATAAAGAAGGAATAAGTGTCAATAATTTCAACTGATGCCAACACTAACTGTGAACATGCAACAGCAGAAAATTTACCAGATTTCATATCAACTCTTTCGACTCTGCCATATCTTTTGAAAAGTCGCTCAACATCAGATTGGCGTGCATCATAATCCAGGTTACCACAAAAGATGGGCCTCATTTTCTTCGAGGTCGAGCAATATGATCTGCAAAAAGCTTATAATTGTATAACAATCATTATCAGGGAGGTGGTTGTGGATGAAAAGCAGAATTTGAGAACTATGAAGTAAACAAAGTTTATCAGAATAAAAATTAAAGTGAAATTAGCAGGCTATTTTTAACATTCACACTCTTAGAAATATGCAACAACTATCTCGAGTAATTTACCTTGACATGACAATTTGAAAGCACATTCGCTACTCAACGCAAAGTGACACTCCCCAAACAATGCAGTTGCATTGGCCTCCAAACATCTAAAAGGCCAAATCACTCCAATTTTAAAGACTTGAACAGAGATATTTGTCCCATGGGTTATTATAACACAGACGAAATGCAATCACATTGTCGATCCAGTTTAGTTATTCAATCCAACTTACAAAATCGCAAAAGAAACTAGAATTACACTCTGGAAGAGCGAAAAGCAGCAGTCTTTGCCATTCTCGGAGGCCGGACAGATGGTTTGAAAGAAAATAAATCAAACCACAATCAATTTCTTCTCCGCGATCTTCTTCCAGTGTCAGACGTAGAAAGGCTTCGTTCTCGCAGTATTTTCGCAGCGCTCCAATGCTCTTAAAAACCCAAAACATTTCGCTTAAAAAGCAACAATTTTTAAACACCGGCCAGCTAATTTCCAGTCCCTAATGCGCAGAACCTCAAGACACGACGCCGACGACGGACATCCCATCGCCGTTCCGGCGAGCTTAACGAAGGAAATTCACGAGAAACGGACAAAAACTCGCTTCTGAAAATCCCCTCTTTCCCCAGCGATCCACGAAACGCACCCAATTGAACGCATCAAACGCCGCACCCAACGCAAGAACACCGAACCCAAACACAAGGTAAATTCCACCGTATCTCTACCCTGCTCAAGCAACGATCGAAATTCCGCCAGAAGCAAAACCAGATCTCCAGTTCCCCTTGAACCTCGGCGACCGCGTAACACTCCACGCGCGCGGCGCGAAGAAAATGTATGGAGCATCGAGCATCGAGAGGGACAGAGGTGGAGGGTACCTGGGTGAAGATTTCCGAGGATGTTCGGTTAAACCCTAAGGCAGGCAGCCGGTGACAGCCCCAGATCGCGGAGAAACGAGTCGTGAAGTAAGGCCGCTAAGGAAGTTAAACCGGAACCGGAAGAGATATAGCGCGAAACGACGCCGTAGGGGTCGTCAAATTGAATAGACGTTGAGCTTTGAAACCTCCGGCTCCATTTGTTCGGTGACGGTGCTATTGCAATCCCTGCCCCGGTCTCGCTATATCATTAGGCTCCGTTCGGTCGTCGGGCCTATTTTGTAGGATAGAATAAAGTCGGATGCGATGGATATATATACATATATCGGATATGATAACGACGGGATTTTGTTATGTCAAGTACAATGCCAGCAACGGTTCACCCACATATTTTTCAGTTCAACATGGTCCTATGCCTTTTAAATGGATTATTGTTGGTTCTATATGACTTGAAAGTTGTCAAAATTTTATAGACTGAGGCATCGTTTTGTCTTATTTGCATACTGATTATATCTCTCTACCTCAATTTGAAGGTTCGAATCGCAGTCTAACCATCGCTCATGGTGATCTTCACTTCCCAATTACCAAATGGAACAACTGAGGTTTGCCTCAGTGGCTACTCTTCTTACTTGGGAAGAGGAAGATGGGGAGTTCGAATTCCTACCTTTTCAAGGGGTTAGGATTGAGGATATGTAGTTTTAGATGTGGGTTTTGACTCCCACGTCCTATAAGAGACATAAGAAAAAGTTCGAGAGTAAGTTGAGAGTTAGAATAGGACATATAAAAAAAAAAATTACCAAATGGCAGCCACACTCTCGCTCTCTCTCTCTAACAACACCACCATCAAATCCCCACTGTTGCAATCTCTCCCTCACCAAGACACATCGTTGCAGTCTCTCACACATTTAAATTTACAGGAGTACCGCAATTGCCACATTGTAGTGGTCACCCTCTTAAGCACCGCCCAAGCCATGTCAGCGTCACATGTGCAAGTAAGAATACGACACATTCTCGGTTCATCCACATCAACACCCCAACAAACACCTCTCAGCACCTCAGTAGAGTATTTGATAGGCACATTAAAAAACACAAGGACCGTTCCGAAAAATAATAGTGGAGAAATCATTTTGAATATCGAACAAATGCACGGATACCGCTAGTGACTAGAGGTGATCAACAAGCTGACATCCTATCCGAGCTCGAGAAGTTTGAGAGGCAAATGTGCAACGTGCGAGCTTGGAAAATGTGCTAACATGAGAAGCCTCGACCAGTCCAACTTTGGATCGGGTTTGACCCAACCAGGCTTGACCCACTTAACTTTGGTTTGAGCTAGGCCCCAAGATTTATGTAAAAATTTCTTCTTCTAGGCACGTTGACATAATACGTTAGGCGCGAAATTTGGGGCTGTTGTGCGAGAGACCTCCCAATAATCGTATTCGCCAATGGCATTGTCTTTAGAATCAAATAGAGTATACAATTTCAAAATTATCATTTACATCCAAATCTAACTATTCAAGCAGTGATTATAACTCTATACCGATTGTAATTTGTGCTGACCCTTGTAGATTCGATGTATTCGTAAAGTCTCAAGTCTTCAGTATATAAAATATTTGGTGCATCCAATACTATATTTGTCACATCAAAAGGTCATTCGAGAAAAAAACGATTCTTTGGTGCTCGTCGATCACCACATGTTTGTCAAGAAAAGTGTTGGCAAAGTCATAAAACTATTACATAGGTGCTAATTTAGTTCTAAACTTTTTAATTGTGTCAATTTAATCCTAAACCTTTTGAACTAATGTCAATTCAATCATTCTGGCTAATTTTGGAATAATATTACTGACGTGGATGTAGGCCTACGTAGCACGGCCGCCGTCACTGACGTGAATAATTTTTAATAATATTTTACCATTTTTCAATTTTTTATTCTTTTTATGCTTTTTTCTTTCTTCTCTCTTGTGCGGTGATAGGCCACCAACCATGGCCGGGTGGGATGGCCTCGCCTGGGCAAGGATTGCCATCGCCCACCACAGGTGAGGCCCAGCTAGGCGAGGACGAGCTCCAAAGATGGCTCCTTTTGCTAGATCTGGCTAAGGTGAGGCCAATTATCGCCTGGGCTAGGGAAAGCCCCGGCCAAGGCTCCCCTCGCGACAGGCCTCGCTAGATCTAGCGAGAGGAGCCCTCTTTGGGGCTCGCCCTTGCATGGCCGGGCTTCACTTGTGGCGGGCAACAGTGACCCTCGCTAGGCAAGGCCAACTTGTCTAGCAATGGCCAATCACCCGAAAAAGGAAGAAGAAAGGAAAATGGAAAAGAAATAATAAAGAAAATAATAAAAAATATATCATTAAAAATTGTCTATGTTAGTATCGGCGGTGCCACATAAGCCGTTCGGCGTCCATGTTAGTAATATCCTGCAAAAATTAGCCGGAAGGACTGGATTAGCACTATGTCAAAAGGTTTAGGACTTAATTGACACAATTAAATGGTTCAGGACTAAATTGGCACAAATGCAATAGATTTAAGACTTTGTTAACACTTTTCCCCTTGTTTGTCTACCTTAGCAATCATAAAGCAACAAATTTTACAAACCTTCTTGTTTTCTTTCAAAGAAAGTGATTTTGGTAATTAACACTCAATTTTCCATAAATCGAAAAATAAATTATCCGAGTGTTGTTTCGAGAGCTCCTTAAATAACTTTTTTTGAACGCTGCAAGATAAAATCCATCTTCGGGTAGGACTAAATAACACCTCGATTATCAAAAAAAAAAAAAAATCCATCTTCGGGTAGTAAATAACTGCGAAAAATGACTAATTCTGGTACACAATAAAATGAGTGTTCTTGATAAATATTCTCCATCTGATAGCTCATGAAGATCTAGTTTTATGCATTGGCAAATCGGTATGAATGAATGAAATACTAGCAGAGTTTTCCCAAAATAAAATAATAAAAGTTCATCCATCAGCTGTTTTATCTCTTTCCCTAACTATTCTTCTGTTCCCTTTAACACGCAAGGTCTAAACCTAAGCCATTAACAACATCTAATCACTGTCTGATTTAGTACAGAAAACGATGGTGATAATATAGACAATCATTGCGAGAGTTGAAACTATTTTGGACTATTCCAGTTGATTATCTCCAAATCTACCATTGATGTTGACTGATAAGTGTGATGAATCTTCGAAAGATTCAAGAAGAAGCGATATGGAAATGAGGATTCCCCGATAAAATTGTACTTTCTGCTGTCTGTGTATTGATAAATATTTTTAAGGTAGTTGGTAAGTTTTACTTTGGTAAAAAAAAGCAAGTAGTCTTGAAGATTTATCAATAATTTTCCGATAATTTTGTGAAATTGCCAACACTTTTTTTAATGCATTACAAACCATTTACCAACTTTCATTGGCGTTTCTTACAAATGGCTTAAATTATCAGCTCTTATATAAGTTTATCAATCTTTATTTGAGTAATATGCGAATTTTTTTCAATTAAATCACCAATTAATTTTGGTTAATAACTCTTACTTCAAATACATGTCAACGTTTATTTGATTTTTTTAAAAATTTATCAACTTTTATTATCGTTTATCAATATTTATTTGTCATTAACGGTTATTTGGTTCTTTCTTTAAGGTTATCAATTGCTCTTACCTTTGACAAAAATACTTCTCTTATTGTTCATTGACTTTTATTTATCAATCTTACCAATGGCTTAAATTAATTGACATGAAATTAGAAACCTTTATTAATTTATGTAACTTATAAACTTTTCTCCTATTAAGTTATCAACAAGTTGTGGGTTACTACCTTTAATTTGAGTTGCTTACCATCATTCTTATTTTTTCACTTAAATTTACCGACTTTTATATTGAGTTATCACTTTTACTTGTCAAATGGGAAAATTAACAAAACAGTCTTAAATCTATTGCAACTGAGCCAATTCAGTCCCAAATTTTTTTTTATCAATTCAGTCTTAAATCTTTTTCATTTGTGCCAATTCAGTCAATCCGATCAATTTTAGCCAGCTACCGTTGACGTGGACGCCGTCTGGCCAACACCGAAGAGGCAATTTTTAATTTTTTAAAAATATTTGAATTTTTTTACCTTTTTTATTTTTTATTTTTTGCTTTCCTTTTTCCCCTAGCAGGTCATCGAACCAACCAGGCCATTGTCGGCACTGGTGAGGGCGATGACCTCAACGTTGTTGGCCGAGGGTGAGCATCACCACTGGCCGGTGAGGACTTCATTGGCCAGGAGAAGAAGGAAAGTAAAAAAAAAAAATTGAAAAAATTGAAAATAAAAATAAAATGGTCACGTCAACATCGGCTGCCATCCACGTCAACGCTAGTGGATCAAAATTGACCGGATGGACTGAATTGGCACAAATGCAAAAGGTTTAGGACGGAATTGACATAATTAAAATAAATTTAGGACTGTTGTGGTAATTTTCCCTCTAGAAATCAATCTTATCTATTTTTTTTTAATTATTTACTAACTAGTTTTGCATTACCAACTTTTATATCATTACAAAAAAACGCTTTTTTTCTGACAAAATTACCAACGAAAAATTATGAAAATTCGTTGAAAGGAATTTAATTTTTTCCAACGAAAAAAAATTTTGGTAATTTTTAAAATTTTCCAACAAAAATTTCAATTTTCGTTGGAAATTTGCAACAAATTTTTTTTCATTGAAAAATTCCTGACTAAATTCGTTGAAACGAATTTTTTTTCCGACAAATTCTTTTCGTTGGAAACTATATTTTTTTAGTCGAAAAATCGTGGAAAATTTTTTTTTTTTTATCGAAAATATTTTTTTTTTGGTCCAATTTTTTTTTTTGGTCGAAAATAGCCCCTCGGGCTGAAGCCGCCCTGGCTCGCCGCCGGGCGAGGGGAGGGAGCTCGAGTCACATGGCGAAGCCTCGGCCCATGGTCGGGCAGGGCGTTGAAGATGAAGAAGAAGTGAGCAGCAGCAGAGGCAGGGGCGGAGCAGGCCGAGGTCATCACCCGGCTGGCCCCGCCCCGCGACGGGCTTGGTGGTGCCTGGGGCGCCTGAGGGCTTGGTGTCCATGGCGCCTTGAGCTTGAGCCTGGGAGGAGGAGGAGGGGGCAAGGGAGTAAGGAGGGGAGACGGGAGGCAAAGGCGAAGAGGAGGAGAGAGAGAGAGAGAGAGAAAGTGGAAAAAGAGTTGTGTGGAAAATAAAAATTGAATATATTTTTTTGAAATTCGGTTGGCACGCAGACACACAAAAATAATTGCCCGGAAAATTTAAATTGTTGGAAATTTTCAACAAATTTTCCAACCAATATAAAAAAGCTGAACAAAGACCGGTTTTTTTGAAATTCATTGGAAAATTCGGGAAATTGCCAACGAATTTTTTTTTGAAATTTCAACGAATTTTCCAACAAAAAATTGTACACACTAAAATAATTGTCCGGAAAATTGAAATTGGGAAATTTCGTTTTGAAATTTCCAACAATTTTCCAACGGTTTCAAAAATGCCGAATAATACCGGGTTTTTTGAATTGTTGGAAAATTGCTGAAATTTCCAAATCGAATTTTCCAAACAAAAATTGTACAAAAATAATTGCCTAAAATTGAAATTGTGGGAAAATTCGTTGAAATTTCCAATTTTTTTTGTTGAAATTTCCAACGAATCTTATCTTTTTCGCTTTTTTTTCCGACGAAAAATTTTTCGTCTAACTAATTTTGCATTACCAAAAAATTTTTCGTTGGAAAATTTTTGTGGCAAAAATCCAGTTTTTTTGTAGTATATGAGTTAACACATCCTTTATACTTACAAACTTCTCTTATCTTTAATAAAAAAAATTCTCTTATCTTTTACCAACCTTTATTAACCTTTTTTCTAACTAATTTTACGTTACCAACTCCTATTTGTGTTGGTTTATTTTGTTTTACTTACAAATTTCTCTTATCTTCAAGAAAAAATTCTCTTATCTTTTACCAACTTTTATTGACTTTTTTTTTATCAACACCTTAAGTTTTCAACTTTTTGTGAAATTAATGATCTTTTTGGTGTGCTCACAAATTTTTCTCCGATTAACTTACCAATTAGTTTAGGTTACCAACTCTCATTTGAGTTACTCACAAACATTTATTCTTTTCTATATTTTCCAACTTTTCCATATAGTTACCACTTCTATTTGCTACCAAACTTTTTACAATTAAATTACCAACTATTTTTGCGTTACCAACTCCTATAAGAGCTAATTACCAAGTTCATATATTTTTCAGAATTGCCAATTTCTCTTATCTCTAACAAGACAAAACATTCTCTTATCTAATTAACCAATATTTATTTATCTTTCTTACAAACATTTTACCAACTGTTATATGGCATTATTAGCCTTTATTTGAGTTACTTACCAACTTTTTCCCCGATTAACTAGCCGAATAGAAAATTCAGTAAACATAAAAAGAAAACATCTGTAACTAACTCAATTCAAAGTTGATAATCCAGAACTATTGATAACATAAACTGAGAAAGTTGATGAATCACTTAAGTTTGGTAAATGTAATGTGTTCTTAAAAAGGTAAATAAAAAGTGGTACTTGATAAGAACAATTGGTAATAAAGAAAAAATTGCTAAGTAACTCAAATGAGTTGGTAATCCCAAACTAGTTAGTATCTTAATTGGAGAAAAGTTGGTAAGTAACTTAAGTTAAGGCAAGTTATTTCTAAAAAAGTTGGAAATTTCAAGGCATTGCTAAGAAATGCACACAAAAGTTTGAAAATAATAAGTAAAGTTGGAAAATAAAAAATAAAAAATCAAATAAGCATTGGTAAGAAACTTAATTAGAGTCGGTCACCCTATACTAGATGAAAAATTTAATGGGAGGAAAGTTGATGAGTCGTGCTTATAGGTTAATTATTACTAAGTAGCTCAAATGAGAGTTGGTAACCCAAAAAATAGTATGTATAAATATGATAAAAGTTAGTAACTCATTTTAATTTAGGTTGGTAATTTCATATAATAGCTAATAAATTCGAAATATTAATATAAGTAATGTAAGTAAAAGTTGGTTGGTTAGTGAAAAAATTGCTACTTTGCAAACTATAAACTGTCCATAACTTCATAAAACCGTTGGTAAGTTACCAATGATTTACCTGAAAAAAAAAGGTACCGGTTGTTTTTTCTATGAATAGTTTTTTCGATATTTATTAACATTTATTGAATTTTACCATCAAAGAAAAAGCCATATTTTTAGAAACGGAAAAATAAAGTTCTGCCAACGTCCTAAAATCACATTTTTCCACTGACGATGGAAAATGAACTATGAAAATACAGTTCATTTTTATAGGAGAATGACTGCATTGCTTTAATGCTTCCATACTCATTAAGACATATTTCAGGAAAGTTTCCATATATATCTACAGAATGATAGATTTTAGTCATGAAACCATTCAAAATTTCTAAATGAAAGCATATGAGCAGCGCTAGGGATGCTTAAAATTTATTCAAAAACTCGTGTCTTAGTGATTACTCCGCAAGATTAAATTGAATATTTAAGTGGCCGAATCATATAAGTTATTGGCTTGCAATATATTCTTACTAAATCAATTTATAAACAGATGTTAACAAAAAAATTTAGTATCATTTGCAATTCTCAAAGCACATTTATTACAGCAATGATAGACTTTTTTCCAGTGATGTAATGATGCTCTTTCTTGTAACTGGAAGAACCTTAGTCATGTTAAATCTCACTTTCTTTTTTCTACAGGAGCCCAACTTACCAAAATTATCAGTTTTAGAAAAGTTGTATATACAAGGCCCAGCTATATCTTATGCTTTATATAGTTGGTAGTAAATTAGTTCATAATACTCGATCTGGCAAGATTTAATTTAAAATCAAATTGGAGCGCTTGTGAAATACACAACAATATAGAAGACTTATAGCATGATTATATTTAACTGTGTAGACTAAAGTTGGAAAGATGACAAAAAAAAAAAGAGAGAATAAAGTTGGAAACATTTTTTCTGAGGAGATACACATGGCCAACTCCTTTTCTCCCACAAAAGACTGGAAACCGATAACCGGTAGTGTTCTGATGTTCCTTATATTTATTTCTCTTTTTGGCTCTCTCGTTTCTGATCTGTTCTGATGTTGCAACTATGGTATATCTATGATATATCATGGCTTTGTTTTGAACATAAAAACTTCTAAGTCCTCTCTCTCTCTCTCTCTCTTCCTGTACATGAGCTGAAAAACTGATAACTTCATCCTTCAAAGAGAAAGCTCAGAGGTTGTTTTGAGTTGTGCCAACTCCCTCTTCTTATGTTTATCATTCATGACCCTTCACTTCTCACCATTGTTGTCGTATGGAGGTTCACTGAAAGTTGGAGGAACCAATACCGAAGAAGAAACCTTAAATCTCTTACTTCTTGAAAGCTCTCCGCCGCTTATCAATCCCGGGTCACTGTAATTATTCCATTCCGGGCCATCAATCCAGCCCGAGAATGCTTGGTCGCCCACCACGCCGATCGCTTCCCCAACTTCAGAACCATCTGAGTCGAGTCCCGGGGTCCGGAACCCGACCCATTCGCTGCTGCAGTCTGAGACGCTTGAGCTGTCCCACGACGAGAGGCTCTCAGGGTCGACCACAACGTGCGATGACGGCACCACGATGCTTGGCTGTACCACCTTCTCTATGTTCTTGATGTCGCTAGGGTTTTGGTATTGATTGTATCCCCTGAAGTGGAATATGCTGGCGAAAGTGAAGTGGTCACTGACCCGGCTTTTCGACGACTTGCTCTCCGAGCTCCTCGCAATGATGCTTTGTAGGTTCTTGCTCAGCTTGGCCTTGAGCGACGAGAAGCTCAGGCCATGCCTAGCATAGTCACTCTGTGAAGTGTACCCACAAGAAGGTGATGATAACGGGTCCGGTTGGTGGCAATTATTAGGATTCGTTGAGGATGGGGCTGCCGCGAAGTTGGTGCGAGCGTTCTCGCCGCGCAGCGCCCTTGCGGCCTCATCATAGGCCCGCGCGGCTTCCTCGGGCGTGTCATAAGTCCCGAGCCACAGGCGGACACGCTGTGACGAGTCCTTGATCTCGGCCACCCATCTCCCGGAAGGCCTCTGCCTGACACCGACAAACCGCCTGAATGATGGTTTCGAAGGTGGGGCCACCGCGACAACCGCGGTGGTAGTGGCAGTGGAGGCGGAGACTTTGTTGTTGTTGTCGTTGTCATGGTGGTGCTGGTTGTTCTTCGTGGTGGTTTCGGACCCTGCCATGGTGAGAGTAGTCAGGGTTTTCTTTTGTGGGCCTTTAGACAGATGGCCGCTATAGCTTTAGTAAGGGAAGTGATCAGTTTAAGTGGGTCTGTGTATGAGAGTGTATATATATAGAGGTGGGATAAGCTCCAAGAAGTGATGAATAGTGTTGTAAAGCATATACGCGTCTCCATTATTAGCTTGTTGTTTTGCGATATAATATGGTCGCATAGACATAGAGTGCGGGACGTAAGCAGCTCGTCTAGGAATGGAGCTACAATACATAACGGATCATTTCTCGGCTTGTGGAGGAAAGCGCCGAGCTGTATGAGTCTATCTGTTGTGATGCATATAGTAATATGTGCTCACAATATAATACAGCAGAATGTAGTCTGTGCATTGTAAGACTTAGAGCTCACCATATAATAAAAACGAATTAATGGCTTTTGACTGGCTAGCTGCAAACGTGGCCTAAGATTAATGGCATCTGATGAAATATATATGTACGGTTGGGCCTGGTCGAGATCTTAGAATGATGAATGTGTCAGTAAACATTTAATTGAGCGCATGTATAGCCTTGCAAACCATTGGTTGCATATAACTTCTTCCCACGAGATTCATGAGAGTCTTAAGTTATCGAGTTTGCTTTCACACTTCGTGTATACAATCAGCAAAGAGCTAGCTAATTAGTCCACCAACCACATCCTCTATGAGCACCCACAACTCGTGCATAAATAACATGTATATAAAAACACAATCAAAATTTGTTGAAAATAACAACATGATTCGTTGAGATTTGTCACAAGATAACTTCTGAATGGCACAAAGAAGTCATTGATGGAGAGAGTATGGCTTTATATATTTCAAGTTGGGGCGGTACAGATTCCGTCATTAATGGATATCAATAAGACATTTGGTAGCGTTGCTTTAAATTCTATTGATTCGGTAGTTCGTGATGGTTTGAGATTCTTTATGACCAAACATCCATCTTTTTACCTGAACTGAACTTCATCATCTGAAAAAGTACTTATCAAGAAACTTGAATTGATTCGTTATAAATTTAATTACCCCTCCAATAAATAGAAGTATGTTGAATGATGGAAAGTCTTAAAATCATATAAGGACATACATCATCTTTGTGCCTCTTGCGTTGAAGTGAAGTAGAGAGAATTCAAACTACTGTTTCAAAATTCAAAATGGTGTTTCTATTCATCAATTTCTCTGCCCTTGTGTGTGTAAGTTTATGATGATATAAGCCAAACCTTATTTAATTAGTAGGTAGCTAGATACCAAAATAATCAGGCTAGGACCACAAAAACCAGCTGAGTCTACAAAGCATAACCCCAATAATTAATCAACATTAATCTCCTCCATACGAATTCTCAAGTTGTTTTTTACCAATTAGTGATCATATTCAAGAAAAGTTAAAAGCACAATTTGGTGTGGAAAGGTACCATATCTCCGAGGACTCTTCAGATAATCATCCTCGTCATACGATATTAATTCACATCCATCCAAACATCGCTAGTTGCCAATTCTCTCATCAACTCAATTATAATACAGTTGGCAAACCTCCAAAACATGCACTTTCCAACCAATCGAAGAGAAAATGCCGCAATGATTTGATCTTTCATCGGCTCGGGCCGGTAGCCCTGCCCAAGCCGAGCCCAAACAGCTTCGCCCACAGAAAATACACGGAGAAGCCAACGGAGAAAAGGCGGTCGAGGTTTGGCAGCTTGTTAATGAAGAATAGATTGGGGACGTTGAATATGAAAATTTTAAATCCGGCTGAAGTGATTAGTTTAATTTAGTAAGACAAGCGGAGATAAGTTTAATTGGGGGGGTGTGACGTGTGGGTGACCGTTGGAATGTAGTTCTTGGTGATAGAATGATTTGTGGGCTCCAAAAGCTTTGTACGGTGTCTTTTGTGTTGGCTTCATTTCTACGATCGCAAATTGCCCCTAATCATTGTTAAACTAATTGAACATAATTATGGCATTACTCGTGGATTATTGATTTGTATCAGCACAAGGAGCCTTTATGAGCTCTTTTGTTTCCAGTAGAAGAGCTTTTTGTCTTGACGTTCTAGCCTTTGCCCTTTGGATTATGACGATAGTCATGCATCCAAACCGCAGCATTTGATTAGATAACTACAATCTACATTCGTCTTGAAATGGGAAGTTTAAGGGTTTGAACATTAGCTTAATGGGGTCTTGGCCCTGGGCGGCACGGGCGGGAAGGTGGGACGCACGTGCATATCTTGTCTGGTGTGGCAATAAGTCAGTTTCATCAGTAGCTTTTGAGGAGCATTTAATGATACTTGACAGGAACACAGAAGGGGGTTGAAAGAAAATGGAGGGAGTAACAGTTATGCTGGATAAGCACAATGACATGTTTCCCCTATGGTTAACACATCCGTTTGAGAGAGATCCTTGTCTAGTACTAAGTGTTCGTTAGCTAAACTTGATCTTTCACCTCTCGATGATTACATTGTTTGGTTGGTGACTGAGTCTCGACCTTAACTTTTGTGTTGAGCAAGTGGTTGAAGTTCGATATGCCGATGAATGTAACATGCGGGTGGTCAAGATAGTTACCAATCAAATGACATCGTCTTATACCGCTGACCGGGTATTACTGATTTTGTCCAGCTTAAGAATCTCAAAGGTAGAGTCACATTTCGTCGAGAATCCCAATACGAACTTGGAAACGGTACACAGTGAGTGAGGAGACCTAATTATTTCCTCCATTTAGAATGGTTGATAGCGTTAAGGCATCTTTAGGAAAGAATCTTCGGTCTCATGGGATTGGCTTAATGGTAAAGAAGCGAAAAGTAGTTAAGCATCATGACTCGCTCTCTACTTTTGAAGAGAGAGAGAGAGAGAGAGAGAATCATTGCAATGTTGCGAGTGGCAGGAGTTCATTATGGTGAGTGTACGCGCCATCTTGCTGAACTCGTCTTCCACATTGATTTTGACTACAAATTAATATATCTGCAGTGTATAGCTCGGTAATTTTTTGGTGCCAGGTCTTTATACTTCCTAAGAAGATCAATATAAAAGCCATTGAAAGCAAGTTTTCTGCTTTGCTTTAGAAAGGTTCACTTAATAACAGTCATGGAGCTAAGGTTGTCTGGAAGCATGTTTCTTTACCTAAATATGAGGGAGGCTCGGGACTGAGAATCTTTGGCTGGGAACTCCACTTGTATATTGAGGAAACTTTGGAATGTATTGCTTCAATCTAGATCATTGTGGGTGGCTTGGATGCATTGTTGTCTGTTGAGAGGAAACAGTATTCGGCAGGTGGAAGCAAAGCAGCGGTAGTTATGATTGGAGGAATGGAGAATCTACATTTAAATACACTGTGGGGGATGGTGAATCTAAATTTTTGTGGTTAGATAACTGGCATCCTATGGGAGGTTTTACTGGAAAGATATTATTCTAGGATCAGTTGTGATTCTAACACCAATAAGAATGCCAAGGTCTCTGCAGTTGTTGATGGCAATGAGTGGCGTTGGCCCTCTCCGCTAATCATTTGCTTGCTGTTCAGGTGGTTCTATGGGGTGTGTTCTTTCCTAGAGATGTCGAGGAGGATGAGGTAAGATTTCTTGTACCTTAGTATGGGAAGTTCAATAAGAAAGAAGCACGGGAGTTGCTCAGACCTCAGGATGCCAAGGTTCAATGGCATAAGCTTATTCGGTTTAGGCCCAACATTCTAAAGCATGGCTTCATTATTTGGCTTGTTATACTAAATAAGTTGCAGACTAAAGACAGAAGAGAGATGCGCTGTCCTGTCGATGAGATATGCGACTCGTGTGATTAGGAAGCCGAACCACAAGAGCATCGGTTCTTCAAACGTTCTTTCCCAAGGCAGATATGGGGAGAGAGTTCTCTCAGCCCAGCCAATTCTCACAGACAAGCTGAAGGGTGGAATCTTGATTTTTCCGGGGCTCTTTCTGTATTGAAGGGCACAAGCTTGAAGGTTAAACTAATGAAGCTCGCTTGGAATTGGCCAACGTATTACATTTGGAGGGAAAAAAACAGACTACTGCTTCATGACCAAGTCGCACCTCAAGCTAGTAGCAAGGTCGTTGCTGAAATTTCTCTCTCTGTCAAGATTGCATTGGAAGCCATGATCGTGACGTTTCTGATGATGAGGCAGAACTCGTTGTAATATGGGACATTGGGCTTGAGCGTTCTTGAAAATGTGAGATGACCTGGATAAACTTTTTTGCCTAGGGTTGGGTTGGACTTGGACCTGTTGGTCCTTAGGTGTTGAGAGTTCGTGGTGGGACTTGTATGTTGGATTTTGGCTTGTATAGGAACTGGCCAACCCTTTTTCGGTTTTTGGGATTCAATGATAATTTAGGGCTCGACTAGTTGACTGAAAATTTCATGATAAATGAAATTATTTTTCAGGAGAATTATTTTTTTAAGAAAATGACTAGTTTTCGTTTGTTTGATGGTTTATGAAAAGTGATTTTTTTCTTGCTAAAAAGAGAAGTCATTTTCTCTTAACCTAAGCATGTTGTTTTTGGCCCATTGGAAAATATTTTCCATAAATCAATTAGTTTTCCACCATCCAAACACCAAAAAGTCGGAAAACAATTTTCTGGAAACGATTTTGCTTTAAACAAATGAACCCTTACTTACAAAATAACATCACTAAGGAATAGACTTTCGTTTGTGTGTGGATAGACGCACAACAAAAGTATGATTCCCACGCCACTAAGTGCAGATAATTTTAAGTTTGGATTATCTGAATTTAGGGGGCCTAATTCCAAAAAAAAGCATCAACTTTAGGTCGAGGGACAATTATGGGCCGAACTTTTTTTTATTCCATTAAAAAGCACCAATTTTAGGTCGGGGAACAATTATGGCCTGAACTTTTTTTTGTTCCATAAAAAAGCACCAACTTTAGGTCGAAGGATAATTCTGGTCCGAACTTTTTTTTGTCTCATAAAAAAGCGCAAACTTTAGCTTGAGTGACAATTCCGGCCCCAATTTTCTTTTGTCATCATAATCCCAAATTTGGCCCCTTATTGACTTTCACCATTATTTGAGAAAGAAGGTTATGGTGATGAGCTTGGCGAATCTCGTCCATGGTGTTTGTCGACAAGTAGTGGTCAGTTTCAGATTACGTTTAGCCAGAGAAATTTAATCTGGAGATATTTTTGACTTGTCAGTGAAGTGAAGGAGATAAACAGTTTTACCGTTATTCTTCAAATTGTAGCTTAGAGAATAAGATAATAAATATTGCTTTAAATCCAGTTAGCAAGCCACATGGATTTATCGCTAATGTGGAATAGTCAAGTTAGATAATTAATGGTTCTAAGTCAATGGAGGCCAGATTTGAGATTTAAGTCAAAGTTAGTGCTTTTTTATGAGACAAAAAAAAGTTGGGGCCAAAATTGTCCATTAACCTAAAGTTGGTGCTTTTTTACGGGACAAAAAAAAGTTCAGGCCAAAATTGTCCTTTGACCTAAAGTTGGTGCTTTTTTATTAAACAAAAAAAAGTTTGGGCTAAAATTATCTCTAGACCTAAAGTTGGTGCTTTTTTTTTTTTATTAACCCGAATTTAGGGTGTGTTTGTTTGAGAAAAAGTATTTTCTCGGAATCCGTTTTCGGACTTTCACCCGTTTGATTCACAGAAAATTATTAGTCAATCGAAAACGCTTTCCGGTTAAGGAAAACTTTCATATATAAAATTAAGAAAGTGAATTTCCTAATCTAAGAAGGTAAAAACACTTTATGGAATTACTTATCTTGATTTTGTTAATATTTTATTTTTTCTTGTTTTTTCTTTTCCTCTTCTTTTTTTTTTTTTTCTTTTTCTCTTCCTTTTTCCTTCCTCCTCTCTCCGCTGGTCGCCGGCCTTGGCGATGCCGGTGACTGGCCACGGGTAGGGCCGGCGACTCGCCAGCCCTGTGCGAGCCTCGACCTCACGCCGGCGAGCCTCGACTAGCCTCGCAGGCACGAGGTCGAGGCTAGCTGGGATTTGGCGAGCCCAAGCTCGCCAACCTCGCGCCAGCAAGCCTTGACTTTGTGGCGAGGCCTCGTTGGCCTCGCGCGAGCTTAGGGTTCACGAGATCCAGGCGAGCTCGAGGCCAGCGAGCTCGAGCTCGGCCGATCCCAGCGAGCTCGAGCTTGCCTATGGTCGTTGCCGCTTAGTCACAGTAGAGGTAGGAGGAAAAGAAAAGGAAAGAAAAGAAAAAGAAAAGAGAAAAAATAAAATAAAAATAATTAAATATTCAAGTTTTTTCAAAAAAGAAAAGGAAAAAGAAAAAATAATTAAAAAATTGATTTTTTTTAAAAATATTTAAATAATTGAATTTTTTTTGTCTCTGAGATTGAAATTATTTTCCAAATGATATGCAAACGCCAGAAAATATTTTCGATCACATATCACCAAACGTAGGAAAACTAACTGTAATTCTGGAAAATACTTTCTTGGAAAGCATTTTCCTTTATCATTGAATTTTCTGCGAAACAAATACACCCTAGCTCGGATTTTATCTGACTTATAAGGTTAGTGGGGGGTATTTCACGGGTTTTGGATTTACCTTCCTAACGTGGTCGGCTTCGTCATAAAAAAAAAAGATTTTGTGTAGATGCATGCTTAGCTAATAAAGCTAGTGGCAAGTGCTTACATAGTAAAAAAGTGGGAAAACTAGAGAATTATCTAGCTCAATTGTCATCCTCTAAACAAGTGAAACCTATCACAAGGAGCATGCTCGATATGTCATATATTTTGTAAAGCAAAACCTTAGATCGTAAAACACGCACAGTTTGTTAATTTTGATATGACACGTTTGTATCGATGGATATTTTTAAGACATGTCGAACAACATTATCGACGATACATGCAAGTCAAAACTTCCGAGTTGGAAAAAGCCATCTCGTATGATCCGAATACTTGGCGGATACGCCTTTGTCTCCCTAGTTATAGTCATGCTCTCACTTGATCACATCTTCATACAAGTTTAGTTTAGTTGCAAAACTAGAATAATTATCCAAGAAGTCCTAAACCTTTTGCATAGTGGTCAGTTCAGTTTTAAACATTTCAATTGTGTCAAATCAATTTTAAATATTTTGACGATTTACCAATTGAGTTATAAAACTTTCAATTTAGTCAATTTAGTCATAAACATTTTGAAGACTTGCCAATTTAGTCCCAAAACTATTATTTGGATATTTAATCGGAATGATTACATTGGCAATTTATCAAAATATTTAGGACTAAATTGATATAATTGAAAGGTTTAGAATTGAATTGGCCTCCTAAATTTAGAACTTTTTGGATCAGTTTTCCTTGAAAAACTAGTTGTTTTGTAGCTTCTATGTCCGTAAAAAAGACTACAACTTCTTAGTCGATGGTCTTGGACTCGTCGTAGACTTCTTGGGCTTGGGCAATCGTTTTCATGGAATTCTAGCCCTGCATCTTACAATATTAAGAAGCCCGGATCAAATCTTTCTTTCAATTTACGGCTTGACTCGAAAAATAAGTCCATAAATGAAAACGGCTATGCATTTCAATAATTATTTTTTTTTATTTTCATCAATCTTGTAAGTTTCATTGTTAATTATTAGAGTTTATTTTACGTAATACTCTAATCTTAGTTCTTATCATTACAATTCATGATCAGCATAAATCATCTTCTTCAATATCTTACATTTCACTAAAATTTCAATTTCACCGCATTATTTGTTGCTCTAATATTAAAAACTTACTACCAAGTACTAACTTCCTCTTATTCTTCGTTGTAAATCAACACAAAAAATAAAATTTTGTGCAATGTTAAAAGCCAATTCTTTATCATCTTATAGTGTTTATGCAAATAACGTATACACATTTCGACAAAAAAGAAATATGCACACGAAGAGTTTAAGTCGAGTTAATTATGATCGGGTATGTGCCACTAAATTTATATTGCATATGAATAAATAAAAACGGATCATTTTGACGGCACTCCCGGCGAGTCAACCAATCATTGACTATCCCAATCTTCATCGCCTCCGAGCAGCGAATCACAACGCCATCTTCTTCAACCCATCTCTCTCTCTCTCTCTCTCTCTCTCTTTCAGTCTTTCACTCTCTGCAAAGGACAAAGCGAAAAGGTCAACCACCTCCCATGGCGGATCCATCGCTCCACCACGAGACCCAGCCCCTGAAGCAGATCGCCGTCGACTACACCCCGGAGGCCTGCGACCACTGCCCCGCCTCCAACTCCATCGCCCTCACCTTCGACCACCGCGGCGGCGCCCGGTGGCGCACCACCGCCCGCTTCCGGTACGGCACCTTCAGCGCCCTCATCCAGTGCCCCAGGGGCAACACCAGCGGCCTCAACTTCAACCTCTACCTCTCCTCCCTCGAAGGCGACAAGTCGCAGGACGAGATCGACTTCGAGTTCCTCGGCAAGGATATGACCATTGTTCAGACCAATTATTTCACCGCAGGTTCGAGACGTTAAAGCAGAGACCTTTAGCTTTCCTTCTGTTTTGCTTTGTTTAAAGCCTTTAGCCGTTTTGCTTGTGTGGTTTCTGAATTGTGGGAGTGTCACTGGTGACGGTTCAATGTCGGTATACATTTCTTCGATTTCCCATGTTTCTGGTTGTGGATTCAGAGCTTGTGCTGATAGGGTTAGCAATGGAGTCGTTGCTTGCTCATTCAGGGGGGGCAGATGTGGAGAAAGTCCACATTTTGATCTGAGCACGACTTTCCTTTCTTGGATCAATTTGTCAATTCATGGTGGCTCAAAGCATTTGGACATGCTTTTGGGTTAAAGAAGTTGAAAGTGCACGTCGCGAATACTGAAAATTGAGCTTGCATTCGAAAAAACAGGGAAGAATCATCCGTTTAGATGTTGAAATGGATCCAATCGATGCTGAACAGATCTTGCTAAAAGATATGTAAGCTATCTGTATGATGTTTCAGAGAAGTTTCATCCTGATTATACCAAAGAATAGGTACACGGCACTGCAAAGTCGGATCTGTACTTAACAGAGTTAGATTCTTGGGTCATCTCATTCGGCCAAACTTGATACATAAGCATGATTTGCAGATTATTTAGGTACTGCTAATATCCTGTAACATGGGAATGAATGTATATTGTTCAAGCGGGTAATATAGGTCTGCACCGGAGCCAGATTAGTAAATGCTTGTGCATATCTAGTAAGTCATGCTTATGTCTACTGACTATTGATCTGCACTAAGAGTGTCTACTCTTCCTGTATCTGCCTCTAAAGTTCATCATTTATCTGAAGTCAGTCAAGTCAAGAATTGTTGATGCAACTTGAGATCCATGACACAGGTACTGGCAACAGGGAGGAGATACATGATCTGGGATTTGACTGTTCTGATGGGTTTCACGAATACGCAATCAAGTGGGATAAAGAGTATATTGAGTGGGTTATTGACGGAAAGTTGGTGAGGAGAGTTGAGAGAAAGGAGGGGGAGAATTTCCCGGATAAGCCGATGTTCCTGTATGCATCTATTTGGGACGCGAGCTACATCGATAATGCAAGTTGGACAGGGCCTTATGTCGGCTGCGATGCGCCCTATGTGTGTTTGTACAAGAACATCCATGTTCCTGTCCGGACCGCACTGGAGGAGTGTTCTTCCGACTCGTGATCCGGTTGCTCCGTCGATATTCTTATGATGTCCCTATGATTCATCTGGGTGACGAGTTTGAGTTTGTGGTTTGAGTTCAACTTTGAAATGGAATCTGTCATCCATGGCGGCGAAGAATGATGGATGTTTTGCTCTCGAGCAGCTGCATTGCTGCTGGATATCTCTTAATGGCCACTCTTTTTTGTGTTCTCTGACTTACAAAGTGATTGGTTATGTCTATCATGGGAGTTCTAAGAGGGGTCTTGTATCCGTTGACATTGTTTTCGCATAAATTTCACTTGGAATGCATTCATCTCACTGGATTGTTTTAGTTCTTGGTATGGATTTTAGAGCTTTCTAAGAATTTATTTGCTTCTACCATTTGAGCCATCTAAAAATAATTGGGAGAAATAATTTTTTTTTTAGGGTAGATATAAATTAGTTTACATGTGCTCTCCTTATGAGAAGCCAAACTCGAGCCTGGTGTAGTGATGCAAATTGAAGTTCCTTCTCTCTTGTAATATGCATAAGCTATAACTTTCAATTTCTTCCGGCTCCCAAATTATATGAATGATATTACTGATTGCATAACGGCACAAGACATAAACAGACGGCTATGATTCAATAGAAGCGAATGTTTCAAATAAATAGTTATATCGTATGAGAGATAGAACATTAAAAAAATATATTTTCCCATTTTCATTGTGAAGAGCACACTTATAACCACACCAAGCACTCGGCTTGGCGACCGGAAAACCGAGAAAGAGATTGGATATGATCCTCTCCGTGAAGCGAATCTCTCATCCTCTCCTCACGTTTTCGAAGAGTTGGTTCCTTCAAGATCGAAGAAGCACCCGTTTGACGAACATGGGGAGCTAGAGCACTATTAAGTATGCTTAAACAAATTTTGTCAACGAGTATTTCTAGGGTACTTTTGAAGTAAGTTTGATAAGAAAATATTTCTGACTTGTGTCATGGTTCCCAGATTTCCATGCATCAAGGATCATGCATGATCAAAGAAGACCGATACAAATCCCTTCGAGCTTCCGGAACATTCTTAGGGATGGATGATACGGTAAATATACCGAGTTCTAGAGGAATTCTCGGCATAAATGCCAATAGTTAGGAGATGGGGATATGTAATCTCCACGGTAGGATCAAATGCCCATCAACGGTCGTAATGAGAGGAGTCCTTGTATCCATCCAAATAATTAAATAATAGAAAGTATTCTCTCGCAAGACTTTTCTCTAAACAGTTTCTTTGTGCGATTGATTTGGAGCTCTAACGATCTAAGAATGCCTAAGTTGCCTGATTTGGAGCATCTAAGCACAGTCCTAATTTGC
The DNA here is from genome assembly GCA_024733475.1 of Syzygium grande. Taxonomy (NCBI): domain Eukaryota; kingdom Viridiplantae; phylum Streptophyta; class Magnoliopsida; order Myrtales; family Myrtaceae; genus Syzygium; species Syzygium grande. The sequence goes on along the minus strand of JAMXDD010000002.1, from coordinate 5,603,433 downwards.
AATGCAGCTTTTATGCCTTAACATAAGAGAGACGGTGCATTCAAAATTATAATTTTTTAATTGGGTATATAATAGGTATTTTTAAAATGCTTGTGAACAAAATTCTTATTTCAAATGGACAGCTAGGGACGGGGCCTCCATCTCCTTCTAATTTGATTTATGGCATCCTTATGGCCCTTTTATATAAATTGTTCTCTAATAGGAACATTTATCAATCTGAAATTCCGATAAATGCCTTCCGTTAAAGATTTTTTTTCTGCTAATTGGCATCAATCCTATGTGCTTGACACCTTCCACTCCTGGCCGGACACTTCTTCTTTGAGGGCGGAAAATAGAGACCGGTTTACTTGGCAAGAGGCTCCTTCGGGTATGTTCTCCACTTCCTCAGCTTGGGATTTTATCCGGATTAGAGGCCCCCCTGTCGCCTAGTACTCGTTTGTCTGGGATCACCACATCTCAATAGGCTTCCGACTCATGCAGTATTTTCAAGCCACCGCAAGATCTCCGAAGGTGCTTGTGCCTTCTGTCGCAGTACACCGGATTCCATCGACCACCTCTTCTTGGAATGCGGTTTCACCCGCTCCCTTGCTCTCTTTTGGGCTTCTAATTGCAACCTTTCTTGGCACAATGACTCTTGCCAAGAAAATTTTCGATGGGCGGCTCGGATCACTTTCGGCCACTCCTTCCATCATCGGATAGCCCGATTTTCCTTTACGGCTCTATGCCACCTAATATGAACAGAAAGGAATCACATTCCATTTAGGAATCAGTCCTTATTTTTGCCTGCCATGCGTACACACCTCTTCAAGGCTGTAAGGGACAAAGGGCTTTCCCTCAAAACGGTGGAAGACAATCCCCGAAACAGAAAACTACAAGTTAAATGGGGTATCTCGGCCTCCATCTTTTACTAATCCTTGTATAATTTTGGTTTTTTATTCCCTCTTGTAATGGCTGGTTGTCCCAACCTTGCCTATTAGTGTGCCCTTGTTGCTCCCTGTTTTAGCCATAACACCTTTGCACTTATGAGGACAACTCGTCCCCTTAGGTTCGAGGTTTTTGTGTTCGGCTCTCTCTTATATATTGCATGTTGAAAAGTAATACCACTTATTTTACCAAAAAAAAAATTCTTATTTCAAATAGTTAAAAAAAAAAGGGGAAGAAATCAATTGAGGGATGTTTTAGACGTTCTGATGGACCAAATAAAAGCACCGCTTCCAACACAACAGAAAACCCCAACACTCTTCATACGACTCCGTTAGAGAGATACAGAGGATGGACAACAACATGGACATGGGAGAAGAAGAAGAAGCAGCAGCAGCAGCAGTGTCATTGGCGGAGCTGATACAATCCCTAGAGCAAGCCACCTTCATGGCCAAGCAACTCGCCTCCGCCGCCGACCCCGCCCACCTCCTCCACATCCACTCCTCCCTCCACCAGTCCCAGCTCCTCCTCTCCTCCTTCCTCTCCTCCTCCACCCACCTCCTCCCCTCGCCTCCCCCTCCCCCACCCGCCCCTCCCGCCTCCGCCGCCGAGAACTCCTTCTCCTCCGCCACCGGCGCCGCCGAGCCAATGCAAGTTGGGGACGACGACGGCGGCGGCGAGGCCGAGGAGAATTCCAAGGCCACGATCGACCGGGTGGAGGAGAGGATGAGGAACTGCTTCATCAAGAACAAGAGGCCCAAGCGGCCGCTCTCGCCGTCCTCCGCCGTGGCCGCCGAGGAGGGGCGGGCTGGCGGGGGCGATGGGTTTCCGGGTTACGATCCCCACGGCACTAGGTTGAGGGCTCTGGATCTCGTGTACCAGTTTCATGGATGAGAGAGTTATGAGAGAACTAGCTGATGAAGTTGCAGCAAAACGGGAAAAAGGGTTATTTTTTTGGTTGATGGGCTTTTGTCAAAATTGATGAGGTTCATGTGGTTTTTTTGTGAATCCATCACGACTTTCATATGTGTATCATTTGAAAAATGGAAAAACAGAAATTTTACAGCAGTCTCTTGCCAGTTTTGATACTGGGTTTTCATTTTCTGATGCTGTGAATCTGTGTGGACTGAGTTGAGTTGTGGTGATTGTGAAATGTTCCTGGCAAAACAGTCTGATCATGTGAAGAAGAAAACGTAAGATTGCTAGACCAACCATGGTGGGTGGCCTAATCTTCATTTAATCACTTGGATGCCCCATTTGCTTCTTATGAGCTCGCGTCACCGAACTCGGCATCACTGGAAATTTTAAGAGTTCAAACAATCTCTAGGAAATGTTTGCTGCCTTTGTCTGCCATATGTTGTCTAGTATAATTGTTGTATGTGGAACCGTAAGAATTGAAAGCACGAGAAGGAGAAGCACAAGAAGCAATTTCCTGAACTCATTTCTTAGCTAAGATCCGTTTCTTTTCACAAAATCTCGAAGTAATGTACTTTCTGTACAGGAAACTGTACACAAATTTCATTCACGAGGCATATACATGGTTGATGGCCCTATATCATGAATTCATGATTCAGACAACCTCTAGCGTGGACATTTTCGCAGCACCGGTGCAATTGTGGGAGTTCACTTCTGTCTTTCTATCTGATGCAACTCGCAAGCAGGAATTCCCAATTGAAAACATCTATGATGCCCGTGGACATGATTGAGATTTTTCTTTAAGTTTCCATCTCCATGGCTCAATCACGTAACAAGCTACTTCTCTCTGCCCCGTTCGAGGAGATTCTTGGATTTACTAGTCACGGGGAGATTCTTGGATGTACTAGTCTTTCACCATCAAGTTATGCAACTTCACGAAATCATCCAGTGTAAGCTCCCCTGGTCTTGACTGCATGGAATATCAAACAGCGTTCGCAAGCGGAATCAACCATTCGACTGGATGCACAAGAGATAAAGAGAGTTCCCAGTAATTGATTCGCAAAGATAGGGAGAATATCCAATCATTCACGTCATTCAATAAAACTTACTGTTGCTGGAAGACCAACTTCTTCGAGAGCCTTTTCAATCTCAACGGCTGTGCACAGATGCTGGAGAGACTTCCGCAGCATCTTACGCTTCCCGTTGAATGCCGAGTTCACCTGCATTATCCACTAGAATTGTTTAGCCAAAAGAGCAGGCAACAGTATCACAAACAAGAAAAGGAACCGTGATTTATTCTCATCATACAATAGGAAGGGCCACAGAGGAAGAAAGGATTGATCTACTGAAATAATTAACATGTGCCTTCGCAAAGCTCCTCTGAAGACGCATAAGACTGATGCTACGTACTTATAATCCATAAGCTATTGCTTAATCTACTCGATAGCAATTACCATTGAGAAGAAACTCCGAATGGAGGAAACTGGTGGATAGTCAGCAGCTTTTTTCAATCTAAACGTCACCACTGCTGCATCGACCTGTAGGCAAGTCAAGCCGAATTTAAGCGGCCAGTCTAATTACTACGCATAGGACATAACACATAGAGGCATCATAATCAATCAGGATGATGGACAATGGGTAACGTTGGCCACCCTACACCTGCATTAATTCCGAATAATACAAATCAAGGAACTTCCATTCTTGGGAACCTATTTAAACTGCTTTGATTTGAGTAACTTGTTCACAAATCATTGGATAGAAACATAACGCATGACCCATTGAAAGCTCATAGTCAATCAATAACAACATTTTTAGACGCCGCTTTGGATAGAACAACATTAACACAAGCATTACTCAGGTCTCAAGCCGATCCTTTTGTAAGTGAAGTGAATCGACAAAGAGATACTGAAGCGCTCTACTGTTGAGGTAACTTCAGAACATAATTATAGATGACGGCTATCTTTCAAACCTAATAAACAACTCACAAAACTAGCTCTAGCATCTGTTCTCTTATATAACCAATCGAGATCTTACATAAGAGAAAATGAAGAAGCTCTACAGCTCTTCTAGCTGTGAGATAGGCAATGGTAACTTACAAGCCTATAATGGGGTGTGCAGTTGAGCAAAAGCTACACATGAAGAATTGAAATGTAACATCTGCCTTTGCAAGAGAAGGGTACTCACGTTAGGCTGAGGAAAGAAGTTTGTCCTTGGAACGTTAAATTTGTATTCAGGAACTGAAATGTAACATCACGGGCAGAAAGAACATAAGTGTCCTTATCAACATTATATGTGCTGTGAAAGAACTTAAGACAGCCTAGAAAAGTGAGGCGCTAGCCGAAATGCTTTCCACGTATTACAAACTGGTGTTAACTGATTTTTATCAACATTAACCAATTGAAGCGAGGTCTTGATATTTATTGGATCAACAGAATAAAAGCTTCATTGAAAAATGTTTCCTCATGATATACTGTGCCAAATAATTCCTAATCAGTGAACGATGGAAGAAAGCCAGGGCAACCACAGAGAAGGAATCCAATCAGATAAACGGTATACCTGAATAAAAATTGACAAAGATATTAATGGGTCGGTATTCAGATGTTCGTAGAGTTGAAGCCACCAGCCTGACAGCTGTCTCCTCCTAAATAGCAAATAAAAATTCAACATTAATAAATAATTAGATCACCTATAGATTTAATGATTGATAAAATGGAACCATTTCAATGTGCATTGCAGTTTTAACCTTCTGGAAAGCTTTCTCAATATCTTTGGTATCGCAATTCGAGCTCCATTAAGGTTCGTTGCAGCCAATTGTTTGGACTTCAATTTTTATACTTCTCTTATAACAAAAGAAGGGCACCCTGCATCTTAACCTCATTATCCTTTTCACTTAAATTTTGCTTTTAACACAGGATAAGACAAATGTGATTAGACTGTGCATGCTCATGATTAAGGTCGACGGACATATATTGATCATGAGGTGACCAGAGGAAATGCTAGAAATCAGTGAACGAAAAAATAACATATATAAGAGAGATAACAGCAAACAATACTAGTTTTAGCTGATATATACTGCAATTTAATTGAATGCCACAACTACAGAACCATCACAAGTTATACAAGCAATCTTTTCACAATAACCTGAAGTAGGAGAACAACTTCAGAAAAAATGTCACCCATAGGAAGAATCTGCTTGACGACATCTGTGCTTATGTTAAAGGGTATATTGGAGACAACCTGCAAAAAGGAGGCTAATATGACAAAGGTTTACCATGGGATGGGAACACGAGAGAGAACTTCAGGAAATTCTGATATGTACTGCAAAATTTAGGTATCTAACATGTGGTGTGTGCTTCCACTAAGGCTCTAAAGCGCCCCTCAGTGAAAGTCTGTAACAATAAACCTAAGCATGATGAGTCAGTGAATGATCTGCTCATTTCAAAATAAGCTTTTTAACCACAATTGTGAGACCATAGGCCAGATCAGCCAAACCAGAAAATATAGACTTAGAGGAGAGTTCAACATTCAAGCATCAGAAACTACAAGGGTCAGAAGACTTACTTTTGCATATCTTGGTTTCATGTCTGACTCTATGCTAGCCAAAAAAGACGAAATGTGGGAATGAATGTGACATCTGACAAAATCTTCTCGCAAGACCTACATGTTTTGGATTTGGTTATTTCAAGTCATAATCTATTCCTAAGTCTCCTATGGCAAGGTAAGAACAGATATATACACAAACATAGAGAAAACACTGAATAATAATGAGTGACATAATTCCTTTATATCATAAAAGATTCACTTATTTAAAGGAAAATGGACATAAGTAGCGTAAATATCACATAACTGTACACTCTCTATGCATGTACATACAGATAGGCGCATGGGAAGAGTGAGTATGTAAGATTTCTCGGAACCATAGTTGCACGAGGATAATGTAAATAACTTAGAACAGATAAAATGTTTGACAAACAACATTAGCATCATAAAACCGAGATATAAGCAAGAAACATACAATCAAGATTATACATAATACATGGAAAAAATCAAGGGACTAATCAGAAGAGGAAGAGCTGGGGCATAAAATGCTTTTCTATGTAATTGCCCCATGGATACTATATCAATCTATATGAAGAACAGTCAACTCTCTCTAAACAGAATACCTTACCTTTAGCTGGTTTGTCTCTGCAAATCTTTCGGTCACAATAGAAGCCATATGTGGGTCCTAAAATTCCATAACAAAGACAAAAACATGAGTACACAAAAACTGTAAGTAGGGTAGAAAGAATATTTATCATGCTTGTAACCAGAACAGATAATAAGAATATGCTTGCTTGCAAGGCCTCCTGTGCGACATTGCTTTTTGATTGGTGATCCGGTATTTTGCAGCAGCAACATAGGAAGGTTAATAAAGCCACGTCTACTTGACAGAATGCAACAAAGCAGCCACCTCAGTTGATATACTTGAAATCAAATCGAAGAGACTGCTGATAAGTATTTAACAATTCAATGGATTGAGTAAAGTCAGGCAATGGATAAGAGGGAAGTTCACAGAACAACTGTTAAAAGCTCGGAAGAAACCGAGACACAATGTCTGGTACCTAGTCTCAGAACCACAACAAACGTGATTCTGTTGTCTGCTTGGATCGCTAGAAGAAACATAGAATAAGCACTTGCTTGCCTACTTAAATAGCTATGGGCGACAAATTTATCACAATAAAACAAATGGAAAAATTAATTCGAGGTAGAACTAGGATGACTACAGTAAGAGCATCAACTACTCAGTTCAATGACCTTTTCAATTGCAAGAACGGTGGCACCAGCACCAATAAGAACATTAGTAAGTGAACCAGTCCCGGGACCAATTTCCAGCACCACATCTCCTTCTTTAACATCGGCAGCATTTGCGAGCTGCTCATTGATGTCATTGTTCAACATGTAATGCTGAAAAAACAACAAGCAACATAAGTCAACACATAAAACAAAAATTTCCGGTATATCTAAGGCGACAATTAGACGCCACTCGCGCATAATAATGAACTGCTCAACACATAGAGCAACCAGATATAGCCACCGGTCGCAACTCCAACTCCATTACTGAGACAAATACAGATTTCACACTATTATCGTAAACCCATTTGCCGGATGATGGTACAAGTAGAATCTATCTAGAAGAAAGATACGTAATTTCATGTTTCGAATGAATCGCCTAGCTTCCGACACACCCCCGTCTTATGTTGATCAAAGTACTTTACTCCTGCTTCGAAATGGAGGCATAGGCAGCGCGCATCCCACCAGGTGGTGAAAGCTACATTCTCCTGATGAAAAGAAGAGCGAAAGATCCAGAAGACTCGAAACGCGTCGCACCTGGCCGAGGGATCTTCTCGGGGTGCGACCTTTGGAGTTGAGAGCTTTGAGCGTCGCGTGGTAGTCGTCGGGGCTTCCGCGAAATCCCTTGGCGCAAGCTATGTACGACGCTTCCCTTCGATGCCCAGCTCCGGTCCTGCCCCGCGGCGAAGAAGACGAAGGGTGTGGCGGGGATGGCTGAAAGGGAAGAAGGTGCGCAACGGCTGTGGGTGTCGCGGCCATTGCGCTTCAAGTGTTCGACGAAATGACTCTGGTCGTTGTACGATGTAAAGTTACAGGCGCCCTTTGTGGTGCTTGCAATGAAAATCGTGCAGATATCTTGTAAATTAACTTATTTAAACGAGATTTCAAAGTATTCCCAAACAGGTGAAAAAATTTGAAAGTTGACTTTAGCATCATGAAAAAATGGGGTTGTCGAAAAGAATCACGCAGCGGGTAAAAAAAAAATTTTTTTTTTTGGAAAATAACACAAATGATTCTGGAACTTTGGCCCGATATGTAATATGATCCGTGAACTTTTAATTTGTTCAATGAGATCCCTGAATTTTAGCCCAATATGCAACGTGAACCCTGAATTTTTAATTTATTTAATGCGGTTCTTGAACTTTTCGCACTTATTCATTTTAGTCCCTAGACTATATGAATATAAAATGTTTTCGTATAGTTCACGGACTATATTGAACATATATAAAAAATCCATGGATCACATCGCACAAACTAAAAGTTTAAGGATCATATTGCACATTAAGTTAAAATTCATAAATCACATTTAACAAATTAAAAGCTCATGGATCACATTGTATATTTTTATCAATATCCCATTTTTTTCATCAATGGGTACGTATCTAATATACTCAATTTTTTTTTGTTTATTTCAGTTTTGGTTAGTCACAAGACGATCGTGTGATTTTGAATTTCGAGTTAACTTGGATTGCCATGGCTCAAATAGAATTCATCGACGCTTTTTAAGTTGTGTAGATTATGTATTCGAGTTTTAATTTTCGACGATCGTGCTCATTCAACAAAAACGACGAATTTTGTTCTTTCGCGACCGTAAGTGTGAAAAATGTTCTATAACAGAGATGTAGTTAATAGAAATCCCACGGATTTTCAAAGGAAACCGGACAAAAACCTACGGAGGAGCCATTAAATTGTAAAATTTTATTGTTGTAGAGAACCTATCTTGATGGAAACACATAGCAGCAGCGATGGAGCGCAGCCAGATATCATCTACATGTATCACCCGCTTCCTCCTGGAAAAAGAGGCGATCATCTTCTTTCGCCTCGACAAACATCATGTCCCTCAAGCTCCTGCGCCGCCGGCGCCGCCACTCTCGGTGCTGGTTGGATCTCCTGTCCTTGATGACTGCGTTTCCACAATCGAACAAGAGTCATTCCCGGAGGACTGGATGTTTGCCGCGTCGACGACTTCTTTTCCTTTGAGCTTGGTTCCAGTGCGAAAGGAGCTGCGAGATAGCTGGTCACTCGGCATGAGTAAGGGGTTGGCGATAGGATTTAATGTCTGATTGCTATAGTTCCGTGGTTCTCGATTTCGGTCATACACCATCGCAGGGGAAATGTCGGGATTTGGCTGAAAAAAGCTCGGGAGATGAGAGTCTCGAGTTGTCGCCGGTGCCAGGAGACGCGACTCTGAAAATGAAAGGAGTCCTTGCGGATGCATTGTGGATGACAAGCGACGTGGTTCGGGATTCAGCATCTTCAGGACGGTATCTTGATCTCGTTTCACAGAAAGGCGGTATTTCTGCAGAAGAATAATCCCGCGCATTCAAATGATTGTCATCAAATTCATCAAGTCTGCAGGTGAATCTCTAAATTTCGAAAGCTCCCGGCAACCAAAAAGCAAGCCACGGCATTGTCACACGTCACGTCATCAAGTAACGAGCGCGATATGAAGTCGGATATTTAAAAAAACGGTTTTTAATGTTACGATCCTCATAGGTCAGGGTCGTGCGACGCGAATGTCTGAACTACGCAGTAACCTGTAAGTGGCTTGAGACGCTCTGTTTCCTGAGACCAGGGACGTTCATGTGCTCCAGAATTTTCTTTGGCAGAGCTCCTGCGAACAAGAAATGGATCAAAGGCCCTTGGTTACTGTTGAGTAAAGACGAAGCATCGTGTCTGCAACAGAAAGATAGATGACACTAAATTAGATGGTAGATCCGGCGGGACTCTTTAGTCCTTACTGTCGATGCCTATAACTTGGATCGCTCGCACGAATTTTTCGTGTAGCTCATTAGTCCAAGTTAACTTAGTCTTCTTGGGGAGCCGCAAGTCGCCCTCTTTGTCTCCATCCACTTCTTTGAATTCCTGGTTTCTCGGCCTCGCTTCACCCCGCTTGTCACCGATCGAAGGTAGCCGGCTCTCCGGCTCATCATCGCCCCCCTTCTTGGACGAGTCCTGATCGGTACTGTCCCCTGTGATCTGTGCCATTTGATCTCTTTTCCTCATGAACGAAAATTGCCAAAGGTCTCGGATGTCAAACTTGCTGATCGGTTTCAGGAGATAAAGCGAAGCCCCGTGTAGAAGCGCGCCTAACATTGTGCCCTCGTTATTATCGGCTGTCATGACTACACCCGAACAAACAAAAGAGTGATCAGCAACGATCTTCGCACATGAATGTAGCTAGCAATTTTAGGGCGTTAGAAAGTGCACTTACTAATAACCGGCAAATTGGACGCTCTTCCTAGTTTCTCTATAACCTCGAACTTGTCCGCGTCGGGCAGGTGAAGTTCGGTTAGGATGAGATCAAGGTTGTCCTGCCTTTCCTGGATGATGGATAACGCGTCGCCAGTGCTTTTGGCAGTCAAAACTGGAAGCGAACGAGACGATAAAAAACGGGCGAGGAAAGAAAACTCGTCGCCATGGGAAGTGAAAGGAACACACAAAATAAACTGACTAGATCTTTCATCCTCAAGAAGCACATGCCATTAAGAACATGCCATACTGCCGTTAAAAGAGTACTGAAACAAGAGAAAGAGAAAGAGAAAGGAAAGGACAAGCATATCTCTATCTTCCAACAAGAACCTTTGTATCCGAACATAAGAAGCATCCTCGAAGTAATGGCCAGAGTCGCGGAATCTCCGTCGACGACCAACACTTTGACACCGGCAGGTACTAGATGGGCATCTTGAAACCTCGATCCAATCGAAATAGCTGCTTCTGCGGCCGCCTCATCAGGCTGGGGAGACATGCCTGGCTTTGGACCGAGACTATATTGACACACAATGAGAGGTACAGGAGTTGCCTGGCTTTATAGCAGTGACAGAGCCAAACGAATTCAAAGCAATGCTGATTTAAGCTCGACATACCAAAGAAGTGAAGCCTAACAAAAGAAGAAGGCAATAGCACAGAACACAGCCGGTTGACATTATTTCATCATCTTGTCCAATAAGGCAAGAAAAGCAACACCCATCGTTTGGAATGCCACGTATACTAATGCATGCAACTTGAATTATGGATTTACTTATAAGGGAGATTGAAGAAAATCTATAACGTTTAATTATGCAGTTAATTAGTTCCCCATTTTATTTAGGGAATACTTTTTATTTTTAGTTAGTAAGTTATTAGACGGAAGGAGACCATGAGTATATAACGCGCATTAAGGTCGCGCACTTTGGCGATGTGGGATTACGGTTTACATCGGCCTTGCACGAACGACGAGGTGGAGTCGGGTTTCGCGAAACCGATCTAGGACTTCCATAGATACTTAAATGAAAAGATGTCACCCACATTAATTCCATATTATCTGTGCAAATGCAAATGTATCGATCCCAGAACAACCAGGACTCCACAAAAATTTGCTACGTATAGCCTTAATAAGGGGACCGGGACATTACAAGTGCTAAAACTTGTGTACGGTGCTGCTCACTTTGGTGCCAAAAGTTTTCGCCAGATCACTTAAGCGCCAAACTTTTCTAAAAACGATCACTTAAGTGCCATTTTGGCTGAAAATCCAACATGGCATTTTTTATTAATTTCTGAAGCCAACGTGGCTCGCAGATGGTGTAGCAAAGCACATGCAAAAGGGCGAGGGCGATCGAAGAAGAAACCTAGCTTGTGGGTGGGGGGTGATGATGAATGCGAGCGAGCGAGAGAATTCGAGGAGCGAGAAAGAGCGCAGCAGATTCGCGGGCTGAACAGAGCCGTTCCGATGAATTCAGCGTTTCTTGATGAAAGTTGGACCTTCGCGCAGCGAGAGGGGGTCGAAAGTCTTGAAATTTTCGTCTTTTTTCATGTTGTTATTGCGTTTGTGGGCCACCCACGGGCCTCGGCCCACCGCTCATCGGGTCGGCGTGGCCTCAAACTTTCTAAATTAAAAAGATTGGAAAAAATTACATTGTAGATCCATATTTAATGATTTTTTTTTTTACTTGCTTTGGTTGTACTTATACTCTGAATGAACTTTTTATTCGATTTGCGTATTCACGAGAAATTGTTCCGTGAACATAGAATGCTTATCAAGCCGAATGATGGTCCGGATTCAGTTTATGTACTACGTTCACAGAATAATATTTCGTGTTTCACTAGAGCAATTGTGATTTGGAAACCCATCCGGAACGGTTGTTTGTACTATTACAACGTAGATTGAAATCGCCATTATCTTGTGTACGTGTTTGGGTTTGGGTTTAGTTTGGAAGTGGTAGGTTTGGGTTTGCGTTTCTTTACGATCTTGGTTTGGAAGTGGTGGGTTTGGGTTTGCGTTTCTTTACGATCTTGTTTGCACCATTTGTGTTTTCAGGTTGATGGCATGAGAAATTCCGATGTATCATCTGGTGGTTAAAGAAATGGGTATAGATTAAGGAGGGGATAGGTTCTTTAGTTTAACCCAAGAACTTGACTTGTCTTCACGTTGCTTGCATTTTGCTGAACAGTGTGAAAAAAGCACGCAAGTTTCTTAGCTGATTGAAAAGGCTCTTTTCCCTCACACAGCACTCGTAAGTTGATTAAGATGGTCGATAGCAATCCGTCCTCTGATTCGCCTGAAGAGGCTCCGAACCCCAACCCTGATGGGAATGCTCCTTCGGAGAACGACCTTGCACTCGAGACGCTCGCCAAGAAGGTTCAGGAGTCTCTCTTGCTTGAGAAGAGGCACAAGTTTTCGGAAACCCAACCTGTTGTTGGGCAATTCAAGGATATCGGAGATACTCGCCTGCCCGAGGGCCCCATAGAACCACCGACCCCGTTATCTGAAGTGAAGCTAGAACCCTACAACCTCCCCAATCTTTATGAATGGATCACTTTCGATATTGATTCAGAAGAGATGTGCGCTGAGGTTTATAATCTTCTAACCCATAACTACATTGAGGACGATGAGAATATGTTCCGGTTCAATTATTCGAAGGAGTTTCTTCGCTGGGCGCTGCACCCTCCTGGTTACTACAAGAGCTGGCACATTGGCGTTCGTGTCAGGAGCTCGAAAAAATTGGTTGCTTTAATTACCGGCGTCTCTGCGAGAATTCGTGTCCATGACAATGTTGTCACCATGGCCGAGATCAATTTCTTGTGTGTTCATAAGAAGCTCACATTGCCCCTGTCATGATCAAAGAGATCACCCGGAGGGTTCACCTTGAAAACATCTGGCAAGCTGCTTATACTGCCCGGAGTGGTCCTTCCAACGCCAATGTCGACCTGCCAATACTGGCATATCTTTGAATCCAAAGAAGCTGATTGATGTTGGGTTTTCTAGACTTGGTGCAAGGATGACAATGAGTCGAATGATCGAGATGTACAAGTTACCAGATTCAACATCCACCCCAGGGGTTCAGAAAGATGGAGCTTCATGATGTTCCCATGGTCACACGGCTCCTCAGGAACTACTTGAACCAATTTGAAGTTGCCCCCAACTTGGACGAAAATGACGTGGAGCATTGGCTTCTTCCTACTGAGAATGTTGTTGACAGTTATGTGGTGGAAAGCGCTGAATCTCATAAGGTCACTGATTTCTGCAGCTTCTATAGTCTTCCTTCGTCTATTCTGGGCAATCAGAACTACTCAATTCTCAAGACAGCTTACTCTTTCTATAATGTTGCCACAAAGACTCCTTTGCTTCAGCTGATGAATGATGTTCTTATTGTGGCCAAACAGAAGGACTACGATGTGTTCATTGCCTTGGATGTCATGCAAAATGAAACCTTTTTAAAGGAACTAAAATTCGGGCCAGGTGACGGGAAACTGTGCTACTATCTCTACAATTATCGGTTAAGAAATGCATTGAAGCCAATGGAGCTCGGCCTAGAGCTTTTGTAACTTGAGCTCCAAGTTTGGTTCTGATGTGGAGAAAGAAAACTCTTTTTTTTCGGCGCAGTAACTATGGGAGCACAATTGCATTGATTCTTTGTTCTGCTTTTGCTCCCGTTTGAATTTTTGATTTGGTCGACCTGGGGAAACCAATTTTCGGGAGCTTTATTAGCAGGGGATTCATCTACGCATCAAGTGTTGGAATGTATGGAGTAACAATTACATTCTTAAGTCATTTGCTTTAGCTCTACACTCTTTTATGTGCATACTATTTTGATCCGGTGATGTATTTCCAATATTTTTCTATAGAAACGACCTACGCTCTGTGCCAAATGGTGGAAGTTTCTGTGGTATCTTTGCAACTGGTATTGACCGAGCCAGATCAGTGGTAGAATTCCTGGCTTGGTCTTTCAACTCTGCAGAACGCTAGGGCCGGTGTTAGAATTTAATTTTTTGGCTAATTTGCTTCTCAATTTCGCAAGATGAGTGCCCCAGTACAACAAATATTGTGACCCTGTTTCATTAAACGACTAGTTCCTTAGCAAGTAAACAAAGATTATCATAATCTGTCAGCTTCAGTTGCACCAAAATGTTCTTCTTAATTGCTGCAATGCGTTCTCTGAATCATCAAAGTTGTGCTTCCCACTCGAGAGAGCTGATTCTCTGATTGGTGATTTGATAGTAATCATACAGAAATCAGTAATTTGAAGTTGACCAGTAAAGGATCGAGTATATTATCCATGAGGATGTTCCCTGTTCTCGATCCTTTGGTGGGCGGCTAAGTCTCCATCACATCATGCGCCTTTCGCATTAGACGCCCATAATGTCCTGCTTCGCTAGTTCACTGATTGAGGATCAGCACCAAGAATGTGATCTCCTTATCATCCAACAGCACTGTAGCCGGGTACCTTGTGAACACAGCGTCCTCTCATCTGGACTCTTACTTTCTCCACCTCGTTCCATCTCCCTGCTTCTGCGTATAAATTTGATAGCAAAACATAGTTACCCGAATTCCAAGGTTCAAGGTCGATCAGCTCTTTAACAGTGAGTTCTGCGAGCTCCATATCACCGTGAGTACGGCAAGCGCTGAGCACTGAGCCCCATAGGGCAGCGTTTGGCTTCATCGGCATTTTCCTGATCAAGTCAAAAGCCTCTCTCACACATCCGCTACGTCCTAAAAGGTCAACCATACAGCCATAATGCTCAAGCTTCGGCTCAATTTGGTGATCCATGCTCATAGAAGCAAACAGTTCCCGCGCTCTGTCCACCATACCAGCGTGACTACAACACGTCAGGACACCGACAAAAGTAGCATCATTCGGAATCACGCCTTCTGTCGCCATCTCCTCAAATAACTCGACTCCTAGTCGATCCTTCCCATTAAATGCCATGCCCGTGATCATGGTATTAAATGATACCACATTCTTCCTTGGCAAATCCCTGAACTTCCGCATAGAAGCCTCCATATCTCCACTCTTGCAATAGAAATCAATGACTGCATTTCCAACGGAGATGAAATCCTTCAGAAGCCTGCTCGACCCAGCATAGGATTCAATCTGTTGCCCGGCATCCACTGCACCCAAACGAGCACACAAGGGCAACAAACTGACAACCGTCACCTCATCTGGCTCGAAACCCTGCTTCCGCATCTCGTCGAAAAGCTCCAGAGCTTCCCTGTCCCTCCCACTCTGCCCCAAGCAAGAAATTATCGTATTCCAGGAAGCAACATTCCGCTCACTCATTCTCCTAAACACCCCCAATCCCATCTCGACATCGCCAGCTCTGCAAAACCCACGAACCATCAAGTTCCAAACAATCACTTCCCTATGAAGCATCTCATCAAACACCTTCTGTGCATCGCCCATTTCAGCACATCCAGCATAAAGCTCCACCAAACCGATCTGAATTGAAGCAAAACGCACAAACCCAGCAACAAGCACATCCCTGTGCATTCCCCTCCCGAGCCTCAGGTCCCCGAGGCTCGAACAACTCTTGAGCAGAGGAGCAAAAGTGTACTCGTCGGGCCAAATGCCGCGGCCCTTCATGGCGGAGAACAGATCCAGACAACGCTCGAAGGGTCCGCAGAGGGAGTGGCCCTTGATCACGGCGTTGAAGAGGATTACGTTCGGGTAGTGCGTCTGGTCGAAGACGCGAGCGGCATGGGGCATCCGGTTGAGGGAGCCGCAGACGGAGACGAAGTGGGCGAGGACTTGGTTGGACTGGTGGAGGCCGTGGCGGAGGAAGTAGGCGTGGATCTGGGTGAGCCGGGTCCGGGTCTCGCGGCCATGGAGGAGTCGCAGGACGGTTCGCTCCGCCTTCAGGTAGCTCGAGCTTATTCTCTTCATAGTTTGGGTAGGGATTAACGACGATGGCGGTCGCGAGAGCGCAGACTCAGGGGTTGGAGGGTACGAAGATGTCTTGGCGGGAGAATCAAACCGGACACCCAACGTCCATAAAATGACCACGGCCGAATGTCCTACTACCTTAGTCAAGACACGAGCCTCGAACCATGGCGTTGAGCATCGTTGACGACGTCAATCGCAGGTCATATAAATTTTCAAAATGCTAACAGCTCAAAGTTGCAGACTATTTTCTCATTCTCTGATCATATGATATGATACAGTTTCGAATTATTGCCTTCTTCGCGAAGTGATCATCCTTAGAATACAGCAGGAAAGATCAGCCATTAAAGGGTGCGTTGTTGGCTCGTTCCATTCCAGAGGAACTAACAGCGAGAGCGTGACGAAGGACTACTCTTCTCTCCAGAAGAGCATGTGCATAGCGCGGGAAGACGAAGTCCTAGTTCACTTTGCAACTGGAAGATGACGAGATCGGACGTTTACTCCAACACAATGTTCGCATTTCAGGAACCCACAGTGCCTCGATAAGGAATTCCCGAAGAAGCTCAAAATTTTTTCCGAGCTCCATTTGTTGCTTATGAACTTGTTCATTGGAGGTTCCATGAAGTACTAAAAACATGAGCTCAAGGGTCGACAGTGCATCACGTATTCATGGGGCAATGGATCTTTCATAATGGTACTATTCATATTGCTTGAGAATGATGAACTCGTTTATGCAGCTATATACACAAAACAACAAAAGGCTTGTACGCTTTTACTATGTCTTTTAACAAGTAGCCAATTAATTTGGCCGCAATTACAAATTTGAATGCACGTCAATGTAAACAGTATAAACAATCTCTGAGTAATCTACAGATTTTCTACTTGTATTATTTGACTCTGCATCACAAGAAAGGGCGGACAATGTTCCTTAGAAAAAGATGTCATCACAATGTTATATATAAAAATTCTACACCAGTGACAGTAAAGCTAGATATCAAGAAGCACAAGGCATTATTTGCAGCTTCTGTGACTGTGTGGTCAGCAAATGGGAAGGAAGTGAAGCGGGATCGAGCTCCCAGCACTCTTTCAAAGCATCTGGCACGTCACTCCCAGAAAGCCTCCGGGCAGGAATCTGATGTGAAAACAGGTCGACACCATCCTTTTCAAGCCACCTGATAGCATGCAGTCCAATCTCTCGTCTCTGGAATACGGTCTTAAAACCATCCACCTTCTCAAGGTATGCCATGCTCAAACCGTGCATTTCGCTATAGGTGGTTAAACAGATGACAACATCATAGCAGCATTTATCCCGGTTTGAAAGATTTCTACTTTCAGCATCCAAAACCCCTTCCTTGAAGACTGCCCACACTGAACCCTTCTTCGGGTAAATCCTGTAGATTTCCCTGGCAGCCCTTTCACAATCAACCACATGCGAGAATATATTCACGGACTTCACAATCGTTTCTTGAGCAACCTTAAATCTCCCACAGGATAGATGAAAACCCACTTTATCCTGTCCAACTAGATCCTGGACTATGCTATACTGTACATCTAACCAACTAAGTCTAACCGCAAACGGATTAATGCATATAACTTCGTTCACCAAACCATAATGCCTTGGCTGTCCGTCAATGTCGTCGTAGACAGCCCACACTTGCCCTTTCTTAAAGCTCCTTTCTACTCTGTCCTTATCGAAATCATAGAAGTCTGAATCCACGACCGCCATAGCCTTCAAATCCTTACTCTTTGAACCCCTTGATTTCTCGTGCTCTAAGTTTGCTCTCTTTTTCGGAACAGTTATTTGCATCTCAACTTCCAAACCATCTCTTCTTTCTGAATTACTTTGCCTCCTAATACCTGGAGTCCTACTCCTCCTTGAATATCTTATCTCAATCGCCAAAACTCCACTTCTCTTTGAGATTCCATGAGTTGATTCAACTTCATAAGCACCATCCTTCTTTGAAGCTTTTCTTCTATCCTCGCCATCATCCTCTGCTTTCTTTCCTCCATCATCCTTCTCTACCTGCTCCTTCTGTTTCTCCTTCTCCTTCTTTTTCTCCTTCTCTTTCTCTTTCTCTTTCTCTTTCTCCTTCTCTTTCTCCTTCTTTTGCAATATCATTTTCTCCTTGTTGATCTTTCTATTCATTTCCAACTGCATTTCTGCCAATGTCATCGTTTCCTCAGCTTTTCCCCCCCTCTTCTCCGGCTGTTTCGCCACTTCTGTAATCATACTTGTTCTTGCCCTCAATTCTCTACTCCGCAATCTCCCTCCACCCCACTCGCCACTTCTGCCACCCACTTTCTCCTTCAACTTTGCATCCCTCGTCCTGTCCTCACTACTCACCTTCTTCTTAACACCTACATAGACACCGATTCTCCCTGCACCCCACTCGCCACTTCCGCCACCCACTTTCTCCTTCAACTTGACATCCCGCATCCTGTCCTGACTACTCACCTTCTTCTTAACACCTACATAGACACCGATTCTCCCTGCACCCCTCTTGCCACTTCTGCCACCATGATCGCCCTTCGAACCCTCTATTTCACCACTACCACCACCCACTTTCTCCTTCAAGTTGACATCCCTCATCCTGTCCTCACTACTCACCTTCTTCTTAACACCTACGTAGACACCGATTCTCCCCGCACCATACTCGCCATTTCCACCACCATGATCGCCATTCAAACCATCAATTTCACCACGACCACCCACTTTCTTCTTCAACTTGACATCCCTCGTCCTGTCCTCACTACTCACCTTCCTCTTCACACCTACACGGACAGCCCCCGCCTTTCGCTTCGATCCCTCACACCCAACTCCACCCTTCGACCCCTCGCCATTTTCCCCTTCGCCCTCGACCTCCGCGGCCGTAAAACTCTTCTTACAGCTAGGACAGACTAAGCTATGCCCCAGGTACTTCCTCTCGAACTGATGCAACAGCCGACACCGCGAACACGCGGTCCAGAACGTCTCCGCCGCATTCAGGCCCTCCGCGGCCTCCTCCTGCATCCTAACCCTCAACCCGACATCGTACCCCTTCCTCTTGACCCTATCGGACAAGAACTGGAACGCCTCGCCCACGACCTTGAACGCGTCCTCGGAGCCCAACCCGGGATTCTTGTCCGGGTGGAGCGCGAGGGCCAGCTTCTTGTACTGTTTCTTGATGACGTTGATGTGGGAAAAGGGCTCTACCTGGAGGATCCTGTAGTACTCGGGGGGGGACTTGGCGGCGGAGTCGAGGATGCCGAATGTGGTGACCATGCCGGCGAGGCCGTCGAGGGAAGGGCAGAGGCGGTGGGCTCGCCGGGCGTTCTTGAGGGCCGACTTGAGGTTAGAGGACTTGAACCTGGTCTCCGCGAGCGCCTTGAGAAGCAGGGCTTCTCGCTTCGAGTCCGATTCTTCATCCGCCATTTCGGTGCCGGTGCCCGTGGGTGTGCAGCAGCCGGAGGACGCTGAGAGCGAGGAGGAGGAGGAGGAGGAGCCTAAGGGTTTCTTCTGCATTTCAGGGTTCCAGCAGCACAGCAGTTTGCTTTTGTTTTTGTTTTTTTCTTCTTTTTCCCAACTTATTTCGTGAAGTTAATTAATATAAAAAATACAGAAAAATTTACAAATAAGACCATGAAAGTATTCTCATTTTCTCGTATAAGAACATAAAGTGACTATTACAGTTTTAAATAAGGGTCAAAACCCGCCAGCTTGCCAATTGCCTAAATTTTCCTGTCGATCAAGAGTATTTTTGTCCAAAAATAATTTTAACATAAATTTTAGTTAAATTAAACTCAAAAAATTTTTAAAAAAGAAAGAAAAAATACAAGTGCTAGCCCTCCGGCCAGTGGCCACTACCCATCGTCGGTGGGGCAACGGTGATGTCCAGAGAGGTTGCCAACGCCTCTGCAAGAGTGATGCATAATCCATTAGTGGTGTGTTTCTAGACCGATTGGACAAGCACAAAATGGTGATGTGACTAGAATCCATGAACCCGGTTTTTCGGATCGGGCTCAAATTCAGTTATTTGAAGCAAAATGACGGTCTGAACAAAACCCACAACCTTTGGCTGTGACTAACGATGGATTTTAGCAATTCGAGATTCTTTACATGGATTTTTCTTATTATTTTAATATTTTTATGGGTTTTAATTTTAAGGGTAGTTTTGTAACTTCGATATTTTATAATTTATAGTCCTAGTAGGATTTATTTTAGGGATATATAAGCTTATTTTAGGGTTCTTTTTTAAGAACAGAACATTATTATCGATATTGAATTTTGAGATTTCTTTCTCTAAGTAAGGTTTTGCTTGAATTATTCGTTGAACGCTGCGTCAGGTAGTATCAAAGCCTATAGCGATTGGCAATGGTCTTCATGACGATGATCAGGAGGCTGGAGCCCTAATCCTTGGGGACGACACGCTGCAACGCTTTGGAGCAAACAAGAATGAAACGCTGTGGATCAATGAATCGATCAAAGTCTTCGCCGCTTTGAAGAACGATTTGATGAGTTAACCCGATTCAAGGTCTCGACGCTGATGTGAACCGAATCGGGCGAAACGATTTGCCCGCAGTGATCCCGCTGATAGGCTTTCTTGTCCTAAATAACCCTCGCTTTTCGAGAGTTCAAGAAGAAGAAAACAATTATTTTGATGAGGAACGTCAATTATGACGGCAAACATCGTCATGGAGGATTTCAAAAAGAATATGATAAGAGAGATGAAAGATGACGTTAAGATGATCGTAAAGGTAACGACTTTAAATTGAAAGTCGATATTCCTTATTAAAGCGGGGTGCATCTGCATGGTGGGAGAGATTGTAGAATAAGAGGGAGCGAGAAGGGAAAGAGAGAGTTTGAACTTGGACTAGGATGAAGAGGCTGTTGAAACAGGAGTTCCTTCCACCCAATTATAAACAGATTATGTTCCAGCAGTACCAACGTTGCCAGCAGGGCAATCGAACTGTACATGAGTGCAACCGAATTTATGAGATTGGCGAAGCGAAATAATCTAGCAAAGACGTAGAGACAGCAGGTAGCCATATATCTCGATGGTTTGAAACCCCTCATTCGAAATAAAATTGGAGTGCATTTTCTATGAAATTTAACTAAAACAAAGAGTATGTCGATGAAGGCAGAATTGATGCAGCAAGACAAGGGAAAAAGATCATACGAAAATTATCAAGGTTTCAGTTCGAGCAGTTCGATAGAGAAGAGCGACTTCAACAACCGCAATAACCTAGGGCGAAATCAAGAAGATAAGGCATTAGAAAGGCGTCTTATGAACGAGCTGAGGGATAAGGAAACGCAAGCACAGAAAACTGCAAACCCTAACCCTTATGCTAAACCAGCCACGATAAAGTGTTATGGGTGTAATCAACTTGGATACCGATTCAATAAATGCCCTCTAAGAAAAACTGTAAACGTGACAGCGAGAGATGACGAAAAAGATAGGTATTGCTATGAGCTAGATGGTGAAAAAGATGATTTTAGAGATGAAGAAGGGGAAGTAAATTTTGCGGTGCGCAGGATGATGTTGGCCCCAAAACAGGAAGATGATTCGCAACACATCAGTTATTCCAAACTAGGTGCACTATTCTGGGCAAAATATTTACTGTGGTTATTAATAGTGGAAGCATGAAAAATATCATTGGGAAATAGATGGTGAAGAAGCTGGGACTACCTATGAAGAAGCATCCTAATCCCTATACGTTAGGATGCATTAAATCTAGAGCAAAAAGTATACAAGTAACTAAGCGATGTAAAATTTCATTCGCCATTGGAAAATATCATGATGAACTGTATTGTGATGTAGTAGACATGGATGTTTGTCACATGTTGTTTAGGAGGTTGTGGCAATTTGATGTAGATGTATAGCATTTTGGAAGAAGCAATCAGTATAACCTCGTGAAAGATAGAGTGAAGTACACGTTGCTGCCACTGAAGAATAAAGGAAAACAAGCTGCTGAAAATAATTTCCTTACCCTTACAAGGAAATTTGAAGCTGAGGTTAAGGAGACTCGACAGATTCATGCATTAATAGTGAAACAGGTATTCAAGCCAGAGGATGAATTACAAGTAGAGGAGGAGCCCGAATCAGTTAAGCCTTGATTGAAGGAGTTTAGTGAGCTGATGCTTGTAGAGATCCTAGATGGATTGCTGCCTATGCGCAATATTCAGCACCATATAAACTTAATTCCTGGTGCTAATCTTCCTAATTTATCGCACTATAGGATGAGTCTTAAAGAGAGCGAGATTCTAAAAGAGAGGTAGAGGAGTTGTTGCGAACGGGGCACATTCAGAATAGCATGAGCCCATATGCTGTTTTGGCCTTATTAACTCCTAAGAAAGATGGGAGTTGGCATATGTGTGTAGATAGCAGGGTCATTAATAAATAAACCATGGGTTACAAGTTTCCAATTCCGAAATTGGATGGCATGCTGGATAAGTTGCATGATGCTAAGTGGTTCTCGAAGCTGGATTTGAAGAATGGGTACCATCATATTCGAATTCGACCTAAAGATAAGTGGAAGACAACTTTCAAGACAAAAGAGAGGTTATACGAATGGTTGGTAATGCCTTTCGAATTTTTCAATACTCCAAGTACTTTTATGAGACTTATGAATCAGGTTTTGAAATCTTTTATTGGCAAATTCGTTGTAGTTCATTTTCATGATATCCTAATTTATAGTAAGATTGAGGAGGATCATCTAATGCACTTAAAGGGGGGTGTTGACAGTTTTGCAAATTAATAAGCTGTATGTTAATCTTAAAAAGTGCAGTTTTTTAACTAATAAGCTGTTATTTTTTAGGTTTATTATTATTGCTGAAGGAACAGAGGTAGATGAGGCGAAGGTAAAAGCAATCAGACAGTGGCCGACTCCTAAAATAGTTTCTGACGTTCGAAGTTTTCATGAGTTAGCTACTTTCTATTGGTAATTTATTAAGAATTTTAGTACTATCGTAGCCCCGATTACTAAATGTACGAAGAAAGGAAAATTTCTATGGGGAAAGGAAGCAGAGAATAGTTTTGCTATTCTAAAGGAAAAGTTATGTATTGCACATGTTCTTGCCTTACCTGATTTTGATAAACTATTTGAAGTAGACCGTGATGCTAGTGGAGTGGATATAGGAGCTGTTTTATCTCAAGAGTGCAGACCAATTTGCTATTTCAGTGAGAAGTTTAGCGAGGCGAGGTAGAAGTGGAGCACTTATGACAAAAAATTCTATTCAGTCGTAAGGGCTTTGAAGACCCGGAAGCATTATCTGATTAGGAAAGAACTTATCCTTTATTCTGATCATGAAACTTTGAAGTATCTAAATAGTCAGAAGATGATTAGTAAGGATATGCATACACGATGATGACAATTTTTGGAAAAATTTCTTTTCAGATTACAACACAAGTCAAGTGTGTATAATGTCGTAGCAGATGCATTGAGTAGGAGAGCTGGCTTATTGATTACATTAAGCCAAGACATCTTGGGGTTCAAGCAGCTAAAAAACTGTTATGCAGATGATGATGATTTTGGGCAAATTTGGAAGTTATGTGCTGCTGGTCAACCTTTGCAAGAATTTTACATGCAAGATGGCTATTTGATGCATAGCAACCAGCTTTGCCTTTCTCGAACATCATTACGAGAGAAGGTAATTCGTGATTTATATAATGGTGGATTAACTACACACATGGGTTGTGACAAAACTATTGCTGTAGTCTGGGAGCGATTTTACTGGCCCCATTGAGTATAGATGTCAGCAGGTACGTACAAAAAGTGTTATATTTGCCAGACTGCTAAGGGGAAATCTAAGAACACAGGTCTGTATATGCCTTTATCTGTTCCTGACGATATATGGGAATATCTATCCATGGATTTTGTGTTTGGTTTGCCACGAACACAAAGAGGTGTGAATTTTGTTTTTGTTGTAGTCGATAAATTTTGCAAGATTGCGCACTTCATTCCTTGTAGAAAGACTTCTGATGCAGTAAGTGTGGCCAGGTTATTCTTTAAGGAGGCGGTTCGTTTGCATGATGTCCCTAAGTCTATTACTTCTTATAGGGACAACAAATTTCTAGGGCATTTTTGGCGGAGTTTGTGGAAACTGTTTGATTCATCTTTGAATTTCAGTAGTACAGCTTACCCGTAGACTGATGGGCAAACAAAGGTGGTTAATAGAACTTTGGGAAACTTGATTCGAAGCATTTGTGAAGATAAGCCGAAGTAGTGGGATGTTGCTTTATCATAGGTAGAGTTTGCTTATAATAATGCAATTCATAGTTCTATTGGCAAGTCGCCTTTTTCTATTGCCTATACAAAGGCGCCTCAGCATACTTTAGATTTAGTACAGTTACCTAAGCAAGCGGATAAGAGTATAGCAATGGATCATATAACTAAACAGATTGCAAAAGTGCATCATGAAGTCCAACAGAAGCTAGAGGAAGCTAATCAGAAGTATAAAGTTGCAGCAGATAAGCACAGTCGGAAAGCAGATGTTTGCGGTAGGTGATCATGTCCTGGTTTTTCTTTGTAAAAAGTGATTACCAGTTGGATGTTATAGCAAATTGCAGCAAAAGAAGTATGGGCCTTACACTATCAGCAAGAAGATCAACGATAACGTTTATATTATAGACCTTCTACGTAATATGGGCATATCTAACACTTTTAATGTTACTGATTTATCACCGTTTCATGAGTTTACAGAGCCGTTATATTCAAATCCCGATTTTAACTCGAGAATGAGTTCTTTTTCAAATGGAGGAGAATGATGCGGAATCCATTAGTGGTGTGTTTTTTGACTGGTTGGACAGGTAGAAGTCCAAATGGAAGGCGAAACGGTGATACGACTAGAACCGGTGAACCCAGTTGATGACATTGGATCATGCTCAAATTCGGTCCTTTGAAGCAAAATAGCGGTATGAACAAAACTCACAGCTTTTAGCTGTGATTAACGATAGATTTTAGCGATTCGAGATCGTTTACATGGGTTTTTTTATTATTTTAATATTTTTTTATGGGTTTTAATTTTAAGAGCAGTTTTGTAATTTTGATATTTTATGATTTATAGTTCTTGTAGGGTTTGGTTTAGAGATATATAAGCTTGTTTTAAAATTCTTTTTGAAGAACAAAACATTATCATCAATATTGAATTTCGAGATTTCTTTGTCTAAGCAAGATTTTGCTTGAATTATTCGACTTGAGCAAAAGTGTCAAAGAGCCCAAACCCTCGCCAACCGTAGGTGTGGGGGCCCATGCCCGCCAGAGGGGCGACAACCCCGCCAGCCCATCATCGTTGCCCCCGTGATGGGCGGTGGCCATAGGTGGAGTTGTATGTTCCGTTTTTTATTAACTTTAGTCTTTTTTTTTTTTTTTGAGTTTTTTATGGAAAAAAACATAAAAGGAAAAAAGAAAGAAAAAGGAAAAAATAAAAAAATAAAAGATGAAAATGCCCTTGACCCTGATGAGGTAAAGCCTTTTTTGAGACTGACATAGTCACTTTATATCTTTATTTGATACAAAGTTTACTTTAAATCTTTATTTGAAAAAATGAGGGCACTTTAAATTCTTATTTGAAACAATGTTTATTTAATGTCCTTATTTGAGAAAATAAGGATACATCGGACCCTTTATTTGAAATTTTTCCTTAAAAAAACCCATTAAATATAATTTCCATTAAACCTAATAATGTTACGTATATTATCTTTGGTGTAGTGAATTTATAATAAGGAGATTGGAGGAGTTTTGCGAATGTTTAACTTTCATAAACGTGAGATATATACTTGTTCAACCTTGTTACTCTAAACGGAGATGATATTGGAGACACCGAAAACTAGGCATGCATCGCCAGAATGGCAAAATTGTAGTATTTGCTTTTTGAGCAGGTGATCTCTAACTTTGTTCTGATGATTCATCTTGTCATCTGAAACTCGTTTTGCTTTGAAGTTGTTTGGAATTTGTCTTACTTTATGATTTGATTGCTTTGTTTTTCTCTTGTACTTTCATGGAAATGAATGAAATTTTACTTTGACAAAAAAAACAAATCATCTCTTATATGATATTGCAAGCATTAATTCGAGTGACCTATTAATGTTCCTTTAGCTCTATTACAACTCTTATTTAAGAAACTTACCAATGTCTTTCTAGTTATGGGTAAATTACCAATATTTTTAATACTCGGTATTTTTTTTATTTGTGTAAACCACCAACCTGCAAAGGTTACTCTCTCTTAAATCACATAATCAATCTTAAAAAGGATAAATACACTAGAAATCTCAAAACTTGTCACGAAAGTGCATTTGAGTACTAAAATTTACAAAATAATGCAATCAAATCCTAAAACTTATCAAATTTACTTAATCAAGTCCTTTTGTCAACTTTGTCCAATTTGACTAACAAAAAATACCGACGAATCTTTTTTTTTATATCTCTCTCTCCTATGTGGCAATGACGTGACTAAAACATGAAACAAGAGGCCAATCGATGTCGTTTTGGTCCAAATTTGATTTTTAATATAAATTTATTTAAATTATATTTGAAAATAAGCTAAATTGAGATATATATATATATATATATATATAGAGAGAGAGAGAGAGAGAGAGAGATCATTGAGAAACCAGGTGGTGAGGCCCATGCCCCACCATCGTCGGCACTTCCCAGCGAAGGTGGGAGAATGGTCGATGGGGTCACCGGGCCTCAGTTAGGGGTTGGTGACCCACACCGGCCCTCAGCTAGACCTAGGATAGAGGTGAGGGCTGTGACCCTTGCCCAAATTTGACTAAAGGCCTTCAGGTGTTCACCTATGGTTGGTGAGGGCTTGAGTCATCGCCTCCAGGTTTTCTTATATGTTTTTTTTTAATTTAGTTAACGTTTAACATAATTTAAATAAAATTTGTATTAAAAATCAGAAATTAACCTAAACGACGTCGTTTTTAGTCACATATGATAGAGAAAATAATTTTAAAAAAAGCCACGTTAGCATTTTCAGTTAATTGATAAATTTTAAGATTTAATTGCACTTTTTGCAAAATTTTGGACTCAATTGTATTTTCATGATAAATTTGAGCACTTCCAATATACTTATAATCCCACATTAATTTGATCGAGTTATCAAATCTCTCCAATTATAACCTAATGATATTGTTACCGACTCTTATTTGAATTACCCACAAATATTTATTCAATTTTTTTTATGACTCAGGTTTTCTAATAATTTATTGATCTTATTACCTCACATTCATTAATGTTCCTATTTTATTTTTTTTAGTTTTTGCATGGAGAAAGGTATTGGAATGCAATTTGTTTTTCCTAATCAAGTAAATTGATGGGTGTCTGGATTAACTTTTACTTTTCACTCAACGAAACTTCCGAGTCTCATGCATTTTTTTTTATCTTTCTTTAATTCGAGACACCTGAAACTTCCGCGACTCGTAAACACCGACACATAGACCAACATAAAATTTTTTTTCTAAAAATAATTTCCTGAAAATTCAATATCAATTTAAGTATTCGCAGAAAAGCGAAAAAAAAAAAACGGACTCTTTCCCCTTCGGTTAATGCCCCAAAAAGCAAAAAGCATTTCGTTGGTCTTTGGTACACGAAACGTCAAAATCAAACACGAGGTCACGGCGACGACCACGTGTCGATAAAACCCGCCGTCGCCGGACTCGGGGCTCCGTTTTTCCGCCCCCCCGAAAAGAATGAAGAACATTCCCAAGCGAAACAATCAGCGCCGAAAAAAAAAAGAAAAAAACACGCTCGAATATTCAACAACTGTGAATTTACTTCAATGCCCTCGCATTCCCCTCGCAATTACAAAGCTTGTTGCCCCCCCGTCTCTCTAGTCTAGGTCTAGTGGCCTCTCCTCCTCCTTTGATTCTAAAATTATTTATTGTTCTCTTTCGTACGCAAGCGCCCACCTACCGCCACCTGTCTTTTACCAAATCCTTGATTTTTTAATTCCAAACCAAACTCCTCGTCATTCGCGAGAAGTTCATTTCATACACCCTTTAATTTCGATTTCATCGTCATTACTATAATTGCTACTACTATGATTATGGTTGTTTGATCTTGGTCAAACTAGAGAGAGAAAGGGAGGGGAGGGGGGTCATGTGGCAGATCCGCTGTCTCTCTCTCTCTCTCTCTCTCTCTCTCTAACCACGGTCGCACGCTCGAGGCCCTGCTTCGGCTTCTTGGTTCCTCGCACGATTCCTCGAATGGTTAGAAAACCCCTAAATATCGTCTTCCGAACGCTAACGAATGATGATGCTTTAAAATACGGACCATTATTTGGTGTCTTTGACCCACTTCCTCCACTGGCCAATACCCATCACTGAACCTGCTTGGTATCTTCTTGTTCCGAGATCCATCCAGAGGGCATTGACCGAGCAATGCAAAAAGCTCGAATTTTTCCAAGACGACCGAGCCCCGAATCTTGATCGCCATACGTTTCATCGACCGCGACGGACATTTTTCATGCAAGCAGTGCTAAACAAAAAAAGTATACGGACATGACATTCACACCGATTCGCGCTCTTCGGTGTGGAAAATACTTGGGCTCGATGGAGGATTCCACGGTTCTTTTTCTTCAAATCTCCTTTTGGTTTTGTTGTTTTTTCCTTCCTTCCTTTCTTGGGATTGGCAAGTGTCCAAATTCTGACCAACGGAAAAGGGCAGCCATGTCTGAGTAAGCTTAGAGAGATAAAAACGGGAAATTGAGCTGTAATCATTCTTACCCGTCAAAAATGAGTTTTGGGTATTCATTCAAGCTGATCCTCTGTTCTCTTTCCTCCTGTTTCGGGTCAAAACATAGATAAGAACCGAAGAGAACCGTGACTCATCAGTTCCTATCTCAAGTCAAGAAACGATTCCGATTACATACGGTGGGAACGAAATGGACGGGGGAAGGGCGATGATCAAACAGGGAAATTTAATTAAAAGGGTGAATGGTTCATGCTCGCGTGAGGACAAGTTGCAGTCCATTAAACAATCCCCGGCCTATGTCCTCTCGTGAGCGATGATGAAACTAGTTCTTTAATCGCACGCGGATTAAACAAAGGGATCGAAAGAAGCTGGTGCAACCGAACTGGTACAGCAAGCTTCTGCAGGAGTCGCCATCCTTGGCGGATACCAAGAATCCATTAAAGAAACCGAGGCATGATTGAGTTGAGGGTATGTCGCCTTGGTAAAATGCCAGTTGCTATTCCCCACATGACATATCACGGTCGCTGTTCACGTTCATGGCAGAAACCTTGGCGCGAAACCCGTCTTTCTTTAGTCGTCTCACCTTCCCTTCCATGTATTTGTCCCTCCACAGTTGTCAACGCAGCAGCAGGAAGCCCTAGCTCAGCTCATCAGCCATGTTGGTTTGGCGGCTGTGCATGACATGGCAAGCTCCAATCCCCTTTCTTTGCTGGTGATATATAGTGTTTCCAACTTGGCATCTTCTGTAGATACGAACCAAACCCATCATGCAGGATTGAAAAACAAAGGAAGAGGAAAGAGGAAAAACAGAGCTTAGGACTAAAAATAAATACCGTATCGGATAAGTTTTCGCGCACCGGAATGGGTTTTCATCCACGCACGCAATGCTCGTTTTTTTCAATCTTGTGTTAATTCATACTTTCTGAGTTCGTCTGTAATTAAAAAAGAAAAGTACCGGAAAAAACGATCGACCCGGACTTCATCCGCGCGTGGTATCTTCCCATTTATGTCGCCGAATCCGATCATTCCTTTTATCAATTCCATATCGATATCATTTCCGATTCTCAAATATTAAGGACTTTTATGTGATTCCCGAGTAAAATTTGGTCTCCTGATGTAAATGCGAGCTGAACGCGACTAAGGTCATCGTCACGCATAATAATAATAATAATATTAATTCGAGAGCAGGTACCTTTCGCATCATAGAGTATTGGACTTGATTAATTAGTAGGTGACTAGTGGTATAAAACTCGTGATTAGTGCTAACTACACAAGGGCATTCTCGTCACAACGACGTTCAATTCAAACCCTACCTGCTATTTTCTAAAGAAATGTCGATTCAATTCCGCGACCCTTTTGAATTGGGAAAATTCCAGTTGTACGTGCTGGCATGGCAATGTGTGTTTCATATATAAAGCCAGCGAAATGCTTCAATGGAAAGCAAGGGCAGCGGACGGAGGAGAGAGAGAGAGAAAAAAAAGCCAAAGAAGACAAAGCCATGGATCGTCATCGTCGTCATCCTCCTCCTTCCCGTCGTCGTTTCTCTCTCTACACGCCACCTTCTTCTCTTGCTCTCTCCCCCCTCCTCTTCATCTCCATCTCCTTCTTCTGCTTCGTCGTCTCGACGTCGAACGCCGCCTTCGACGTCGCCCCCATCTCCTTCGACGAGGGGTACCGGCCACTCTTCGGGGACGGCAACGTCGTCCGCTCCGCCGCCGGCGACGGCGTCCGCATCCTCCTCGACCGCTTCACCGGTTCGTATCCCTCCTCCGCGTCCGCCTCTGCGTGTGCGTGTGGAGTTGCGAAACGCGCATGCGACGTGTGCGCATCGGCATACGGGTTAAATTATTTGCATGATCATGCGATGTTCTCGTTGACTTTGCCCGATAATAATCAATCCCATCGTCTTCTTCCTAGTTTTCTCTCATGGTGTTTTTTTTTTCTTAATGTTTTCAGGGTCCGGGTTCATTTCTTCCGATATGTACCGACATGGATTCTTCAGCGCGAAGATCAAGCTGCCGTCGGACTACACCGCCGGCGTCGTCGTCGCCTTTTATGTGAGTTTTGCTCGATTACGATCTATCTTCAATCATCTATTTTTCGGGGATGAGTCCGGAATCGGAGGGGACGGAGGAACGAAGATTCAGAGACCCGCTCGAAACGGAAACAAAACTCTCTCTTCTTTGAATTATCTCCGCCATTAACGAGGCATTAATAAAGAAATTAATCAGGCTAAGATATCATACCGGGGTGTTCTCACCGGGGTGTTCTCGTAATCTGCTACACCTTCTTGATTAAGACGTGCGATGGTTTTGCGTGTTGACTGATTGTGCGTGCGCGTGCGGCTGGGTGCAGACATCGAACGGCGACGTGTTCGAGAAGACCCACGACGAGCTGGACATAGAGTTTCTGGGCAACATAAGAGGCAAGCCGTGGAGGTTTCAGACCAACGTCTACGGGAACGGAAGCACGCACCGTGGGAGGGAAGAGAGATACACGCTCTGGTTCGATCCCACCAAGGAATACCATCGCTACAGCATCCTTTGGACCACCAACAAGATCATGTGAGTCTCTCAACTACGTCCCCTTTGAAAGAAACGAGGAATTTTTTTCTCTCTTGGCGGCTCAAATCGGGCCAACAGCGAAGCTGTTCTAACGTTTGAGGTTCTGTCCGAAAATGGGGAAAGCTCTGTTTTTTCAAGAACCATCATGGCTCAAGTTTTCATGGCAGTGAAAAGATCGAATTTTGACAATTAAGGAGAGTTGGGCCAAGAGTAGTAATTAATCTCATACCTTCGGCTATTTTAGAGAGAGACCCTCACGTAGTTTTCCCATAAATTCCATTGACAGAGCTTGCTGCCTAACTTTTCTGCACCATGCCCAAATTTTTCCACAATCAGATATTCCCTAGCTGGCAAACCAACTACACGTTTAGAAAATTTTCATGCTTGTGTATGTTCACCGTTCTAGCTTTCGTGCCAAAGATAACACATGATCTTCCCTTATCATGTAATTATCTCGGCTAATCGTTCTTGATAAACAATTTGGTGCGACTTTTCTCTTTTTTTTACAGATTTTATGTGGATGAAGTGCCCATTAGAGAGATAGTGAAAAGTGAGGCAATGGGTAGTGATTTCCCATTGAAGCCCATGTCCCTCTATGCCACCATTTGGGACGCCTCCGACTGGGCGACCTCCGGTGGCCGATACAAAGTCAACTACAAGTACGCGCCGTTCGTGTCCGAGTTCAAGGACCTTGTCCTTGAGGGCTGCCCGGCCGACCCAATCCGGCAATTCCCGGATGAGGGCTGCCGCAAGAAGGACGCCCAGCTCGAGGCCAGGAGCTTCGCCACCATCACGCCGGCCCAGCGCCGCTCCATGCGCCGGTTCCGCGAGCGATACATGTACTACTCCTACTGTTACGACACGCTGCGGTACCCTGTCCCGCTGCCGGAGTGTGTGATCGTCCCATCAGAGAAGGCGCGGTTCAAGGACACAGGGAGGCTCAAGTTTGGCGGCAGCCACAAGCGCCGGCCGAGGCAGAGGGAGCGGATCCCGGTCAGGTCGGTCTCCGATAATCAGGCCTCTGTCTGATGGGTCGTAGAATCATATATGTAAATTGGCTTCCCTTTCTTTTTGAGAATTTTGTGGAATAATTGAGGGGATGATATAGTTTGGAGATCCGTGAATATATTCTTTCCATTCTTTGTGTGGATATATGTGTAAGGTAGCCTTGATTTAACAATCTCTACAGATTTTGATTTGCCTCTAGTTGCGAAGGGAATATATTCCAACTGAGTAATGCAACTTTAGGTTGCTGAGTGATGTTAGGTCCCACTACGGCTGTTCTTTAGCTAATTTGTGCGAGGACCATATTGCCTGGCATCATTACCTTCTTTGTGAGGTTACCTGTTCTTTCTTTTTTAGGAAAATTATTAATTGCACTCGGATCACGTATCCCGGATTTGTTATGCGAGACCCATAAGATCCAATCTATGTTTCCTTGCAGTGTTCGATCCTAACAATTCGGTTTGGTATCTCTCGTAGACTTCGATGACAGCAGAAAGAGTGTCGGGGCGACAGTTAAAGGCGTCTGCAGGGAGACATGTAATAGATTTTACTGGTGATGTTGGTTCTGTGCTTTTTCTCCCCTAAGGAAGTTTCACTATATTTTTCAATCAAGCAAAGTGCAACAGATCGCAACATATCGCAACATGAAAGCGTGCAAATGGAAATGGTTGCTAATACGAATTCTGGAAACCTTTCTAAAGAACGACTTAAGGTTCGAACTCAACAAGAATTACTACACCAAGCAACGTGCATGTACCATCGTCGACCTAGGGACATTGAAAGTTGTATCCCGCAAGCAGAAATAAAGTCTGACGAGGCCAAATCATCCAAGATGACTTAAACTACTACCACAGCTGGAAGGGTCCTCCAATTTGATTGCTACCTGCTGGAGGTTTGATCGACACCCAGAGGAGAGAAATGGTAATGGCTATGAGGCCTGACCAAACGTACACGATCGTCGGCGTCCTCCCTCTCTTTCCCATGAGCCCCTTGGCAAAAGGATAGAGATGAGCGAGGACCCAGAAGCTGAAGAACACACCTCCCATCAGTCGGCTCCACTGGGGTATAATGCTGTATATCGTCCGACAGACCCCCACCGCGATCGCGATCAAGTTGGTCAGCATGATGGTGATCGGAAGTATCATCAGCGACGTCCATTTGAATAAGTAGAGCTCCGCGAACTCATCGTCGTTCTCATCACCGGCTGATTTCGATGTCAGGGTGAAGGAGATCTCGATCCCTGCCATCACCTTCAACAATCCTTGTATTACGGCAGCAAGGTGAGCACTCGTCCCTCCGATCAACCAGAATTGCTCGTTTCTCCACCATTCTTCCAATTCGATCCCGGACCATTTGATCTCGAGCATTGCCAGGATGCATAGGGTTAAAGTG
Source organism: Syzygium grande (assembly GCA_024733475.1). Lineage (NCBI taxonomy): Eukaryota > Viridiplantae > Streptophyta > Magnoliopsida > Myrtales > Myrtaceae > Syzygium > Syzygium grande. The sequence continues at coordinate 5,569,994 of JAMXDD010000002.1, read as the reverse complement.
ATTGCTAGGAGATAAGTCAGAAAAGTAACATTAAGGGACTGAACAATGAACTGACCAGAGAAGAGGGATAATGCTGGAAGAAAGCAATAGACAACTAGGAAAATGGAAGTGAATGGGTAGAGTCCAACGTTCAAATAAGCAATCCTTTGCAAAAACTTCATCCTTCTGCTGGCTAGAAGCGCATTGTTACGAGAGAAGAATATTTCCACAGAACCGGTGGCCCATCGAAGAACCTGGTGGAGCCGATCAGTGAGATTAATAGGCGCAGTCCCACGGAAAGCATCCCTCTTGGTAACACAATAAACAGATCTCCATCCTCGGTTATGCATCCTATATCCCGTGACCACATCTTCTGTGACAGACCCGTATATCCAACCAGTTCGTTGCCCCCATTCAGTTTTATCTTCATACCAGCATGAGATGACACTGATTGCCTCAGCAACAGTCGGTGCATCAAGAAGCTGCCGAGGAATAGCAAGAGCACCAGGCGGCCGCCCGTTTTTCACAGATGGGTCATCAGCGAGCGGACGAGCTTGAAATTCAGCTATGCGAATAGATTCAACAAAGAGGACTGAATTTCCGAACTTACTAGGGAGAAGATTCACTTCTTCTTGGCCAGAATCTCCCATACCAAGAAAGTGATTTTCGACAAGGGAAGTTTCAGGAGTAGAAGCAACGGCAGCAGCTTGATCGATGTCGCTTGAAGAACTGTCTAAAGCAGCCACCGCGTTCTTTGACTCGAGGTGGGTCAAAGCCATATAGAGCAGTCCGACGAAAGAGGCATCCGGTTCCAACGTACACCGGACCTTGTAAACCATCAAGAGCACGCATGTTGACATCAAAAAAGACGGTGTTGTGATTGGCGTAGCGATCGGATGGGTCTATTCCTTCAAACCTCTGTGGGAACTGGACATAACAGATGCGATCTCCGCCACGGTCCATCATAAAACACATGCCTTCTCTCATTGCTTGGGAATTGTATACATAATGGTCGCAGTCAAGGTTTAGGATGAAGGGGCCATTAGACATAATGGCGGAGGCTCGAACAAGTGCATTCATAGCACCGGCTTTCTTGTTGTGATCATAACCAGGACGCTTTTCACGAGATATATACACCAGCATGGGAAGACGAATGTCCACTTCAGTTAGATCAACAGGTGATGTTGATTCAGTACCTCTCAAAGGTTCATCACTTGGAGGTTTCAGCATTACCTGCAATTCATACAGTTAAGATTGTGAACAAATCAATCTTAAGCACTCGGAATCCTTTTATTAGTCAAGTCATACCTGTATGATGCTTGCATGATCACCCCACGAGTGTTCAGCTGCAGGAACAGTCCAGGTGCCTGGCCAGTGGGTTCCATCAGCCATCCAAGTAGCTTTAGGAATCTTCAAAATCTCCACTCCTTCACCAGATTCATTTTTTTTCTGCAGCTTCGCAGCTTTTAGTTCCTCGCAAGCATTGTAAGCATCCGAACGTCGTCGTATCGAATTGGAAAGGCCATTGATCCGAACCTTAAATTCATCATACTCACGCTTAACCCGCCTACGGTCCCTAACAAAATCCTGTCGGACCTTGTTTTTGTAGGGATCTCTCTTTAGGCTGAAGTAAGATTCTGGATTCCTGGGTTCAATTTCATGCTTACGGCAAAATGGGACCCACAAATTGGCAAAACTTGCGGCCTCTGCCATTGCCTCAAAGGTTAAGAGCGCACCTCCATCATCAGACACGTAACATGCGAGCTTCTCGACAGGATAGTCAGCTGCTAATATAGACAGAATGGTGTTTGCAGTGACAAGAGGTGGTTCCTTCTCTGGATCAGCGGTGGAGACAAAGATATCGATGCCCGGGAGATCAGATTTTCCAGTAGGGTTGGTAGGAGTAGGAGTTTCAAACTTCATTTTCAGAGCATCAAGGTCGGTAGCGCGATTAATAGGACAGAGTTTTGGAAGTTGGTCAAGTAGCCATGAGACTCCAAACCATATCTCGCAAACCACAGACATTCCCCACAACCACATCGCATCTTCATTAGGATGCTTAATCCGCCATGCCAAAAGTAGCGCCAGAGCAATAATTCGGACGAAAATTAAGAGCCTGAAAGAAGAAATGTTACAATATGCTGATGAGAATGTTCACCAACTCAGCCGCAATAAAGAAGGCCCTAAAGCATAGATTTTTTTTTTTTTGGTAAGGACCCTAAAGCATAGATTAAGGTCTTCTAAACTGAAGAAAACATGGTCCATTTGAGCGATACGGCATGTCAACCATGGTGAAAACCAATCAGAAATATACTTATCACAGTAGTCATGCAAGAAAATTAATCCAAATTTATGCAACTAACAACTTCAGTAGCAGCAACACGCTAGACTAAGAATCACACTGCCAGAAAGATAATCTTAACAGAAAATCACAGAGATAATATTGAAGATAAATAGGTTCATCATGCAAATTATGCAATCGAGAAAGCATCTCATTGATTCACCAGTATGTGCTACAATGGATCTTGTCATGACCATCTATTTTGGAACATCACATAGTGAAAAATTTCAGTTCATGATTCAAAAGAGAAGCAAACTTGAGCAGGCAATGTTTAACTCCAAGGAAAACTGTATTAGTATCAGCCAAAGAAGCATACTATACTCATCAAGCACAGAGGCACAAAAGAGAGCTTCAAAGTTGTTCAATAGAATGTACCTGTAGGGACTAAGGATTTTAGTCGAGACATTTAGTTTGCGAGTAAGGGGCCTCCACTTTTTGTCATAAAGCACTTGAGGGTCACCGAATCCGTCGCAATCTCCGTCGATGTCCTCTTTAGGCCACATCGCGTTACCATAGCCATAGCTCCCCTTAGTCTCAAAGAGCCAATTTTTATGATCAAAATCATCCATTTCCGACCTCTTCAGCGACATCCTCGATTTAATCAGGGACATCCTTCGCTCGGTCCTCGACATTCCACCGGAAGACGCCCGCCGCCCGCCATTCATCTCGGCCTCAGGTATGTCCAGCCCCTTGTAAGGCTCCTTACACCCCAAACAATCCTCATCTCCCCCTCTCACCGCGTCCCTGAAACAGTCCCTGCATATCTTGAAATCGCAGTCGCACGGGACGATGTCCTCTCCTCGCTCGTCCCTCATGATCTTCGCGTCGCACCCGGGTACCGCGCACGTCGATCCATTCGCACCCGCCATCTGAGGATGGTTCGACACGGAGTCGGTCATCTTCTCCTTCAAAAAGGAGCGCGTGGTGCGGTTGTACCCTCCCGTGAAGAGCGAGTTCGACGCGTACAGGTCTTCGACTTTCTCGGCATTTGAAGTCTCGATCGACATGTACATCGGATGGTACTCCGGCGTCGGGGGTATGTGGACCGTGTAGCTAGCGAACTCCGCGCTGCTGACTACGCTGTCGGCGTCGTCTCTGGGGTTATTGACTTGCCGGATTCCGGGCGTGCTCATTCTTCTCAGGTGAACTCCGGTATCCATCTCTGTCCTATGAGAGCCTGGAATTCATCAGCAAATTGTTAAAAGAGCCCCGGGACATGAGACCATAATCTCATAGTAATTTGATTTAGTAAGTGAACCCTTGTGAGCAGAGCATCTTGTGCAGAGAACAATATCACTTAGTTGTCAGAGAATAAATTACAAAAACCTCAGCCTTAACCAGTTCAAAGTGACAGCATCGCATCGAGGCGTGGCTTCGAATTCGAACCCTTCCTAAAGCTTCTCTCATTTTCATGTCTCACTGAATTACGGTAAGGGAAGATATCCTTCCACAGCTGGTTACGGTATCACGTCGAACAACCAACAAAACAGTCGCTTCTCGCTCGAGACTACCCATCAACACGAATTGCTAAAACAGTAGGAATTATGAAGCGGCGCGCCGACAACGAACGAGCCGCGCACACCGAATCGCGCGTGCGCACCGTCCGACTCCAAGCAATTAAGCACGAGAACCTCGGTCCACACGCCCAAATGAAAAGGCGGAACGAGCGCATGGAAGAGAAGCTTACCCCCTCAGCTCGAAGCGACACCGCCGGAGCGAAGCGGCGGCCGGGAAACTCGGAGGGCCGACGACCCCGGGACCGAGCTACGCGGTGCTCGAGCTCGGCAACATCGAGAACAGGAGAGAAACAAGAAGGAGGTGAAGAAGCTGCAGCGAGCGGAGAGAGGAACTGGGGTCGTTTTAACAGCGAGCGAAGAAAAGAAAATGGATGTCGAACGTTGGAGGAGTTTTTTTTTTGAATTTCGAAATTTGAAGGGCGGCGAGAGGGGAGAGAGAGACGATGATAAAAAAAAAAATGAGACATTATTCACTTTTATTTTGTGTAGGAATTTAATGTTTCCGGTCTTTTTATTGCAACTTTCGGCCTTATTCAATGTTAGCTTTTGGGGACTTTTCATGCGCCGCCTTTTTATGTGTCTTTGGCGTTTTTCGTTCGTTTTGAGAAGAAAAAGAGAAAAAGAACCGTTGCGTTAACGATCGGATCCGTTCCATTGGAGACGCATCGTATGCCTGGTACTTGCTCAGTTGCTTTTTGACTTCTAGGACGCCGAGCAAAGCTTTGCTCTTACCAGATGTAAGATAACGCTATGTAACCTCTCCACGTGATGCATGGTGATTCACCATTTTTATGACCATTGAAAACTCGAGACGTGTTAGAAACCAAGGTCACCGAGCCATGGTCCAGGGTTTTGGAGGAAGGGCCAGTGATCGGGGGTGAACTCGTGGCCCCTTTCGGCTTTTGCTGTTATTTTTCGGTGCTGTTCGATACTTTGCAAATTACTTCATTTTTCGGGTCTCGACACTCTGAGAAATATGAAATTCCTCCAAAAATTTCCATGATCCTATTTCTTTATCGTCAGAGCTTGGACGTATACTAAAAGATGGAACAAGTGAAGTTGGAACGCACAAGGCATCGTCACTTTCTTCTTCCAAGTCGTTCGACAAGAGTATGCTGGTATCACCGATTGCAAGTTGCAATCCGATGAACGAAGAAAGGATCGGCAACAGAGAGAATCTCGGCTATCGGTACGAATCTTCCTGGAAAGCCCGTGGCTGTAATTTAGCCAAAGGAAGTTCATGATCACCAAGTGGAAGCACCAATCTGCGGAGAACAGAATCTGCAAAAGCACGGTCGGGCGGTACATCCTGCAGAACCGGGACAAGCGAAAGAACTAAGTATAAGCAACGATTACGACGCTGTAATTCCTCCGTTTCTCGCAATGGCCAGGCGGGCATCTCCACCTTCAGATGTAATGATGAACCAAGTCACACAGACGAAGGCTTACCTTCAATTCCTTGTTCTCCTTGTTCACTTGGATGCGGAGACAAACTACCAACGATGAAACCAATTTGAGTCGGACGCATTTCTAATTAACGCAGAAAAATTCCGATGGACATCAAATATGTATTCACAAGCCTGCCCCTACTCACCTGCAAGGACCGCCGTCCCGAAACAAGAAAGCACCCCGGACAGGAACGAGTTGAAAGGGAATGATCCAACCATGGCCATATAGACTACCTGTTTATATAACATCAAAGTAAGTCAGTAAGGCGATTTGAGCCGCGCGAGACTTGGAGTGGGGAGTGTGTTCTACGAGCCAAACGGGAAATGAACAGATTCTCCATAAATGGAAAGTCTAAGAACGAACCGCGACGATCTCCCTAAATCTAACTCGTTCCATTGACTCACTTCTCCAAACCAACAAGACCAACTGGCGGAAATCTGAAATGTAAGATTCATAGTATCCAAAGAATCTAAAAGGCAATCCCATGTTCTTACTCGGTGTAATTGTCCTGGCTACGGTCAATTGAACTGCATCCTCGTTCCTCTTTTCCGTGCTTGTTATGTGAACTAAATTTCAACTTATTCACAATGCAATAATTTACTGGTTGTCCCAGAAAAATCTTTGTTCCTTTTCTGCAAAAGCTTGAGGCATTAAAGATGAATCACTATCGCAGGAAAAAAGTTAAATCTGATGATCCCTAATTGACTGATCATTGTAGTCGGATTCTGCTGATCTTGGTTAGCTTAATTTCCTTCGATTCATTACCGTCGACTTGAGGCCCTCATCTGCCACACAAGATCAGTGTAAAAAGTTCAAGGAGTGCATTAGATACCGCAACACAAACAGTTGACTTCCATTTAGAGAAGACAAGATGACACGTGTGTGCCCAAAATCCACGGCTATCGAAGTTGTTTGCATGCTCGTATCGAAAAGTCCGGTCTCGACATTCTTTCGGAACCAATACCAACAACCCTTTCCTCGGCATACAGTCGAGTGAACCGTGGACTAACTTTGCAATTACGACAGCAAAAGGCGCTTCCAGTGAAATTCTCTAGTGGTCTGTACACATCCATCCTAATTTGTAGTTCTATGTTAGTCTTGATGGACCGAAGCTCATTGTACCCTGATTAACAAGCATTGACACAACAACACTACCTCAAAAAGGGTAACAAGGAAACAACAAGAACAACATCCACATCAGCTGCATTCGTCTCTATCACTTTCCTCGCAGGGATCTAGGCGTGTAACTCCATTACCTTTTCCAGGAACAAAACAAAGCAGAATCAAACGTGGTTCCTCCAATTACATAGTCCAGTCACCAAAATCCGAAAACCGACGTTCATGAAGATGTATAGCATGAGTTGAATTGATTGCGTCTTCCTTCTTCTTCTTCTTCTTTCACCGCGACTTCTTTTCGCGGCGAAGAAGTTGTAATTGTTGAGTCGTTCGTTGGACTTGTTGCTTCCAAGTTGTATATGCATTACATATAGTCAAGAAAGCAAAACGCAAAAGCACGCTCGTCGTTTAAGGCCGCTCGAGACCTTAAGATTCTTATGTTTTTTCGAGTTCCCATTTACCATTCGAGATATCTAGTAATAAATTATCTCGTCGTCCTTCAGAAGAAGACGGAAAGCAAACTATCTTTGACCTGACAAAAATATGTCAATTCATTATATGTTTTTTCTTTTCCTGTTTTCTGCTTCCTTTTTCGAACTTGCTCCTTCGTTTTCTTCCCTGTTTTGGAAACGGTGAGGACAATGGCAATGGATGGCGGTGTAGGCGAACGCGGCACTGAAGATGAAGGAGGAAGGAAAAAAGAAAAAGGAAAAAAAAAATTTTGACAAGGGATAAATGTATGGCACGAGTCTAAGTTTGGAAAAATTTGGTGTCATAAAAAATAAGTTTCGGGCAAATGCACGACATGAATACAAGTCCGGGATTTCTTGTGCCACAGAAAAAAATTTGGAATAAATGTATCGCACAAATACAAATTTAGATAGAATATGTCACATAGATACAAGCTTGGAGTTTTTGGTATTACGAAAAAAAAAGTTGGAGATAAATATGTCGCGACGGACATAATTTTGATTTTTTCTTTTTATGGCTTTTACCCGTAAAAAATAATTAAAATAAATAATGAATGCTTACAATATCCAATGGCTTTTTTCATGGGCCTACAATGTTACGAGCCCATTGGACATGGAGGCACTGGCTGGAGAGGCCCCCCTCGACTGTCCATCGACGACGATCTCTTGGAGACTTGGACATAGCTCGAAATATCATCATCTAACTCAAGCGATCGTCGTCAAGCGGACGTGAACATGGCCTGTTTCCTGGTGACGTGCGATTGTTTGGTGTGGGTTGCTTCTTCCCTGCCATTAGGACCTCGGGAAAGATGGGGACCTCGTGCCCCTTGTTCTCACGAAAGTAGCTCTCCGTTGCTTGTTTATCGCGTGAGAACAGGTCTTGCTCATCTAAAGTAGTATAAAGTCCGAACGCATTTCCAAAGTCACACGTATTTGTCGCGATCGCGAATTTCAGCGGCGAAAAATAAAAATTTAAAGATTCGTATTCCGAGAACGGAGTAGCACGTCCTCCCGGGAAGAAAAAACGGAAACGGGAAAATCATTTATTTTTTTTTTATAGTTATCGCTAGAAAAATAAAGGATTGAAGACCCGTTCCGGCCCCGATTTAAAAAAAAAAAAAATATTCGGCCGAACGTCGGAGAATCCTAAAGCCCCAGCTCCCGCGTGGCCGAACGTTTTCCCCTCGATTTTCACGGAAATTCGGACGCCGGTCTCCGCCGTTTCCGAACCTCGTCCTCCCTTCTTCTCCGACATCGTCGTCACCGGCGGGGTCGAGTGCTCGCGTCGGCCAGCTGCAGAGGGGGAGAAATGACGTCGTTCTCTTCGCTAGCCGCCATCTCCAGGCCTCCTCCGCCGTCCTCCTCCTTCGCCCGCGCTTCCTTTCCAGCTCGCTCCGTCTCCGTTCCCGCCGCCCGGTCAGCTCTCCCGCTTTCGCGAACCCTTTCCTTTTCGCTTGCTTCGGAATTCTCTCGAATTTCGCTCGTATTATCTTCTGCGCAGTGCTCTCGCACTCTATCCAGTGCGATCGGGTGTACTGATACAGAGCATTTCGCGGTCTTGTTGCATTGATTGTGCGATAGTTTTCACGTTTGATCGAGAGAGAGAGAGAGAGGGAGAGGGAGAGGGAGATTGTTCCCCTCTGTTCCGAAATACGCAATTCGAAGGGGTTTGGGGGACCAATTGAGAGCTGTAGCTCTTTTGAGTGGATGAGGTGCTGTTCGAATCAAATTTGTGATAGGGAAGGCAATGGGCGCCTTTTCCTATTCACGGTTTCGATTCGAACGAGGAATGCAAGCAAGGATACTCGAGGGAGGATGGCCGAGAGATTGTTTTATGACCATTCCCAGCTGTAATTCCTACCGGCGCTAGGAAATGGCGCGGTGCCTTGTCCCGAGTTTGCTGCGATGTTTCAAGACAAATTTTTCCGAGGCAGTAAGCTGTGTCGAGCTGGTACCACATTGCGGAAAGGAGTTTTGATGGCCCGTGCAGTGTTTTTTTCTGGTCAGACGTCGTCGTTTCCTCTGTTTTTTGACCACTTCCTTTTGTTATGCTGTAGAATGATTCTCCATATCTACTTTTGCCACCAATTGGTGCGGCCTCCAGAGTCTAGACCCGCTTGTCTACCTCTGCTATGCATCATGCTATGCCTTTTGTTGCTGTGTCATCTTGTTCCATTTCTCATATTAAATTCCCTCGGCTGTTTTCTTCCTTGGATGACACTCGAAGTAACCGTACGTTTATGTTGACGATGGCTGTAGAATTTGCAGGTTAAGAGTAAACTGCAGCTATGCAGAAGCTGGTGTACGGGATGACTCAAATTCTGCTACGATAGATGTTGTGGCTGATGTGAAGACTGAACGGGTATGAACTTGTTAGACTTTCACCTACATGGCATCGTAAGTCATTAGCTCGAGCTCTTGTTACCTGCATATAACAATGGCATTGTCACGGTGAATCTTCTATTGGTAGGTTGTAGTCCTCGGAGGCAGCGGATTTGTTGGCTCTGCAATTTGTAAGGCTGCTGTATCCAAGGGGATAGAGGTTGTTAGCTTGAGCAGGTGAGAGAACTATTCTATAAAAGTGGGCAACCTATAGACGGATCTGCTGATGGTCAGTTCCCAATTCCAATAATCAGCCAATGACAGATTGAGAGTCATTTATCCCGTCAAGACATTTTGTGGTCTTAAATTGGTAGGGCTGATTTTTTTCCAATAGAACCCGGTTTGAACTGTACATATATCTACCTTTGCAGGTCCGGACGACCTACCTACCCAGGATCTTGGGTGGATCAGGTTACATGGGCTTCAGGCACGCCTTTTGGACTTCTTTGTTTGAACTTTCATTCAAGTATGAATTTTAGATGCATTATCATAGTAAAGGCGAACTCCTATCAGTAACTCGTCACAGAATGCTTGGACAATTCTTCATTTAAATTTAGCTTTATTGAGTGATTATGCCATTTTTTTTCTCGTTGGGCCTTGCTTCAAAGGAAATGTATTTCTTTGCATCCTTTTCCCTTGAAATCTTGGAAGTCGCGATGAAATTTCTGATAGATCTTGATATATGCTGTAGTTGCTTGACTAGCACGATTTGAAAACCCTACCACTTTGTGCAACACATTAGTCTATCTAGTAAGACATAAATTCTTGTGCATTGTTCATATCTTGCAAACTTCCAGTTTTTTGCTTTACAGTTTTTAGTCCTAATGTTTCCTTAAAATGTTGTCAATTGTTTCAGCTTCTTGGCCAAAAGAAACTGTGTTAACTTTTGTCTTCTAGTTGATTCTCAGAATTATGTTATGGACATAGTAATACTTCAACTGAAAATTTACTGCAAATTACGGTTGAAAGTTCTGAGAATCAGGCTGTGCTCAAGTTCTGAGGCTGCTACTGGCTAAAAGTTGATGCAACAATGCAGAGCTTTTTTGCACTCTGTGCATGCCTAAGGCTAATATCTTGGAATAGACTGTGTAGGCTTCTACTAGATGTCGATGATTGGCTCTCTAAGTGGCTATGGAGCTGTTACCAAGGAGACTTGCGCACTTACTATATGGCACTTGTCCACACAGGGATGAAATGTCACATGCTCTGTAGCTTACACTCAATTAATTATTACTTAATGTATCTCCTTGTAGGAGATGTTTTCTACGCCAACTGGGATGAAGTTTTAGTAGGGGCAACTGCTGTGGTTTCAACCCTTGGTGGTTTTGGTAGTGAAGAGCAGATGCAGAGGATCAATGGGGAGGCCAACGTTGTTGCTGTAAATGCTGCAAAGGATTTTGGTGAGAAGTTGTAGCCGAGGCTACTTAGTTAATTGGTTAATCGTGCTAGTCTTCGCTTTAGGAACTGGATCTAGTTTCCTGAAAGAAATATGATGGATAAGGACCCTAGATGTACCACAGCGCGTCCTCTAACATAAAATGCGACATGATATTCTTTCCTTTTATTCCTTGCAGGTGTTCCGAAGTTCGTCCTTATCTCCGTGCATGACTACAACTTACCACCTTTTTTGCTTTCTTCTGGATACTTCACTGGAAAGAGGAAAGCCGAATCAGAAGTCCTCTCCAAGTATCCGAACGCAGGTAATCTGAGACGTGTCTTCTACAGGGATATTGGTCATGTGGAGGGACAAGTATTGCTAACTAAATTTTTCATGGCAAAATCAAGTATAAGCTTTGATAGCAACCCAGTCAACATTATTCATACAAGTCTGGTGAACAATATCCTTGGAATGAAGAGCAAGCCGCATGTGTCTGTAGGCATTGCCCTAATCTTGGGCTACAGCTCCTTTTTTCAATGATGCATTTCCCTAAATAAAATTCAACTATGGAGAATCTTGCAGCAACTTTTCATTAAATCTGTGGGCAAGCTAATGGTTTACAGTCGTTTACTAGGTTTAGAGAAAAGTCCTCAGGAAGAATTATTGATTTGATCATGGCTATCAGTTGCAACAGGACTGATGTGAATGTTTTCTTCGCTCCAGGTGTTGTCTTGAGACCGGGTTTCATATACGGGAAAAGGAGGATAGATGGTATCGAGATTCCTCTCGACATTATTGGTGAACCAGTGGAGAGAATTTTGCAGGCCGTGGAGAACTTCACCAAACCTCTAAGCTCTCTCCCAGCATCTGATATTCTGTTGGCTCCACCTGTTAGTGTTGATGATGTAGCGCTAGCGGTAATCAATGCTGTAAGTGATGATGATGTTTTTGGAATCTTCACAATCGAACAAATTAAGGAAGCTGCGGCAAAAGTTAAAGTGTGAAGTCACATGTAGTACGGGCAGGTCCCATTGACAAAGCATCGCCTAATACGGTGGCCATTCTGTGGTGGGTTTGGTGTACTCATTTACTATAAAATTTACATTGCAGGCACAGGTTTTCTTGACGCCTTTTCTCTATGCGTGTTAGTTGGGTAAAGGTTCAAACATAGTTGGTTCTTTTATATATTACCAGTGTTTGAAGCTCTTGACCCCGGCACAATGCGTCGTAAAAGTTTGGTTATGATGGTCATGAACTCGATAATCTGCTCGTTCATGCATGAGATTGCATTGTTAGCAGAGGGACATCAAGTTAATGAGCATACAAGAGCTTTTGGTATCTTCTGCAGCCCCAGTTATCAATACAAAATAGCTAACTCTTTTTTTTTTTGGTAAGGAAAAATAGCTAACTATTTTGAAACTTCTTTCGGTCATGATTTTCGTATTAGGGTGTGTTTATCTCTGAAAAACGAGAAACGTACAGTTTAATTGATTCCAGTTCGGAGCCCTGTTAAACCAGAAGTGCTGTTCTTCAACAAGAAGAGCGACAGCTTCAAGTTTAAGCAAAGTTGATGCATCTCTTCTCGAAATGATAGAAAGCCAATGCATCTTTCTTTTTCCAGATTCCATCATCTGATATTTGACAACTGACCAGGTACCACCATTATTTTGTATCCAATCGAAACGGCACGTCACCCTAGCAAGCAAAAGTTGGTGCGCGGGCCATGTCAAATGAAGTAAAATTGACATCAGTTGCGGATCATTATTAGACTGAGAACAGTCCATTGCACGGGAAATAGCTGGACTTCTGTAGTTTTGTCTCCGAAGCATGCCACCGGTAGATGAGCCCTTGGAAATTCATCTCTGAGCTAATCTATCGCCCGTGTTACGCAGCGAAACTCGCCCGAAAAGCCGAGAAGGGAAGGCTAAGAAAACAGGCAACGGCAATAACATCAATCGGAGCATACTGCCTGATGAGAAATGAAGCTGGAAAGACTATTTGAGGGAGGCTTGTGAGCACAACAAAGCTCCTTAGAACTGAAAGTATTTTTCCCAGACACAATACTTGCAGCTGCATAATATCCACCCTGCTTTTCATCTTCCACTGCTGCATGCAGAGAAAGAACCATACAGGGCGATACGAATGGTCACCAGAGAAAGTTCTCCGAATTTCTTAATCAATGGGGGCCCCTAATCTCTAGAATCAGACCATAGGAAGAATCAAGCTACTCAGCTTTTTTTTCAACGACTCTGGGAAGACTTTGATTTTTGAAGAACCGGTTAATTTCCTTGCTCGTGACGTTTGGAGCTCCACCAAAAGTTCCAAGTCTTCTCTCTAACGTTTTTCTCGTGCTTTCTGGTGGAGGCACTATCTTCTGTCCGCTCCCCCCCCGCTCTATGTCAATGCCAAAGTCTAAAATTATTCTAGTATTGGGGTTGCCTGGATGGGAACCCGATACTTTCCTTATCATGCGAAAGCGGCAGATGACATCGACTCTATTAGTTAAAAGCATATTTCGATAATTCAATTAGCGATTCGTCTTCGCGCACGGCTCGGAACCAACACGGATGAGCAACAGCCGGGTATCCCAAGTAACCCCCCCGGTCCCGTGACTCGCGGGCGCGTCGCCATTCACGGCCCGGCCCGGCCCGGCCCTTTCTCGAGTCGAGCGAGCTTCTGGAAGCTCGATGTGGGGGACGAGCCGGCGGCGAAGAGAGAGAGAGGTGTAAACCCGTGATGGCGATACAATCTTATATTCAAAATCAAATTACCGAGGCCCGGATACACGAGATCCTCACCGGTCAACAAATGTGCAAAAAAAGAGTCAGCCGAGGGTTGTTGATGGGGTTTCCCCCTAACTTTGTCCCCGGCTTTCAACAACATCTTTCCTCTTACCGACCGCTCCTTCGCCCTTTTGGTTTTGGGCTTTCATACGTTTCTCCGTTTTTGCTTTCATTTTTTTGGGCCCCACCCACTCTCTCTCTTCGTGGGGCCCACGCACGCCTCTCTCTCTCTCTCTCTCTAAAAGAAGCTTTTATTTTTTATTTTTTTTTTTAAAGGAGCTTTTATTAGGAAGGTGCTGATGACGACACGTAAGGCAATCCTATCTTCGCCCCCCCCCCCCAAACTTTCCGAGCGGGCCCCACCTCAGATTGGAAAATCTCTTTATTTCCACGAGTGGACCCCACGGGAATAGGAAATCGCCCGATTCGGCCATCCTAATCAGGGTGAGATTTTAACTCGGGTTAGCGACCCCGAAAGTGCCGCGTCACCTCACCTCACCCCTCACCCCCACCCAACACCACGAGAAAAGAGATCCCGAGAAATCCCAACCGCCAATCAAAACCCAGCAGGTCGCGCGCTTTGAAAAGTCAACGATGGGGGCCGTCCAATCAGGGGCGAGCGGTGAGGGGAGGGCGCCCTACCGTGCGCGTGACGCTATCGAAACCCCCCCCCCCTTCCCGTCCTGGAGTGGGGGAAATAATTCAAAATTTTGGGGCTGCGGATAGCGACGTCTTCTTTTGCTTTCGACTCACGCAAAGAAGACCGACCTCCCACACGCTTCTTTTTGGGGGAAGGGATCAAAAATGGCTCGCCAGGACGCCGGCTCGGGCTCACGCCGCTTAGCCACTGGCTCCTCCACCGCCATCGCACCGTCGACCGTCGCTTAAACGGCGCCGCCTCGCTGCTACTGTTCCGCCCGCCCGCCCGCCGCCCCCCTTCCCGATCTAGGGTTTTCGATCGACCGACCTCCGTCCGTCCGGCCTTCGCCGACGGCGGTTCGCCTATCCGCTCGGGTTTACGCCGGTTATCTCGTTTGTTTGTTTTCTGGTAAGCTAGATCGCCTGTCCTCTAGTGCTGATCTTTCATGGAAATTGAAAGGTTTGGTGATAAAAATCTTCACGGGGTTGCAGGTTTTTGTTTTGTGTTTTTTTTTTTTTTGTTGGTTGTAATCATGTCAGATGGGCTTGACGATTTGATTAATTATCGCTTGTGTTTTTTGTGGTTCGTGCTGATCGGAGCAGATCGGAGCCGTTTGCTTTTGTTTTTGTGGTTACGACTTTCGTGTAAGTAACTCTTCCCCCACCCCCCCGACGAAATCCGTGCCTTGTGGTTGAATTTGGTTTGTGCATCTGCTTAGGATTATTTGGAATTTTGGATGGCATTTGGGAAAGATCTGACGTAGATCCGGTGGTTCTGCCTAGTTTTGTGCATGTTTTGAAGAGAACCCTTTTCATCAGTAGGGTGATTGACAAATTTTTGGATCTGTTTTTCCCTTTTTGGGGCCGCCTTATCTTGTTTGCACAAACTGGAGTGATTTAGAAAGCGATAGATTCTTTTGCAGAAAGCTAGCAGCCTTCGGAGTAAATTTTATGAATTTTGTGAACTTTTCGAGCTCTCGTTTGGTGTCCGTACCTTTGATGTATAACTTTTGTGAGGTTATGTGAATAGGATGCATGCTGGGATTTGAGTTGTGGTTTGGTATGTTGATGGAAGTTATTGGTTGCAGGTGTTGTAGGGGCTGTCCTGTGCTAGGCGTTACAGCGATCAAAGGGGATGTTGAATTCTTCTGATAGTATAATCGCTACCGATATCGAGACTGTGAATATGTGCAGAATGAACTCTGATATCTACACTTGGTATGTTTATCTTTTGATTTATATTCTTGCCGGGTTATATCTCGTGATATATACGGCAAAGTGTTTGTTTCCTTTCCCTGGGTTTAAATTTTTATCTGCCAAAGTGACGCTCGACAGATGTATTCCGAAAGATCCAAATAAGATGAGTTTGTCTTTGTGTGTGTATATATATATATATATATATCGTGTTTTCTGATGTGGCATCATTTTGTTGTTGGTAGAAAAAGTTAGTCTCTGACTCATCTAACTTTTCCAGGCCTCTCTTCTGCATTCTTCAGTTGCACAGTTTACTCTGAGGTGCACCTGAGCCAGGCTATTTGTCGTACTTGCCGTACAAGCTTATTTTGCATTCGAATTTGAACTCATCAATAGTGATTGATCTAGTACAAGCAGATAGAAATGCAGGCCGAAATCGGAAAGGTATTGGATAGCGATGGTAAGCAAAGAATCTCGCTCCAATTGAAGCGAAAGCGAGCAGTTGGCATTGCTGATGTTGCTTGCAAAGTTCCGTGCTCCTGCGATATATCATCTACTAACAAGCATGGAAAACGAAGGAAAATTGATGGCTTCAAAAGCACTGCCAGCTGTCCGTCTCCTTTTGGAAAATCTATTGCTAGATACTATTATAATTTCATGAAGAGTGGGATTCCGCAACGTTTGATGTATAATCAAAATGGTGACTGGACTGATTTCCCCCAGACTTTAATTGACTTGATCAAGGAGGATCTGAGCAAGAAGAAGGCCGCCATCGAGGTGAATTTTGGTGGTGATCATTTTCTGCTAGATTTCTTGCACATGTTTCGACTAGACTTGGAAAGTAATATACAGCGACCTATTGCTTGGATTGATGAAGCTGGTAGCTTCTTTTTTCCAGAAACCTTTGCCAACGAGTGCTGTCGACATAAATGCTTGGATCGACCAGAGCCTATGCATGGGGATGGGTCTTGCGAATTGAAGCTGCAACTCGAGATTGATATAAGCGGCATAGATCAATTTAAGCTAAAGGAATGTAGTGGGGAGTCGGCCACTCCCATCAAACAAATCCAGAAATCAGTCAATGACCGCATGTTTACGGAAGTTGAAGATAGCTGTGACAGGAAACACCAAGTGAAATTGGTTGAAACCGTCTGTGAGAACAAGCAGGTGGAGGTAGAAGTGGACTCTAGGATAAAACTCGATGGTGGGAAACTGGATTCTGAAACAGTGCGGAAGATGTTCCTCATGGGCGTGGGCCGCCCTAATGCTGTGGACATTCTGGATATGTACTGCTGCTCAAGTGAACCAATACGAGATCGATTAGACCTTTTCCAGAAGCAAATTGAAATCACCGAGAAACGCCGGGGATCAGCAAATATTAAGTATGCTTGGCTTGCTGTGCCAAATACGGTGTTGCCCACTCTTATGGCATATGGCCTTGGAAATTGTGGAGCACTGATAACTAAGCCCACTTATGGCATTGGTGTGCAGCTTGCAGCTGCAAACTGTATTCAGATCAGGTGGATATCTTATTTTGCTATCAGCAGCGAATACGTTATCAAAGTGCAGCAGCTGATATGGATGCATCTAGACACATGCTTACATACTCGTGCAAACATTACACGATTAAGTTCCTATACGGCAATCGACATTATATACTTCTTTACTCGAGGAAAACACACTGTAAAGAAAAGTTAAAACTTAAAATCCCAATGAGCTTAAGTCAAAACGCAAGTCTTGGCTTTGCTATTATCCTTGTGCTTTAACCATGATGGGAATTTTCTTTTTGTAATAGTCAGTTCTTACAAGGAAAACATATTTAATTTCACAAGTGCCCTTTTAAGAACCATTGTCGATGCCATGAACCAACATAAACCCCTCCCTCTTCCCTCGTTTGCGCCCAACAAAAAAAAGAAAAACAGGAAAAAGAACAAATTAGTTGTGCACACGTGACACTTTATACTGCGCCTTTCCAATTGCTATATACGTCCTTTTTTGTTCGTTGTTGATTTTATTTAGGTTTATTTTCCTGATCTATATAGAGGTTTCAACTTTTGGTTTGTTCTCAGTGCAAATAATTGTGATGTTGACGAAAATGGGGTTCGACACATGGTGCTTTGCCGTGTAATAATGGGAAACATGGAGGTCGTACATCCTGGATCTACACAGTGTTATCCAAGTGGCGAGGGCTTTGATAACGGAGTAGATGATCTTCAAAACCCCACACGTTATGTAGTCTGGACTATGAACATGAACACCCACATTTATCCAGAATATGTTATTAGCTTCAAGGTCACATTGAAACCTGAAGGTGATATCTTATTCCTTAAAAGTTTTCTATTAATTCGTTGGTCATCTATTTTGCTAACACTTATTGTGTGGAATGTGCCAATTATGTTATGGGTCATCTGTCGGATGGAACATCAGAAGTTGATCCTGATGTCCGGATATCATCTTCACAGTTTCAGCCTATCTTGGATGAAGAGAGTTTTGAAGTTGATGTTTTAGTAACGAGGCCTTGTCCTTTGATATGTTGATGTCAATTGTTCAGTGGGCCTTGTTCATTCAGGAGATTGATCTTCAGTTCAACTACTGATTGGATGACCCAGTTAGTCAGGTCTTTCTAAGTGCTTCTGTATGTATTTGCTGCACTTTAGCCCCAGTATTGTTGTCTATGCAGGAGATCTTATTGGAACTAGGAGTAACCATACTGCATTGAGAGTTACAAGGTCTTTCCAGGAGCCTCAAACAGACTCGTCTGCAGTTGACTCAGTAAGGGTTTGAAAGATGTTGTTTATGTGCCACTTTTTTTCTGCTTTGCATACTATGGTTTGCTAGTTGATTGGCAATACACTGCGATGCATTTGACATGGTGAACTTTCATTTTTTTATTCTTTTAAAAGTCTTTATTTGGGTGTGAAGGAAACCTAAATATTAGAAATTACCTGTTCATTTACCACGGCAGTTAGTGTACATTGCTGTGTGCATGATGGGTACATTGCTGTGTGCAGGATGACAAGCATTGCACACAGACAACGTGATTGGCCGATCACATTATATGGCCCGTATAGGTAGCACTTAGATACCTTTTCCCAATAGGACGGGGTGATGGAGAGTTCATGCCTTGTGCTTTAGTAGCATGGCACTGCTTATGGTACAGGCTATGGAGAATTTGTGGGTTGCTGTTAATGCACGTTGGTGGCCGTCTTGTGTTGACCATTATTGAGTGTAATCCTAAGATGCCTTGATTAACTGTTAAAGATGTTAGAAAGGACATATGCGTGAATTTGCATATGCTGAATGTGATTTGGAAAAGTAAAGAAAAATTATATAGATCATACTACAAGAGGTATCAGGAAGTTCAGATGTGAATGAAAGCATTTTGGATATTTTTCTACAATGACTGTTTTCTTATGACAATATTGTCTTCTCTTCCTGTTGTTATGATGTCTGGTCTGATGCTACTCTTTTGTCATTTCGTTTTCTAATTGCATACAATTTTTTTGTTTTCCTTCCTGTTAATTGCAGGAAAGTAGTAGTCATCCACCTTCAGACATTATGGAACATCGGGGTAAAGCTCCTACAATAGGTTCCAGCGCTCCTAAGACGCCTAGGTCCCCCTGGATGCCTTTTCCTATGCTGTTTGCTGCCATTTCTGACAAAGTTACTTGTAAAGATATGGATTTGGTGAAAAGTCACTATAACCTGTTCAGGGTATGCTCACAATTGTAGCAATGTCTTCTTTTTTTGATGTTATGGGTATTGTTTTGGCCAAATTATACTGACATTCTTTTTAATACCAGGCAAGGAAGATTACGAGGGATGATTTTGTCAAGAAGTTGAGACTTATAGTTGGTGATGATTTATTGAGATCTACTATAACTGGTCTACAGTGCAAGGTACGTCTGCTCACAACATTAGAAATTTCACTCCTTTTTTATCGACTGTTTAACATTAATTACCTGAGAAAATTCATCAGTATGGCGAAATATCATGTATATTGGGGAGTATGTCCCATCAGGCTATTGGTTAACTGTGTCATTTGCTTTTGTGGTCTCATTTCAGATCCGATTCTATTTTTCACTTATTACTCTCTTCTTTGAAGTGGCGTCGCTCAATGAGTACTTGATTGTGTCATTGGCTGTTTGCAGGGTCCTTCAATGGGTGAGGTGGAGCAGAAAGCAGGAGGCCCTGGTGGATTTTGATTGTTCTTGTTTGGTGCTGAGACCTGTTTGCAATCCTTTCAAGATGTTTGACGATGGGATTACGAGTGCTGCGGTGCGAATGCGTCGACATGAAGTGAATTTGTCTTTTCCTCTACTCCTTTGGTAGCAATATTCTTGGTTTTGCATGTGGAAACTTGTATAGCTTAGTTTTATAAATTTCCTAAGATCTTACTAGTGGATTGTTAGATTGGATAAAGTGTTAGTTGAAACTGGAGAGCCGCAACTTTTTGAGTTACTGCCTCCATGCCGATTTAATGTGTCTAAACTCCGGATTTTCTTATGAACTATGCTGAGGTAGCAATGTATTTTTCTCATGCTTCCTATCCTGTTGCTGTTTACCTTGTTTGACAGCTGAAGAGTGGTCTTGTGATCCTAATAGGGGACAAAACCAAGGGAAGATGGCATATATCTTTCGCAGGTGCTACCAGTACGGGGCCATAGCTCTGCGCCGTGTGAAATCTGCCGTAAGTAACTCGCCGTAGCTCCTCATAAGCAGATGAGCCTCATTGTACCCGCTCCGTGTTTAGAAGTGAGCGAGAAAATATCGGAGGACCGTTTCGCCTCTCCATCACAGAGGTGCACGAATTGGATCTCATGTTTGCCATGAGTTTTTGGACAGTCTTCGCTGGTCAGAAGAGAGATGAAGCTTCCCTGTTCCGATGCTCGCATGTCCTAATACCGAATGTTGAATGAACAATATAATCATGAAGAGGGTAAAAGACCAAGTGAAAGCACAAAATCTGAGTATTTAAGGCTATTGCTGGTTTTAAAAAACGCAAGAAAAGTTCTATCGAATGGGGAGCACGAGAAGCGAAAGAGCACACGCATTTGACGGGCCTGGACTGACAAAAAGATTTTCATCATGAAATTGGTGGATTTGGGCTTTTCTTTTTACAATCGGAATCGACAAGCAATCTTGTCGAAAGCAAACGTTAATAAATAGAGGAGCGAAACAGATGCACGAGACAACATTATTGTCTTGAAAAGGACGCGGATGGACAGCGAAACCCCACACGGTGCAACCTTTCTTTCAGAGAGAGAGAGAGAGAAGCGCCAATCATGAAGCAATCGATTGCCCCTCATCATCATCATCATCGTTTCTTGCTTGCAGCTCCTGACTGACTCTCTTGCCCTTTGACTCGTTCTCCACTGCAGAGTGAAATGTTGGTCATCCCCAATAGCAATGCAGTAATGCTGACAAAGGAATTAGGCGAGTAGAGACGCTAATACCACATGTGCGATATTCGACTCTCGTGCTTTTGTAAAGGCAAAGCAAAAATCAGAAAGAAGAGAATTGAAGACAGGACATTAAAAAAAAAAGGAAAAGATTGGTCCTCTTGGTGCACCCAAAGCAGCCGAGGGTGACTTTAATTTTAAGTTACTTCAGCCCTGGGCTCCACTGCGAACCCCACTTCTTTTCCTGATCTCTCCATGTAATGCTGCCGCTGCAGATCGGACGGCCACACGGCCGGTGTGCGGCCCACATCCACGCGACGAGATTAGGACACGTGTAAGGACGGTGGGGCCAAGGTATGAATGATAAGAGTCATGATGGGCGAATAATTTCTTTGACATTCCCAAAAATCGACAGCGGTGGAGAGAGAGAGAGGCCGACAGCCTATTGCCTATACAGCTCAAATTGGCCTTTTATGTTGGCACGAGTCTTTTTCAGTAGTGCCCTAGCCAAATAAACCCTTTTTTTAAAAAAAAAATCTCCGATAATTTAGGGATAGGAACGTGGAAATTTGACTAGTTAGATGTAGGGAGAATTAAAAAAACTCTAAATTTATTGTAATTATATCAATTCGGTCTTAAGTAAAAAAAATTTCAATCGATTTCTAAACATTTTGTGTTTGTGAAAATTCAGTAAATCTAGCCAATTTTAGTTGTAAATTATTAACACGAATGCCGACCGTCCTACATGATGCTAGGAGCGCTAACATGGACATTTTTAAATAATATTTTAATTTTTTTTTTTGAATTTTTTTTTCCTTTCTTTTTTTTTTCCTCTAGTTGGTCGCCAAACCTCGGAAACTGGCCAATGGCGAGCTAGTGGCAAAGGTGACCTTGCCACCACTGGGGAGGGTGAACCTCGACCTTGCCGTCATTGGACGAGGCTCACCATCAACAAGCTAGTGAGGTCGAGCTTCGCTAATGGCTAGCGAGGGGGAGGCTCATCATCATGGCTATGCTCTTGAATTTTTGTGATCAAACAGTGAAAAATCATTGTGCTCGATATTCTTGAGCACAAAACAAAAACCTTAGAATTTGCTTGATTCTGCTTCGATTTGATCATCGAACTTTGTCAAAATCGTTCATCTAAAACAAAAACCTTAAGGCCAACCCCCGCCCTCACTAACTTGCCCTCAAGGAAGAAGAAGGGAAGAAAAAAAAGGGATAAATAAATAAATAAAATTCGAAAAATATTATACTTTTAATTTAAAAATGTCCACGCCAACGCTTGTCGCGCCACATAAGATGGCCGATGTCCATGTCGGCAATCTCTAGTCAAAATTAGCCGGATGGACTGAATTGGCGCAAACGCAAAAGATTTAGAACTCAAATGGGTAAAAAAAATGGTTTATGACTGAATTGACACAACTATAATAGAATTAAGCTTTTTTGATAATTTTACCGTTAGATGTCTGAAAAAAAACATCCAGCAGTTCCATGAAATTGATTAAATCCAAACTCTTGGCCCTTGCAAGTGACCTCGACTCAAAGCAACACGAGATTTGTGGGATTCGAGTGAATGACTATCAATCCTGAGCTGGAGATCCCTTACGTCCTAACCAACAGCCTCAATTCTGAGTTAAAGCCAAAAAAACTGTACACTAACACAAGATGGGTGTGGCTTAATTGGATTCTTTTGTTACAGCTCTTGCTGGCCCTTCTTATGGATGACTCGCTGAGAAACAGGTCTTTAACTATCATGGGTTGTGGCGGCAAATGTAAATTTCGTCGTAATTTCAATACTAGTAATGCTAATACTCGAATGTGATAGGTCAACAATTGAAATATTGCCTCTTGCGATTCGATATTGGCCCCCCAATCTTTCGAAAAACAACGCCATGAGAGATTGCAAAAACGGCCTACCCACAAATTTTGTCGTTCCTATTTTTTTCCAAGGTATGCGCTCATCACCGATGACGATGTGAAATTCGGTAATCAATCGCCGTCGGTTTTGTTTTGATGTCACGACAGATCCGTTTTTATGGAACGAAAGTGTGCTTATCACATCAATCTGTGCTTTGTCGTACTGCTTTGCTAATTGGTATTTGCTTTATTTTGAACCTCTGATGTATCATTTTGAGATAATGAATGAAATAATTACTTCCACCCAAAAAAAAATAGGTGGAGCTCATTCAAACCTTTTTTTTCCCTCATGGTAGGAAGTTCTTATTCAACCTACTCTATGCTAATAACCGAGGGACCGAAGAAACGCATATATATCTATACTCTGCATTATTTCGATGCAACATTAGCATTGCATCTAGTAGATATGATAACAACTATTCAAGCAATAGTCCATGTAGCCACGCTATCACCCCCCTCCTAACCCTACATATGAAGATGAAGCTAGAAGTTGGACCCCATCATTTATTTATGGACATAAGAATTATGCATGTAATAATTTAACACTACACCATCATAGATTGAACACGATCCCATACAAAACATTCCTTGTTTTCGTATTTGCAGTCTCGAGTTTAGGAATCTGTTTTAGATGATTAGTGGGAATTAGTGCACGATCAGTTATTGGCCATAGAAAAGTATACCGTCTCAGCAAGTTTTCCCGAGTTGCGCTTTGCCTGGTTAAGCTCGTCGATTAAGTCTACCTGCTCCCGTCCTGTCAAAAGCAGGAACATGATGTACAAGTTTTTTAAATTAGAGAAATGCGTGGCGCTCCACCACCGTCGGCCGTAACCACGGTCGTTAAGCGGCCAGCTCCACCAACCACGACGATATCCCTCGCTGACCCCTCTCTCTCTCTCCCCAATCGCAATCTAAGGTCGCCTGAGATGGCAGCCTCCTCCACGGGCACAACGAAAGAGAGAGAACGAGGTCTTTTTCGCGCGAATACACACGAAACGTAAGGGCATTTCGGTCTGTTCGGGTAACTGGACATGTCCAATGTGACTCGCCTTTGAACGGGCACATGTTTAACATAAATCGAACGTCAAACCTAACATTTCTTGGAGCATATGCAGTCGGCACCAAAGCAGCCTGTAATCCTGGAAATTAAGAAAGGGTGTTCGGTCGCGGCCTCCATTAATCCCGCGGGGCCTCATGTCTTGTCAATCCCGGAACGACAGCGACGAGCAAGTGTCTTCATTAACTCCCTTTGCTGGCTTTGCTTCCGTGAACATGGTCATAGCTCGTGGCCCGGTTCCTGTGCGCCCTTTTGAAGTGATGGCGTGGGGGCACAACGCCTTTTTTTCCATTGACTATCACGTTGTAGGTGAGCGACTTCAATTGCTCTTTGTACGCATCCACCCTCTCTCTCTCTCTGTCGACCAAAGATTATTGTCTGCTAGCGCCCGTTTTGAAAGAAACCGCTCCTTCGCACCGCCAGAGGCCACACCTCGTAGGTCCCCCTAACTCTACTCCCCTTCGTGTTCCTCATTTCGTTCGAACCCGATCTTGGAGTCTACGATCGACTGAGGAACGAAGGCGTCTTCTGATCTTAGTTAGGGCCTTGTAAATCTTCAAGGAAGTTTCATCGTTTCAAGACTTGGTACGAGCTTATCCTCCAGCCCTTTTCCTCGTGGATGGTGACTCTCTAAAACCAGAAGAGCATTGACGCACCATGTTTTTTATTCCGCAGTTCTCCATCTGGCTGAATTCACACTCATCCATCAAGATAGCGCGTATTATGCAATTGTCATTAGAAAGAAAGTTATTTCCATATATATGACTCGAGACATATGTATTTATAGGGGCCCATCATCCCGTCAGAACCCTCCTCTGAGATTGTTCTCTCGTTGATCTCGATTCTCATGCTAAGTTGAAGCACGAACATTCTCGATCTTTTCATTTGCGTGCGTGCCTCGTGGAAGCTAGGATCACAATCAAGTATTTTGAACCGGGTTAAGGCGACAAAAGGGTTCATGAAAAGAAAAGGTTAGTAGATGTTCGATATATATAATTTGATCAAGTGCATCTCAATAGTTTGATGCCACGGTAGAAATGTCTCGAGTACGTCACAATCATTATCTAATAGCTAAGTGACATTTTAGAGCGAGAGCAACATTAGGTATATCAAAATCACTTACCACATTATTTATTTAGTATATAAAGTTTTAATATAAATATTAGTATATATGCAGCATGAAATTGAATTTGATTAAAAGGTGGATGGAGCTGGAGAGCAGGTCAAAGTCAAACCCCCAATATCCCCAAATCTCACTCAGGGTTGTCTCTCTCTGAACTGAGGAAGGATGGGAAGAGGTGGTAGTAATGATGACAGCAATTATTGCAAAAAGCTGCCAAAACCCATGCATCAGAAAGTCCTTAACTGAAACGTGGCACAACCATCGTCATGTATAACAGATATACAATATATATAGATGTGCACACCCACACATCTATATAGAAAAATGTTCCTAGAAGCAAGCGTTTTTCTCGTAAAATTCCTGTACTTTTTTATAGGATTGACTTAACCTGTGTTTCGAGAATAAGTTATCCCCCATTTTACCCTACTTAAACTCACATAAAATAGGTTTTCTTCCTGTATTCAAGAACCTCGGTATCATATATACATATGCCCTGGACAGACTTTGTTATGGCAACTGGGAATAATTGCTCCGACGGTGGAGAGAGAGAATTGTCTAGTTTCAAGGGAAAGCTTCGCGCCACAGTCAACACGCTACTGTAAAAGGAGCCATCATGTGTCAGTTCTGGTCAAACATCGTATGCTCGGTAATTTCACAAGTACGACTTCGGAATGTATAATTCAGACGTGTTCAAATGACTGAAGTCCAAAGTGGGAATTCGCATTCTTCTTTTGTGGGTAATAAAGGACAGCGTCATTCGCTTACATTAAAGCACAGCATGCAGGTGAAATATTGGAGGGTGAGTACTCAAAAGGGACAGATTTTTTTACCCTTCTGATTCAGCTAATAATGGAGTCCTCTCTTGCCAAAACCAAATCAGAAATACTGAAAGCAAAAGTTGCTTCCATCTTTTGACCTACTCAAATGCACAAGATCTTCATCTTCCTGTACTCGGGCATTTCTCTAGTCTTTCTTTGGCCCCTAAGTGCAAACCCTAAATAGCATCAGCATAATGGAAAAAGGTAATAATATTTTGCTCTTTTCCTTGTTTTTATTTTGATGTGATTCATTCCATTCTCATCTTTCTTTTTGTTGCTCCAATTGTAGAGATTGAGTATGTCCTAGCATATATATGGTAGTACTGTATCATGGAAGACCAGATGGTGCTATTGCATTAACAACTAGTGGAGAAGTTATTTGTATAGTTAGTTACTTCCTTAGATAATGGAAACTTATTTTGCAAAGAATATGCTGAGTAAAAGCAAAATGTTCGATAACAGAAGCACAAAGTTCTTCTTTGACTATTTATTCTTCCTTTAGGGTCTAAATTAAGCCGATTTTCAGAAATCGCTGATCACGCAATAAGACCCATACTCTGGTTTCGGGTTTCTTGACAGCAAGTGTATGAGTTCACGTTATTTATAATAATAACTTGTTTTATCAACCATACACAAGTGATAAACTAAGACCACAAAGGAATGCTCTCCCAGTGCCTATCTTTTATTCATATTCATGGGAAATATATCAAAGCATGGTGGGCGAATTCTTGCCTGGATTGATTCACTGCGAATCGAGTGATACCAGATATGTGGGCACCACATTGGTCGAATAGACTGGTCGATCCACGGTGAAAAAGTTTAGCCTGGAAAGTTTTTCCCGTGTGTGTGACAATGGTCCATAGGAACATACTACAATTACCACAAAGGATCTTTCTATGCTCATCATTATTGATGATAAGATCTCTCTCTCTCTCTCTCTCTCTCTCTTCTCTCTTAGTGGAAGACAAACTAAACCAATTAGGTTTCATATCTACGTAGGAATATGATGCGTTGATTCGGATGCTCACACAGGAGGGTTTCATACTAGATGAATTAGAAAGACATGACTTGCTTTTCCCATCGCTTCTTGCTTTTCTTCTGCTTTCTGTCATCGTTTGTCTCCTTCCCTCTCTTTTTCACCTCACTTTTTTTCTCTTTTCCTTTCTCTCTCCTTTTCACTTTTCTTCTCTCTCTCTCTCTCTCTCTCTCTCTCTCTCTCTCTCTCTCTCTGATTTTCTGAGCAGGCACCTGGTTCTATACACAGAGCAGTACCCCTTAAGAGGTATAATGATTTTAAAATGAGTAGTGCACAGGAGAGAAAAAAACAAAAAAGCAAAAAGCAATTAATGTGAAGATGATCTTCCCAATGTGAACTCCAGATTGGGCTTCATGTTATTGCTTGTCCCCGAAAGATTTGATGAGCTCACATCTGATATTCTCTCATTGCTTGGGCACTTTGGATTACCATCTTCCTGCAGGAGGGGAAAAAAAGGCAAAACTTCATGGGCAAAAGGGAGGTGTGGTAGGAATAAAAAGGACACTGTGTCTCAGGGAATAAAAGACTACTTATTGAGGAACAGCAACAAAAGAAAAAAAATGCAGAGAGCATTTGAAATCCTGGGGACAAGTTCATGTGATGAAGCAATTCTTGATTGTCAGCAAAAAATGTAAAAAGAAGAGAGAAAGAGAGAGAGAATCAAAGATGTCACCCTTTAAAGATGAAGATATCATTATATTACAAGAGAAAGGCAACTTCGTATGCAAAGAGGGCATTTAGGGAATGGAAGTGCCAAAATTTGGTACCTCAATGTATGTCGCACAATTTCTTATGAAATCATCTTCTTGTAGTTTTCCTTGCTTCCAAGCTTCCCTGCTAGAAACCAACCAAACATGTTGAGACTGGAGAGACTATGTCCAATCAGTGGAGGCCATGCAAGAGAAAAGCAAGAATCACTGAGAAAACAGATCTTTCTTGCGAGCTACTCCACTTTTTACGCATTATTGTCTTGATTCAGAAAAGAAGAATTAAAGTTGAAACCCACCCATGTGATAGACGAATTGCCAATTGCCGATCCAACAGCTGACTAATGACGACACAAAGACACAAAGCTTCAAGGATATGAACTGTAGCACCAAAGTTTTCTACAGATGGGTTCATATTTAGGGCATGGTTTTAGCTCCCAAATTTCCACGAATGGGTCCAGCCATGGATCAATCCTTTTTGACTACCAAGTGTGTGGGCCACCTGTGAGTGTCCCTTACATATGAGAGTGCCCACAAAATCCAAAAGAAAGAGTTGTCTTCGTTATATTCTTTAGGCAGATCTTGTCAAGTGGGAATTATTTCTTGGAATGGTGGGAGAGTTAATGGTGTATCTTACTCCATTTCCATGTCCCATGCAAATGATGATGATAAACATATCATTGTGCCATCATTGAAGTTCCTGTCTTCATGGTTTGGACATTGAAGCACATACCAGTGATAAATGGGTTTTGCTCTTTTTGTTTGCTGTTTGAGTCTAAGTCCTAATTCTTAAATATGCGATGCTCATTCTCTGCCATCCATCCAATGCAACTATTGCCTACTTAAAAGATAAGAAAATGGAACAATCGCATGCCAATGCTGTAAATAATCCTCTGAAACTCCGGTCAATTACACATTCATACCAAAATATTTTGGTTTATTTAGTTCTCTTTAGAATGGACTCAAATGCTGGTCATGCAGGAACTGTGGCCCCTAGCAGTGAGTAATTAAGGTATTATGATGCCATTTGCCTAATGAGTGTTCACCTTGGTGATTTGCTCCACTTTAGGGCATTGTAATCCTTTTCTTGATTATTTGGCTCTCCTTGTTGAATTGATGTCTCGGGCCTTCTTGCGTTACCAATTTCGAACACTAAATCTTCTGAGGTATCTCCAGATGATGCATTATCAAGTACTTCAGATTGTCCTACAAAATGTCAAAGATTCCTAGATGGCTCATCAATAGTTCCGCTTCCATTCAAATCAAAATCAATACATATAGAAACCTGTCGATACCTGAAGAACCAGCTGTCTTATCAGTCGTCTTCACGGTTCTGTACATCTGTCTCCACAAATTACAGTTCATTATCAAAATGCAACACTCTCTCTTCACAAAAATGTCAACGAGTATCTCTTGAGAGCAGTAATTATGTCTTATGATTAAAAAAACCTAATACAGATTCAGTATTGGTAGTTGTTCTTTCAATAATTCTACAGACATATTGGATCAACAGGAAGTAGATAAAACATGCATGAGTTCTATTCTTCAGTATATCAATAGAAGCAGCCATCGCAAGATTTTCATCTCGATGGGTGCATAATCGAGCTAAATCAATGCAAACAACGAAAGGGTTATTGCCAAATCACTGGCCCAAAAAAAGGGAAACCGAAAAGGTCGTCGGCAAATTCATTGCAAAGAGGCAAGAGCCATGTATATAGTTTCTGCTTTTTGACCAGTGCAAAAGCCATATATAGTCACTGGGACGAGTCGAGTAAGGCTGCACAGTCATCTGTTCTACACATCATATGATTTTGAAGCTCCAGTACGTACTGAACATGTACTGACTAACCATGGTTGAACCACCGTGGTTAGAACCATCCAAATGATGAACAAATAATTGAGAAATGATGAAACATTGATGGCTATGACTCACCCAATTCTCGGGCTTTGTGCATGGATTTTTAGAGCACGTCTAGTTCCCACGAGCCAATATTTGCACAGAAACACTACTACTTAATTTCGAAAATTAAGAAGAAAACCCATTACACATACGCATGGTGGATTGTTTCGGACAAAATTATGACAGCGGACTCCACAAACACCTTCACAAATTACTCGGCTTTGTCCTACTGTTCTCTCTCTCTCTCTCTCTCTCTCTCTCTCTCGGGAAGACTTAAATTCTTCCTTACGTTTACCTCACGTGGTGGTTTCACTCTTCCAAAGAAAAAAGCTGTGCATGAGCTTGGAGGACCATTAGATGTAGGGGAAAAAGAAGGGGCCAAAAAAGGTTGCAGAGTATTGGAATTTGATAAATGCATTAAACACCTCCCTCTGCAGTACATAACAATGTAGGGCTGTAAATAACAAGTTCAGAAGCTAGAAGCAACCTTTCCACGAACTGAAACCAAGTGCATGTCTCGAAAGGGCAAACACGAGTCAAAGCAAGGGTAATATGCGATTTTAAGTCCCATAATGAGACAAACGAAAAACGTGGAGAGAAAGAGAGAGGAAAAAAATTAGACAAATATATTAGAGGGAAATTAATTATTAAAGAAGGGGTGTGTCTTTAGTAAGTATTACCTGTAAATGAGATTTCACATGCGCCAAGGTGAGATCTTTCACATCCATTAACTCAAGAACTGACTTTGGTGTTGCTCCTAAACCCCACAACAAAAAGGAAACCAAAAAAATTCGAAACATAATGAGTATATATATGTAGTCGCTTGTCTTTTTCGTGACATCTCTGAAATTGTTGCTAGCAGCAAATTCCAATGGGAACAAGAGCAATATAAGAAATTTGACATCACTCAAATGGATGGCTTGTTTTTATAAAGGAAACGAGACTAATGGTGCGTCTTGATTATCGGGGATTCGAGTGTTTACGGATGAGAAAGAATCATCTTTGCTTTGTAGATTAACCCGAAAAATGAGGAACTTAGCCTTTCAATTGAGAAAAATGAGGCAGAGAGAATGAAAATTTAACCTACTTTCATGGCCGCCTAACAGCTCAACGGCGCGGACAAACCGGGCATGGAGCGTGGTGGTCCACCGCATCCGAGGAGCCCTTGTGCCGCGTTTGGCCCCAGGGAACCTCGACGTGAGCCTCGACCGCATCAAACCGTGGGAGTGGAATCTATTAGGACTCGAGCAGCTCATGGCGGTGTTATTAGCCAGGGAAGAGAGTGAAGAATTGGCAATAACATCAAGGGACTGTAGTTGTTGATGGTGAGAAAATGGAAAAGAAGTGTTCTGGTATAGTGGAATTCCGCTGATGGGTCTCAATGTGCCGACCTCTTGGCCTAGCGGATGATGATACAGATGCTGGTGATAAACATGTTTGGGGTTCTTTTCTTGAAAACGATGGACGAGGTGGTTGCTGCTGCTTCGTCTCTGGAGGAGAGGATAAGCATCGGGTCCAGACCCAGCGAACCGGGTGTTCGACGACGGAGAGAGTTCGGGTCGAGCGTCGGGTCTCGACACGGAGGAGAGAGAGCTTCTGGAGTCCAAGGCCTTCTTCCAGAAGCTCAAGTTGGCCTCTTCTTGATCTGTCGATCTCCTCCATGTCGAGGTGGGTTTGCTGTTGGGAGGGCTTATTTGCAGCGATAAGTCAGGCTGTGCCGGGAAGAGCTCCATGTTCATGTGACCCAAACGAGCCCAAAGTCTGTCCTTTGGAATTACCTTCCTCTCTCTTCCTCTTCCTCTTCCTCTTCCTCTTTGTTGTTACCGATGCTCTAGGATGAGAAAGATGCAGACCTGTGAGTATGGTTCTTTGAATTGGAACGCGATGAAGATGTTGGGCGAGTTCAATTCCTTGTGGGAGTTGAGAAGGGGGGGGGGTGTGGGCGGTGGGGTGTTTTGATCAATCTGAGGAGAAGTTGCAGAGAGATTAGAGATGAGAGCGATTGAGAGGGAGAGAGGAGAAATGACAAGGTATGAAGCGAAGGGTTGGATGATTTGTGTGAAGTATGTGTTAGAAAATGACACTTGAGGGGGCAAGAGAGAGAGAGAGAGAGGTTAGTGCTGTGTGGAGGTGGGAGTATGGTACTGAGGTATTTAAGCGAAGGATGAAAAGATTGAGGAAGAAAGAGTTAAAAACAAGTGACTTTCTTTGATTGCTTTTCACTATTCAACTCCTTCCCTCTTGTTTTCTTAGCGGGAAAAAGGGAAATTCCTAGTGCAAATTACCTTTTAAACTACGTCTGTTTCGCGAAAAGTAAATGATTTATAAAAAAATTTACTGAAAAAATTATTTTTTATACCGCTCGTAAAAATGAATGAACAAATAATATTTTCATCGTCCATGAATATATTTGGATAAGAATTGTCGTCGATAATAAAAATATTTTTCCTTGATTTATTATTTTAAGCAATATAAGTGATCGATTTTAAGAAAATACTTTTCAAATCATTCATTTTCTGCTAAGCAAATATAGCCTTAGTGTTGCATTTGCTCCTCAACAGCTCCAACTTGCGTTTATGGTAAAAGCTCTCTAATTCTTTAAAATTGGAAAACCATGGATTGGTCCTCATGTGGGTGTATGAAGATCAATTCAATCATAAACCTTTCAATTGTGTCAATTTAATCATAAATCTTTTAACCATTTGCCCATTTAGTCTTAAACCTTTCAATTGTGTCAATTTAATTCTAAACATTTTGATAATTTGTCAATTTAGTTTTAAACATTTTAACGATTTGGCAATGTAATACTTCTAGCCAAAATACCCAAATAATAGGTTTAGGACTAAATTGGAAAATCATCAAAAATTTAGGACTAAATTGATACAAATAAAGGTTTGGGACTAAATTGGCAAATCGTCAAAAAGTTTATAACTAAATTGGCACAATTAAAAGGTTTAGAATTAAATTGGCTACCGTACAGTAGATTTAGGACTTTTCAGATAATTATCCCTTATACTATCTCTCTCACTCCTTAATTGTTCTTTTTTATGTTTTTTTGTGTTACCAATTCATTTTTTAGTCTATTTGATACAACTGGGAAAAAAAATTCTTAAACTCTTAGTGTTGAATTTTGTGTACACTAATGTATTAAAAATTAGATTTTGAGATATCTTTACCACCAACATTGCCATCACTATCACCACCGATATATATGTGTGTGTGTGTATGTATATGATCACCATCGTCTCCTTTAGAATACTATCACCATTAGAAAAAAAAAAATGTATTATTAGCTAGCCGAAGGCCGCCATTACCACCATGTCCACTGCCACAACCATATGCAGCACCACGGCTGCCACCACCTTCTTTCGCCATCACTCCAGTTGCAAAACACGGGAACCACTTCACCATTACCTCAACCACCGTTGCCATCACTACCAATACCATTGCCAATGTCGCTAGTTCACCATGCCATCACAAATTCACAGTCAGTTCCGCTCAACATCCTGTAGTCCAATTCT
This sequence comes from Syzygium grande, assembly GCA_024733475.1. Lineage (NCBI taxonomy): Eukaryota > Viridiplantae > Streptophyta > Magnoliopsida > Myrtales > Myrtaceae > Syzygium > Syzygium grande. Next base: position 5,537,262 of record JAMXDD010000002.1, on the reverse strand, counting down.
ATATCTATCATGTATTACTTCAATTTTCAACCATGCATTGAGAATATTGGGTAATTTTCTATAAACATAAGTGGTTAAGTGAACTTTTACACAAATTAACCAATCAAGTTGAATAGCTAATTGTTATCAAATGTGTGTTTGTTTGTTTTTTTTGCCTCACCCCTTGTTGGCTTCGAAAGCATCAATGACAACATCATCCTCCCAAAATACATGAAATTGTACCTTTCAAGTAGATTTTTGGTAGTCCACTTCGATTGGGCAAAAATGCATACTAAACTCATGTAGTCATATTTCATTATGGCCTCTAGCCCCATCTGATTTGTGGGTTATAACCATCCACACACACATATATATGGTTTTACATATGAGTGATGTTTACAACTTGTAAATCATCTATCAGAAAAAATCATCAATTAGAAAAGTGATTCGAGGAAGTTTTATCCAAATTACAAGATAAGATAGCCCTTTCACCAATTTGATGGATTCAACATATATATTCCAACAAGGTCTCTTTGCAATTTCACAAAATACATTGGAATGAACCCTGCAATTTTTTGAAGCTAGCACCATATTGTTGGAGTTATGTATCTTCACATAAAAAAAAAGGAAATAGAAATACAACATATCATTTTTATTTTGATATATAACTTGTTCATGTGTAGTCTATAAGAGTCTTGTTGAGTTTGTTAGACCAAAGTTTGAGACTCAAAATTATGACTAGAGTCCCTCCTTTTTTTCGTAACATAGTAGTGATTGAATGATATACTTTCCATATTATCATAATTTTCACTCCTTCTCATAAGAGGTTGAAATCTCTTCATATAATAGTGGAATCTATAGTACATTGTCCATCTTTGTGATTCGATGGATTATATTCTCATTCGGGCCACCCATAGTGAACTTCCCATGTAACAAAAGAGGTCGAAAAGCATGTTGTGATTAACTATACTATTGTTAAGAAAATCAATTATGTATAGCAACTTACTCTGAAAGTATAAGAGTAGGGGATCCAGAAAGGGGTCTCAGTCACTACGCACAAGTCATCTCATCGTAAGATGACATGCCCACTTCCCTGACACACTTCTTGGATTATTGTTCCACAAATTGCAAAATCGAGCAGCCCTAAAGTGAAGGGAATCCATATTTTTGGGCAAAAGGACTCAAGAAGAAGCAAAACAAAAAATTTTAAAAAGTGAAAAGGAGCTAATCCACATGCTCTTTTGGCTTGGATTGAGGGACGTCAGATGACTCAGTGAGTTAGTGTTCCCAAAATTTTGTCATCACTCATCAACGGTTTGGTGCTTATGTCTGTCAATGGCTCATGATTCACTTTGGTACCTCCACTTTGGGTAACTCAAAAGAGGCAGGAACGCGGAAACTTGAATAGTTGAAAGTTCGCAGAACATCCCACAAGCCCACGAACCAGTTAAGTCTAAGTCTCGGGCCTATTGCAAGGTGCCTTGACCAGAGCAATTTGCACGCAATTGACGGAATTTGAACGGCTAGCATTCAGCCCTTGAGCTAGAAATTTCCCAACAGCCCAACTACTTGAGCCAAACGCTTGAGAGCTAAACTGTTTTGTTTTGGAGTAATGGTGTTGCTCGAATTGCATGAGGCAAAGAAGGGAGAGAGAAACTTACAAAAAGTCAAAGGAAACGATAACGTCGCCGCACCATGTCAGAACGCGTAAACTTTGTTCCGTACGATGAATTAACACGGTTCAAACAATGTAGTCTTCATTTAACAGCATAAAAGAAGCTGACATGTGATATGGACCTCACATGTTTCTTGTACTGCGATTGGATTTATCAATCTCATTTACGTATCTTGCTATTTTTCCGAAACCAGAATGAAAGGTCCTTGTGCTCGATGGGAAGGCAAGGACAAAAGGCTTTTCCTAGCTCTCTTAGCCGACGTCTAGAGGAGTATTGGTGAGGATTAGCTTTTGCCCTAATATCATGTCGTGCACCCACCAAACTGTACTAACAAAGCTCATCTTCAAGGAACGGCACGCAACCATGACTTTCAGTCTTTCACGAGTCTGATCCATGGATTCTGTGAAGGTAGCAATGCTAAGTGCTATTTAGACCCACCTTCCAAAATCAAAGCATGGGAAAAGGCGAAAAGCCTCCCGTCATCTCTGTCTCGAAATGCTCGTCCCATTTCGACCGGTTCATAAATTGGTATTTTAAGTGAGGTGGCGAACTATTATTGGGCGTCGACAATAACTAGCCCCACGTGTGTAAAATACTAAATAGTCACTCGCGGATGCACTTCGGCACGTCGTTTAGGCAAATGAAATTTCCCGTATCTGGAAACTTCTCTTCCGTGACTATTTTGGAACTCTATAGTTTGCTTGGACCAATTTGCCTTTAACCAACTCACTTAGAATTTTAAGTGTGAATTCTTCAAAAGTAGGAAGGCAAATGTAACCTCTGACGAATATACATTAACGAAGAAGCTAGAACTTACCTATTTCTTTCTTGCGGTACAGAATTCATTCTATTTCGTATGAGTTTAATGTTTATAGTTTATTTGAATAATTTATTTATTAAATCTAAAAGAAACTGAAGACTGTAGCGTTGTTTACCTTTAAGAAAGTTAAGGTAATAACATCAACATGAATAAATAATTGTAACTTTGAGATTGCAAAAAAGAATTTTAATTAAATATGAGTTATACATGTAATATACGATATCTTTATTTCTTTCTTTCGAAATTCATTCTCTCATAAAAAAAATTGTAACCTAAAGCATAGTACAATTACAATTCTTAATTTTTTTCTGCCTTAGTAATTCAATATTTCTAGATTATAACGTATATTTTACAAAAAAAAAAGTCACCTAATTGAGGAAAACAATGAAAATGATACTGTTAGAATATCTACTTAACTTGACACCAAATTTCTTTTGAAAAATACATAAGAAACAAGTTCATGATCTTTAAACTTATTTTTATCATCATTCAAATTTTATCTATTATCTTCATACTCTAAAAAGATTAGAATAAAAGATGACCTCTGGCTTTAGCTTCAGCTTCAAATAGGATTGAATGACATATGAAAAATGAGCAAAAGAAGACAAAGTCAAAGACGACAAATTTCTAACAGTATATGGAAAAAGTAAGAACGAAAGGAAAAGCAGGGTCAGATCTTAATGAAATAAAAGAAACAAAAAAAGGTAAGTCCCAATTCTCTGATTATATTTATTCTATTTGGATGACATTCTTGCCTTTCTATTATTCAAGAATCTTCATGGAGATTTTGAATAAAGCTTTCAAGGAAAAATTTGTCCATTTAAGATGTAAGATTTGAAGTGGTTGTAGAAGAAGAATTTGTAATCGTGGAAATATCGTCTCCCCATCATTTATCATATCAATTTTGTGTTTGTTGTGTGTCTCCAAATCATCGGGTGGTAAATGATCTCCTAATTGAGTTTTTCAATGTATCAGGTTATAACGCACAAAAACATTGATACAGAGAGTAACGACAAGAAAGAGAAATCGAGAAACAAGGTTAATCTTAGTTCACCCTTAAATTAAATCTACATCCAGTAGAGATTAGGGCTACATCCACCAGAGGATTCCGCTATAACTATCACCTCTCTAATTATAACTCTCAATTACAAGAAAGAGATTATACATATAGGCGAATACGGTAGCTATTTATGAATACAAGCCTATCTTTTTCTGTCGATGAAAGTATGAACCACACCCCAACAGATTAACGTTAACCCATTTCTAAGGTCTGATAAAAATAGGTCATCCAAGTTGACATTAAGGGATTCAAAGGAATTACCTTCTTGTGGTCTGGCCCAAGAAAAGGTTGCATCGTATGAGTAATGAAGTGCTACAGCTACGTCTTAATCTCTCACACAATTCACTCACCTTTTTCTTCTTTGTTTAGCATTCAAGTAGGGTCAGGCCAACTTTTGCTCAGCTCAATTAGTGCACCTCCTTGGGCAATCTTGGGTAAGCACTCTCTCATATTGACACAATGCGTTCAGGATTTTACTTTCAAAGTGCTCTCAACAAAATCTAAACCTAAAATCTACGGACCAGAGCAAACTTTCTTACCATTTAAACAAGCACCTTATTCATGTTGATTCATACTCACTCGTCTTTTTAAAATAGTGGACTCCATTAAGTAATATGAGAGAGAACACCCACATATTGAAAGCTTGTGGTATTCTAATCGGGTCAATCAATCACGCAAAAAAAAATTTGTCCATCGTTAGCTATATATGAGAAGTTTAGGATGTTGTTATTGTAACTTTGGAAACACAAGAAATTGGGGGTCCACTAGGCTGTCTTTTTCAGAATTTCGCCTACTACTTATATTGTGTGATAAACTAGATGATGCCATAGGGATCTGCATGGGAGAGAGGAAAGATTTTCGCATTACTATTAGTTAGAATTGCTCAAGAACAAGAACCTGTGAAATGCCGAACACATTTTAGCATGCATAATTCAATTTCCAAGAAGTTTTCGTAGGATAATGGCTTTTTGGTGAAAGGCCGTATTAAATGCTAGAGAGAGAAATGTCCTATAGTGTTCTCCTAGGGTTACCGACAGCATTGGAAGCAACGAAAATAACCGATAATGTCAATGTTCCAACAGTGCGGGGTTGGTTTGTCCATGTGTTTTATAAAGTACTGAATCGTTATACCCCGTATATAGAAGCATAAGCCTGGCAATTTTTCTTCCGTCCAACGGTAGACTTTTATGACAATTTGACACGTTCCTCGTACATCGATCGGAATTAGGGTTTTGGTATTTACAGTATTCTAAGAATGCCAACCACATGATAAATGATAACTAGCCTGGAAGCATCTAAAAACATGCTAATTTGCCCATCGTTAGCATCTATCTGGGTCTTTGTTTTCCCACAGGCGATGTATAGAAGCGATTAGCCGTTAGAAGGCATAGGTAGAGAAGGTGCTTTATACTAACAGAGCATCTTCCTAGATAATGAATTAGGTGGTGCGGGAATGCTATATGGTTATAAATTTTAATGACCAAATTAGGGGGTCTAAAGTTGATTGTCCAGAATCCCCAAATATATTCTTCGATATGCAGGCTTAAAAGGAAAACAAATGACTTGTTGATTAAACAATTTTCAAGCTCGTAGACGCCTGAAAACTCGATCAGATACAGAGTTAACTACAATGTCGAGTAATATCTACTCGATAACATGAGATGCTCGGTGAAGAGTCTGTCAATTATGTTAAACATCCGTTAGTTCCACGCGAATAGCATCTCTCGACACTCTCCCTCTAGTATATTTGGAGACATTATATCTGAATAGAACAAAATGTGGGAGGGGAGACGTTGGAATTCAGCCTGATAACGTGTGTTTCGACACCATGTCAACCGATCGAGCTTGACTGATGAGGAAATAGACCCACGATACTTTATGTTAATTATACGTCCTAACAAACAACTTAGAGCGGGAAGCTAAGTTCTCTTAATCAAAAAGAACAAAATTGAGATGACTGGATGACATGAGTGCAAAAACAGAAGCTTCTCGATCGAGGCAAGCTGTCCAATTTTTTTTAATACCTAAACAGGATAAGGCATGTTACTTAAGGATGGAAGCATATAATTAGTGGAGGGCTCTTCAATGATATTCCCCCATATCTAATGAGCCCTTTTGATCAACTTGAAAGGGTAAAAAAGTGTCAGGCGACCCTTTTCCATTTGTGAAACAAATATGCTTGGGAACTTGTGATCAAACACGCTGGAAATCAAAGAAAAGATGATTGCTTCCAAAGTGAAACCCACACGAACAAGACTTGAAAAGTAGTTTAAGTGCCCAGTTTCTTGTATTCCATATTCTCTGTCATGAGCTAAAAGTGGGTAATCAGATCCTTAATTTCAAGGACAAGAACCAAAGAACGAAAAAGAGGAGAAACACACAGGATCTTTCATTGGAGACTCGGAATAAGTGTGACCCGTCAGTGCCCTACAAATCCGGAGAGATCATTATGCCGGAAAGGGGAGGGAGAGAGATGCAGATTTTGACAAGAACCCATTAACATGATTGATTTGGTTTTTGTTCCTTTTCTCTTGTTCTCTAATTTCCTTTGTTCGTTTCGCTTTTTCCTCCAATTCCACACTAATCTTTTTTATTCCCTTCTTGGAACACAAAGGTTGGGGAATTATTGGAGGGGAGGAGGGGTCGGCCCTACAATAACTTTTCACGCACAGGAAAATCGAAATCACATCAGAATAGGGTGCTTGTGTCAAGAAGGTCAAGGTTCACAGTTGGATTGCTGGTCCCGCCTACTGATTAAAGTAAGAAAAGATCTCTCTCTTTCTCTCTCCGCTTGATTGCAGCCAAAGATGCACACAACAGAATGTTGGCACATATTGCTCGTTATGATAAACTCTCAAACATGACATAGCTTGAGAATGTTTGAGCACTCTTTTGGAGAGATCGTGTAAACCTGCATAGTATCGGCCTTTTCGCCCAGTAAAGTTATCGAACGTTAGCTGACCATTCATTCAGCACTGAATAAGCAATTCATGAAAGTCGCCATATCCTCGATTTTTCAAAGTAGAGAGAACGAAGCTCCCGTTGACTTGAAGGCTTTTGGGTAAGAATTCTGTCAGGTGGAGCGATCGTATAAAAGCTGATGACCGAGGCCCAGAAATTAAAAGGGCCTTAAGCGGGTCACTATGGCTTGAAGTAGGGCTTTTCTCTTTTAGTCAGAAGATGAAAGACGCGCTCCAAGCTTTAATCGTATCGTTGGTTAACGGTGTGGTTAGAGTTTCTCCATGATTGGAACAACTTATTCCAAAAAAATATAAGGAAAAAAACCACCAGGGTGAAGAGTTTACCTACTACCCCAGTTATAGAAGCAAAATATACAAAGACAGAGCACCGAGAATAAGAGATTCATCTCACATTGAGGAGAAAGAGGAGACATTTCTTCACTACTTATTCATGTAGTTCAGCATACAACGACCCATTGCCATAAAAATAAAAAAGGTTAAACAAAGAATCAAAGAACCTACCAGGGGGGAAGCAGCAGCATGTTAATCGTAGGGAACAGTGGCCGCGGCCAATTTCCCTCGACCCAAAAACAAATCTGGATTAGAAACAAAATGTACATCAACTAAAAATTAAAACGCCAATCCAACTTTGAGCTTTGCTGGAAGGTTCCCCTGCCCAAGAAGCAAAAACAACCCCCGGCCCGAGAAACCCAAGAATCGTCATTCGGTGCATCGCCTCCCACTTACAAGGCTTGCACAAAGAATTTGAATTTTTATCCTACTTGAGGTTAATGTGTTCTTGCTGCTCCCAAATCAATCTTCTTCCGTGTCGTTAGAACCCCATTAGAGAAACAAATGTTAGCGGATTCAGGCTCTAGAATGTGCTGCAGAGTAAGGCAAGACCAAATTTCTCCTTTGCTTTACAAAGACCTAAACTTTTCTGAGTCCAAACCTAAACTTTAATCCAACCTTCGCTCTGACCCTGACGACGATGGGCATCTGACTTTAAGGCGCTTTGGACCAAACTCTAAAGGGGGAGGTTCCCTCACGGCCTTTCCCAACTCGTATTGGAACCTATCCTTTGCTTGGCGTTCAGCCTTGTTCTGGACTTCCTCATTAGACAATTTCTTAAACTTAATAGATATTACAGAAGATCCTTTAGCAAACCTGTCCCCGGAACTGGTTCCTGGAGTTTCCCTTTGATGAGCAGATGCACCAACGCCATATCTTGCTCCATCAGACCTGTAACAATGTGACTGCATCAACTGCCCATGATCAGATTGTTGTTTTCTCAATCGCTTCAATCCCTGCATTTACATGCACAAGCCAGAAGGCAAATTTCAACGTTAGATGTTGATGTCCAGCATTATTCACTAAAACTCGAAGGTTGGACATAGAACATACCAGCAATCTAGATAGAAATTAAATGCAAACCAAAAAGTTGCTCTAAAAGAAAGCATCTAAAGCCCCCAAAAAGCTTGAAGGCAAGCAGTTGCTCCACAAGAACTTCAATACTAATCTCCTGATTAGTATGGCTACTGTTTATTTCTAAGCTACACTCAACTAATGAATTATCACAATTTGAGGCAAACTAATCAACCAAATAAAATGTATCAAAACCTATCCTTACTTTCAACAGTCAAAAAACCACTCTTACATTCTAACTTGAAGACAGTAAAAACAACACGACAACAAACAACAGGAAAAAATTTCAACAAAATGTGGCACTAGAGACTGAAACTACACCTGGTGTCCAGAATGCTGCGAGGGCAAGGAATCATGCCTACTCCTCTTCTCCACTTTCACAGACGAGCGTCGCTTAACCCTGAATATCTCTGTATCAGAGTCATCACTATATTGACCAGACCTCCTCGCTGAATCATGGAGTCTATCCTGATGGGCACTCGTGCAATCATCGTATGACAAAGAGGAGACGGATGGTTCATATGCATTGCGAGACAGATTTTCAGAAAGTTTGTCAGAGTTAACAATTGGCGTCTCAAAAACATGATCCCCCGCATTCTGCACAAAGATATTACCAGACTAAAGATCAGGGAGCTGACACCTAAATATAGTTAAAAAATCATGTTGTACCACCAGCAGTCACAAAGCAAGCTTATCTGTGACTTCCTAAACTATACATTATGCGAGATTAAAAAAGGCGGGAATTAATATCTGAATCTTACATCATCAATAATTAATGAGCTTTGAGCCAGCATAGAATTTGAATGAGTCGGATGAACTGAGGAGAGGTATGGTTGATGCATTTCGGGTTCCAAATCTCTTCTTCCATGGATAAGTTTGGGTTCTCTCTCAATACTGTCCAACTCTGGTGACTCATTATGAGTGTCTAGAGGAAGTGGATGAATGCCACAATAAGGGAAGTATCTCTCCTCATAACTGTCACTGAATATATTTGGAATAGAAAACAATTCCTTATCGCTGCCTTTTTCCCGACGGATATCCTCCAATATCTGCTCGTCCTGCTCAAATTTCTTGGCTGCTGCCTCCAGTTTTAATATGTGATCCCTCACGAAGAGTGTATAATTGCTTCCACATGGAGATTTTAGTGACTCAATATCTGATGAAGTCATTGACAATTGCAATAAGCCATTAATAATCAGAAAACAAGAAAGAGGAAGTCCTCAGCCAAAAGCAATGATGTAGAAGCAAAGAGTACCATGACGTAGGCAAATGAGTTGGGAATGACAGGCACAGTTGAGATATGCTACATAACAGTCGCGCTTGCATAGACTACAGACAACCGTTCCATCTGAAACTTGGCATACACCAGCGCACGCCCTTGATTTCATTAGACACCAGCGAACACGATGCTGAAAGCGCATCAGCTTCACAAAAGAAATCTGTATACTACGGTGGGACGCCAAGTCTGCAGATGAGCAGTCTAGTTCTGGGCTTGCATAGAGAAGCATTGCTTCTCTACAGAGGAGCTCTTCATGAGGTAGCAAGGGAACCCTGTTTAGAAGTGCATAGCGCTTGCTAGCTATGGCTCCAAGAGGAAACCAATCACCAAGTGCAAAGTTCACTGCCTCGCCACAATTGAAACCTAAATAGTTGGAGACCTATTAGTAAAACTTGCAAAATAAAAGGAAAAAAAACTCGTCCAAGTTTGAGCGGGGAGTTCTTTTTCTCTGCTCGATGCACACATCAAATACGTACGTGCAAACATGCACATGCACGAGCACTTCCATGTGTGCATGCATGCGCATGTGCATGAGAGAGAGCCAGGGACGCAACTGTCTAATTATGCATCAAATCAAGCGAAGTTATTACATAATCTTACCATGGCTAAATCCTGCATGATATGCTCGTGGGAATGTTACAACAAACTCTCCAGGCTTCTGAACTGCTTTGAAGACTGGGACGTCGTGTTTTAACAAAATATTTGGGGGAAATAGAGTTGTTTTTCCCAAAAGTAAGTCAAAAGCTCCATCCTCACCATTGGCAGATAGAATATCGGTGGTATAAACATGCTCCCTAACTACGTTTTCGAAATCCAAAGCTGCATGACCGGGAACTCCATACCAAGTTTTAAAAGCTCCACAATGGTGATAATTGATACTGCAAGCAAAAGGTGAAGAAGATACTCAGTAGAAAGGCAAAAAATTAAAAGAAGATACGTGGAATCTAAGGAAAAAGTTATTTAAAAGTGCTGGAGCATTAACCTTTATTTATACCTGTACAAGTAGTGATCTTCCACGTGCCACGCAAACATACTAAAGAGCATTCCGATATAAAGCATGGGATCAGTCACTCCCTGGAATAATCACTATGCATAAGGACCAGAGGGTAATAGACATAAGGATGACAGAAGAAGGTAAGTTAAATTGGTACCGGAATTGCAGTTTCTAGCAGACGTAAAACAGACTTGGGCAGGCGTGAGAGATTCTGAAGTCAAAACAGAAATAAAGTCATGAGGAAGACTAGATAGGCCAAGCCTAGAAGCAAGCAAAGTGTCCGACCAAGCTCATGAGCTTATTATCCTGGGTCGGAATGTAGATAGAAGAGTATGATGACTTGCAATATACATGATAACTTCTGGCTCGCCAGCTGGAATTATCAAACGTCACTGAATATGCTTTAAATAGAAAACACCGCATTAAGGATTAAAGAAAAACATGAGGAGATAGCAAGTAAAAATTAGATCCTCACCTTCAAGTTCCATCTACTACTTCCGAGCGGATCGGTGTCAGAAGATGAGAAGGCACTACCATCAACATCACAAGCATATTCAACAGTTTCCGTCTTTCCACAAGCGATTTCTTGCCAAAATTCCTTTTCCATGTATGTGGATGGAAGACATCCAACACTTTGATATCTTCGAGAAAAAACCTTGTTTGCCATCTTCTCAAATTCCCGAAAAGAATAATTCCTGGAATGCAAATATGTACTCATCAGCAGAGAGAGTCGCTGACAGAGGGACAATCGGTTAAACATTGTTCAGCATTACAAGAAAAATCACCTTCCACTCATGAAAAAGGTGACCCTGTCGTCAGAATCCCACTCAGCCAAACGAAGAGGCTGTACTCTAGTCGTGAATTTGAATGCTGCTTTCTCCCTCGTCAATACAACCCCAGCAGGGACAGAAGCATTTAAAGGACAAATAATTTTGCATATACCTGACAGATTAGCACAGATGTGGTAAGAAAACAAAAGAATACAAATTCCAAAATTATTAGCAAAGAAAACAGGATTACAAACAACTTTAAATATCAAATGATACGGCGCCACAACTTCCATGTTCGAGCAGCTTGTGACAACATAATTTCTATGTTACTGCTCGACACAAATAAAGTACATCCATCACACTATTAAGTTGCACACCTTAATATTTATTGCTTCCAAGGAGATCTCAAAAAAGGTCACAAGGGTTTCAAGTCTCGGTATCTTTGGATAACCATAAGACAAATATCGAGCACACGACACATTTGGCAATACTCACATTCCCAATACATTCTGCACACAACTCGACAAATATATATCAGGTTCAACGAGCCATTTCTTCATGATGGAAACAAGCTACCCATAACTACACACATGGAATGCAAGCCGAATTGTGTTACCATCTCACTTCAATCACGTCATCTTTACAAACACGCAACAGGATTTTTCATAAAAATTGTCCGTTCATATGTTTATGTTCTGATTATTTGAAACCTATGCAATAATGAGGTAGACGGAACGTGCCCTTCCATGAACAACTACATTGCACAAAAACCCAATTTGAAAAATTCAGAAGAAGTCCAAGTTGTCCAAGCAATTTACCATATCTTGAAGCCTCTGGAGCTATCTTTTGCAAGTAAACTAGAGGATCCTCAAACTCATCCTTTGATGGATAGTAAACAGGACACTCTGGAATTTGGTTGGTCCATTGTAAATCATTCATAGAGAACTTTTCTACCTTCCGCTTTGGGAAGACATCCTTCCCAGTTGAAGCCCCGTGTGATGGACGAAGTGAATCAGGATTACCATGTATTCTCACACCACACGAAGCTGAAGCTCTCAATGCATCTCCTCCACTTCTATTTATTACATTAACCAGACCATCAGTCTCCATGACACTTTCAGTTTTCATTCTCTGAAGCCTTTTACGCTTCAGGAACTCCAAAGCATTAGAAATTTCTCTAGACAGACAAACCCTTCCTTCCACCTGCATGAAGAAAAGGTAAGTGCACATGAAGGAACCCAACGAATTGGAAAATCAAAACCAAGCTCAAAAAATCAATCTATTGGCACCCGTTAAAGTAAAAAGGCAACAATTCAGAGAATCAAAACCCCATGCTAACTAGAATAACTAAAAAGGAAAGTGCAATCGAATAGTTAGGAGATGACCAATCACACACCGCTTTTTATACAGGACAGAAGTACCAAGACCAAAATCTAAACATTGAATGGGGGAAAAAATTGTCACATTCTAACCATAAGTTATGAGCTTCAGCATATAACAAAAAAACCAATGTAATTTGTACTGTTAAGAAAGTAGCAAAGGAATCGTGTCCAACACAAAAATTCTACTAGTAATGCATACTCACCAGTTAATTCCAAGTAAAAGTTAAGGCGAGCTTAAAATTGCCATTTAGAGCATAGTCATGGAGTGCGATGTAAAATGTTTTCATAACCAGTCAAATAACCAAAGGCATGTTTCACATTGCTTACACAGTGACTAAATACCTAGTCAAATCCTCAACAATGCCCACCCGCTTTCCCTGAAGGTGCGTTCACATGTCGAAAGAGCCAAAATCCAAACTCCTCCCAAAACTCACTTCTCCAGAGAATATTCGTCAGTTTATACAGACTAATTGGCAGGGGATGAAAAGAAAACTCCTATTCAGCCAAGCATGACCGTCCGATATCAATGAGACCGATACCACCACTTTTTTTTTTCGCCGAATGATACGGAAATTGGCTGGTCATAAAACAACAGCAAAGGTGTAATTGCGCTGTCTTAATAACATTATCCATCTAAGATACAGGGCTGGTCAAATCCATCTGTTATGCGCCCTTAACAAAGATCGCCGCACTTTCTACATCGACGGCTCCCTAAAAGGGAGTAAAATTCAACTCATATTCTATCTCTCGTTGAAGAAACAAACGACCCGCACCCGCATCACGAACTCACATCTTCAAAATGCATTTTTGCGGTTAACACGGTACTTTCTCAGAAAGAGAGTATTTCACAGAAAATGACATGTTTCCAGAAATCGCAAGGAAATTACAACTTCGCGGTGTATTATTATTAAGTCCTAATTACTAATTACTAAATATGCCTAAGGCGCATTTATATCTCCACAGATCAAACGGGCTACGAGACAATTAACTGGCAATGAAATACGTCAACGGAAATTTCCAGAAATTCCACAGTAAATGCAGAAATTCAAGAGAAAATTCGTTTCTTCCGGTTGAAAAAAAGCATCAGCCCAGGATCTGGAGCGTGAATGGGAGAAGGAAAGCCCGTAAAATTTCATCCAGAAGAAGGAACAAATCTCGTAATGCAAACCACGAAAACGAGAAACAAACCACACAAAAAGCAAAAAAAAAAAAAAGATGATTGACTTACCATCTCATCACGGAGACGGTACCTGCGGGCCTCCGTCCTTCACAAGCCTCGCCGAACAAACAGCCAAACGAGCAAAAACCGAGATCAAACGCGCAGCAAACAAACCCTAGATCACGATCCCGACCTCGACGGATCCACCACGGGCCTCCAAACGGCCTCAGCCACGCCACATTCTGGCGAACCGCCACCAGACGCGAGCTCACCGTCGCGGACGCGGAGATCCAGGGGGCATTCCACCCCCCACACGGAGAGCCGAGGAATTCGCCGGGAGTCCGAGGCGCCGCCAATGGCGGAGGAACCGAGCGGCCCCGCGGGCGGAGGGCCGGGCACGTACGCCGGAGGGAGGGAGGTTTCCGGCGAGGGGAGGGAGGTTCGCCGGCGAGGTGTTACTGGCGGAAAAAAAAAAATTTAGAATAAAGGGCGGGGGAAAATAAAATTGGAGGGAGAGAACAGTGGGAGGAAAACTAAAAGCAGAGAAAAGGGGAGGCTTTGGAAAACCGAAAAAGAGCGCCGGGGCGATAATTTATAGGCTTATATACTCCCGCGATGGAATTGCTTTTTCTGCTGCAAAAAAAAAATAATAATAATAAATTAAATTATTTTTTGTTTCCTTTTTCTTTTTTTGTGGGAAGATTCATTTCACTCGAGAAAAGTCTCCTCAATAAAAAAAAAAAGAAACGGGAGTTATTTTTTTAAATCGATTTATTTATCTATTTATTTCATGAGATAAAGAGTGGGAGTGCGTGAAGAAAAGTGGTGGTTGTTAGGTGGTTCAACCAAACGCTTTGCCGGCCAGAACGCGTTTCGCGACCCCAGACAAAAAAAAAATATGAAAATGGAAAACCCCGTTTCGCTCGCCTTCCTCCGGAATTGACCGTTCGGCCCCTGGGCGGACCCCGGTGCCGACCGCGGGGTCGGCCGCGGGAATCGGTTGAACTGCAGGGGCGTTTTCGGTAATTCGGAGCGGACGGCGTTATCGAACGGGTAAACGGGGGGCCGCGGGGGGGGCGGTGGTTTGGATTCCTGTTGTGGTCAGAGAGAAGGAAAGTTGCTGGAAGGGGGTGGAACAATCACGTGCGGCGTAACGACGCGACGGTACGGGAATCGGACCGTCCATTTGTCCCACGGCTCGGATCGGTTCGACGGGCAGCGAGGATATTGACCGCCTCCCTTCCGTTGATGACGACGATGATAATAACCGCTTCGGAGGGGTGTGCGTACTTCTCCCCTTCTTTGTCTCGTTGGAAAACTGCTGATCTGTACCGAAGCGAAGGCCCCTTCCCTTTCGCTCACCTTCCCTAGTTAGTTAGCCCTCCCTTTCCGGAACGGGCGATATTCTCCCCCTCCCACGAAACGGCCCCCGCTTTCTTATATGGATCTTCGGTTGAGACTCTTGTCGGGCAAAACTTAGTAAGAAAGATTCGATTTTTCTTGGAAATGTTAACTGTGTTTATGCTAGGGCAGGTCGTAGTCGAAAAATGGTCCGACCCAAATTACAATTCTGGCAACTCATATTAGACTCGGCGTATACCAAACTCGAAGAATGTTGCTTAAGCGCTTTCGTATTTAACCCAATTTAGAAAAATACATGCCCAAACCGACGCGAGAGCACGGCATAAATGGGTGTGAAATCGAGTGAGGGAGAGGAGTCATAAGGATGGGTTAAGTTTAAATAAGTTGTGAACTAATTTAGCAATTTATTATTTATGGTTTTACCACTCTAAACCTATTCATAACTTATTTTCGATGTATAACTAACCCGTATAATAACTCGGCTCTTAAAATATGGATTAAGAAATGAGTCTAGTAGTAGAGGACATGCTATACATTACAAATCATGATAGTTACTTATTTGAATATTTAATAAATGTCTCCATTTTATGTTTTGCAAATTCCTTTTATATTTTGATAAATGGTTGTCACGATATTAATATTATAGCGCCATGTCATGTCATGGCATTATTGGCACAATTTTATTTATTTATAGAGTGAGTTTTACTCATTGTAGATGAAAAGCACATCAATTAGTGTCAATTTTCAATTAGACCATAATTGATAGCATTACTAAATGATTGAATATCTAAAGATCTAGCGCTTAATAAAATTAAGCTTATTTAATACCGTTAATTTGTTTTTGACGTAAATGATTCAATCGTTACATATTGACTTAATCAGTATAATAAGAAAATGATTATCTAATTCATTAGCTCCCAAAGTCAGTGCAGTCAGTCGAAGGCCACGAAATTTTCGATCCGAGAGCTGCAATGTAACGACTTGTTCGAATCCCATCATCTGTGTACAAACTGTTTTGTGTTTGGATCACTTGCATGCATACGGCGAATTTACGGGCCTCGCAAGGTTGTAGTATTCGGAAAATATTATTCCAATTCATTTCACGGGCTCACGAGTTCGTCTCCAGTATCTCCCACTAATTTTCAATCTCATTTTCATTTAATTATCATTCAAATAGAAAAAATGGATAAGAAAAATCTCCTTTGTCCGTAAATAGCTGCCTTCCGCTCCCTCCCTTTTGAACTTATCGTGTCATTAAAAGGTTCGTTATTCTTAAAATTACGTCATATATCTCTCTCCACTATCCGTTATTTTGTTAACATTATATATCTCGGAAAAGAGCGAATTTTATTTTCAAGTTACAAAAAATCTAAATGTGGCCACCATTAGCGTGCTTTAAATTAAAGCAGTGGGAATATTCATCAAATGCTCCCAAATACAAACCGTGTTGCCACTCTCAAACAAATTGCCAACCGAGGGCAGTCTCGGCAATTCGGGCCCCTCTCTCTCTCTCTCTCTTCGATTGCCAGCGAGCGGCCGACCCCCGCCAACCCACCCACCCCCCCACCCGCGACGTGGCCGCGCGTGACTGGCGGGGGGGCTGCGCCTGGCCGACACGTGGCGCTCCCTTCGAAGAAGAAGGGGGGTGCGGGAACCACGTGGCGGGCCGCGGGGACCCGTGGTTTCGGGAGAGCGCGCGTGTGCGCGTGGGGGGGCGGGGGAGCGCTCTCGTTCGATAGCTGGCGGTTACCAGCGGGCCCCGTGGCCCCCCCCACCCAAGCGCCTTTTCGGCCATCACGAGGCGGGCGCCCGAAACGACCGGCGGACCCGGTCGCCGGTCAACGCGTTCCCCGTCGCGAGGTCGCCTTTTGTTACGCGGAGGTCGGTCTAATGATTAGCCCGTGGAACCGGTCAGCGCCAGCGGGACGCGAAGCTCGGCCCCCGGCGGAACTTTCGACGCCCGGATGGCGGCTCGGCTTCCGACGCCCGGTCAAAACTCGCGCGCGCGCGCTTTGCTTTTTACTTTTCTGGGGCCGGACTCTTCCGGGGGGCACCTGGGTAATTTCGGCCCGACCCACGTGCCGCGCCCCCCTAGAAAACAGCGGGCGAGCTGTGCAGCAGCAGCTTCGCGGAGGAGAGGAGAGGAGAGGAGAGGAAAAAGCACGGCTAATGAGATTCGGCTCCACGAAAGTTCCGCGGAATTGACGAAAATGCCTGGCCAAGGGAATCACCTGAATGCCTTTTCGTCGCGTTCTGGTCATTCTCCTGCATTCTCATCGTATGGATTTCTAGCCATTAAGAAATTGAATAAGATAAAATATGAAATTCAAAAAATTTACTATAACCTATCTATTATTTGATAAATCGCAGTAATAAAATCGAATATTTTTATATATTACCGTGTCTATTGATTGATATAAACGCCATATCAATGTAAATGAACCTAAAATTTGCATAAACGGACACGATAAAAATTTCTCGCGACACTCATTCCTACTTCATTTTTATTTGCTTATTTATTTTAATATTTTCTCTCTCTTTATTAATTCTTTTATTTTTTTATTTCTTTTTTCCTATTACGTCGTTCTCTAATAAAATTTCATTAAATAGTAAATTATACTAATATACCTAAAATATGTAGTAAATATAAATACTAAATTTATATGTATATGAAATTTATATCGTAAGATTGAAATAAATTCGAATATATAAATAAAAATAGGAATAAATAAAAACGCAATTGTTGTTATGTTTTGTTATTTTGAATTTTTATATCAAAATTCAAATATTATTTCAATTATTAATTTAACAAGTTTGTTATTTGAGCAAAAATAACTTTTATATGAACATTATAAATCATATCCACCTTTAATATGGGATAATTTTATCCAGGCTATATCCCTCCTGTATCCGATTTTATCTTATATTGAGCAAGCACCAAACACGGGGTATGATAAAATTTATCCTATCTTAAGCAGGCACCAAACATCGAAAACTTTCTCATTCGGTTATTTAATCGGAAATTTGAAAAGACAACAACACAAATGGTTCTTGAACTCTGTGGCCTATGAACTTTAAATTTGTTCAATATGATCCCTAAATTTTAGTCTAATGTGTAACGTTGTCCATAAATTTTTAATGTGTTTTAATGTAGTTGCTGAAATTTTAGTACATGTTCGATAAAGTCCCCAAGAGACTCAAGGATCACATTAAATATTTTTATATAGTTTAGAGACTAAATTGAACACGTATTAAAAGTCCATAATTATGTTGAACAAATTAAAAGTTCAAAGACGATATTGCACATTAGGTTAAAGTTCAATGACTAAATTGAACAAATTCGAAGTTCATAAGCCACGTTGCACGTCAAACCAAAGGTCAAGGACCATTTAGGACATTTAACCAAATACAAAATTTATGAAAATAAAAAAAAAAAGAAGAAGAAAAAGAATAAGCAAAAAGAAATGAAGAAGTGGGGATGGGAGGGGGGTGCAGGTGGTGGAGTTATGGGAGTGCATCAATGGTGTTAGAATGCATATGTGAGTTGTGTTTGCAAAGTCCCATATCGGAGAATTGGTGTATTGTGGAGCAAGTTAATATATTCAAGTTGGCTCATAACTCATTGGCTTAAATTTTTGAGTGAATGTGAATCCAACTGACGGGCTCGAACTTAAGCTTCTTTTTGGCGATCTCCCCAGGTGAAGGTATTGGGCTTCTGATACGCACTCCCAACAAATGGTATCAAAGCCAATGATTGATTGGTGAGTCTCCAATTTATTCCAATCTGGTTAATATTTCAACAAAGATATCCTAAATTAAGGGGGGAGTCATACCTAACATCGAGCTCGCATGTGAGGGGGAGACAGTTAGAATACACATTTGATCTGTGTTAAAAAAGTCTCACATTGGAGAATTGATATTCCGGTCTAGTGAATATCTCAACAAAGAAATCCTAAATTAAGAGGGAGCCATATCTAACACCGAGCTTACACATGAGGAGAAAATTATTAGAATACATATGTGAGCTGTGTTAGAGAAGTCTCACGTCGGAGAATTCGTATGATGTGGAGCAGTTAATATATCCAAGTTGGTTCATAACTTATTGATTTAAACTTTTAAACGAAGATAGATCCAATTAAATATGTTGACGGGCTTGGACCTAAACTTCTTCTTGGCGATTTCTTAAGATGAAGGTATTAAGTTTTTGAACTGATTATACGGTCATATCCAACGTAGAGAAAAGAAATAGGTAAATTTAGTCAAAACCGATTTCAACGACGGGAGATTTCCGAGGCACACAGCCAACCAACCTTTACAAAGCTTGGAAGTTAATGAAGGAAGCTCTCGGAATCGAGCGACGGTGGGTGGGTACGAACGACCCTTCTCTGTTTTTTCCCACTATTTTATAGTCCCAAAAGCGGGGTGTCATAGGAAAAAGAGGGCGTGGTTAGACTAGACCCTCTCCCCCGTCTATGGCGTAGGTCTTTTGCTGTCCAGTTCGCTTCTGTAATTTGATGTGACAAGTTCCTTTTTATTGCTGTCCTTCAACAAGACAATCATTACCCAAATTGCCAGAACTTTTCAGCCTTTTTTATCTTTGGAAAGAAGCCACTACAAACCCTGAATTTGTACATATATAATTTATCATGTTAAGATTCTTTCAATAAGCATAGTTAATAACCTGGCACATGGACGTCGAAACGTAAAATGATATTGACATGGCCAGTGAAATGAAAATGCTTGTGTTGACATGGCTAAAAAATCTTCTAATAAAAACTCGATTAAAGGTAAATAATCACATTCATAAAAAATTTAGGGTAAATATATTATAATGAATATGATTTTAGATTTTTTATATCACAAAAAAATTTCACGGTAAATTAATTGTAATAAGCATAATTTGGAGTTTTTAATAAATGTATCACGGTGAGCATAATTTATAGATTTTTATGACTTTTCCCCTTTTTTTTCTTTTCGGGTTATAAAGTGCATATAATTATTTGACAAATCGACGAACATTTTGACACATTGTTCTAAGGATTTGACGGGCTCGACTGAGTATTTAAATAAGTCACGTTCAGCGTTAAAAAAATACATTTGCTCATATTGTTTTCGTAGGTCAATCTTAACGTGACGATATCGTCATGAAGAAAATTGTTTTTTTTTTTTGTGTGTATGGACCGGGAAATGGGGCATACGGTGATGATCACATGAACGGGGTTTGACCGGGT
Source organism: Syzygium grande (assembly GCA_024733475.1). Classification (NCBI taxonomy): domain Eukaryota; kingdom Viridiplantae; phylum Streptophyta; class Magnoliopsida; order Myrtales; family Myrtaceae; genus Syzygium; species Syzygium grande. Next base: position 5,517,165 of record JAMXDD010000002.1, on the reverse strand, counting down.
GGTGCCCCTCGTGTAGGGCTAGGCTGGTCAGCGAGGAGGCCACGGGTTGTCCTTTTTGGATTGGACCTCGAAGAAAATGAGGGCTATGATTTTGACAAAAATAGGAAAAAATAATAATAATACGGGGTCTGATTTGATTGGAGAAATTAAAAAAAAAAAAAGAAACACAAATGAGAATCAACTCGCATGTGTCATTGGCTGGCCAGTTTAATGCTGTGATTAGATTATTATATGATCTTCATAAATTTTCAAAACTTCATTTGCTTAACTACATCCTACTGCCACTTTTCCATCCGATTCGCAATTATTTTTCCGGCAATCAAATTTTTCGGTGGTAATTTGCTACGTACATAATAATTACATATATCATGGCAAAAAATTCATTAAGTTTAATTTATTTTTATATTTTCCTCCTTGAAAAGGTCAATGGTGTTCACATTGAGCAGACTTTGGAAGAGGTTTATTTAACCAATACTCATATAGACAAGACGATAAAATCATAATTTCAAGAAGACCTCTTCTTGAAAATACAGACCAGGATACCTTGCCAAAACTAAAACATATCTCTCTCTCCAGTCGGGGCAACTTTCTCTCGACGGTTTCAGCCATGGAAAAAAAGGCGCTGCGTTCGCAATACCACCTCCACGGCTACCATCGCTTTACCGATCGTAGCTTGCTAATCCCACGCAGTTCTTTAAGTGGCCCGACTCTCAAACGTGCTTTGCCGAAATACACAAGCCACGCCATTTCGCAGCGCGACGCTACTCGCCTCGAGTTAGACCTACCCATTTGCTTTATTTTAACAATTCAATCATGCAAGCCAAACCCTCCCTTATCCTGTCCCCGGATGCTGCCCTTCTGTCCAACATAAAATACTCCACCCCCATAAAAAAACGAAAACTAATCCCTGGAAGAATCTGCCGAGGAGTAGGTATCCTGCACATATGTCCAACGCCCCTTTCGCGCGACATAATCATTTCCATTCACGGATTAATTAAGCTCGGCTTGTTATAATCCACCAATTAGGGAGGCCCCTCCAAGCGACAGGTGATGATTACTGTTTTTATAAGTAAGTAAAGAAAGAGGAGGAGTTGGTGATCCGGAAAACGAAATTTCCTGTCCAGGTTTTTGGTGCAGTCTTGATCAGAAAAACGTGTGCTGGTGCCCCAAAGGTGCTGGACATGTGGACAAGTTCCTATAATTAAGTTATCCTTGATAAGATAATTGAGAACCCTTTTACAAATTTGATTGGCCCTTATTAAATAGGCTTATCACTTTTGGAACCCCGCAATTTGCATTTTCAGACCAACACCCCCTACTTGAAAGGACCAAAATAACCTGGCATTGCCAGCTTTGCCTCTCCGATCGACGTTGCGGACGCCCTCCACCACGCCCGTCTCTCTCGGCCCGCTTCTTTACCAAGCTCCGATCAAGGGATGGGGGCGCCAAGCTCGACTAGATCCGGGGGGGTCGAGTCGAACGTCGCGATGGAGCACGAATCCAAATATATCTCATGGTGATTTGAAAATAGCGACTGACGTCGAATGTAATTTAAAATGAAATATCAAAAGTGAAAAGGCTATTTTTGTTTTAGCAATTCGAAATTAGGAATGATGTTGGGTGCGTGGAACCAAAAAGCGAGGAGGCTTTTGAGATTTTCTCCTATTGTCAATTTGATCCTCGAGGATGACAGATTCCTGGCTAGGGAATTAGCTTACGAACACAATGATTCGAGCGTCTTTCTAGACAAGAACTAGGGTAACTTCCGCCTCTTACTTTGATGATTGCTTTCAATAGAATCGCCTGTTCAATTACTCTCTTTTTCCATGTGATGATTTCAGTGCTGTGGGCGCCAATTGATTAGAGTCAGCCAGGTGCTCGGTAGCATAGCTTCCATACAAGCTGAACATTGTAGTTTCGGCCCTTAGAAATTGAATTTAAATGGGAAAATGACACAAAAAACTCCTGAACTTTTTTGTCTAATATGTAATGGTAATTGAACTTTTAATTTATTCTATATCATCCATGAACTTTTTGTACATATTTAATTTAGTCCCCGAACTATATAAAAACGTTCAACGTAATCCTTTCATTAATTTAAAAGCAGGGATTATATTAAACATTTTCATAAAGTTCAGGGACCATATTGAACAAATTAAAAGTTCAGGGATCACGTTACACATTAGACCAAAGTTCATGGACCACATTGAACAAATTAAAAGTTCGGTGATCACATTGCATATTGATATAAGTTTAGGGATTGTTTGTGTCATTATCTCAATTTAAAACTCAACACGAAATTAGAAAATTAAAACTAAACATTAAGTCGAGTTGTTTAGAAAAGTCAATTTTTAGAAGTTCTAATGGCTCTTGCATTAATGTCTCGGTATCCTAGCCCTAGCAGGAATAGTAGTGACATGTAACACTTGAATAACCCTGCATTTTTTTTTTTTGTCAAACTACATGGTATTGCCGTTCTCCTTGAACGGTGTGGCCCCAAAGCAGATTTCCGAAATTTACTCATTTATTTATTTAGGCCATTAAAATGCAAATATAAAGTCAATGACTAAAATTAATTATCTACTAAAGAAAATGAAAAACAAAGCTCGACCACATGGAGACAGTCACTGCCTTTTCAAATTCAATGACCCAAAAAAAAAAGAAATTGTCGATGACGACGCACTCCTCGTTGACTTTACACATGGCGTTGACAGGAATTTGGATGCTGGTTTCGCCCGACCCTCGTCGTGCTTCCATTTCGCAAAAAATAGGTAATTCAAAATATTTTTTTTTATTCTAAAAATGATTATTCTCACCACTTAAAAAAATGAAGTAACAACGATGAAAACGTTTTTGATTGAGCAATTTTTTCGAGCAATATTAACTAACGATCGTTTTTAGGGAAAAAAGTTTCCAGATCGTTCATTTTTTCCGCTAAATAAAATGAGCCCGCGATTCCTACTGAAATGACGCAACAGTCTACGAGAGATGCATCCCGTCTTGTAAGTCAACCTCGTCGCCCTAATTAAACGAGACGTCCGAATCCATTTCTAATTAATCCGGGGATTCTCGTGACTAATGAATAGACCCGTTGACTCAGCACACAGTGCCCCCACCACATTAATGATTGGTTTTGCGTATATGCTCATCTGCTTCCGGCTCCTATTTTTCCCTTCCGCTTTGGTAATCCAATCATTAGGGCGTCTAACAAAGCCAAGGAAAAATAGCGCACATACAACCATGCCGTCTTTTTCAACCCGCGAGGCGCGGCCGGATACACATTTCCGCCCGCCGCCTCGTTTGGAAAAAACCGCGGACGGCCGCGGAAGTTCCGTGCGCCCTTTTTTTTTAATTTTATGATTTTCACGCGGGGAAAACGTATCTTGGAAAAAGTCAATAACGTAACGGGAGCAACCAGCACGTGCTCGAGAGGAGAGGGCCGGCGCGGGCCCCAATTTCGAGGAGACGGAGAAATTGGGGGAGCTCCTTTTGATCGCGCACCGTCCAACGAGAAAGGCCGACGCCGTGAAATAGGATCCTGCCCGTTTTGTTGGTCTAACTTTGACCCGATCGCCCCCCATTTTCAGCCGAGCTTTCACAGATTGGAAAGGCGAATATGGAAGCATACACAAAGCGCGCGCGCGGCACGTCGCTTTTCGGCCCTCCGGAAGTCCTAGCGTAGTGACGAGATGGGGACGATGGGCTCTGCTCGAAATGAAAATCACGGAAGGATAAACCCCGGACCCCCCTCTGTCCACCCTTTGCAAGTGCCGATTTCCGTGGTATGTGCGGCCGTGAATAAAGGTATATCGGCTGAAGTAGATTCCGTTTGATTATTTTATCGATCGAAACCCCTTCCCAGATTATATAAGCTTCTAGGGCGGAAAAAGTTCGCGGATGCAACTTCGTTCTTTCTAGGAAAGCTCGATAACCGGTCAAGTCGGACATGTTGAGTTTGGCAATTAATGAGCACGGCTTCCGCGGTACATTTGAGATCTTTGTTTAGCAGGGCGGCACAATGGCTCAAATAGGGCATTCCGTCGTGAGCGCGGAGCTTCTGCGACGACGCTCGAAAGGGATTATCGATGCCGGTAGCCCCTTTCCACCACGATAAAAGAGAACAGGGTTAAGTGCACGGGAAGGTAAAAAAATTTGTTACGTAAGTACAATTGAGTTCTCAAATTTCCGAAAAGTATAATCGAGTCCTAAAAATTACGAAAATGACTTGATCGGACCAATTTGACAGATTTAAAGATCCAATTGCACTTTTTAAAAGTTTAAGGACTCAATTACATCTTCGCGATAAATTCTACGACTTCCAATATACTTTCTCTCCTCCTCCCCCCCCAAAAAAACGAAGAACACGGAACAATCTGTGGGCCCAGCGGCTCGAGTTTTGCCGGCCGCCTTGATACCCAAAGATCCTTTGAATTCTCGCCCGCTTCAATTTTTCGAAATGTTCCCCATGCCCATCAAGTCGACCCTTTTCTTTTCTTGTTCGCGTCTCCACCTCACAAAAACTTGAAAAGAGAAGAAAGCAAGCGGGCGATTCGCATTCGCATTCGCTTTTCCCTTTCGCTTTTCCCTTCCTCCAGGTTCGAACGTATCTATGAACCGCACGGCGTCGCCCCTCGTTCCTTCCTTCCTTCCTTCCTTCCTCCCCTTCTCTTTTCTGCGTTTGGCCCGGCATTGGCCAATGAAACCGGAGGCGAAGGAAGGAGAGAGGAAGGGAGGAGCCGTTCCCAATCACGGCCCGAGGAAGCCACCACGTAAAGGCAAAGGCTTGCGTGACCAAAAGTAGCAAATGAAAAGGGCTTGTCCACTCGAATTTGCCGGGGCCAAAACATAAAGGGACACCTGGCCATATAATTGAAAATAAAAGGTGATACCACGATAAAAATTCCGAACGGGGACACGTATAACAAATTCACTCAAAACTAATTTTTTTTTACCATAAAAAACATCCGTGGCAAAGTTAACCTTCGTGAAATTGAATTAATATCACGAAACATCACGAATTGATAAACCCGCGATAAATAGAGAGGTAAAACTCTCAAACCGGTGCATCCGTCAACTATCGTGTGTCATTTAATTCGGCAATTCGACGGTAAGATTGAACAGAAACCAACGGAGGGCAAATTTGTCACGGGGTACCGGTATCGAGTTTTTTATGGCCAAAAAATTAATTCGGATAAATTCGTCACGGACGTACCGGTTTGGGGTTGTTTCTTGGTATTAACCCTAAAATAAAAGAAGCCAATAAAGGGAAAAAAAATTGAAGGGAAAAGAAATCAAACCAAATCTTGAGTGGGTCAGGAATCGCTGCATCATTCAGTGCCATTTCTGAATATAAGATTCACCACATTTTGTATGCTGCGCGGCTCGTTTTCATACCTCGTCATCGCCTTTTTCGTTTATTTAATTTAATTTTTTTTTCTTTTCAATCTAGAAGCCAGCTGGTCACCCCAAAAGGTGTCGTGCTTAAATAAATAATTCGATTAAAAAAATTAGGATAATAACAATAACAATCCCATTAAGCATGAACGTGCGTACACACCGGACGGGAAAAGCTTAGTATCGTTTTTTTAATTTATTTGTCGCTTTCGCCCGTCGCGCGAATCTCTTATTCCAATCTTTCAGTTTTTTTTCCGCTCCGTGTTCGGACCGCGAGCGAGGGGGAAAGGGAAAAAGGGCGAAATGCATCTCGCGGGATTCCGCGACACGTCAGCGCGGACCATCTTTTGACCGCCCCGCGAATGATCGGAAGCCACGTACCCGCCGCCCAATTGGCAAAATGGAGAGCCCACCCCTCGTCCGCATTTGCTATGTTTCGGTACTTGCAACGTCCTAGGCTCTTCTGGTCGTTACGCTACGAGTTCGCCATGTGATGAAGGCTTACGGGTCGCTCCGATCCGCTCGAATTAAGACAACCCGCCGATTTTCCTCCTCGCCAACCCGTCAAACGGGAGGGGTCGAGTCGAAAATGGTCCAACCCAAGTGGACCCACTTAACCCGTTAACTAGCCCAACTCGTACTTAACACATATATGGCCCGACCCATGTTGCTAAAACAATTATGTTTCGCCGGAAATGTTCCCGTAGCGAAATATAATTCGCCGAAAATCATTCTTCGGTTCTTAATGAGAGGAGACCGGGTTCTGTGGGGACTCCGGACAGGAAATATCCAGGCAAATAAGAAATAACTGCGGACTTTCACTTCGAATAGGACTGTACGTACAAACCGTGCCGGAATTTAATTGACGACAGAGCTTGAACCATGAGTCTACAGTACTTTTCTGAGAAAACTCAAAACATAAAAGTTGTAGATCCACGAGTCTTAGTTCTTTGCGCTTTAGAATTAGATCGATCCGATATGTATCGTTACATTTATAACCATTTTCCCGAACTAGCACAGAACTAAAATTTCTGCTCGTTTTTCTCGATCTTGTTGACAATAACAAAAAACGGATCATTTTTTGGTGTAAACATACACACATGCCTCATGCCTCTGACATGGGTCTTTTATGTTGGCAACTTGATAATACTTGTTCCACATTGCCTCATGCTTCTGCCATGTGTCCCTTGATGATCTTTGGTACAAACGCTCATCGACCACGATCAAACCATGTCGACAAGTTGGCCATTTTTTGGTACAAACAACTTACATATTTAATTCAATCTAAGGAAAACCCCATGCCTAAACCGATGTGAGAGTGCAGAACGAGTGAGGGCGAGAAATAATGAAAAGAGAGTCGTGGTGGTAGGTTGGGTTTAAGATTGTTGTAAACTCATTTATGACCTCATTTAACACCCATGCATATTATGTTTAAACCAATCCGTGACCCATTTACCGAATATAACTAATCCATATAACAACTCGGCTTATCATGTATGGGTTTAGAAACGAGTGTGTACGTCTCCTTTCGACAGGTCTATCCGCGAGAAACATCGAGAACCGGGGGCTAATTTTGAATCTCGGCTTCGATGAGATCCGACAACGAGTTGGTAGTTGCCGGGGGAGTTGAGTTGGAGAGCAACTCCAAACTCCAACTCCAGATGCATCATGGTGTCTGGCATTTTGCGGTTGAGATTTTTTCGGGAGGAGTATTCTAAGGGAGAATTCAAAATATAAAACGTGGGCCTCTCGGTCCCATCCGGGTCATCCCATTGGCGCCCCTGCCCCCGGTTTTCCCTGCGGATTTTTTCCAGACCAATTCTTAATGCAACAGTAACGTCAATCCATCCAAAGGACGAAGCAGTTGTTCGTGCTCTGGTCGAGCTTTTTGACCCGACGTATTGAATAGCGACGGTGCTGGGGAGGGGGGTTAGGCGGAGACCGGCGACTTCAATCCGGTTGAATTTCGACGTCATCTTCTCTCCCCCCTTTTTGAACGAGTCCAAATTGCGACGTTCGAGCCCCCTCTTTAGGACCCGGTCAATTTGCCGTGAAAAACTAGATTCTATTGGGCGCACGCGCTCTGAAATTTGATTGGATTGCACTAGTTTTCCTTTTGGCTTTTTGCGCTGGTGCCGTTGACGCGGGACGAGCCGCGAATGATTTCCTAGACCGGATCGGCCGACACGGAAGCCCGAACCGGCGGGTCCCAGATCGCGCCCTTAATCGCAGATTCAAGATTTGCGGGTCTTAACATACGTACGTTGTTTGATCACCAAGTATGTAGTTGTTTCGTTTAGGCGGCGATGTTTGGGTTCACACCGTCTTGCGGGGCGGAAGGGGACGTGAGACCTTCCGGCCCCGATGCAGAAGCACGAGCCCGACGTCATCTGACTGCGTGGAGCAAGGGGTGCTGCAGATTTTTTACGTGGGAAAATCACAGGGCAAAATCGCACCAGAAATGGTCATGAAGTGACCATAGATTTGATTCCATAACGCGCAAGACTTTGTCACGGGTTCTCCACCGAACTTGCTGGAAACCCTCGTCGTCTCGTCCACCAATCGGTTCGGTGGGGACCCTAGTTGCGACCATTTGATACTCCGACGATCAAGAAAATTACAAAGAGCTGTGGGCTCAGGCCTGAAAAATATACAAGATAGAGAATCCACCGCAAAATCGACGAGTCCAGGCCCGAAATGCCAAGCACCCTTTAATCATATTTAGTAATAATGGAAACTCGAAGCTCACATGGCCATGCTAAAGTGTACACGCTGGGCGTATCATCCCGCACCGCTCGACCCCTCATCCTCCACGCGGGACTCGACCCGGGATCCATCAAAACCGACTTTTCCGATGCGGTTTACGTGCATTCATCTGGTCACGTACAACGAACTATAAGGAGAGGAGGAGGAGGTCCCCCAGCATTGAGTGTGTGAACGGAGAAAAGAAAACCACAAGGGTTTCAGAAGCATTGAATTTTGCATTGAATTGAAAGCACGAAAGCCAGAATGGGCCGACAAGAGTCAATTCCCGAACCAACCACCCCCATTTGCTCAACTGTCTAGGAGGCCCAAGGGCCAGGGCGGTAGGGGGCGCATTCAATCCCCCCACCCCCGCCCAACACAACCTCTCACCACGGAGCAAAACGATGGGGTCAATCTCTGGTGCGCTCTTGACTCCTCCTTTACCACCCACTTTTCAAAGTCTCGTCTCCTACTACAACAGCTGCTGCTGCTGCTATACACCATAAGTTCCCAAAGAAATCTGCCCTCAAAAAGAACCAAAATGAAATGAACAACCAAACCCCCCACCTAAGTTCAACAACATTAGTCTCTCCAAAAAGAAACCGACAAAATGAACATGAACCCTTCCACTACTTAACCCTTCTTAATCTCGTTATTCTTACTTACCTTAACTGCCCCTCTCTTCATGCTAAAAATTAATCCTTTTGGTCTATCCAATGCTTGAGGGGGAGGTTTTGGGTAATTCCACAATAATTAGCTAAGCACTGATTGGCTTAGCATCGGCAGGGTCGGGGCACGGACCCACCGCCAGCTCAGCGCTGTTGCCGGGGGCTTGGGGAGAGTTGCCGTTACCGGAGCTGCTAGCGAGGGCTGCGGTGATTTGGTGGACCACCGCGCAGAGGTGGTTGTTGATGGTGGTGACGCTGGAGAGGCTGAGCTTGGCGGTCGGGATCGTGCTGGCCAGGACTTGGAGCCCCGCCGTCAGGAGGCACCCGTTGCCTTGAGGACAAGAGTCAGGCCTTGGGTTGTCATCGGTGCCGGAGTCGGATCCGGGTGACCCTGATCCGAAGGGCACAATGGAGAAGCCGATAGGGAGGAGAGGGAGGCGGGAAGGGTCCTCGCCGTTCATGGCAAGCTGGATGGAGTCAATGTCGATGGTGGAGTAGACGACGAGGCTGCCGGAGGCGTCGGTGCAGCTCTCCTGCAGCATTAGCTCCACGTGCTGCGATGAGTTGCTCGCCACCTGCATGGCATAATCGGAGACTATCACTTCCCTTTATGAAATGAAATTGTGAATTCAAATGATCTTAAACTTAAATTAGCTGCGGGATGAACGCATAGCTTAATATCTATGTACGTATTAAGAAAGAGGCTAGTTGTAAAAGATCCGACAGCCGAATGCTAGGGTGTAACTTGTGATTAATCGATACTGTTGCTTACGTTGATGCGAAGAAGAGAGATGCAGTTTCCAGGGTGAGAACCATTCGCAATGTGAGCCACCTCTTGCAAAGAGTTCCCATTTGAAAGCACATCCAGCTGAAATCACGCAAAGCCAATTAGGAAATAGTCACAATTATGGTATTCCCGCAATTTAAGTTATATCAAATATGCTTTGAAAACGAAATCATAAGTGATCTAATCAAAATAAAGGACCTGAGATCGGCGGCGCTCGTCCTTCAGGAGTTCGAAGACATGGAGGTGAGGGTAGGGGAGCCAGGTGGTGGAGACAGCGGCGAGGACGACGCCGTAGGGCTGACCGGGCTCGGTGATTTTCCTGGTGGTGATGCGGATGGTGTTGTCCGAGGAGTCCGATAGGGTCGTCCACGATTGGCCACCGGAGGTGCTGATGTTGGTGCTGAATGTCCTTATCATCCTCTGAGCCAACCTCATCAGGTTCTTCCTCGCCTCCGGAGACGGTATCACTGCATCAAATCCAAAAATGCCGGCATCGTTAACTTACGAACTCGGTTTTTTCCACCTACATTCACATTCAACTTCGCTAATCAAATTCTCTTAGCAGAGAGGTCATCGATCGAATACCCGAGATTTGCCAAGTCACATCCCAAAAAATCATAACAGGCCTACCGCAAAACTTAGGTTAAAGAATCCAGATTCTCTCCTTTTTCATTCATAATTAGGAAAAGAGTGGGCTCTACCACTGGACCGACACTCCTGTCTCATCGCGTGTCATGGAAAATGATCTTGCCTTTGGGACTTAACCAGGATGAACACTTAATATACTCTTATCGAGGTCCTACTGATATGTACGAAGATCAAAATGCTTCTAATTTATCGAGAGATGGACATAAATCTGAAGAACCTCCGAGATCGGATATGTTTCTGGCCATGAGGCTCGCGACCCTCTCGCACTGTCTTTGCAAGACCGCCAACCACCGATGTGCTCCGAATGCCCCTCCGCTCTTCACAAACTGACTAAACAGTGGGTGCACCGGTTTCTCCTCTATCTCGGCATGCTCGACCCAGGTTACCTGAACAAAACGAACCAATGCAAATAAAACCACGATTAATTTATGTTGCTCAATCTTCAAAGCCTTATGTAATTATAATCTAGATGCAAACTTTTGGGAGTGCGATATTGGCATTGACGGTCGTTGTAATAACAATAATCGATACAAGTACAAGTACAAATGTTTAGCTATTAGGTAGGGCTTACCCTTGAGTAGCCATTGGGCATGTCTTGAATGATGCAACCGGAAGGCCGTCTTATGTATCTGGGGAAGGAAGGTGGCGAAGCAAGATTGCCGTGAAGGCTGTCCATGGGAAAATCGACGATTGCCCAACTTCCCTCATCCACATTTTGTTGGCAATAGCGAATGAAGTATGTCTCTCGTGTCGGTACCATCGGTGAAAGAACTTGCAATTCCGCGTACATCTAATTGACCAAAAAAAAAAAAAACCGGTTCTTGTAACATAAGAAAAACGATTCATACACGGACAAAATCAATCGTGAACATTCAAAATTTAAGATTTTGTTGATGAAGGGTGCAGTAATACACATGATTTTTGCAACTCGGAATTTGATTCCATGAAATATTTCAATATGAACAAATTGTCATTGTTCAAACGAATAAAAGAAGTTTGTCCAAATTAAAACATGATCAAATGGAAGGAAATAAATCTTGGTGAAATTACCTAATAATGATGGAATGTGCAAAGGTGAACAAAGGGAAAAGAAGCTACTTAAAATAGTTAATTACCAGGTGAAGAGAGCCACTTGCATGACCTGAGACGCCTGATGCTATGACTTGAATAGTTTTTGCCCTAGAAACAATGGTGGGAAACAATTCCATCCATTTGCTCTGCCAAAAAGATACATTATTGTGTCAACTGTCAAGATTAAGAAGTTAACAGCGATATAGCGTGAATAGACAAAGCATGTTAATCCATTAAAATGTAATCATAACAAAACACCAGATACATGTACAATTCAAAAATATTTTACAGCAAATAACACTTACAGCATCCAAGAACGCATCAACCAGAGTGATGCTATTCATTATAACAACAGCACTGTCTCTACTAGCTTCTTTCCTAAGCTCGTCCGAGTGTTGCTTGTGATTATGGTTCAACGGCCATGGGAACAACCGCGCATGCTCCTCGAAATTGAGCGCTACCTTTCCACTCTCGCTGCTCCGGACCCAAAGGGGCTCAGTTGCGAGGCACATTTTCGAGAGTTCCTCCATGGAGGACATGGCGACCTCTAGGGCGAGTGTCTTTTCATCTTCCATTAGTATGAGGCCGCCACTTTCGACCAAGTGGTGTGGAGTGTCGTGCGGCAACAAAGGCATGGGCATGATGTCCGAGCAAGAGGACATGGGTTCTGGGAAATGCCTCGGTGGGTAGATGGTCATCTCCAAGTCGAGTGACGGCGATAAAAAAGACGGTGGTGGCAGTGGTGGAATTGACTGTATTTGCTGGCCGCTGTACCGTGAAGCTAAACAGCACACCCGTTCCAACTGTTGCAATTGATTTTCAAAAAGAAAAAAGAAGGCATCATTAACAAATATTATCCCTTTAGGCTTGTGGAAGTCATGAGGTAACTCGATCTTATGCTCATAAGTGTGCCAATTGCCAGCTAAGCAACAATTGTACCTCCTCCTTGAGTCGAGCATTTTCAATGCGAAGCTGCTGCTCATCAAAGCCCATCTCCCCTAGCATCGCTGGGCCTCCACAATTAGGACACACTATGTTGCGCAAGGCCGCTTGAAGCCTGTAATTCTCGTTCTTCAGACTGTCGTTCTCGGCCCTTAGTATCACATTATCAGCTCGGTCTTGTTGTGCCTACATATATTGTTATCCAAAAAGAAAACTTGCTAAGGAACAGTAAATCGACCGAAGCGAAGCGAAGTATCCATATACAAAGTGAATGCACTTCAACACAATGTCTCTAAGCAGAGAGAGACAGTGTATGATCACGTAATTCGTGGCAATGTTCAGTTACAGACTAAGGCGCTGTGCATCACCAAGCTAATGTTGCGTTTTAGAACCGTAATTATTCATCAACCAAGTGTACAAAGCTAAAAACACTCCATTGGTTAGTGATACCATGTTAGCAATTCACATGAACACACATTAGACAACATTTTTTCCTCCGAGGAACACTAGAAGTTTACAAAGCATTTACTCTGTACAGGTAGGGTTTTTATTGCTGCAGCAGCTAACATTTATTGAGGAGTATACATTGCAGTCGGTCGGGAAGAGGACTACAAATAATGACCCCGTCGTTAAAAGGATTTCTTTTCCTTTCTTCAACGAGCTACGCAACATAGTGAGAGGGAGCTCAATAATGGCTCATTATGGCCTGGTAACACTATCAACTAGGGTTTTGAAACTTCAAGAGGGAAGAGAAAGCAAATAAATATTAGCCAGAGAAGCTCACACAGACACAGACAGAAACGCACGCACACAAACCTTCATTTGGGTTCGCCGGTTTTGGAACCAGAACTTGACCTGGCGAGGCTTGAGCCCTAGCTCCTGGCTCAGCCTCATCCTCTGCTTGTCATCTGGATGAGGACATTCCTTAAACAATCTGTAGCACATTTTAAAAAGGAAAAAAATTACTTTCAAGAAAAAATGCAAAAAGTGAGACGAAGAGAAAAATGTTCAAGATCTCCGAAACCTTAGGGGATGAGCGAAACGTGCAGGTACTATATAAGCACAAGTAATGTGCTTAGAATATTTGAAAGAAAGAAGAATGATGAGGTGACTAGCATATATACTTGTAAAAAACTAGTTACATGCATGAAAATTTTGACTTTAAGGAGGAAACACGAGTAGGAAAATGGAGCAAAAAAATGATTTGAAAAATAGTATATGACCTTTTGCATGTGAGAGAGAGAGAGAGAGAGAGAGAGAGAGGAATGTGTAGTGTGTGTATGTCTTAAAATAAAAAGGAAAAAACCCGTACGCTTCCATTTCTTGGATCTGACGAGCGGTGTGTCGATGGTAACGCTTCTTCTTGTTAGCAGGCTGATCTTGATCGCCGCCGTCTTGATCTAACAGCTCGTTCGCCGACGACTTCTCTTCCAGGAAATGCTCGCTCCCCGACCCTCCACTGTCCACCATCTCCTCCTTGCTGTTGCTGCTCCCTCCCAGAAATCCATTAATCTCTTCTTCTTTCTACAAAAGATCGAAAATGAGAAGCGTGACGCGTCAGCGACAAAAAGGACCAGTCGGCTTTTAGAGCCGCTGCATGTTTTTCCGAGGCGGAGGGAGAGAGAGGTAGAGAGATTTAAACTGACAGGAATGAGCGGAGCAAAGGCGTTGAAGGGCAAGCTCGACATGAAGTCAAAGTTAGGGTTTCGGATCGGCGACGAGAAGAGGGACTCGGCGGAAATACCAGTCCCTCCCATGGATGACATCACCTGGCAATCTCCAAACATCTTTGCTCTCTCTCTCTCTCTCTCTCTCTCTTAATTTTTTTTGCTTTCCTCCCAAACGTATATACACGACAAGATCAGAGAAGAGCTGTTTTCAAAACCCTTCGGATTCCTCTTTCTCCTTTCTCTTCAACCGGGCACCTCCTGTATACAAAAACGCAGAGAGAGAGAGAGAACCCACCCACTGAGCCAAGGATAAGGAGGGCCAAAAGAAAGAAAGCTTCCGTAGAGTTAGGTCAAACTGAGAAATGGGTATTCATGTTCACGAGTATTTTCCAGCAAAAAGAGGAGAAAATTAGGGAGCTGAAACAGCTGGTGCAAAGTGCAAAGTGCAAAGAAGGAGAAGAAAACGCATTTTTCTCGTCCCGCATTAATCCTTTGGAAAGACGAGGCTTGAGCTCACAATTAATTGCCATACCTGGAAGACTGAGTTTTCGCGTTCTGGTCAAAACCCAGAACATTAAAGCTCGCGAAAGCCCTTTAAGTCGGATGGCTGAGTCCCGAAACCACCATACCTCTCAAGTCAAGTGCACTTCACAGGGAAGAAAACGAGAAGGGTGAGAAAAGGGAAAAATAAAAACCAGACAAGAAGACCATTTCCCTCCTATTTCAAGGTAAGTAAACAAGCGCACCACGGGCACAACAAGTGTCGGCATGCGTTCTGAAACACACACACACACACACACACACACACACACACAGACAGAGAGATGGATAGACCGTAACTTGAAGAGTACGAAAGCAACTTATTTACCCTTTCTTTCCTCCTCCTCCTCCTCTTCTTCTACTTCTCCTTCTTTGGTTTTTTCCTGTGTTGGCACTAAAATTTAGCAGGAAACAGTCGAGATCGAGAGAGGGGGAGAGGGTGTTGGGGTGGGGGTGGGGCTTGCCTTCGTGTTGACGCAATGAATGGGTGGGGTCGAGTCATCATTTATGATTCTTCGTCTTTCCCTCTCTCTCTCTCCCTCTCGTTGCAGCGTACGCGAGAGAGAGAGAAGAGAGAGGCCGTGGTGGGAGGAGACTTTAACCGCGCTTTGACGAAGCGAAACCGATCAACGCACCATTAATTCCTCCCCGGTCGCCGTTTCGTCACACGTGGCGCGCCCTCTATGGCCCGGGTGAGCGTTTCGATGGACCGGTGGTAAAATTCAAAGTCAAACCCCACTCTCTCTCTCTCTCTGTCCTTTGCCGCGTGAACAGTGAACCCGCGGTGGCTGGAGTGCAAGAAGAGAGTAATTTTTCATTTTTACGTTCTATTTTTGCCTGCGTGAATTGATTTTTACGAGTCATTTTTTAACCCCGGTCTCGTTTCCCGTATTCACTGGAGGGTACCTTGTCCATTGCACGGAATATACTTAAAAACGAGACGATTCTAATAATATTTGAGAATATCGTATTTTCATTTTACGAGTCATTTTCAAAAATGGATATCATAACATATTTGTTCATTGGGATAAGTAAGTTGTCGAATTGCATTGACGCCTGAAGTATGAATGGATTACTCCCGCAACGAGCCCAACATAGTAATCGAACAAGACGTAGTTACAAATCTTAAGACGCAGCATGTCTGCGCAACTTCTTAAAATGAGGACTTGAATAACAAGAAAGCAATTCACATAGGTAAGACTTGAACATTCGGAGACAAACATTTCTATTAGAAAACAGACCCCTATGGAGATCTGATGTAACCCTTTCTCTCCATGCTAATAACAACCCTCAGAAACGATGTTTTCCAATGAAATCTAATCTAAGCGAAGGGTCTCTCCACCCACAGATGCAGCAACTAGATGATGAAGGAAAGGATTCCTTTGCCTCCAAATGAAGTAAACGCCAGCATTCCAAAGGAACTTCACCAATCCTTTCTGCAGCTTCTTACCCTCCCCTACTTGCTGAAGCCAAATATGATCAGCTCGCCAATTTCCCAGGAATCCTATCGACAGAGCATATCTCCATGACGTTGCACCATACTTGAGCAGAAAAGCGACATTCAAAGAAGAAGTGAGAGCGAGTTTCGCTACAGTAATTACAGAATAAGCACGGCAAAGAGACATAAGGTGCAGACCATCTACCAATTCTTTCTAAGGTAGGCAATCTATCAATGGCAAGCCCTGAAATAAAACAAAATCTGGGCCTGTTAGATAAAATCCGCACAAGCCTGTGCCTCACAGCTCTGGTGCCCTTGTCCCTAATTGCAAATCGACAACGTTTACACCATACACTCGATAGCATTTAGAAAGTGCACAAATATTACAATTTTTGTTATGAATAAAAATAATTAAAAGACGATAAAAGTTAGATTATTGATTCTCCTTTGATTGGAAATACATTTTTCCGTGAACATTGATAATGGATAATTTCGGATGAGAATTGGTGAACTTTCAGATATTTACAATTGCTGCAAATTGAAAACACCACCAAACTATGATAACGATAGTGAATTCAACTGTAATATAAGTTGGTAAATATGGACATTGATAATTTTGATATGAGTTGGTAAATTTCAAATAGTCACGATAGCTTCATCACAATAATACAATAATTAACAAGGTTTAAATTTAATTAAGTTGGTACTTATCAATGCGCAACCGACTATAAAGTTTTCCAGTTACCATATATAGACAGCACATTTGGCTTTTTTACTATCTTGTATTAAATATTACCAAAACATAGCAAAGCAGACTTATCAGTATAACGTGGACTTGCAAGTTTCACAGGAATGCATAGAGTTAGATAATTCATTTGATTTGACCCACATCATTTACGAGACACGTATCCATTGACAATGACACGGAAGCTAAAAAAATTCAATTTTGGAAGAAGGTAGGTGGCCAAAAACAATTTTGGCTCATGTTAATGGGATGAGATGGCATGAGTTGAAATATTTCGGTCCCTCTGTCTCGTATAGTCATACGGGCGAATCAGGATGGCCTGTGTTAGGAATACAACGGCTTCGAACAATGTTTCTAGGCTTCACAATTGAGAGAAGTGGTAGTCATTAGATTTGGGTTATGTGAAATGACTTTTATTTTTCTGAAGAGCTTCTTCGCCTCTTCTGACAAAACTTTGACCGACTCCTTTCCGTCCAATCAATGAACTGATTTTCAGTGGCCCAACTCTGAAGTTCCATTTCGATTATGACAAAAGCTTAGGCAGTTGCAATCGATTTCATGGGCACAAGTGGAGGAAACTTGCCAACTTGCCTTTAAAACGTACTGAAAACGTAAGGAAAGGGAAATAAATTAGGGTTTTAGCAGGTATATAAATTCCAATAGTACTGGGTTGTCCCTAGGCATCAACTAGTGATTTTTATTGTCATTGTACTATTTATGTAAGATTTCGTTAAGGTCTTAATCTTCAAAAGATCGATCATACAAGCTGCGAGATAAACGGTGCATTGACGATATCAAACTTTTTATATCTTGGTTGTTTAACAAGTACCCTAGGGCATTGTTGACGAACTCTATATATATATAGGAGATTTCATAAATAAATAAAAAAGTTTATGGTCACGGTTAAAGAACCAAATGAATGAATTTTTTTAATGATTCTTGTCGCACTATTTTTTTTTTTGAAAGTTTCCTTCTTCCTTTTCAATTCCGAGGTACGAACTAAGACTTCTTATGATGTTTAGCGACGTTCTCTGGACCGGATATACCCTGATAAAAAACCCAATCTTTGTCACTTCCGACCACCGTGTGATTGCTGATCATGTTCCAACAAATGAGGACGAAAAAAGAGAAATTATATATCGCATGACTATCGCCATCAAATAACTTGAATCCTTTCACAAGTGCACCAGATTCTTCGAGGTCGTCATCCACTACAAAGGCGTGTACACCCTCGTTACTTGCTGCCCCAGTGCCATCCATCGACACTAGTGGATATCTGTCCACCTTCTCTCCCTCGATCATTACCGCTAAATAGTCGCCTTTGACGTCAAGTGGC
Source organism: Syzygium grande (assembly GCA_024733475.1). Taxonomy (NCBI): domain Eukaryota; kingdom Viridiplantae; phylum Streptophyta; class Magnoliopsida; order Myrtales; family Myrtaceae; genus Syzygium; species Syzygium grande. Next base: position 5,499,181 of record JAMXDD010000002.1, on the reverse strand, counting down.
GCCCGAGCTTAGCGCGCATTGTCTAACTACCCCGTCACCACCCTTTACCTCTGCATTGATTATTGTTGCCTCGTCTACTAGATCGGTCACGCCCCCTAGTCACTTCATTGCACCCTTGGCGACCTAAGGCTTGTATTCGCGGGCATTCGAATCGCCTTCAACACGGTGAAGTTGAGCAAGGACTACAACCTGAAGGTGGAGATGAGATGGATCTGTCAAATCTGGTGGCAAAGGAGATGAATCGGAGGGAGCTCAAGGGAGAGGGTTTTAAGACGCTAGTGAGGGTGCTCAAGGGATGATATCTAGATATTGCGGGAAATTGAGTTGGGCAAGTGAAATTTTTTTCAATTTTTTTTTTAGTTCTATTTTGGATTGTACCAAACATGCAATTGGAATTTCTACAATCCGGAGGATATTTAGAAGAATTTCAAATCCCAATTTATCCTATCATATTCCAATCCGAATTCGGACAACTATAGACAGCCTAAATGTGAAGATCGTACTACATGACATGCAAATATAATATCTCTCTTTTTTGCTTTTACGATATATTTATTTAATGATCATCATATTAGAGTAATTAAATATTAAACCACGCCTTCATCTAACAACTTAAACTTTTAGAACAAATTAGCGGTAGTTCCATGAAATCTTTTATGATATCGAAACTGAAGGTTCTCAATTCAAATCTTTCTAGATCCCATTTGTCTCTCCAATTAAATATATTCACGCTTAGTATTAGGCAAGAAGACCATACAAAGCATAAGGGGGAGTATTAGAGTAATTAAATATTAAATCACGCCTTCATCTAATAAACTAAACTTTTAGAACACTTGACAGTAATTCCATAAAATCTTTCACATCATTCGCGTGTAACAAGTAAGAAAACTTCTTTTTTTTTGTCATAAAAAAAGAAAAATTACTCAATTCAACATGTCAGATGACCTCACCATCGCGTAATATATCTTCTCATCTCGGCATCTAAACAGTGGAATCAAAATCTCCTTCGAGCCGTCTGGACTGGAGGCGAAGGACCACTCCAGATACGTGCTCACCATAAGAGTCCGTGACCCCCAAATCCAGATTTTGCACCACCAGTTACAGTGCAATAGAAAAACGACGGCATGCCAGCGAACGTGTACCGATGATATGAGTAATTTCGTCGTGAAAAGAACTCCTCGTACAGTAGATTTGTCTGGTGGGTAGGGTTACAGTGCGTTCCTGTTGTTTCTTGTACTTGCTTTCTTGAATTTTTTCGTCTTTGCTGATTCAATCACGTGGTACCAAATCCTCTTCCTACATCTCGTCAAGGATTGCGTCGTGTTTCGAAATTCCAACAAACAGATCCAATAAGGTAAGAGCTCAAGATCCGGGTCGGGTAATGCATCTTTATGTTGAATAACCCTTTAACATAAGATTGCAATAGCCCTAATTTGTAAAGTGGCAAGTGAACCTGTCAAAATGAGTTATAAACTCATAATATAATTTGATTTTACGTAACGGATCAAATAACTAAGAGCTGAAGACCCATATTAAGAATTGAATTGTCTCTTTGAATTTCCTTTAATGCAAGACTGTAACTATTGCATACACTTAACGAGGAAGACATTTCTTCATTCTGGTCGCCCTAATTTATAAGTGGCAGGTATATATTGAGTAGTTAATGTGAAAACATGTCATCCGCTTAAGAACAACAAAATTAGTCTATGCCATTGCGACGTCTGAATCTTATCGAACAACAATAATACAGCCTCCTCGTCCTATTGTGATCGAGTAATAATCAAGGTACGAGTATGAAACTCCTGGAGATGGCTTCGAGGATAAATGCCATTGGCGGGGCTCAAACCACAGCCATGTTTCCGAAATCGCAAATTGGTTTTAAGTCTTAATCAATGAGTAATATGTTAAAAAGAATTCTAATAACGATTGTTTCGATAAATGACATTTGAATTTCGAAGGTAACAAAAATGTGGAACTGAGATTGTTGAACATCTATCTAGGGAACGACTTTCGATAATTTACAATTGATATTTGATGATCCATATATATGAATTTTGAAACATAACTCTGCTTACTAATTGTTTCGTATGATATCCCAAGTCTATACTTGTTAGTCACATGGAAATTCGTCTTTGAAACTTGTATTGTGCGACAACACACCCTCTACAAGAGCCTGTGTTGTTTCTTCCTACTAAAAACTTTTTGGTAACATCCGATCATCGCCTCAACTGTATCATCCACAGACATGGCGCGCAACAAACAAATGACGACTTGTCATTAAAGTGCCCTGGATTCAGGATTTTACACTACCTGCTCAAGGATCACGAGCTACAGATGGGTTAGAGTGTTACTTCTAGGGCTGTGCAATCGCACCATTTTTATTTAAGAATCGGACCAGATCGTCCTAAAAGTCAGTCCTATTTCAAGTTTTTTTTGGAATCAATCTAGTTCCCGCTTTCAAGTAACGAACTACCCAGAAACTAAACCGATTTTGAAACCGGTTTCATAAAGTCTAAAAATTTTAGTTTTTCTCTTGATATATTTTTCTCTATTGCTCTTTTTCTCTGTTCTCTCCAAGACTCCTCCCTCCTCACTCGGACACTTCACGACTCTCTTTCTCTCACTCGCAACTCACCCACCTCCTCGCTTCATCGCAGCTTGCCGTCACTCGTTTGAGTCTCGCAACCCTAGCTCGTTCTTGACTCGCTCTCACTTAAACTATCCTTAAGCGCTTAACTACGCTGTTTGTTTTATTTTCAGGCGGTTAGAATTTTGGAGCAGTATTTTTATGGATGAATGGGGAGTGGAGTTTTATGATATATGTTTTATGTTACGTGTTTTGAACAATTAATCGTTTATAATTGTACATGACTACATGTTCATATCATGGATTGTTGCTTTTAGCGGACAAGAGATTTCTATTGTTCATCTTTTACTTTGAACCGTTTTGTTGCTAATATTATTTTGCTATAAAAAAATGAGACAAGAAAAAGGAACAAAAGAAAAATAGGTTCTTAAGTAGACTTGGAACTAGGCCGGAGAAACATAATAGGTTTCGGGACTACTTTCAAGGTAAACAAGGTATGTTCCAAGTTTTAAAAACTGAGAACCAGTTATAACAGGGTTGATTTCAGGTTTCAAGACTGAAATTTATTCTCCCTAGAACCGGTCTCTCTTAGTTATTTCTAATACTTAACAGTCCTTGCTAGCATCAAGAACGATCGTGGAGACATGTCGACATGTAGGGACAAGAAGACCAGAGTAGTACGACCGATGTGGATATTGCTCAAGAGGCCCACTCGAGCCTCGACGGGCTTTTATGGAGTGAGCCTATGGTCCTCAAGAGATAGAGTACACCGTTGGATCGAAATGTAATAAATCTTAGCCGTTGAATGTATCTCGGCTTGGACGGTCTAGAATTGCTTTTTGATCCAACGGCGAAAATCACCGGGAGGCACGGTGCATTGTGGAGACCACAGAATAACCCGGCCTCTCCATTTTCTTGTCCTGGCTACCTCTTCTTTCCATTTTGTCCTTTGCCAACTCGCCGTTTCGTTTTATAGGCGAAAAGTTCTTTCCTCTTTTTTACTTTTTTTGTGATTTATGGTGATGGGGAAGGTCATGGACGTGATAGTATCACGGAGGCCCATTTATTATTCTTTAAGGAAATTTTTAAATAAAAGTATGAAGTACTATCATTTTCTCAAATAAGAATCTGAAGTGGACTTTATATCAAATAAGGATCAGAAGTAGCATGTGAATCTCAAATAAGGGCTTGAAGTGGCCATGAGAGTCCCAAAGAAGGACTTGACCTCCCCAGTCGCCAATCGTCGAAATATTCCGAGCGATCAAGGGTATTTTCGTCAAAAAATCATTTTAATTTTAAGTTATTTTTCTTTTCTTTTCTTTTTTTCCTTTTTCTAGTTTTCTCTTTGTTCGTCACCGGTGGCTAACCGGCCACCGGCGAAGCCCGGGAAGGGCTACGCAAGGGCAACCCTCACCAGCCATGGGCCTTGCCAGATCTGGGCAAGGGTTGCCTCGTTAGCTGCTAGTGAGGCCGTCCCTTGCCTATTGCCGTGAGACGACCCTCGCCCCAGATCTAGCAAGGGGCGGCCTCGCACATAGCCAGTGAGGCTGTCGCCAGATCCGGCTAGGCGAGGGTCGCCTAGCCCTTCCCCCTTTTGTTGGTGGTAGGCCAAACACACCACCAAAGAAGAATAAAAAAAAAAACTAGATATAGCCACTTTTTAATTAGATATAGCCACTTTAGGTTCTTATTTGAAACAAAATCCACTTCGGACCCTTATTTGAGAAAATAAAGGCACTTCATGTCCTTATTTGATACAAAGTCTACTTTAGGCCCTTATTTGGAATTTTCCATTTTCTTTATACCAAAGTCCAAGTCGATGTTATCATGGCCCTTCTAATGAAAGTTGATCCGTCCATGGGTCTAGCACAAGAATTTTTTTCATTAACTCCATGGCCAGATCCACGTATCCGTCCTGTGTCGGGCCGTCGGCCCATTCGCTCAGGCTTTGAAATTGGGCTTATCATTGGGCCTATGATGAGTCCAATAAATGAGGACCGGATCAGATCTCGTCGATTCAGAGGGACAAAATTGATTAAGGTGTAAATTGAATTAGGGATGGTATTACTTCGTTAAATTGCAGATTGCATGCCCATTTCAATCACTCACGTGCTTTTTAGAGGGGTGTCGTTTCAATTTGCGAGTATGGTATCAAGACATCAGCATGCCGATTTACTTTCCGCTTCCATCCATGCGATTTAACTCGGCGACAATAACATCTATGCTCACATATTCATGTTTAGTATGTATAATGCATTTCACTTACTCACCCTTGTATCCTATAGTAGTGGAACCTATTGAAACTATGCTATTCGAGTGATTTGGCCATGCTCAATATTATGGTGAAATGATCAATCTTAAAAGGGCAAAAGTCAAAAGAAACTTTAAATTAGGCCCACCGTGATACATTTACCATATTAATTTTCTTTTGTAATATAAAAAAAACCAAAGTTGTATCTATGCGACACATTTATCTTATGTCAATATTATATTATATGATTTTTCAAAAATAACGTCTTTTTGTATTTCAGGTTAAGCTTCGCTCACACCCCGATTTTTGACATTTATCATTGATGTAACTTCAATAGAGAATAAATGTGTCATACAGTATAAAATTTGGAATTCTCAATGTCATAAAAAAAAAATTATGTGGCAAATGTGTCGCACAGACGCAAATTTAGGGTTTTCTCGTAGCTTTTGCCCATCTTAAAATCGACAAAGGAATGATTCAATCGAACACGAAAAAATTAAATTTCCAAAGCCAATCGCAGGTTGGAATTTCGCCTCATTCGCGTGGGTGAAAATATCAAAGGACTCATAAAAAACTGAACACGAAATTTTCCCCATGTTTTTATTTATTGAGGCGCGGCTAAACCGAAACCTATTGAACCTATGCGATTCGAGTGATTTGGCCATGCTCAATATTATGGTGAAATATATGATCAATCTTAAAAGGGTTTTTAAATTAGGTAGCATTTTGCCCATCTTTTCTTTTGTAAATCGAAACAAAAAAATGATTCAATTTAACACAAAAATTAGAATTTTTCCAAAATAACGCCAATCGCACGTTGAATTTATCATTGATGAAACTTTATTCATTCGTGTGGGTGAAAATAAAAATCAAAGAACTCATAAAAACTGAACACTTAAAATCGACAAAGAAATTTTCGAACACGAAAAATTAATTTCCCCAATCGCTTTTATTTTTATCAAAGAGCTAATGTTTTTGTTTTTATTTATTGAGGCGCGGCTAAACCGAGGAGTAACCAAAAAAAAAATCTCAGCAAACCAGTAGCGCAGAGATCGAGAGACGGAGAAGAGGACGAACTCCACAGCACCAAAAACTCGAGCGCGCACGAACGAGCGTCTACCGAAGCAAGCGGCGAAGATGGCTCTCTTCTCCTTCGCACCGCAACCTTCCTCCCTGTTCTCCTCCGTCAGCAACCGCAACCGCAACCGCGAGCTCTCGGCCGCCGCGCCCGCCGCCTTCCTCAAGCCCACGCTCCTCTCTCTCCTCCCCCCGCGCGGTCCCAGGAGGCTCTCTCCCTCTCCCCTCACCCTCGCTCGCTCCCCCGACGCCCCCGACGCCGCCCCCGAGCCGGACTCCTCGCCGGCGCCGGCGAACGTCACCGACGAGTGGGGCGAGAAGGCCGACCCCGAGCCCGAGGCGTCGTACTCGAGGCTCTCCGATTCGGACCCCCCGAGGGAGGACGACGAGTGGGGGGGCGGCGGCGGCGGTGGCGTGGAGGGGTACGTGGCGGCGGGCAACGGGACCCCTTCGGCTCAGGGGGAAGCGGCGGCGGTGGAGGATAGGGTTGGGGATTTGAAGCGGTGCCTGGCGGACACGGTCTACGGGACGGACTTCGGGTTCCGGGCCGGGCAGGAGGTGAGGGCGGAGGTGCTGGAGCTGGTGAACCAGCTGGAGGCGGCCAACCCGACGCCGGCTCCGGTGGACGCCACGGGGCTGCTTGATGGCAAGTGGGTCTTGGTGTAAGTTTTGCAAACTTGCTCAATTGTGATAAATCTAGTGTTTTTTGGTTATCAGAGTATCGCTGATGTGAATATATCGTGCTGTTTTCTTATCGGTTTAAGATTTTAGTGTCCCTTGCGCAATCGGATCAGGCTTATGATGGATCTTCATTCCTGTTTCGCCAATATTATCGGGCGCGGTGCACATTTCAGGCTTTTCTCAATTAGCTGCTCTTGTCACTTATATGCATAATGCTTATAGTATATGTCATACGCTTCTCGTCTCCTAGCAACTCAACATTCGATAGAATAATCCGTCGTGTATTAATAGGGTTGATGAGCCTTGAGTGTCTGCCAAGATTTAAGAACAGGCAACCATCGAACAAATTATGTATTATAGCCGAGATTTGAGATGTTAGCTCGTGTAGATGCCTCTTTGAAGTTAATTGGTTTGTACATAGTAAACCTCGGAGTATTCATGTTGTAGTAAAACCATCAGAAGGTGTAGAAAAGAGAATCCTCCCGCGTCATATCCTTCAATCCTATCAATTGTAGTAGTCGCCAAGTTGATTGTTTCTTAAGGTATTGATGTTGGTGTATAACTTACATGAGGAGGAGGAGGTTTCATGACCAGTCAAACAAGCTGAGTTCATGTGTAGAGTGGGTGCTCATCGTTCTAGTTTAACTAAAGTTGGAACATATTCCAGTGTGACAGAAATAGAAAAAGAGAAACAGTAATGACCTGCTGATGTTTCCATGGTAAAGTGCCTCATACTTGCTTCGCTAGAAATTTTACCTCGTCAAAGAGAGTAGCTGTATTTTATTCTTACGCTTTGTTTGCACTTTACCGTCCTGAATTTTCTGATTAAACATTAACTTCTGTTGGTGGACTTTTTTACTTTAAAGGTGATAATGGGTTCATTCTTCTTGTTGTGTCAATAGTCTAACTGGAAGCACCTGTGCAATGCGTTATTCCCATCTAAAGGTTGTGCGAGGATCAAGCGTTGATTATAGTCTTGAAAGCAACTGAATTCAATGATGGGTGAATGTAATCTCTTGTCCTGTCTGAGAAAATAGTTTCCCTTATAGCAATTTGACGACACCTTATGCCGAGTTTTTTTGATAAAGCTTCTTCTCTTCTTCTTGAAATTAATTGCTTGTCTTTCTTTTTACACCAAATCATTGATTTTGGTTTCATATAGCTCTAGCCTCGCGTAATATTTCAAGTTTACTCCATTGTGTTTTCATGTTTCATGTGTTCTGTGAAATTGTTGATCTTGCTGCCAGAAGAAATTGATGAAAAGAACTTCTAGTTTCAATATTATCTATTTGTTATGGTTATTAGTAGTCCATACTGAGCATTTTTTTCCACTTCATAAGGTACACGGCTTCCTCCGAGCTCCTGCCTCTTCTGGCTGTGGGGGCAACGCCGCTCCTGAAAGTTCAAAAGATAAGCCAATCTATTGATACCAGTAACCTCACAATTGTGAACTCCGCCACACTTTCCGGCCCCTTTGCTACTTTCTCATTCAGTGCATCTGCGGCTTTTGAGATAAGAAGTCGCTCAAGGATTCAGGTAATTCTTGTCTGCTGCTCAATGACATAGTCTACAAATAGAAATCTTTTACAAAGCTTTTGCTTCTATGGAAACTGAAAATTTAGAGTTGCATTACTTTGAGGATCCAACTGATGTGATGTCTCCAGCTTTCTCATGTAACTCCTGTTTCATGTATGTTAATTCTCCGTTGCTGGACTCTAGACATTTACCGTGGTGAATTTGAATGGTGGAGGAAATTGTAGGCCAAGAATTACGATAAAAAATCAGTGAACAGTTACCGTTTTCCAGGAAATCGTTTCGAATGCATCTGTAAATGTTACTATTTGTCTAGGGCCTAGGCAGTGAATCGAGGAGATGCTTTGTTAGTGAGTCAATGTTCCTAACTTGAAACAATCTCTCTCTCTCTCTCTCTCTCTCTCTCTCCTTATCATCTTGATATCTGTTTGTTGAAAGTTCAGAGACGATTCATCTATGCGCAGGTTGAATTCAAGGAAGGAACCTTCCAACCTCCCGAGATTAAGCCGACCATCGATCTCCCAGAAAGTGTGAATGTCTTTGGGCAGAACATAAATCTAATGCCAGTGCAGGAATCAATCAGTCCTCTGCAGGAAGCCGTGGCGAGTGTTTCGCGTGCCATCTCTGGTCAGCCACCACTTAAGCTTCCCATTCCAGGCGAGAGGACCCGCTCTTGGCTTCTCATCACATACCTCGACAAGGATATGAGGATATCACGAGGGGACGGGGGTCTCTTTGTGCTTGTCAAAGAAGGGAGTCCTCTTTTGAATTAGTAACCAGACACCATTCATCAGGGTATAGGAAAAAGGATTTGGCGGATTTTCCCGTGCTGCTTGTATCGTCGACCAACATAGATATTCAGAGATTCAAACTGGTGCACAGACTTGTAAATTAATTGGGGACTCATCCTTGTTGAGAGATTGAGATGGATGCAGAGCATGGAGTAAGATCATTTGCCAATTTACAACTATATGGCGTACAATGTTCTCGATGATCCACAACTACATATTTCGATTGACACTGATGAAATGCCCAATATTTCCGAGCGCCTTCCTAAAATCTGTTACTTAGAAGTCGGTCTTGGCTTTCTAGTTTCCGATTTGTTCTCTTTGGCACATTTGAATGGAAGTCAAGAGGGAGAATGAAGGAGTGATTCCAATGCCCTTCCAAGTCAACTCGGAAAAGCGGTCTTGGGACGGCTTTGAACCTTTGAATGCTGCTTGGCATCAAACCCCTTTACGTGGAAGCCAAATTTGTCATAGCATCAGTGGTTATTCCTAGGAAGTAGGTGAAAGTGATGCTGCTCAGGAGTAGGACAAATAGTCACAGGTCTGGCCTCCAACTTTGCACCGAGACCTGAACTACTAAATTCTCATCTGGACTGAGCCAGACAACTTGTTCCTTTTTATCTTCCAAGTTTCTAGAAATTCATGATAGAATTGGTAAACTTTTTTAAGGAATAGATGGTATGCAAGTATTCATTAGGGTAAAAAAGCCGACTTTATCAGGTTCGCTTGCCGTTGGGAGCCATTGCGAATGGGCCAACCGTGGTTAAACCAACGAAAAGTACATTAAGAACGAAAAATAAGACAACAAAGATTAATACCATTAAAAATCTCAAATTGGTATGTTATGACATTTTTACTCAAAATTAATTTTGATTTTATTAAAAAATCTTAAACTGGTATACTACCGACGTAATTACCTCAAATTAATTTTCGTGCAAAGAAATCCTAAATTGGCACCCTTTACACAAATTTTACCATCCTTTAAAATGCACACGTGCTAACACATATAGATTTTTCACATCTGGTCCATAGTTCTCTACGTCCGATCAATCTTCAAGTCATCGGCCACGTGTATTTGAGACGTATGCATTTTAATGAGGTATTGGAGGTATTGCTAATAAAGGGTAGATTTGAGTCAATGATAGGGCTTTTGTTTTATTATGAGACGAAAATTGATTAGAGGTTAATATGTCACGTAGGTACCGGTTTATGATTTTTTGTGAGATGAGAATTAATTTGAAATAAGTGTGTCATACTTGCCCATTTGGAGATGAAAATTAATTTCTGATAAATGCATCATAAGGTTCAGATTTGGAATATGTATGGGTATTCATTTTAATTTCAGTAAAAAAGGAACAAAATCACAAAATTTAATGAGAAGTGGTTGAGAGAATCCCAAGGATGACCCCATCAAAAGGCTAACGTGCACCAATCACGGAGTTGGCGCCGCTCTTGCCGCGTCTTATGAACTTTCTCTCTGTCCTAGCTGTTGACTTTGCTTTTCTCTCTCTTTTTCTTTCTTGTTTTTTTTTATCGTAATCGTTGTTGATCCATTCAAAACAAGAACACCGCCGAATCTTGGAGGCAGGAGTGTTCTTCGGTCAATCCGATACTACGCCGTGTTCATCGAATTATAGTGCAGCAGCAGCTGCGAGCAATCACTGGTGTCATGCTTACTCGATGACACCACCTCCCGCTTTTGCCGTTTGTATCCTTCGTTTCGAATGATCCCATGATTTGGTTTCGTGGGTCGTTGCTAGTTTGGAGCATCCGTTGAAACCCCCACCATTTCCTTCGAGCAGACATTTCAAGATCCAAGAGACAGAAACATCGTTTTTTTTTGGTAAAGCAAGAAAAGAAACATCGTTTGTCCTGGAGGAAGAGAAGAGAAGAGGCGCCATGCAGGGTTGATTCTCGAGACAGAAGATGGGATCCGCATAAATCAAGCGAAACGTCATTCGGTTCGAGATACAGGGTTCTTCTTGATCTGCGACGTCCTTCTCCGTGTTTGTTAGTTGAAATCTTGACATATATACGTACATCTACGCGTTGTATAGTTGAAGAGAGAAACTTGGAACTGCCCCGCCCATTCCAGCATGAGCAACAAGGAATCGGTGAAGCTAGACGACGAGCAGATCGCCGAGCTCCGCGAGATCTTCCGCTCCTTCGATCGGAACAAGGACGGGAGCTTGACGCAGCTCGAGCTCGGGTCGCTCCTCCGGTCACTTGGCCTGAAACCGAGCCCCGAGCAGCTCGAGGCGCTCATCCAGAAGGCCGACACCAACAGCAACGGCCTGGTGGAGTTCTCTGAGTTCGTGGCCCTCGTGTCGCCGGAGCTCCTGCCGGCCAAGTCGCCGTACACGGAGGAGCAACTGAAGCAGCTCTTCCGGATGTTTGACAGGGACGGGAACGGGTTCATCACGGCAGCCGAGCTGGCTCACTCGATGGCGAAGCTCGGTCATGCGCTCACTGCGGAAGAGCTGACGGGAATGATCAAGGAGGCTGACACGGATGGTGATGGCAGGATTAGTTTCCAAGAGTTCTCGCAAGCAATCACATCAGCCGCCTTTGATAATTCCTGGGCTTAATTAGGAACATGGATGCTTTTGCCTCCAGGCTCAATGGGATTGTCTGTTGATTCCTATTTCATACTAGTTATGTTGTTATCTGTTACTTTTCTTGAGATCATACAGATGATCCTACTACTGTGGCAGGTGAGTTTAGAATATAGGATAGAGTATGATTTCGGTATGTCGAAATCAAGTCCGCTGTGGTTACGATGGATGAGATAAAGTCTGACCAAATTTTGGCAGATGATACGCCGACTTTGCTTGCCCTGATATATATTGAAATTCAAAGTTTTAACACTCAATTTCACCGTGTTGGGAATCATTTTAACAAGGTTCCCATGTTCAAGAACAAGATATTGTCTAAAGTTGAACTGGGTTTTTCCAGATCTCTTGTGCTGGCGTCTCAGAGTAGCGGTAATAGCTTTCCGATGGGGCGAATATTGTTAAAGCTTGGCATTGTGCCTGCGAAACATGTATTTCTCTGTCACATTCGCCTACTATCACGAACCCTCCCTTTCCTGCTAACTAAGACAAGTATGCAGCAAATGAGGCGTCATTTCGATCTCTCGTGCCCGCCTACTGCATGACAATAAATACACATTTCAACATTGCCAATTCGAGAATCTTAAGCAGTGAGGCGTTCACTCAGAATAACATTCAAAAGTACAAAACCAGATCGATTTCACGTTAAATTTGAGTGATCACTGTATACAGACTTGAAGGAAGAGGCATGTTGTATGAATGTTGCACACGCACTTGCTAACTTCCTCCTAGAGGAAATTATGCACAGATGGAGAGCCGGACCAGTGTTCATTCTAAGGTAGAAATAGTACATCATGGTTTCAACTAATCCAGCCATGCAAGGGTCATAGTCGAGCTGTACAAGTTTCACTCAAAGTTACAAAAGTAGTCGTTCCTGGTCCAGTAGTGCCTAATAATAATCATCAGGCCTTCCGTTTTGCTCTGAAGGATGAAGAACAGGACCGTCTCTTCACATCAAAAGAACTTGAAAAAAAGATGTTTGATCAGCGATGGTCCCATTAATGCTAACGGAGAAGATATGGATCGATAAACAAGTCTTTGAAAATATAGGAATCCAATTACTCTGCAAAAGATCCTTTTCCAATTAAAGATCCATCACAACGAGTATCAGCCCACATGTTCTTCATTACATCCATCTGAAAAAAGATAACTAACTACAGAATCTATGTCCAGAATGTGGCAGTGTGAGGCCAAACAGAAAGGGAACACAAAAATTGGTCATTATGCTTTCTTCTTTTTCGATTTGAGCTTCACAAACCCAATGAATACACATAAGAAGCACAAGAGTGCCACGCCCGCGAAAACGGGTATAAGTATTGCGTATTCCTGAGGTAGAAAGTACTGGTGGATGAAGTGATCACTATCCACAAAAGGCTGCAAAACGAAACAGACGGATGTGTGTGAGCATGAAAGAATTTCCAAACCACAACATAGGTAGATCAACGAGTCCAGAAATTACAAGTCAGACGCACTTACCAGTATGATGACCCAAAAGGTGTAGTAAGTGAAGATGGATAAGCTAATAAGTGTTAACAGAAACCCCACCACTCTATCCGCCAGTTCCATTTCGCATGCCCCTAGCCTCGAGCTACTAAAGAAACGAAGATGCGATAGTGAGTGCATATACTCCCTCCTCACAGGAAATTATTTTCGGAATTAAGAGCAGAAATATAGCAAATATATTTTGGGCACAATGAGTTGTTAATCGATAGCCTGTGAAACTGCTCACTAACCTCTGAAGAAACAGAAAATTAAACGCATCCAAGTAAAATCGATTCATTCTTTTTTCTCAAGAAACCTGATTGGGTTATCAACGTCTGCTGCGATGTCGAAATCCCCGAAAAAAGAAAAAATCATCGCAAAACCGGGTATATCAACTTTTGCAAGGACGAGCGAAAATATCCAATTCCATCTCTACATAACCAATACAATCTTACAAACTTCGATCATTGCTCGAGGAGAGCAGCTTGCTTTCAGGGAGCATCGCCTTCTACATCCCGAGTTGCTGATCAGGCTACGCTGCGGGGCTCCAACAAAATCTATCACGTATAGTGTTCGCTTTTCTCTTTCTCTAAACCCACATATAGCCAAAAAGGGGCCAATCCAACCAGAGCACTATTACTGGGCAGAGACGCAGAGGATGACTCCTCCTCGAGCAATTTAGCCGCCAGAAACACAAATATGACAACCCCAAAAGAAATGCGCTTTCTCACAATCAAAACTAGTGCTCAAGATCTAAGGCTGGACAAAAGAAAAGCAAAAACAGAAGGGGCAAGATGAAGAGAGAGAGAGAGAGAGACGAGCTGCGCAACAGATCAAAGTCACAGCAAACCAAAACTACCAAGAGCGGAAACAAACACATCTCCTCTGTAAGTAATTCTTTTCTTTCAACGCGAGACGCAAATTTCTACGGAAAACCTCCGTCGCCCAACTCTTAGGTTCCATCCCCATCCAGTTTCTATCGATGAAATTGCAAGGGTCTCGATAGCCACGCACCAAAAGCAACCGCAGGCAAAAGAAACGATCTTTTTTTTTTCGGGGTAACAGGAAGAGAGCTCTTACCCGGCACCCCCCCCCGACGGAACAGCTGTAACGGCCGACGACGATGCCGGAGGATGTTCCCCAGTCCGAGATCGAAAGAGATGAAGTCGACCCGGTTCGGCTCTGACGCTGTTTGCCCAGGAACGGTGAACCATTCGCGCCCCGGGGAAAAAAGGAGGAGGCTTTTGACGGATGAAAGAAACTTAGATGGGCTCGGGCTTGGGCTTAATAAACTTGGTTTCAATTTGGAGCCACGATAGTGCCGATGGAAACATCGGGCTAAAAAGATTGAGCTTAAAATCGAGATTCGGAATGGGATGGCACGCGGTGTTGAATTTTGCAATCTGATTTTTTTCATGTTGAGATGCCCACAAGTAGGGGTGATAAAATCAAGAGACGGAGAATCGTAGCAGTAACCAATCCAGTTCTTGATTCCAAGGTATGTTCGGTAGGTTCTAGTTTCAAAAAATTTGGGAACCGGTTCTGATAGGTAGGTTTAAAGTCACTTGGAACAAGTCTCTGTATTTTTCCTGTTTTATGTTTTTGAGCAATTCTGCAGTATTCCATGGTTTCCGATTATGAGCATATAATCTGAAATTACTCGTCTGAGCTTTCATTTCCGTCGATATTTATGAGTTAAATTTTTACTTTGTTAATATTTCATATTTTTCGCGTGTCTAAATACGAGTCGTGATCAATGGATTATAACGGCAAATGGTGATAATTGGAGTTAATAATTCGCTACAATCATTTAATTAATGTTACAGTTGGAACCTGCTTGTAACAGGGTAAGTTCTAAATTCAAAAGATTCGGGAACCGATTCGACGGGTGGGTTCTGAGTGGAAACCGCTCACCTTTAGCCACAAGGAACGATGTGAAAAAGAGGCACCTTTTATTGTGTGAATAAGGAATTAAGGGCGGCCTCGATACTAGCCGCGTCCCGCATTTTTTGTCGAAGCTTCGGGTCAGGGATACAAAAAATGGTCATTCCGCCCAATTCGTTGCGATCGATTGCTCAGAGAGCCTGCCGCATTTCCCAAACGCTCCATTCATTAAAATAGCTGAAGCGGATCAAAACTCAACAATCGAGAAAGAATCAAATCATGCAATTTCCCGGTACGGCGTGAAAGTCTGAAAAAAAAGCCCCTCTTCAATTCCGCATCCCGAATTCCGTTCCCAACTTTTGCCAGGCGACACGTGCGTGGGCACAACACTACACGTCCAGCTCGATTCGAAATTCCTTAATCATTCCAAATCCCCTGGACTGAGATCGAAGGAAGTCGCTCCTTTCCCGCCTCGGGCCCCACTCAAGACCGCGGCCGGAGAAATCCGAAACGACCTGGCGGGGCGGTGCCTTTAATGAGCACCCAAACAAAAGAGAGAAGAGCCAGGACGGACCCTCCTGGCGCCATCTCCGCCACACACGTGTCCCTCGCCCCATCCTGTCCCCACGCCGTCACTTTTGCCGGCGAAAAGGACGACCTCATCGATGCCCGACCGTCCACCGGAAACCGCAAAACCGGGAGAAGGAAATTCGGGGAAAAAAAAAGAAAAAGGGGAGGAAAAAAAGGGGGAAAAAGATGGGGAAATTCCACCTCACATTCGCTCGTTCAGTGCCAGCACTCTCCAACGATTGGCAAAATTTCGCATCGACAAGAGACCACTCTGTCGCTCCCCCTGAATTCGCGGCTTGTAATGAGCCCCTAAAGTTGTCCGGTTCCGATCGGAAATTTCCTCAATTTCTCCGAAATCGTTTCGTCACTCTCTCTCTCTCTCTCTCTCTGTCCTTGTCCTCCGATTTTGCGCCGGTTGTGGAGTTCCTGTGGGGGGTTGGCGGCGGGCGGCGGGCGGCGGCGGCGGCGGCGGGGGTCTCCTAGGGCTTGCGGGAAGCGGCGATGAGCTTTCAGGATCTCGAAGGCGGCCGCGGGTCGGGATCGAGGCGGGAGGTCGTCAACGGCCGGCAGGACCCCACGCAGGCCGTCGTCTCCGGCGTCTTCCAGATCAACACCGCCGTCAACACCTTCCAGCGCCTCGTCAACACCCTCGGCACCCCCAAGGACACCCCCGAGCTCCGCGAGAAGCTGTGAGTCCGCCCCCAATCTTCAATTCCGTTCGAATTTTTGGAAACGATCCTGTTGGTTGACGGCGCCGTGTTACCGAGGCGAGAAATGGTCTGAATTGATCGTTAAGGGTCGGCAAAATGTGTGGAGTTCTGTATATGTGGTGTAGTAGGGGGTTTGGTTTATCGTATTGTCAGCGTGATTGTGCATGACGTTTCGGTTGAATTTGTTGGCCACTTGGATCAAGGGAGAAGTAGGGATGCTGTACACTCAGAATATGTATGAGTATCGCACGATTCTGTTGTTCCGATAGTCCTTAGCCGTGCTTCGATGATTTTGAAACCACTGTCTGTTTGAAGCTATTTCAGCATTCGTTGCTTTGTTGCGCAGCATTCTCATAAACTTATGAAGGGTTGCTTTATAGCTTGTACGCCTTAGTTTTAAGAAGCTCTGTTTTTTTTTTTTTTACCTCTCGAATCTACAGGCACAAAACGAGGCTACATATTGGACAATTGGTGAAGGATACATCAGCTAAGCTTAAAGAAGCGAGTGAAACAGATCATCATGCTGGAGTAAGCGTAAGTTCCCTCCAACACTTTGCCAATGGAATGAAGGAATTGATGATGCGTGATTGGATAGCCATTTTTTCCTAGTTAGTTGTCTTCGTTATGGACATTCTTACTCTGGGTACTCGCACCTATAAATGTTTTAATTCAAACATTAACATGGAAAATTGAATATCTTTTATTGCTTGCAGCCCAGCAAGAAGATCGCAGATGCCAAACTGGCAAAAGATTTTCAGGCAGTTCTTAAAGAGTTTCAGAAGGCTCAACGGCTCGCAGCCGAGAGAGAAACAGCATATGCTCCGTTTATTCCCCAGGCAGTGCTTCCTTCGAGGTAATTTTTTCAGGATGGTTCAGTCTGTAAGATCTTCTGGTTTCTTCATTTTTTTCCTTTTAATTTTCTAATTCCGTCCTAAGTGTGTTTCGACTAACTGCTGCAGATCATGAACAAGTGGTAGACTTTTTACTCCCACTTTTCTAATGCATATTCCCTAGACCTGCCACACACTATTGATTTTTCATGTTTGTGGATGCAGCTATACTGCCAGCGAGATTGATGCCAGTTCAGATAGCAGTCCAGAACAGCGGGCCCTTCTAGTTGAATCCAGAAGGTTATATCTGCAAATTTTTCTTGTTCCGCTTTCTTGTATCAATGCTTAAAACCTTACTGTTTGGTACATAGATGGTTTGATCTGATGTAACTTGTAAGTACTGCATATGCTTTATGATGCTTTTATGGGGTAGTTTTGTGTTGGCTCATCAGGACCGTCTCTTCTTCCCTCTTTATGTATACCCTGCCTGTTCATCTCACTAAATTTCATTAAGTTTTCGTTCAGTCCATCTACACAACATTGTCATTTGATAAGAAAATGTGTTATGTTGATATATTCTCGTTAACATCTAGTGCAAGTGGATCTACATTGAAAGATATCAAATTGAAATACTGCATATTGATTTAAAATAAAAAAAAAAAAAACTTGTCAGTTTTTTGTGGTTTATTGCTTTTCTACTAGCTATAGTGCGCATTAGTTGGGATGCGTTTCAGTGTGGCAAAGTTTTGAAATATTGTCGTGAACCTATCTTGCAGACAAGAAGTCCTGCTTTTGGATAACGAGATCGCCTTCAATGAGGCTATTATTGAGGAAAGAGAACAGGGAATCCAAGAAATCCAGAACCAAATTGGCGAGGTGAATGACATTTTTAAAGATCTCGCTGTCTTGGTTCATGAGCAAGGGACCATGATTGGTAAGCTATGGTCTTTTCTTAGGATCTTCGATTTCTTAGTTTTATGGTCTGGTTGACTAATGAATTTTAACCAATCGATCATGACAGATGATATTAGCTCCCACGTTGATAATGCTCAGGCTGCAACTTCTCAGGGAAAGACCCTACTTGCAAAAGCGGCGAAGACTCAACGGTCAAATTCATCTCTGGTAATTCACGATAGCAATCTTGCTCTGCCTATCAGACTTTAAGAAAAAGCACATTTCGATGCACTAAAGCACTATGGTGGGGCATCATCTGACATGGTCTTTCATCTGTTTCCAGTCCTCTAATTGTCTCATATATTAGAAAACCATGTGCATATACCAGTTGATACTAAAGCGTATTTGGTATAAGTTTTGCTCATCTCATCTTTGTCGATGATTGATGCTGTTGCATTCACCACCTGCTTCCATATATTTTCCCTTTATTTTTCCTGTCAGCGCATGCAGCCGCTTGTGCTGACGAAAACCATCTTGTGATCCTTGCCAAGTTTACTGCTGAGATGCACGATATCATCTTAACTTCCATTCTATTGCCATGCAGGCTTGTTTGCTTCTGGTGATATTTGGGATTGTGCTTCTCATTGTGATCATAGTACTCGCAGCTTAATCAGGATTTAGCAATCCTGGTGGTATGTTGTGCAAACCCTACTGATCTGCTTCAGAAGGCAGTAACAAGGTGGTCATCTCCCTGCATGGTTCTTCAATTGTGGCCTTTGTGCGACTCCACGGTTGAATGGATCGTCACCCTTCCAGTCTCATTTTGCGTATATAAATATCAGCTTTTGTCTTGGGGTCATTTTTTTGTTTTTTTTTCCTTTCTTCTTTCCTGTGGCTTTCCCGGAGTTGGGCGCATGGGTATTGCTTCCGTTGTTGTTCGGGTCTTGAATGTGGGTCTCGGACTCTGCGTGCCGTGGTTTGTTGTATAATTTGTCCTTTCCTTTAAAAAAAAATGAGAGTAACTAATTCTTTTCCGGTCTTATGGTGAGTGAGATAATTAGAAGGAATGTACGTACCTGAGTTGTTTCTACGATATTTCTTTTTTCTACCTGTGACTTTCTGGTCCTGTGTACATCTGTGTGGGGATTGTGCAACAGAGATCAAACACTCTTCGCTGCATCGGCATGCATTTGACAGAATTGCTGTAAGATACAGTGAAACGATTAGGATCGACACAAGTTACAGATAAGGACGATATTTACGCGTCCACCTAATTAATGATGCTTCAAGTAAACTAAAATGTAGTCGAGGATTTTGCTAGGAGTGAGCGTGGTCCGGCCAGCACCTAGCTCAGGGACCAATTTGCACAGAGTCGGGCTTCAATTTTTAGGATCGGGGACTTACTTTGTTGACCATAGGATTGAGGATTGGATCGACTCTATGAGTTCGGTCCTTGGTTTATTTTAATTTTTGCATATATTGCAATGACAAGTGTTTAAAATTTCTGAGTTGATGAAATTAGAAAAAAAAAGTACTTATACTTTACTACTTAACGATTAATAATATGTGGCATTTTTCATTTTTGAATGAGTCTTTAACTCTGCTAGAGTTAGAGCTGCTGCAATTGTCAAATTCATTTGTGTGAGTTGAATTAAGATCCTTTAATATCATACGATTATATTCACAAATTTATCATCTTTGTTTCAAGCATGAGAAGGGAGATTATGATATTACAGTTTTTGTTATTGTTTTTTCAAATATTAAGATGTCCGTAGGTATTCATGTTGAGGTATTAAACATTAACAAAAAGAAATTGTTACTATGATTATCAACAAAATGCAAAATGAATGAATGTGGCCATTCAAGTTAAGATTATCAGCCTTTGTTTTTCTTAGAACTGAGTATGGAGGTCCTTACCTTTGGGATGCAATTGTTGATTGTGACCGATAATTAATCTAACTTGCTGAGATCTTGGAGTCTTCATTGCTGATGATCGGCACAGATGAAGATAAGCAAGCAGGGACAGAAAGGGAGAGAGTTGTTGCAAGAGAGAGACATTAAGAGGTCGAGAAGAATATGAGATTGAGGGGAGAGAGAGAGAGAGAGCGAGACTCGGAGAGAGGGAGAGGAAAAGGGCTGGAGACCAACTAGGGTTTGGAAAATTAAAATTTGTAAGCTTGGTCCAACCTTAGGATCAATGAATAATCCGCACGGTACATGTCTAATGGCCCTAGGACTGGAGACCAACCCAGTTGGACCGTCATATGGGTCGGTTCAGGATCAACCCTGAACCGATGCTCACTCCTAGATATTGCATGTTTTTCATATGCTCATACCATGAGCTAAGCACGGCTTTTGCATGGTGAATGCCCATCTGCATCACATGCGAAGAGGCAAATTTTTAATACGTGAGAACCAACAGAGACAACGAACTAGACCTGTCGCTGGCTATGTCCAAATGCAGCTTTCTGTTTGGCAAGCATCGTTTGTCGGACCCGCATCACGCGAATGGTTAAACATTTGAGTGCACGCAGGTTGGGAATTCAGTTGCAACCATTTTTGTTAGCCTTCTTCGATCGGGAGCGTCATTGCTTCAGCCCAATTTTGCTTTTCTCCGTTGCTTTCGACATCGACTTCTTCACTTTCCCTTGTAACGTCTAGTTTCGTGGACCATAATCAAGCGGAAGGAATGAATCGCAAGACTCACCTAACCATAAAAGCCCATCAATGATGACCGATTGTGGGACCCAGCAGAGAGCTTTAAGCAGGAAGGCCACGAAATTCTGCAGCAAGTGGAGGCTGAAGGAATTTATAAAGTACAGGAAATGACCCTTTTAAGCGGGCAAATCGACTTCTTGAAGTGGAAGAGAAGTTTGAACGAGGTTCCAAAAGCATTTTTCAGAGGCCAACATCTTCCTTGCACGACACATCCTCCGAAGTTTCTCTTAAAGTGTCCTTGTCTTTTGCCTTGTCTTTAATTTAATACATAAACAGAATACACTTCTTGTCTCTAAGCACTATCCTCTCAGCAGTTCAGCGCCCACCATATATATCACTTCTCATTGAAACAGTTCGACTCAATCGTCCTTCATTCTTGACACGACGATGGGAAACTGCATCACCCTCTCGTGGACGGCGAATTCCAGGAGAAAAGGCACTTCTCCCATCGAGACCGCTTTCAAGCTTCCTTCGCCATTGCCCACTTGGCCACCTGGTAAATTTTCTTCTTCCATTATTACTATCAGACATTTTTCTGCTCACAACGTAAGTGTAAACGTGGACGTATAGATAAAACGGTTTGTTAATTCATACTTGCTTGAGCAGGCACAGGTTTTGCACATGGTACTATTGACCTAGGAGGACTAGTGGTGTCCCGAGTATCATCTCTGAACAAAGTTTGGGCTGCTCATGAGGGAGGACCGGACAATGTCGGGGCGACATTCTTCGAACCATCAAAACTACCGCAGGGATTCGTCATGCTTGCTTGTTATGGACAAGCTAACAACAAGCCTCTTAATGGATGGGTTCTCGCTGGGATGGATGGGTCAGGTGGGGCTCTTCAAAAGCCAATAGATTATACTCTGGTTTGGAGTAGCGAGCCCTTGAAAATCAAGCAAGACGGGAATGGCTACATCTGGCTTCCCGTGGCCCCCGAAGGTTATAAAGCCGTGGGACATGTGGTTACGAGCTCGCCAGAGAAGCCACCCCTTGACAAAATCCAATGCGTTCGATTGGACTTCACTGACCAGTGCGAGACGGATTCGTGGACTTGGGGGCCTGACAAGTCGAGTGACACGAGCGGTTTCAATGTGTATAGCTTGAGACCAAAAAATAGAGGAACACAAGCTTTCGGCGTATCTGTTGGTACTTTCATTGCCCAAAATGGTGCGGATGATTCCCCTCTTGCTCTATCATGTTTGAAGAACAATAAGCCCAATTATACATCCTCCATGCCTAACGTTAGCCAAATCCAGGCAATATTTCAAGCTTACGCACCGTTTGTGTACTTCCATCCCGACGAAACCTACTTGCCATCTTCAGTCATCTGGTTTTTCGGCAATGGGGCGCTGTTATACAAAAAGGGAGACGAGTCTAACCCTGTCGCTGTTGAACCCAACGGTTCAAACCTCCCACAAGGCGGCTCAAACGACGGTGCCTACTGGCTGGACCTCCCAAAGGACCAACCAGCCAAAGAGAGAGTAAAGAAAGGAGACTTACAGAGCTTCCAAGCTTATGCACATGTTAAACCGATGTACGGTGCGACGTTCACAGACATAGTGCTATGGCTGTTCTACCCTTTCAATGGCCCGGCTAGGGCAAAGCTTGAGTTGATCACTGTCCCATTAGGGAAGATAGGTGAACACGTCGGTGATTGGGAGCATGTGACCTTGAGGATCAGCAATTTCACTGGTGAGCTGTGGGAGGTCTATTTCTCACAGCACAGCAATGGAACTTGGGTCAATGCTTCCGAGCTGGAATTCCAGAGCGGGAACAGATTTGTGGCCTATTCTTCCTTGAACGGTCATGCTTCGTACCCAAAGCCGGGGCTGGTTTTACAGGGCAGTGGAGGAATCGGAATCAGGAACGATACTGCCAAAAGCAAAACGGTTGTGGACACAGGAGTTGCGCACTCTCTAATTGCTGCTGACTATCCAAGCGCATCTATAAGTTCACCTCCATGGGTCAACTATCTAAGGGAATGGGGTCCTAAGATTGCTTATGATACTGCAGAGGAGTTAAAGAAGGTGGAGGAAGTATTGCCTGGAAAGCTTAAATCGGCATTTGATAGTTTAGTGAAGAGTCTGCCGAGTGAGGTGTTAGGGGAGGAAGGGCCTACAGGTCCTAAAGCTAAGAGCAACTGGAGTGGCGATGAAGTTTGAGGATTAACCCGACTGCAGCTTACATAGAAAGGATTAAGGCAGACACAGAAGTTGTTTATGACTAATTTCTACAGAAATTACATGTTTTAGTGCACATATTGTTCTTATCCAGTTAATGCCTGTGGCGCCCTCGAGTTATTCATCCATTTGTTCATAGACTGTAAGCAACTTTAGCACAATGGAAATACATTATACAGACATTTAAATGAGATTCGGTTCCCCAGGAAACTGGAATTCACTTGAGAATTTGACAACACTATGTAGGTTCCAATTGAAGAAAAAGTGCTCATCAACTAACAAAAAAATATGATTAGAAAAAACACGAAGAAAAAACTTCCAGTAACTAATCCAACACAAGTCAGTTACTTTCTAATCACATGTAACTATCGTATGAAAAAAGGTCAGCATCCTTCAAAATCCCAGAGCCACTTTAAACCACATCTCTAGCGAGAGGGTGCCAGGAAGAAGGCCAAGGTATGCGTATATCCGCCACCGAAACTGCACCGAGTATTATGGCTGACAAAGGGCCAGTAATAACAGATGTGAAAGGGATGATTTAACGAGTGCTAAAAACTGCCCAAAAAGAGAAACACGAATGCTTATCTTCTTGCTCTGTTTTCGAACCTAATCTTAAATAATGTGAGAGCCACTGTAAATATCCCGATTGAGATCATTCCCGTTTGTTATCAGATGTCAGAAGGCCCATTTGTCGTGTGAGCATGTGAGCTGATCCATATACTGAGCTTTTTCCCATCCATTCTCCATTGGCTGCACATCATCTGTCGATTTACCTTCTGTTAAAGTTGATTCAATCTCCCCAAGCACCGGGCTTTGTACGAGAAGATCGTCCCAAAAGGAAGAATTCTCCAACAAAGCATCAATGGCACGATCAGGAGAGAGATCATCAATATCTACCGATATTGATGCATTCAATGAAACCGGATCCATGAAAGCACCGGTTCCCGAATCAGTTTCCGCTTTACCCTCACCAGCAGCATCTGGAATCCTATCTTGCATCATATCTGGCAATGGAGAGAGCTCAGGGAAAATCACATCTTCCTTACCAATCAAGACAGCCTGACAATCTCCTATTCCACCAGGCAAACTCACAGCAGGAATCTCACCTAGAGTCACCCTTTGAGATCGGGCAGTTTCAGGGGACATTTGCACTTCAGATATGGTAGCTGGGGGGACCTGTCACTTAAGACACCTGATGCTATAGGCGTGTATGATAAATGCTCCGAAGTCTGTGGTACCTCCTGCAGAGTTGCTCCAAATATGTGACTTAAAGAACTCCCGCTGTTCAATCAAGATAAACCATCACTGATTGGGAAACTGTCTGATGTTACATTGCAAGATTTTACATGAGGAGAAGCATCCAGTCCCATGATCTGCCGTAGCAGAACCTTAGTTGCCTCGTTCATCGGAGGGCAATATCTAACAATCTGCCCATCTGAAGCAACGGTATCCTCATTCTCAGACACATCATCCTGCTTAAGCCTTCGCTTTTTGTTGCCTTCAGTTATTCGTCTGTTGTTCTCATTCTGCTGTTGTACAAACTGAGCCAAAAATCCAGGGCTCTAAACAGCCTTTGCCAGGAAGGACATCATCTGCTGCTGCCGCAACTCCATCCCATTGAGGCATTTGACCATCGCTTGTAATTGCTTCTCGGTAGCCTGCTGTTGTTGCCTCAACCTTACAATCTCCTGCATAAACACATTCTTGTCTCTTTTGAGCCTCTCAACCTCTTCCTCAAGCCCGAATTTTCCAACCTCCACACAAGCACTGCCCGATTTACTATGTGATTGCTGTGTCAGCCGATGATTGTGTCCATGAGCAGGTTTTCGCCTATTTATAATCCTAAGCAGGTGTTTCTGACCCCTCAGAAAGCCCTCATTGGCAAACTCCCACCAATCTGGATTGACTTTTCTGAAACCCTGTTTGACAGACGCAGCAGAGTACTAAAGCTGCACTAGTTGGGGATGAAGCAATGATAAAAAAAAAAAGCATTTCCAAAAATATGAAGGAAACCGATATCTGAATTAATAGGTTGCATGCAAAAGACATACCGAGGCAATATAGTGTCGTGGTACACAAGGCCCAAAATTATGGGAACTCTAGGGAGTGCACACCATACATACTTGTATGCTTTTGGAAAGCAATTTTTGTGACTCAAAAACTGAAACCTCCAGGTCATAGTGAACCAACCTCACCATAGAACCAATACTTGGAGGGAAAAAGGGGTGAAAACAGAGTACAGACAACAAGTGATTAAGTGCACAACAAGAGATTGTGAAACATTTAAGCATCACACCGAAATAATAGATCCTCGTGTTGAACTTCTGATTTGCTCACAGCGGCAATATCACATATCCCTCTCGAGAAGGGAAAAGCAAAAGGCATGTCCAGGATTTATGCTGCACGTAGGTTAGTAACGAATCAAGAAGCCTAACTTAACAACCTTAAACTTAGGTTGAAGGAACAAGTTCTTGATCTCTTTACTTTCCAACTAATCAACCTTCGGCTCCATTTGTTTGCTGAGAAAAGCGGAGAGAAGAATTAGCAAATATGCATGTCCCGATACAGTTCGTCGACTTCCCACTTACAAATTTCTCCCATCAATTCATCAAAGACCGCGTCTACAAACACGAGAAACAGAAAAATGCCATACTCCTAGATTGCTCTCACCGCTGTCAACAAAAAGATGACCACCAAGACACGCCAGGAAATGCTTAATAAGCAAAATGGACAACACAGAGAAATGTTCATAGTTCTTAGCTAACCACACACGCAGTCAAAACCAAACAAAAGATCCTCTTTCAACACTCCAGACCCAACCCATCCTACGAGAACCAAACTTTGGGGGAAAGCGAAGAAAGAAGCAAACTTCACGAAAACCCAGAAAAAGAAATCGAGGCGAGTGCGTACATAAGTGTTGAGCTGCCTGACGAAGCTGGAGAAGTTGCTGGGCTTGAAGAGCTTCGGCACGACCGGGTCCGTCGCCGGGTCGTCCACAATCTCGTACGTCTTGCTAAGGAACGGCGGCGGCGCGCCGTTGCGGAGATCATTCATCGGAGCCGGAGGCGGCCCCTTCCCCCGCTGAGCGTCTCCGACGCCGTCGTTAGCAGCGCCCATTTCCACACACACACGCACAGAGTCTAGTGCTCAAGGGGAGGGAGGCAGCGATGGGGACATGTGGGGCTGGCAGTCAAAGGCCGAACTTTGATCGCCGAGAGAAGAAGGCGAAGAAGGCGAAGAAGAAGAAGAAGAAGCAGAGGAACGATTTCGTTCGCGAGGAGGAGGAAACCAACCGAGGACGTTGGAAAAGGCACGAAGCGGTCGAACCTCGGCGAACGGAAAGGGCCACGGTGGACGATAAAGTATTTTTACTTTTCTGACCAAAAGGGGAAAAGCATTTTTACTTTCAGTCCAACGTCCAAATCTATTAGTAAATTCCAACTTGCCCCCAGCATTCTATACTTTTTTGCAATCTGTCCCACTTCCAAATTTCCATCACAGCGAGGAAAAAAACTAGGGGTGAGCATGGTTCTAGGAATGAATTTGGAACCGGAGACCCAGATCGACGGGAACTGTCTAGTTTTGAGTTCTGCGTTCCAAGACATGCAGGAGTTTTCGGCTTCAAAAAATTGAGAAACTTATTTTAACGGTTAGGTTCCAGTTCTAGATAGGTGGAACCTGAAACAAGTTTTTGTATTTTCCTTAATCTATGTCTTCGCGTGATCCTATGGTATCCCATGATATCTGTTGACGAGTGCATAATCTGAAACCACTAGTTTGAACTTTCATTTTATAACTGAGATTTTTGTTTTATTAATGTTTCATATCATTTGCGTGTCTAAATATAAGTTATGATCAGTGGATTATAGCAGCAAGTGGTGGTTATTAAAGGTGATGATTCACTATAATCGTTCAATTAATAATATAGGTGGAATTCAAGTGGACTTTGAAACCAACCCTAGAACTTGTGACAAGATAAGTTCTAAGTTTCAGGGTATGTAAAGTAGATTCCAACTTATAAAAAATGATGAAGGTAGAACCTCGGAACTTAGAACCACTCGCCCCTAAAAAAGAAAACCCCAAGCCATTTGCCCTAATTTGACTTGTCCTAATTTAAATGGTGACGACGGACCCGTCCAAAGTTGTCAAAGCCACACGGGGCCTGTCAAAGCATAGCGACATCGAGGTTTCGCTTGGCCTAAAAAATGATCACTCATATCGCTCGAAATAATTAACCAATGATAACTATCTTTCATTATTTTTTTTTTTTGTAAAGAACTATCTTTCATTATTGATATTGATTTATATCTACACATTTTTGCAGATGACGAAAATTTTATTCGTTCATTCAATTTTAAGAAAATATTTTCTAAATTATTTATTTTCATCGAAATAAATAAAGTCAATGAGTAAAATAAGAATCATAACTTCTAATGAAATGAAAAATCAATTACAAATGAAAAGCTAGACGTACAAGTAATTGATTTTCTATTTAGTATGATTTTTAATATTTTTTTAAATCTTGCGATTCTCAAACATTTCAAAATGCGCACATATCCAAAACAGACTTGCCTTTGACAATTACTATTAGAAAAACAGGGGCGCTATTGAGAAAAGGCTAAAACTACGGGGGGCAAAATTGAAAATTCCCCACATATATAACTATCGCGCCCAGTTGCTTTCGGGGGGCGGCGAATTTGGGCGCGAACTCAGTGCGCGCGCGAGCGAGGGAGATGAGCTCGCCGGCGGCGGCGGCGGCGGCGGCGGAGGAGGCGGCGGACCTCCTCTGCCACCTCGACAACGTCCAAGGCATCGTCGACGCCCTCTCCTCCGTCCGCTGGAAGCGCCACCAGGTCTCTCCTTCCTCGACTTCTCTCTCCGATCAACGCCATCCCCTTCTTTCTAACCGGCGCTTCTCCGTTTCGAACCCCGCAAAAGCTCGAGCTTAGGGTTTTCTCTTTTGCCCGCCTGTTACATGCCGGCATGTCCGGCGCAATTTTGGGGGTTCCCGTTGACGGTTTGTGTTTTTGATTTGATGTTCCGAACAGGACGCGGTCGTCGAGGTGTCGGAGCACGGCATTGTTCTGATCGTCGAGGAGAGCGGTTGCCTTCAAGCCAAGGTTTACCTGCAGCGCGAGGTATCTTTGCTCTCTACGCTCGCTGTTTAGTATCATGCGTAGTTCGGAATTGATACTTGCTAAGCTATAGTTGATTTGCTTTGGAAATTGGAAATTGCCCTGCTTTTCGCCCCTTTCGGCACGTCCACTTATTGCTGTGGAGAGTGAGTTACCGTGTCTTGCTCGCTTCCGACCTCTTAAAAGCACCGATTCTCAGCAAATGGCAGTAGCTTGACGTGTGCCCGGCGTGCTTGGTAGTGAATGGCTAGATGCTTCTGAAGAACATTTCATCGATCACATGGCGTTCAGAATCTTATATTTGGCGTGGTTTTGTATGCATCTGTTTCCTTCTGCACCAAACATGGGTAAGGTTATGGTTTCCGCATGGATTGATATCTTTCATCGATCTCCTCCTGTGCGTAGCTGTTTATCCGCTATGATTATAGCGCACAAGGGCGGCCTCGGTTCGGTGTGGGTTTGGGCCTCTTTGTCGATTGCTTGAGCACGTTCTCGGTTCCCGGGCATTCCAACACAATCGAGATCCGTTATCCAGGGCCTGACATGCAGCTTCTCCTCAAGTATGTAATACTTTTTGTATCTCCCTATGCTGAATGGGGTTTAGTTTGGATGGATGATTAGTGCTATTCAAGGGCAGAGCTTTACTAGACACTCAGTTATCTAGGCTTATCAGTGAGCGAGGAGGGGCTTAGAAATGAGGTCCAGGAGCTGATCATTTTTCCCTTCTCTTTTTCTAGATAAATGAGAGCCTTATTGGTTGTCTAGTAGAGGCATGGATAGGCAGGAAGTGATGACAATATGAATGCATCTGTGCCTTTCTTATCACTCTCTTGTTCCCACATCAATAGTATCACTCTTGCAGCCATTTTACATGCCATATTCTTTTCCAGGTCTAGTAGAAGGATGAGAATTGGATTTAACATCTGATTTTATGGATCTGATTAGTTAATTATTGAGATAACCCCATCACCTATTGTATCTTTGATGTAATGTTAGGTCTATTGATTCGCTCGATGCTTGCATTTATGCTGAGATCAGGACAAGGATCCCTGACACAGTTTCATGGGACTATGACTTTGAACCTGCAGGAAGTTCACCACTCAGTTTCACCGTTAAGGTATCATCTCCTATGCGTTCCTCTGTTAGGAATATCACAACCAACCCGCCCCCCTCCCCCTCTTGCCTTCTTCCAAAGTAATTCATTTATGTCTTCACCATGCTCCATCTCTGAATTACATTTTTGCTAATGCCTATTTTGGAACTTGTTATTTTAAGCATTCAACAGTTGGTTTCATTCCGTGTTTTTCTGATGAACGATTCATTGGAGAGAAATGACGAGGTTTTCCTAGTGGGTCAAGGATATGGTTATCTAAATACAATATTTGAAGTTTCTCGTAGGCAATAGTGAGTTCTGGAATGTCATTGCTGTCAAAATAATTGAAATATTGAAATTAGAGGATTTCTATCTGCAGTCTGCAGCATTGAAAGAAGCCATTGATGATCTCGAATGGCCAGGGTCAAGTGTCGAAATCTCTTTACAACCAGCACCTCCTTCTGTTATGTTCAAAGGCGAAGGTCATGGAGATTTGCAGGTGCAGTATGGGTTAATGTATGAGGAGGCTAGTTTTGAATGACTAACAGTGCTTGCACACACTCTTACCGAGTACCATGTTCTGCAGATAGAGTTCATGTATTATGCAAATACAGATCTCCTGATTGCATTCCACTGCGACCATGCAGTGTCCCACAGGTCTAATATTTATTCTGCACAACATTTTAAGTACTTAGACGAATTTCTTGCTATCTTCACTTTCTCGCTTCTAATAGCATCCATATATCATGACAATTGCATGTATAGGTATAAGTACAAGTTTCTCCGTGCAACGACTTCGAATTTACCAAGCAATGTCACTAAAGATAACAGAGGAAGCAAGTTGACCATTGGGAGAGGTGGAATGTTGAAAGTTCAGCACTTAGTTTCTGTTGCAAGATCTTCTGCTACGCACCAACACAACGCTTCTGGTTATCATCAACCCAGTCGAATCGCTTATGTCGAGTTCTTTGTTAAACCAGAGGTCGATGGGGATGATGCGTAGGGCTTCTCTGACTACATTAAAACCAGAGGAAGAACACCAATGATTCGTACGCCTCTCCAAAGCAAATTTAATTAAGCTATACATTGGTATCTGTTCACACCATGGTTTTTCCGTCTGTTCAGTAAAAGCCATTGGCTCTGCATTTTGATCCATTAGACTACCTACGAATAGATTCAAAGGGGCCAGTTCATCACATCCTGGGACTAAATTGTTCATTTCCGCCCTTCTCTGGGTAGGAGTGGAGGCACAAGGATCGGCTCATGTGTGGTTGCTGAAAATGATGGCCAGTGTTTATACGAGCGAAAGGATCACGGTAGAAGATACATCCTTTCCTAGTTCCGGCCCTGCTAAAGATGCGACTTGCACATGGTATTGGGTGTGTCCAAGTTCGTGCGACATCCACTGTATTTTTTTGCCTCATTTGCATATAAGGAATTTGGTTTGCTATGGAATATTCTGGTTGAGTTGAGTTATTCGGCCTGATTTGAAATATTGACATCGTGAGTTGAGGTATTCTGCGAGGGGTCGCCGGCCATTGCCCGTAGGCCGTCGACCGCTCCCCCTCTCGACCCCTCTCTCTATCTTTTCTTTTCACCTTTTTTTTTTCTGTCGTGCCATCCCTGTGGAGCCACGTCAGTGCCACGTTTTTACCAAAAAAACAGAAATAAAAAAAAATGATAACAAAACTGCCATATAAATTTGCCATCTACGTGGCTATCGGAAGGACTCAAATAATAAATGGTAACCAGCTTTAGGTCATTATCCCATATAATTTTGCCCTCCTAGTTCTGTCAATTAGAATTAAATTCGGTGATTGGTGATCACGCAGTGAGATGTAGGCAATTTTCAGACGAGGGAATTCCGTAAATTACCAGTGACACGCCTACCACCCACAACCTGTAATGCGTATAGCTGCTCGACATCGAGATTAAGCTTGAGCCGCATTGAGGCAGCATTCCTAGAACAATCCGTTAGCTACTCGATGCCTTCTCTCCTTATCATCCGAACTGTTCCCAAACCGTAGCAATGTCAAGTTTCTTTGACAATGCGGCCGTTACCTCCTCCTCATCTCCTGTCAGCTGCAGTCATCGCCAATGGATCTTTTGGTGTCTGAAAGACCCTCAAGAGAACAGAACAACGACAGTGACCATGACAGATACCGCGACGGATGATAAGCAATCTGCCTTAACATGTCTTGCCCGGTGTGGCCTCAAGGTATTCCTGATGACATAGATGCTTGTAATATTATTCTCGTGAAATTCTCTGTTCTAGAATATAGGCAATTTGTGCAGGGTTCCAATTGATTCCTTTCTAGCGTTCCAAGTTGTGCTGTGTAAAAGGGACCTCTAGCTTTGACGTGACTGAAGCTCCCATTAGTGAGGAAGCTCTAGATATCATATTGACTCGCCACCTTGCATCGAATCTTTTCATTTCCTCAGCAAATGACAGATATCTAACAATGGAACCTCACTAGAAAGTACATATAGTGCAATTATCCCTAGAAAAATGTTAAAAGAGGTACTTCAACTAGCATTATTCTTATCCATCATCCATGTGTCCACAATCATCACCGTGGAGTCAACATGCATCAACAAAACCTGCTTACCTGCAAGAGTTAAGTGTTGCCAAATTATCAGCCTGAGCAACTAGGAAGTTGAACAGGTCTGTCCACCAGAACACAATGCTGAAACCATAATAAAAAACTACTGTACATCTTGGAAAACTCGAGACAAGTGTCAAGTTTTTCACCCGCAGGTGTGGCCGGTTTCCTCTACCATTCAGTGTAACATCATGACCAGAATTCCAAAACACATCTTTACTCAGCCATGCAAGGAAAAGACATTACAAATGCGTCGTGAGTCAAAGAATCTTGTGGGGCTTCCACAAAACAATCTACCACGTGAATCAATGTCAAATTCATTTACGTGCATCCTCCATTGGTATCTCTCTCAGAAAAGTTCTAGTCGGAACCCTAAAATAACATGAAGGCCAAGACATAAGCACAAAGGTGTTCCGAGGATTGACTTAAAGCATGAGTTATGAGCAGATACTAAACAAGCAGTCATTCTTAACCATTCATACATGCTTTCACAAAGTCTCTGATTGAGATATCATTAAATCGATTTCCTATGGTGTGAAGTCTTATTTTGCCCAATATTTTCCCTTTGAGAAACTCTAATTCTTTTTGACAAGAGCTTGAATATTATTTCTCTATATTCAAGCTCTTTTCTCGACAATCTAGTATTCCTAATAAAATGAACTCTTCTATAAAACTAAACTTCTCTGGACATGCCGCTAGATTCTAACCAAACCATGCCCAGCCATCCGAACAATAGCAATCAGATGACGTGTACAAACATCCAGTGAACTGTAACGTCAACTGTGTCTACTTTCTTACCTAAAGCATCATTGGACGATCAAGTCCACCATTTTGGACTTAACACTGAGCATAGTTGCCTGTTCATGCTCAATATGAGTTGAGAGAAATTAAGGCGGCATGTTGTGATCATACCATCCAATCATCCAATATGATGCAGTTAGCCAATGGTACCATCTTCTCTAATGCAGAATGAGCATTCCAGCAGCATAAATTCATTCTACTGCATTTATTGGGCAGCGATCCTAGGAAAATAATGGTAGTCACTCCAGAAGATACAGAACAACCCAATGGCTCTGTCAATTTTAACTATCCTAATTCCATAAATGGCAACAGTATATCAATTTTGGAAACCAGTCAATGATATTTGAAAATAAGAGAGATAATCCGCTTCCGTACAACAGATAATTCCACCTTATGCTTTCTTAGTATGGAAGCAACGCTTGCATACAGATAATTCCACCTAATAATGCAACCGCTTGCACCATTCCATCAATAAATACCCCATATCCAATCAATAGCTAAAGCAATCAGTGGTCATAGCATTCTCCAGTGTCCTTAATTGGATATTTAGTGACAAAAAGAAGCAGATAGTACAAAGTGCATTTAAAGAAGACCGCAAGTCAGATATAACGCATACGAGGCACAAAGTTAACGAAATGCCATGTCAAATGCAAGAGGTTTAGAAAATCCAGCAACTTTACACTGCATAATTAAAATCTTTCCTTTCAATGATGCAAAGGACGCAAAAGGAGATATCCTCGGCTAGCTCTTACTGCTTGGGGGCATAATTATCATCACAGCAATTATGACATCGACAAATATCGAAACCCATTAGAAGAATTAATAAGCATGCTATCCAAGTTGAGAAGCAAAACGTAACCGACTTTGCTTCAAGAATATCAATGAAACTAGAAATACAGATCATT
The DNA here is from genome assembly GCA_024733475.1 of Syzygium grande. Taxonomy (NCBI): domain Eukaryota; kingdom Viridiplantae; phylum Streptophyta; class Magnoliopsida; order Myrtales; family Myrtaceae; genus Syzygium; species Syzygium grande. Next base: position 5,465,847 of record JAMXDD010000002.1, on the reverse strand, counting down.
GACGGAAAAGCAAAATCCATTGGTCAGCCAAAAGATGAAAAGAGCACAACCAGTTCTGTGCAAAAAAAACTCCAAATAGAACTTTTCCCTAAAATCTCAAAGTATCTTAAGACTACCTATCTGCAGAGAAACATTGATGGAATATACATGATTAACAGAGAACGCACATTTGATCGTCAAGAAGCTTGAACTAGAAGTCAAGATACGGCTACTTATTCACCGCTGTCCAAAAGCCATCTAAAAGGCCACGAACAACTTCAGTCACCAATCAGCAAAGGGTTTCCCAAAGTGGACCTGTATCCAGCAACACAAATCCACCAAAGCAACGAACAAGGAGTGCACAGTTCAGGGGTTTTCTACGCACTGTGCCAGGCTTGAATGAGGCGAAACTGGAAGGCCACCATCATCCCCATCACTACCGCTAGTATTACTCACAACTTTCCTCGCCTCCTTGTCACAACTCTGCACGGTTCGAATATCAAAGCTCACTCTTCTCAGAGCCATCCCCTTTGCCAGAGCACTTCGCCAGATCCTTCCCCAACTTTTTGGCCAAGTCGCAGAAAAAATCAGTCAAAACGGGCTCGTAATTGGGCATCTTCGCGTATCCAGGGAAATAGTTAATGTCAATAACCAAGTATCGATGTCCATTTCTGGCATCCCTTATCACATCGAAGTTAAACAAGTTCAACTTCATGGCCCGCCTCAAACCCTTTGCGATCTCCGTCATAAAACTCTGAGGAGGCATCTCGGTGTCCTCCAAATGCATCAACCTATAATACTTATCGTCATTCTTTTCATGCGTTGTCAAATTGGACACCTGCGAGAACGACAAACACCCCTCGAGAGACCCCAGCTTCTCCTCCGAGACATCAGGCAAGGACTTGCGCTTCACGCATTTCACATACTCGCCAACAACATAAACTTTGAATATGACCCCACCATGATTCACAAACTCCTGCAGCACGATAGGCGGTTTGAGCTTGTTAAGCCCGTCGTGGTTAAACACGAGCGCCATTTTGTGCGATTTGGCGCTTCCGTCGGCGACCAAGGGTTTCGCAATCACCGGGAACTTCAGCGACGCCCACGCATCCATATCGAACAGCGTCTCCTTGTCGTAAATCACAATCTGGTTCGGGATACCGAACGATTCGCCCTCGCTCTCCACCCGGAGCTCCGAAACGACCTGGAGCATGGAAATGCGGTTGTGGAGCCGCTCGATCGCGTCCGGCGAATCCAAGACCACCGCATTAGGGTTCCCGGCCGTGAACTCCTCCAGTTGGCGCCGCCAGTCCTCGCCGTACAGCTTGTGGAGGACGCAGTCGAGGGGCCCCTGGTCGACGAGCCGCCGCCCGGCGTCGATCCTCACGAGATCGACCCCGCGGGACGCGGCGAGCGCGACGAGGGAGTCCTGGATGAAGCTCTCCCGCTTCTTCGGCAGGAGCGCGTAGCCCACGCGAAACCTGCTCTCCGCCATGGCCGAATCCGCGCCCCTCCCTCCTCAACGCGCCGATCCTACCGACCGCAGATTCCCCGCCGCCGCAGCTCATATACAGCGGGATTTCTTCCCCCCCCCCCCCTCAGGCCCCGCGATCGGAACGCAAGGGAGACGAGGGGGCCCGCGCCTGGGAATGACGGCGGAGTTCGGCTAAGGGCTTCGCGGCGCGGCGGCGGCGGCGGCGGCGGCTAGCTTCGGCGTCGAGGTTTTGAACTTCCCCAAGGAGTCGAAACCGAATCATGCAACAGAGATAGAGAGAGAGAGAGAAGAGAGGGGTCAAACGAACGAGAGGAGCACGGTATTTATAGGTTCGACCGGACCAGGGTTAAGTCGGGGCGGTGGCCTTTTGACCATGGTTAGCTAGCGCGCGCGGGGGTTGGGGAAGGGGCTGGTGGCATGGTTCGGACACGTGGCATATCCTCTAGGGCGATTGTGCGGATTCGCGCCGCAAAAAGGAAAAGGGCATCCGAAAATTGGACGGTCGTGATTGCGTTGACGAGGAGTCCTCGTCCACTTTCAGCGCCTTGATGGGGACCACTTGCATTTTTCGCACATCCTTCTTGAAATTCGATTGGTTTTCACCCTCCCCCCTCCTCCCCTCTCCCTGTTAATTCTATTAAAAGGTAAACGTTAAATCCGTGTCCCCCCCGAAATTGGACCGTGCGAATTGCATTGTCACCTGAATGTTCGTGTAATAATTCCTCCCGAGTGAATCGCACGAACCGAAAAATAGAAATCGAGTAACGTGGTTTCGGCCGGAAAAACGAACAATACGAGTATAATGTAGCAGAAGGTGGAACGGGAATCTTACTTCGATACCAATTTTTGAGTACAAAATCAACGCGCCGAAGCCTTGCTGGAGCCTGATCTCGACCTGCTTGTGAATGACATCCGCTTAATCGTGTGGTGGAAATCGGTGGGGCTTCGAGGTCGAGGTATGTATCGGCCCGAAAAAGCAGTTTTTCCATAATTATACGTATCGGCAGATACAAATCGAGTAGGTCATAAATATGTTTTCAGCCCATCAATTTTTTTTTTTTTAAACTTATGTTCTGTATCAATAGTCGAAAGGGAATCTGTATTTAGGAACAACTTTCCCCAGCTTGGCAATTGGGTGGAGTTCCCATGACAGGCCATCATCTTCGTCGACACAAAGTCTTCCCATCCCGAACCACAAAGGTCACATCACACGCACTTGGGATCATCTTTTGCTTTCTCTGCATGATCCCTCTGCAACTTTTAGTCAAACATCACTTTGGCTCTTCCTCCCGTAGGTTCGTCAGAAGGCTATGAATGAAGCATCTGCTCATGGGAGGCATCATTACCATCAACAGCAGATTTAACAGCAAAAAGACAGATTTCGAGAAATCAGTCGTGTCTATTTATATACGCTTGAGAAGTCTGCACGAGTCAGGTCCCAGAATTTTACTGTCACTTTACCATGATTTACCATCGTTGCTTCACCAAGAGTAGGCAAGCTTGACGCGAAGTCAGAACGGGGGGACGGCACTGTATAAGTGGAGGAGTAGCTTTCCATGTGAAAATCGTGGGAATCTTCTCTCGTTTCTGAGGCGATTCTGCAGTGGCCGAATAGGCGAGCGATGGCGAGAGATGCTCCCTTCTTTTTGGTCACACATGGTGGTGGGGTTGCGTTGCCTCTGCCAGCTTCTTCGTTGGAACCACGATGAGCATCTCCATGAAGAAAACGTGCTCATTCTTCGGTACGCACGTCGGTCGACGAGACGTGTATCTTTCAAGTACGCATGCTGTCTGAGCTCAGCTCGTGAACTCGAGCCGATGATTTCGAAGCGGTGAGATCCACGTCAAATCACGGATGGGTTGCTTAAAAGTTGATTCCATCCGCCGCGTTGTCTTCCCTGCAGAGAGCCCACGGACGCCGGTCGCGGCCCACCTGTCGGGCGGGTATCTTGTACCGACTTTCGCGCGGTCCAGCGCACGGACTGGTCATCACCGGATCGTTTCCGTAACCTCCTCACGCCAGGCTTGTGCATAACCTGGTACTATGGCCAGAAACAAGCCTCGACATCAATCCCGAGGACAAAATCGGACAGCAGAGTGCCATCATCGTGAAAGCCATCTTCACTTTATTCGGCACCCCGCGATGAGTAGCAGCAGCGGTTTTGCTGTCGCTGCCATTGTACAGATGGGCTGATCTTGGGGCATTGGGCCCATTGGGCCGCGACATCCCAACCTACCGTGGGCCTGGCGAAACTCGTCGCTTTCCACTATTGCTTTGGAGTCTCCGAGACGGCAAGCCGTCCTCTCTGTCTCTCTCTCTCTGATCAATTTCAACATAAATGGGTAGACTCCGCCTTTCTTTCCTTTTCACGTACTGTTCTCCAGTTGTCACCCACCAGCCCATTGAAAGAGAGGATTCAAATAAGACAATCGACGCAAAGAGTTCATGTCGGTCCAATGTATAATGTTGAATTTTTAACAGGGTCAATGAGGTCCTTAAACTATTGATAAATATTCAATCCTGTCCCTCGTTACTGATATGACTTCCGATCTATTAAATTTGACCTGTGGACCATAAAAAAATTACAAGCAAATCGTTCGCGTAAGACATTCATCTCAAATTAGAAAACAAAAAGAAGAAATTTCCATGTGATATACCTGACTTCCCTAAGTTTTTTTTTTTTTTCTAAAGTTGACGAATAAAAAGATGCATATATTGACTCGTCAATTTCAAAAATCCAGCTGAGCATATAATAATTGACATCATCACATGACATCTGATTTATCGTTTGAGCAAACGGAATGACCTAGATTGAATATTTACCAATAATTCAGGGATCGCGTTAAACAAATTAAAAGTATGTCGATGACATTGCATATTAAAGCCACAATTAAGGACCGTTCTCGTCAATTCCCCCATGCAAATCATATTATGCACAGACCCCAAATAAGGATTTCGTGTCCCAAATTACGGTAGACACCAGCTTATCTCGTGATCTTTAGTTAGCTTCCGGTTTGACAAAACCCCGAAGCTTGCTTTCTAAGCGATGCAATCGATTTGGCGATTACGGGAGCTTACGTGAGTTCAGGACAAGGGCGCTGTTGCTCCCAAAGATCAACGACATATTCCCTTTAAAAAATCCGAATATCCGAAAGCGAACAAATTTAAATAATAATTAAAAAAAAAGGGAAGAAAAAAGAAGAAGGTCCGTACATGTTTCTAATGGCCTCCGCGAGGAAGACGACAGGAGCGAATTTAATAAATAAAAGAATTAGAAAAAAAAAAGGGGGGGGGGGATTGACGTGGCGCAACGGAACATCTGACGGAGATGCGTTCGTTAGGTTGGAAACAACTGGGGAGCGGTGAGGTGCACGTGACCCGGTTTTATGGTTCTCGGACGCACGGCCACGATCGTCTGATGTTTTCCTCCACATGCGGCGGCGATGCGTTCATACGGTCACGTGCAATTCGTGGCCGCATCTGTCGCTGTCCCTGATTACTGCGAAGATGCTGTTTCGAATAAATAAACAAATATATATACATATTTTTAAAATATTCGGTTTCTAATTTTTTTTCCTTCCCTTAATTTATTTTTCTGGTTTTTAATGGGAGCAGTTATTCTATTGCGGTTGATCCGTGTCTTTCCGTATCTGAATTAATCCGATTAGATTATAAAAGTATTGCGAATTCAATCATAAATTTATTGAACGAATGTTAATTCGACTCTAAACTTTGTTAATTTTGACAATGCAGTTCTATACCCTCGTGCGAAATTTCCAATACAATCCTTCCGATTAATCGAAGTCAAAAAACGCTAGCATGGCTCAACATGTCATTTAGGGCAGCCGACCAATAACGATCGGAAGCCGTGTCAGCAACTTTCTCGATAGTAATTGGCCGAGAGAAGAACATTGAAATTCCGCATAAGAGCTTACGATCAAATTGGCAAAATCGAAAAATTTATGACTGAATTGGAAGCACAGTAAATTTTCTATCGATGTGGTAACTAACCTATCGAGAACTCACCCACGCTACGCCACCGGCAATGGATTCATGTAATCTATATTCCATCTCTAAAATGCCTTGCTTGTGCACTAAAAATTTTTTAAAAAAATATTTATTTGTCGTACGAAATACTTCGATGATAAATAACCTTGAGAAATGCTAAAATACACGATAATAGCAGCAGCATATAGTGACGTAATTAACGGACTATTTTGTTTTCTTCGGCGCCTTCGCCAGCGAATATTCTTCGTCTCTCTCTCTTCCTCCCTCCTTCCTTCTCTCTCTCTCTAGCGATCTAAATACGAGGAGAGAGAGAGAAGAGAGAGAGAGAGAGAGAGAGAAGGAGGTGTCCCGGAAGCAAAGACGAGGGACGGCTCTCGCGCTTTCCCATTTCCTCTCCCCCCCCCTCCCGCTTCCCTCCTTTCCCGGAAAACGGAGGAGAACCGAGCGAAAACGGAGGAAAGGGAAGGAAAGCTCGAAACTTTGAGGTGGATAGGGGGAGAGGGGGGAGGAGGCGGCCGCCATGGACAGGAGCGACGCGAAGGAGGTGGTGGGTGGCGGCTCGAAGTTCCCGTTGAGCTTCCGGGAGCTGGCAATGGCGTCCCTGGTCGTCGTGGGATTCGTCCTGGGGCTCGCCGTCGTCTATCTCACCATGCCCGCCTCGGACTACAGCTTCCTCAGGTTGCCCCGCAACCTCGAAGATCTCCAGATTCTCCGGTAAAATGTTTCTCGATCGATTTTCTTGGAAGATCTCCTTTCGGGAGGGGGGGGAGGGTTTAGGGGCAATCTGGGGATATTCTTTCGCCCCGTTTAGATGTTAAATCCGTATCTCTTGATTTTGATGGGAGGTCCTTAATCTGAGTTTGCACGGTTGGTGGGATCGTGCTTTGAGCTACGTGCGCCGAGATCGAAGTAATGTGATTTGATTCCTGAGATGAGATTCTTGCGGTGCTATGTATGTTCTCCATTAGGGTGTGTTTTATTTGGTGTTTCGTGCTATCTGGTCGATATTTAGGTTAAATGTTCTTTTCTCACTCATTGATGGAACCTTAAAAGACAATTTAGCCGGTTTTCTGCTACCAAATTTATTGAGTTTTCGCTCCGTTAACACCCTCAGACGTTAGTTGCCGAATTGTTCAATGAAATAGGAATGGCATTCCTTTGGTTTCCCGCCGTTTGATATCGTCTTCTTGCTTTTGTAATTGGGTAGTGTGGGAGTGAGCCTGTAATCTTAATTTAATGCATTTTGCTTAGCTGTTAGTTTCTCCTGTTTTGACCATTGGATGTGTGGAGTTAATAATTTTGCATCCAGCAATTAGTTCATCGATGTGTCTCTTAATCTGCTTGCTTTCTAGAACTTTTGTGATTTTGCCTAATTTCCAATCACAGAAAGTTCCTTTCAGGCTTTAGAATAAAGTAGCTGGATTTGTATTATTTGTTCCCTTTGAAGTTCATTTGACTTGAGAATGTCCACCTTCAGTTCCCAAACACAAAGATACATGGCTTAAATTCTTCAGGTAGGAGATTCATGTCGTGAGTGTGTTGCCATGTTGATGTCGGTCTCATTAAGTTGGACTAGATTATCTTGAGTTTGCTAATGTGTGAGAACGAGCTTTGGCAAAAAGATCTATCATTGTGAACCTCTGATTCTTAACTTGTTTGGCTATGGAGAAAAAAACAACATGCTCTTCAGTAAATAAGCCTCTTCTTTATGTATCATATTTGCTCCTTGCCCGTACTTTTTCATGACCATGTCCATCCGACTCTGCCTTCCATATTTCCCTTTGCCAAAATAATAGTGCAATGTTAATGGGAATGAGTCTCAAGTGTTATGTGTTGGGCATTCATTTCTGCAGAGACAATCTTGAGGGCTACACAAGTGACTATACGCTGCAGGTCCTCATTGGCTACTGCACGGTCTACATATTCATGCAGACTTTCATGATTCCAGGAACGGTTTTCATGTCTTTACTTGCTGGAGCTCTGTTTGGTGTTTTCAAAGGTGTAGCTCTTGTCGTTTTCGCTGCCACTGCAGGAGCTTCTTCGTGCTATTTCCTATCTAAACTGATTGGACGGCCCATTATCTTCTCTCTGTGGCCTGATAAGCTGAATTTTTTCCAAGCTCAGGTTCGTTGCAAAGTCCGTGCGTCTTCAATTGAAGTTATTTGGAAATTCGACCAATTTTGTTTCCTTTTCAATTCCAGGTGGCAAAGCGAAGAGAGCGGCTTTTGAACTATATGCTCTTCTTGAGGGTTACACCAACCTTGCCCAACACATTCATAAATTTCGCTTCCCCGATAGTTGATGTACCTTATCACACATTCTTTCTGGCAACAGTCATTGGACTCATACCTGCTGCTTATGTTACTGTCCGGCTACGCTTATTAACTACCACATTACAGTTTAAGATAAGGCCTGCAGTTTGGGGGATGAACTATAATTGTCAACAAATAAGCTGCATAATAAGTGCCTATTAATAAATGCACATGGATATATGCAGTCAAGACTCTTCAAGTGAAAAAAAACAACAAGATAACCAGCTGTCTTCAAGATAAATATTCACTTTGGTCAAAAAGAGAAGAATGTTTTGCAAGACTCATAGTTTCCCTCTTTTCTCAGGCTGGGATTGCTCTGGGAGATCTGCGATCTGTTGGGGATCTCTATGATTTCCAATCAATTGCTACACTCTTCTTCATTGGAGTCATCTCAATCACCCCCACGCTGATGGGCAAGAGTGAATCATAGTGATTGCTGGCTTAAGCTCCCAAGGCTAGCTGTCCGGTTCTGCCTCCACTGTACATATAACCACGATCCAAGTACAGCTGTTACTATTTCTGTACCTTAACAAGGTTGAAATCTGCAGCCACTTGAAACAATCAGGAAAAGCATGATGCGATCTTCGACTCAGCTACAGGCAAAGAGTGATGTCCATTTTAATGGTCGGGGAGGGGGTTAAAAGCTGGTTTGGCATTTCCGGCTCGGGGCCAAACTCTTTGTCCCTTAAGTAAAGACATCTTGATCCCATAAGGATCGTTATAATGTTCTAGACTGATGCCGGAAGATAAGGCTGACTGTTGTATATTTAATGTTAAAGTGGATGATTTGTAGCTTGTGCGTTAGATAATCTCAATCCCGCGTTTAATTTTATCGGCATTTCCCTTATCAATGACCAAATGCTAATGTAGCGGCCTGAAAAGTAGCCAACATATCATTATTACTGCATTGTCATGAGGATGCCCAAGATCTCTTGGTTACCTCGAATAGGTGCTGCAACATTTTCATTTAAATCAGCATTGATTCTTCTTGTTCTTGAACGACGTAGTGATCTGGAAGGATAGATTCTAAAGTGCTATTGCGAGTCTGCGGCACATCATGTGATCTGATTGTTAGGTGGGCAATTACTTCTAAAACAAGGCAACCAGTCGTTTAGGAGGATCAAATATCAAGCGCATGTGCAGTTTGAGGCAACGCTCTGTTTTTGGTGGTGAGAATGGTTTTGGTAAAGTTAGTGGCCATCGGTTGAGATGGGTCCCCTTTAAATTGAGATGCACTAGATCGATATCTAAACAGTAAGATGCGAACGATCTATACTTTCATCGATAATCCACCTCTAATTCTCCTGCTGACAATGAAGCAAATACTGATTATCGTTGTTCAACAACAGAAACTGTACGAAGAGTGAGTCCAGCCAAACGACCGTGCTACCTACTGTGAACACAATTTTGCCAAAGAAAGAAAGAATACAAACTGTTTTACAGCTGAGAAAGGTACAACATTTTCGTTTTTTTTTTTGGCGACGACAGCATTAATTCCCAAATACCGGACCCAAGACCCGAGTAAACTAATTATTTTTGAGTAAATCAGTGCGATTTCTTGAATTTCTTCTTGTTCTTCTGATGTGAGATCTCGGGACTCCTGCTCTCCATCTTCCGTTTCTTAGCCGTTTGGTCAGAAGAACCAATTTCATTCCTTGCATTTTGCCTCACCTTCCTCGCAGCCACTGCCGGTCTTTTCTTCCGCCTTCCTTCTATGACTAGTTCTCTCTTCATGCTCTCCTTCTTGGGCCTCACTGTTCCTATTCCTTTTGCCTTAAATTTCTTCAGGGAGGTACCTTTGCTTGCCTGCAATCCCTGGTAAGAGGTTGAAAATTTCGTATTTGCTCTGTCAACTCCATTTGGAGTCCTCAAATCCAAAGCAAGCTTCTTTGCAGGGTGATTTGCATCAACTGCCGGTGACTGGTCAATTCTCTTAGATGGGGTCACATTTGGCTTGGCATGGGAGAGTCTTAATTCTCGATCTCGAAGCTTCATATTTCGTTTCTTGGCAACCAGATTTGCAGCATCCTACAAGGTAGAAGCACACTTTAAATGAGTGGCACTCCTACAAAGATGACAAGAAAAAACTGGGAAGAATTTGGTGGTTTTTGCATCTTCAACATTCTATTTGGGTTTCTACTCTCCATTCTCCAGCATCCAAACTCAATAAGATAATTTCCACTACTTCAGTTGACAAAAGACTATCTGCTTGGTCTTTGCAGGGAGATATGGGTCAGCTCAAAACACCCTCTTAGCGGCCATAACCTTGTTATACCTTACATATGCACATTAACGATTGACAATGCAATACAGCATTTCTAAGGCAGAAGCACACTTTAAATGAGTGGCACTCCTACAAAGATGACAAGAGAAAACCGGGAAGAATTTGGTGGTTTTTGCATCTTCAACATTCTATTTGGGTTTCTACTCTCCATTCTCCAGCATCCAAACTCAATAAGATGGTTTCCACTACTTCAGTTGACAAAAGACTATCTGCTTGGTCTTTGCAGGGAGATATGGGTCAGCTCAAAACACCTTCTTAGCGGCCATAACCTTGTTATATCTTACATATGCACATTAACGATTGACAATGCAATACAGCATTTCTACTAGCTTTAGAGCCTGCCAAATCAATGATGCTGATGCATTAAGCTAACAACAGTTAATAGGTTATTAGGACTTCAGGATACTGGGGAATAAACAAGTTGATACTGAAAAGACGGCATGTTCTTCAGAAAAAACCATTATAAGATAGTCATTGGATATAATTAGCATCATTAATCTAAGCACAAAACATTTTAAGCAAAAGACCACAAATCACGCTAGAAAAGACTTAATATAAAACCACAGTGCATTTAAGGTATAGAAGAAAACTACAAGAAATAATAAATGGGACCCCATTTTCCCAGATGAGAGCTATATGATAATAGGCAAAAATTGGGAGACAATATCAGCCAGAAAGGAATAACACAAGAAACTTGCCCTCGTCTTAAACAAGACATAAGCAATACCCTTCCCCACACTTGTATGAGGATCTCTGATGACCCGAACAGCTTCAACGCTGGACCCCAGATTGTTGATGTTAGAAAATAACCGATAGAGTTCTTCATCCTGCAGAAGATAGGAAAACGCATTCACATATCTACAGAGAAACAGCCACAGCAACCACTATTTGTGAACCTTCCCACATTCAGGCATAAGCATGAGATCATTACCTTTACATCAAATGGGAGATTACCCACAAAAACTGTCCTCTTGTTGTCATAACTCGGAGAAGTCTCTCCCTTCAATTTCTTACGAGGAGGACATGCTCTGTCAACTCGGATGTGATTTCCTCCAACCTACAATATTTTCAATGATGTAAGCAGAACCTCTTTTTCAGGTATGTAACAAGATATTCCCAACAAGTTGACCCTTTGACCCCAATCATACTGATGATCCGTTTTTCCATCTCTCCCCCCCCCCCAATTTGTTTGAAGGTAAACTTACCTCTGCCATGTTATGGGCCAAAGACGCAAGAGCCGACTCTTCTGCCTTGAAAACAACGTAAGCATTAACACTGCAATAAAAGTACATTGCCATAAATATAAAAAGCTTACAGAACAATGCACCAGATTAAACAGAAGACATCCATTTGATGAGGGACTAGCTGTAATTTCAAACAAACAATGCGTAGAACAAGGAGCCATCTAGTATAGGCATCCAAGCTCTCCACATCACCGATGTAAAGATATAAGTGAGAAAGGTAGTTGATGATTTGTCATAAATAACAAGATAAAAGATATTCACAAGATGCCACTTTATAATCAAGGAAACTGACAGATAAGATTAAATGACAAAATATACTTAACATAAAATTAAGTTGAGGAGTCAATATGGTATACATACTTTGGAACGATTATAGTATACTCATAAACAGAAGAAAAGTCAAACAAAAATACTCGCAGATATTCATGATGCTATAATACCAGTCAATGGCTTCATTGATCTTCTTCTTTAATATAGCTCCCTTCCTTGGTATTTTGGTCTGGAAAAACATAGAACAGCATTCATCAGACAAAGAAAACATTCTAAGCAACATGTTAAGCATAAGGTGTCCACAAGAGCACACTCACATCCAGGATCGGAACGGACCGAATCCTTGCCGATTCTATCTCTCCAAATTTGCTAAACTCCTTCACCAAAGCCTTCTTTTTAATTTTCAGAGGCAAATTCCCAACAAATACAGTTCTCAGCAGCTTGCCCTCATCATCGTAGCCATCTTTTGAAGCCAACGCATCGGCCGGGTCATCTGCTTTCTTCCTCTTCTTACCCACAACCTTCTCTCCCACCTGACCATTTGCTTCTTCCCCTTCTGCTTCCCCATACTTCCTAGACTCATAAACCCTCTCAAGCTCATCTCTCTTCCTCTTTTTCCTCTTCTCCTCTACCTCCACATTCGATTCCTCACCTTCCTCGTTTTCATTCGCCAAGCCACGAGCTTGACTGCTCAATCTCAGCTTCTTCGATTTCTCAGTCTCGGTATCAACATCTGAACCAGAACCCACCTCAGAAACTCCTTTCTTGGACTTCCTCGATTCCTTCGGTTTCTTGTTCTCGGACAAACTCTTCTCGGGTTCTTGTTCTTGCCCTGGCTCTTCGTCTACCTTCCTCTTCTTCTTCTTCTTCTTCTCCTCCTCCTCGACCGTCGCAGACTCGCCGCCTTCATCACCGACAACAGAAGCGCCAAGGGCCTGCCCCAATTCTTGGTGCTTCCTCTTGAAGGGGTTGTCGGCGGAGAAGATGGAGCCGGCAAGGTTTTGCTCGGGAATCTCTCCGAATATCGATTTGAAAACGTCCGACGGAGCCGAGACGGCGTCTTCCCGGAGAGGGTTTTCCGGTTCCTTGGGCTTCTTCTTCCCCATTGCTCTCGAGCCGGCGTCGGAATGACGCAGGACGCGCTGCGTCTCCGGCGCGAGGAAGGGATCTTCGGAAACCCTAGGTGCGATTTTGGAGGGAGAAGACGGGGAGCAAACGTTGGAAATTTGATAAAGTTGAGGACTGTTTTGGCGAAGAAGAAAGTGTTTTTATTTCCTTTCTTATTTAATTCCGAGACGGTGACCTCATCAAATGGGCCTCTCAAGGCCCAAGCCCAAGCCCAAGTCTCGACTGTAGCTCGTGCCTAATTTTGCTATTCAAGCTTTTGATTGTTTTCTTTGACATCTTACAAATTATAATAGGTGTTTATCTATATAATTACATATGGTGTTTAATACACATCGAATGCTTTTATATATACTTATGGGTAAATATTTTATATTTTTGAGGTGAAAATAAATCAAGGTATATATGCATTCTCTACGTTCAAATTATGATGAATAGATCTCCATCGAGATAAAAGTTGCAAAAGCACCCGTAATATGCAATCCCCTTATGATGATCTATTGATGATCGTCACGCTAATGTGCTTGGACATCAATAACTTTCTTTGGTGAGAATTTTATAATTTATAAGAGAGAATTGAATCTAAATATCTACAACGACACGTGCAGGTTTTGATAGAATTAATCGAATATCGAGCACTCTGCAAATTTCAACGGTACATAAAGCAAACCTGAGGAAGATTATAATACATGTCCATGTTTTATGTAAAGATGTATTGTAGTTCCATGATTTGTAACTACTCGTAATTTAAATAGTTAAGGCAGTTGTCAACTAATCTCACGAATAGCTTGTCTTCCAAAAACTAGATGCAAATGCCAATCATCTTACCATCATTCAAATATTTAAAAACTTAATATCTCTTTTTTTCCCCACTAGCATTTCCGTGTTAGCTTGTGAAAAGAAGGAAAGAAAAGCATATTATACAGAACATTCAATCGAAAGAATAGTGATAGAAGCACATGAAAAAACGCATCGGCAACAATTTGACATCGTTTTTGAAGCTGACTTGTCTCGTTCCGAATTCTAATGGTTGGCCTATGCTGATTAATTACGACGCGTGTCTTGATTAGCAGACCATGATGATTAACGTTCCCAGATATTTTTTCTTTTGAAGACAAAAATGAAATCCAACGTTTGTCTCCGGAATGCTATGATTAACGTTCCCAAAGTCAAAAACAATGATATGAAAAAAACAAATCGTTTTAACTAGTTGACGTTAAGCTCCGCTTGAAATGATGGCCATCACATGAAAGCATGGTCCATGTATAGGGCCGTCAAACAGGTGGATTCAGTTCAAATAGATCCATTTAACCCATATTGATACAATTTTATGCAAAACAATGTTAGCAATCGGGGCTCAATACTTAGCAATTTGTTCTTTCTTAAATTATAGAATGAATGACTAAATGAATTGGCTCGTCGAGTTAGTGAGGAAACCTTGGGTACTCGGATCGGGTTAATTGCTAGGTTTTCGCATGATGCATGAGCAACGCGGAGACATGGATGAGCACCGTGCTGATGGAGATGAAAACCCACATGGACGGGTTTGGGTGTCGGGTTACGGACATGGACATGAAGTATCGCTGTTTTATTGACACGCGAGTATCGCTATCTTGTAATTTATTAATTTCTCTAGTTAATACGTAACTCTATACAACCAAGTAGCTTCAAAAGTACAGGTGATAAGTAGAGGCGTCAAATGAGCGGATCGAGCCTAGTTCGGGTCCCGCGGAAAAACAAATCGATCCCATTTAACGAGTCGGATTGAATGCCGGTCGGTGAACAGGAACCTACTGCTCGTCTGGCAACCGCCGAGGTGAAACGCACAGAAGATCAACACCGATGGCTCGTACGTGTCGGGGTCGCCGATGGGTGCCATTTCATGCCTTATCCGAGATGAATCGGGGGTGTTTTGCGACGGATTTGCCAGATCTGTTCGGACGTCGTCCATTTTGCAGCTGGCAGCCCTAGCTCTTCTAGAAGGCATAAAGCACGTGCAAGAGAGAAGAAGTGAACTTCTGAGTTTGAGTTAGACAGTCCGGAAGTAATCAATGCCATTAACAGCTCAAACCAGCCTCCGTGGGAAGTCAAAGCAATTATCTTAGAGGCCCGCGACTTACTGGGCCGGCTCTCTAATGTCTCTGTGGCCCATATTTATAGAGGTGCTAACCGAGCTGCAGACTGGGTGGCTAAACCCAAAGACAAAATTCTCTTTCTGTCGAGTGGGTAGCCAACCCTCGTCACGAAAATTAGAATTTAAGAACCCCTTTGATAAAATTAGTTTTTCGTCGAACTTTTACAAAAAAAAACTCCTTAATTCAATAAAAATTAGTTTTTCCCGACCCAAACAAAAAAAAAAGAAAAAACTCCTTCGCTAGAATCAATTGGCATGTGTTTATGTTTAAGTTTCGTAAGACTAAATTCAATGAAATTTTTCTCAGTTAATGAAATTGCATTTGCTTTATATTTTAGTAAAAAAGGGATTATTTTCAAAGAAAATCCTAACGTTGTAAGAAAGAAATGGTCTGATATTTTACTTTTTGAACTCCTTAGCTCTTGGTTTCGCTTTTTTTTTTTTTTTTGACTCAAATGGCGTCTTCCTTAGACCCACTTTAACCCAAATCCAGATAGGTTTCATTTTCGTAATCCATTCAGACCCGCGTTTGAAAAATTCAGGAATCCATATACCGCCCGGCCCATCGAAAAATGAGTCAAAAAAAAACGGGATTTACAACTCATGGTCACGTCATAGTTTCACCGCGTGGTGCCAAAATATGACTCAAGATCGATTCGGACGAAGCACTGTGCTCTCAGAGCAATTCATTTCATTCGGCGACAACCGAAGCAAAAAGCCCCGTTTCGTTTCATATCCTATCGTCGTAAATCAAATCCGAACAAGCCATGTTATTATTAGTTTGAAATTTACATTTTGAGGACACGGAAACCGCCACCAGGTAAGGCATAAACCACAGACGACGGCAGTGATTTTGTCCTTTTCGCTGTACAACGTACAGGCTACAAGCTGGAGATCATAGTCATACAATATACGGATCATGATCGGTTTGTTCAGGCTCTGTTTTGCTTTTTATTCTTGTCAGCTACTAATAATTATTATGGAAGATTAAAATTCCGCAAAATCTCGCGTTACCACCATTCGAGGGGTCAGGTTCTTGCTCCGCAATCCATGCGGAAATCCATCAGCGCCTTCGTTCAAAATCCGGAAAACGTCCGCCGTCTGTCTCCGGGATTCGCCGCTAAAAAGCGGCCACCATTGCCGGCAACTTCGCAGCTTCCTCTGCATCGTCTTCCTCCTCCTCCTCCTCCGATTCCCACAAGAACCGCGCGTACGACCCCAACACCGTGCTGCATGCGCGCACCAACCAGAGATCAGATCACTAAACTTCACAGTGAATGATTCGTCATCACGAAAGCTCGAAGAGAAATTCGGGATTTATCGGTAGGGGAGCACCTGTCTTCCGGTGATGCGAGAACAGCCTGGTCGAAGTAAGATTTGGCTCTGTCCTCGTCTCTCTGGGTATCCCATATCAACTTCCCGTACAGCGACAGCACTTCTCCGTCTCCAGGGCTCGCGAGTATCGCTCTCCCGTAGTACTCCTCGGCTCTCGCTGCGTCTCCCTCCACCTTTTGACGGGAAAAGAAGAAGAAGAAAAAAAAAAAACAGAGAGAGAATGGTTAGCGACCGTTAGATTTTTGAGGATGGAGCTCGAAAGGGGCCAGCGGGGAATTGCGAATCGGCGAGATTCTTCGGTTCTCGAGTACCTCGTGCAAGTACTTGCCGTAGTTCCTCAGCAACAGAGAATCTCCGGGGCTCGACCTCAGCATCTCCCGGTAGTAAGCGCCGATCCCCCGCCGGTCCCCGTATCCGCCGCCGAAGTCGCTTCCGGCTCCGACGCCGCCGCCGCCGCCGCAGGCCCCGAGCTCCTCCAGCGGGATCCCGATCCGGGGCCACGCTCCGGAGCGCCCCACGCGGCCGGCGCCTCCGAGGGTCAGCGATCCGCATTCCTCCTCCGGGATCCTCGCCGGGAAGGAGATTGACCCGGCGCCGCTCAGCCCGCCCCGCGGCCCGACCACGTCGCTCCCGGACAGGGCGCGGCGGATGCGGCTCCCGCCCGAGGGTTCCCTGCGGCGGCTCATCTCCAGGTGGAGCGAGAGCCTGGGCGGCGACCCGGAGGGGGCGGCGAACCTGTCGACGGAGAACGAGTCTTGGCGGAGCAAGGATAGGGTCGGCGGCGAGCTCGTGAGCATCGCCGCCGGCGACGTGATGGAGCCGGTCCTTATCAGTCCAGCTTCCATGGCCTTTCGTCTCCGCTTCGCTCTTTTCAGTGTGATCTTCTGGGAGAGCCTTTTGACTGCTGAGATGAGATGAGAAACCTTTTGGATTTGTATAGGAACTGCAGTGATCTGGGGGTGTGTGGGTATATAAAGGTGACGGAGAGCCGTGCGATGGGGCGACTGGGTTGACTTCGACCGGGGTTGGGGCGGAGATGGCGACACGTGTTGAGGGTGCACGTGAGGAGTTGGCTGAGCATGCCCGTGCCCGGGGCAGTCGGCGCCGGCGAACTTCGTTTAATTAATTTTAGCGGGGAGGAGTCGGAGCTGGTCGAACGGGACCTCGACACGTGTCGAGTGGGGAGGTGGGCGCGCCCGTGAAGGCGGCGGCTTTGTCTGGGATACGTGGAACATAGGACAAGGACTAAAGAATGGCCCCGTCCGCCAATCGTGCGCTTGGGCGCTTTAAACTTAGGAAGTAATTGTGCATGGAAACAACGAACCACTAGATCCCGCCAATTGTATTATTATTACTTAGTATTTAAAAAACGCACGTGGTACTACTTTTAATATTAAAATGTAAATGGGTCCGGATGCATATTGAATAGATAATTGATTGATTGCAACACACTAACTATGTAATAGATCCATGTGATACTTTCTTACGTCTAACTTATTTTAGTTTCAAAATATCACGAAATCCGTGCTACAAGAGAGGACTCATGCATGGAATGATTCTTTACATCCCGAGTAATCTTAATGCAAATGGGATCTCTATAAATTCAAGGTAAGAGACCGTGTCCCCACAGAAAGTGCGATTGAATTTATATTATCCTAAGTTTGGCGTAGTTTTGGAGTCGCATATAGAACCATATCTAATTTGATAACCATCTAAGCGGACATAAGTGGGTAACTAAAGCACTCTCGTGTAGCTTTACAAGTTTTAGGAAGAGCAGCCGCGAGTAATTAAGAAGAAAAATGGCAGGGCGACGGGAATTAACTAGATTGAAGAGATTAGCAATAAACGACCGAATGATAAGGTGCGCTGCATTCCCCCTCCGTCTCGTCTGTCTGCGACGTCAACTGCAACTGCAAAGGAGATGCGATGCTGGGGGGTGGGAACCTAGAAGTCGTTTCGGCATGTGATGCAACCTGCGAGCTTCCAATGTCCGAACTCCACGTCAGTGGTGGACACGTGAGTTCACGTGTGCTTCCTCCTCTTTTCCCTCTTTCTTCTTCTTTTTTCTTATATTTGTTATAATCCCTTTTCCGTGCATGCATACCCCCACCGGAAAAACCAGAAAGTGTCCTTTCCTAGAATCCTACCTCTGACTCGGGAATTGGGCGGACATTGCTTGAATTGAAAGATGATCATTTATATAGCTAATAAAAATTAATAAAAAAATATTATTTTTACTTTTCGTGAAAATATTTAGATTATTGAGAGCGCACAAGTAATTGAGTCTAAGTACAAGTCTATTAATATGTCTTGTTGAGTCAATAGGCATGCGGTCCTGCTAGTAAAAGGACTGGAGGACTAGGGGACCGGGGACGCTAATATCATAAATGTGAGGTTCAATTCTCGCGATTGAACAAAAGTCAAAAAGTGAAAGGAGAGTTAGAGGTAGGACAAAAAAAAACATATCATATTGGATTCATATTTACTCAAAAGCTTAAACTAATGAGTTATTGACTAACTATGGTATATAAACTACTTCACACCACACTTCTTATCTGATGTAAGACTTCTTTAAGACAATTCACACGTGCATCGTAACATTGACATGAATCATTTTTTATATTTTTCATTATCTAATTATTTTAAGCAATACAAATGATTATTTTTATTTAAATTATTTATTTTTCGTAAAACAAATGGAGTTGAAACGAAACAAAGTGACGTGGCGAATACGACATTCGGATCGAGTTCACAAATGCTTAGGTTCCTTCTCTCCCTACCATGAGTGATAGCATCTAAATGTGAAGTGGCTAGTATTTGGCCTTCAAGAATGAAGACTCACCTAAAATAAGGTCTTTGAGTAATGCTAAGGACATTAAGACAAGTCCAAATTTGATCGATGTGATGAGCTACAGGTTGATATTCTAATAAGTGAATCATATTCAACGCTCCAAAATTGATCACGTCCTTTGATATATAAAATTCGTATATTAATTTTAACGAGCGAGGCTTTATTCAACGGTATTTGCCAAGGAGATTTCTTTTGAATGCAATTACTATTCTAAAGAGTCCTTCCCATGAACAGACCTCTAGATGCTTAGCTAGTGGACAACTATGTAACAATGAATTGGAAATTTCTAAGTCATTGGGGTTTCGAAGCGGAGATAATCCATAATTTGCATGAAATAAATGAACTCGTAAATGAAATCGCAATAATTTCTTCTGTTTTAATTTAATATTCTTGAAAAAAAAAGGGCTTGTCATGCCATGCCACGCGTCAAAAGGAGGCTTGCACTTGCCCGACCGTAGGATGGATAAAACCTCATCCCAGCCTAAATTAGAGTTTAAGTTTCTGGTATTATCGCAGCACGAAGCATTGCCAAGGCCTCTCAGCTTTACGTTGCTAATCACCGACCGAGAGAGAGAAACAATCTTACATCGTACTCGTCTTTGCCTTACTCAACACACAAAAGAGAAATTAGTAAAATCCATTCCTCATCATCAAGCAAATCTCCTAATTTTGCCCCATTAGAGCCTGCACTTCCTGTCATTTTTCATAGAAAGATCCCAAGCTTCTTTCCAGAAACGAATGGATCGCGGCGTGGGAGGACGTGATCATTAGCATAGACAAAGAGTACAAGGAAAGATTTCACTCCAAGTGGGTTATTCGGCAACTAACAACAGTTCATCTAGCTACTAGTTAATTTGAAGATCAAAAGACTACTGGGCGACAACCTTTAACATGGAATCTGACTTCAGTACAAGGAAGCATGAGGGACATTGCTGTCACTTTAAGCTCGAAGAGGCTGCGGCTTTCAGATGCTTTGGAGACTCGTGAAGCAAAGACGAGCCTTCAGCCGAGGACCCAATTTCATACGTGCCACACAGCACTCGAATCGTGAAGCCGCGATCCACCAAGCTCTCAGTGTAGTTGCATATGAGGATCCATATGGACCCCTAATGGTACGAGCACTTGCTTCGCCTCAACAAGACAAACATCAGCAAGAGGAATTGATTAGATGGCTATCCTCTTTGGCTCGTCGGACCAAATCTTATTGATTCTTTTTTGTCCTTGAAGCAGAAGAGGGGGTCTCAAATCCTGATTTGAAGTCCTAATTATGAAAAGAAGGGTCTCCAAGAGCATTCCACATACCAATCCAAGAATTCCACCAGCAGCATTCTGGACATTACAAGTCCCTCGTAAGTAGGATAGGACACGAAGAAATTGCTTTTTAGAGAAAACACAAGCGACAAGGCAAACTGAGAACTAAGATGCATAAGAATCCATGATGGTCGGTTTTAACATACCATTACAGGACTGTGGCCGAATAACGCTCTGAATGCAGCATATCCGAGCAAATATCCAGTAAACATTGTAAGCACGACATGTAAGCCTGTGCAGAGACAAATTACCATGTTTCCGAAAGTTATGTAAGTATCGTGATGCAGATGCATGGAAAAAACTATGCAAACCATGACACGCGTGCACAGGAACAAATAACCATATTCCCCACGAATATATTGGCAACCTGCATAAGTGGCATTACTGGGTCATAAGGATAAACACTTGTGGTTTTTTACAACACACAGGCACATTCATTCCTAAGGAGGAATTGAAAAAACACGTTGCTACTAATCAAGAAGTGTCATATGGAAAAGAGAACAAACATAGTCAACAGGAAGCCAGTGAAATGGGGTAGCTATATTGCTACATCACCAGACTGAACAGCCACCATATCTTTGAGTTTGAGGATTAATCTACTATCCCTCTGCCCCGACCCCCATTCATTCAAATCAAGAGAGATGCAGAGATGATCATTACCAAACCCGAGTTGATCTTTGTAGGAAGAGAAGGGCTCATTGGTGTCTTTCTTGGGGGTGATGTCTTTCACAAGCTCCTCGTACTCTTTCTTTTCTGCCATCTCGGAAAGCTTCCTCAATCTCACCTTCAACTCTTCACTCTATAATTCAACCAAAAAACAGATCATCACAAAGCAAGCTATGCCCCATCAAACAAAGCCATTTATCAGCTAAAACTTAATCAAGTGCCAACACCCACATAATAAACCAACAAAAAATACTAAAGTTCTTCACAGATTCTCCTATATCTGGTTTTATCGGCATCAGCAATCACAGATATCATTAAATAGTATCTAATCAAGGTTGCAATTAATATGCTATACACTATACAAAGCCATCGACCAGCTAAAGCTTTAATTGTAACTACCGATTTCACCCTCAATTCTTCACCCAATCACTCCTTTTGGATCTCCTAGCATGCAATCACAAGAAAGATGAACCTCTTCACACAATCACCCTAATTCAGCAGCTAATTTTGATCGAAATTCTAACACCAACATAATAAACCATAAACAAAATGCAAGCTTTCTTCACAGTAACACGCACTCCTGAACATGCGAAAAACATAAACACCGTCAATTTTTCACATCATCTGACACGTATCAAGAGCGCTCAAGTCAAGCTATGGTACCTTCTCTCTGGGCTTGGGGCTGGTGAAGACGAAGTGGGACCCGGAGAGCAGGCGGGCCCAACCCGGTCGGGTCTCCGGGCGAGACGCGATCCATATCTCCCGGAGCGACTTGTAAGGCAAATTGGTTAGCGAGGAGAGTTCGGAGGCCAGGTTCCGGAGCTGTTCCGGGAGGTCCGGGTCGTGGGACGCTGACGAGAGGAAACGGCGGACGTGCTCGGTGGCCGAGATGATCAGCCCGGGCGGCGGGTTCGGCCGGTCGGCTGCGGAGGACGCGGTGGTCATGGTATTGGATTGAGGGTAAATCGCCGCGAGCCGGACGGAGGTGGATCGGCAGCTATGTCACCAGCTCAATATATCAAGCAGTAACGTACATATAAACACTCCGCACTC
Organism: Syzygium grande; assembly: GCA_024733475.1. Lineage (NCBI taxonomy): Eukaryota > Viridiplantae > Streptophyta > Magnoliopsida > Myrtales > Myrtaceae > Syzygium > Syzygium grande. Next base: position 5,443,779 of record JAMXDD010000002.1, on the reverse strand, counting down.
TCGAATCAATACTAATGTCTCTGAGGCAAGCCATCGAACAGGTGGTGAACGCGAAATGCAAGAGGTTCGGCAGACAGGATCATTCGATGAATCGGTGGACGATACGACGTGAGATGGCTATCTAGATGCTAGCGCAGAGAGAGAGACAAGATCAATAAGTTCGAAGGCAAACGAAGAACAACTGAACGTCAAAGTATGCTGGGATTGAACTTTAGATGACGTGAGAGCTCCTGCTCGGTCGGACGAATGACAAATTGAGCTATCCTGAAGCCTTAAGCGTCGTTCAGGCCAAGATCGTCGCCGTCGGAGACTATCGAAAGCCTAGGATGATTGATTACCTGGGATCGACTGCAACGATGGCGCAACATGAATCGCATCGCAGACCCGGAAGAGCAGCGCCGAAGGAGAGGAAGGGCATGAACCTTTTTTGTTTTTTTTTTGAGAAAATGATACGAGTGGCCCCGCAAGTTGCTCCAGTACATAATGCGATTTCTAAACTTTTAATTTGTTCAATTTGATCCCTAATTTATAATCCAACGATAATGACATCCCTGAACTTTCAATTAGTTCGATATGATCTCTGAAATTTTGGTTCATATTTAATTTAATATTTAATATTGTCCCTGGAATTTGAATTAATAAAAGGATAATATTAAGGATAACATTAAATATTTTCATGTAATTCAGGGATTAAATTGCACATGTACGTACCAAAAGTCCATATATTACATTGAACAAATTGAAAGTTCAGTGATCATATTTCATATTGGGTTAAAGTTCTGGAACCACATTAAATAAATTAATCAACTACATTACACATTGTGGCAAAGTTCAGGAAACGCATTCAACAAATTAAAAGTTTATGGACCGCATTGCAGGTTGGGTTAAAATTTATCAACTATTTATATCATTTTCTTTTTTCCTTTTTTTTAAAGGGCATGAAATTTTTTTTTTTTTTTGTTTTTGTGGTCATAATAAGGGCATGAACTTTAGACGGGAGAGAATTATAGAGGAAGACTTTGAGGCCGGGCTGCTTCAACTGTGGGCTTATTGGGTCTTCTCTTCTTTTTCCTTTCAAATGGACACCCGTTCATCTTTTCGAAATAATCTGAGAGAAACAAAATGAGAACGAGCATGATTACCCGATGAATCATCTCCTACGCACGTATCGTGAAAATTTCAACCGATGGAAGAAATCGCATGTGAAGTGATCAAAAGTTTCTCGATTCCAAGATCTAATATATTCGCGATCGATAATTATCTAGTCGAGCGCGTTGGTTTCTCATTTTTTTTTCCCTTTCGCGAGCTCTTCTCCAATGAGAATAACATCATGGGACATTATAGTCGATACGCACGAATCGCAAAGGCTTCCCTTCAAAAATTGATTATTTTGAATTCCAAGTTGCTTACCATATGACTCTTTCGAGGTTTTTGGACAATATTATAATTATTTTTTTATTGAGATCATCTCAGGAAAAATTATCAAAAAAGTCTTAACCCTATTGCATTTATGAAAATTGATTTCATCCGATTAATTTTGACAAAAAATAGCTGACGTGGATGCCGCTTTCCTACGTGGCATTGACGTGGACAATTTTTAATATTTTTTGAAATTTCTTTTGATTTTTTTTGATTTTTTTTTCTTCATTTTGGCCGACGACAATTTTAATATTTTTTAAATTCCTTTTGATTTTTTTTCTTCATTTTGGGTTTCTATGATATCCGACCCGGTGACAAGCCCAAAACGCATCACCAAATCCCGATCGGGTCGGTCCGGGGGTTTGCTACCTCAGGGAGAGGACGGCGGTAGGCCGCCCCGCAAGAGGAGGTGGGTTTGGGTTCTCGACCACCGGCAAGATCGCGGCCACCAGGACCACCAGGACAGCCCTCGCCAAAGCCCCCACCACCACCACGGCATCCGCTGAGTGAGGATGAGATTCTTGTTAATCAGTCGCCAGAATGAGTCACATGGTTGAACCCCAGGAAATTGAAAAAATGGACAGGAAAAAGAACAAAAGAGAATGAGATATGAAAACACCCGAAAAGGAAAAAAAACAAAGCAACAACCAGAAGAGCAAAGCCAACTTCTTGAAAACCCATTCTTCGATCCAAAAAGAACAAAAGAAAAAGATAATTAAAAATTCAAAGAATATTAAAAATTATCCACCCTAAATTTTGGGATCGTGTCACATGCCAGATGATTGTTAAAAATTATCCAAAGTTAGCGATTTTCAAAGTTAGCTTTTCGAAATTGGTCGGATGGACTTTATTAGCACAAATGCAATAGGTTTAGGATTAAATTGGTTCAATTGAAAAGTTTAAAAGTAAATTGGCATAAATGCAATAGGCTCATGACTTTTTTGGTACCTTTCCCAATCACCTCACCATCCATCCCTGAAAGAGGGTCGGTTCGGTCTGACAATCTACCTCGTACTCCGATGCCAACATTGCGTGGCACAAGAAACCACCCCCAAGTTTAGCTCTATATCATCCGACACCAACAACAACATGGACATGCATCGATTGTCAATTCAACTCCACCCCCGGCGATGTGGGGGGTTATCGTTGCGGTTATGGCTAAGTAAAATCTTGGCAGGCACTCCACAAGAAAACCACCTCTCAACACAAGCGACTCGCTCAATTGCTATGATCATTCCCTGCCATGGACATCAAACCAACCTCGCCACGTCCCCTCCACCAAATTAAGCTAACCTCCCTCCTCCCTCTCTCCTCGACATTCCTCCTCATTTCTCTCTCTCTCTCTCGTCCTAACTTCCCCTTAAACGGCTGCCCCACAACAACAGTCACTGTGGAAACTCCTCCAAAACAAGAGGACACGCCGGTGGTCTTCCGCCCCCCCTCTTCCCTTCCCATCCTCTCGTCCCATGCGAAGAGCCGAGGCCGGAACGAACCCATCTCCGGCCGAGCACCGCCCTTCCAGGCAATGTCGGGCCCGCCCCCTTCCCTAGAGACGTCCTACGCATCCCCTCCCGTCACCATCATCCTCACCGTCGTCCTCCTCGTCTTCTTCTTCGTCGGCTTCTTCTCCATCTTCTTCTGCAGGTGCTTCTTCGAGAACCTGTTCAGCCCCTGGAACCTGAGGCAGAGCCCCTCCGGGAACCAGAGGGGCGCGGCCGGGGCCAGCGATGGCCTCGACCCGTCGCTCATACAGGCCTTCCCTACCTTCGTGTACTCGGCCATCAAGGACTTCCGGCAGGAGAAGTACGGCTTGGAGTGCGCCATTTGCCTGGCGGAGTTCGAGGACGAGAGCGTCCTCCGCCTCCTGACGATTTGCTACCACGTGTTCCATCAAGAGTGCATCGATCTTTGGCTCACGTCCCACAAGACGTGCCCCGTCTGTCGGGGGAACCTGGACTTGCCCCTGAGCAAGTTGTCGGAAATGCGTCCTGTCGTCGCGGTTCCTCGTGATAGTACCATGGGAAGCATCCGCGAAAATGAGGAGGCTTCTTTTCAGGGCGCGGTTAGCATCGATATTAAGGAAGGCGAGGAAGAGGAACGCGGAGGAGGGAGTAGCGATCCTGTCGTTATTACAGGACAAGAGCATTGCAAGACGGAGAAGTTTTCGCGGTCTCACTCGACCGGGCATTCGTTAGCTCGGAACAAAGTAGACGAGGACAAATACATGTTGAAGTTGCAAGACCACGTAAAGGTCCAAATTAACAGGGGACACACCGGAAGCTGCATAACTTTCGGGGAATTCTCAGGTCACGAAGACATGTTGAGCAACGATCGATTTGGTCACGTGCCAGGCTGCTCGATACGCCAGCAACAAGAATGAAAAGTTTCTGGTTTCGAATTGTAGAGTGTTTTTCCCTGCCTCATTTCCCTAGTGGAATTATTGAAGGCCGAGTAACATGGATTGCTCGGGCATCTTGCCCGTTTTGATTAGGAATAGGAAGATAGTACAGATACGTGTTGCGAAACCAAAATACATAGCAGTAGATCATCCTGAAGAGCTTCTTCATTGGGGAGGAGATATTTTCTTCTTAAATTTAGCCTTGGATGAAGCAATGGCGATGTTGGATCACGACCTGAAGCTCGTTCATGGGAAAATTTTGGCAGCAGATGGGTCGTGCTCAGCACGATAGTTCTCGTTTGACAGTTCAACTTTTATCAGGTTGATATGGGAAAAGGAAAACATACCGACAGTTTATTCTAGGAAGAATTCACAAGAGTAGGATTCTGTGCTTGTACATGTACATCTACTGTTGGTGCTTATCTCTATTGTATACGTAATGGAGATTGAATTATCTGAATGTCTGGGGTTTTTTGCATTGCTGCCTGTCTCTTTCTTGGCAAAATGATAAGAACTGTTGCAATGGCTATAAACAGGCTCTGGTACAAAAAGACGACTTAAACCTTCCTCTCTCAAAAACCAAACTAATAAAATGATCATCATGAATCTTTAATCTGCATAAGTACATTGGTTCATCAACAAAGTTGGCCTAATCTAAATTATCCAATGCAGTTCGTTGTCAAGAAATTGTGTGCATCGACGGACTAATTCAAGTACTAGAAATGTGAATCACCTGAAAGATCATGACAGAAAGTAAAATAAAGTAGAGCATCAAAGTAGATTTCATATGGAGGCACATCCTCTCTTGCAAAATTTCTTTCTTTGGTCGGATCTCCAAACTTATGCTTTACCAGGTAAAATGAATTAACACAATACCATGACCATTAAAGTTTTACTTCAGGCAGAGCAGACCTAATCGACAACTTACTTAGACTGTCTTAAGATGATTATCAATCAGGAATGGTTGCAGATTTTACGTTTCCTTGTCTGCTCAGCAGCAATCTCCCGCTTGAAAACGATCTTTTCATCGATGCTGGACCCATTAGACAATCCAAGAGCTTTCTAGTGCGGCCGGACCTGCTTAGCTCTCCTAACGAGGGCTCTGATGATCCTGCATCACTGAAGAATTTTTCGACAGGAAGGCCTTCTTCTTCTGGGTGGTGAATCACATCAGCAACCGTAACCAGGGTCTGACATGAATGATCCATCGAAACAGATCTCGTTATCCGTCTGACACCTTCGTCACCTATCTCAATTACAGTGTGCCTATTCTCCCAGCACCCTAGATCACTAAAAACTCGAAAGGGTCTCTTACGAGATGCAGGATTTACGCTTGCTATTTCCTCTTCCTTTTCAAGCCTTTCTGAATTTTGTGCATCAGCTGAACTTTCATTTACCTGTTGGCTTCCCTCCGAAGAACTATTACGATCACCCAGATAACTTTCAGCCACCAAAGAAGGTAATTGAACTGGTGAACAACTGACAAAAACTATGTCGGAACGACACAGGGGGCAAGAAGAGTGGGACCTGAGCCATGTATCGATACATGGGATGTGAAACGCGTGGGTGCATTTGGGCAAAAGCCTTATGCTTTCGTCCTCGTCGAATTCGCTGAGACAAACCGAGCAAGTCCCTTCGATCAATCCAACACCTTTCCTGTACTTGCACACCGTGATTGACTTGATCACCGCCTCGTCCAATCCAATTGTCTCAATCTGCCATGGCTCGTGGACCGCCGGGTTGTGATCATCTTCTAATTGTGCATTGGGCTCTTGGTCCTCTCTCCTCCTATTCTCAGTGTTGCCGCAGTACTTCGAAATTAAGGCATAGTAACTCATGAGTAGGAAAGCGCTTGCCATGATTCCAATCATCGCAATCACAAGAGGGGAGAGTCTAGGACCTGAGTTTCCATCCGAGAAATTGAGCGGCGGCGGCGGCGGCGGGAAGATGATGTAACACCACTGTGGACAGTACACACTGCAAAAGCCCTGTGAACAGTCTCTTGTGTTTGTGTATGTGAATGGTACCCAAGTTTTTGGGTTTCCCACAGACCCCATAAGAAGCTAAAGAGATTCTGATATATGTGTTAACTCTAGATGACACTTCTAATCCTGAAAAAGAAGACTTGGGAATATCAGGAGAGCGACTGTAGGTTAAGGACACTGCAAATACAAGAAAGTTTTTTACATTTGAGATTTAAATGGGATATGAAGATAAAAGTTGATGGAGAAAAGCTTACCTGAGAAGTGGGTGTGGATTGGAAGGCTTTCTGATGGTGGGTTCCTGATCAGAAACGAGATAGAAGCTGCAAAAGAAAAATTGCTGATTTGGCTTGTGAGAGAAGCTGTGTAGGTTAAGGCTGGCAAGAATGGGCAAGTACAGGGCAAGATTATATGTGGAGGAATGAAACTTTGTTCAAAGAGACAAAAAAAAGAAGTTAGAAGGTGGTGTTGAAAAAGGAGACAAATAGGGAGAGGCGTGGAAAGCAGTGAAAAAAAAGAGAGATGTGAAGCTGAAGAGGGAAGTGGTCTCTAGTGAGGAGGGTTCACTTCATTCCACCCTTTTCCTTTTCTTGTTCAACCTCATTCTCTTTTCTGCAGCTTTAATTTTCTTTTGTTTTCTCTCTTTTCTTCTTGAGCATATTGGTCTGTTGTTGTTGACTGAGAGGGTTGATGGTTAAGATTTTATTGAAGCAATCAATGCTTTTCCATATGCTTGTCCGAAGCCAGCTGACATCAGCATGTAATAATGAAATCGATCTCTTCATGCACAGAATGGGAATCAATCAGAATTTGATAGGCTTAAACGTGTACCAAGATTGACAGACTATCTTGCTCTAGTTGATAAGTAGTTCCGTCAAGGTAGTTGCACCAGCCAAAAGGAGAGTGCAAGCAAGCATCGGAATTCTTGCTTAGGGCTCTCTAGAAAATAAATATCTGATTTAAAAGATCATGGGAACTACTATAATCTCAAGAGATTCCATCTCCTATTTCTGTGCATTTATACTATAGTTTCGTTCATTTTTATCAGACAAAGGATGTTCAGCTTGGTAGAAGGACAAACGATTTACAATGGGAGGAATGGCCCATGAAAGTCATGTCACTCGCCCATCACATTCGAACTGCTAAATCATATGACCTCACATGAGACTCGTCATATTCAAAGTTGTTTGCGTATAATCAACTCCAATGCGCCGGGTCCATAAAAGAACTCGTGAAAGGCAAAAATGCTCATCCCAATGATTGATACCCTCGTTCCCCAACTCCAAGATTTGGCTTTTGGGACCAGGTCTAAACAACCGTGGAAGCCAGGTAGCTGAATTTGCAGACAAATATCAAACTTGAAATTGACAAAAGCCACAGAAAAAAGGCAGAACATGTCTTGACCATTAAGGCCAACTATAGCCAGTTGACAAGAAAAATCACCAGAGAGCAAACAACATCTCGGCCAGCAAAGAAAAAGCTTTAGTCAAAGTAAATCAAAGTGGGGTGTCAAATAAAGCGGAAAAACTCTTCAATAATCAGTCAACAGCAGGCTTGCTAAAGTCATCGGTGCAATCACCAACATTGCTTTTCCGGTTCTCCAAGAAATTGAAACCCTAAAAAATTGTGCCCTTTTATGTGCCTCCTGGGAGTGCTAGTTGAAGATTGAGAAGCAGCGCAACTATGCTCATTGTACATTCAAATCCCAATGCCTGACAGAAGCTCCTGCTCAGAGGTAAATTCAAGAAGTGAACATTCATTTTGATTCTCTGATGTCCATGGATTTGCACAACGGCATGCAATCCACACCCCATAGACAACTGGAAAATTCTCGATGCTTGTTTTTTTCCTGGAACAAATAAGACCGGAGCACAATTTTTCGCAACCACAAGGATCAATGAAAGAAGAAGACATCTGTATTAATTAAGTGGTGATGCTGTGGTTTATTGCGATTGCGCAGATGACACAAGATCTACCCTCAGTTCATAACCTAAAAGCAAACCGACATATTTGTGTGCGTAAATTCAAGTCTCTACACACACAAAAATTATATCTGGCAACAAGAAACCAGTGTTCACCAAACAATTAACAACCATTAATAGCATAAGACGATCGAACTTAAACGGATGCCAAATAAGTACATGAAATTAGTAAATTACAGTTACAGATAAGGCTTCCACCTCATCAATCAATAAGTATGGGATTAAAGTGGCTAAACAAAGGAGAGAGGATGAAGAAAGGGGAAGTTCGTGGCGACAATATGTCTACATAAGGGGTTCGTCTGCGAGGATAAACACATGATAAAATTTAAAGGCTATAACTAAAAGCCAGTATTGATTAGAATGATGACATGAAATATATTATTCTAATGTAGCTCATGGAGCAGAAACAATAAGTCAGGAAAATAGTTCAACCAAATTCTCAAAAAGTGGGGTAAAAAAAAAAAAAAAAGAGGATGCATGAGAAATGAAAGCCAGGTTTGGATCCGTCTGTACTATATTGCAGTCCTACACCTCAACCATTCAACTTCTGCCCCACATATTGTCTATTTCATTGGCTATCTAATCTTATTCTCTGATTAAAGAAGAAGATCCGAAAGGAACTTTGATTATTTGGTGCGAATGCCTTAGGACTGAGACAAATTGCCTCACAAAACAAAATTTCCCTAGAGCACTTCTCCAATTTTTCTGAAGGAAAAAGAGTTGCATGCGAGTAATCACTGCAAGTTTATAACATACGTGCAAAGATGATTCCATTAGAATGTTAAAAATGCTGACAAATCTACAATCCAACTAAAAAGACAGCCACGTTTCGGCATATGGGATCTTTTTATATCGTAATTCATGTGTGACTTACAAACAAGTGCAGTCTAGACTAGGGGAAGCTGCACTGCCCTGATCTCAGCTTAAGTTGTTAAAGTAAGCAAAAAAAGTAGGAAACACAAAAGAATCACGACTTCTCTAAGCAACATTTCCATACAAGAAGTGATGAGTCTATAAAACGCACAGACCAAGGAAATTCCCTGCTATATTCACAAGAGATGTAAATAAAATAATGCTTGCAGGTTAATGATCTTTGAACTTCACATCAGCAAAGCAGGTCATGATTTATCAGGCTGACCCTCGGAAGTTTCCTCCCCTTCATTTCCACTTTCAGATTCGGCAGCATTCCTTTCGCTAAATTTTAGACGAAGTGGACGACCCATCAATTCCTGCCAGAGAGATAAGTTCATATCATGAGTCCCCATCAAAAGAACAGCTAACATTACTAAGTAAACTGAATAACATCATCTATGTACACCTGAATCTTTACATGCTATTCACTTGTTCAAACACCTATGAATATATGAGCAGGCACCGAGCTAATCTGACAGGACAATGGCTAAAGCAACAGGCGTGATTTATCATATAAAGAGTTCATAAAACAGAAAATACGAAAGGGACAAAAAAATGGCACGTTTATCTATTTTTCTATCTCCAGAAAGGACTGGAAGGACACAAAATCCAGATACACTGGTCTTTCAGTTACTCAGTTAAATGCTCTTCAATGTTACAAATCATCCACATTCCAATATCAAGACACTTCTATGGCCTCAGAGATCAGTTCACTGCCCCTAATTACAGACACAAAAAAAATCATTATAAACCCGGTGGTATACTTATGAGTAGTTTTACATGTAATAGAGCAGGTGAATGTCCTCAGGAAAGATATAGTCTTTATATAGTAGTTTTACATGTAATAGAGCAGGTGAATGTCCTCAGGAAAGATATAGTCTTTATATCTACTCTACTCTCCTAGGGTGACTTTATATATTTACTTGATATTCCATTTCTGGCATAGTCGAACTATAAATTTGAGGAGCATATCTTTCTGGTCATCAGTAGATAAGTACCACCAAGGCAGTTACGTATATCTAATTAGTTACTTACAGAATGCACTTAAATGACATTTCATGGAACAATGATTGCTATGAAGTAGCTTCCATGAATATGATACCCAAGTGAACCAGTTGATGCTGTCATGTAATGTTACTATTCACAAATAGACAACAATTAGCAGACCAAAAATGACTCTTGAAACTATTCATATAGTTTTGCTCAGGCATTACCTTTCCATCCAATGCAGAAATTGCTGCCTCAGCTTCCTCCCTGGTGTCAAATGACACAAATCCGTAGCCAGCAGATCTACCAGAAGGGCTTTCAAAAACCACTCTACTTGACACGGGTTTAAAGTTCTCAGAAAACAATTCTCGAAGATGTGTTGATCTAACTTTCCAAGCTAGATTAGACACATAAAGCTTGTGACGGGTCTCCTTAGGGGAGGGAGCGTTAGGTGGAGGCGGAGGAGGAGGTCTCCTAAATCTCTTTGCAAACTCTACTCTGATAATCCTCCCAGAGACTTCCTGCATCGACACATCCAATATAAGGAAGTGAACTTACGATGTGTGAAACTAAATTTAAAAGGAGGCGACATTTTTTAACGAGGTGACTATTCAGAACTATCTGACTTCAAGACCAATGCAAATTATAACTGAAAACACGCTCATAGTGATGATCGGGTCACCTCAACACAACAGGAATAGTGCAAATTATAACGACAACATGATCTGCATCCATTGTCTTCAAGGAAAAATCCTCAACGGCGCACTGATCTTCTCAATTCAAAGTCATTTTTCAGATTTTATAGACAAGATTACTAAGAGGGGCATGAGTGCATATTCGAAGAGAAGCTTCAGCATGAGAGGAATCACAACACGGTCAAGCTAAGGACCAAAAATGTCGCAACAACTCACAAATGAATCGAATTTGTCAACGACAGCCTGAGCTTCTTCCCCTGAAGACATTGTCACAAAAGCATAGCCTCTGCTTTTCCCATCCTTCTGCTTTATAATCTGCAACGCAGACCTACTACAGTTCAGTTTCAAACTGAAAAGAGAAAAGAACAAAGCCCACAAACAGAAAGAGACGACAGCCTAAATGAAAAAGAACAAAAATAAAAAAAAAACATAAAACCTCGACGTCTTTGGCAGTGCCACACTGGCCAAACAGGTTCTTGATGTCGTCGACGGAGAGAGACCAGGGCAAGTTGACCACGTAAAGCTTCTTCTTGATGTTCTGCTCCTGGGTCTTCTCGTCAGCCTCGGTCTCCGCCGCCGCTTCTTGGACCGCGAAGCACAGCTCGAGGCACGGTCTCCCGGTTCGCCTGTTGTGGGGTACATGGCGAAGCTGCGCGCGGGGCGAACTCGACGACTGTGAGGGCGGGGTCGCCGGAGAGAACCCAAGCTTGAGGGAGGCCGGCGGCTTGGCGTGCGCAGGGGAGCGAGGGTGGAGAGGAGATGACGACGGGCCCGAGAAGATGGAGAGCGCGGTTTCGAGGGTCGCCATTGCCAGCGGTTCGGAGAGAAGCGAAAGAGGATAAGGAGTGGGTTCGAGAGATATTTGCGGGGCCACACAGCTGAGCCGTCGTCGTCGCCGACGGTTCGATCCTTTCGCCGGTGTCTTTCCGAGGCTGCGACGCCGGGGAACGCACAGGTGGCTCCCGACGGCGGGCCCGGTTTTCAGACGGTCGCTCCGATCCGAACCCGATCAGACGCGCGTGTATGACCCGGATCCGCCTTTTTATTAAGTCTGGTCGGGTCCTGAACAGATGGTAATTTTACATTGGATGTTACCTGAAACATTGCAAATTGCTCAATCGGGCCTCTAAGCATTGTTTTTTTTTTGGCAATTGGGTCATGAGAGAGAGAAAAAGAGAGCCGAGGTCGTGGCCCTCGCAACTCCGATTGGCGATGAGGTCGCGGGCCTTGCGACTTCATTGGTTGTTAATCTTGAGCGAGGGCCTCTCTCCCTCCACATTGATCGGATAAAATTGTTAATCCTTGAATTGATGTAACAAGGGAAGTGCATTTCCGCCCACGCATACCTTGTCACTGTTTTCTTATTCGGTGCAAAGGCAGCGGTAGCTCCCACTCGAGTCTGGGAGGGAAGTCAGCTCCTCAGCCGCAGCTTCCCATGCCTAAACCCTGAGATTTGATTTTTTTTTTTCTTTTCTTAAGGATTATAGATGTTTTGTTGACGTGGCATTGCATGTAAGATGACAAGTCGACAATTAATGGCCACATCAACATTTATAGAGGATGAACTCGAACGAAAAACAGATTATTTAAGGATTCCATTGCACATAAAAAAGGTCGAGTGATCTGATTGAACATTTTGTAATAGTTGAGAGACCTCCGAGGCCTTTCTTCAAGAACCTTCGTATGTCAAGGGCTCAAAATCCAGCAAAATGCACAAATTCAGAATCAGTGATGTTGGGCCGAATCCAATTTCCCCAAAGAGCACATTGACAGGCTAAATGGCTTAGAGAACAAGTCCAATGTGAATTCAATCTTCATACATAAACCCAAAAGGCCACAATTTAGACCGTAAACAAATGCTAAAAGCCCATTGAACATTTGAAACTCCCTTTCATGAGCTCGTGGGAAAATATGGGCCAAAAGTCAACAAAAGTGATGTCTCGTAAGGCCCATAAGATTAGTAAAAAAATTGCAGAACATTGGAATCACCAATTAGAAACCAATAATGAGAAAATCCTCACAGAAATGAGCACACAAGCTAAAGAAACAGAAGAGGGCGATAATAGGGTAAAACTTTGCTCCATTTATTTAACAGAAAATGAATTGTATTGGAAAATATTTTTAGAGGAGCTTATTTTCAAGTAAAGTTATTTTCCTTGCATATGGCTGTATTTTGGTAAATAATACGGAAGTCATTTTGTGATGAGAAAATTATAAGACACACATTTGAGAAACTGTCTCAAGTACAACCACTGTCCTAGGTTCAGGCGTCGAGGACTTGGGTCGGCCGCAAGGGTCTTAGCCCGAGCCATTGGGTTCCTGAGCTCGAGCATTCAGAGTCTAGTTTTACTTTGTAAATATCTCTGATTTTTTCAAAATGATTTTATCTTTCCAAGGTTCCGTTTGTTTGGCTAAAAATATGTTCATCATTTTCGAGCATTTGGTTTGTTTAGGAAAATGAGTCAATGGAAAATATTTTCCGAGTCAATGGAAAATCTATGTTTAAATTCAGAAAAATAATTTATTCTTTGAAAATTGAAAAATATTTTTCAAAATGACTAGGCATCAATATTTGGACTCGAAACTCTATTTTAGGCATGGAAACCCCAACATTAGTGTCTAGGATTAGGTCTCTAACACCCGGGCCTAGGTCCATCGAAGCCAAGCCTCGGGTGCCCATGCTAGGGTCCATCCAAGCCGAACACGATGCCTTGGTTCTCATGCTTGATGGTTTAGCACTTGAGCGTGGGTGCATAATGGTCGTGCTCGAGTCCACAATGCTTGAGCTCTGGTCCCCAGCACTCGGACCCGGGTCCACAAAGGTCATGTTCGAGTCTTCAATGCTCGAGCTCAGGTTCTTAGTTAATAAAACATTTGTTCTAATAAAATAATTTTTAATTAATTTCTTTTCTTTCTTTTTCTTTTTGCTTCTCCTTCGACCGGTCGTTGTTGGCAATTGTCATAGGCAAGGGACGGAGCTTGCCTAAGGTCGGCAAAAGTTCGACCTTCCCAGATTTTAGAGAGCTCGAGCCTCGCCATATTCGGCGAGATTGGCAAGGCTCTGGTGACCTCGAGAGCCTTGCCCAAAGACATAGGAAAGGATTTAGTCCAGAATTGGTGAAGGTCGAGCCCTCTTGGGGCTTAGGGTGAGCTCGTCCCTTACTTGTCGACCAGCCAAGAAAGAAGGAAAAAGAAAAATAGGAAAAAAGAAAATTAACAATAAAAAATTTAATTTTTTTGTAATTTTCTCGAGGAAAATCAAATTAGATACCCAACGGCAAAAAATATTTTCTAATTCATTTTCAGATTTCAGCTAAATACAGAAAAATATTGTCACTTTCTAGAAATTAGAAAACGTCACATTTTTTTGCGAAACGAACAGAGTTTAAGTTTAAACATAAATTTTCCGTTGACTATGTGAAGAATTTTCGTCGGCCCGTCCTTGTAATTCAAACGCCGGAAGGACGAGGAAGATGATCTTCGATAGTAAATCTGTTGCGAAACGAACGCAAGTCACTGTAATAAGAAGTTGCCATCATTGCAAGAACTAAATAAGACTCACCAAATCGTATTCAGAATTTGCAGGGGCAATAAATTCTCTCGAGTAGAGAGGACTTGAGCTCGAATTCAGTGCCCGGCGTGTCAACATATCGTCTCTTGCATGAAGGACTCAAGAGTCAATGACGTGCCAGAATTGATGGGCACCGAACCGAGTTGGTCTTCAATCGTCGTCATCAGCAGCAGCATGCGAAGGTTGGAGATACATCTCCCCTGTAGAGAAAACCGGGAGTGAGCAATCAACTGACCTTCGTCCACGAGAACAGCGACCCCGCGACTGTGGCCCAAGCTTCGTCCTCAGACGTATATGAGCTCAAAATATGACTACTGGATCAGTACAGGCACGAGTGATGGGCTCCGAATCGAATCGAACCACCCGTGTCGACATGACCTTTGGCTTCGACTTATCTTACCGTAAGCAACCTAATCACAGTTCAAGGAAATGCAGGTGTCGTCTATAGATCGCAACGAATCAAATTGGGTTTATCGATTGATTTTGTCCATCGCATCATGCGCGAAATGAAACGACGTAGAGCTCCTCAGTTTGGCTTTTCGGTTTATCCGAGTGCTTCCATTTTGTGGTTAAGCATAGCACGCAAGGTCCCTGAAAGTCTCATGTGTCCATGCCCTTGTGCATAACTGCCCCTTATGCTTGCATTCATTGTGCAGGCGGCCCGGGCTACCTTGCTTATATGAATAAGGCTGAAAACGATGCCCCCATTCGAGAGAATAAGGCTGAAAACGATGCCCCCATTCGAGAGCATTGCCCTAGAATAGCCTCGCTAAAAAGAGATTTCTCAAGGGTCACGAGGCTTCTTTCCCTTAGGCAGAGGGACCATTTCCGGGTCCCAAAAGGCATGTCTGGTATCATTCTAGTGATCATAATCTTGGATTTGATGTCTCTTAGGTTCTAATAATCATGTACGACTGCATGATGCATCGTTGCTATAACAACGAAGGGTTTCCTTTTTCATGTTGAATTCATGATTTTGACTTTTCACAAAGGGTTTGACATGACTTTGTTACCTTGTTTGGGGAATTCTATAGAGGGAACCACGGGCTTTGTGCTTCGGACCAACTCGTGTAACCCACGGGCACGGGGCCCCAAAAACATTCGTGAAGGAACAAATTATTTTATTGGGGGAGACCTCCTAATGTTAAGCAGCATCCGGGGGTTCCAAATTCATCTTCTCGTTCCTCTTCTAGATTATAGTCAATTCACAACACCTCCTATTGGCTTTGCTTGTTCGATGTCAAAGCAGGAGAAGTACCACACGGGTCGTATAACCATCTCGGTTACGTCACGTGAAAACGACTCCTCGCGAATCCTCTAGCTCCGACCTCCGGCGTCCGTCCTCCCGGATCGCGTTAACATCGACCCTTTTCTCGACCGGGGCACACGGGGAAATGGAAATTGAGACGAGCGATGGCGAAGGAACCAATCCCATGTCTCGAAACCGAAAGGCGGGTCGAGCGAGCAAACAGTGATAGTTATAGGCCAGAGATATTGCCTCCCCTTGGAATATCTCTTTGGGTCTGGTCAGATGATATTCTAATACAGAAGCGAAAGCGATCCCCAAAAGCAATCGTGATCGATCCCCTTTGTTCTGATCCTCTCCTTCTTCTTAACTTCCTCCTCTTTTCTTTTCCCTTTCTTATTCGCACATGAGTCCAAGCAAGCAAACACCATGCTCCAGGAGGCCCCGCCAAGTTGGGGTGTTACAGTAACTGATGGTTTCGTCTTTAATGGAGGGGAGGGCGGCCAACGGTGGAGAGAGAGAGAGAGAGAGAGAGAGAGAGTTGAGCTTGGCGTCACCAAAAGATTTTATGTCCACTTTGGCATAATCTTATTAAAGTTGCTAGTGCCTCTAGTTCATACTTATCGCTACTTCACATCATGCTTTTGTCCTCGCGTGGGAAAACATGCCCTATGTTAAACGAATTTTAGTAGTATAATGTTAGGCCCTTCGGCTAAGATCACGAGATCGAGCATCGAATGGATGAGCTGAAATGAGCTCGGGCCATCGACTCTCACAGAAGCCCCGCAAAAACCCGTCGCTTCAGGATTTCAATTTCATTCCAACACGTTTGCTAAATTCGCCGGGCAATTACCCGTCGTCCGGTCTCGAATCTTTGCGGGCGGGGCCGTTTCGGATTCGGCTTTCGCCGTCGAGAGAGAGAGCGAGAGAGCGGAAGACGAGGTCAAGCCTGGCCGAGCAACTCTAGGACGGCTCACGTGGCGTTGCCACGTATTTAATGCCGCCCCTGCGGAAATAGCAAGTTAGGTAAACGTTGGTGACCTTCCCATGGCATTAACAAAAGCGCTTAAAGCAAAGGGGCATCTCCATCACCATGGCGCGGGGCACGAAAGGTGCCTCCCCCTAATTATTTTTTTGGCCGTTCGCATGGCGTCAACATAATCGAAAGACTTCAGTATGCAATCACCAGAACATTGGCGTCGTGGCGTAGGCAAAGGTCTGATTGGAGATCGGTGTCGCGTGACCCGCGATTGCCTCGCCCCCGTTTGATTCGGTCTTTAATTTGGAGCGAGGGGGGGGACAGATGGAGGATGCGCAATCAAAGAGAACGACGCGTGATGGAGTGCACGCATCGGTCAGGAAAACACAGAGCAAATACCCAATTTCTCTTCTTCTTCTTCTTCTTCTTCTTCTATTGATATATTTTTATTTTATTTTATTTTATTTATTTGAATTTAGGAATGAGTTTAAGAAAAAAGAAAAAGAGTGGAAGATGAGGACATTTTTGGATGGGAAAGGGAAGAAGATGATAAGCACAGATTGAGAAGAGCATGGAGGTAGGGATGGATGGATGGGAGAGTGAGATCCACATCCTACCCCACTAACCTTACCTTTTCCAGTGGGTGCTCCTCCGTTGCCCACCTCACACATAGGAAAAGTGAATCCTGCAATGGGTCACGCAACATTGGAATTCGATATTTAGAGTATCTCTCCTGGCCTTCCTATGCCAATGGCATGTGACGTGCGGTCGCAATTCGATTCCTCGTGTGCCAAGGTGTCGGGGGCGGTACCGTTTTCGTTCCGGAGAAAAAAGAGGGCGCGAAATCTGATCTCGGCGAGTGTAACTCGGCGTGCAGATCTTTCGACGCGATTGGTCGGAAGTCACGGCTCTCCGAAGCAATGGAGCGCGTGCTTCCGGTTCCGTCCGTTTCGCGAACCGAAACGATCTAGATAGTTGCCGGTAAATATGCACTTGCGTCTTCTGTTGCCGATAGTTTTCGTCACGGACGGAGGTACGGGTATGCATGCATTGCTCCCCGCGTCGGAAAAAATTGCCCGGCTTACACGGCGTGTCAAATAATAAGCGATATAGAAATTCCACCAAAAATCTCTTCTTCTTCTTCTTCTTTTTTCTCTTCCATCTAGATTAGCCTAGGCCGAATATGTTTTAAGATTAGTCGGAGATAAAAAGCTACCAATGTCGATTAGTAGCCTTGAGTAGAACTGATCGATAGATTGATCAAGTTGTCTAGCCACGGATTTTCATTTTAAATAGAGGGTGCGTTTGTTTTACAGAAAATTCATGATAAAAAAAAATTTTTTATAGGAAATCATTTTTAGGGAAAATTGTTAATTTCCATTTACTCTGTCATTCGGGAAAAAGCGATTTCCTTCTCGTCAGAAGGGAAAGTTATTTTTTCCTTCAATCTAAGCTCGTTATTTTCAGTTCATGGAAAACGTTTTCCATAAATCGATCAATCTTTCGCAATCCAAACATCGGAAAGCCGGAAAACAATCTTCCGAAAATAGAAACGGACCCAAGAGTGACCCGATTTCTTACCCCCAGCGAGGAATGATTGGAAGAAGTACCAATCGGAGAGCCAAAGAGAATCTTTGCACCTGCTAGCGCTCGATGATGTGAAGCCCAGCAACAGTGGGGGAGAAGCACGTGTTTCATATGGGCGGACGGATGCTCTCCCGCACCCAAACCACGACAAGCGTGTTCAGCCCGTCGATATGTCCGAAGTGAAAGGCGCATCTTCTTCACGAGACGTGTGTCAAGAAAGGTGTGTCTTCTCGAGTCGCCCCCGTAGGCGTTGGGCCGTCTCCTTCTTCTTTTTACCGACAGATGCACCTTTGGTTAAAAGTTAATGCCCTCGGAAGATGCTTCACTTATGTCTGATCCACACTTGGACGCATTGATGTTTAGACCTGCAATTTCCATGCGTGCCCACTTGGGAGTTCGGTTTTTACTAGGGACATGACTCCTCTTCTTTTTGGGGGTGATGGCAACTGCAAGTACCTAACTTTTGCCCCTTTTTACCATGTTTCTTCTTCTTTTTTTTTTTTTTTTTTTTTTTGTGTTCGATCAAAATACCTCCACTTTTCCGGTGCTCCGGTGTCGGACCCCGATGTAGATGGACAACGCCGAATCGGGCAATTGCGCCGGTAAAATAACCGTCGGTCGTCTACATCGGCGGCCGACGTGGCCTCTTTCGAATGGTGTCATGTCGACGGAGTCGAATTGGACGGCCAAGACCGTCCGAGCGAGCATGCTCCCCTCGCTCATCGGCCAGTACACTTAAATCGTGACGATGTAATTTATGCTCGGTAGACAAGTTAGTCGATATCTAGCTTAATTTTCGCTAATCACATCAGCAAATCACATAACGTTGCAGTGACCCGTATTTGAATAGTTAAGGTACTTGATTAAACGAAAAATGTTGATGCACTTGATTGGAAGGCCCGAAATTCTTATTAGATATTTGCGATATCAATCTTCTTTTTCTTATCTGGTTACTGCCTTACTATAGCGACTCGCATCTTTTAAGTTTTATTCAATGCAAAATTGAGATCCCTTCACCAAGCGAAAATATCGACACGTTAACTCAATCTTTGTTACTTGGTCGTCTTTAGAAGTCGGATTATGTCTTAAAATTTGACAGGAAATGAAGCAGATGACTTCGTTGAAAATAAATGGGCTCCGAATTTTCTTCTTCTTCTTCTGCTTCTTTGTCACGGGATAAAATCTTTTTTACGGGATAAAAATCTTTGCCCAAGAAAGTAAAGCTGCTCAAAATTCCTCCTCTTGACCAGCTGCCACCTGCATAACATTTACACGCCATAAGACTCCGCAAAGTCACCCCTGTCAGAGCATTTTATAGTGCCCATGTCCCATCCCCAAGGACACCGACGAAGCCGACAACCACCCCTTTTCTAACCCCATTCCACACGTTCCGCCGCCGCGGGACCCGCCACAGCCGGCGGTTCTCACCACCGTGCGGCCACCGGCCACATTGAAGTTAACGACGACGTGCCCTTGGGGGTAAAAAGGGAGGAAAAAAATAAAAACAGCAAGAACCTAAAAATGGAAAGTTGGACACTGCTGAGTTTCACAATTTCACGGCAACCGAGATCACAAACTTTTTGCTTTCTTTTCTCGCATAATCACTTCGCTGCTGCAGCTGTACATCCACATTCTCCTCCTACACGTCCGGAGGAAACACTTCAATATATACATTTGTGCCAAAACTTAAGTCTTACATTACCCACTCTAAAGATTACCAGAAACGAAAGAAAGAAAGCAACCCATACGATCTTCATATGATGTTTCCTGCTTCATCCTGCACTCAACTCTTCTTATCCGGCGGCATTTTCCCAGTTCGCCATTACAGCCGCCGGCGTTTTATTTCTTCTTATTCGCCTCGTTTCTTCACTGTACTCCCATCTTCAGGCATGCTTCTTCTATACACACACAGCTCTAAGGTAAACGACCAAAGAAAAGAGGGACTGTGTTTTCTTCTAAGGCTATGATCATCATCAGTAGCACCCAGGGGGTTGGGGGTGTGGCTAATATTCTATGATGAATCCCCCCATCGGGGCTCTGTGGGGAATCCCCTTCCTCCGCTTGGCGATCCTGTGATTCGGAGCTGTTGGAGGGGGCGTCGACGGGCTGAAGCTCTGGACTTTCTTGCTCACCTTGCGCCGCCCGTGGACCGCACGGCTGCTGCTGCTGTACGAATCTTCAGAGTCGTCGGACACCATGGAAGCCATCTTGAGCTTCTTCTTCTCCTTCACGAAATTCTTCGATGTCCCCACAATCTGCGGTTCATGGGGTTCGACGCGTCAATTGCAGTATTTCATTAGTGAGTCCGGAAAAAGTAAATTGGAAAATGACCTTCGAATAAGGACGGGGACTAAAGCTTTGGGCAATGGGGGTGAAAGAGTCAAACTTTATAGTTAAACCAAACACCCAATTGGGTGACTACTGCTGGACTCGTGTACGCCTAACTAAAATTCTCGAGCAAAATTACATCGATCAATATAGTTGGAAATCACAACAATCACAGATTAGTCACAAGACTCGCAACCGATCAGTCTCATCGAGAGAATCGGTTCTTGATATTTTAAGATTGTACCCCTGCGACTTTAAAAAGACGCTCTTTTCCATCATCAATCTTCTCTTTCGTCCAGAAGGTTCAACTGGTGGTAGTTAAAGTTTACAAATTTGGAAAAATGGAGAAAAACTCCTCAAAGTTTTCTTCAATATTCAGGGCAATGATGACACTTTCGCTCTCTGAGCTCCCCAATTTTTGTTAAGATTTGTCTTGGGTATCATCGGGAAAAAAATTTGGGAAAAAGAAAAGAAAATGAAAAAGAGAAACAGGGGACTCGAGATTACCTTGCAGCCCAGAGAGCAGAACCGGAAGGAATCGAGGAGGCTACGCTCGCACACCTCGCAAGTGTTGGTGACGCCTTTGCCAGGCCTGGGCTGAATCCGCTCGTTCAAGAAGACGACCCTTGCGCTGTTTATGATGTATGTCTGAACCCCTGTGATGTCCAACACCTTCTGAATCTCCGAGACTCTGATCACATCATGGTACGACGACCTCCTTATCTGTTGATGTTGCACAAAAAAGATCACAAGTTTGTTACGATTTCAGCTGAAACTTGAAGGTTATGACAATGGGTTTGAAAGGTTTCAATGTTTGGCATTCTCAGCTACACATTGACAATTTTAGATAGATCGACTATGCAATGCTCGAGGAAGATTTAACAGCAGAAAGTTTACTTTTTTTGAGGAAGCACAGGATTTTGTTTTTTTTTGCTAAGGGCCACAGGATTTTGTTGACTCGTTTTTTTCTCAAAAAATAAAAAAACAAACAATTGGGTAGAGTTGAACTTAAAAGCACGTTGCAGAACCCAAATGGAGAAAACGGCTGGGAAAAAAACAGGGGAAATTCACATTTCCCAAAAAGAAAAAGTGAAATAAAGAGGGTTTGACTTGAAAGAATGAAATAGTGCAGCTCAAATTAATAAATGAGTAGAATCGACAATAGTGGAATCGAGAACAATTTTAGGAGATGATTTGTGGTACCTGTATTGAGTTATGGTCCTTGTGAGAAGCGAGGCAGAGAGAGCAGAGAGGGCCGTTCGTGCAATCCAAGCAATACATGTTGCACTCGCTCTTGTGAGAATCTGCGTGCGTCTTGCATTGCACGAAGAACCTCTCTTTGAGCAGGGGCTTCAACCATGGCGGCCACCTATTATTGTCTTCTTCTTCGGGACCTCCGCCTCCCTGTTTCAGGCACAACCAAAACAGAGCACGATCGTCACACACCCGATTCAATTCATCATAACCGCCCCCATTCGCCAGCGAACAATCGGCAACAGACAAACATCCAATGTAACGCGAAAGAAGCGATTGAGAAATGGTCAAGAGGGCAAGTCAACAGCGGAGAAGAACAGGGGTTTGGTGATAGGAGAGGCGGCCGCCATCCTTTAAGCCACAGGAAAGATTCGATTTTGATCACAACCCAACACGATCGGGCCGCACCGAGAACGCGAAAGAAGAGAGAAATGCAGGGAAGAGACACGAACCCGTACCATGATTCGCCTGTTCTTCGGCTTGATTTCCCAGACAGCGCTGTCCTGGTTTTCGATCGCCAGCTTGAAATGCTGCATCAGGCCGCTCTGTTCTTCACTGCAACTGCACAGAGAGAGAGAGAGAGAGAGAGAGAGAGGGAGGGGCGTGTTTGAGGGTGCAGAATGGGTGTTCCGTCCCAGAGAGAGAGAGAGAGCTCAAAGAGCAAAGTGGGGAGGCTGTATCACAGAGGGAGAGAGAGAGAGAGAGAATGGGTTCTTGTAGAAGAGGGGAGGGAGAGAAAGCAGTGGTCGTGCTTATCTGCTCAAAGTCTACAACCGAACCTGATCCCGAGCCAGAGCCCGAACCCGAGCCTGGGAGGAGATGCGCTTGGTGCGCAAGGAAACTCCATACTCCGCCTTCCTCCTCTGCTTTTTTTCTCTTTTTTCTTTTCTCTCTATGGTAAAGATGGGGTTTAATTTCCGAGTCCTAATCTCCGTATGCTAATGCAGATGCTCCAACCCCCCGCCCCGTTTCTTTAATCATATGTTGTCATTATTGGGCCATTAGCCCCTCTTTTAATCACGCTCGACCATCGGTTCTCGGACAGCGACCGGGCGGGCGGGCAGGCAGGCGGGGGGGCGTGGTCTCTGTATCGCGCCCTTCACTTGCGCCCGTCGGATGCGTCCGGGAACTAACTAAACCGAAAGGCGAATTTAAACCGAAAGGGCAAGGCTCAAAAAACTTGACCTGTAACCATTTAAGCTAAGGTCTCGACAAGGTTAGCATTTGGTCAAGCTATGTGCCCGCTTCCAATCAAAACTTGTTGGACAAAATCGATGGCAACCTCAGCCGAAATTCCTGCTTTTGGACTCCACTATTGTCAGTCCATGGTGATGTAATCGGTAAGCAAGTTGCGACCGCCGTGTGCGCGACACGTGTAGTTGTGCCGATGACTTTTGGTCCTAGCCGGCCAGGCAAGATAACATAGAATTTTCGTGACTCCGCATTGGAATGAATTCGGCTACACATCCTAATCATCTCAAAACATCAAGTTGGGCCACGGCACACTTTATCCAAAAACCACGTGCTCCTAAGCATATTTTCACCAATTGATCACGCGATGGCACGGGTTCACACTCGACAGCACCGGGATAGCGCAAGGGCGAGCGAAGATCGATGACGCCGACGGAACGGTACGAATCATCCCCCTTCGGTCGAACGGGGCTCCTGAGGCGAGCGAGAGCTGCCGCTCCAAGAGTAACCGGTTCGCGGAGAGAGTTCCGGTCCACGCGGCCCTCGCGCGCGATCACGGACGCCTTCTACTCGGTTCGGCGTCGCGATCATTGTACCGCGTATCGGCTCCGCCCTCCGATTAATAATTCGAAGTGCGCGCGCGGATTTCGGGACGACGCTATCGATGCCGTCGAATTTTACTTGCTACCTAAGCAATACATGTGGCCTCTTGTGAGCCCGCGCACGTCAAGATATTCGAGTGAAGAGGAAGCCTTACGAGCCAGAAAGTTCTTTGAAACTTCAGGGGAATTTGAATTGGGCAGCAAGGGGTCAAAGCTGCTTTTGGCAACATTGTATAATTGAAACTCCTTCTTTGCTTCCCCGCGAATCCAATCGATCCCAAGAATCACACGACGTATCTGAAATCTCGGAAGCAGTCGAGCGTACCCTCATTTCGATTTCCGAAATCTCGAAACCCTCTTTCGAGTTCGGATCGGGATCCCCCTTCCCCACACGCGCACACAAGAAGTCGGAATGTAGTGTTCATTTGCCAAATCGATCGTACCCTTCGACCATTTTATTTCCATCATTCTACTCTTTCTTTTCGCGCGTGCCCGAGCGCGTACCGTATAATCAAAATGCAGAGATACAAAGGCTAATCCAAATCGAATGAGCTGAGATATGGCCGAATCCGCATTGGCCAAAGAATAATCTCGGTGGACGAGATATGGCGACAACATAAATTTACATATTCGAGTGAGACCGCATCACAAATCTCCTCAATAAGGATTCTAAGATTCTTTCCTAAACTACGACATCGTCGCTTCTGGAATTTCTTTTTCAGAAATTCAGATATTTAAAAAGAAGTACTGCAAGTTGGGCTTCTTCCATCACCCGCGGATCCCATATTCTTCTCTCGCGCGTGCTTGTGTACATTTCCAGGCACTTTGCGGATTGTCCCTCAAGGAAAAAGGTCCTCGACCGTTCGCGGTTTTGCCGGCTCGGTTATAAATCTTTTAATTTCGTCAATTGAATTCTGAATCGTTTTCGCATTTTGTCAATTTGGTCAAATTTTGCTGGAAATCACTGACGTGGACGTCGGCCGTTCTATGTGACACGATCAACACTCGTGTAGACAATTCTTTTTATTTAAATATTTTCTTTTTTTTTTTTTTTTTTCTTTTCTTTCTCTCTCTCTTTTCTATCCTTCTTTCTCTAGCCGTCGAGGTTGACCTCGAGCTCGCCGTCCCTAGGCGAAGGAGAACCTAGCGACGGCGAGGTCGGCCTCGCCTTGAGTGGGCAAGGCTTGAGCTCACCGGCCCTCGTCTAGGTCGCGACCGGCCAGAGAAAGAAGGGCAGAAAAAAAAAAAAAGAAACGGAAAGAAAAGGAAAGAAGGAAAAATAAAAGAAAAATAAATAAATAAATAAAAATTCCAAAAAAATTGTTAAAATATTATTAAAAAGTGGTCATGGCAGCGCCACGCTAGACAGGCGGCATCCACGTCAGCGATTTCCGATCAAAATTGACCGTATGAATTCAATTGTCAAAAAGCGAAAGTTTAGTACTCAATTGGCATAATTAAAAAGGTCCAGAATTGAATCGACAAAAGTGTGCAATAAATTTAGGATATTTTAGACAATCTCCTGGCCCACCTCCCCATAGTAGGCACGAAGCATCCCTCCAGCGACAAGCTCATGTAAATCAAAGCCGCGATACATTCGCAACACACTAATAACCGCTTCCCCGCCTCATTTCGAGAACGTCTCGCGGTGTCGAGAGCCATCGATCGCGTCGGGAGCGTCGCCGTCACCATCATCGCGGTACAAGAAGTCGTCATCATCATCGCGAAGGAAGAATGTGATTTCAAACGAGGACCGAAACGTGGATTTCGTATGTGGAGAAAATGGGGAGGATAAAGTGCACGTAGACATGACCAACTTCTTTCAATGGCCATCGTGTACCGATTGAACGAGCGTCCTCAAAAAAGCAAAAGGCCGCAGTGCGGCCGAAAGTGCTCTTAATCAAAGCTCGAAATCATGCTTATCTCTGACTCCCTTTGTTAAACCAACACGGGGTGGGAGGCAGATTATAACAACATGGGACTGCACAATGACTCGATGAGCGGAGATTCGCCACTATCTATCTGCACAATCATCTATTCATAAGTACTGTTTCCAAGCTCGATCACAGAAAAGGGGGGAAATGATAAGAGCATCGATCGGCACGAAGGGGTTTTCGCATCCGCGCCGGATGTAAGAAGGCCACGGATCATGCGGAGCTTTGTTAGAGCTTCCTAAATTTGTACATGGATTAAGGGTTGCGACGGGGCGATATCGCTCAATTGAATCGTGTCGACTTTTACCTTTGCCTCGTCCTTTCCCCCCCCGCTTCCCGAGTCAACAGCGAAGCTTCCGCAAAGCGGGCGGTCAACCGCACGCCACGCATGACCAGCAAGTCGCGCGGAAGCGGCCCCGTGGAAACTGCAGCGTTGACTCCCCCTCACCCCCGCACCCGCGAGCACGGCGTTCCCAGGTCAACAGGACCACCGTGTACCGCCCCGTGCCCACCACCACCACCACCACCGTCACCACCTTCCCCCCCGAGGACCACGATACTCTCGAAGCTCCCGAAACCCAATTTCTAATTTAACTTTTGCGCCGGAACGATCGATGATACTAAGATGGTTTTTCGGCTGCACGATTCTCTCCTCGCTCGAATCGAATTGAAACCTATTATCGCCGCGAGACAATTCCTGTCGTGTCGCTTTCGAAGGGACCTCGGTACTCGGACTCCTTAATCGAGTCGAATCTGTCGGGACTATGTGTTGGGGTGCGGTCTGTACTCCCCGTCGACAGGAATGCACGGGAGTCTCGTATTTTATTGATAATTTGAGCTTGGGTCAACGAATAGCTCTTGATATATAAATCTCTTTCTTTTATTATTGAGAGTTATAATAGAAAGATAAGGGATGCTAATTATAGTGGAATCTCCTATTAGACGTAATCCTAATTTAAGAGCGAACCAGAATAAAATATTATATCTCGATTTTTCTTTTTCGCATTTACTCTTTATTTCGCTGTGTTTGTGCGCCTAATCCTATGCAACTCGATGTTCTTCTTCTACACGGTTAGCAAAGGCTATTCTAGAGCGAATCGAGCTTTACAATTTTCTCTCACTCTCTCTTCCCCTCCTGTCCGATCCGATGACGTGCACTTGCGTACGCTCGTTTACGTATGGCTATGGTAAGTTGCCACGAAGTTGTGGCGAAGCAAAGGGCCATGTTCACTCGTTGCATCATGACTCGTACAGTTGACCAAGAAAGAAGGGGAAAGGAGGAGTGGATTTGGGTTCAATGCCGAGAAATTCATGGACGACAAGTGAACTTGCGCTGAGGGGAAGTGCTCCGACATCATCCGATCTTTCGATACGATTGCAAGTTTTGGAATTTTGCGGTACGATGGTTAATAATTCGATGCGTGCATATCGTCGGAAAGGGATGGCGAGTGGAGCATGGCGGCCCATTTCCCCCTTTTTCTTTTTCCTTTCTTTTATGGAGATTTGTCTGTTGACATTATCGATTCGTCTCGGAAGAAAGAAAACGGGGTTGCTCAATGTATTCTGACCTATAAATATAAGGGAATAATGACACGAATGATATCCAAACTTTAGCTAAATGCGCAACGTGGTCTCTAAACTTTTAAATTTGTTCAATATGGTCTCTAAACTTTTAGTACATGTTCAACTTAGCCCCTAAACTATATAAGAAAGTTTAATGTTGTCCTTCCACTAATTTAAGTTCTTGCATAACATTAAACATTTTCATGCAGTGTAAAGGATTACATTAAACAAATTAAAAGTTTAGGAACCGTATTACACATTTGGCCAAAATTCAGAGACCATTTGTATCATTTTCTCTAAATATAATGCATAAAACGATGAATTTCGGTCATACGTATTTCATAAGCAAGAGCACGATGGAGGTATCGTCGTGTCGCACCATCAGGGTGACAGGATGTGCGGCGACAGGCGTATAAACCAATGTTCGACTCCCCTTCCTACAACGGTCGCGGGCTTCGCCGTATTTGAGGACTCGCCGATCGCACAAATTGGTTGGTTAGTTACGTCACTCGATGTAACGACATAAATCGCTAGTTTCAGTGGAACAAAAGCCATTAAATCTGGAAAATCAAAGTGTCCATAGGCCCAAATCCTGTTTCCTATTTCGGGTCGGATAGAAAACCCACGAGCCCACGACATGATGAACTAAAAGAGACCACTTCGGAGCCCAAAACAAACCTCTAGGCTTGTTTGATCCCTGTGCTGGCCCAAATATGCCCCAAATAAAACCATAGAAGACACAATAACATTGGATTTTAACGTCAAAACACGTTAAATTTCTTTTAAAAAAACAACTTCATGCCACCATAAGTCACCTCAAATCTTTCCAAAGTTTATATAAAATATCGAAAAGTCCTCTTATTTCGGTTAAAAAAAATCAAAACAAAATATGAATAATTTGGTGGACGCAAAACTAAACGGTCTCTTAGTTTTGCGTATGAGATTCGCGCTCGCATCCACGTATATGTATCAATCGATCCGCCCGGTCCTTACGACCTATCAAGCGACGACGACTTACTGTAATCAATCGTTTGCATGATCCAAAATTCCGTCGCCCGTGGAATTCTTTTTTCAGCCCGAAGGAAATACTTAAAAAAAAAAAACAGGGGGGTCAAATTTTTCGTTTAGTCAATTTACCGTTTTCTCCTCTTGACTTTTTGGCGCAGATTAGTCCTTTGCGTAATGGTAATTTGGCCCGTGAATCAAGGAGAGTCTGCTCCTTAATCAAAACGTGGAACCAATCAAAGGGGCAGGGAAGGATGATGACCGATCAATTTATTAATTCTTTGTTTATCTATCAACCCATTTGATTTCTGGCTGCAGCCAACCAGTTTATACTGACATTTTCCACTCCATCATTAACAATTCATTCAGTTTGTACACGTAACCATAGCGCAGAAATCGGAACCGCCGGTCCACATGGTTCAATGACCGAATGATTTTTTTGGTCCGAAGCATCGTGTACCGAGAGAAAAAGAGCACACTTTATTTGACACTTTTGATGCATAAGCCACACACCGTTTTGACTCCATCAAGCGCGCACGCGGGGCGGTATTTCTTGGACGCTCGTTCGAGTTTGGACTTTGAAAAAGCCGTCCTCTTAAAGTATTATTTGCCCTGAATGAAATTAACCCTAATCTTGATTATGTCGATACTCGACAAACTTGGTTATTTAAATGGAGTACATGCTGTTCTGCTGGCTACTAGGATAGTGATCGTCGTGGTTTGCCGTGCACGTCGGCGACATGTACGCGATTCTTCATTCGATCCGCATTGGTAGGAGTCTCGATCGGTGGGAATCTAATACACCCTGGCCGTTAGAATGGGCGGCGGAGTCGTGGATTGCGTATACCTTAAGGGATAAGCACGGCATGCCATCCCTACACGAAGTAGGAGAGAGACGGACACGTGGTCGAACTTCTGCTCAAGTCGATGTCCCCGCCGAGGTTAAGTTAGCCGAGTCGAATAAGGCTTAGTCCTAGATGGTCCGGAGCCTCCTCGGTCACCATTCCGTATCCCTCGGTCACCCCTCAAAACTCTGGAAAATTAAGATACATTCGCGGCGTAGATTCGGCTTGTTACCGAACGTACGATTAATTCGGACTTTCGTACCAATTCGCACGCGAAGGTGCGGCGGTCACGGGGTCGGTCACGACGAGCGGCGGGTACGGTTTGAATTGTCCATTCCGACGACGTCGAGGGGATCAATTTTAACTGGTCCGTTCTCATCTCACCGGAGATGGGAACGCGCAGCGCGCGGCCGAAGCTACGAAGGCGACCTCGTCAAATTTGTGCGCGCTCTCTTTGACCCACCCCACCTGAAAAAAAAAGGAGAGCAAAGTTTCTAGAGAGAAGTTGAGGGTCAGAGACACACGAGAATTGCATTCTCCTCCTTCAATTTCGGCGAAAGATTTTTACGCGCGATGCGCGAGGGTTGAGGTTTGCGTTCCGCGTGAGGAGAGGACCACTTCAAATAACTAGGAAATTGTCGCGAGCAGGTTGACGGCAACGGCCGAAATCCCGTCCCCCCCCCCTCCCTTCTTCCTCGCGCGAGTTTTTTTCTGCCTCACCTTTTTGACTCCCGCTCCGCTCCTAAGCCCGCCCCCCCTCATTTGCTTCAATTTAATCGAAAGGAGGAACGAGTTGGGTAGCCAGAAATTCCGTCCCGTGGACCAAGATTTGGAAAATTAAGTATCGGTCGATTTGCCATCATGATGGCGAGCTAGCTCTTCGCCCCCGTTCGGAAAGATTAAGAGACCGATATCTCGTATTCGGGCCGTGTTGGGTTATCCGGATTCTTGGTCAAGATAGAGCTGGATGTGGTTGGACACGAAATCCGGGGATTTTGCTACGCCATATCCACTGCTTAGGTGAATCGTAATAAGAAAACCGAATTTTTTCGCACCCTATCTTGTCCGTTGTTTGGTATGAATCGAATATCATTGTAAATTTAGCTAAGCATTGCACAAACGGAGATAAGCAAGAATTTCTCACGACACTCTTGCCTACTTCATTTTTAGTTGTTGTTTTTTTTCCTTCCCGTCTCTTTTTTTAAAACTCTTTTCTTTTTTTTTTATTCCCTTTTTCCCTTCCATCGTTCTCTAATAAAATTTTATTAAATAGTAAACTATACTAATATACTTAAAATACTAATTTAAGAAGTATTTTATTCGAGAAAAATGTTTTTTTTTATATTATGGATAGTAGTAATCCTATCTATTTTTATCTCACTTCTCTAGTAAGATAATTTTATCCGGATTATATTTCTCTTATATTCAACTTTATCTTGTCTTGGCCAGGCACCAAACACAGGATAGAAGGTTTTTTTTTTTTTATCATATCATAAATTTTATTTTGACTAGATAACCTGATTAATGAGAACATCAGGCCACCATAATGTACTGCTGTGGAGACGATACCGATCTCCAACACTCTCGAGTAATATCGTGCCTAGTATAACGACATGCCCGATAAATTTCGACGAGGAACGTCCGCATCACGTTATGCTTTCTCAAACGATTCTCGAGCTATATCACATCCAAACCTAACCAATGGACAAGCAGCCCCGTCGATTCGGCCAGACGAACGTGACCCGGGAGACGATTGGGCCGGTACTCAGGCGAACTAAGCTGAAGGTTAAGCCCGAAGACAGCGACGAGTGACTTGTTCGGTACGGCACGTATTAAAACTCGAGCGCCCTAAGCAACGTGGACACCCCCAGCGCGAGCCCGAGATGTGACCCCGCGGGCGGCGGGTCCATTCCCTCGACCATTTCCTGAGCCTCTCCCGTGTTCAGACCTTACGTCGCCCCCCCCCCCGCACGTGTGAAACGGCCGACCCAATTAGCCAACCCCCGAAATCCAGTCAATTCCGCTTCACTGGTCCGCGATGAACTCCCACGACTCCGAAGAACCGAATTAAAAATAAACAACAAAAAAAAAAAGAAAAGAAGAAAAAAAAACAAAGGGCTCCCGCAAAACGCGTCGTTCGATCCCCCACCGGGAATTACCCAAACCCAACGCCTGCCAACGCAGAACGACCTAACCACGGTTAACTCGCGAGGCTCCCGTGTGCCCAACCCTGGTCAGCATATCCTATCTCCCCCCCACTCTTATAAACCTCGTCCTCGCACGATCCGCCCACACATAACACAAGCAAAAAATCGCACGCAAAGAACTTCGGAGCACACGAGCGCGCACACCGATCGAAGGCCGAATTAGGCAACACAGAGAGAGAGAGAGAGAGAGAGGAACGAGCCGCCGCCATTAACGATCCGCCGACGGAGCTCGAGTCAAGAAGGCCGAAGGGGAAGAAGGAGGAGATGGAGGGAATGGCGATGATGTACGTGGACGAGGAGGAGGTGTGGAAGTGCGCGAAGCACCCGACGCGGCGCCGCCGCAGCGGCATCTGCCCCAAGTGCCTCCGCGAGAGGCTCGACGGCCTCTGCCCCGACTGCGCCAGCCTCCGCCCCTGCAGCTGCTGCGCCTCCGCCACCTCCTCCTCCTCCTCCTCCTCCTCCTCGTTCTCGCGTTTCTTCGGCGGCGACTCGGGCGGCGGCGGCGGCGGCGGGGCCGGAGGGGGCGGGGGCGGGGCCGTCGGGAAGGTCTCCAACCTCATCGACTCCGAGCCCTCGTTCCGCCGGTCCCGCTCCGTCGCGGTCTCCTTCTTCCGGTCGAGGTCGAAGTTCGTGAGGGACTTGGACGCCGACATCGGCATCGGCGTCGGCGTCGGCGTCGGCGACGGGGACGGCCCACACCAGCGCCCCGCGGAGTCGCCGCACAGGACGCCGTCGTTCTTCGGCCTGTTCAGGAGAGACAAGAGCAGGAGACCCGGAGCTGAGGATGCGGAGCGCCCGGGCGGTGGCGAATCCGATGCGGCGGCGGCGGCGGCGGCGGCGGAGGAGGAGAGGAGGACGATGATGAGGAAGTCGAGGTCGGTGGCGGTGATGTCGAACCCGCTCCCGCTCGGGGGCGGGGCCGCGTCGGCGAAGGGGAGGAGCTGGCATTTCCCGAGCCCGATGAAGGTGTTCCGGCAGTCGAAGATGACGAAGGTGGTGGGCCAGGAGCGGTCGCCGTTGTACAGAGGTTGAATCTTCGTTCAACATTAAGTTGATCAAATCATATGAAACTCCTACATATATAATACGAGTTTTCCGATGATCGATGCTGGTCGTTGCTGTATTGTACCCGCGGTGCTAACAAAGACGTAGAAATCGAAATCCCCAAAGGCAAGGCAATAACATCTTCATTTTCATTTCACTTCGTCCATTTCATTTCTTCATCGTCTCTTCGCGAGCCCGTGGATCGAGAGCTCTTCAATTGATGATGATCACTGATCAGAATCATCAGATTAGAAACTCATGGGATTTACTGTACTTGATAGAATCCATCGAGGGTCGACGTCATATTTGTCCAGAAATTTGGCAGCTGATTCGAATCGTGTCATGCCCAGACTCTCTCTTTCTTTCTCGTATTCTGTTGCTTGAAATTTGCATGTTTTCTCTCTGAAACTGGAGTTCAAGAACATGGATCCCTCGTTGGATGGATATGGATCCATTGTCCCCGACATGTGATTTATGGATTTGGCGAAATCCCATGTGCGGTCTATATCTATCAGATTCGAAATGGGATTTCCTCCTAGCTTCCTTTTATGGAAGATTCACGTCCAACCAAGTACCCACTTCCACCAGACTTCAAATCTACATGCGTAACCCCCGTGGGTGTTTTGAAAGGCGCATTGATTGCTGAATTATGCAGTTTACTTGAGGAAAAGGAAGGGAGGGTGATCGCTTTGGGTGGTCCCGCTTTCTTCAGTGGTCCAGCGTCAAGTTCAGCGCATACACGCATTGAAAGTCTACATTGGCGGGGGAGATAAATGCAGTCAGCTGGGCGGCTATTAGGGCACATCATGAGGCTGTCATTAAAGTGGTTTACGCCTCAATCATTCCGCTAAACATTGAAGGGTCTTCGTTAACAAAGTACATCGATATCTAATTTCTTTTTTACGTGGTTGGGGCCCTTCGTGGTTTGACAATCGGATGCAAATGATGGTGTGAATGTCCCACCCGATTGACGTGAGGTTCCAAAAAGCAGCCCAACCCCCCCACTTGAGTTTCCGTCGAAAATCTTGGCCCAGATTTCAGTTCCCACCCCCAGAAAAGAGAAGCAGCAAAGCGCACGCACTGAAGCGCCCATCGTGTGGTGTATGAGCTTCGGATCAACACCACCTTGATCTATCTGTGGGACATAATAATTGATTTTTATCTCCTATTCCTTTCCCTTTCCCTTTCAATCTCCTGTTCTGAAATGGTTGCGTGTGCCTGTGCGTGGGATGGGACTAATGATCAAGATATGATTGATGAGAGTGTGACCTGAAATTTGCAAGCCTCCAACCGAGCAGGAGAAAGAGGGGTTTCTCCTGCAACCCTAAGGGCCGTTCCGATAGCGATCTGTTTCGTTTGAGCATGCATACATTATTAAGATTTGTTGCGAGCATTAGCTTTTTCGGTTTAGATATTGCTGTCATGTCGGAGTCGGAGTCGTCAACTAGTAAAGCAGCTTGCCTGGGAGAATGTCCTGCTTAATTATTTCCGCGGAACTTTCAATTAGTGTCAAAAGGGATACCAATTTCAACATGTGAAGTGTAAAAATCTTTTCTTTAGTAAGAGTTGTGCTTTGAATTTATAGCTCGAAGTCAATCACCAATTGGTCAAATAATGTAATTTGACTTTAAGCTTCTAGATCTATGACTCCCCCCCCCCAAAAAAAAAAAACAAAAAGAAATTACTAAAAAAAAAGGAAAATCCGTAAGGACCCGTGAGGAAATACAATTTAATTAAATTTAGTCTCTCCGATTTATTTTTATTATTTTTTTTCGTTTTTGGCCCTTTGGATAGGATGGACATCCATTCCATTCTGATCGAGCAATACGAGACCAATGATGGTTCCGAGAGAACATGTGATTTTTACCGACCAATATGCGAGAAATGGATTCGCCACGAATACGAAGAAAGCCGAAAACAACAGCGCGTTTTCAAACACCGGTTTGACTAAAAAGCCATACCATTCCATTAAACATACTTTAAAGTTTAAAACTTCGTGAAAAGCCTCGGCAGAATCTGAGCACTTGCGCACCTGTAAGCGCCGTGTTTTGTTTAATGTCTGAAAGGGCTATCTTATTCCGGAGACCTGCAACGACGTTACGGCTTCGCACATGCAGAGAGACTAATCTTCTATTCTTTCGGTCAGTATTAAAATCGTAAGCAGGCGACCGTAAGACGATAAGCCTCTGAACAATCGCCGGAGGATCTCTTCCTCGTTTAGTTCAATCGGATTCGTGACTCTGCGGTTCGGCGATCTTAACTGTCAAATCCAATTTTTATTTCCATAACATGTACGACGCTCTCGCTTCGTTTTCCAATTCGTCTTAGTTTATAAAATTGATCACGACGCCAACGTGGTTGACAGCTCTTTTCCGGTTATGGTTGGGGGCTGACATGGCGCAAAACGACACCACCAAACCCTACCCCTAACAGGGGAAAAACCAAAGGGGAGGAAAGAAGAATATTTGGACATGGCTAGCGATT
Source organism: Syzygium grande (assembly GCA_024733475.1). NCBI lineage: Eukaryota > Viridiplantae > Streptophyta > Magnoliopsida > Myrtales > Myrtaceae > Syzygium > Syzygium grande. The sequence goes on along the minus strand of JAMXDD010000002.1, from coordinate 5,409,564 downwards.
TCAGTGTGCTAGTCAATGTTGCTGATGATGTTGCTTGGGAAAATTCCAATTTTGTTTTTTGGGTCTAATTAAACCCGAGACGTGGCCTAATTGCTCGGGCGACGGGGAGTGTTCCCACCATCGGGGGTTGGGTTCGAGTCATAATTACGAAACCGCCGCCGATCGCGAATCTCCTGAGCTCGACGTTACGTGAAAGGCCTGCCCATCACAGCCAAGCAAGATGCGAAGTGATTCTTCAATATAAGCACGTGCTAGAAATTAGCGACCCGGTGAGATTGTCTCGCGCAGGAGGTGAATTTCAGGAAATAGGAAAGCTCTTTTAGACAACCCGATCGCTCCAAACAACTAAATTCAAGGAAAGATGGATTTAGATCCGAACGAATCGATGTCTCGGTAGGTATAGTTGGACCGACCTCTTAAAGCGATTGAATATCTTTCGAAGAGTAGTCCGTCCATGACATGGGACCAAAGGCTGCATGTGCATGGACTTATGTGATCTTTTGGCTATTCTTTCAACCGGACAAATTAGATCTTAACGAACAATAACATGCATGGCCAGATACATCCCTGGCCTAAGAAACGTAAGGCAGGGACCAAAAGGACGAGACCCGTGCAGCCAAAACACACGAGCAGGAATCTTGGTGTCTAGCGAAAGGTGATCTACCCCGTAGGTTAGGCTTAGATTCACAACTCTAATTGCTTTTAGGGAACACCCACCAAACCCTGCCACAGTACCAAAAACCCTAAAAAAAGGAAGTTGAAATCGCAATGACCGATTGAATCGACTTGTAAAGTTATCTATGCCCTTGTCGATGCTTTTCGTTGGATACTTGGATAAATTGCCTAATCAGTCTTTCGTTGGTCCTAAACTTTTCAACTTTATCGATTTAATTATAAACCTCTACGGAAAGTTTCAATATATTCCTTGTAGCAAATGACGAGAAAAGTGTCAAAAAAATCCTAAACCTATTGCATTAATATCAATTTAGTCCCACACCTTTTTTTGGTATTAATCCAGTTCTAAATCTTTTGTCTTTGTGTCAATCAGTCATTCCGACTAATTTTAATCGGATTTTGCTGACGTGGACACAGTCCAACTTATGTGGCAACACCGGCAATGACGTGGACAACTTTTGATACTATTTTAATATTTTTTTATTTTTTGTTTTTTTCTTTTCTTCCACTTTCTTCTTCCTCCAACCGGTCGCCAATCCAGCGATCGGTTGGAGGCCAGGGCCGGCGCGGTGGCAAGCCCTGTCGATCATTAGCAAGGCTCGCCCTTGTCAGCGATGACGATGTTGAGCCTTGCCCAGCCTCTAGTGAGGCTCACCTGCGACCTCGCGGCCACTGACGAAGGCTCGAGCTCTCGCCATCTGGCGAGGTCGGGTCTCATCCATGGCCGGCGAGGGCGAGCCCCACCAGCCCAACATAAGGTTGGCCTTGCGACCATTTGACCTCGTCGAATGGCCGTGATGGTGGCCTCGCGCTGGGGGGGCGAGGCTCGTCCTCACCGGATCTAGCAAGGACAAGCCTCAGTAGTGCCCAACGGGGGGGTTGCCAGAGGCCGACAAGGGACCTAGCCGACTGGAAGAAGAAGAAAGGGAAAAAAAAGAAAATAAAAAATTTAAAAAATATTATTAAAAGTTGTCCACGTCATTGCCAGCAATACCACATAAGCCGAACGGAGTCCACATCAGCAAAATCCGATCAAAATTAGGCGAAAGGACTGAATTGGCATAAAGATAAAAGATTTAGAACTGAATTAGCACCAAAAAGGTTTGTAACTAAATTGGCAATAGGTTTGGGACTTTTTTGACATTTTTCCTAGCAAATGACTAACCTCAAGTGGAAAATCAATTTTTACCGGAAATCGCTGACGTGGCGGTGCGCCACATAGGACGACCGGCGATGACTAGATCACCACGTCAGCGATATCCGTTGAAAATTGATTGGAATGATTATATTGAAATTTCGTAAAAAGGTCCAAGACTAAATTCGCAAAATTAAGAAATTTAGGACTGATTTGGTATTCATATCATAAGTTTGAGACTGATGGTGTAATTTTTCCTTGTATTCGTCGTAGCGAAAAACATTTGCCCGTACATGATCTGTGAAGAGCTTGACTTTTATGTATCTCATCAAGTATATTCCATATGATTTCTATTGATGTTAAAAATAAGAAGCTGAGCCAAAAGTCGTGCACTTTTGACGAGAACCCTTTTAGAATTTGAGTTGCCAGGCTCTTGAAATTGCTAGGAAATTGCCCCCCGCCGATCAATCATGGAACACCGGCCATGTAAAGTATCATTCAAGCAGATGGTCATACAACGAAACTCTCGTCTACAAACGCAACGAATTCATTTATCGCGATGAAAAACTATATTCATGTAACCTCTCAAATCTTGTTTGAAATAACTATTTCTCGAGTTGCCGGTGTATCGAATGAAGATCAAATTATAATGACGAAAACATATCAACGTTTTTCCCTTTCAAGAGACGACAAATACAATGTATGTGGGTTGTTGGCTGTTAGATCAAAGGCTTGCAAAAGTCAATAAATCAAAAGATCAATGCGAAATCTTGGCTGCAGAAAGTCGACGGTCCTTTTGTCCTCTTTTTCCTTTTCTTTTTCCCTTGTCACTTTCTTTTGGCGGTTCATGAATAGTAGCAGCTCCTTGGAAATTTCCCCACACTCATCAAGTAACTTATGATCAGCTCGAGAGATCAAAGTCGTGTTGGATTGGTATTGGTTTTCATTTGGCTAACAAAAAGTTCTCCTAAAAGATGGTGACCGGTTTTGGATTATGCATCCGCATCATGTTGAATGATATAAAATAGGCAATTGAATTCGTAGCGAATTTCATCTAATGATAGTAAAACGGATATACATTATTACCGGGATAATTCACTATTTGAATCTTGTTAATGCTGGTTCCGTGGCCGAAATCTAGCTCAAGAAGACGAAATCAAGAGAAAATTGCGCCTTCCCAACTCAAGATGCACGAGATATAGAAGGTTACATGGAACTTCGCATACCTAGTATAAGGTGCCATTGGTGATTAAAAAGTTCAACCATTTAAGGTGTGTTAGTTCGCACTACATTAAAAGCAATAAGTACTTTTGCGCCATCAGACCATGAATTATATAATATCATGTAAACCTCGGAAAATTATGAAAAAAGAATATGTGAATAAAAAAGTGTCGATAATGATATGCCATGAAAGTTTCAGGTATTTTGAGTTAGAAAGCAGTCAAAGTGAATGTGCCATGATATTAAGACACGCAGTTAATCTATTTTGCACCGATGAAAACGGGCCATCCGCTGATTCATGGTTTCAACAACTTTCAACCACAAAAAACTATCGATTCACTTATTAAAAACATGAAACATATAAATTCAGACCTAGTGGTAAAGATAATATGTCACCACAGCTGCGAAACTCATTTTAGATAGGTAAATTCCGGACCATGAAATATCTCATTGATCCTATTGACGCGTGCGAATCTCGAGTGACCATCTCAAACATAGAATCACTTGCACTCAATGGTTCGAAGAATTGGCAATGTATTGTGCATATGATCGAACCACACAAAAGAATGAATACATCCCGCCAGCATAATTCCACAATAAAAGCACGAACTCACTTTTTTTCCAATAGGAAAATGACATAAACAGTTATAGAACTTTAGCCTAATGTCCAATGCACTCCTTGAACTTTTGATTTATTCAATATCGTCACTAGACTTTTGGTGCAGGTTCAATTTATTCCTTGAACTATATAAAAAATGTTCAACATCGATACTAAATATTTTTATATAATTTAGGGACTACTTGAACATAATGAACAGATTAAAAATTCAAAAATTATGTTGAATAAATTAAAATTTTAAAAATCACATTATATATTGAATTAAATTTAAAAATTACTTGCGCCATTATTCTTTTTTTTTATATAATCAGTCCTCGGGTGCTAAAAAAAAAATCCCATGTCCCGAAACAAAGCGTGTGGGAGAGGAGGAGGAGTTGAGATGTCCGAAACATCCAACGACGACAAGGACTTTTTCCCAAAAGCAAACAGCTTTTGAAGGTGCGACCAAATGGAGATGATGACATCTTCACGTGTACGGTGGGACATCCCCCCGCCCCCCCCGCCCCCAGCCCCGCACATGAGCTGTTCCTTCCACCGCCCCCACCCCCCCGGCGTGGGGCCCCTACCACAAAGTCCGGATAGACCACGTGTCGCTCTGCCCGCCCTACACGTGGACCGTGGATAAACGATCCGGGGGGCCCGGCACATGAAGCTGAATACTTTTGGAAAGTTCACGGGTCCTCGTCACCTGGTTTAGCTTTCACATGATGTATCCCATTAATTCAGTTCTCACTTACTTATCCATCTTTCTATCTATATCTATGTGCATTTCACCTCAATATTGGAATATAATAATTGTATTCTATTAGTCCGGGCAATTCCTGATCCGGATGACTCATTTTGCTCGCTCTTATTTAAAAAATATAAATAAAAAAAAAGATTGAGTATCCTCTTTCGTACTGAAAACTGTAATTGCTACTGTAATTGACGGAAGCCTTCTTGATTGTGCAACAACTGACTTCACCCTTCTCTCGACCGACCTTGAGCAAAATGATGGATTCTTCGATGGAGAGTGTGCAACCGATTCATCTAAAAATCTACAACGTTTATGTTTTTCCTAAAGTCCCCAAAACGAGTAAGATAGGTTTTACTCGTGAGATGTAAAATATGAACTCGATTTCATCGAACGGCGGCCGAGGAAGGTAAACGAATATGAAAGGGGGGATACATGTAACATAACAATGGGAGCAGATGTTCGGAGTGCAAGGATTTGAACTATTGTTGCGTTCCGATACCATGTTAGAAAACGGTTTTTTCTTAGGAGATTTAACTCTTTGGAAGAACTAAATTGTTTGCTTAACAATTGTGCTCAGTGATCGTCCAAATAGAACCGACAATTCCGATTTTGGAGCGGAATTGCTAGGATCGGACTGGAAGCTCATTGCTAGAATTGGTTCCATGGAAATTGGTCAGATGATAGAAAGACATACGCAACAATGATTTGGTGAGATCGCATTGCAGTAAAATCATGTTCCCTATAAGAAGCTACAAGTACAACATCTCAATTATCATATGCTATACTGTTCTTTTCTCTGAAAAAGAACAATGAATTCTTCGATTGATGGACTTGTCACTCGATGCACCTGAATCTCAAGATGCAAATGTGTCACGTATCTCAATATTGAAGAAAGTATGTGGTTTGGAGCAGTTAATAATGTTTTAAATATTCATAGTGCGATTTTAAGTGAGGTTATATTGTTAAAAAAGTCCAATATTGAAGAAAGTATGTGGTTTGGAAAAAGACCAGGGACGAAGGTAGGCATTGTAGTGTAGCAACACTTCAGGAGAATAACATATCAATTTTATCTATAATTCATAGTGCCTTAAGATTTTAAGTGAAGGTGGGTAGGGGCTCAGATGATGTTAGAACCGATAGTGGATTGGTGAGCCCCCAATATGTTCCAATATTTGGTGAATATCTTAAAAATGGAATCTCCTGGTCCGGTGAAAAAGACCAGGGACGAAGGTAGGCATTGTAGTGTAGCAACACTTCAGGGAGAATAGACCACTTTAAGAAAAGTCTCACATCAAAAGATTGATGTTTTCGGAGCATTTAATATATTATTATTAGTCCCAAGTTTTTGAGTGAAAGTGGGTTCAACTGAATATGTTGACGAGCTCCAACAGTCTCCCTCTTGACCATTTCCCCGGTGAAGGTATCCGGATCTTTGACGTATACTCTCAACAAGAAACTGAATATATCTTACTCTTGTGGTGCATTCCATAGCATGTCAAGTTGTAAAGTTGTCGCTTGTTCTTGACTCAAAGCATTGTGTAAAAGAAGGGGATGAGTGCGTATGGAGTAGGAATTAGGTGTACGTAGCGATGAGCTAATCGTTTGAGATCGGACTTCTCTTTTGGCTCGATGCATGCCACTTTTTGTGAGCCATTGGGGTCTAATTTTTCCTTTTTTCTCTTTCGAAAAGTCTCCATCAACACCACGTTAACAAGCAAGCAACACCTCATTAAAGGTCCTAATCTCTCTCTCTCTCTCTCTCTCGCAAAGCACCATGGATGCAGTCTGGCTTGTTCGCGATGACATCAAGGTGCTTGTCATGACGCTGACCTTCATCGACCACAGAGGAGCATCAACCTCCATATCCTGTGCCCGGAACAGATAGATCTCGTCGTCGCCGATAACAGCTAACTCATTGACAACGAATGATGGTGCTCACACAGCCTCGACACTCCATTGACAATACGAGCAAGAGGGAGAGCGACAGATTCGAGATCAGGGTTTTCTTCTGTTAGGCTAATAGTGTGAAAATTTGTGTGTCGTAATCCGTGGATCGCGTTTGAGGCACTGGCGAATTTGGATCTCCTTCTCTTCAATTTTTCGTATTTGATGCCGCGCAGCTCTATGAGAAGCTATCATGATAAGTTGATGGCGATCATCCATTGCTGGTTTTATCATCATCTCTCGTAGAGTTCAACCCAGATAAAGGAGAAATATTGTTTATAACCCTGGATATGCAGTGCAATAACCTTAAAGAAATGTCATATGGTACTGGACCTTATCTTCAGATACAGTCCCAAGATTTTGCAGATTTGAAGTTTGTGTGGTGTCCTCGAGAAGCAAATCAGTACGCTGATATCTCAGCACTGATCCAACGAGACAACATCCCCGGTCAACATTGTTTGTCCCAATCCCCTATATATCACCTTAGCCTTTTAATATCTGATGCTTTAATTTCGACCTCTCCTTTTCGCTGAAAAGACCCCCCCAAAAAGAAGTTATCTACTTGCTTGAAAGATCGAACTTCAAGGACAAGGAAAAACAAAATAACATAAGACTAAATCTTTACGAGTTTGAACCTTTATGCCGTCTCGTAATCGATCACAGTTCACAGATAATAGGGACTAATAGCTATATATCATAACTCTGCATTGGAGTGATGAGAAAGTTCTGCTTAGAACTTAATCCTCTATATTATAGAGACGTGACATGTTCCTAACATGATGTTAAGCTGTACCTTGAGATTTTCTTCAATCTTCTCGACCTTCTATGGCCTGAGAGCTTTGGCGTATCTTGCACATAAAGGTTCGAGCACTCTAATTAAGTAATGCATCTTCCAAACACGGGGATCAATAATTATATGTCAAGTTGCATTAGTTTCACCTGGCCAGAGTGAGCACAGTTCAAGATCCGCCATACACTGAATCGACAAATTCGTAGGGTTTCCAACAAGTCGAGAGCACTCCCGACGTGCTTTAGACGGATTGCATGTGTGCAATTATTCGAGCGAAAGCATCTCCGACTATGCTGGGAGGTTTTGGGTGCATCGAAGTTACGATCTTGGGATGACCCAAAAGAGGGGAGACAAGGGCAGAGCACGATTGAGTGCTTCTAGGGGCGAAACTCGTATGGTTCATGAAGTTCCCGAGGCCAGTCATCGGCTTCCGGACTCTAAAGAATCGAGTGTATGGTGTCTATCTAGTCTCAAGAAATCTTGTCCCGCACAGTGCAATCAGCGTTGCCACGAGAAAGTAGGATCATGCCGGCGAACTTTTCTGTCGACGAAAATAGTTTCGTCTCTATTGAATACCCTCCCCCGATGGAAACCGAGTTCGTTGCCATCAGCCGGGCAACGGGGGTGAAACAAGAGTTTGGTCGCCATTGAGAGACCAAACGCGACGAAAAATACATTCCATCTTCGTTGTTGCCGCCGCCCCTCAGCTGCTTGATGCGTGGAGGATTTCCAATCGGATATACATTATGAGTTATGGAATTTCATATAAAGCTCACATTGATGTCTTCCTCCCCACGCCCTGGACAAGTTAGGTATATTATAGAAAATATATCGACAGTAGGGAATTAGGTCTAGGTTAGTATTTACAGGACGAAAATGACAAGGCAGATCTTCATGAATATATATACACACACACCAACGAGTCAAATGACTAGGACGCAACATCTCTATCGAATCTATGTCAAGACGCCAATTGGAGATCAAGCAGATTCCACTTAGCTTTGAATTCCAAATGGTTATAGGTAAAATTTAATAAGCGGGAAATGCATCTAATCTATAGCCTACCTGCCTCAGTTGTAAACTAGCTTGGAGGGACGATGAATACATTGCATGCATGGATCAGGTGGTCCCCAAGAATACGAAGATTTCCAGTGTCTTGATTATTGCAAAGGCTTCGGATGGTGCTGTCTCCGATCCACAGTTTTTGAGGCCGTTCTTTGGACAAAATACCATGTTGATATAACAATAGGCTAAGATTCGGATCTAATTGTCTTTGCTTTGTCTTCCCTTTTAACAATACACATCTTCTGACATTTGATAGGAACCCCGTCTCTCTCTCTCTCTCTCTCTCTCAATCGCTTTTAAAAAGCAGATTCTCGTTCCCCTAAATACCGCTATTTAGTTAGCATGGCAGAACTTCGATATCTTCGTAATAGGAGAAAAATCCAAAAGGAGCCCAGAACTCACTATCGCTTGCTTGATTTTTTCTGTAACCAAGAATGTGAGATCTTCTTCATTTCACACCTTACGCGACACTTGAAATCGTATCCTATCTTTAGATTATATCGTTCTATGTAGAATGGAAAACCTGCAACCACATGCTTCCATATATCCCATTGCACGATGGATGTCATAGCGAATCTCCGACTCCGCAAGTTGGGTGCATCGAATAAAAAAGTTGGACATCAAAAGGGCTTTTGATCTATTTCTCTGTTTTTTTGTTTTTTCACCTTCGCTCTTATGCTGACATACAAACGAGGCATTGACATTTTTGTCACGGTGAGGATGATGTTGGTTGGTCCTATAAATCATCATAGCGAATTCGATTCACCATGAATCTTGTCATCCTCATCAATCTGGGCATGGTAATGTTCGTAGATGACACTGTCGACTCAAGGGGCTACACCCAAATAAACATGAGATCCTCTGATGGGTGTGCTTTTCCAAATTCCAAATGGTGAGAATTGCGTTGGGCCCGGATAGATTGTGTACAACAATTTTCAGATTCTTCGAGAGAAGGCCGAGTCCTTCTTTGTGATGCGCTCCAAGTCCAGGTTGAAAACGTGAGAGTGGTGGGTATTTAATTGATCTGGTTCAATATGAAAGTATTTTAGTAATATGGGTCAGGTCGGTTATGCTTGAGTTCGAGTTGGATTTGACTCGCTAAAATCATATTGCCTAAAGAATGATCAATACGTGTCAATATGAGTCGCACTATTTTCAATCTGACCAACCCTTTTGACGGGATTAGCCATGAAGAGAACAGTTTTCTCGCGAACCCTAACGAAAATGCCTAAATCATGGAGGCGCCATGATGTTGTTTCATGCAGCTTGGGCCTCACAATTCAATATCATGAGGCCCATCGTATAAAAAGGAATATCATTAGGCCAAAAATCCGGCCCATGTTCCGGCCCAAAATCGTCTGATCTCGACTCAACAGTCAATAAATAGTCAACAGTCGAACCTCATTTCATCTCCTTCTCTCTCTCTCTCTCTCTCTCTGCTGCGTGTGCATGCTTCGATGGCGACGGTGGCGTGCGACCACCACTCGCTGATCTTCACGTACGGCACGCTGAAGCGGGGCTTCCCGAACCACCCGCTCATGGAAGACCTCATCCGCTCCCGCGACGCCGTCCCCCTCGGCCCGCGCGTCACCCGCCTCCCCCACCCCCTCGTCCTCGGCCCCTTCGGCATCCCCTTCCTCGTCAACCTCCCCGGCCGGGGCCACCGCGTCCGGGGCGAGCTCTTCTCCGTCTCGCCCCGCGGCCTCTCCCGGGTCGACGAGCTGGAGGGCGTCGGGCGCGGCCACTACGAGCGGCTGCCGATAGAGGTGGAGGGCGACGGCGGCCCGGCGGAGGCGGAGGCGTATTTCGCGCACGCTAGCTTCGGGGAGGGGCTGTGGCGGAGGAGAGGGGAGGTGGGTTTGAGCGAGTACACGCGCGAGTGCGCGGGCGAGTACGTGAAGAGGTCGGAGAGGCCGAAAGGTTGGAGCTTTGTGGAGGGTGTGAGAGAGTTCGTGTCTTCTTCTCCTGATTGAGGTCTGATTGAGGTCATCGTGTTTTGTTTATTCTTTTTCCTTCTTTGTTCTCTTGGCAATACGTGCTTAGGACTGGTTTATGTTAGTTTGTTTGTTTGCTGCTTAACTTATTGAGCCCTGCGAGGTCGAACTCCGTAACTTGTGGTACTCTCTGATCATGAGGTCGTAAGGCGAAGAAATTGCTGAGTAACTGACAATTTGAGAATGATGATTCAGTGAATGGCAGCTACTTGCTTTGAGTTCAAACAGAGCCTCAACGTGGTCTGGGACAAGCCCAGATGCTCTGAGCTCATGGGCACCGAAATCATGCTATCAGATTTCCTTTATGGACATTCCTGGTGCAACGTGATCGCAGAGATTCAAGATTATTGTTTGACTGAAAACGGAAGTAGAAAAGAAAAAAAAGCACCTTCTTTGGATCAATGGTGGCTGGTTATGTCATTTGATTTGCAGTATTTTCCATGGAATGTAGGTCTATTCTCCTCTAGATGAATTACCATTGCGTTCATTTGCTGTTCCCTTCCTCGCAAACCAAGACGGAGTGAAAGGAGAATGAATTTGGGAGGGAATCACGGGGAGTTTCCTTGCCTCGTTACTCTTGTCATTTTGTCACTTTATTCCAGATTAAGGGCGCTTAATCTGGAAAGCCTTTTTTGTGCTGCCTCTTTGTCCGATATCACCAAGCGCGAGACATTCATCTTTGTTGCCATCGCATCACTCAATGTCCACGCTGACGACTTGTCGAGAAAAGACTTAAACCTTCATCAGAATCTGTTTGTTACACCCTGTGGCCTGTGGCATTTGAATCCATCTAGACCTCTAGGATGTTGGCTGCCATAGCAGAAATTTAACGTGTGATTCCCTTCTCGATGCAGTTAGAGTTGAATCGTATCGATTCTGATTGTTTCCTTTAACTGATCAACAAACTCGCTATGGGTATCATCAGATTCTCATGCTGCAGCAGAAAAGAAAGTCGTCATTTTGCATGTCTTTCTAGTTGCAAGTACATTTGTGTCTGAAATATTGACTAAGTTTCTCCATTCAAGCAGTGCCATTGCCTCGACCATTGGCAGATGTGAACAATTTATGTGGTGTTTCTCTTCCGGTCATAATATCTGATTCTGCCATTCTCTTTCTTGAAGAACCAATTTACAGGCGGAGACATGGGCATCAATTGAGAAACTTAAGGCAGCCTACATGTGAAAGGAACAAGAGCCTTCTAACTTATTTGTCTTGCCCAAAAGAGAAGATTGTGGCGATTTAGCTGTTTCAGACTCTCCCTGATTACAACTGGAGCTTCATGCAAAGTAACAGAACATAAAGACTTAACAATTCTGCCAATTCTTTTCTCTCTCTTTCATATGAATCGCATTCTGTTAGCTAATTGGAAAATGATGATGCAGTAAAGATTCTTTGAACATATTGAGATTGTGTTTATCGTGATAATGCGCTTAACACATCATTTTCAAAACTTTTCTATTCTATTTTAGGTTGGGATATCCCCTCGCCCCCAACTAGCTAATTCTCTCCCTAACCCCTCTATTCTCTTCCTCCAATTCCGCAGGCAATAATCATACTCTTAAGGCTCTCCGGTTTGTTTTGATTCAAATGCATGCATCTCTGGACTGATTGCCCTGCTTCATGACTTAATGTAAGTAAACAGCTGATAACAACAATATGTCTATAGATAGAGGTGAAGCTTGTAAAACCGAGAAGATATTGTCTAAGCTCCTGTTAGTTGACCTACATGTTTGTTGTACTGAGATTGGCTTTCTTGTCAAGTTAAATTGTATGGTCCCGTGTCCTTTGGTTGTTCTTCTTAGGAATATACTAGCACAGTTATAATAGCACATTGACAAGATTACCGACACATCGAGATAGTTACTACTACAATCAGATAGGTACTACTACCACCACTGCTATGCTATACCGTGTTTTCTGGCAAGGCCCATATATTGGCCGTTTCGCCAATTGCAAACGATAAGTTTTATGTGAAACTTAACTGGTGATGCAGTACGAGGCGTTTGTGCTGTGTATAAAGGTTGACACCCGCTACCATATGTGCTGTGGCATTCGGTGTCCGTAATTCCACTCTTGGGGACACACTAAGTTGAAGGACGCTTTTGGTGGGGGCATAGCATTGACCCTGTCCCTATGTACTGTATCGGGTCCATGAGGGGACTACTGACACTTCTATGTTTCTCATCGAGGTACGAGAAGAACAAAACTTGAGATGCTTGAATCCACGATTCTGCGATCCTAGCCCACACCTGACGTAGTAACGCACCTTAGATTGCACTGGCAAGTTCACTTTCTCATGTCTGTCAGATTATGCGGTACGACAACAGGAGTACAGAGGCTAAGTGCAACTTCTCTAACGCCAATCTGTCTCCGACCTGAACCATGAACCTGTGGGTGTTCCAGAAAATATTCAGGCATGGATCGGATGTATCATGAGATTGATCAAGCCAATAGCTTCAGTCTACACGCAGCAATTCGACTCTCAGGGTTCTCATTCGTGGAACTACGCTGCAATAGTAACTTTCACATTTTTCTGTTGGTAACCTAAGGGCATGACTATAATTAGCCAACTACATGGAGGTAAACTAGCACGACCATCCTCCACCATTGCCCCTCCCGCTCAAATATGAGTTCCGTGGGGTAGGAATCAACTCCACAATCATCGATGGCTGACCAGAAAACATTGAAAAGCCCTTGCCAGTCAAAAAAATGATGTTTAATGACTGTGAATTGCGCAAAACCGGATCGACTAATGCCAAATATGTAACTGCAAAAACTGGACTAGGCTTCAAATCGGCTGTTCACTGCAGAGGAGAGATCAGTATGAGCATGAATTTTATCGGGAACTAACAGAAAGATGAGTAGTGTTTAAACTTCAGAATGAGCATAAAGGCATTTACTTAAGGGATTCTTTTTATTTTTTGGGCTTTCAAGACAAACTTTGGCCATTCGTTTAGTTTCAATGGTCCAGCATTGCCTACCATCCGTTCCTCCTCATTTTGACAGATTCATTAATGAATTGTAATTTCTCAAGTTCTGTGACAAATATCACAACTAACTTCAAGAAAGCTGATATCATGATAAACGTAGGACAATATCTTATCGAAACAAACCAAATGATGAACTCAGGACAATAAGGCCCGTGGTTAGAAGTAAACACGAAGATCATAAGCCAAAAACTGAGATTTTGGAGTGTAAAAGAATTCTAGTTCACATATATATTTTTTTTCTCTTCGTATTCATATGCTTACATTTCAAGATCAAATCTGGATTCCACAAAGAGGAAACATTTGGGTGAGGCCCAAAAAAATAAAAATAAAGTAGACATCGACATTATTATTTTGTGGACATCACAGGTGACGTAATGGGAAAAGAATGTTCTTCTTGGCCTCCCTCCCCAGCGTGAAGAAAGATAAAAGTGACCACTAAATGCACTCGATGAGAAGGATTTGGTCCCACTCTCGTGAGAACAAATGTGGGTGGTGTAGACTCTAGGACCACCGTGCATGTGATCCTCCACTAGCTATTGTCATTATAATTTGATTTCCCAAATGATGAAATAATCTAGCGAAGTTTTCTAGAAGGATAAAATTTGTGCTTCCAATTATGGATTTAGTGTGAAAAAGAGAAACTGCATTTTGTGCGTTTTAGTTAGCTAAGGACCCAAAATGAAGTGGGCTGATTACAGAAAGAACCAAAGAAGGAGCAATGAAATTAAATCAGAACTGGTATAGAGATTCCATGTCGTCATTCAATCTTTCTTTCTCCTGGTGAGAAAGATTGAGAAAGGGGTAATTTGTATTCATCTCCTATTTATTGGATCTTGCCAAGGTTTCTAATCAATGGCAATGGAGTAGTAGACATTGGTACTTAGCAAGCATATCTGTTCTCGAGTTATAAGGCATAACTTGAACAAGATCTTGTTGTCATTGAACTGAGAATAAGACATATCTATACTGGACATCATAGGATGTGAGCATGGATATTCAATTTATAAGTCATAAATAATATCCCACAAGTTCATTAACCGTTGGCTCAAATTTTTTTATAGAGGGATTAGATCTGACAGGATATGTTAATGAGCTCTACATTGAGGCTCTTCTTGATAATTTTTCCTGAAGGTATTGCATTTCCACTGAGGATCACATTCTAGCGCGGCTTGTAGTTTGCTTTTTCCATAATTTAGTCGACATAAAATATGTCTTGTCAACTTGTGGGATTATGCATGAGAACTAGAGGTGAGCATGGTCCGGGTGGGCGGTTCTCATCCTGGAACCGTGGACCGCCCGCTAAGGACCGGTTCCAAAAAATTGGAACCGAGAACCGTCCGTCGGTTCCATGGATCCACCCGAGAACCGGACCGCCGGTCTGGTCCGGTTCTCGGGTGGATCCATGGAACCGGTTCCACTAAGTTTCTCTTGACAAATAAAAAAATCGACCTATCTAATTATTGCTCGTTGGTAGGTTGTGTTCACAACAAGATTCGTCACAAAGTTCACAACTTTACAAGCTTCACAACAAATACATTCGTAGCCTATATAATATATCACACGTTGGAGTTTACCACAAGTTCACAATAGTCAACAAGCAAACAAAACAATAACTCTCCTATTTTATTTTATTTATTTTAATTTTTTTGGTCAGATTTTTAATTAAAAATTAAAAAAATAAAATATATTATTATTATTGTACCGGTCCGGTCCGGATGGGCGGGTGGGTGGTTCCACACTAGGAACCGAGAACCGGACCGGTACCCACCGGTTCCAAAAAATTGGAACCGGGAACCGGACTAGTTCCCTTGGGAACCACTGGTTCCGGTCTGGTTCCGGGCGGTCCCGGGAGGTCCGGGCGGGTCCCGATTCTTTTGCACACCCTAATGAGAACTGATTTTAAGAGATCACATTCCCACATGGGTGTTTTCTTCTTTGCTTTGCCTGTGTTGGGTGAAAAGTTGCTGCTGCATGCGTGCACTGTTGCTATGGAGAATCACATCATTTCGCAACTGCTTATGTATGCTATGCCTCTATATCAGCTAAAGTTGTTACACAGATAAATGCTTAGTTGGATGGCACATTCATGCTTGAGAAAACTAATTGATTGTATCACGTGGAAGGCTGACCAAAGAGCCACATTGGAGGGTTTGAACTCATTGTCTTGATGAATCAAAGCATACCCTTCATGGTTCCTATCTTTCCATTATTCTGATTTATTTTTCAGTATCATTCATTAGTTTGATTTAACCAACTATTTTTGCCTCAGTCACGATAACGTTGTAGGAACAGTGGATCAACTTCATACTGGATCATCAAGCCATGCGATTTGCATCCATTACATATTCATAGATTAATTATGCTTTCCAACTTTTCATTATGCTGATTTATTTTTCAGTATGGTCCATTATTCTGATTTAACCAAACAACTTTTCCCCAAACACATGGTGGATGCAATTTTGCATCATTTCCTATGGATAGGTTTATGCCGTTTGACTCCTATTGATCTCATTGTATTTCTGGAAACAAGTAATTTGGAAGCAGCAAAACTGCTGATTCTCAAATCATTGCACTGGTCTAATACGAAACTAGCAATAACTCATTTGATAAATGAGACTAAAAGAGACAAATCTTGTGCTACAATAACAAGCAAAGGACTCTTCCATGAAAACCATATTATCATTTCAGCTATCCTGATATCTGAGCAGGTTTGCAATGAGACCACAAATTCACATATTTATCCTCTACATTAATTAGTGTTACAAAATCAATGTGGTCCGCTTCAGAAACCACAAATCCTCTTTATTAATAATCATTTAATCAATTTTTTTTCATGCGAGTATCCATCATGTGATTCGAAAAGAACATTAAGCAGTCAACTTGATGTATTGCTGACATTACTAAAGAAACGATCGCAATAGTGAGTGTATGCGAGATTCATGTCTTCTTCTATGCGATCAGTGTTGGTGTGACGATTGCAATTCAGCTTAAGGGAACAAACAAACAAGGTTTAAAACTTCCTTTCAGAATCATTAACAAATGAAGGTTTTGAAACGTAGACTTTTTCATGATTCATTCGAGTTTGATTTTAGAAAAGAAAAAAGACATGAATTGTTTGAAAGAGTTTTGCTGTGGACAATAGGCTACCTCGATCATCATCTCCTCTTTAAGTTCCTGTGTGAACTTGTTAAGAGAGCACATGATGCATTATGGATCCTCATACAGTAGATTTAATAATACAAGAAGTGCTCAGCAGCTCTTGAGCATTAGCTGATTGTGTCATTGCACCCCAACAACCTTCGTACAGATAAAAACTCTGATACATGCATGCATTGTGGTTTGTTCTCAGCCGCAGGAGTGAAAAGGGATTATTCCTTGCCAGATATACATCACATCTAAAGCTCGTTCATAAATCTTTATGAAGGATAAGGTAATTAACACTTGCCTACACCATAAATTTGGATAGACAAAGCAATGCGTGTACATCATGGTATGTACTATGACAATCCAATGTGGGAGACAGCAAACACACACTAAGCATAGGGTCTTCTACTAGCAGAGTGTGCAAAGAGTGAAATGACACTCGAGTCTTTATCTCTGTATTGGACCACCAATTGCTCTGTGGGGCTTCTCTTTTCCATGTGCTTCGACCACTCTTTTACACAGTGAAACGCGCTATTGAACCCCATCGATATGCTTATATATGCCCTCCTTGTTCTTGCATTTCAAACTCAAGGTTGTGGGATTTCAACACACATTCCCATGGCTACCTACAAATTATATTGCATTGCGTTGTTTGTGCTAGTGTCTGGTTTGGGCATAAGTTCTGCCAGAAAAGCTCTTCTTACTCTTCCTGAGACGGTGGGACATGTTCCCGTTGTTGCTGGTTATGGTGGTGGAGGCGGAGCTGGGGGAGGTGGCAGTTCTGGAGCTGTAGGCGGTGTGACGGGATATGCAAGCGGTGGTGGCGGTGGAGAGGGTGGTGGCGCAGGCTATGGAGGAGCTGCTGGAGGAAGTGGCGGCGGCGGCGGCGGCGGCGGAGGTGGCGGCGGCGGCGGCGGAGGTGGCGGCGGTGCAGGAGGTGCAGGATATGGAAGTGGGGGTGGCGAAGGAGGTGGTGCCGGATATGGTGGAGGTGGTTCTGCCGGAGGAGGTGGCGGTGGAAGTGGCGGTGGAGGAGGTGGTGGATCCGGCGCTGGAGGTGCTGGCTATGGAGGCGGAGAAGGAGGTGGTGCCGGCGGCGGCTATGGTGCTGGAGGAGCCGGCGCTGGTGGATATGGAGGTGGTGGAGGGAGTGGAGGAGGAGGGGGAGCAGGTTATGCTGGGGGAGCATCTGGTAGTGGATATGGCAAAGGAGGAGGAGCTGGTGGGGGTGCCGCTGCTGGTGGACACGCCGGAGGGGGTGGTGGCGGCTCTGGCGGAGGCGGTGGAGGGGCCTATGGTGGCAGTGGAGCAGCTTATGGCAGTGGTGCTCGTAGCGGGGGGAAGGTGGCGGCCATGGCGGTGGCTACATTCCTTGAGCATGCTTTCACAAGGTCATTGCATGCTAAAGAGGGAAGCCTTTTCTTGCCATATAAATAACCGCCAAAATAAGATTAATTCGGTTAAGAAGAGGCTGGTGAAGTTATTAATCTATTGTATCGAGGCAAGATGTATCTGCTAATCATGGATGTGTATTTCATTTCGTGTTTAAGTTTAATGAGTTGACGAAAAAAAAATTTTAATGGAGAATTTGAAGTTCTTTTTATTAGCTTTCCCTAGTTTGCCTTTTCCTCTCACTTACACAGCAAGCTACACCAAAACGCTTGAGTTCAAGAATGATCAGGACAGGACCTTTATGCAGCATTCGCATACCTGAGGCCTTTGCGCGGCAAATGAAACCGAGACTATCCAAAATATTAAAAGTCAATAGAATGGTATTCAAATTGCAATGCTGCCAGTTGGGGACAAACTCATTCTTGTTTTCTGCCATCAATTCAATCCTCAATGAAAGTTTCCAAATCATGGACCCAAGTGATTGCGCAGCGCTTGCATCGAGACGATGCCTGCAATTTAATACCTGAAGTTGCTTTCAGCAGGATAAACAAGGGTACGAGTTTCATCCGGCCCCGGTACCTCTCCAAGATCCACACGATTAATGCAGACGATCAAATTCAGCATCTAATGCTTTTGTTATTCTCACCATCATGAACTAAGAACTCTTCGTGATATCAAACTAAAGAAAAGGGACAGACGAGTTCTTTCTCAGCTTTGAAACTTGAATTACTTTGGTTTTCCAGTGCAGCGGTTAGCATATACATAAGATGCCAACTAGAGCAACCTAATGTCTCCATATCGAAATTAAGTCCCCAAGAACAATAAGAGATGATGGTCCTTGCCCACTTGGCAAAATTCCCCAACCAAGCTATCGACGAGTTCGAGCTGCAACAGAGTGCACATGACTAGACCTTTGGCAAGCGCTAGGAAGGCTAGTACTCTTACATGGATGCACTGCTGTTGTGGAGAATAATATCATTTTGCGACTGCTTATGTATGCTATACATCTATATCAGCTAACGTTGTTGCGCAGATAAATGCTTGGTTGGATGGCACAATCATACTTGAGAACACCAATCGATTGTATCACATGGAAGGCTGACCTAATACCACATTGGAGAGTTTAAACTTATTACCTTGATGAATCGTCATGGTTCCTGTTCCATTTTTCTGATTTATTTTTTGGTATCATCCATTAGTTTGAATTAATCAACTGTTTTTGCCCGAATCCCAATAGCACTACAGGAATAGCGGGTCAGCTTCATACTGGATTCATCCAGCCATGCAATTTGCATCCTTTTCATAGACATAGATATACAACGGTTGCCAACTTTTTATTATGCTGATTAATTTTTCAGTATCATCCATTATTTTGAACCAAACAACTTATAGGATTGAAGGAATGGTGGATGTATTTTTGCATCTTTTCATATAGCTAGGTTTATACCATCAGACTTCTGTTACTGAGGAGCAGCAAGAACGCTGAATTCAAAGCATTGCACTGGTCTAATACAACACAAGCGATTATTCATGTAAATAAATGAGCTGATAGAGACAGATCTTGTGCTACAATAACAAACAAACGACTCTTATATGAAAACCATGTTCTGATTATCAGCTATCCTGATATCTGAGTTGGTTTGCGGTCAGCACAAAATTCATATATTTATCCTGTACATTAATTAGTGTTACAAAACCAACGTGGTCCACTTCAGAATCCACAAATCCTGAGCATAAATAATTATTCAAACAACGCAAGTATCCTTCATGTGATTCGAACTAAGCAGGCAACTTGTGTCTTCTTCTACGCGATTAGTGTAGGTCTGATGATGGCAATTCAGCTTAAGAGAACAAAGTTAACAAGCAAGGTAAAACTTCCTTCCAGAAACATTAACAAACATGGGTTTTTAAACATAAACTTTTTCATGATTCATTCAAGTTTGGTTTTAGAACAAAAGAAAAATATATGAATAGTTTGGAAGGCTATTGCTCTGGACAGTACACTACACCTGATCATCATCTCCTCATGAAGTTCATGTGTGAACCCGTTAAGAGAGCATATAATGCATGAAGAAACCGCATACAGTAGATTCAATCATACAAGAAGTGCTCAGAAACTCGTCAGAACTAGCTGATTGTGTCGTTGCACCCCATCAACCTTCGTACATATACAAACTCAGATACAAGCATGCATTGTGGTGTGTTCTCGGCCACAGGTGTGAAAAGGGATTATTCCTTGTCAGATGTCCATCCTATCTAAAGCTGGTTCATAAATCTTTATGAAGGATAAGGTAATTTAACACTTGCTTGTCCCATTAATTTGGATGGACAAAACAATGCATGTACATCATGGTATGTATTATGACGATCCAATGTGGGAGACAGCAAAAACACACTGAGCATTAGGTCTTCTGTTGGCAGAGGATGCAAAGAGTGAAATGATACTTGAGACTTTTTCTCTGTATTGGACCATCCATTGCTCCGTGGGGCTTCTCTTTTCCATGTGCTTCAACCACTACACAGTGAAAACGCACTTTTGGACCCCATCGATCTGCTTATAAATACCTCCCTTGTTCTTGCATTTTGAACTCAAGGTTGTGGGATTTCAATACACATTCCCATGGCTACCTACAAATTCTATTGCATTGCGTTGTTTGTGCTAGTGTCTGGTCTGGGCATAAGTTCTGCCAGAAGAGCTCTTCTTACTCTTCCTGAGACGGTGGGACATGTTCCCGTTGTTGCTGGTTATGGTGGTGGAGGCGGAGCTGGGGGAGGCGGCGGTTCTGGAGCTGTAGGCGGTGTGACGGGATATGCAAGCGGTGGTGGTGGTGG
Source organism: Syzygium grande (assembly GCA_024733475.1). Taxonomy (NCBI): domain Eukaryota; kingdom Viridiplantae; phylum Streptophyta; class Magnoliopsida; order Myrtales; family Myrtaceae; genus Syzygium; species Syzygium grande. The sequence continues at coordinate 5,389,027 of JAMXDD010000002.1, read as the reverse complement.
AGAGGGTGGTGGCGCAGGCTATGGAGGAGCTGCTGGAGGAAGTGGTGGCGGTGGCGGTGGCGGTGGCGGTGGCTGCTTAGCGGAGCTGGAGGTGCAGGATATGGAAGTGGGGGTGGCGAAGGAGGTGGTGCCGGATATGGTGGAGGTGGTTCTGCCGGAGGAGGTGGCGGTGGAAGTGGCGGCGGAGGAGGTGGAGGATCTGGCGCTGGAGGCAGTGGTTATGGAGGCGGTGAAGGAGGTGGTGCCGGCGGTGGCTATGGTGCTGGAGGAGCCGGCGCTGGTGGATATGGAGGTGGTGGAGGGAGTGGAGGAGGAGGGGGAGCAGGTTACGCTGGGGGAGCATCTGGTAGTGGATATGGCAGTGGAGGAGGAGCTGGTGGGGGTGCTGCTGCTGGTGGACACGCCGGAGGCGGCGGCGGCGGCTCTGGTGGGGGCGGTGGAGGGGCCTATGGTGGCGGTGGAGCAGCTTATGGCAGTGGTGCTGGCAGTGGGGAAGGTGGCGGCCATGGCGGTGGCTACATTCCTTGAGAATGCTTTCACAAGCGTTATTGCATGCTAAGAGGGAAGCCTTTTCTTGCCAAATAAATAACCGCAAAAATAAGATTAATTTGGTGAAGAAGAGGGTTGGTCAATTTATTAATCTATTGTATGGAGACGAGATGTATCTGCTAATCATGGATGTGTAATCTCATTTCGTGTTTACGATGAATGAGGAACTTAAAATTTCTTCGTGTTAGCCGCCCCTAGTTTCCCTTTTTCTTTCACTCGTCCAACAAGCTACTCCCAGCAGGTATGCAGCATTCGCATTCCTGGGACCTTTGCACGGAACATGAAACCAAAACTATCCAAAAAATCAAAAAGCCAAAGAATGATATTCGACTTGCAGTTTTGCCAGGTGGGCACAAGCTCAATTCTTTGTTTCCATCATCATTTCAATTCTCAATGAAACAGCACTTGCATTGAGGCAACGCCTGCAATTTAGCACCTGACGTTGCTTTCGGCAGGGGCAAACAAAGGGCGTGAGCTTCATCCACCAGCAGTACCACTCTAGGATCCACACACGATCAATGCAGTCGATCAAATTCAGCATCTAACGCTTTTGTTATTCTCAACATTATGAACCAAGTACTCTTTGTGATATCCAACTAAAGAAAAGGGACAGGCAAGTTCTCTTTCGCAGTTTGACACTTTGAACTACTTTGGTTTTCCAATGCAGCAGTTAGCATATACATAAGATGCCACATAGAGCAACCTACTGTCTCAATAACAGAAAAAGAACATATAACCGAATAGCAATAAGAAAAGTTGGTCCTTGCCCACTTGGCATCACCTTAGAAGTCAGAGAGCGCTCGGACAAAATTCCCCAACCCAAGCTATCAACGACTTCGAGCTGCAACAGAGTGCACATGACTAGACCTGGGGCGAGCACTCGGAGGGCTAGTCCTCTTACAAGGAGATGCTCTCGTTCTTCTTCTGTCTATCTTCTTTTTCGAAGCACCAGGACTTTGCGGACCCAGCACAGCATGGTAAAATCTAAGACCCCTTGAAGAAGGCATGTTCCTTATGTACCGAATAGCTTCCCTTCGCTTTGGATCGTCCAAAGCTTTACTCAATTGCTGTTTACAAGTTGACCGATTTGGTTTCAGAAGATGCGAGTTTCCATCACTTGCTCCTGAAAACAATGAATTGATCAGATAATCATGCGCTGCAGTTTATTATAGCAAATTATTCTTTATCTGCTACAGTTTGTTGAAGAATCAACCATCTCTTACCTGACGATTTCCTGGCATAAGTATCTGGAGATGCGGGACTGCGAGATGGAGATCGCAAGGGTGTCAGAGGACGAAAAACATCATTGTTCACCAGACCCTGACTTTCAGGCTCACAGACTTTCCGACCAAAGGAGGTTGTGGATTCTCCCCTACCGCTAAATGAAGTTTCACCGTGACAAGTACGCTCATCAGAACTCAAAGGAGCATCGAACATGGCTATATCATCTCCAAAGTCATAAACCACCTCATTTTTCCCCAAGTCGCGATCGAACGACGGAAAAGTAGCCACCACAGCACCTGTAACTTCACCAAGGCCATTATTCCCAGAACCATTACCAGGATATGAGGCGGTATCTTCATCGGAAGCACGAGAAGGTTCACAACATATGGGCTTGTCAGTATCAGTCATGCCAGGGGATGAAGTGCAAGGTACATCCACATTATCCAACACCGATGTGGGTGATGCATCAGACAAGTCTGGATTTAAATGTGGTTTCTGTGCCTCCATCAAATTAGAAAACCAAGGTGTCCCCTGCTTTGTGTAGAATAGGAGGTAGGCGTCCTGAGCAAAAACAAGATCCTCCTGGACCTTCTGGACCTACAAAAGATTAACTATGCATGACCTTTTCTCATTTAACCAATTAAGGAAGTGTACAACTTCCTCCAAACAGTTAAAAATAAAAGTCAATTTTGACCAATGTATAGGGCCTATAGGCACATCTGCTTTTTTGTCCCTAGTTGGGTTATAGCAAATGCGGCAGATGGTGGAGAGATTGATTGGCAAAGTTCACAGTTATCACTACTTAAGCCAAAAATAAAAACAAATTACGGATATAAGAAGCAAATGTTCGCTAAACTAAATTTACGAAGAAAATGATGAAGTACCTCAGCGTCATCAAACCTATGCCATGTCCCTGGAGAAGACCTAACGAAGCTAAAATAATGCCCAGAAGTGGGTGAAATTCCAATATGCACCACAATAGCATAGAGTTGATACTTGAATTCCACCTGTTGCAGAGAAAGATGGCAAGCAAGAGAATAGAAGGTTTATACTTGGAAGTTGGAAAGCCTTATCTATAGCATAACAAATATTTATCAGAAAACACCCAAAAGAAAATCATGCACATGAATGTATCATCCATCAGGATCTCTCATCTTAATTAAACATAACCATCCACTAGGCCAAATGATGAAACTCAACTGACACGCATAAGACGTCGCCTCAGGTAAAGCCCAAAATACCAGAACTTGTTAATGGAAAAGGACCAAGTAGAACCGACAACCAAAAGCCTAGCCAACAAAATTTGTCAGCAACGATAGTCAATCAATACTCACACTGTGATCCCGACTGCCACCAGTGTAAGGCTGCAAATCAAGCTCTAAAGGAAAATCCACATGCTTATCTATCTTCTCAACATTAAAACCATCAGTTTTGAATCGCTTCAAATGGAATACAGCAACTGAAGGTTCCTTATCCAACAGAAGCTGCTTCTCCATCGATACTTCTTGATCGCAGCTTGAACATCTGAACTTTGTCTCGGGATCTTCAATCTTCTCTACATTAGTGAAAGATTCTAGAGCAGCTGAAAGGTTGTCCGCATGTTCAATCTCCAGACTCAGGTCAATAAGGGGCTCGTGGGTGTAGGAGCAGTGTCCACAACTGCAACATTGTAGCTGTAGTAGACACAGTATTGTACAGAGTCACCAACCAAACTATAACAAGATCGCAGCATTCAAATCAAAAGGAAAAATGAAATAATGAGCAAATTCCTATCCATACTTTGCTTACAAGACGACCGCCAAAAACCTCTTCCACAACATTGTTTCTTGTAGGCATTTCATCCTCTGCTTTTGAATCCAAACAGCACCTTTCGAGTCTATCCAACAAGGCATGTTGGAATTCATGAGCATCTTCCTGTTGATACCTCTGAAAATCAGAAGATATATCTGGTGTTCTCGAGTCAAGAATCACAGTACCACAACTTTACTAATGCTAAGCTTCCCACTGTGGAAAGTGGTAGCTGTCCATGACTCAGTTCCAGCTTCGCAGGGACAAAACATGCTAAATACTAGGGGTACAGAGAGTTTTTACTACCTTGTTTATAAAAAGGAGAGACAAGATCGAATTTGAATGTTGAGATTAGTGAAAGTCGTGCAAAAGGAAGTCCACTTGTTTAAATATTCAATTGATGTGGCCAGATATCCTATGAAATGAGATTTCTTACCCTTTGTACCCCTAACATTACTCAAAACCACACTTCCATATTAGCAGCACTATCTAAAGTAGAGGAAACACGGAAGCAGCAACTACGCAATGGGCGGGAAAGGATACTGTTCAGATTGTGAGCTAATTTGAATGGAGAGATAATCCTGCCAGAAGAAGATATGCAAAGTTCGATGTGGTCGCGCAGAACGCATAGAACACAGAAGCCCTCTCTGCCTCCTGAAAATTCCAAAACTGCAATCGCTCAATGGCTGCTCGAACAAATTACAAATTCACCACATCGAACGGTCAACGAAACTAGACCATAAAACTTACGATCGCACGGATCGGCATGGTCAAAGCCGCGAATCGCTTGGACAAGCGGAACGGTATGAGTGAGACATTGCAGTACCGCATTCAAAAAGCACGTGAACCCCAAATTGTTAAGCCCCGCACCCTGCAGCAACTCCGACACAGACAGAAGAAGAAGACCAAATCGCAGCATTAAACTCAAAACTCCAGAACGAGCCTCCTAAATCCTGATAAGCTCTTACTAACAAAGATCACAGGAAGAGAAAATTTCCAAAAGTGAATTCGAACGACGTACGACTCCTGAAGGCACGATCTCACGGACCGGCGGCGCCGGGAGAAGCAGCGGGTTGCAGATCAGGCGCCTCCGCGGGCACCACGGCGACCACCAGCTCAGCTCCCGCCGCCCGTAGCAGCCGTACCGGTTCTCCTCCGGCGAGACCTCCTGCGCCCCCTCCCCGTCGTCCGGCGCGCGCGGGCTCAACGCGCCGCCGCCGTCGGCCTCCATCTCGTCCGGAGATTCCACGCCGCCGCCCGGCGCCGGGGGTGGCGAGGGCCGGCGGGGGAGGAGGGGGCCGGGGGGAGCGGGGCGGTCTAGGGTTTCGGGGGGCTGGAGCTCCGCCATGGGACGGCGGCGGGGGCGGGGGGGTGGGGGGGGGGCGGTATTGGGGCGGGCGGGGGCGGCGAGGGATCGATCGGCGAATTCGAGGAGGGGGAATTTTTGGAAGGTTTCTGGAGGAATTCGGGGGAGGGTTTTGGGGGAGGGAGGAGGAGGAGGAGGAGGGAAGGGGGAGGGGGGAGATTTGAGGGTTTCAAAAAGGGAGGGAAAACGAAGCCGCCATTATTATTTCTTATTTCGCTGCGCGGAAATAAGGTTGATTGAATCGGAACGCGGCGCGTGAGGGGAAGCCATTGGGTTTGGGGTCGGGGGACTCCGCGGGGAGGGCTTCGTTTCCCTCTTTTTCTTCGCCCCTACCCGTTATTTATATATATTTATATATATATGGGTTAATTCCAAAAAAATACATAAACTTTAGATTGGATGACAATTCTTGTCCGAACTTTTTTTGGTCTTATAAAAAGGCATCAATTTTAGATCGAGTGACATTCTGGCCCCAACTTTTTTTTTTTGTCTCAGTAAAAATCGCCAAGCACACCATGATCCCAAATCTAAGCCCCTTGTTAATTTTCTATATGAAGTCACCCTTGTTTGAGGAAAAAAAGTTATGGTGGCGAGTTTGGCGGATCTTGTCCATGGCGTCTGCCGACGGGCGGTGGTCTATGGCTTCAAATTACGACGAAGTCTGGTCAGGAGAAATTCAATTTGGAGATATTTTTATTTGCAAGAAAGTGAATGGGAGATTTAGTTTTGGGCTGCTATTCTTTAAACTGTGGTTCAGAGAATAAGACAATGAATAGTGCTTTAAATACAGTTAGCAAGTAACGTGGATTTATTGCTGAGGCGGAACAGTCAAATTGAATAATCAACGATTCTAAGTCAATGGAGGTCGATTTTGGATTTAAGTAAAAGTTTGTACTTTTTTACAAAAAAAAAAAAGCTCAAGCCACAATTGCCACTCGACTTAAAGTTAGTGCTTTTTTACAGGACAAAAAAAGATTCAGGCTAGAATTGTCCCTTGACCTAAAATTGATTCTTTTTTTTTAAATTAGGCCTATATATATATATGTATGTATGTATATATATTTATCTATGGAAAGGAAATAAGGCAGCTGTTGTTAGAGAAAGGATTATTCTGCGATATCAATTATTTATTTTTTTGGTCGAATAGATATTAATTATTTTAATATCCGAAAAAAGGTCATTTTTAATAAAGAGAAAAAGGTACAATTACTCGTATTCTTGTCTAATTTTTTTGGAGATGGGTAATTCGACTGGAACGAATATATGAGTTTCCTCTGTCTTGATCTTTCTTTTTTCTTTTTTAGTTATCTATTTCCTCTTTGGTCGAAATCTATTTCCTTTCGGTTCCCTCAAATTCGAGTTGTGTCGAAACGCGGATAATGTTTGACTTCCTCGCATCAAATCACCTTTCGGCTCCATTGATGGACCAAATATGCTTAGCATCCGGGACATAATTGGAATGATACTTAAAGAAGTGGGTTGGGAACACGTCATATGCGAGTCGTCAAGTTAGAGCTAAATCCGAATTGGGAACAAAAGGGATGAGATTCATTCGAAATAATTCGACGTGACTTTGGCTTGAAAGATAAAAGTAAAATTAGCTCTAAATTTGGAAGGGAAGGACATGTCGTTTTCTCAAAAAATGGAATGCGGAGTCTCGTTTATTTCAAAGAAAGGAAACATATTCTACCGTCCCTCCCTCCTCTTCCGTTCTCTTTTGGTATTTCCCTGATGTCGACATATTCCCCGATTCCCGTCGTTTCGTATCCGATCACGAAAGACCGATCGGGAGTATCTTAACTCACCAAAAGCTTAGTTCTCGATGTCATTGAACAATAAGAAAGGAAAATGGGTGCATACTAAGGATTCCAATTACGAGAACCATCCGACTCATAAATTGTCGATGAATTGCGATCGAGAAGTAAGTTTCCTTTGCAGGAAAATGAACGACTTTGAAAATGCCTTTCTAAAAATAATGGCCCATGTCGCTTGTAAAATGAATAAACGAAGAATATTTTATGTCGTCAACCAAAATGTACGAACATAAATTGCCATCGACTGATCATTTCAAGCATGCAAGCCGCCCTTTACAGGGAAAATATTTTTCAAATTGCGAAACAAACGGAGCCCGTCAACTTTCTCTTTTCCCTAGGGAAAAGTGCGAAAGACATCTCAGCCCAAAACCTTGGCCCGGCAGTCCATCACCGGGCACATGCGGCCCAAGATGTTATCAAAGCCCAAGCATCACCCGGGCTTGGGTTTGGTTGAAGCGGGCTCGTGAAGATCACCCAACCGTACGAGGCCCACGTCCACTCCGCGTGCTCGGGTCGGGTGGTCCGCTTTGGTGGCCCCCTTTCCATCCGACGTTCCCCACATCACCATCGAGCACCCAAAATCCTTCCTCTCGAAGGTTAGATCCACGAGATTCACTCGGCCCCTTCTTCATCAGATGGCAATTTCATAATAGAATAAACAAATTTTAATTTGCCCCCCCGCAAAAAAAAAAAAAAACCATGCGTATAAGAACAACGACAGTTGATTGTCGATGGTCGTAGCGGTATTGGAGTCCAGCGCTCAATAGATAGCACAACTCACACCGTACCGAATTATTAGCATTTATGGTGCAGCGATGAAACAACAATCTTCCACGAAGCATGTTGTTGTAGGTTCTGCCAAGCCACAATAATTCTAAACGCCACGTCTCTGCTGAATTGGATCTTTCAAAAAGATGCTTTGAGGAGGGATAATATAAGGGGATGTGCAAAACGGACTGTCCAAATTGAAAACCGTCTGGAATGTCAGTTTGGTTTCCTGTTCCTAAAAGTAAAACTGGTGTTTGAAAGGTTCCCGGTTCTCGATTCCAAAGGGAACCGGATTAATCGGACCTGACTGACTACATATATATATTTTTATTTTTTATATCTTTAAAAAAATTAGTAAAATGTGAACTAAACTTTAAGCAAAGCACGTTTTCTGATTTGTCTTTTCAATTTGAGGATTATTGTATACAGATCATTTAATTCAACACGAAAAGATAGCATTAAGTATCGGGAAAAAAAAAATGACGGTTCCTAGTTCAATCTCCGGTTCTGAATTTTGGGAACCGACCCTCTCGATTCGGTTCCCGATTCTAAGGACTGGACCCTAGGTAACACGAGTCTATGGTCAAATTCGCCCTTTGCTTCTCTCTACGACCAACGCCCCTCTCCGAGTTTTGCCAATGTTTTTCTGTCTCCGTTTTTTTTTTTTTCCCGCACGTGCGTTATTATCACAAACCGAGCGAGTACCTAAGAGGGAGGTGAAAATAAGCGGGGCCCAGATGAAGAATCAAAGAAAGAAAGAAAAAAAAGCAAGAACAGGTGGTCAATAGTCAATACGATCAACGATCGGGGAACGGCGTGGCGATCTCGACCGCCCATCAGCATCAGTTGACGGCCGCGGAACAACCGCGACGTCGCAACCGATCCCCTCCACCTCCCCCCCGGTCCCCACCAAACAACGACTTACCACACGGCGCACCGAAACTCCGATTCCCGAAACTGCCCCCGAGCGGCCGAGGGGCATTCCCGTCACTTCGCCCGCCCCCCGCCACGTCGCTCTCGTCTTTTCCTTCTTTTCATTTATTGGTTTTTTTCGGCGAATTTTCTCGAAACATTAACAAAACGTACTCCTCCTCTTCGAATTCGGATTCCCCTCGTGGAGAGGCGAGCGAGGCGCGATCGATCGGTGGTCGCGAAAGCGGACGAATCCTCCCGTCTCCCATCCTCGGTTCCTCCTCCCATGGCGTCCGACAGCTTCACCGACAAGAACGCCGTTTTCCGGAAACTGAAAGCGAGATCGGAGAACAAGGTTTGTCCGTCTCCTTCCCCCCCCGCGTGTTCCGCTGGCTTGTCGCCCGCGATCCCGGTTCAGATCTGGCGATCTCGCACCGGGATCTCGAGGTCGTGCCGGATCGAGCGGTTTCGCTCCTCTTTTTTTTTTTTTTTGTGGGGGGGAGGCGCCTCAATCTTTCGTCTTCCGTGCGCGTGTTTTTCTGCCAGATGTGTTTTGATTGCAACACGAAGAACCCGACCTGGGCTTCGGTGACGTACGGGATCTTCCTCTGCATCGACTGCTCCGCGGTCCACCGCAGCCTCGGCGTGCACGTCAGCTTCGTCAGGTGTGGATGGGTCTGGTTTCGTTAGGTGTTTTTTTTTTTTGGACGGCCTTCTACGTTGCATGCTGTGCGGATTGGCATTGCTATAATGCGAAACATGGATGGGTCGGTGGAGCTAATTCTCTGTTGGGTTTTCCAGTTTGTAGTCGTTAGGTGCTGATTTTCGATTCGCGTAATGGTTGGGGTTAGGAAAAGTTGGCCTGCTGAGGTGATGTCTAGTAATAATGCTGCCGAACTCTTAAGCACATTGTGTTCCTAAATGAATGGTGTAAACTCTTGAGCACGTTGCAGGCAACATGATGTCTTAATATCACCTTGCACTCGGTCAAGCCCCATGTAGGTGATATGAGGAGATCATGTTACCCGCAAGTAAAGGGATCGCTAGGTCGGTTCTAGGATGCGAAGTTTTTCGACGCTAATTCTCATATCGGCGCATGTTTATATCCTTGTACCCTTAACTAGATTTAGCACTTGCCGCTTGGTTTGATGTTCTCTGGAGGCTTATGTTGAACCTGTTGTCTCTTCGTTTTGTAGAAACGTACGTATTTTCCCTTATCCAAATGGCCAGTTTCTCCGAAAATTTCTGTCATTTCCCTTGTGTATTCACTCCTTTTAAAAAATCGAAGCGTTTGCAATGTTTTCTTTCACTGTTGAAGCAATAATGCGGTACACACTTTACGACTTGGCAATTTGTCCAACGGGCTATGGGATTACATATGTACACATGTAAAATAATTGAATGTCGACAACCATGCAAGTTTGCCATGCGAAATTGCAGTCACAAACGATAATACTTCATCAAGAGAGAACAGGAGTACGAAGAAATTGAGAAATGCAGGAATTTTAAGGTTATGAGGGAGTAAAAGTGTAGGACAGAGATGGAGATTTCTGTTCCATAGTATTTTACCATATTTGCATAGACTATACATTTATCTAAATGGATACAAGTTGTGTTGTTCTAGATCCTACAAACTTGCGTTGTTCTCTCTATTGTAGTTGCGGAAATTTGGAACAGGACATTGAAAGCTTATGCTGTTTTTTCAATTGAAGGTCCACAAATTTAGACTCGTGGACTCCTGAGCAATTGAAAACGATGAGCTTTGGGGGGAATAACCGTGCTCATGTGTTTTTCAAGCAACATGGATGGACCGATGGAGGCAAAATTGAGGCCAAATATACATCAAGAGCTGCTGAGTTATACAGGCAACTCCTTTCTAAAGAAGTAGCCAAAAGTGTGGCAGAGGATGCAGGTTTGCCATCATCTCCTGTTGCTTCTCAGTCATCACAAGCATCCAATGGATTTCCTGATGTTAAGATCAGTGAAGCCCCAAAAGAAAGCTCTTTAGGTAGGCAAGAAGTGCCCGAAGTCTCTGCTTCCACCCGGACTTCTCATACTGTTATAACGACTGTGAAGAAGCCTCTTGGTTCCAAAAAGCCAGGAAAAACTGGCGGCCTTGGTGCTAGAAAGCTTACAACAAAGGTACCTGCATTCTCTGTTTAAAATCGACATTAGGTGCCCATCTCAGAAGCAGGTTGAAAACAATGTCCATTGCTGTTTTTGTATGCCTTTTCCTTGACCTTGGAGTTCTTACCTCACACGTGCAGCCAAGTGAAAATTTATATGAGCAAAAGCCTGAAGAGCCAGTTGTCCCAGCAGTTTCTACTCCTGCTAGCAGCACTGCAATGGCTAGTCCTTCTTTTGGATCTCGATTTGAGTATGTAGAAAATGTCCAATCATCAGACACGAGTTCTGGTGGCACACATGTGATTAGTCATGTAGCTCCACCAAAGTCGTCGAACTTCTTTGCTGAATTTGGAATGGACAGTGGTTTTCCAAAGAAAGCAAGCTCTAATTCTTCAAAATCTCAGGTAGTACAAGTACTTGGTGCTGTTTAAGTTAAGCTGCTTATATGTCATCCCAAACTTGAAAAGTTTCGGACACTTTGCTCAAGGTTCTTATGGGGAACAAGTAGTATGTTAAATGTGTGCTAGTTTTTTTATGATCGAAGACCAGTATTGATGGACTTGCTCTTATTCATTTCCTTTTGTTGCCTTCCTTTTTATTTCCTTTTAGCTTTTTTTCATAAAACAACTGCATTGTAATTTCTCATGCATGCTGGTTTAGTTAATTATTTATGGATGGTGGCGACACTTTTATTTACTTATCCAATTATGCTATTTTTCAGCTATAACAAACTCTTCTCATCAATGTGTTGATGTTATTTCCTGTTACTGCCATTTTCAGGTCCAGGAATCTGATGAAGCAAGGAAGAAGTTCTCAAATGCAAAGTCAATTTCATCAGCCCAATTTTTTGGTGATCAGAATTCAGCTAATGACCTCAATGCCCAAGCTTCCTTGCAAAAGTTCTCCGTACGTGCCCTTTATTGAGAAATGACCAGTTTTAACTTTCCTTTATCATCTGAAGCATTTTTCCCCCTTTGAGTGAATGGGCCTATTTCCCTTTTTGGCTGTCTGCTGGAATATTCTTCTTTGACATGCATCATAGATAAGGGAAACCGGAATGAGGATTTCTTTGATTGCTATTGTGATCAGAAACTAAAACTCATGACTTTGCGACCATTGCGGACACTGTACATATGGCCAATGATACAATAAAGGTTTCATCTCATCCTGTTTGAGGATTTTGGGGAGCCTCTTTGGTCTTTTCTGTGTGTGCATTGACTGGAGTTATAGTTTACTAATGTGGTGTTTGATTTTGGTGTCATACTTAGCTTATGGTGTCTTCTTCCCTAATCTGTTTGTGGCTTTTCTATCGCAAAATTTTCCTCCTGGGGTTTGTTTTACCTTTCTCCATTATTACCTTAGTTGTAATAGAGAGTTTGGGGAGGCATAGTGGCCTAAGTTTGTGCGACTAGTGTTGGCAGGATCGTATGGGCTTTTGGAATATCTTCAGAGTGCACTTTATGATGCTCTTAAGGAATCTTTTCCAGAATACATCTGACCTGCTCTTGGCTGTTTCTGCAAATTGAGAGACCGAAAAAAAAAAACTTGATCTTGTGATGGTTTTCAAAGTTCATAGTTCATAGTGTTGGGACAAATTAGAATGGTACGCTCCTCTTCTGATGGCAGCCTTTATAGTCTTAAGGATAATCTTAGGAGACATCACACCTTCATTGTTTCTGTTTACTTAGTGATAACCATCTGAAGAAGCTAACTCTACTGAATGCCAAATTGATGTCACTATTTTTCATCCCCTGCGTTTTGGATTTATAGTAAACAAGACTTCTCTAAACCTTAATGCTTAAGTCTCATGATGTATTAGAAATTACTCTGGGTCTATTAAGAGGTAACTATGAATTTGTTCCGTGGACAAGGGTCTCCATAGTTTGGTAATTGACATAATACATTCTTGCTGTTTGTTGTTACAGAGTTCATCTGCCATCTCCAGTGCTGATCTGTTTGGCGACAGTTCAGATTCTGCTCTGGACGTTTCTGCAAGCGACCTCATCAACAGGCTTTCTTTTCAGGTAGTGTTTTACCATGCTGCAGCATTTATTGTCTAATGGCGATACTGGTTTTGAGCAGTCTTTTGAGGAATATATACTATGATCCTAATTGCAAGGTATAGATTTGGAAATTGGATGTGGCTTTCTATGGCCCGGGCACTTCCTAGCTTTTGAAGCAGTAGTCCTATACTTGTGATGGGGGATCCAAGTCCCACACCTTTCGATTAAAATGATGTTCCCATTCCATCTCACTCCATTATCTTTTGCTTCTCCAGTTTTATTACTATTTCCTTTTGTCTCTTCCTGAATTTTATCCAAAAGTTTTCATTGTCACTAGTTTCCTGTTTCTCTTTTTGGCTAAACCAGGTTGTTTCTGCTAAGTTTAGGTTTTCGCCTTCTCCTTTTCACAGGCTCAGCAGGATATCTCTTCCCTTAAGAACATTGCAGGAGAGACCGGAAAGAAGCTAAGTTCGTTCGCGTCCGCCTTCATAAACGATCTCCAAGATAGAGTCCTCTAATTTGCAGGTCCTCCGATTGCGGAGAAGTGGAGCGTGACTCGTTATTCCCCGCTTATGTAATGTGGATGTGAAGGAGAGCTGTTAAGAAATTCTTTTCAGAAGACAAATAAAGAATTTTACTTTGATCTAAGACAGTTTGAGAGAGAGTATTTTGTAGCACAGGTATTGCTTTAAAGAATGATATGTCGCCTTTTTCTCGGTTGCGCAACCGAGCATTTTCTCGTGCCTTTATACTATTGTGCGTTGTGTTGATACCAAGTTTCCGATAAAGCATTGCCGACGGGTAGCGATTTGTTCATTGCCTTGTGTGTAGGAGTGACGGTTTTTTGGCGGGCTTATGAGTCGCGACTGAAATATATGTGCTTCTATCTAATGAGAGATTGTCATTGATCCGAACAGAAGCGAATGGCTTTGAAAATGGTAGTGACAGTGGCCCTTTGTCTCGTCAGAAGCCAAATCATGAGGGCGAGGAAAGAGCAAAATGTCTCCGTGTGAATATAGAAGCTAGACCTCGTTACTCTTTTGTGTGTACAATTTACAAGCGTGATCTATGGACCAGGGCATTTCACATTTGAGCTGGAAAGAAGTGTCGAAGGATTGGAGTAGGCGCTTGTCACGTTCTTATCATCTATCGAGCAAAATGATCAAACAGGGGAAATACCATAAACGCATCACGCTTTCGAGCAAATGATCGCCGACGTACCTCTATTGTTGCAAATTATCATTCGCACACCGCTAAGTGAATCCCAGCATTGAAAATATAGCATCTTGCTTGAGGTTTAAGAATGCTCGGAAATGCTCGGGCTTTTGATTTGGTTTATAGAGTGCTTCAGGCGAATACGAGAAATTGGATTTATGGATGGGCATTTCTGGGGAAAAAATGACAATTTTTTGTAAACGGGGACTCGAGGATAATCGATGCGAAAGTGGTCCTAAGGCAAAATTTGGATACGTATAATCGTATTTGTTTTTTTTGGTAGAAACGTATATCGTATTTTCGAAAGCATGTCATTTGGGCTTTTTGAAGCCCAATCTCCCTCGAATACGTAGTTTTCTGCCTCGTGGGCTTCGAGGTTTTCGCTAGGAAATTGCGCCTTTAGATTGTTGAGCCCCCACTAAGAAGCCCAGGCACTTCTTACGCAAACTTAGAAATTTCAACGATACGACGTTGTACCGTGCGATCGTATAACACTTTCACGACGTTGTACAGCATTCGTCGTACTTAGTCACGACTCCCACGTTGTAAAAAAGAGTTTGTACGAATTTACTTGAAGAAATAACATTCCAAATGAGGCTCAATATTAGTCCATAATCTTCGGCCTCATTTCGTCTCGTTACGTAAAGCACGATGGAGCACTTGCTAAGCAATCCGACGAAAAAACAAAGGACCGTAGCTTTATAATGCATTATCCGAGGATATCTATACTTTATTAATATTTCGAAAATCGAACGGAACCGTTCAATACCTTCGTTATCAAATTAGGTATCCATTAGTTAAGGTCGGTGCTCGAATTACCTTAAAAGTACCAATCTCCGAAACAAATACACCTAAAGGATCACGTAACGGCGACTCGATCGAGCTATCGAACGCACTCGCTAATTCAAAGTTTTTACCTACTGCTTGCCTATGCTCTGCTGACCTAAATGGTACGTTTGCAGAGCTCAAATAATTTCGGGGGGAAGCCTAGATTGATTGCATTTGGTCCATATACGCCTCGAATCTTTAAGATGTCATGCAAACATTAAAATATTCAGCTCGCTGCAACTCGGATTCTTTCTGCTTTCGGCATCAGTTTCTTCTAGCGGGCTTCTGTGCTGTCGTTCTTAGAATTGAGGCATGCGTGTGATTCGAGTACATCTCATTTTGTAAGTGAAATTTAAACTACAGATAAGGTCAAGATGTCAATTAGGGGCGTGCAAAGGAACCGGCGTTATTTAGCGAGTCGGCGTCGCGCGCGACGTAAAGAGATTGAATAAAATGAAACCCCCTCTTTTCCCCCCCTTTCAATTTGCAAAAAAGATGTTTGAGTTAATGAAGAGAATCCCTAGTCCCGCAAAATAATTAAAAGAAAAGGGTGATGAAATCGTATTTGCCGGGGCCTAATTCCCCGTGAGAATTCGCAACTTTAGATCCAACCCCCCAATTCCGTCTCCAATTTTCATTTTTGTCATAAAAAGAAAGAATCCTCAAGTTTTTACTTTAGTCTCATGTCTGTCCGCGTGTCCAAAAACGTCGCTAGTTTTATGAAAATTATCAGCATCAGGGCGAATTAGAGATCCGTTATTAGAACTCGCGTCTTCAATCTTGGCACCGGCTTTTTTTTTTTTCTAAAAAAAAATCTCCAACTTTCATTTTAGTCCCGAATTTGTCCACTTGTCCAAAATCGCTGCTAGTTTCTTCGAAATTATCAGCGTTAGGCTAGTTGGAGGTCCATTATCGTAGCCCGCGTCATCGTCGAAATCTTCACTTTCGGTATAAAACGACAGCAGCCTCCTCATATCGATAACCTTCAAGAAATCAGTAATGATTTTCGCGCGCATGGGCAAGTTCGAGGCTAAAGCGAAGAGCCGGGAATAAAGCCGAGAGCAGAATTGAGATCGAAACTAAAGTCGACGGTTTAAAAAAAAAAAAAAAAAGAAGAATCGGGCATATTCGCCGGCTTTACAAAAATGAAATTAAAATAAGAACTCAGGGTCCCAGTCAGAACGATGTGTCAACAAGTGGCAAGAGCAGCTGAGCCACGAACCACCACATGTACACAATATTCACCAAGTTGACATTTTTCAGCACCACGCCCCCCCTCCCAAATTCCAATTTTTTTTTTTATTATTCATTTCTCCAATATTTTTCACTAACCACCACCTCAAATAAATAGAAATAAAATAAAATAAAAAGAACCAGCAGCATGGGATGATAGAAGTAAGGGATAATGAGACGATCAGTCCCCGAATTTTAGCTCAATATGTAATTCGATTCTTGAATTTTTAATTTATTCAATATAGTCCTTAAACTTTAACCTAATACTCAATTTGGTCCCTGAATTTTAATCTGTTTAATGTGGTCTCTTGACTTTTGGTACATGTTCAATTTAGTCCCTAGACTACATTAAATATTTTCGTATGGTTTATGGACTAAATTAAACGTGTATCAAAAGTCCAGGGACTGCATTAAACAGATTAAAAGTTCGTGGATCAAATTGAACGTTAGGTTAAAGTTCAGAGATTATATTGAATAAATTAAAAGTTCAGAGATAAAATTGAGTGTTAAGTCGAAGTTCAGGGACTCGTCGTGTCGTTTTCCCTAAAAATAATTTCATAATATATTAGCAAAAAGCCAACCCAAATAAAAACAAAAAAAAAACACCCCTTCTTCTCGTTCCCACCCCCCCCCCCCAGTTCCACACTCCGCCCTATCTCTCTCTCTCTTCTTTTTCTCTCTCTAGGCCAAGCTCTGAAGCTGCTGCTTCAATGGAGAGAGGCGACGGCGACGGCGACGGCGACGGCGACGGCGAGACCTCCCGAGAAGCGCAGGAGCGCACCGCGGGCCACCACCTGAAGGTCCCCGCCGGGCTGACCCGGGAGGAGTTCGCGGAGCTGGCCCCCTTCGTCCACGAGTTCCACACCTACCGCCTCCGCCCGGGGCAGTGCTCCTCCCTCCTCGCGCAGCGCGTCCGCGCCCCCCGAGCCGCCGTGTGGTCCATCGTCCGCCGCTTCGACAAGCCCCAGGTGTACAAGCACTTCATCAAGAGCTGCGCCGTCGCGGAGGGCTCCGCGCTCGCCGTGGGGTCGACCCGCGACGTCAGCGTCATCTCCGGCCTCCCGGCGGAGACCAGCACGGAGCGGCTCGACGTGCTCGACGACGAGCGCTGCGTGGCCGGGTTCAGCATCATCGGCGGCGACCACCGGCTGAGGAACTACCGGTCGGTGACGACGGTGCACGAGATGGGGGGGGGGGAGGGGAGGGGGAGATCTGGACGGCGGTGATGGAGTCGTACGTGGTGGACGTGCCGGAGGGGAACACGGAGGAGGACGCGCGCCTCTTCGCGGACACCGTCGTGGGGCTCAACCTGCAGAAGCTGGCGTCCGTCGCCGAAGGGATGGCTGGCGACCGGCAGTGACGCGGCGGACGCTCAGGCAAACATCCAAAGAAAAGATCCTCCCCCGCGATAGTCCCTCTTTTTTCTTCCCGTGATTTTTTTTTTTTCTGGAAAGGGATTCACGAGATGCGAAGCTCTTTTTCGTTTGCTTTCTTGACCTCTCTCCCCTATACAGACACACACGTGAGCGAGTGAGATTGAGGTGGAGCTGATTTTCGTGAGAGTCAGGTCGCATTTGGGGCGTTGAGGCAGGGAAACTAGTGGGAAATCAAGGATCAAAGTCAAAGCGCAATGCAGATTTGGTTTTAGATTAGTCAGAGGGACGCAATGTGTACAGAAATGTTCATGAAGGGTATATTCTCTCGTTGCTTGTTTCTGTAAATTCTTTCCGCTGTGGAAACCAAAATTGAAGCTCTCAAGAATCAACATCATCTGGATTAAAGAAGGGTCTTGCTTTTCTTGCTTTCTAAAACCTTTTTCTGTTATGATGATGGTAGTGGTTTCTTGTTTCTGGTCGCTGTTGTTAGTGTGCATCACGGGGTGTGGTTGTTAGTGTGACCAAGCGGATGTTTTTAACCGCTGTAATATGGAGTTGTCCTTCGTGGGTAGGTTCAAAGGTTCATACTTATACATGCATGCGAATGATTGCTTCAAGTTTCAATCTCTACTGCTCTCTTTTCACTTGTGAAGTGGGCTAGAAGTCCAGAACTAATGACACAGAGATACCATTCATTAGTGGATTTGGTCGATCTGGGTTAGCATTGACATCGAAGGTGTTCGCAATTGCTAGCTATATATCTCGTCCATTCTTTCCCCGAGAAACGGGGACACCGCCCGCATGGAGATGGAAACGGGTGTGAAATGCTGAAAGTTTGGACAACCGAATTTGTTTAAATTGGAGCAGAAGAATCTGTGGGTACGACCTAGACAGTGGTGTACCATCAGTGTCGTTCTTTCTTTTGCCTCTTGTGGGTCACACAAAGCGCGCGCGTGCGCGAGAGAGAAGAGAGAGAGAGAGAGAGAGAGAGAGAGAGAGAGAGAGGACATCGTTTGGGGTCAGCAATGTTTGAAGTGCGGAATTTCTAGGGAAGCTGAAAAGGCAAGGAAATGTTCAGAAAGTGGGCCTGTTTCTGGTAAGTCTCCTCCGTCCTTCTCGCATCTTCTTCCGTTTCGGGTAATCATCATAGGTTCAAAAGGGAAAAAGAGAGAGAAGGCTTTGATGTCTCGAGGAGGCCTAATTGGTCAAGACTAATTAGAGACATTAGAATCGCGAACTCATACGATCGCGCACGACGAGTACGGTCCGGTCGATGCTGTGATTTGATGCTCTGGTGGTGACCGGTGGGGTAGTAACCTGTATCATAAGTCCCACGAAGAAGGGTCTTTTACGACTGGACTGGGTAACATCTCTGATCGTTAATTGATTCTCAAGCTAAGCTTGAGTTGTTAATTGGATGGCAGCTGTTTGTACTGTCCACGTCCCAACATCATGCACGGAGTTCCCGATGTCCAAAAGTTAGATTCGAAACTAATGAAGCAATCCAATTTCTCTCATTTCTTTACTTTTTTTTTTGTTCTCTTGGAGATCTGTCTTTGTTTGTAAGATTCCATAAATCTCGCACAACGATAGACAATATACTTTCAACCGATGAACCGAGGGCGGTCGGTAGGGGCCGTTGTACCGCCCGACTCCTTGATGCTCTTGGCCTAAATCTTATAAAGCACATCGTTCGCCGCCGCTTGATAATAAAGCTAGGTCTTTGAGCCCGCAACTGAATACTCCTCCGTCCGACTAACAGCCATTATCCTCCGAGTCGAAAATCTCGTCCTTGTCGCGAAGCAAGATTGTCCGGTTGAGGGTGTGCTTTGATTTGTTGATCAATGTCTCGAGGCATTATTCTCCATGGCCCTACATTCTCAGCAGTTTGTTGGTCTTCCGTCGGACATCGACTTCACCTTTGAAGAGTTGTTTGGCACTTATCCAAAACAAGAACGACCCCCTTGGGTAATAGAAAGGAATGCGGAAAAAAAGGAAGAAACAGAGAGAGAGAGAGGAGAGAGAGAGAGAGAGAGAGAGAGAGAGAGAGAGAGAGAGAGAGAGAGGCGCCTTTTTTGCTTGAATTCGGCAGAAGCAAGCATAAATTGCTTTTCGGACTCCAGACAATGTTCGATAGCTGGCAGTGATGGGGTACACATTTATGCATATGGCAAGTAGGGGGAGATCTGTCGCACTAATACTTAGATCTGGGGTCCCGCACATGAATCAAGAAACATTATCCAAGTCTGCCAAAAGACTTTTCGGGATCTTATCCCAGATCGCCAACTTCTTTCGTGTCATTTTGCTGCTGATGCCGACCCACAATCCACATTACCATTCCTTCGGTCTCCATGCAGCAAACGGATGGCCATCGCTTCGCATCTCACTTTGAAACCAGCTCGAGTGCGCAGCGCTCTGGCGTTCGTCGAAGCTCACGCTGCCGTGCCCCTTCACGTCTGCCCGGCTCGTTCGAGCTCGATAAGCAACTATCTGAGCACCTACTTCGCGAAACTTACCTTTTTCTTTTCAACCGTAGGAAATGGACATCCACTTCTTACTGCCATCGATCTCTTCCCTCGTGCATGCGCATCTTGAGTTGCAGGATCGAGATGTCTGAAGGTAGCTTCAGCCATTGATTGATACTAGCTCCCATTTCTTGTGATGGGAGAGAGAGACTTTCGTTCTTGGACAAGAAAAGGTCAGAAGCATTATCCGCGAGTTCAGAATCTTATTCATCGCCTCGATTGGATGGCGAGGGCGGGTGAGGTGGTCCACCACCTCCTTCTGCGCGAGGAGATGGATGCCAAAACAAGTCTCTCCGCAGCTGTCGAATTGCTTTTCAGAATATCCATTCATCTACACACAAAAGCAATCATACCCAACAAAAAGGAAAAATGCCCAAATTAATCCTGTCGGCCGCGCTTTTCGAAAGTAAAATCGGACTAATTCATTGAACGGGGACCAATCGCGGCGCATGCAAAGAGATACGGAGCTTTCTATCGTTTTTTTTTTTTCCGAAACGAAAGCCAGAGCGAATCCCGGCGGTTGTTTCTTCGAAACTCGATTCAGTACATCCGAACGAGTTCAAGTGCACGCGCCGAAGAATACGGACCATAGATTTCTCATGTCGGTCGACTTCAATTATCATGATTTTGGAGAGGGGAACATTTGAAAATTGAAGACCACGTGAAGACTTTCGGAAGAGCAGTTAACCCCATGATAAGCAAAGTCTCGAGTGATGAAAGCGACCACCTTCTCCTTTCTTTTCTTTTTCTCATTGGTAGGCGAAATGGCTATTCAAAGCAAAGTTTACGCAAGTTGCCAACTTGGTTGCTTATACAGATATTGCTTCTTCTTTGGCTGTCAACTTGTTGATTTGAATATGCGATAAAAGTGGGGGGAAGGACAATGAAAATGAAAAGGGGAGAAGCTACAAAAGCCAGCTTTTTTGATTGGTGGGTTTTTCAAGATTCCTTGCCCTAGTTTTAATGCAAATTTTTTTTTTTTGTTTGGCTATCTCTTTAGCCACCAATTGGTCCTTTTGGATGGGCAAGAAAAGAGGTGGAGCCCCATGAGGAGAAAGAAAAGTCTAGGATTAGCCAATGAGACGGAGCATATTGGGGGGAAGGAATTAATGGGAAAAGAGAGTTGCTTTTTGGTGGTTTTTGTCATGTGGGTGCCACTCTCTCTCTCTGGAAATCTCTCCCTTTCAACATCCCTGTGAACCCCGCGGTTTGTGTTTCCTGCTGCACGTCCCCTCTAAATGTGTTTAATTGCACGAAAGCCCGTTTTTAGGTCGGCGATAATTTATTTCGAGAAGAGAAAATGACACGATTGATCCTTGAATTCTGGTTCAACGCGCAATTATCGTTCCTGAACTTCTAATTCGTTCAACGTGGGTTCTGAACATTGACGAGTTAGTAGAGACGGTTTATTTTATTAGACACATAAGAGAGAAAAAAATACTTATGCTTCCCCTATGATTACTTGAAATCTGTGGAGATTCGAAGTGGTTTGAGGAGACTAGAAAAAGGCGAGAAAACTTGGGAGTGTGATGCCTCCGAATCCCTCATGTCTCCATCCTCCTACCAAACGAAATACACTTTTTACAAATGTTCTTTCTTCTCTGATCCCTCCGATCATTCGATTCAAACTGAGTGTAAAAGTCTTGACTAAATAAAAACGAACGAAATATAGAAAGACTTCTTCCTCTGACCAATCCAGCCCATGGCCCCATAGACACAATCACGGCCCAAGACAAAATGGATATGAAATATGTGTGGAAAGCATTATTTGCAGAATGGATAATTACCCCAATGATCTTTGAATTTTGTGTAATGTCGTTCATGAATTTATAATTTGTTCAATGTGATCCATTAATTTTAATTGTGCAATATCGTCCTTAAATTTTTAAGTTATTTAATATGATCGCTGAACTTTTGGTATATCTACTCCATGAGCTGTAGCAAGACGTTCAATGTTGTTCTTAAACTTAAAATAATGAAATGATAACATTGAACATTTTCATATAGTTTCAGCACTAGGTTATACATGTACCAAAAGTTCAAAAATCATTGCATATTGGACTAAAGTTCAGAGACTACATTGAACAACCAAAACGATGGTCCTAGTTTGCACGAGACCTGCTCATTGATTTGAACTGAACCTAAAGAATCAACTTCAGGCAAAGCCAGTGCAATGTTCTTGCTCACTTCATGCTGGATAAGGGGTCCAAGCAGCACAAGAGCTGGCATAAAATTGCAAGAAATCGTTCTTTCGGTTCTCCTATGCCTTGAACAGTCATAGGACTCACCGCAGGCTTCCGCAAGTTGAGAACCCGAATTCGTAGGACGTGCCAATCTTCGCAAAGATGAGAACATTCTGAACCACTGCATATCGGCTTAGTTTCAGAAACACTAGTCAAAAGATAGTTCCGAGGCACATCTTAAATGTCCCTGCCTTCCGTTCAAAAGCCTGGAAGCCTAATCACGCGAATGGACAACCAAAGCCACCCGGTTGTACGTGTGCCATTGGTTAGTGCAAATGATGGCCTCAGGCACTCACAGCCTAGTCCACCAGTAAACACCACAACGAATTCTTCACAAGACTCAGAGCCAAAAGTTTCTAAGAAGAGCTGCGTGACTCGTCAAAACACATACAAATTCATATTGCCTACGCTAGGAGTGCAAGCTAGTCGCATGCCCTAGGCGATATTTATCTATATAAGCATACAAATACCGACGCTTAAACTGCATCTCAAAATGTTAGAGCCAGCACACTCGGTACATTTACATACGTTGACATGAAGCACTGCCAAGGCCTCACACCCAGATAGAAGAGGCACTCATTTTGCAAAAGATCCAGGAGCAGAATACATACTTTGTACGCAAGAAATTTAACATAATCACATCGATCCCAGATATAGAGAAATATCTTCTATCCGCTTAAACATGTTGGCAGTACTACAACAGAAGTTTCGACATAGCTAACCCCTATAGCATACACATTAAACCAAAGCACAAGATGGAATGGCCAATGCATAGTGTCAAATGAGAATAAACTTTGCTTCCTCAAAATCAGTCGAACACAAGGAAAGAAGTTTCGCTTGAAGGAGACCAAGATTTCAGTTCAATTTGATCCAGAAACAGTGGGGCTCTAAGAAGCTTGAGTGGCCAGAGCTGCGAATACCAGGTAATCTAGAACTACTACTACTGGAGACCAATAATTGCTAGTTTCTCACCCTTGACTCTATCCTTTCTTCATTAAAACAAATTAGATATACCTTTTTCAATGCTCGAATAACTCATTTCTATGCTGATAAGAACACAGGAGGAAGGCATGGCCTAAGAGTGGTTTATGCCTGATCAACAACCGGGAGGTTTCAGGTCTGATGTCTACCTTGCACCTCCCTATACTTGCAGTTACTAAAAGATGAAAGCTAAATAATTGTTCATCTACATTCTCTTATTTAATTTTGCGAATATCTATCAAGATAGAACAGTAGGAAGCTAGAAAACACAAAGATGACGTGAATACAAGTCATTTGAAGGAACAATGGAATCATAATTACCGCGAAGGGAATTAAGACCAACATAACAGTAAAAATTCGAGATATGGACCAATCAAAAGAAGAGTAGATCTAATGGAAACAAAGACTATATCAGTATTATTACAACAAGACTGGAGTTCTGCTCAGTACAGGACCTAATTCCTACCTCCATTTTGATTGAAGTCAGCCTTTCATACTACACACTGCCAAATTGCCATTTGCATGATGCATTTTCCTATATCACCTAAAGTGAACTTGTCGACCGGCTAAATTAAACTTTTGCAGCTGCTACTATATCCAAGTCACCAGGAATAAAGAAAAAGCTACAAAATGGGAGTCAATACAGGCAAAAGTGAAGGAAATGAACATACACAAAAAGGACTTCAAATTATGCAGAACCCCTTACATGACAATGGTACATAAATTTTTCACAGTGGAAGCTTCCACAAGCAGATGAATCCATAGTATACATGGTGAAAGCACCAGATCCATCACATCGAAGATCTTCAGCGTGGAACTTTCAGCCTGCAATTTTGCTCAAAAACAAATAAAAAGTATTATGTCCTCCACCTTGGGCTTGGGATTGCGAAGAAGCCCGAAGGAGACAGCGGAAATGCAAGCCCAGGTGAAGGTGGTGGCTGAGGACCTGGGCCCAAAATCCCTGTCTGAGTGCCCGGCGAAAACGAAAAGTTGGGCGTAAAAGGGGGAGGAAACTGGATCCCAGGCGAAAAAGGGTATGGCGATCTTGGAGACAACAAATTCAAGTAACTGGTCGGCGATGGTAGGAGGAATTGAGAAGTCGGAGAGGGCAAAAGTGCGGGACCATTCATCTGAGGAGAAGGAAAATTTGGCATAGGTGGCATTGGACCGTTCATTCTTGGTCCAGGAAGAGGTGGATTGCGAAGCAAACCAGATAGCGGTGGATTATTCTGAACTTGACCTGGAACTTGCTGTGGCAAATGAGGTGGAGCTTGGCTTCCAACAGGACTAGGATCTAACATTGAAGTCTGTAAGTATCGCATGTATGCAGAGATAGGAGACTCGGTTGTGTTCTGCATATATGGGTCCCGAGGTTCCATAGACGGCAAAGGTGTTGCCGACAGCTGACCAAATTGAGGAGGCCTGACGAAGCTGTTGTTGTAGGGAACTGCAGGTGGAGCCGCAGGAACTGCAGCTGGAGGGGGAATAAGGGGCCTGTTCATAGGCCCCAAAGGCGGTGGGCGAATCTTCTGCAGCCGCATGCTCTGTGGTTTCGGGGGATTGTTGGGAGGTCTAGGCAAGGGATCTTGTGAAGGGGAACCCGTCAATTGCTGAACAATGCTGCGGAAATCGTTCTTGCTGATGTTGTAAACTTGAGGCTGCGGCTGTTGCCTGGCGGCATTATTTGGGTTGTTGTTGTTGGTGGTGGCGGCGGCGGCGGCAGCGTTATTGGTGTTAGCAAAATTCGGCTGGTGTAATGGGCTCTTCCTTATGTTCTTGCCGATCTTGTTCACACCCAAATGATCATTCGGCTTGTTCCTAGAGTTGTCCATCTTCGAGATCCCAAAATTGTATTCACTCGAAGCAACACGCTCCTCAATCTCTCACCAAGCTCCCGTTCCCGGGATGCTTAAGCATTCATAAGCCACGGCACACAGGGCTATATAACGCTTAAAGTGCAAGCATTTTCACTGGGTATTCACTGACCAGATTGATTCAGCTCCACTGCTCTACACATCGCCAATATCGGAAGCACCCACCAAGAAACTAAAAAGCCCCCAAGCACCTTTCCCCCAGTCAGCAAGCAAATAATCAAACTCGAGCTCCGCACACCACCAGCCTAATCACACGAGCACATAACATCCAAATCTCTCTAACCCCCAAACACCGAAAACTAAAAAGAGCTGAATCGTAGGAACACGACCAAGATTCTAACCTCGGTTGGTAGCAAGAACCCGACAAACTCCAAGGACCCACTTGCGCCCGAAGCCAGAAGCGAAGATCAAAAAGCGTGCTTGGGCCTTCGATTGGCAAAAAAAAAAAGGACGAATCTTGTTACTTCCCACACCGCTCGGCCTGTGTAAAGAGAGAGCTGGGGGGAAACCCTAGAGCTGGGAGATCGGGGGGATGAGAGAGAGTGGTGAACAGCGAAATGAATGATAATTTAGGTGGGTGTGAAAGAGATCGGAACAAACGGTGCGAGAGCGAGGCCGGGACGTGGTGCGCTTGTGTGGGGTCGAAGCTCCGTTCATTCGCAGCTCGCGACGAAGCTACGCACGAACGAGAGAGAGAGAGAGAGAGAGAGAGAGAGACTTGCAAGTCTTCGTTCCCCATCCCTCAGTCAATCCATACGGAATTATCGCCGCCCGTTTCCATTTTCCTACCACTTTCGGATTCTTGACAAAAAGAAAATCCTCCTTTCCCTTCTCACTTCCAAAACACTCACTGTGCACGTAACCTGTAAGAACGCCCCCTCCCGGGTCAACGTGTGACGGTGTCGGTGGACCCCGGGAATGACCATTAGGAACCACCCAACCCCGATTTTTGTTTCATTGATTTCCCTCGTTCTACATAATCTGTAGAAGGATAATAGAACAACTGATCCGTGAACTATTAGCAAATATTAATGTAATCCTTAAACTATATGAAAATATTTGAAAATTTAAGGATCCAATTGATTGGATTAAAAGTTCGAGGCGGCATTACACATTGGCTCGGATTTTGTGGACCATCTGGGTCATTTTCCCTAGATGAGATGCGAAGAATGAAAAAAAGAAAAATACTAACGAATGTTCATTTTGATCTCGCTCACTTTCTCGATAATGAAAGCCGTTCTTGATGTAAATATTCGTAACTCCCCGTAAATCTTGGTTTAAGTGTTGCAACCGTGGGACTTTAATCAATGAGTTGGATTAGTCTCGGCATATTTCATGGACTCCATCTATCATGTTTTTAGTCCGCATGGAGGTTACAAGTTGGAAAGGAAGCTATGACAAGATACATTTTGTTAACCTGCATTTGGTTTCCATTTGATAGTAAGGCGAAATTCATGCGTGTTGATATATCCAACACATCGATAACAAGAAAGAGGGTATACGATGGAATGCTAATTTTAATTTGCTTTCACATGATATTGCTTGACAACCATAATTTTGCGACCTCCTAAGTCTCACATTAGATGAGAGGGGTTCTGTCGTATGTTTTATAAGTCAACATCCATCCTCAAATGGTTACTATTAATTTGAAATGATCTAGCGAGAAGAAAAATGGGACCAAGAACTTCAGCAAAAGTTCCAAGTGCACCGACAAGGATAAGCATCACATTAATATTAGCCTCAAGCTAGCATTGTGAATTAGGTTCATTACAAAGAAAATGAGGTTTTCCGAGGAAATTTGTTACAAGATGGTCAGATTAGCCAAAGAAAATTAACTTTATAGATAGTCCAAAGTTAGGCACAATGTTATCATCATGAACTCGTGTTTCACGCGAAATTGGAATGGTGCACCATGCACTCAGCAGAGGCTCAATTGTTCTCATGATTTTTATTTCTGGTTTTTCTCTCATGATTCCAAAGTTTTAAATTTCTCATTATAAGATATGATCAAGGTTTTCCCCTAGCCAAAAAAAACCCATTTCCTTTTTTCTTTCTCCCCTTAATTTCCCTTCACAATTTGGAGAGACGAATCTGCTTTCTAATCAATTTTGGACCCAAAGCATTCTGTCATTTTTTTGGGAGGGTCCAATGTTGACATTTCTAGAGTCTCTCGGGGGGAGGAAATACCCTGCCTTGCAAGACACTTCCATGCCCGCAAAGACTTTGACCAGTTCGTTCTTGCATCGTTCCTTTCTTTTGGCATTCAAGAAGAAAAGGGTAGGGTAACATCATCGTTCACAAGGTCGAAGCACGAACATGTTCTGGGTTTACGTACGCGACTGAATGAACCAGTCAAGAAGGGTGAAAAGGAGTGCGATTAATATTAAACTAGCAGCATAAGTGTTCATCCCGGCAGCTGTTCGCTTCGAACACGCAAACCTCGTACCCAAAGCGAAGTGGGGATTGGGCACGTAAACCCTAATTTATTTTCGTTCAAAGTGATTAAACTAGTCGTCGCCTTGTTCTGTTTTGGTTGCTCGACATCGTTATGGATTTATTTCTTAATGATTATCCAGCACAGTTCATGAGAAAGCCTCTGCAATAAAGTCAACAAAGCTAGGTTTTGAAGTTAGTAGCTAGAAGCCATTTGGGTATAGACTACTATATTTAAACAAAGAGCTTTCATATGGGAGGCAACTGAGGTGAAGATCCAATCACACACACACACACACACACACGCTCGCATATATAGACTAGAATGGGATGTTTTTGAGACATTTTTCAAAGCCAAAGTCAGATGAAGAATTTCGTAACAGTAAACAAGAACATACATATCCTACTGGGTAGGTATGTGTCGTCCATCCGCTCAATCGATCATGAAATACTAAACAAGACAAGCTGTGTTATTTCTAATCACATTAAATAATAGTTAAAATCCAATGCGGTCCGTGGGGTCATCATCACGTAGGATTGGATTGCTACATCTTATTAAAATTTTCAATCGATAGCTACATAATCCTATTCCGAGTATGGAATGTTTGTTAATTTGTAGTTGCATTTAGGTTTTTTTCAAGGAGTCTCATATAGTATTACAGGAGCATATAAAACTTAAGAATGTAAAAAAAAAAAAAGAAAAAGAAAAAGAAAAAAATGGATGCAATGGGGTGAGAGAGGCTCGAACTCTCGACCTCAGGATAACTCAGAAGCTATGAGACCTACGCGCTAGCCAACTGCGCCACCACCCCGACGTGCTGTAAATGACTATATCAATAAATAAGAAGGAAAGAGAACCAAGAACATGGATGAGTTTGGTCTGTAGGTTTAGAGAAGGAAGAATACCGAGCTCGTATCCGCTCAGGCATTGAAGGCTTGTATCGGCATTTTAGCATGTGAAGCTAACGGAGGAGTTCATGTAAGCGCGAAAATTATTCGGTGGTTCCCGACGCCAAACTAGTGACTGATGTGGCAAGCATTTTGCGGTTCATATCCACATAAACGTTGACGCGGGTCTTGAAATTAAATAAAAGAAAAACATCGATGTGGAATTTCTCTGTCAAGACGCTAAGAGAGGAGAGGTTTCGGCCAATCATGGACCAGTGGCGTCATTGGCTAGATCCGATCGGGCTCGATCCTCCCTGACCTCGATTCCCATTTTCTTCTTTTTTACTTAATTTCAAGTCAGTGGACACGTGTCAAATTTGTGGATGGGTGAGAGGGAAAAATGCTCGCCACGTCAGCAGCTGACGTGGCGTTGTGGAACCATTCAACATTTTCTACGGTTGCATGTGATTCGTAGCATCATGAATGATGAATTTGACCTGGCGTCAACTTCTCATCTTCAAATTCAACAAAACTCTTCATGCCTAACACGGCAACGCTCCTCTCTTTCCTTGTGTTTTCCAGTTGAAAATTTGAAATTGATTTTTGGCATTGATTTTTGGATATTCTGATAGGTACCTACAATCAACATATATTTGAAAAAAAATCTTCAATATTTTTTCAATCATTTATATGAGTAGCTCGATAAATCTCTCGTCATTTTGCTTTCTTTTTGTGCATAATGCACCCCTAAAATAGTGAGTGCTTTCACTCGTACAAATTTCCGTAGAATTGCTGGTCCAAACAAAGAAACATGTTCACCTAGACACGTCAAACACATCACTAAAACGAGCAATGAGGCAACCAAAATGGGAAAAAAGAAGAAGAAGAACGAAGTGCTACAACGTGAGATTTATGGATTTTTATAGTCAATGGACATCAATTCTAACAAATGGTCTCGTCCCGCCTCTTCCCGTTCCTCCTTTGTGCCAAGTCCTCGAAGCTCCAATCCCTCCTCATCCCCCAGCTTCGGACCAGCCTCGGCTCCCCCGCCGGCCCCACAACCCGGCTCCCGCCAAAGGCCATGGGCCCGGAGCTGTGCAGCCTGCGGTGCCGGCCCTTCGCGCCCTTCGAGGGCCCACCGATTAGATGCCTGCTCCCGATGTGCTCGTAAGGTGGCGGGGTCAGAGGGCCAGACCAATTCCTCTCGACCGTCATGCCGCATAGCCTATCGCAGCACTTATCCTCCCCGGCACATCGGTAATCGAGGTCCGAGTCTGTCCGTTGCCCGCCCTGGCAGATGAGGCAATTGAGGCTCATGGGTCGCAGGGGAGGCAGGGAAAGTCTTATATGAAAGAGAGGGTGGTTCGATTGGAGAGAAATGAGAGTTTTCTCACGCGAATGAGATTGAAGCCATTATGGGAGAAAGGAGAAATGGAGAGGGATCTTGAGAACTACAAAGAGGTGAATGAAAAAAGATCAAGTGAGGAGGGCCAAATTACTTTGTGGATGATGATTCGTTGTTTTTGCTGTTGCTGCTGCTGTTGTTTTTGCTGTTTTGCATTGATTCTCATTCATTTCGATCCCTAGAAATGAGCTGAACCATTAATAAAGTTTAGGGTGGCAAACAACTCATGCCTCAATTTGGAAATTTTAGATTCGTGCCAACCCTTCTTTTGGCCATCAGCTCTTTCTTTGCCTCCTATAAAGCAGCTCATACTGTTCAAAATCAAACATACCGGCATCTGCACAGCCTGCCAACTATCATTAACATAATGCAAAATCACAGGGGCTCTCAAATACCATGATTCCAATTTTTCGAATTTGTAGGGCACAAGGCAATAATGCCAAGGAATCTTGTACTCCATAGCATGAGTCATTAGATCAACCTTTTTGGCTGGAGGTTTCACACCAGGACACTGCATTTGGACACTTAGTGGCAAACTTTATGCATCCGCCAAAAGAAGTACAGGAAGGTCTTTTGTTTTAATCACTCTCTCTTGCCTTGGATAGGAAAAGGTGCAGAAAAAAGGGGAATCAATCAACGAGTGACGATTACGTGGGTATTGGCTATGACAGGCTCGTGATTCAACCGTGAAGAGAGGGACAGAAAAACCAAGTTAATAAGAACCCGTGCATCAGATTGAATGATTGATGATGCTTTTTAATACCGCATTAAATTAGAGAGCCATGCATCAGATTGAATGGTCGGTAAGATCTTCTTTCTCAGCAGTTTTGGTCATGTTCGAGAAGGATGATAATTGGGGGGTAGTTGGACCAGAGGGAGAGCTCATGTAAGTCGCCATGCCAGAGCCCAAAAGAATTATGCACATGCTTATGTTCTGTCGGTCCATTTGAAAGTAAATGCCAATCATCATCCACCAAATAAAATCTACAGAATCAATATAGTAAAGCTCCAAATGACCAAAAACTATTATATGCTCATTACTTGCACATCTCAGCAAAAGGAAATAAACCCAACATCATGCAAGGACACATGAAGAGTTCAACAGAATATCACAAATTCAGGAGGTTGCGCTTTGAGCAACCTTAAATGTCTATCCCAAACACCATCACACAATCATGACAGCAGTCCTTTATTTACCGAAATCGACTCTCACAACTTTGACAGGAAGACAGTTTTAAATTTACCGTGCCACACTTGCCCATTGATTACAGGATGCTTGGTGTACAAGAGACATGATCCTGGCTGAACCCAACAAACAGCAGAACAAGCCAACAAAGGATGAGGAAACAGCTCTCATCAGTTTCAAATTTGGAACATCTATTTACATCGAAGACAGGCAGGAGATGAACGTGAAAAAAATTGCTATCTGCTAGAACTAGGCTATTTACTTCAACTTGCAATCTAGGGTTTTGATCTACCAGAAACAACAACACAACTAAACAAAGCCAGTTGATCAAAGAGTTCGCGCCACCCGGAACCTGAAAATATTGGGCAGGTTCTCGCTTTCAATGGAGAAACTTCAATTCCATTGTCTAGTCGATGCCAACTTGCACAGAACGAAATCCTTCAAAGTTACTCAGATTTGGGCCAATAGAGCCGCCTTGAGCTGCTCCTGAGTGTAGAACTGATTCCCCATCTTAACTGTGGCTTGCTGGATCATGAGCTCGTTCACCACAGAAACACTAGCATGCTGCAACTCCAAGTCCAATTCTTGAAGAGCCACCATCAACCTTGCCGCAGGACGATCCTTCCAGCCGCTCTCTACTCGAATCACCGCATCCAAACCCATTATCTTCACATCGATTGCCACCCCAGCAGACCTACTTCCTGTAGCTTTTGCCATTTTGCGATCTTGCTCCAACACGATACATTCTTTATTCGATGATTGCTTCTTTAGTTCATCCAGCTGCTTCTGCAAATCCTCCTTATCGGACTCTGCAGCTTGTAGGTTCGAGTTAAGCTCCTTGATATAGGACACCGCATCTCCGAGCAGTGAAGCCTTATCCATCTTCGATACATTCGGAACCACGGCCCTGAGGGCGTAAAACCTCTGATTAAGCTTCTCCCTCCTCTGCCTCTCTGCCTCAACGTGGTTCAAAGGCTCCTCCCTCCCGTTTGCAGGTTTCCTACCCCGCTTCCTCGGCCTCTTTTCAGGTTCTGCGACTTTGCTGCTCTCGACTTCCTTGACCACTGAGGCTTCAACATCCGAATGATCCGAATCCCCCGCTCCACTGACCGATTTCAACATTCCTGAAGAAGGCACAATCACTCCAGAAGTGAAGGACATCATTTCCTCTTCATTGCTACCGATTGAAGTAGCCGACCTCCTCTTCTTCTTCGTGGTCTCCTCGGCAACCGCGACCTGCGAATGACCCGAAAGCAACCTTCCGCTCCCACTGTCTCCGAAATTCAGTACTTCAATAGCTTCCGGCTTCATAGGATGAGAATCTCCATTGCTTCTGCTACTAGAATTAATAGCGTACTCCGCAAAGTTGAATTCTTTCGTGAAAAACCCCTCATTCTGCTGCTGGTTTTGGCCGCCCTGCTGATCATTTCTCGTGCAGATCGCCGTGGGGCTTTCGGTAAGGCTGCTCGAGCTGGGGTTCTCTATCTGAAACGTCATAGAACGATTGTCGATCTCCACCGCAACTGGCGGATCGCAGATCCAAAGTGAGGTAGGGTCATTCTCGCAGTTCAAAACCCTACCACCACAACCCATTTCCGGATCATGGAAATTGAATAGCCCCCTAATTCCGTTGATCAGATCGGAGCTCTGGAAGATCAGCTCGGTGGAACCCAGCTCGACCACACCGTTCAACACGGGGACACACGCCATGGTCTGCAACCCAAAGACCTGCGCCTGCCGAGCCCTCTCGCACCCGCAGCTCGCCAACCTGTCGGCCCCCGAGACCCACAGAGGATTCGAGCTGAAGAAGACCCGACCCGGCAACCCCAAGCCATGGGCGAACGACTGGGTCATGGAGAGCAGGAAGAACCACTCGGTGTCGGTCACCTCCTCCTCAATCGCATCATCGGCGGTCGCGGACCCGGAAATCAGCGAATTGAGGTCGCGGAGGACCCTCTTGCGGTGCTCCTGCTCGGCCGGAGAGCAAGCGGTGGCCTTGCCCTTGGCTTTGGTATCGCCCTTGTAATACCCATCGCCCCAACCGAGGACCGGGTTGGCGTAGTCCCCAGAGGACTGCCAGAAGATGGTGTAGGTCCACGCCGCCGCCGCTCCCCCCTCCCTCTCGATCAGGGCCTGGAGCCGCCGCTGCAGCGACTCCTGGTTGAGCAGCGCCGGCGGGGGGTGAGGGGGGGTGGCCGGCTGCTGCGGCTGCGGCGGCGGGGGCCAGAAGGGGGAGAGGTCGGTGGCGGAGGCGTCGTCGTAGTCCGTCCACAGGCTCATCGGACCGGAACCGATCAAAGGTCGCGCCTTTTCTGCCCGAGCGCTGGTGGGTTTCTCGCCGGAGAGCTGAATTGTGTGTGTGTGTGGCTGAGGAGTGAGCTGGTTGTTGTTGTGGTTGTGGGGGAGATCAAGTGGAGGAAGAAGGGCGGGTCGTGTTAAAAAGGGCGAGCGAGTCAGGGCGAGTCAGAGCGAGTCGGGAAGTGCGTGGGGGAGCGGCGGTGGGGGACAGAGGAGGGGCCGACCGGCGGGGGTCCCACCGCCGGCCGGTGGTTCCTCGAAGGTTCGCCGAGCTGGACCCGGCGGCGGCTCCAGCCGGATGGAGCCGGCTCCAGATCCCTCGATTGCCCAGACGCAGAAGACCGGCGGCTGAACGTGGGCGGCTCGGCGGGGCGGGCTCGGCTCGTTCCGAGTGGTACGCGTGCCCATTTCGGGTTTTGTTTGACCGGTCTCTTTTGACCGCCCCCCGGGTTCATTCCCCCTGCCGAGAAGCAGCCGCGAACCAGGCCCCGGGAAACGAACGGACCCGGACGGATCCGGGTCGGGTCGGGTTATCGGACGAGATAGGCCCCGTCGAATTTGCCCCCATTACATATGTATAATCAATCGGAAAAATACATTGTACCACGATACACTTGGTTTTTTTTTTTTTTCAATGTGATTACGTTACGTGATCAGAGAACGGAAGTTCGTGTCCGGTTGGGACGTATATGTTGACACAGGGGATTACGGCATGACCAAGGATTTAGACCGCGAAAACAAGAACCGTTGGTTGTGCCATGCATAGACTAGCCGAGCTTATTAATGAGCGACTAGTTAGGTCGAGTTGGGATCGCAACCGAATTAGGCGTGCATAAGATGGTATGAAACCGACTCAAATATGTGGGCGGATCTACGTAACACACGGGAGCAAAGTGTCTTTGTTATTAAACCCCTCATCTGGGGACATACTGAAGTTGCTTTTCTGCATTGCAGGAGCAGAAGTGTTGATATAGGGACAAAACTTGAAGTTTTTGATTTGGCAAGGCTTACAAATTACAGTTGTAAATGCTTTGCAACCTCAATTCAGTATGGATTGATCTGAGTTCCATTCAAGTTTTCGATAGTGGGCGAGGACGGTTTCTTTTGTTTTCTTTTTTCCAGTTGTGATCGGTTTGCTACATTGATAAGTCCCATACCCTTTCTTTTTTCCCTTATTACTTACGTCTTCTTGCTGTGGAGAGCTCTTGGATGTTTGATACGTCCTGCTACCACTATATCTGGGCGATCCATATTATTTGAAATACCAGCAGCTTTATCAGCAGAAGCTCACCTTTGCTTGGGAAGATGTACCATCAAATTGGTCTTTACTGCATTGATATCAAGCCTTTGAAATGATCAGTTTGAATGATAATAAAATCTCCTCAAAAGTGTGCATCACGATGTTGGAGAAGTCTAGCCGATCAGGAAGTTTTGAATCCTGAAAGTGTTTTCCGGAGTTCATTCTTTTTCTTCTGGGGAAAAGATGCATCAAGTGATCAAACATCAGTAATGATGATTCTTGCGTCTCAGCTGGTTATGTCCCCATCAAGGCTTTCTGATAACTGCACATTGATGTATGCTTGGATGGTCATCTATGAGGTACAGAATCGAATGTCGGACCCATGTCTAGGTATTTGGGTTGTTCGGGTCGGTCACGATTCGGTTTGGGATAGGCACAAAGTTTTATGTTTCGGTTGAGGTTGGGTATGCTAGAAACCTGACCTGAGCCGAACCGTTGACACAATAGAAAGGCGGTGACCAAAGGGAATGTGTTCGGGACTTTATTTAGGGCTTGCAAGTTGAGGAAGCCGGATAGGATGAACAGGAGGCTTATGGAATCATACGAACTCATCAGCTCCAAAAACATAGCATTGATCGATCGAACCTACAATGCTAAAGAGAGTGCTCATATTGGATTATGACATATAATATTCTAAATGGGAAAAATATCAAAAAAGTCGTAAATTTATTATATGGATGCCAATTCAATGATTGATTTTATCAATTAGTCCTAAACCTTTTGATGAATTTGTCAATGTATTCCTTCCCGCCAATTGTGGATGCCGGCCGTCCTACGCACGAATGTCGGTGCTGACGTGGGTAATTTTTTTTAAATAAAAAAGGTTTAGAATTGAGTTGACATTTGTACAATATGTTTATATCTTTTTTGGCAATTATCCCTATTCTAGACTCATTTTACCGAACGAAGCTGGCCGTACCTAGAAATTTAGGTAAAACTAAAATTAGGTTATAAAAGGTGCTCAGTTTTGCTTATTAAGTTGCTCAAAGTACAATTATTTTCTCCATAGAAGTCACTGTAATCTTCAATAACCTCCCGGGCCTCCATAGCGAAGCGTGCACCCCATTTTCCGCATGTTGCCATCGTTCTTCAAGGCACAGACATTGGACTTGTCGACCGTTTCTCGGATCTTCCTGGAAGGTTGAAGGCGGGCACTTCCTCTGTAAAGCCAGTACATGTGACTGAAGTATGCGGCATGCGAGTAATCGATGTCGGGATAACGACCACTTCCCAATGGAGGACAGTATCCATCGCCGCCCTCTTGGCCGACTCCTCCCCAAGCTGCGTGCAGCGAGCCGTTGCGTAGATAGGTGAATAGTTCCTTCGGCCAATAGCCCACTTTAATTGGAGGATCGTCTTTCACGATCAGCCACCAATTCGCAGTATGCAAGTCCTGGTCAGAAACGAAATATCCTGTTCACAAGTTTCATTTCACATATTACAAAGGTCCAACATGCACCAGATTGATTTTTCCGCCGATCATGACATGATCTCGTCGTAATCATATTTGGAGAACGAATTATCTTTCCGTCGAATTTTCGTGTTTAGTCAATTTTTCTATCGCGCTTCGGCATCAATTGGTATAAAAAATTGATGCCGAAGAGCAATAGAAAAATTGACTGAACACGAAAATTCGACGGAAGAACAATTCGTTCTCCAAATATGATTACGAAATTAAAATATTCAAAGTTTGCTTAAAGGAAACCCTAAAACAAGCTTATATATCCCCAAACCTAACCCTACTAGGATTAGTAAATATCAAAACGTAAAATTACGAAACTGCCCCTTATTAAATTAACCCAAAAAAAATACTAAAAAAAATAGAAAATCCATCTAAACAATCTTGAATCGCGAAAATCCATCGTTAGTCATGACCGAAGGCGGTGAGTATTGATCAGCATGCCGTTTCGTTTCAGCCGATCAAATTTGAGCTCAATCCGACATCGTTGACTTCAAGCCCGCAGATTCGTCTAGTCGCATAACGGGTCCGTCGATCCCTTAGGTGCATCATCCTCCCCTGCTAGAGAAAGATTCGTCCTCGAATCTGCTTCGCTTTCATTGTCGTCATCAATTTCCTCAGGACCTTCTTCCTCTTCAGGATAGTAAGGTGACAAATCCGCTACATTAAAAGTTCCGGATACATTATACTTACCCGGCAATTCGATCTTGTAAGCATTGTCACTAATTCGCTCTAAAACTCTGAAGAGTCCATCAGCTCTAGGTTGAAGCTTGCCAAATCTATATGCTGGAAATCGTTCCTTCCTAAGGTGAATCCGAACTAGATCACCTTCCTTGAAGACGACTCTTTTCTTGCGCATATCCACGCGTTGCTTATACTTTATGTTTTGCCTGTTGATCTGATTATGGACCTGAGAATGTAGCTCTTTGATATGTTTTGCATGTTCTTCAGCTTCTGAACTAAATTGCTTGAGAACTGATATCGGTGTGAGATCTAATGGAGTAATTGGATTACGCCTATAAACCACCTCAAAAGGAGTCTTGCCTGTAGTTCGGTTTTCTGATCTGTTATATGCAAATTTTGCCTGAGCAATGCCAAGTCCCATTGTCGCGGATTATCTCCAATCAAACTCCGCAGCAAATTCCCTAAGTTTCGATTGACAACTTCGGTTTGACCATCAGTCTGAGGATGATAAGATGAACTAAACTTCAAACTTGTACCCATATACCTCCAAAGAGTGCGCTAGAAGTGACTCACAAATTTCACATCACGATATGAGGTAATGGACTTAGGAATTCCATGTAGCTTAACAATCTTTTGTAGAAATAATCGAGCAACTTGTGAAGTATCATAGGACTTGCTACACGGGGCAAAGTGGGCCTCTTCGAAAATCTATCGACGACCACCATTATTGAATCCTTACTCCGCTGCGTTCTTGGCAAACCCAAGACAGTCAAGACTGACATCCTCCCACGGTGCAACTGGAACAGGTAGAGGCATATACAATCCTGCATTAGTACTCTTGGTCTTTGCCACATGACATACCCTGCACCTCTCTATAACACGTGTTACGTCACGCTCCATCCGAGGCCAATAAAAATGTTCACTCAATAAGGCCTTCGTCTTATCCACACTAAAGTGCCTAGTTAAACCACCTACAAATCCCTCAATAATAATAGATTCCCTCAAAGAATATTGAGGAATGCACAATTTGTTACCTTTAAATAGGTAACCTTTCACGATCTGAAATTGCTGTAAAAGGCTCCGTTTTGCTCTTCCTCCAGATATCCCCAAAATAAGGATCATCAACATATAATTCTTTAAAAGTATCAAAGCCTAGAACCTTTACCTGCATCATAGACAAAGAAAGAATGTTTTCTGCTCAATGCATCTCGCCACACTATTTAGCACTCCTGCCTTATGCTTGATGGAAAAACCGAAAACTTGAAGGAACTCCACCCACTTTGCATGCCTTGCATTCAATTTGTGCTGCCCATTGATGTATTTCAAGGCTTCATGATCAGAAAATAAGATAAACTCTTTCTAGATAAGATAGTGCCTCTAATGCTCCAAACTCCTCACAATAGCATAAAATTCTTTATCATAAGTTGAATATTTCCTTTTTCGCCTCGTTCAACTTCTCACTAAAGAATGCCACAGGTTTACATTTTTGACTTAGGACACCCCCAATGCCAACACCTGAAGCATCACAATGCACCTCAAAAATCTCATTAAAATCAGGAAGCATGAGAATAGGTGCTTGAGTCACCTTCTTCTTTAATAATTGGAAGGCAGCTTCTGCCTCCTTAGTCCACACAAATTTACTTCCTTTCAGACAATCCGTCAGAGGTGCAATAATAGTACTGAAATCCCGAATAAATCTCCGATAAAAAGACGCAAGCCCATGAAAGCTATGTACCTCGTGAATATTTTTCGGAATCTTTCAATTTGTAATAGCCTCAACCTTAGCTGGGTCCATATGAATACCCTCCTTAGTTACTATATATCCCAAAAAGGTCATACGATCAGTCAAGAAGTGACACTTCTTAGTATTAGCATATAATTTCTGCTCCCTCAATGTCTCGAACACCCTTCTCAAATGCTGCAAGTGTTGATCAGTCGATGCACTATAAACCAATATATCATCGAAATATACGACGACAAACTGGCCAATAAAAGGATGAAACACCTGATTCATCAATCTCATAAAGGTGCTCGGTGCGTTAGATAACCCGAAAGGCATCACCATCCACTCATACAGACCATCTCGAGTTTTAAAAGCGGTCTTCTATTCATCTCCATAACGCACCCTAATCTGATGATATCCACTCCTCAAGTCTATCTTCGAAAAGATAGTCGCTTTATGCAATTGATCAATTAAATCATCAAATCTCGGAATAGGAAAGCGATACCTGATCGTGATCTTGTTAACAGCTCTGCTATCCACGCACATTCTCCACGAGCCGTCATTCTTAGGAACCAATAAAGCTGGCACTGCACAAGGGCTCATGCTCTCTCGAATTACACCTTTTTCTAATAATTCCTGCACTTGCCTCTGCATCTCCTCATGCTCCTTAGGATTCATTACGTAAAATTGCCTTATTAGGAATAGCGACACGGACGAGATCTATACAATGCTGTATGTCCCTCATGGGTGGCAATCCAAATGGCAATCCTCTGGCATGACATCAGCAAACTCCTCTAAGTATAGGCAGAATTTGAGTTGAAATTTATGGACTATCAAGGTTCTGCTTCACGACTACGACAGCAAAAAGTTCTGGGGCATTCACCGCTTCCTCTTGGAACTCTGATTTGGAAAGCAGATTACTTTTCCCTTCTTTTCTCAAATCTGAAGGACCCAGAGTAATGGTCCGGCCATCCTTCTTGAAGGTGTATGTATTTTTGAATCCGTCATGCTGTGTTTTCTTATCAAACTGCCAAGGTCTTCTTAACAGAATATGACAAGTATCCATTGAAACTACGTCACTCCACACTTTATCAACATATTTCTTCCTAATCGAGAACTGCACTAAACATCTCTTGCTCACTTTTACCTCATTTCCCTTCCTAAGCCATGACAGCTTATATGGTTGAGGATGTTCGACAGTTTTCAACCCCAACTTTTCTACCATAGTAGTAGAAATTACATTCTCACAACTTTCCCCGTCAATTATCATACTACATACCTTTCCCCCACTAGTATACTTAGTGTGAAAGATATTATGCCTGAGCCACGATTCATCATCTACCTCAGCAATATTTAAAACCCGACGCACAACTAAAGACTCACCAGAATCGGCATAGACAATGTCCTCCGGATCTGGATCCGCATTTGCTTGCTTACCATCAGATTCATCATAAGTTGGGTCTTCATCAAAAGTTGGATTATCTACGAGTGTCACAAACTGCTTGTTCGGACAATCAAAGCAAAATGTCTCAATCCTTGACACTTAAAACATCGCTTGCCTACGGTTCCTTCCCTGCTAGATTCTGCACTACCCTGCTCTCCTTTTGTTGCAGATTTTGAACCAGCGCCCTTAACTGCTGCCGGGGCCAAAGAACTCCCTGCTTTCTCCCGGGACTCTTTATCTGACCACTTGGAACCATTGCCTGTCCACTTAGAACCGCTGCTAGACCACTTAGACTTATTGCTCTTTCTTTTAAACTGTCCCTCCACCTTTAGGGCTAGTCTGCACACATCCTCATACGTCCAATACTACTGTAATTGGACAACATCAGAGATCTTATATCGCAGCCCTGCGAGATATCGTGCAATCGTCTGCTCGTCTTCCTCCGCCACATCACAACGTATCCGCAAACGATCAAATTCTTCAGTAAATTCTTCAACTGTGTTATCACCTTGCTTGATGTTATGATACTCAATAAACGCCTCTTGCCTATAATGGGTAGGCAAAAATTTTTTTTGCAATAACTTTTTCATCTTCTCTCAGCGATCCACCTTGGCTTCCTTTGCTTATTCAAAGGAAACCCTAAAACAAGCTTATATATCCCCAAACCTAACCCTACTAGGATTAGTAAACATCAAAACGTAAAATTACTTAAACTGCCCCTTATTAAATTAACCCAAAAAATACTAAAAAATAGAAAATCCATCAAAACAATCTTGAATCGCGAAAATCCATCGTTAGTCATGACCGAAGGCGGTGAGTATTGATCAGCATGCCGTTTCGTTTCAGCCGATCAAATTTGAGCTCAATCCGACATCGTTGACTTTAAGCCCGCAGATTCGTCTAGTCGCATAACGGGTCCGTCGATCCCTTAGGTGCATCATCCTCCCCTGCTAGAGAAAGATTCGTCCTCGAATCTACTTCGCTTTCATTGTCGTCATCAATTTCCTCAGGACCTTCTTCCTCTTCAGGATAGTAAGGTGACAAATCCGCTACATTAAAAGTTCCGGATACATTATACTTACCCGGCAATTCGATCTTGTAAGCATTGTCACTAATTCGCTCTAAAACTCTGAAGAGTCCATCAGCTCTAGGTTGAAGCTTGCCAAATCTATATGCTGGAAATCGTTCCTTCCTAAGGTGAATCCGAACTAGATCACCTTCCTTGAAGACGACTCTTTTCTTTATGCATATCCACGCGTTGCTTATACTTTATGTTTTGCCTGTTGATCTGATTATGGACCTGAGAATGTAGCTCTTTGATATGTTTTGCATGTTCTTCAGCTTCTGAACTAAATTGCTTGAGAACTGATATCGGTGTGAGATCTAATGGAGTAATTGGATTACGCCTATAAACCACCTCAAAAGGAGTCTTGCCTGTAGTTCGGTTTTCTGATCTGTTATATGCAAATTTTGCCTGAGCAATGCCAAGTCCCATTGTCGCGGATTATCTCCAATCAAACTCCGCAGCAAATTCCCTAAGTTTCGATTGACAACTTCGGTTTGACCATCAGTCTGAGGATGATAAGATGAACTAAACTTCAAACTTGTACCCATATACCTCCAAAGAGTGCGCTAGAAGTGACTCACAAATTTCACATCACGATATGAGGTAATGGACTTAGGAATTCCATGTAGCTTAACAATCTTTTGTAGAAATAATCGAGCAACTTGTGAAGTATCATAGGACTTGCTACACGGGGCAAAGTGGGCCTCTTCAAAATCTATCGACGACCACCATTATTGAATCCTTACTCCGTTGCGTTCTTGGCAAACCCAAGACAAAGTCAAGACTGACATCCTCCCACGGTGCAACTGGAACAGGTAGAGGCATATACAATCCTGCATTAGTACTCTTGGTCTTTGCCACATGACATACCCTGCACCTCTCTATAACACGTGTTACGTCACGCTCCATCCGAGGCCAATAAAAATGTTCACTCAATAAGGCCTTCGTCTTATCCACACTAAAGTGCCTAGTTAAACCACCTACAAATCCCTCAATAATAATAGATTCCCTCAAAGAATATTGAGGAATGCACAATCTGTTACCTTTAAATAGGTAACCTTTCACGATCTGAAATTGCTGAAAAGGCTCCGTTTTGCTCTTCCTCCAGATATCCCCAAAATAAGGATCATCAACATATAATTCTTTAAAAGTATCAAAGCCTAGAACCTTTACCTGCATCATAGACAGCAAAGAATGTTTTCTGCTCAATGCATCTGCCACACTATTTAGCACTCCTGCCTTATGCTTGATGGAAAAACTGAAAACTTGAAGGAACTCCACCCACTTTGCATGCCTTGCATTCAATTTGTGCTGCCCATTGATGTATTTCAAGGCTTCATGATCAGAAAATAAGATAAACTCTTTCGAGATAAGATAGTGCCTCTAATGCTCCAAACTCCTCACAATAGCATAAAATTCTTTATCATAAGTTGAATATTTCCTTTTTCGCCTCGTTCAACTTCTCACTAAAGAATGCCACAGGTTTACATTTTTGACTTAGGACACCCCAATGCCAACACCTGAAGCATCACAATGCACCTCAAAAATCTCATTAAAATCAGGAAGCATGAGAATAGGTGCTTGATCACCTTCTTCTTTAATAATTGGAAGGCAGCTTCGCCTCCTTAGTCCACACAAATTTACTTCCTTTCGGACAATCCGTCGGAGGTGCAATAATAGTCTTTGAAATCCCGAATAAATCTCCGATAAAAAGACGCAAGCCCATGAAAGCTATGTACCTCGTGAATATTTTTCGGAATCTTTCAATTTGTAATAGCCTCAACCTTAGCTGGGTCCATATGAATACCCTCCTTAGTTACTATATATCCCAAAAAGGTCATACGATCAGTCAAGAAGTGACACTTCTTAGTATTAGCATATAATTTCTGCTCCCTCAATGTCTCGAACACCCTTCTCAAATGCTGCAAGTGTTGATCAGTCGATGCACTATAAACCAATATATCATCGAAATATACGACGACAAACTGGCCAATAAAAGGATGAAACACCTGATTCATCAATCTCATAAAGGTGCTCGGTGCGTTAGATAACCCGAAAGGCATCACCATCCACTCATACAGACCATCTCGAGTTTTAAAAGCGGTCTTCTATTCATCTCCATAACGCACCCTAATCTGATGATATCCACTCCTCAAGTCTATCTTCGAAAAGATAGTCGCTTTATGCAATTGATCAATTAAATCATCAAATCTCGGAATAGGAAAGCGATACTTGATCGTGATCTTGTTAACTACCGCTATCCACGCACATTCTCCACGAGCCGTCATTCTTAGGAACCAATAAAGCGGCACCGCACAAGGGCTCATGCTCTCTCGAATTACACCTTTTTCTAATAATTCCTGCACTTGCCTCTGCATCTCCTCATGCTCCTTAGATTCATTACATAAGCTGCCTTATTAGGAATAGCGACTTCGAACGAGATCTATACAATCTTTGTATGTCCCTCATGGGTGGCAATCCAAATGGCAATCCTCTGGCATGACATCAGCAAACTCCTCTAAGTATAGGCAGAATTTGAGTTGAAATTTATGGACTATCAAGGTTCTGCTTCACGACTCTGACAAAAAAAAAGTTACGGGGCATTCACCGCTTCCTCTTGGAACTCTGATTTGGAAAGCAGATTACTTTTCCCTTCTTTTCTCAAATCTGAAGGACCCAGAGTAATGGTCCGCCATCCTTCTTGAAGGTGTATGTATTTTTGAATCCGTCATCTTGTGTTTTTCTTATCAAACCGCCAAGGTCTTCTTAATGAGAATATGACAAGTATCCATTGGAACTACGTCACTCCACACTTTATCAACATATTTCTTCCTAATCGAGAACTGCACTAAACATCTCTTGCTCACTTTTACCTCATTTCCCTTCCTAAGCCATGACAGCTTATATGGTTGAGGATGTTCGACAGTTTTCAACCCCAACTTTTCTACCATAGTAGTAGAAATTACATTCTCACAACTTTCCCCGTCAATTATCATACTACATACCTTTCCCCCACTAGTATACTTAGTGTGAAAGATATTATGCCTGAGCCACGATTCATCATCTACCTCAGCAATATTTAAAACCCGACGCACAACTAAAGACTCACCAGAATCGGCATAGACAATGTCCTCCGGATCTGGATCCGCATTTGCTTGCTTACCATCAGATTCATCATAAGTTGGGTCTTCATCAAAAGTTGGATTATCTACGAGTGTCACAAACTGTCGGTTCGGACAATCAGCAGCAAAATGTCTGAATCCTTGACACTTAAAACATCGCTTGCCTACGGTTCCTTCCCTGCTAGATTCTGCACTACCCTGCTCTCCTTTTGTTGCAGATTTTGAACCAGCGCCCTTAACCGCTGCCAGGGCAGAAGAACTCCCTGCTTTCTCCCGGGACTCTTTATCTGACCACTTGGAACCATTGCCTGTCCACTTAGAACCGCTGCTAGACCACTTAGACTTACTGCTCTTTCTTTTAAACTGTCCCTCCACCTTTAGGGCTAGTCTACACACATCCTCATACGTCCAATACTACTGTAATTGGACAACATCAGAGATCTTATATCGCAGCCTCGCCAGATATCGTGCAATCGTCCCTTTCGTCTTCCTCCGCCACATCACAACGTATCCATAACGATCAAATTCTTCAAAAATTCTTCAACTGTTTATCACCTTGCTTGATGTTATGATACTCAATAAACGCCTCTTGCCTATAATGGGTAGGCAAAAATTTTTTTTGCAATAACTTTTTCATCTTCTCTCAGCGATCCACCTTCGGCTTCCCCTCTCTAGCGCGTTACTTTTTCAAGTGTTCCCACCAAATCAAAGCATGTTTTCGCAGCCTAATAGCCACTAACTTCACTTTTTGCCC
Source organism: Syzygium grande (assembly GCA_024733475.1). Taxonomy (NCBI): domain Eukaryota; kingdom Viridiplantae; phylum Streptophyta; class Magnoliopsida; order Myrtales; family Myrtaceae; genus Syzygium; species Syzygium grande. The sequence continues at coordinate 5,344,439 of JAMXDD010000002.1, read as the reverse complement.
CTCAGTTATATCCTTAAGATCAAAAATCCGTTCTACCGTATGCAACCAATCAATAAACTCATCAGGATGAGCCTTACCATTAAACTCGGGAATCTCGATCTTCATTCCGAAATTTTGAGAAGAACGTTGATTTCCAGGTCGTACTCCTCGATTTCGCCCCTGGTTCAGAACCCCGAAAGGGTTTACGTCTTCTTCTTCATCATCGGATGAATTCTCATATTCCTCTCCTTCTTCGGATGAACGCCCAACCTCACCTCCGCAAGTTGTCGCTCCAAATTCTGGATTCGTCTTCTCTGTTCTTCAATTTCTACGTCTCGCAGATCTCTTAGACGCGGTTGGTCGTCTGCTTCAGGAACGCCTCCACGCCCCCGGCCACCACGAGCCCGCCGTCCACGACCGTAGCCATTGATTCAAGCAACTTGTGCTCTGATACCAATTGATGCCGAAGCGCAATAGAAAAATTGACTGAACACGAAAATTCGACGGAAGAACAATTCGTTCTCCAAATATGATTACGAAATCAAAATATTCAAAGTCTGCTTAAAGGAAACCCTAAAACAAGCTTATATATTCCCAAACCTAACCCTACTAGGATTAGTAAACATCAAAACGTAAAATTACGAAACTGCCCCTTATTAAATTAACCCAAAAAAATACTAAAAAATAGAAAATCCATCTAAACAATCTCGAATCACGAAAATCCATTGTTAGTCACAGCCAAAGGCGGTGAGTATTGATCAGCACGCCGTTTCGCTTCAGCCGACCAAATTTGAGCTCAATTCGACATCGTTGACTTCAAGCCCGCAGGTTTGTCTAGTTGCATAACGGTTCCGCCGGTCCCCTAGGTGCATCACAAGTGATTCTGTATTGAATCATCTGCTTCTTTTGTTGACGGTATGACTGACGAATCTTTACCTAAACTTTGTGATTCTTCAACAAAGGATTTTCTAGTGACGGTTGTTTATCAATGTTGATACAGTCAATGGTGTCGCCTTCCTTAGTCTATATAAAAATATCAAACGCAATTACTAATTTGTCAAACATACTATGCTTGCATTAAACTTAATTAGCAACATAAATTGCAGCATAACATAAAACTAAAACAATTAGAACATTTGCCAAATTGTTGGGGAGATAATTACCACGAATGTCTTCACCGGTGGCTTGTTCATCATTCTAAGCTGTCTTTCCAACTTTGCGTCGTCATCTTCTGAAATGTTTCCAACCTCACACAGACAAACACCAAAGAATACGAACAACAATGGCAAGACTTTCATCCTGTATTGCACTGTGAGAGTTATGACGATCTCGTTTTTGGCACTTTGGCCAAATTTATAGGCCTTGTCCACATTCAAACTTCTCCTTTGTACTTTCAATCCAATCAAAACTTGGAGGTCAACAGCTTACTTTTATGTTAATAACCCTTTATTTATTGTCTACTCACTTTATTTCTTTGTCCAACATTTGTAAAATATATTAAACTAGCTATGTTAACGAATTCAAAATTCAGTATTAATTTAACCTAAATTTGATTTACCTATAATACATCTATGATTAAATTTTAACATAAACTAAAAATTTATATCTTATGGCAGCAGCATACCCCGAATTTTGGCAAAATGGGACCTTGGATATTCATGCATTCTCTTTCAATGGATTTTGTGCAAGAGGGACAATATTAAAGAAACCAAAGAAGGTATCTGTATAGTTAGTTTTATCCCGTGGGAATGCTAGTGGATGAGAAAACTAATTGAAGATAAGAATGTTCAATATTCAAATGCAGATTACACTTGTTTGGGATTTCTATCGCGAGGATATTGTGATTTTATTCATTATACCAAAATTAAGCAATGATGCATTGACCATACAAAACCCTTCCTCTTGAAATTCATGTATAAATCTATCACGAGAATAGCCTTTGTTAACAATAGCAGCCAAAATGGAAAAAACAGAAAAGGCATTCAAGACTCGGGAGTTATGGCCCTCATGGGTCAAAGACGAGCATGGAAGGACTAAAACTTAACTTGAAATAAGGCATGGCTGCCATTTTTTTTCCACGGCAAATGCATGTTTTCCACTTGTCTTTGAAATTCTGCCTTGTTAGAGTTTGAGACATTTTCATGACGTCGGATGTTCAGTCAAACCACACTGGTCATAACGGTCCCCTGTCCTACTGAAACCAAGCAATCAATGGCTAGGTCACAATTTCTATACAAGGTTTTGTTTATTTCACTGAAAATTTCTCGTAAGAATTTGATTTTATGGTATATGATAAATGAATTCACTAAATGCAGCTTGTATAATCAAAAAGAGCATGTGATGATTAACAAACTGGAATTAGTCTCTTCTTTGTTTATTCCGTAATACATTAAAATAACAAGAATTACAAAAAAAAATTAGTGAAGATATCATGAAAGCATATTTCTAATATAATATGGATTGATAGTGTTTTTTGAAAGGGTTAATACTATGAAAAACCCTAAACTGGTACACTTATGACAAATTTACCCTAAACTATTTTTTTTATCACAAAAAACTCTAAACTGGTACACCTGTGATAATTTTACCCCGAACTATTTTTTTGACCATAAAAAATCCCACACTGGTATATCTGTGACAATTTTACCCTCGAACTAATTTTTTGGCCACTAAAAACCCTAAACTGGTACACCTGTGACAAATTTACCTTCCGTTAGTTTCTGTTAAATTTTACTGTCAAATTGCGAAGTTTAATGACACGTGGTAATTGACATGTGTATCGATTTTGGGTTTTACCTCTCTGTTTGTCACAAGTTTATCAATTTGTGATTTTTTGTGATATTAATATAATTTAACGGACACTAACAGAGGGTAAATTTGTCACAAATGTACCAGTTTGGGATTTTTAGTGGTCAAAAAATTAGTTCAGGTGTAAAATTGTCATAGATGTATCAGCGTAGGGTTTTTTGTGGTAAAAAAAATAGTTCGGGGTAAAATTATCAAAAGTATACCAATTTGGAGTTTTTGGTTATAAAAAAAATAGTTCGGGGTAAATTTATCACAGTTGTACCAGTTTAGAATTTTTTGTGGTCAAAAAAAAATAGTTCGGGGTAAAATTGTCATAGGTGTATCAGTTTAGGATTTTTTGTGGTATTAAGCCTTTTTGAAAATGTAGAAGAACATAAATATTAATGACGCATATTCAGGAAATGGTAGACAAAATCTATGGAGAAAGAAAACATATGAGATTTGTCAGGGAAAAAAAAGAAAAAAATTGATGAAGATAAGAAATAGACATAGAGTGACTTATTCTTCTCACTTGGATGTGCAGCAAAATGTTAGGGACCATAATTTCCTTCTTGTCACAAGGGGAAGTTGTTTTTTTTTTTTTTCAATCTAAGCTTATTATTTTCAAGTCAAGGAAAATGCTTTCCGTTGATTGACTAGTTTTCCGTCATCCCAACATAAAAAAATTCTAGAATACATTCCCACAAATGGTCTTCCATCAAATTAACTGACACGAAGTTTTGAAGAAATTGACAATCATCTTTTATTTTTTTCTCAATTTGATAGTTGTTTACGATTGTTTGGGCATTAGTCTTGCTTCTAATATGAAGTACCTTTTGGAAATTTTCCTAATTGTCTTCTAATGTCTCTCTATTTCATTGGATTCTAAATAATTGTTTCTCTGTTTGTGTTTTCATTTTCAGTAGAATGACTTCATTAGAAGCAGTTCTACTAACAGCTTGATTACCTTTTAAATCATCTGCAATAATCAGTGGCGGAGCAAGGAGGTCAATTGATCAAAACTCGAGACGTTTACCGATATGACTATATTTCGATATATGGGGTCAATTTGCAAATTTTTGATACAAATTTTACAATAGGTACACGTATATCCTATATGAGCTCAGCGGGTTTAATTATTAATGATCTCATATATCAATAAATGCGATAAACTAGGAAGACCATGATGAATATATCTACTCAACAAACACTAATGTCTATAAAAAAAAAAAAAAAAAAATAGGGCCATACAAATGAATCCAACTCATGAAATAATTAGGAATTTACATTATGCTCAAACAATTCAAGGTACAAGATATATTAAAACAAATTTATTTGGTAGACCAAGGTATTGATGTAGTCATTTACTGTAATCTATACTAGCGTTATGCTATTTACATAGTAATGATTAATTAATCATCATGTTATATTGGAAGGCACCACATGGGAAAATTACTAAAAAAAGTCATAAACTTATTGCAATTATATCAATTCAGTCCTAAATCTTTTGTTTGCCAATTGAATCTTAAATATTTTGAATTTATGCTAATTCTGTCCAACCGACCAATTTTGGCCGGAAATCGCTAACGTGAATGTCAATCTTTCTACGCACAACCAGCACTGACATGAAAATTTTTGAATAATATTTTAATATTTTTCAAATTTTTTATTTTGTTTTTTTTTTTTCTTTTCATTCTCTTTCTTTTATTTTTCTTCATTCTTCCTCTGGCCAGTTGTCGGACCTTAGCAACAATAAATGTTGTCTATAATGAAAACATTTTCATCGACTAACTATTTCAAGTGACGTAAGAAATTATTTTTAGGAAAATATTTTTCAAATAATTTATTTTTGCAAAATAAATGGAGCCTAAGTGTAAACAAGTCAACTATTCTTGATATCCTGAGAGCACTTGTCTAGCATCTTATATTATCACTAGGCTCCACAATTATAATGTGGTACTAGTCCTTGATTATTCATATAATGGACAGTGAGTTTGGGCCTTGTGCAAGTAGACAAAGAAGTAACGACAGGCTGTTCCTTCCACACAACTTCCATTTATAGTATGATCATAAAATTCTTCTCAATCATTGTTTTCCACTCGAAGTATGAACTTTTAAACCCAAAAAATATACGTTTGGATATGTGAATTACCCGCAAATTGTTCTATGATTGTCATCAGTAGCTACAATTTTTTAGACTTATTGTTAAAGCTCCACCTAAATTTGATTCTAGAGAAAATAGATTGACAAATAGTATCGATTACGTGGTGACCTATCATTTACATGAACAACGAGAAAAGTGTCAGAAAAGTTCTAAACATATTATATTGGTGCAAATTTAGTCCTAAAACCTTTTAATTGTGCCAATTTAGCCCTAAACCTTTTGAAATTGTGACAATTCAGTCATTCCGGCTAATTTTATCCCGATATTTCTGACGTGAACGCCAAATAGAACTACATAAAGACCGCCAAAGATTGACGTAGATAATGTATAATAATATTTTTTGATTTTTTTTGTTCTTTTTTTTTTTTTTTTTTTTTTCCTTTCTTCTTCCTTTTGCTAGTGACCGGTCACAAGCAATGGCCGCCACCGACCATGGCCAAGCAAGCTGGCCTCGCCTGGGCAAGGGTCACCGTTGCCCACCATAGGCGAGGGCAAGCCCCAATGAGGCCGCCCTGGCTTGGGCAAGGCCCAGTGAGGGTTGGTCTCACCTAGGCTAGATCTGGCGAGGGGAGCCCTCGACAAGGCTCGCCCTCGCCTGGCTAGGCCTTGTCTATGGCGAGTGATGGCAACGACGACCCTTGCCCTGGTGAGGCCAACCTGCCTGGCTATCGCTTGTGACCAGTGGCCAGTCATCGGCAAAAGGAAGAAGAAAGAAGAAAAGAAAAGAAAATAAATTAGAAAAAATAATAATAAAAAATTTGTAAAAATGTGAAAAATTATCCACGTCAGCTTCGGCGGTGCCACGCAGACCGGATGGCATCCACGTCAGTAATATCTAGCCAAAATTAGTCGGAATAACTGAATTGACACGGAACAAAAAATGTTTGAAACTAAATTAGTAATATGAAAAGTTTTAATATTAAATTGATATAAATATAATAGATTTAATACTTTTGCGAAACTTTTTCCCGTGAACAATGGATAATTACTCATTTGCCGCTTTAGTCTGACACAAAAAGGAAGGGCAGAAAAGGTGCTTGTGCAGCTTGTGCCCCTGTATTCCTTTTACGTGACTATAAAAGCAGATATCATTAATATCCTCGCCGCTGAAGATGCAAAACCGTGTGAAAATGGACTAACGGTCGAGATTGAAAACCACTTGATCCAACGGCGGATATCAGCGCTAAACCTTGTTATATAGGCACTGATCTCTCATATTTTCTTATGCCTCTCTTCATGTCTCAGAGAATTGTGTCAAACCCAGCTATGGCTCTGATGAAACTGTTGCTAGTGCATCTCATTTGGTGCGGCGTTCGTGGTTTTTGGGGCGAAGCAACAAGCATTTCCGAGGATGATTCGGAGATAGAGGCACAACTAAAGATTTTGAATAAGCCTGCCGTCAAGACATTTGTGGTGCTGCTTCTACGAATTTACAGCTTCTATTTTTTTGGCGAATTTTTACATTAAAAGGTGTAATCGTTCTTTAATTTCGTATGTACTAGCACGATTAGCCCATGAAATGCAAAGAATATGTATATAAATAAATTATTAAACTTTTGAAGTCAGTTTTTCTTTAACTGTAGAAGAATAATCTTTTAAGCCCAAAGAAATGAGTGCGTCGATTTAGTCTGCTAAATTATGTAAGTATCAATTAAAATAGATTATTCATGGACAAATGGAAAGCATGCCTTTATTCAGTGAAAATAGTGACAAGCTTGTATTTATTTTAACAGATGGCAAACATGCATATTATTGAGGGGAACCATTCAATCTTTTCCTCATAGAGAAGTTTATTTCGATATAAGTGAGTCTCAGCAATTTTTTTTTTTTTTTTTGCCTAAGGAAAATCTTTCAATTCATTCAATCCTAACATACATTTACCAAAATAAGCTAATCATTCATAAAGGTGCTTGACCTTTATTTTGGATCTATTATTGCTGCTCTTGTTTTCAAAGGAAAAGAGGAACATGTTACACTTATATAGCATACTAATCATTTCAAATCGAAATAACATGGTTAGCATTTCATAGGGTTACCGAATAAGATTTAAGAGTTGCTGGTGCTTTTCTTCCCAACATGTGAGATGGCAAATGTTCGGCGGAGGATGATAACCAAGACATCTATGGGCAGTTAATCGTCATTTCCATTGTTGAACACTATTTCTACTTTTCAACCACAATTTCTGCAAGTATTTCTCAGCAAGTACTAATGTTTGCTTGACAAATGGTTGACTGCGTTTGATACTTCTATGAAAGAGTAAAGAAGGAGAGACCATCGATTGTATACCTATTCACAAGCAACCAGCATTTGATCATCCTCTACTAAAAAATCATAAAATTCCGGTGAGAATGTTTATTGATTTTTCCCCATTAATCAACTAAACTACGGGATAGTCTAATGTGAAATTTGTCTCAAATGTTTACTTTGACTTTCATGATTTCGTTTTTTTTTTTTTGCTAGAACCCAATTTGCCTCCTTTTGAAAAGGTTAGAACTCCCATAAATGCAAAATCCGTAAATTTCGGATTGAGAGAACCTTGTCCCGTTGGAACAGTTCCCATTCCTCGAGCAACTAAGGAAGATTTGATAAGGGCGAGATCCATTCCCAAAGTGCCACCTGTATCTGCCGTGGGACAGAATACCAACAATCAACATGTTCTCTCTCTCTCTCTCTCTCTCTATGTATATTTAATTTCTGCAAAACAAAATTTTTATTAGAATTTTCATTTTGTACATATCTATATTTAGATATCAGTTTTCACGTGTTGTGGTAGGTACATAAACTTCTACTTAGAGTTGCTTTGCTAAATATATAACAATTATTTTGAGTTTGTGAAAACACATATCACGAATACATGAATACACGTAAAAACATCTGAATCATAAAATTGTTACCCAACAACATTCAATTGGCGATGAACGTAAGGTATATAGAATTTTTTCCTCCCTTCATCGTCCGTATGTATGAGATCATGTGCAGATGGTTTATATGGCGGACGACAATGTAGAAAATATCAAATATGGAGCTGGTGCGAGGATGACCATCTACAATCTAACTCTTGCTCCTGACCAATTCAGCTCACACCATATATGGCTTCAAACCGGTCCTCCAGAACATATCAGCCTGATCGCAGCAGGTTGGCGGGTAAGTTATTGGTTTCTAAGTATGAAGAAGTCAATTATGATGAAAAATGTGACAATTGCTTGACTTGTTTTATTTACTAGGTCTCCCAACGACTAAATGGCGATACTATTTCTCGATTATTCACATTTTGGACGGTCAGTTTGCACATGCTCGATCAATTCTATCACCATTAAAAACTTCACTCCTCCAATTTTGTATACCTAACATGCATGAGAACCGGATGAAAGTCAAATTATCAATTGACTGCAATATTACTCTTATAGGGCGATGGTTATCGTAATGGGTGCTATAACGTTCAATGTCCAGGTTTTGTTCAAGTAGATAGGGAAGTAACAACCAATTATCCATTCTACGATAATTCTGTCCCCGGCGGGACCCGATATGAGCTATTGCTTCGAATTGAACAGGTAAGCTCGATTCATCAAGCTCATCAAGGCATATAGCAATCTCGGTCTTGCATAAGATGTTCATGTCATATTTTTTGCTTCATAATACGACGAGATCATGTCATGATCGGTGGAAAAATCAATCCGGTGCATATTGGACCTTTGTAACATGTGAAATGAAACTTGTGAACAGGATATTTTCTTTTTGACCAGGACTTGCATACTGCGAATTGGTGGCTGATCGTGAAAAATGATCCTCCAGTTAAAGTGGGTTATTGGCCGAAGGAACTATTCGCCAATCTACGCAACGGCTCGCTGCATGCAGCTTGGGGAGGAGCTGGCCAAGAGGCAAGCAATGGATACTGTCCTCCATTGGGAAGTGGCCGTTATCCCGACTCTAGTTACGAGTATGCCGCATACTTCAGTCACATGTACTGGCTCTACAGAGGAAGTGCCCGCCTTCAACCTTCCAATAAAATTCATGAATGGGTCGACAAGTCCAACGTTTATGCCTTGAAGAACGATGGCAATGTGCGGAAAATGGGGTACACGCTTAGCTATGGAGGCCCGGGAGGTTATTGTAGAGTACAATGACTTCTATGGAAAAAACAAATGTACTTTGTGCAACTTAATAAGCAAAACTGAGCAGGTTTTGTAATTCCAAATTGCATTTTGAATTATTTTCCCCTCTTGATTTCCTATTTCTCAAGGCAGGCTATCGTAAGGATTAACCTTCCATAATTTTTTTTTATTTATTTATGAAACCCTAATTTGATACGGCGAGCTTCATTAGTAAAATGAGCCGTGAGAATTATTTTTCACAACCCTACAGGAACACTCTCGTGCACATTGCAGGTTCGATCAGTGCAATGTGTTGAGAGCTGATGAGTTCATTTGGCTCCTTAAGCCTCCTATTCATCCTAACCAGCTTCCTCAACTTGCAAACCCTAAATATTGTACCCAACACATCACCCATGAGCACCACCTTCCCAATGAAATTTCAGATAATGCAAACTCCTATTTGTGTCATTCCTCTATAAAATTGAGAGATTAATTTGCGATGATGAATTGTTAAGGCTAAAAACTATATGAGGTATTGAGCGTAATTGAGGGCTGAGAAATTGTTGACACCTATTTTTTTAATTTTTCCCATACTTAATTATGCAAAAATGTAGAGGTTAATATCCTTAATTTCTAAAACAAAGCATATAGACATAGGTACATTTTGCATAATTAAAATGTATTTTTCATCTTTTAATTAAACAAAATTGAAAAAAATGTTAAAAAAAAAAAAAATTGGATCGAGGCGGGTCGAGGCTGGGTTGACCCGGCCCACTCTTTTCTCCCTCCGCGGGCCTAGGCCCTCTCCCCTTTTTCTTTTTTCCTTCCTCGTGAGCTAGGCCCGGCCCAGCCCGCTCCCTCCTTCTCTTCCCCCCACGGCCCGGCCTCTCTCCCTCTCTTCCTTCCTTCCCCTTGCAGCTGACCGCAGCCTGGGACAAAGCGAATAAACCGCTCCACCTTGCAAAAATGGCCACCAAAGTCAAGAACCTAGAGTAGGCTGGTGCAGAGCATTCAATGGACGACTTCCGGGGCAAAGCCAGTGGCCGGCGACCGCTATATAAACCAGCAAAGAGGAGAGAGACAGCCCGGGCAAAAACAGAGAAAAGAGAGACCAAGTGATTTGGAGAGATTTTGAAAAATTGAGAGCAAAAGTGAGAGCTGAGTGTTTACAGGGACTGAAGAGGAAGCTAGCCGGCCTCGCCGTTGCCCACAGATTGACCGGCGGCCCCCTAGAATCAGTCCAGACTGGTAAGTCCTTCTCGGCCCCTGCTCGACTCTGTTTTCCCTTGCTTTTCTGTGCAGGTTGGCCGGGACTCGCGCAAGCCGTTTCGCGCGAATCCGGGCCCATGTTGACCTCGCTCCTGGTCCATGCTCGTCGTTAGAGGTGAGTCAAGACCGTCGGAGCAAGCCCTGGTCTTAAAAAAGGTCGAAAACCTACTTTTTCGGTCACGTACTCCATGTGCTCGAGAAAATGTCTAAGTGAAGCTCTGTGTTGTTGGTTCTTAGCCGGCGATTTCCAGGCAGGCCAAGGAGTCGTGAGGCTGGTCACGGTCATGTGGTGGCCATCAGAGGCTAGGCAAGGCCACAATTCCACCTGGGTCGACTGGCCAAGCCTTGACCGTTGTTTAGGTTTGAAGAGCCCCGGTTGGGGCTCGGCTGGCAGCCACTGTGGCTGGCCACCTTGGCGTGCTAGATGGGTGCCGCCTCAACCTCGGGTGCTAAGGCCAATGGCCAGGCGAGATGGTCGACCAATCGCCGAATGTCGCCCAGCCGGCGTTCTCGATTGCCTGTGCATGCAAGAATAGGCCCGAGCCCGACCTGCAGATCGGTCCAATCGGGTCTGCAGGCCATTTAGGGTCGGTTCGACACGGTCCCAGGCCCAATCCGATTTAGGACACGGATCAAAGGCTTGGGTTGACCCCAAATCGGTTCAGATCTGGAGATACGACTTAGGTCAATGCATATGGGTAGGGTCCATTGACTCGGGTCGGTACCCAGATCTACCGATCCGACTAGTTTGAATAGTATATTAATATTATATTATTTTTTATTAAAAATATTATTTTTTAAAAAAATTACAAAAATTTTAAAAATAAAAACTTGAAAATCTTTGAAAAAAATTATTTATTTTTTTTAAAATACGAAATAGCCTAAATGGCGAGACTTTGAGTAATTTTCCTTAAAAATGTGAAAATCTTTCTAAAAAAATGTACTTAAATTGAACAATACTTTGAAACCATAGAGTTGAGCGAAATGTCTCCCTTTAATTTGTATATCTCTCTCGCACCTACTGTCAAGTATTTTTAACCCAAGTAATCATTACTTTTAACCCATGGTTATTTGATCATATCCTTTTGCAACTCATGAAAGTCTTCCAAATACATCCCCCTCTTGATCATAAGAAGCCATTTCAAGTATCTAAGTTCTAAATAGAGAACTTCAACTCATTCTTGCAAAGAAAGAGAAAGAGTTCCATGTCACTTCCCTTCTTTCCCTTCTCTTTCATTTGTCACTCTTTCGAAGCAAAGAAAGTCCCACGTTTGTGTTAAAGCTTCTAAATCAATATTTCAATATTGACAAGGTGAATTTTTGGCCCTCCTCTTTATCATCAAATTAGTTTTGTTGTTTAAAAAGATTGGGAGTTGTTAATTTATGTTCTTGATTATTTTGCTTTGAAGGTATATAAAGCCTTAATTAGCTCAAGTCATTTTTCAAGATAAGTGAAAACTCTAGGGACTAAGATACAATGATCTACTTCATACTCTTAACTTGGCTGTTTGATGATTGCCAAATTTAGTTTGAACTTTGATGTTAAGCGTAAGAAAGTAATAATGATTGCGAGTTGAATTGTTATGATCGTTTGACTTAATTCGATGTGAATCTACATGGAGGTTGTGATTAATCAACTTCCGTGAGATTCGGTAGTATAAAATAGGAAATGGTGAAATTAAACTAGAAAGTGATATTTTTGGTAATTCGACTAAGTTCCCGATTTACTTGCTAAGTGTTGACGATTAATCACACTATAAAATATTTTGGTTGTCAATGTTCACGTTGTCGATTATTCGATTCGCCAATGTTCACGTTGTCGATTTTCCTATTATGTTATCATTCCTTGCATGAGAAAAGAAGGGAGGTAAGCATGTCATTACCATCAGCATGATGATCGAACAGGCAAGATAGTTGTATTTTGAAAATGATTTGCATGAAAAGGTGTTCTTTATCGGATGTTGCTTCTTGAAAATTAGTGTTGATTTCATTGTAGATACAAGGGAAATGATATAATTATAGTATTATCATGTGCTATAATTATAATATTATCATGTGCATGTTATTATGGAATTAAATATGAAAAATATCATGTTTCATATATATTCCGTAACCCATGTATGAGTGATGACAATGCCTCGGGTGTCGAGATGCCCTATGTGTCGGACATGTAATCAAAAGAATTTATCTTATTGAGAAATTCATGTCTTACTCCATAAGGTTTAGGGAACAAAACAAAAGAACAATAGCCTAAAAAAAGGTTCTCGCATGCCCAAAGAGTGTTCAGGGAGAGAAGTAACGAATACAATACATATTCATATGTATATATATATATATGTATAAATATATGGACACAAATGTCTACTAGTGAATTAATTGGTGATGACTGTATCTCATAATATGTTATGTCATCCGCTTACATTTGAGTGAATAATCTCATGCAATACAGTTGTTGGTTTCCATCAACATTATCATGATAAGAAAGATGATGTATTTACACTTGCACTCATCATATGGAGATTTCATTTGCTGGGTTTCGGTTCACTCCTTTATTTTTCAGATATTTAGAATGGATTGCCCACCGCCACTGCTTTTTGGAGCTCTCATGCATTTCAATTGTGTTTATGAAGATGTGCTTGAACTTGGTTCAGCCATAGCATATACTACGCGTAGTTTCACAGTGTGGGTCGACGTGGCATTTCTAGAGGGGATTTCCATCAATTTGTTGCTTGGTACTTGAATATCGACGGTGAGTTAATTGGATCGTTGAGGGCTTTTTATGGTGACGAAGCCGTGTGGATGGGTGAGGTTGTCGATCCATAATCTAGTATGTGACTTTTTATAGGCAAGTTTTCGGATGCAAGAGTATGGGATAGTATCGACAAGACCAGACCGTCTTCCTATAGTTAATGCGTTGTATCCAATTTCTTTTTGTACCTGTATTAATACTTGGAAGAGGGAAGATAATGGATAAATGCATATGTATATTATTCAAACTTACGTATTTCGTGCGATGTGTTTAGTGCTTCCGCATGCTAATAATAATTACAAGTTACTATTGGAAAGGGTATGTGTCACTCGTGACATTCTAGACCGTCACAATAATAATGTAGAAGATGTCAAATATGGAGCTGGTGTGACAAGGAACATGTATGATCTAACCATAATTAATGACCAATTCAGTTCACATAATATTTGAATTGAAACCAGTCCTATAGATCATCTTAAGGTGATTGTAACCAATTGGCAGGTATATAGGTATATAATATGTTCTAAGCATAGAAAAGTCAACTATTTGTAATATCCTAGGAGCAATTGCCTAACATCTTTTATCTTTACTTGACTTATCCACAATCACATGTGATCCTATGCCCCAAAAATTCATATACTCGACCGTCGAGCCGGACATCTTTAGATATTTCTTTTTCGAAAACTTCTTCCTTCAACTTTTTACGCCCGACATGCATACAGAAGTGAAGTTGGATTGTTGACTCCGTAAGTGATCATTTTATAGGGCGATGGCCGTCGTGATGGGTGTTACAATGTATTAAGCCCGGTCCAAGTAGACAGGGAAGTAACGACAAGTTATCCCTCCCACATAACTTCCATTTATGGCGGCAATCAATATGATTATAAAATTTTTCTCAATCATTGTTCCCCTTTCGAAGTATGAGTTTGAAACCGGAAAAATATAATGAATCTAAAAGACATAGCTACTAATGACAATCATACAACAATTTATTATGAGTGTTACAACATATTAAAACCATGTTTGGTTCAATATTGCAAATGGGCCTCGAGACACTAAAGTTCATTGGGTGAATGCAAATGGCATTTGGTTCGTTTTTTGATCAAATTAATGCAATTGCATTTCTAAAGACCTTTAGCCCAAGACAGATCCGAAGGTCTTTTGGAATGCTTCATTTCTAGAATGCAAATACAATTTTTTTCTCCAACTTTGCCCTAGCTCAACTATCATAATTCTTTTGACCAAAAAAAAAAAAAACTATCATAATTCCCCTACCTAACACGACCTCATTGATGAGGTTTTAGGCCATCAGCAAGCGGCTAGTGAGACTCTGACAAGGTCGTATGTGGCTGCCGGTAAGCCAAATCTAGTGCCGATAGCCTTGATTGAGGTTGCCTGACCTCAGGTGACACGGCCTGGGTTCATGCGACCTAGGGACTGTCACCAATGTTTATGCATGGCGACGATCGCCTAGGGTCGGGCGACCATAGGCGACGATCGCCTAGGGTCGGGCGACCATAGGCGAGGCTGCCAGCGCTAAATCTGGCTCATGCGGCAACCAGATCTAGCCTCTTGTCAGCCACTGAGCCTTGCTGGTTTTGTTTATAAAAAAGAAAAAGAAAAAAATGCTTTACAAAGTATAATTTTGCCAAACACCATTTAAGTAAAAGTTGTTTCCAAATGCATTTTAAGGGTACGTTTGTTTCATAAAAAATGTAATGTTTTTGGAAAAAAATTTCCAGTAAAACGGTTAGTTTTCTTTTGTTTGCTAATATGTGATTGAAAACGTTTTCTAAGGTTTAGATATTATTTGGAAAATGATTTTAATCTCATGAATTTATCTCGGGCAAAAAAAAAAAAATTAATAAAATTCAAATCTTTAATTATTTTTTATTTTTCTTTCTTTTAAAAAAAATTGAATTTTTAATTATTTTTCTTTTTTATCTTTTAATTATTTTTATTTTCTTTCCTTTTTTTTTCCCTCCTTCCTCCGCTGCAATCGGTCAGCAACGACCACAAATGAGTTGAAGGCTTACCCGGTAACAGCCATAGGTGAGCTCGCGGGATCAACCAAGCCTCGAGCTTGCTAGTCTCAGGTGAGCCTCAACCTCGATGGCTTTAGGTAAGCTCGAGCCTTGCCATATCCAGCGAGCTTGAGGCGCGAGCTCAAGGGCCATGTTGTGGAGTGCGCGAGCTCGAGGCAAGGTCGAGGCACGAGCTCGACTTGCCAGATCCAATCGAGGCTCGAGCTAGCTAGACATGGTGAGGTTGGGCCTCGTCCGATGTTGGTGAGCTCAAGCTCGCCATCTTGGTAAGGCTCGACCTCGTTGGCCATCGTCGAGGCCGGTGACTGGTTGAGGAAGAATGAAAAGAAAAAAAGAAAAAGAAAAAAAAGAAAAGAAAAGAAAAATAAAATATTAAAAATTCAAGAGAGCAATTTAGGAAAGTATTTTCACTTTTTCACATATGAAAATTCACTTTTCTAAATTTGTGCATGAATTTTTTTGTTAATCGGAAAGTGTTTTCAGTTGACTAGTAATTTTCTGTGAACTAAACGAATGAAAGTCCGGAAAATCAATTTCCAAAAAACACTTTCCCCAAACAACCACACCCTAAAATTACAATTTATCAAACACTAATTGCATTTTAGAAAACCCCTTTACCTAAAAACTTTTGCATTTCCTCAAAAATATTTTTCCAAAGTCGAACCAAACGGGCCTCAATCTAGTCTTTGTCCAAGTAGACAAGGAAGTACAACAGGTTATCCCTCCCACAAAACTTCCATGTATGGCGTGATTACGAAATTTTTCTCAATCATCGTTTCCCTTTCGAAGTCTGAGCTTGATAACTTTACCCTCAATCCCGATTTCTTGTTGCTCTTGAAATCTCCACCGTTTCGGTGCTCGACTTTCCACTCTACTGAATCTTGCCCCTCGACCAAATATTCTTCAATTTCTTGAACTTGTTTTTCCTTGATTGGTTGAATTCATACATTTTTTTTTAAAATTTTTCCTTGTCTACCAATTGAGGGAGCCTACCACCACCATGACCGTGTGCTTGTGCGAGAGAGAGATGCGACATGGAGATGCCCAGATGGTACATTTGTGGTCACACGAGGCGAGCGTCCTCCAATGAGAGAGAGAGAGAGAGAGAGAGAGATTGGGTGACTTTCTCTAGGTTTTCATGCATATATACAATAACTTCCATTTCAACCTATGTGATTTGGTGACTTTCTTCTAATACCTAGGTGTACATGTCTGATCAAATTAGTTAGGCCACGTTCTCTTTTTTTTTTTTTTTATGTCTCCACTATTCTTCATTTTACTTTTATCTATTTCACTAAACAAACCTTTCTTAAACTTCATAAATTGATATGCTCGCAGTGTGTTTCGACCATATGTCAGATATTATTGCACTAAATAAATTTTTTTTGGCAATCATGACTCGGGAGCGCTTGAACTTATAACTAATTGAATTGCTCTAAAGTAAAAGGCTGATACATGAATACATGAAAGCGATAAAATACTGTTATGGAGTTGTTATAGTGACAAGATCCAAATTTTAATTCGAAATTTCGATTCTTAAGGAAATTGTCGCGTGATATTAGTGTCTTTAACACTCAACCTTATCATGTCATTTAGTACAGAGAAACACACAAGAATATAACATTTCAAACCATTATCACTTGGAATTAGATTTCTTGACATGGGGATTGTATATGAAATTTTTTAAGAATTGAACAGTCAACCTTTGTGTGCTAGATACATTCTTCAATCTATTCTCAAACTATCACCTCGCAAATTGAGGATTAAAATAAAATTTGCTAAATTTCTCTTTTCCATCAATTAATTTTGCTCAATTTTTTTAAATTTTTTTCTCTCCAGGGCATCATGCAACGATCTAACTAGTTACTATTAATCTTAGGTTAGTCTGTTATACGCAAAAAGATTTTCAGTTCTACTATTAAGTTGAAGTATATTAAGGCCGCGCTATTATTATTTTTCTTCAAAGGACAGACATGATAAATTCAAACCCTAATTTGTAATGTCAATCTTGTTAACTAGGGATTTTTTTTTTGGACATAACAGAGACTTATCATTTCATTTAATAACCAGCCCTTTAGAGAACGGGGCATCAAAACACAGGATCTCCCATAGAGGGGGTGGTGGGTGAGAAACCCAATAACGTGGAAGTGCCTTAACTCTTGAGGCCTTTACAACCCAATCTGCTAATCTATTTGAATCTCGAGGGCAGTAGGCTAACTCAAGACTCTCAAAGAGGGCCATGAAGCCTAAGCATTCTGTGATAAGGGGCTCAACGTCCCACGAGCAGAGAGAGGATCTTGTAGGAAGCTTATCAAGGTAGAGCTGTCAGTTTCCAGCACAAATTTCTGTCCAGATCAGCTAGCAAAGTGTCGAAGAGCGTGGAGACAAGCAAGGGTTTTAGAGTGAAGGGCGGAAGACACTCGGATTGGTTGCGCAGCTCCTTCGATCAATCTCCCTTTAGAATCGAGGCACACGAAAGCAAAAGCCCCTTCCGTAGACCTCGGGAGATGTGATCCATCGACGTTAATCTTTAGTGTCCCTGGCTGTGGTGGTCTCCACCTCGACGGTAAATCCTCCGATGCTCGCTCTCCCACCTTGTTACTACCGTTCCACTTCGCATAGTTGTAGTGCATTGCAAAAGTCGAGCCTACCATGCTTTTGGGACTAGGAATCTGGTGTTGGAAGACAAAGGAGTTACGCGCTAACCAAATATTCCAGAAAAGTGGTTGCAATGATCTCAAAGGATAGGTTCTTTTAGGTCAGATCTTCATAGTTCAACAACCACTCCTCGATTCTGGTCACTTGTTGGTGAGAGAACTGAAAATTAAATTCTGGGCTAGACCAAACCTGCATTGTCCTATCACATAGGAGAAATAGATGTTCCACCGTTTCTGGTTCCTTGCGGCACATGGGGCAGTAAGGCTCAGATAAAAACTTCCTTTTATACAAATTAACCTTGGTTGATAGAGCATTTTGGCAAATGCTCCACATGAATAATCTGACTTTGGGGAGTGTTTTTAGCTTCCAAATCTTGCCCCACAGAGAATTAGGCGTTTGGTAGGAGGTTGAAGCCCGCCTGTTGCCTTGTATGGTTTCAATCTTTCAAAGTTGATTATAACCACTTTTAACCGAGTAGCAGCCAAACTGATTTGTTGACCAAACTAGCTTATCCTCTGTCGAGATGATTGGCAATGGAGTTGCTAGAATTTCATTAACAACTTGCTCCTCAAAAAGATTCTCCAGTAGTTGACCCTTTCATTGTTTTTCTATTGAGTCAATCAATTCTGCAACCATCTTGGGATCTTGTTGGTTATATGGCCCTCCCAGTACACCTCTTTCCAACCATCTATCCTCTCTGATTCTGATTTGCTGGCCATTACCCACTTTCCATCTCACCTCCTTTGAAATCGCTTCTCTACCCATTAGTAGGCTTTGCCAACCCCATGAAGGGCGAGTACCTTTAGCAGCATGCCAGAAGTCGCAATTTGGGAAATACCTACCTTTAAGTACTTTATACCATAATGCGTTTGGAGCTTGCGCAACTCTCTAGGCTTGTTTTCCCAACATTGCTCTATTGAAAGTAAGAAGATCTCTAAAGCCCAACCCACCTTTGTCTTTCCTTGTCTTCAGCGTTTCCCATTTTTTCCAATGAAGGCCAGCTTTGGAGGCATGTGTTTTCCACCAGAACGAAGCTATCTTCCTTTCTATGGCTTTGCAAATGGATACTGGAATTTTAAAAATAGACATCGCATATTGTGGCAAGCTTGTACCACCGCTTTGATTAATATTTCTTTTCCAGCTTTGGAGATAAAATTTTCTTTCCAACCTTCCAACTTCATATTTACTCTTGCGAGTATCCAAGTGAATGTCTGTTTTTTTGTTTGGCCCCAATTTGAGGGGATGCCTAAATACTTTCCAGTTTTGTCGATCTCCGAAACACGCATCTCTTGGGCCATGTTCCTTCTCAGCTAAAATGGACACCCCTTACTAAAAAAGATACCCGATTTGTTGAGGTTGATTTCCTGACCTGATGCAAAGCAATATTGATGAAGGATAGATGCCAGGTTTTGGCATTCGCTAACCTTTCCATCCAAGAAGAAGATTGAGTCGTCTGCAAACAATAAATGGGATAGGCTGGGGCAGTTCCTGTTTAGTTTGATTCCTTTGAAGCTTTCGTCATCTACTGCTTTTTTCATGAGTGATGATAGTACATTTGCCACAATAATGAATAAGTATGGGGACAAAGGGTCCCCCTGGCGAAGACCTCTCGAGGGCTTAAAGAAAGGGAGGGGTTCCCCATTAAACTTGACGCTAAGAGAAACGGTGGAGACACATTGCATTATCCAAGAAACCCATCTCGTGCTAAAGCCCATCTTTATCATACATGCTTCTAGGAAATCCCATTCCACTCTATCATAGGCTTTCTTCATGTCCAGCTTTAGAATTGCCTGAAATCTTTTTGTCCGCTTGCTGATTCTCAAATGGTGAAGGATTTCCTGTACAACTAGAATATTGTCTTGTATTTGTCTGCCGCTGACGAAGGCGCTTTGTTCCATTTCTATCAAATTAGGGAGCCAAGGTTTTAGGCGGTTTGCCAAGACCTTGGATATAATTTTATAGCCGAAGTTGCACAAACTAATGGGCCTGAACTGGTCAATCCTTTTTGGGTTGGGGTTTTTGGGAGTAAGAACAATGTGGGTCTTGTTCAGATTTGGGTCAAGAGAGCCTGTGTTGAAGAAAGATCTCACCATATTAAGCACATCATGTTGGATTATTTCCCAATGATGTTGATAGAATTGTCCGTTTAATCCGTCCGGTCCCGGAGCTTTCTTGGCGCCTAACTGAAAAGTCGCTTCCTTGACCTCTTGCATTGTTACACTCCTCAGCATGTGCTGATTCATCTGATCCTCCACTATTCTAGGGCACATATCAATTACTGGCTGAAAATTTCTTTGACCCACTGAGGTGTAAAGCGATTGGAAGAAATGCATCGTCAATTCCTGTAGTTCTTTTGGATCACAACTCCACTCTTCTTCCGTCGTTTTCAGCATAGAGATTTTGTTTCTTTTTCTTCTCTGAACTGTGGTCGCATGAAAATACTTTGTGTTCTTGTCTCCCCAACGCAGCCAGCTAATGCGTGATCTCATGCCCCAATACATTTCCTCCTGTTTCCATAGGTCTTCAATTTGTTGGTTTAAAGATTTGACCCTCTCCCTGTTTAGTTGCAAAGTTGGGGCATTTGTAATCTCTTGGAGTTCTCTTTTCAGAGAGTTTATTTGGTGTTTTGCGTTTGAGAACTTCTCTTTACTCCACTTCGTCAAGGCTTCTGATACTTTCAATAATTTCCTCGTGAGTTTCTCATTTCCCAAACCAGGGACACTCCACACTAACTGTACAACTTTAATGCAGTCTTCATCTTCCATCCAGAAGGCTTCGAACTTGAATTCCCTCTTTCTTCTAGTTGAGGTTGGCGAGAGTATTACCAATAGTGGGCTGTGGTCTGAACCCGACCGCGGTGGGGCAAGAACTTTTGCACTTGGGAACTTTACTCTCCAATTTACATTGCATAGGGCTCTATCTATGCGTTCTTTCACATGTGCCTCTCCCTCCCTATTATTCGCCCAAGTAAACGCGCAACCCTTGCTCTCTAGATCAAGCAAGGAACAATTGTTTAGGAATTCCCGAAAAGCAGCTAGCCTGTAGTTATCCGCCATGTGTCCTCCGATCTTTTCCCACGGGTGCAATATTTCATTGAAATCGCCCATACAAATCCACGGTAGCTGGTTTGAAAGGCTAACTCTTTGCAACTCCCTCCAAAGTTGGAGCCTTTCTTGGTATACTGTTGAGGCATGGACAAAGGAAATTCTCATCTGAGTTTGGCTTACTTTAACTGTGCAAATCAGGTCAAATAGATCCGGAGAGGCCCTTACCACGTTCAAGGATACCGAATCCGTCCACATCACCGCTAACCCACCTGCTATTCCTGTTGGGTTTACTACTTCGTAAAACTGGAAATTGAGACGCCTCATAAGTCTCTGAACCTTCACTTCTTTATTCTTCGTTTCCATCAAAAAGAGGATAACTGGGCTTAAAACGAGCTACTAAGGCTGGCAATTCCTGGCTTGTCAGGGGTGAGCCCAATCCTTGACAATTCCAGCTTAAGATATTCATGGGAAACCCGGTGGCTTATTAGGGCTAGCCACCAAAGCCCGTAACTAAGGCTCATTCAGAATTTGGATCGGAGTATCTAGAAGATGGGTCTCATCCAAGGCAGGGGAGAGACCCTTTTGGGCGGAGTAGGGACTGTACCTTCTTTGGATCTTCTTGCTTGCTGATTTCTTTCCCTTGCTATAGTTCTTCTGAGGGCCACTAGAGCACCCTTCACTGACCAGGGGGAGGACAGGGGCAGTTAACTAGGGATTTGAAATAGATGATTTGAGATGGGATAAGCAAAGGACAAAGATTGTCATATGGTGCGAAAATCTTTGGGAAAGGGGACTAGTGTCCTCGTCTTTATCACTCAGGTAAGTCTGAAGAAAATGCTCCCCACGTAAGGATTCAAAGAAACTTCCCATGGACTTGCTATCCCCTACAATAACCTCCAGGACCTCCATAGCCCATCCAGTAGCCTAAATGACGGTCATGCGGATGGTACTTCAAATCGTAGACATGGGATCTATCCACCCATATGCCCACTTCTGTTGAAGGCGGTAGATAAGTCTGGTCTTCACTAACCCACTGTAATGTTCGAAAATACGTCGCGTGTGTGTAATCGTCATCGGGCTTGTGTCCACTTCGATTGGAGGACAAACTCCATCGCTTCCGGCTAGGCCAATCCCTCCCCAAGCCGTGTGTAGCGAGCCATTTTGTAGATTCACGAATAGTTCCTTTGGCCAGTAGCCTACTTTAATCGGAGGGTAATTGATTATCAGCCACCAATTCCCACTTTCACGGTCCTGAGTAGAAGTAAATGTTATTGATAAGTTTTTACACACCTCAATCACATTGGATCGTGGAGATAGGCACACGATTGTTCTCGGTTTTAGGTTAATAGTTCATTGAAACTACGTGATATCTTCTTCGAAATCAACCAACAAATGTGAGTTTTTATTTGAATATGAGCTTGAGATATGTCGTTTGATGTGTTCTGAGAGAATGGTGAATGATGTGAGTTTGTGCTTCTTTAGGAATAAGTAATCCTTGTTTACGCCTGATACTAATTTTTATGTGCGTTATTGTTTATCTGTATTTTGGGGTTACACTCAGTTATCACTTATGAATTCAAGAACAAAAGCTAGCATCCGTAGAGTAACAAAGAAAAATGAATAAAGAGAAGTTCTGAAACCAAATCACCCTTGTTTATCAGCACAATTTGCTGCAGTGAAAGAATTCATTTTCATCGCTAGTGACAATTGTGCAGCACAAGAGCAATTTCAGATTAATTTTCAAATTCAAAACGATTCATGCATATGTTGATAAGTGTTGTGAAGATAGCACGGTATGGAGTTTATTTCAAAATGATGCTTACCTGTTCGATATGGATCGAAACCTCATATTGATCTCCACCATAAGTAGAACCACGCAAGGGTGATCTGATGGGTGCTCCCCTATTCACAAGGACAAAACCTGGACACAACACGTCGTAGCATCCGTCACGGTAACCATTGCCCTGTCACAATAATACTTAGTCAACAAATAAGCCAACTTAGATCTAATTTCTTGCTGAGTTTTTAGAAATTGTATGAATAATTAATCAATTATCTCCAGACTAACCGTCCAGTATATGAAGAACCGAGAAAGACTATCACCATAGAGTTGTGGAGAAACCTAGCAAAACTGAAGACGGTTAGACTTAGAAAATATATAGGATTTTCTATCGCAATTGCCTTCTCCATACCTATAAATTCAATTACTTACCATCCAACCGGCTACAATCATGCTAACATGATCTCTAGGCCCAGTTTGAATCCATATATTATGTGAACTGAATTGGTCACTGGCAATAGAAATATTGTAGACGGATGCTCTCCCATAAGCTCCATATTTAATATTTTCTATCTTATTGTCCACCAAAGAAACCACCTGCAAATGACATCGTGCATGTTAAACTACTGGAATAGGGAAAAGTTGAAATATATGACAGAGTGTGTTAGACAGTAGCATTGTACACGGATGTTTGTCGATCATACGTGGATTGACAATTGAATTTTTAATAGCATCATTGTAAGGAAACTTGATGGGGGCCATGTCGAATATTTAAATTCGATTCTATCAACGATGCAAGAAAGTGATGAAAATTCGCACAACACAAGAATTTACGTGGTTTAGTAGGAGAGATGTTCCACCTACCTATGTCCACGGAGAAATGAGATCTGTTTACTAATAACGTAGAAAAGTGTACAGCCGTTTTTTCTCACTCCCTCCCTCTCTATTTAGAGACTTGTTTCGCCCTAAATATATATAACGAAATCCTACATGGCACAAATTACAAAATTGCCCATATAGACTAAAATATTTAGCTTTTCCATATAAATCCTTCTATGACAGAATACAAGACATCAACCTCAACAATCTCCACCTTGACTTGGATTCTGTAAAGCCACCTGTGAAAGAATATGAAATATAGATGTCTTCATCCCCGTACCTCCATAAGAGGTACACTTCCGCACTCATTGAATGCGTCCCTCACCTTCAATAGCGAGTTATATTAATTGAGCCCAAACAGGACCCAAACTTCTCAACAGTGACTGGCTTGGTAAAACAATCTGCAGTATTGCTATTCGTGTGAATCTTCCTCAAGTGAATGATGCCATTTGACACAAGCTCCCTGATTTTATGAAACTTCACATCTATATGCTTTGTTCTTGCATAAAACACTTGATTCTTGGCGAGATGTATGGCACTCTGATTGTCACAATGTAACACCGCACCTCCTTGCTCTAAACCCAACTCACGAACCAACCCACTCAACCAGAGCCCTTCCTTAGCAGCTTCTATAACTGCCGTGTACTCTACCTCTATAGTAGACAATGCAATTGTGGACTGGAGCATCGCCCTCCATGAGATAGGTCCACCAGCTAATGTGAAGACATATCCTGTAGTAGACCTCCTCCTGTCTAGGTCACCAGCAAAGTCTGAATCAACATATCCCGCTAGCTCCTTCGAACCTCCGTTGCAACTGAACATAATACCCAAGTTTGCAGTCCCGCTTAGATATCTAAAGATCCACTCGACTGCATTCCAATGCTCCTTCCCTGGATTACTCATGTATCTAGCTAACAACATTGATTGTATGAGATAAATCTAGCCTGTTACACACCATAGCATACATGAGACTCCCAACTGCGCTAGCATAGGGAACTTGAGTCATCTCCTCAATCTCCTCATATTTTGTGGGGCATTGCTGTTTAGATAACCTGAAGTGGCTAGCTAATGATGTCCTCACTGGTTTAGCCTTATTCATGTTGAAACGCTCAAGTATCTTTTCAACATACCTCTTTTGAGATACCCAGAGTTTACCTGTACTTCTATTTCTATGAATTTCCATACCTAGGATCCTCTTAGCAGCACCAAGATCCTTCATCTTAAACTCATTATTCAACAAGGACTTTAAAGAGATAATATCATGCATATCCTTAGTAGCAATAAGCATGTCATCAACATAAAGCATCAAAAGAATAATCGAATTATCATCTGACATTTTAAAATAAACATAGCAATCATACTCACTTCTCGAATAGCCAATTTGCACCATAAAAGAGTCAAAATGCTTGTACCACTGTCTTGGAGATTGCTTAAGGCCATAAAGTGATTTCTTAAGTAGACAAACGTGATCTTCCTTTCCTGGCACTTTGAACCCGTCAGGTTGCTTCATGAAAATCTGTTCCTCCAAGTCTCCATGAAGAAACACCATCTTCACATCAAGTTGCTCCAACTCAAAATCAAACATGGCTACCAAAGCAAGTAGAACCCGAATGGAAGTGTGCTTTACTATTGAAGAGAATATTTCATTATAATCCACCCCTTCTTTCTGTGCATACCCTTTAGCTACAAGTCTAGCCTTGTACCTTACCTGCTCATTCTCAGACACTGCCTCTTTCTTGCAAAAGATCCATTTACACCCAATGATCTTTCGCCTTTTAGGTTTCTCCACAATTTTTCAAGTCCTGTTTTTCTGTAAGGATTCCATTTCTTCCATCATAACTAACATCTATTTATCATTATTAACATCAGATAGCGCATCCTAATAGGAAGATGGATCGCTTGTACCTATTGTGAGGGCATAAGCAACCATATCCTCAAACCTGTATCTCACAGGTGCTTTGTGAATACGTTTTCCTCTACCTTCTGTGATGGTATAGGTATCTTCTATTGTCTCCTGTGATTTTTGTGAGTTACTCTATGATTCCTTTTCCTCCCGCTATTTCTGGTTCACCTGACTCCACCTGCATAGTAGATCCTTCTTCACTTCTGCCATTTGCATGTGAACTGCTATTTGCCTTCACCATGTCAGATTCATTAAAGACAACGTCCTTGCTAACCACAGTCTTCCGTGCATTTGGATCCCATAACTTGAATCCTTTCACACCTTTCTCATAGCCAAGAATGATGCACTGCTTAGACTTTGAGTCTAACTTGGAACGATGTCCACTTTGTACATGAACATAGGCTGGATAACCAAATACTCTCAAACCAGAATAGTCAATCGAATTACTTGTCCATACTTCCTCAGGAACTTTACATTCAATGACTGTAGATGGAGACCTGTTAATGAGATAGCATGCCATATTAACTGCTTCTGCCCAAAAAATTTTACTCAGCCTTGCATTCAGCCTCATAGTCCGAGCCCTTTCCAAAAGTGTCTTGTTCATCCTCTCATCTACACCGTTTTGCTGTGGTGTATCTGATGTTGTGAAGTGACGTGTGATCCCTTCAGCTTTACATAGTTTCAAGAATAGTGTGTACCTGTATTCCCCTCCATTATCTGTTCTCAAGCACTTTAGCTTCTTTCCTGTCTGCCTTTCTACTTCAGCCTTTCACTCTTTGAATTTGGAGAAGACTTCGTTTTTCTACTTCATGAAGTAGACCCAAACTTTCCTTGAGTAATCATCAATGAAGGTCACAAAATATTCGGCTCCACCTTTTGATTTGATTGGTGCAGGACCCCATATATCGCTGTGTACATAATCAAGTACATCCTTGCTCGTATACTTCGCAGTTCTGAAACTAACTCTGATTTGTTTCCCGAAAACGCAGTATTTACAGAAGTTCAATTTGCAGCTTTTAACACCTTTTAACAGCTTTCTTTAATGAAGCTCCATCATACCCCTTTCACCCATATGCCCTAACCGCATATGCCACAGATGAGTGTCATCTGTATCGAACTCTGCAGCTGTAGTCATAAATGCTCCACCTGTTACTGTACTCTCTATGAGCCTGTATAAACTTTCACTCAACTCTCCTTTCATGACAACCATAGCTCCCTTGATGACTTTGAGAACTCCACCTGCTACTGCGTACTTGCAGCCATTCACATTAAGCGCACTCAATGATATCAAATTTTTCTTTAGATTTGGAACGTGCCTTACATCCACTAAAGTTCTGACTATACCATCAAACATTATGATTTTAATAGTCCCTATTCCAATGGTTTTGCAAACCGCATCATTCCCCATTAGAACAGATCCGCCACTGTATGACCGGTATGAATCAAACCAATCCCTATTCGGGCACATGTGATAAGAGCATCTAGAGTCTAAAATCCATGAATCAGCGAACTGATTCTTACCTGATGATATAGAGAGAAGATCTCCATCATCACCGTCTGAGCTATCAGCCACGCTTGCTTGATTAGAAGTTTTCTCGCGCTTCTTCAAGTCTTTCTTTCTCTTATAACAGTCTCTTTTCAGATGGCCTTCCTTCTTGCAATAATAACAAGAGAGTTTTGTTTTACCCCCTCTTGATTTCGATCGACCCTTATTCCCGGATCCTCACTGAATTGTTCTTCCCTGTTCCTACTCCTTGACTCTTCCAATGAGACCCTCACCCTGTGCCATAACACTGTTAACCCTCTTTCTTGTATCATTAGATAATATGGTAGCAATGACCTCATCTGTCTCAAGCATCTCCTTTCCATACAAGAGTGTCGTCACTAGATGATCATAAGATGTTGGTAGCGACGATAGCAGTAATAGGGCTTTGTCTTCATCTTCCATTGAAACCTCTAGACTTGCAAGTTTATTCAGAATCTGATTGAACATGTTGATGTGTTCTAACAGATCTGAGCCTTCCTCTATTTGTAGAGAGTATAACTATTTTTTCAAAAACAGTTTGTTCGTTAGGGACTTGGTCATATAGATGCTCTCAAGTTTTGACCACACCTGCGGAGCCGACTTGAGATCCACCACATACTGCAGAACCTCATCAAATAGGTTCAATCGAATGGCGCTTACCGCCCTTTCCTCCATCTCCGCCCAATCTTCATCACTTGTTTATGGTTTCTTCCCTTTCCCCAGCAACACTTTTGACAGGATCTTCTGAATTAGAAGATCCATCATTCTTCATCGCCAGAGAGTGAAGTTGTTCTTTCCATCAAACCTTTCGATGTCGTACTTGACACTCGAACCCTTTCCTGCCATCTTGATAGCTTGCCGAACCAAGCTTCATCGAACCCTATCGAGGAGGAGGTGCTTGGGACCCGTTATTCTATCCGCTTGGCCCGATCACTCAAGAGAGCGAAGGAATTCAAACAAGCTATCGGCATCATGGTTCAAGATATTTGGAATGAAAATAATCGAACTTGAAGATCTAAACTCCTTGGCGAACCCAAAGAAATTTCTGAAGGAGCTTAAAATTGACAAACTCCGAATTGGCTTAAATTTGGATGGACGCTTGAAACGGGTCAAAGTAGTGATTGATGATATTTTTTAGCGATTTGGGTCGTTTAGGTGAACTTTTAGGCCTTTTTCTATTTTTGGATGAATTTTTAATAATTAAGGTTATTTTTGTAATTTTAATCCTAGTAGGATTAGAATTAAGGTTAACACCCTATATAAGGTTGCTTATAGGTTTCTAAGAGGGATAAGAACTTTATTTAGCAAAGTTTTCTTTTTTTTGAGTTCTCTTGAAGACTAGATCTTATCAAGGCTCTCTTGTGACGATCAATTTAACTTATCGAGCAAGATTTTCTCTTGTTCGTGGCGTTATAGCGTGGAGTGGTTGACATAGGTTCAACAGGTCGGCGTTCATCCTTTCCATAGGTTCGATTGGAGGTCTTGGTTAACAATTTAACCATAGATTTTCTCATCTTCATGCATTCATATCAAGCTACCAATTATCGAATATCTAAATTCGATCCTATCAACGATGCAAGAAAGTAATAGAAATTCGCACAATACAAGAATTTACGTGGTTTAGTAGAGGAGATGTTCCACCTACCTACGTTTACGGGGAGATGAGATCTGTTTCACTAATAACATAGAAAAGTGTACAACCGCTCTTTCTCACTCCCTCCCTCTCTATTTAGAGACCTATTTGCCCTAAACATATATAGCAAAACCCTACATGGCACAAATTACAAAATTGCCCATATAGCCTAAAATATTTAGCTTTTCCATATAAATCCTTCTATGATAGAATACAAGACATCAACCTCAACAGGTCAAATTTAGATACCCGCTAAAAGCTGGTGTTTTATGATACTGAAAGACATTTTGGCCAGAATTGGGATCCAAGCTAAAGCCGATATTTTCTATGACAAAAAAAATTTGGGATGGAATCAAAATCTAAAAATTAAAAAATAAAAAAGGTTTGAACCGGTACTGGAATTCAAGCTAAAGATTGTGTTTTTAATGGGAATTGGGCCCGTAGTCCACAGTTCAACCAACTCTTGGCCACTTGAAGACACCTATACGTACAAGCCACGTTGTTTTCATGATTTTTCTTATTCTAAAATATATGTTCTTTATTCCAAAGGTAGCCTTAAAGAAAAAGAGAAATGTTTATATAACTGTTCTTAATATACAGTGAGACTAACCGCCAATTTTGAGCCACAAAAAACAAAAAACAAATAGCTAGAAATTATAGCGGGGTTCACTCTTCCTAGAATTTGGAGCTTACAATATGCTCTTACTCTCATAGTAGCCCAAAAACTGTTATGCCAATAAAACTCTAAAAAATACATAGAGAGAAACACACATACAGAGGCATGCACATACCCATACACGCACATGCAGAGATAGATAGAGCGAGTGAACGAGAGAAGAGAGAGAGAGAGAGAGAGAGAGAGACATGTTGATTGGACTGAAAAGCATCCTGTCTTAAAGCTGCTAAATATGGCATCTTTGGTAAGGCTCTCGCCCTAATCAAATCTTTCTTTGTTACTCGAGGAATTGGTACAGTTCCAATCAGACATGGTTCTCTCAACCCAAATTGTACAGACCTTATACGCGAAAGATTGCGACCAAAGCTAGTGACTTGAAACGTCGGTTCTTTCTACAAGAAAAGGAAACCAATTATAGTATACCAAGGAGAATACTTTATGCAAGTGACTCTATATTGGCTAACAAGCTTTTTTTGTTCCTGGAAAAATCAACAAATATTTACCTGAATTTTGTGATTCTTCAACAAAGGATGTTATAGTGATGGTTGTTTATCAATGTCAATACAATCGATGGTATCGCCTTCTTCGGTCTGTTTTAAAATATCAAACTAGATTACCGGTTCTGGAACATACAATCCTTGCGTGAAACTTTATTGACAATACAAACCGCAGCTTAACATCAAACTACATAAAAATAAATCAGAAACATTGCCAATTTATCAAAGAGATTATTAACGTGAATGTCTTAACCGGCGGCCTATTCATCATTTTGGCCTGTCTTTCCAACTCTATGTCGTCATCTTCTGAAATTTTCCCAACCTCACCCAGAGAAACGCCAAAGAATACGAACAGCAATGGCAAGAGCTTCATTTTGTATTGCATGGTGGTGTGAGAACTTGCAGATTTTGTGTTAATAAGCAGTGCTTGGGCTACACAGGTTTATGTCTTGTGAAAGTCGCGACGAATATGTTTTGTACCAAAATGGGAGTCCACTGGGTTCTTTACATGACTTCCAAAAATGCGGTATTTACCACTAATTACTTTCCATCGACATCTATATTAACCAATGTCAATCTTTAACGTCCCTAAATTAAATGAATGTTTTCCCTTGAAATAATGGCCCTTTATGGGTTAAAGACAAGAGCATGGAAGGACTGAAGCTGTCCCTTGAAACAAGGCATAGTTGCCATCTTTTCCCGTAATAAAATGCATGTTTTCCACTTGTCTTCGAAACCGGGCCATGTCGTCCCTCATGCATAACTACTATTAAAAGAGTCTTAATACATGTTTTCATGACGTGGGATGTTCGGTCAAATCACGCTGGTCATAACGATCTTTTGTCCTACCGAAACCAAGCAAACAATGACCACGTCCAATGAGGCAATTTTATACACAATTTAGATGCAAATATCACAATATGTATTTATATATCCTATATGAGTCCAGTGGGTTTATGTTCTTATGATTATCATAAATCAAAATCTAGGAAGAATATGATCAATAAATCTACTAAACTCACATTAATGTTCTAGAGGCAATAAGAAATAGGGCCATACAAAAGCATTCAACTCACATAATCATTAGAAATATATATTACGCTCAAACAAGTCCGAAGTACACGATAAAGCGAAACGATATTATTTGGTACACAAAGCTATTAAGGGATAATTGTCCAAAAAGTTTTAAACCTATTGCACGGCTATCGATTTAGTTCTAAATCTTTCAATTGTGACATTTTAGTCCTAACATATTGACGATTTGCCAATTAGTCTATGCATGATCTCGAATGTTGACACCTAATTTTTAGCTCATTTTTTTAATTTTTTAAAAAATCACAAAATTAGGATTATGAACCTTGTCCAAGCTTAGGAACCTATTTCTAAATCAAAAATAATTTTTTTTATAATTTTCCTGAATTTTTTCTCAATTTCTTTCAATCAAAATAAAGGAGAAAATTAAGAAAAATATCAAATGGAATCCAAAAATTCCATAAAAATTGGGTAAAATCAAGCCCGAATTGAGCCAAAAATTCAATTGACTCATTTCCAGTCAATTTTAGGCCATAGTGTTTTCACAACAAATGATTCTAGGACCTTGAATTGCATAAAGGTCGATCCAATTGAACAATTTACTAAAGAAATTAAAAAGCGCCAAAATTCAATTGAAAATTAGGGATTTTAAGCCCAAATTGGGGATTATAACCAATTCGAAATTGTCGAACCTTGAGACCATCATTTCTAGGGTTAATCAGGTGTGGGTAATCCAATTTTGGCACCAATTTTTCTCAATCAAGTCATCTAGATATTTAATTAGACAAAAACCCCAATGATTTGAATTTACAATATGAAAATATTTGGTTTAATTGTGATAAAAATTAGGGCAAATCACATATTTGGGTGTGAAATATGATGAAGAATTCAAGTTTGGTGTTGAAATAGAAAAATTGGGTGAAAATCGGGTTTAATTTGTGATTTTAGACGTCGAGTCGGCCGGGTCAACTCAACCTGACCCAGGTTGATCTCCTTCTTCGCCCGACTCGCTCAAAGCATACTCTCATTTACCCCAATGTGATGAAGAACACATCGTGCATGTCTACAAAGATTGCCCTTAAAAGTAAACATTGTTGAGATGTGACATGAAAATATCTAACTTTATTACTGTGATTTACGAAACAGTGGATTGGGTATTGCAAAATTCTTGAATTTGATATCATATTTTATCGAGTCCTATCCTAGCTATAAATGTCATGATTATTGCATGCCCAAAATGGATAAGGTACTTGTTGAGTATGAACCAGCTCTATTTTGAATCAAAGCTCGATATATGTAAGATTCTAATCCTCCATTACAGCTGCAGCAACTTCCCGGTATCGCCATGGCTTTGAAACAAGTAGTGTTTATATTGGTTTTGCTTTCCATCTACAGGTGTAAATCTACAAATATATTGGAAGATGATGACATCGATTTGGAAGAGCTACTCAAGCTTCTAAATAAGTCACCGGTCGAGACAATCTTGGTAATGCAATAGAAACCCGGAAAACCGTTTCATCTTTCAAAACCATTTCCTGGTAATAATATTAGTCTATTTTTTTGCCGTGAAGACCGATGAAGGAGATAGTATTGATTGTGTCAATATTGACAAACAACCAGCTCTTGATCATCCTTTACTTAAGAATCACAAAGTTCAGGTTACATTATTCTTCATTTCATTCGTAATTTACTTGCAGGATGGATTGTTGAACAATGCAATAATTTCTTTTTGTTATTTTAACTGCGTACTGTCTTTCTTTTTATGTGTTTTTGCTTAATAGAAAAAACCCAATTTGCCTCTTGGGTCCTTTTCCAAACATTCCTCTAGTACAAAGCACGTGCAATTTTCGATCAAAAAAGCCTTGTCCGATTGGAATTATTTTATTTATGCCATGAAAATTTGTGGCGAAAAATTTTCATTGAAATTTCAAACAAATTTTCAAAAAAGTAAAATTCATAAAATTTCCCCGCATAAAATTTTTAAAATCATAATTTTTATAAATTTCGAAAAATTTTTTTTGGGAAAATTCGTTGGAAATTTCCAACGAATTTTCCAACGAATTTCAATTTTCCGGGCAATTATTTTAATGTGTACAATTTTCGTTGGAAAATTCGTTGGAAATTTCCAACGAATTTTTTTTGTTGGAAATTTCAACAAATTCAAAAAAAAAACTAGGTATTGTTAGGCATTTTTTATATTCATTGGAAAATTCGTTGGAAAAACAATTTTCAACAATTTCAATTTTCTAGGCAATTATTTTAGTGTGTACAATTTTTTTGGAAAATTTTTCAAATTCATTCATAAAAATTCTTTGTTAGGCATTTTTTATATTAGTTTGGAAATTTCCAATGAATTTTCCAACAATTCAATTTTTTCGGCAATTATTTTAGTATGTACAATTTTAGTTGGAAAATTCGTTTGGAAATTTCAAACGAAATTTCCAATTTTATAAAAAATACCCGAGCAGTGTTGGGTTTTTGAATTCGTTGAAAATTTCAACAATTCAATTTTTAAAGCACAATTATTTCGGTGTGTACAATTTTTAGATTTGCAAAATTTGTGGAAAATTTCTCCGAATTTTTGCAACAAAAAAATCTCTCTTCTTCCTTATTCAACATTTTTTGCCATTTTCTCAATTTCCACATATTCTCTCTCTCTCTCTCTCTCTCTCTCTCTCTCTCTCTCTCTCTCTCTCAGAGTCTCTCTCTCTCCTTTGCAATCCCCGACCTTCACCTTCTCCCTGCGCCTCCCCCTCCGCCTCCGCCCCCCCCCCCCCCCCTCCTCCTCCGGCTCCGGCTCCGGCGCCATGGACACCAAGATCGGTCATCCAGGGTCATTCGCGATGTCGGCTCCCTCCCCAAAGGCGTCGCCGCGGCCATCCAGGGCCAGGCCCTCGCGGCGGTCGGCGCCCCCGACTCCACCATGGGCCGCCCCCGACGCCACCAAGCCTCGTCGCCGACGAGGGTCAAGCTCGCCCAGATCTGGGTGAGCTCGAGCTCGTCGCTGGCGAGGCCGCCACCCATCCCGCCTCACCGCCACCGCCCAACCGATCCGATCTCTCATTTCCTTTCGTCCAATTTGCTTGGAACCTCTCTCTTCCTTTCCTCGCCCGGCCATGGGCGGGCCGAGGCTTCGCCATGACCGTCCTCGGGCCTCGCCGGCCAATGACAAGGCTAGCCCTCGTCGGCCATGGTGAGGGCGATTTTTCTACCAAAAAAAAAAATTTTTCAATGGAAAAAAAAAAATTTCCCACGATTTTTCGACCAAAAAAAAATTTTTTTTCAATGGAAAAAAATTTCCATGATTTTTCGACCAAAAAAAAATTTGTAGTTTCCAACGAAAAAAAAAATTAAAAAAAAATTAAATTTCAAATCTAATTTAGCCAAATTTTCCAACGAATTTTTAACGAAAAAAAATTAAACGAAATTTCCAACGAAAATTGAAATTTTTCGTTGGAAAAATTTGCGACAACGAATTACCAACGAATTTTTTTTCGTTGAAAATTTGTTTTCTAACGAATTTTTTCAAATTTTTCGTTGGAAATTTCGTCGAAAAAAACATATTTTTTTGTAGTGATTCCCTTTCAACGAATCAGAAAAGAAGATTTGATAAGGACAAGGTCCCTTCCTAAGATGCCTTATGCGAATATGGTCAAAGATGGATATGCTCCTTTTGGGCAACATATTCTCTCTCTCTCTCTCTTACAAATATATGGTCGATCCAGTATGTGTATTTTTCAGCGAGTAGTCTTACGGCACAATCGTCCTGATGTCATAAAGTATGGTGCCAACGCATATATCTCTATCTACAATTTAAGTGTTGCCCGTGATCAATCTAGTGCGCATAATATATGGATTTCAACCAGACCCATTGATCGAATTAACATGATTGTAGCCGGTTGGCAGGTAAGTATATTTTATTGTACATAAATCAATATTGAAGAAAGATTTCAACCTTATTTTTTAAAAGTTCCATGAATGCCCTTATGTGCTGTTTAAATTATGATGTACAATCGAAAAAGATCATAATTACCTCTTCATACTCGCTATGTAGTACCACAAATCTTCCATATTCTGAATGCAAATTTCAATCTTTTTTCCATTCTACAACAACAACTGAATATTCACTTGTGTGAATGACTTGAATTTGAAAACATTCTTGCTTTTTCTTGTCACGCAATAAAATTTTCATGTCAATCTTTCCTAGTATCACGAAGACAAGCATTTTATTTCGAGGCATTGATTAGCTATCTCATGAATGTAGCGACGTGTGGTTGGTATATTTAGTTAAAATTATATGTTGTTGTATTAGGTCAATCCGGATGTGACTGGTGATGGTCTTACTCGACTGTCTACATATTGGACGGCATTTCTTCGTATTTTTTTTTTTTTGACAAATCAAGTTTCTTTTTTCACTTGTGGAGCTAGCATTAGCCTAATTTATCTTAAAACTAGAGCATTATTGGTCAGGGAGATGGTTGGCGCGATGGTTGCTACAACACATTGTGCCTAGGTTTTGTACAAGTGGATAGAATAATAACTCCCAATTATCCTATGATTACAGTTTCTAAATATGGTGGAGCCATATATGAACTCAAAGTTGAGTCTCCCAGGTGATTTCAGTTCTTCTGCACGATCAAGAGACTCGACTTATCTCAATAAATGAGAACCTGAATGTGTACTTACGATTGCCTCCATTGTTGTTGTCGTCGCAGGACGTATCGACTGGGAACTGGTGGCTGCGCGTTCATGACCCACCGATCAACATGGGCTATTAGCCGAAGGAGTTGTTCGTGAACTTACAGAAGGGCACATTCACCACGGGGTGGGGAGGAATCGATAAAGAAAGCGAGAATGGGTATTGCCCGCCCATGGGCAACGGTCTGTTGCCGGATGCTGATTATCGAAAAGCAGCTTACTTCAGAAAGGCCCAATGGATGAATGCAAAAGGAGAGAGTTTTCCTCCTTACAAAGGGATGCCCATGGTGGTGGATGGTGGTTATGGTCTGCTGGATATGAATCTTAGGGAAGAACCATGGGGTTACTATTTCTCCTTCGGAGGTCCGGGAGGATATTGCAGAGCATGAGGGCATTCTCTGGACATACTTACTTATGTTTCAGGTGTAAATTATCCTATCAAAATGGGTCACACATCCATTTCTTAATACGTATTTGATGAGCCGAGTTGTTATATTGGTTAGTAAATACTCAATAAATGGGTGGGTTTAAAATGGTTAAGCCGAAAAAAAGCACTCTATTCTTTTCTTTTATGAGATATATGTTTACGTGGTGTTATTTGAATTAGCAGCTTCGGGGGGAAGTAAATTCTCAACAAAATACCTACGTAGACCCATCAAATGGATGGATCAGGTTGGGTTTGGTTAATGGTCTAACCTAAATTGACGCATTTAACCTGTTTTGACTTATTTATGTCCATTGAAAATTTTGTGACTCATTCACAACCCGAAATCCATTTTTAGCAACTTTTCTCCTTAAGTTATTGCCTTTGAAGAGCGGGCAGCTTCATGGACCGATTTATCAAATTAGCGAGACAGCTTTGGGGTCGGGTTACAAATGATGGTGTGAAGGTGGTTGTAAATATCTGGCGCTGCCCACCCATAAATCATAAAACAGGTTCGGGATTTAGTTTTTTGTAGCCACTTGACCTTCATTTAATCTTCACATTCCCATTTAAAATTCTGTATTAGTTCCTAATCACCTATGCCATCGACCCATGTAATTAAGAACTGGTCGTGAGCACTTTCATTTAATAAGAGTTTATACTTGATCAATGCCACGAATGAAGGTGATTAATTATCATGTAACAAAAAAAGAAAAAAAAAACAACCTGCCGTTGCCTCTTCTCCATATGAAAATTTGCTAAGCTCTTGCTCTAGAGAACTCTATATTCATAGTTTTTGGTGGTCTTCGAATACTGCAATTTTCAAGACATTTTACAGGACAAGTAGAGATAGCGATAGTAAGATATTTCGGAAAAAGCATGAAGATCTAGCTAATACAAAAAGACTTCGGGCATAATATAGATTATTTTAATTTTTTGACGCAAATATTTCCAAATTAATGATCCCTTCGCTTCTTGAGGAGCATCTTGAATAAGAATGTGACTTCATGACAAGCCAAATTTGAATACGAAATTTGCGCAATAAATAATGCAATGAAAAAAAAGAACAAAATATTTTGGTAGGACATTCTTACACTAATGCCCTCAAGGCTATTTACCACTATAATTAGTGTACCTCAATTATCACTAACGTGAATTGGATGAGCCTGACCTATTTATTAAACGGGTTGAAAGTGGGTTCATAACAAACCCACCAAAACGGCAAAACCCAACCTATTTTGAAATTTAACTTTTAAAATCCATTATGACCCATATTGTAAAGTTCAAGATGATCCATTTAAAGAATGTGGGTTAGAATATAGATTTATGACCTGTTTTGACAACCCTATACGTATGTCATAGAAATCATCAACATCAAGGCAAGTAACGAGTCGCGGATCACAACATTCGCAGTAATTGACAGTGATCATAAATCAAGTTTACCTGAAGGCATTTTGAATAGCATTAAACTCCGCTATATGGTAGATACTGATGAATGGTTTTTGTTTCGGCCGAGAATGTATTTAAATATATTATCTTACAGTATTAAATTGATGAGGAGCGATCTCAGGCATGCTGCTTTCTTGTTTTTACTTTGAATTGAGCTCTTTACACGGATGATTATTGAAACTTTGCTTCAAGGATAACGAATTTTCATTTTTACACTTGACCACCAATTACAAGAACAAAATAAATAAAATGATAATATTGATTGTCTTATCAAGACTAAGGAAGGTTATACCGTTAATTGTTCGATATCGACAAATGCTCAACGTGGAATTAACATGTTAGACTTAAGGTGTTGCAAACAAGTAGTTGATTCATATTTTCGACACATGTAGTGTACACATATTGAGCCTTGCAAGTCTGGTTCCCTCCTAATAGAATTGATCGGTTCAAGGTCTAGAATCGGGGATTGAGTGGATAAAAATTGCCTTCTAAATTTTGTTTTTGAGAATAGAGCTAGTCTCCATTCAAACTTACCTGAAACTGGCTGGGTAAGGCCGGTTTGGGCCGATCCTCAAATTGAACCAACTCGATTATTTACCCCTACAACATAAGACCCAACTCGCCATCTGACTGGCCGTACCTAGGGATGTGCCCAAGGCAGAACTGGAAGCGTTCTAGCCGGCTCGGTCTAATGTCCGGCCTAACTTACACTTTATCGAAAAAAGAAAAACAAAATCAGACAAACCCGAGTTGAAAACAGTTTGCCAATTGTTACTTGTCATGTGGATATCTTAAGGGTTAATATCACGAAAAACCCAAAACTGATATACTTGTAATAATTTTACTCTGAACTAAATTTTTAACCTCGAAAAACCCTAAACTGGTACCTTTATGATGATTTTACCCTAAACTAATTTTTTGACCACGAAAAACCCTAAACCCGAATTAATTTTTTGACCATAAAAAACCACGAACTAATACACATGTGATATATTTGCCTTCTATTAGTTTCTGTTAAATTTTACTGTCAAATTGTTAAGTTTGATGACACGTGGTAGTTGACAGGTGTATCAGTTTGGGATTTTACCTCTCTATTTGTCACAAGTTTATGAATTTGTGATTTTTTATGATATTAATCTAATTTATCTGAGGGTAAATTTGTCATAAGTGTACCAGTTTGGGATTTTTGATGGTCAAAAAATTAATTCGGGCTAAATTTGTCATGAGATGTACCAGTTTGAGGTTTTTGGTGGTCAAAAAATTAGTTCGGGGTAAAATTGTCACAAGTGTACTAGTTTAGGGTTTTTCGCAGTTAAAAAATTAGTTCGGGGTAAATTTATCACAAGTGTACAAGTTTAGAGTTTTTTGTGATAAAAAAATTAGTTCGGGGTAAAATTATCATAGATGTATCAGTTTAGGATTTTTCGTGGTATTTATTCATATTTTAAAACAGAAGGCGAAAATTCCACGTGGGCAGCTGCTTGAAGCTCAGATTCTCCTACGTGTCGCCCCGTCATTGGGTGCACGGATATCCAAAAGCCTTATCGTTCAACTTATTCAATCCCGAAGCCCACAGATCAGTCAAAACCACGAAAAGGACCACCTTTGCGGGTCCCACGACATGTCCCTCCCGCTCTCTCCACCGTCCGTTTTCCTCTGTCTCAGAATCCAACGGCCCCAAGCCCCTCGGCCGCCCTTCTCTCTCCTCTCCCCTCTCGCTCTCAAAAATCCGAACGCCAAGAAGAAACGAACGGTCAATCCGACAGCGAGCGAGCGAGCGAGCTATGCACTCCGATTCGGAGCCCCGAAGAGACGGCGGCCGCGATCCGGAACGGAGCGCTTGACGGGCCGCCGCGCGCAGCCGCCGGACATGGAGCTGTCCCTGCCGTCCCTGTCCCGGAGCACTCTGGCAGCTTCGCTCGCGTCCTCGTCCTCGTCCTCCTCCTCCGGCGGAGCTGCGAAGAATCTCTACTACGGTCATGGCAGTGGGGGGAGGCGGCGGGCGGGCTTCGGCGGAGCCGGGCCTCAGCCGCGGGTGCGGTGCGTCAAGTCCTCAGCCGAGAGGACCGGCGACGGGATCGATGCGAACAGGGAGAGAGACGGCGCGGCAGGAGGACGCTTCGCGGGTCCTGCCATGGAGGTGACCACATTTGACCGCAGCTTCGGCGATTCGGAGTTCCCAGTTTGGGAGAAGATCGGCGCTGTCGTGCGGCTCAGTTACGGAATCGGTCCGTGCGGTTTGCTTCCCTCGTTTATTCTCTTTTCTTGCAATCATCTCCTTTTCCTAGTCGCTCTCGTTTGTCGTTCGCCTTTCATCATTCCTAGCTAGTTTGGTGCTCGATGATGAACAGTGAAGATTTGCAAGACTGGTGGTTGATGAAAATTGGAGATTTGTGTCTTTACCAGAAGTAGCTGTGTCGTTGAAATCGGAAAGTCAACTGAGGTCGTGTCTTGTCTGTGGAAAAGGTGCTCTTAGGAGTTGATACGGTCGCTGAAACTTTTGGAATGTTTTGCTCCCCGTTGCCCGGGAAATCTTGCAATTCTCCCTGTGCCCTCGACTTTTTCAACTACTTTCGGAAAGCATTTGCGTTCCGTAGGAATGGTTGCTTTCGTCTTCGCAAAGGGTGCAGAGTAAAGGACTACAGGCGCTTTCGATGATGGCTCTCGCCTTTTTCCTGCTTTCTTGATGTACCCATGTGAATTTGCTGTCTCAGGCATATACGGGGCAATGGCGTTGGCCGGCCGGTTCATTTGCTCGTTCACCGGGATTGATTGCATGGGCGGGTTCCATCTTTCACTGGATGCGATCCTCGAAGGGCTTGGATACGCCGCGCCTCCGATCATGGCTCTTCTGTTTATACTAGATGTACGTGCACCTCTTCTAGTGATAATTG
This sequence comes from Syzygium grande, assembly GCA_024733475.1. NCBI lineage: Eukaryota > Viridiplantae > Streptophyta > Magnoliopsida > Myrtales > Myrtaceae > Syzygium > Syzygium grande. Next base: position 5,304,260 of record JAMXDD010000002.1, on the reverse strand, counting down.
TATCGATTCACGTTTTAGATGAATTAGATTTTCGCAGGCAGGGCTTCCCCGCGGCCCTAAAATCTTCAAATTTTGTGCATGAGGCGGAACTTTGGGAACTTTGAAGCTTTAGTTTTTCGTTAGCAAATTCTAGCTTTAGATGCATGCTTTGAGCTTGGGGAACTTGGCTTCACAAGGTAATTGTTCTTCCAGGACGAAGTAGTGAAGTTGTCACCTCATGCTCGAGCTATAAGAGACGTGGAAGATGAAGAGCTCTGGAGCTTCTTTTATGGGATGTCGCCCTGGCAGGTAAAGTCATCTTGTATTTTGCCTGCTTTTGTCTTGTGATTTTTTGGTGTTTTCAAGCTTGGTTAACTTTTGAAGTAAAGTGAGGGACTTTTCCTTGTCTTATATGTTTCTTGAATTCTTGATTTTGCAGTTCATACTAATTGTTGCTGCTAGCTCAGTTGGGGAGGAGCTTTTCTACAGAGCTGCAATTCAGGTATGTTCGTATGGGAAAATGTCATTTATACTTTACGTGTGGATTTAATTGGATATTCTTGATTTCTTTCGATCAATATATATCGTCTTGGTGATTAGCGATGTCTTGAACCTTCTGCTATGCAATATAGATTAGTATTGATTTAACTGAGAAAACAGAGTCCGTATTCTTTGACCAAGAAGAGGCGGCTGATTCTTTTATCATAACCATGAAATTTTCATTGGCGTAATCCACAATATCACATGCATATGTTGGGATCGAATGTCTGTTTCATGTTATTACAGGGAGCACTCGCCGATATGTTTATGAGGGGCACAGATTTGGTCACTGACGCTAAAGGGATCGCTTCTCTGGTATAAATTTCATCCTCAACTGTTTCCTATCTGTATGCAGACGACACTTAACTCATTTCCATATCTTATTATGCAGACTGGAGTGCTACCACCTTTTGTTCCTTTCGCTCAGGCATTTGCAGCGGTTATTACGGCTGCGCTAACGGGTTCTCTATATTACGTGGCTGCCTCCCCAAAAGGTATGTATTAGTGTTACTAGTCGTCCTAGCAAAGCTCGTCTTTGCTTCTTTTGGCCGAAACACTGATAAACATTTTTATGTTTCTGTAGATCCCACATATGTTGTTGCTCCAGTTTTACAATCTCGCTCGGGTCGTGAAAATCTGAAAAAGCTCTTTGCAGGTGGTTACTCAAATATCATAGCTTGAATATACTTCACTGTTTTTATTTCCATTACGATCATGCCCTTACCAGTGTATAATAGTATGATAGTCGAGACACTGAAACATATTATGAAGTAGCAATAGACAACATGACTCGGTTGCGATATACTTGTCACACTGATATGCCCTCAATATAAGTTAGAAACACTGATTACATCCTGATCTCTGTTCTGTGGTTATGACGTCGCAAAGCAATACATGACTATTCTGTATACTTTATCTGAAACTTCTGGGAAAGCAAAGTTCAATCTTTCCTAGATGGCTACCGACACTCGGTACTCGGCCTCCTTGTTGATCCATCTTTCATTATGTGACAGCCTGGTATGAAAGGAGGCAAATGAAGAAAATCTACTCTCCTCTTCTCGAAGGACTCCTAGCTCTCTACCTTGGGTTTGAGTGGATTCAGGTAACTTGCTGCTTGCTTAAAAAGCACCTATTTGAGCACCCTACTTGTTTCACAAGCAACAGATGAGACTTGCAGATTGCTTGACTTTAAATCTTCATGACCATGTGACAGACAAACAACATCCTTGGCCCCATGATAACACATGGCATTTATTCTGCGGTAATACTTGGACATGGCCTTTGGAAAATTCATGACCACAGGAGAAGACTACGCCAACGAATCCAGCAGCTTAGAGAGGGAAACAATTCAAAATGAAAACCGAATCTGCATAAATGTAGCTCAGCATGCAGGGAACTTGTACATTACATAGAGCTATTGTCCGGTATAGCGGCAGATGTAATTTTAGTAGAATATACATCAACTATACATGATATCATACGAAGCCTCTTTTAAGGAATTACTTTGGTAGGCTGCTGGTTGCCAGACACAATAGCATGCCTTAGTTTCAAGAGTGTGATATGATCAATGACTGCAAAAGTTGTCCCAACTGAAAAAAAAAAAAAATGGGAGATTGCGGGACATATTAATAAGCGGCATAATCATATAATTTCCAAGTTCATTTGGGTGAAACAGATGGTGCACAAGCAATATAGGGAAGCAAAACCTTGTTTGAAAACTCTCCATATGGTTTGACAAACTCTTGCGCAAATTTACTTACAAAAAAAAGAAGAAAAGAACCTCTTGGCAATTTTCGTTGTCATTTGACTAAATTCTTGTAGGTGATCTGATAGTATGATCTTTTTACGTCTTCACGTCAAGAATCAATCTTCTAATTGGCTGATGACGCTGACAAACACACGATAGCCTTGGCTCATATCAGAAAAGAGGCAATACTCGTTCTTCGCATGGTATGTTGCCATTAGGCCTGTATTGACAAGCAAAAGCATCTAATCAGCTCTTATGATAGGAAGTTCCAGTAAATAAACGAAAAGAAAGTACCAGAAAGTCTTATCTTAACTACTATCAAAAACTTTGGCCAAAAATAAAAAAAAGCTAAAATCTCAATTAATGTTGACAAATAAATATCATACCATATCCTGCAGTTTGAACGTCAAAGCCTTCATCCTACAACATGATAACATCTGGTTAAGTACCGAAAGGAGTACGAAAATTTAACAGGACCATAAGAAGAGAAAAAAGTAGTTACCTGCAGTTCCCTGATGAGAGGCAGGCTTCCCGTTATTGAGTAAGGCTTCACATGGCCCACAACCTCTTGGGTTGCTTTGCATAATACATGATAGCCACGTGAATTAAGATCACAAGCAACCCCAGACATTGGCTCATCGAAACTTATACTAAGCCTGCAGAATATGGAACCATCACCATTTCAACAAACTTTAAGCACGCACAAAAATTGTCAGAAGTACAGGAACGCTGTGCGTGCATACATGCATGAGAGAGAGAGAGAGAGAGAGAGAGAGAGAGAGAGAGAGAGAGAGAGACCTTCCCCTCAGGTTCTCATCAGGTAAGACATACTTTGACACCGGACCCCGTGAATCTAATTTCTCTAAGTTAACATTTATGTCATCTACATACTCCTGTAGATTCTTCACAACATCTGTTACACTGTATAGAATATCAAACAGACATCATCTATGAGTACCTTTGGGCAAGGAAAAGAAAAAAAAAAATTCTAGCAACATCATCGCTAGAGATTTTATGGGGGAGATTGAGAACTTAGGGTACACCAGCTTACCTGTAGAATGGTGTCAATCTGCAAACAGAGATTGTAAAAAGGCCATTAAGCATAAAAACCATCAAGCATACATGTTAATGAAGTTCTAGGCTGCTTTCCAAACCTGACATCTCCAGAAATAATGCACTCAGCTGGAATTTGATTGATTCCTCCCCCAGGATCTGCGGTGCAGGAAAAACATGATTTAGCTGCAAATTCTAGTTTTACTTAAAACCATAACTTGCACAGTTGTAACTTACAAGACCACTGGGTTGGTTTCATTGTTGACGGAGTAGCAAATCCATAGACCTGCTCCTTGGGATGTGGAGGAAAATCATTGTAAAACCTTGTCTGAATCTCTTTCAGTGCCTCCATGGCAAGTTCCAGAGGATTTATAGCCTGTTATATCCGAGAGGACAAAAACACATCAATATTTCAAGTTTCACGATCCAACAATAATTTTATCTTCTGATAAACCTCACTATGCCTTATTGTAGCCACTAGTCAGTGTCCTTTTCTTTTGAATCATTCATCCTTCTAAACATTCTGTTGTTTGAATCTACTAGTAACCCACTATGAGCAGAATAACAATCGAACCATCACATAGTGCAGCAGCGAATTATGTTGACCAAGCATCTTCCTTTGGAAAGAACAAGCACAGAAAACAGAAGCTGCAGAGTGCAGAGTATAGTGTAAATGTTGTTTTATCCAAAAAATAGAACCTCAAAATTATGAACAATGTAAACCTCAAGCAAATTTTTCATAAGGTCATTGTGAAGAAACAAACTATTCTTTTCCAGGGTCTTAATTTGATGGTATATTCAACTAAGATGGTCCAGAAACGAAAAGTTGTATGCAAGAAATTTTAAATTCATACCTTATGTGCTAAACCACTGTGGAAAAGCTTTCCCGTAGCTTTGAGTTTCCAAGGAATCATACCACCAGTACCGATGCAAGGTTGTTTATCAGCAGTGTCAATCCAAAATCTGCGTGGAAATCAAGGAACTAGCTCAAATTTCACAAATTTCAAATGAGCATGAGCAATAATACTATATGGCTCACATGTATATCAGAACAGTCGAATAAATGATTCATAGATTGCTCATGCAAACATTATCCTACTTTTAGAGCCATAAAGGTTTATCTCCAGACCTTGTACTGACTACATATCCAGCAGAAATACTTACAAAGGTAAGATCCAGTCAAATTGGGGGAGAATACTTACAAAGGACCTTCCTTCAGCTTATTAAGCAATCCATCTTTCACAAGAGCATCCACACCCACGCCTGGAATGGAAGAATTCTCTTCACTAGCAATGAAAACAGCAACTACGGTTGACTTCAGTTTGGGCTTTGTCTCCCCCAACCGCTTCATAAGTTCAGTTACCAGGGCAACATGTCCCAAACAATCCGTCGTTCCACGACCACGGAGTTTATCCCCATCAATGCTCAACGAGAAAGGATCAAACTCCTGAACAGTTGATCATTTTTACCATTATTAAATCATAGAAAATCCACACACTTCCCGTAACAAAAGAGCTGACATCAATCACTCAAAAGCTACCAATCAGCTCACATACTACATGGGACCACTAATTTGCTCAAGTAGGTTCTGCTTCAACCAAACCAACAAGCTCAAGCGTGAAAAGCAAGAGAAGCAATACAAACATTGTGCTTCCCAAAAGATGGACCTGCTCCAACTAATTCATAATAATTTTAAATGAAACTAGAACCGGCAAACAATTCTACCATACAAAAACAAAAAGGAAAGGAAAGATCAGCTGGACAGAAGCAGCTAACTACCCGGCAACAATAAAAAAGCAAACTACTAACAGGTACTTGATCACAGACAGATAATGCGTAAAAATTCCATTTGCCAAATAACAATGAATCTAAAACCTCGCCCTCAGTCCTAATCTGATCAAATTCCTCAATACATTCAGCCAAAACCCAACGGTAACACTCAAAAACAACCGAAATTGCAATAGGCTCAATATTGTACCAAGCCACCAGGATAAATTGTGACACATCCATGTCCATTCCAACGAAAGATTGAATTTTGATCAAAACCCAGAAAATATATGACCCGACCCGACCCGACCCAGTTCAGAGAACTTAAACAACGCATTGAAATGCTCAACAGCCAAAAACTCAATTTCCAATAAGAAGTCCTAAAAATTTCTACGTACAAAATTCAGAATCATTTACCCAGTCGCTAGGATTAGCCGTGACAACATCCATATGCATCCCAACAAAGGACAGGATCCTCCCGGGCTCGGCCCCCGGGTACTCCACGATGAGGTTGCCCCTGTCGGGGTGGTAGCCGACGTGGTTCAACACCAGGGGGCCGCCGCCGGTGGCGGTGCTGACGGGGAGGAGGGAGTCCAGGACGTGCTTGACGATCCTGTCCTCCTGGGGGATCAAATCGGGGGGGTTGTTCTGGACGTGCCGGGCCTCCCCGATGAGCTTCGACAGGAGGGCCGTGAACGATCCCCTGTCGAGATCCCCCAGCGTCGCCTTCACGTCGGAGCTAGAAGGATCCATGACACAGACGGAGAGAGAGAGGGGTGGCGCCGAAGGAAGCTGAAAACTTGTTGAGGATGGGGGATATGAAGGTGAACGAGGAGGAGGTTAGTGTCAAGATGAAGTGATTCTCTTTTCGCTTCTTGATCTTCCCTTCTTTTTCTATTCAAGAAGGGAGGGCGTTTCTGAAATGCTGCTTCCTAGGCATCAAGAATACGCTAAATGGACGATTTTGGCTTTATAGAGTCCATGGATTGACTTTTCATATTCAATAGTAATGGCTTTGTGTGCGAGAGGGAGATATTCATTTGCAAGGTTTATTTATTTATTTTTTTTTCAAGTTAATAGCAAGAGAAACTTCAAACTGATGCATCTGCTATAAATTTATCCTAAATAAAAATCATAAACCAGTACACCTGTGACAAATTTACCTTCCATTTATTTTCGTTAAATTTTTCCGTCAAATTACTGTATTAAATGATACATGATAGTTGATGGATGTACCAGTTTAGTATTTTTCCCTCCGTTTATTACATATGGATTAGTTTGTGGTTTTTCGTTGTGTTAATCCTATTTAGCAGAAACTAAAAGATGGTATATTTGTTACAAACGTACCAATTTGCAGCTTTTGGTAGTTAAAAAATTAATTTGGGATAAATTTGTCACATGTGTACTAGTTTAGGGTTTTTGGAGTTTAAAAAATTATTTTTTGATAAATTTATCACAGGTGTACTAGTTTGGGATTTTTCGTAATATTTAATCTTTTTTTGTCTGTCCAAAGAACAAATAAAATTGAATGACATTCTTTTGAATCGACGTAAATCAAGGAATATATACTTTAACGACATGATAAGATTCTCTCCAATCGAATCGCCCGGATTTGCATTCTTAGTACTCATCAGAAACGAATAAGAATAGATTAAATCCATCCCTGAAATCAAAGAGTCGATTCTAGAGATCGCAATGCATCTATGAATCAAGACACCGTGACCCTCGATTCGATACCTAATCGCACCCCCAGACTTATTTTCAAGTGTCTTTCGATTTCTGATTTTGCCCCTTTTTTCTATGACTTTGCGACACTAGCAACTTGAGGTTTTAAGCTCGCGTGAAACTTACAAGAAGGCGAAAGTGACCTCAAAAGGGTGGAAGCGAAAGCAAACAATGATCCGAAAGATTGGGCCCAGCCCATGAAGCACGTGGCCCAGTCTCATCTGGAGAGGCCCGAATCCGAGTTCGACGAAGTTGGGCCTTATGGAGATTATTTCTTCCGAGGGAACCAAAAAAAATTCCATGTTCTCCCTGCATCAGTCACAAATTCTCAAAATTCCCCTTACAATTTGCCTTTTGTCATAAATAGCCCCCTCATAGTTGGCGAAAATGTATCGAGCCAACCCTACTGATTTTGGAGTTCATAAAATTTGGATTGGCGCCGAGTCACGTGCCCGTCATGTGCACTTGTTCACACTGGTTAGAGGGTGTACTTTGTCCGCGTATTAGGTTCTCAATTTCATCAATGGCCGGAAATTAGTAGAGTTTTTCCATATTTCTGCACTCGATTATGATTATGCATGGTTAATGTTTATACATGAATAATCGGAATCTTCAGTCTTCCGCTATAGTTAAATTTCTAACAATTAGAGCTAACATCTGGTTGTCACATGTCTTCAAAATAAGATACTTTGAAGTCTAATGAGTCATAGGAAAAATCCATTGGTTTTGGCTGATTACGCTTCTAGTCATCTAATGCATGGTGGATTGCATCTCCGGTGACATGATATGCGAGAAAATAATCACATGGAATTTCTTCTTGATAAGTATTGGTCCATAAAAAACTCTAGAATAGCTTTACTCTCCTTCGCTTAGGATCCTATGAAGTATTCTCCATGAATTTCGCTGAAACTACAGCCAAATGATCTCTACAATTTAGCAATAGGATAAGGACAATCAATTTGCCATTCTGATCCTGAGATGTAAAGTTTCCAATCTCTGTTAAAGATTGGTAGTTGCATGGACTCTAAGATTTGGAGCTTTGCACTTCATTTTAGTATGTAGTAGATTCTGCCAAAAAGGCAAAGGGTTGAGTCATTCAAGAATCTCTGCAAAATTCCTAAGACAATGTTTCCGAAAACCCTCAATAAGAAAAGCCGTAATGATCCTATGAACAATGGCTATAGGACATTCAATGACAAAGGTATAGTTGTGAAACGAATACCAATATAATCATTTTTAATTTCACTTGAGAATTGGTGATATCTAATGTGAAGTAATGGATGAACGGGTAGTCTAGAGAGATCCAAAGGTCTAAGATTTAAACCTCCATTCAGTCTAAATATCTTCAATAGGTAATCCCAAACGAGAGGTGTCGATCTCTAGAAAAATTGTCCAGGAAGGACAAGTTGAAGAATTTTAGGTGGCACATCTCCTCGGAGGTTTGGTGGATATGTGGCCGATCTGCCAACAGTTTGGTGAACGCTGCTAATGTCTACCTTTAGAAGGATGAAACTTCTTACGTCTTAAGAGAAGATCTGTAAGAAAATTTTTCTCACCTTTGCTTTCATTGGTCTTAAAAGATAGACATTACCTATCTTTAGTTTCTTCCAAAATAGATTTCTTCTTATAAAATAGTCATTGTCTAATCGCTTTTACAAAATAGATTTGTAAATATTTAATGAAGAAAGTTTCCGGAAAAAAATCTATATATATATCAAGTAAGCGTGCATGCAATTCAAGTTTTCCATAAGTTACTTGCCCTAACTTTGTTAAATTACTCGAAATTTACTTTATTTAGGGTCCATTTGTTTGAAAGAAAATTATTTCTGGGAAATCGTTTTTCAACTTTCGGTATTTGAATAACAGAAAACTGATCAATCTATGTAAAATGTTATCCATAGATTGAAAACAACAAGCTTAGATTTAAGGAAAAAATTTTTTCCTTCTAGCAAGAACGAAATCAATTTTTCCAAACCATCAAACAAATGAAAATAAACTATTTTTAAAAAAATGATTTCCATAGAAAATATTTTCTTTTATCATGAAGTTTTCGAGAAGACAAACGCATCCTTAGTTCCAATTCGACTCGGACAAATTAGAAAATCAAATTGAATCATTTAGAAAGTGACTTTAATTAGAGCAAGAACAGTCGTATTCTTGAAGATATTTATTCATTAATAGAAAATTACATTTCGAAAGGTAAGACAATATCTAAGCTCATGATAAAATCAGAATTCATCATTCATAACAACTGAGTCAAGTTCAAACCCTTTCTATAACGAGTCAAGGAGTTTGTCTGGAGGTGTGTATGTTCACAAAGGTTTTAGCGCAAAACAACACAAAACGAGGGTTTTTAGCGGATGATAAATAAGCTTCCATGTATAAACGGACAACACTAATAATAAGGGAAACATTTTTCAGGAATATATATATATATATACACACACACAACAGCAATCTCTGTTTATGAAGAAATACAAAGAGCGCGTCGATCTGTGCAAGAGAGAGACGTGAGACTTTTCTCTTTTCAAAACATAGATAGTATCATCATCATCATGATCACGAAGTGTGTGCAAGAACCGTCGCTATACCACTTAGCAGTCACGGAGACAGAGGGAGACAGAGAGAGGGAGAGAGAGAGGTGAAGAAGAAGAAGAAGAGACAAAGCCTTACATTCAGAGAGAGAGAGAGTCAGGATAAGAGGAAGGCAATGATTACTGATTTTGGGGGAGAGCCACGAGCACTGACCACGACTTCACCTCAAAAAATCGCTCACTCACACAACCCCACCTCTCTCTATCTATCTCTCTCTCTCTCTCTCTCTCTCTTCTCTTTTAAGTTAGGGAAAAATTTCTAAAACATTTCAAATTATATTTATTGTAATACATTTACTTTATATATTTTTTTATAATACCAAAAATTTAAAATATTATAAGTATGTTAAAATCTCCGTTACAAAATCTCACGTTACACCGATGTAATACTTACGTGGCGTCACATAAGAAAAAAATTAAAAATGAAAATTCAAATTAATTTACTAGCATTGCAAGTTACTGTTCATCGTCTTCGAAGTTACTGTTCATCATCTTCGATCTTGCGATCGCTCGGCCAAAGCTCTTCTGGCACTCGTTTGTCGCTGCCCACTATTGCCCGGACCTCTGGGAGTGTTCGTTGTAGCCGCTGGCCATTGCGGCCGCGAGCTTTGAGGTCGGATTTGGCTTCGAAGCTTGCAATTGCCATGGCCACTCAAGCTCAAAGCTTGGCCTGAGGTCAGATCTGCGAGATTTGGACAGCAACCAACAGTTACTTTGGCCGAGCTATCGCTAGGTTGGAGACGATGAACAGTTACTAGGAACAGTAGCTCGTGCGAGAGGTTTTGGTTGAGTTGCTTGGGCAAATCGTGTCTTCTCCAGATTTGGGGAAGCTCGTTCTTTTGCACTGGATTACCCACCCTCGTCATTTTTCTCTCTGTTTCCCTCCTATTTCCTCCGAGTATGTCAGTGTTTCTTGCCCTTTTTTGTCTGCTCCTTTTTCACCAGAAAATGAAGAATGCATGTGCTGGATCCTTCTTGGCCGAGAGCCTCTCTGCCTTTATTCAGATGATGACGAAGAAGAGGAAGACAATGTCGAAGTTGATGACGGAGAGCCACTTCGGCCAAGCTTCGCCCTCAGGCCAAGCTTTGACCTTGAGCGGCCATGGCGGTCCCAAGCTTTGAGCTTGAGCGGCCATGGCTGTCGCAAGCTTTGAAGCCAGATCCGACCTCAAAGCTCGCGGCTGCCATGGCCAACAGCTACAACGAACACTCCGAGAGGTTCGGGCGACAGTGGGTAGCAACGAACGAGTGCCAGAAGAGCTTTTGGCCCAGCGATTGCAAGATTGAAGACGATGAACAGTAACTTGAAGACAGGACAGTAACTCAAGATGTCAGTAACTTAATTTGAGTTTTTCTTTTTAATTTCTTTATGATGTGGCGCCATGCAAGCGCAACATCAGCACCACATCAGATTTTTTAACGAAAATTTTAACAGAACCCTAATAAAGAGTAAATGCATCACTTGAATATAAGTTTGAAATTTTTAGTATCACAAAAAATAAATTTAAAATAAATATATCATGATAGGTATAGTTTGGACCTTTTTAGTGGTTTTTCGCTTTAAGTTATCCAAATCTTGGTCGATCTATATTCAACCCCAAGCTCAGTGTTAGGAGAAACAAGAAAAACCAGACAAGGTGCTCATTAGGGTTTCTATTTCCTAGGTCCACATCTATCTACGCTTTTTGAGAGAACATTGTTTCCTTAAGACTAGTTTGAGTGATTCTACCCAAAAATCAAACTGAAATTATTGAGTGAGAATATACGTGTGAATCAAGGGGCGCTATTCTTCTAGCTTGTTACAAACTATAATATTATTCGATTTAGGGCATTTCACCATGTAAAAATTTCTAACATGACATGTATAAAACAAGCAGCCTCCAAGAATAAATCATGCAACAAGGTTGTTCGATTACATTTACATTCTTGAGTGAATACATAGTTGTTTAAAGAAATATAACACATTAGAATTGGATAAAAGCGTGTAATACGAAGAGAAATCTTATTTGTAAACGAATAAATCAAAGATGCATAACAACTTTTGCAATTATCTTTTTACAATATTTACTGAATTCTCGCGCTACACCAACAGAAACTACTATGATATTAAAGAACAATATTTCCCAGACACTGGTTTTTCACCAAAGAAAGTGAAAAGAGAAACAAAGTTCCTCAAGACCCCATAAATGACCTAAACCTTGTGTGGTTTCTACCTAAAAACATGGATGATCAACGTGATGTTTTGCGATGCACTTTCCCCTCTCTCCGTCTCTCGCACCTGTTCTTGGACTGTGACAAGTATTTGAGAAGCGTATTCCAAGAAACATTAAAGAGCTAAATAAGGTTCAAGAGGAAAATTACAGAGGTTGTTCTAGGTCGAAAGCTATGTAGCAATGTAGTGGAAGAGTATACAGACGCTCATGGTCCTCGGGAATGCTTGCACGGATCTCATTCACAAGAGAAAGGAGGGGTTGTGGGGGCGCGGGAGGGAAAGAGAAAGGGGGACCGAAGGCAGTGTTGTCCTGACAAGAACATAAAAATCATGCAGGACCTATAGCTATGATCTCTGCCCGAGCTACGGATTTTGGTGGTGGGGTTCTAAATTTCGACGGAGTTAAAAGCAGTTTGTGGATGAGCTATTACATGCTTTTAGGGACATAGATATGGTATCTTCTTCCCAGAAAGGGATCTCACAAACTCTCTCTCTCTCTCTCTCTCTCTCTCTACACAGACATTGTGGATGAGCATTTCTTGGGGAAAGCAACTCATGTGTAGGGTTACCTTTGGAAAGAGAATATTGGACTACTTCATAAGGTGAATAGAGAATGACCAAATCTCGGAGTATTATTTCCCATCTTGCTCTCTTCATAGTTCGGATAGTAAAACTTCCTCGGTCATATATAAATCTTTGAAAATGAATGACAGGCATTTACCTGGACGTCAATTATGAAATCAAGATCAACTTTTTCTTGCCTCAAATGTATCTACAAGACAAAGGACAGCATGGGAACTGAAACAATCTGACAGAGGGAAGTGGTCGCCAGAGTGTGAGGGCCTTGAATAACATGTGGCTTCCAACAGGCTTCTACAACAACGGAGAAGGTAATAATTAACTAAATTACACATTTGGTAGGGGAACGTGTTCTTATGTTTTGTATGTGTGTAAATGGAATTAACACGAGAGACATCTTTCTAGTGCAATGTTATGATTGAGTATCAGAACATTAATGATAGGTGCACTCATAAGAGAATGCTACCAAGATTCGTGACCTTCTAAAAAGTATTGTACACTAAAGGACTAAATCGTGAGACTAAATATCACTACAAGGAAATAAAAGTACGGCAACGAAAATAGCTTGGCCGCTACAGATGGAGTTTCATTCCCGTATGCCAAACAATGGCGACGAATTGTGTTGCATCACCATTGCACGACCAACCACGACAAAATCTGATTTCGTCGCCATTTCTCCACCCAAGCGGAGCTCTTATTTAGGCTGCGGACGCTGGATGGTGGAGGCAGAGACCACAAGCGGCACAGTAGCTAGACAGAAAGATGTTGAATCTAGGCCCTCGGTTATTTGCAAGTTAATATGAACAGCCATTTTAAAGAGGTAAACATGAAGACATAAGTTTACGCCATACATTTAGATGAACTTAACTCATGGAAAATTTTATTGAATTACAAGAGGTTACCGCTTATTTATTATTAGTGGGACAACGGATTTAAACTTTAGTACTGAACACAAAAATTGATGTCAACTGTCATGATTGCTCTTGAAATACCAAAAAAAGTATACTTCACGGGCACCTAACTTTTTTCTCCATCTTGACAAGGAAAATAAAACATGTAGGCCCCTGGGGAGAGTAACTAGTCATGCATGGACCATTTGCATGGCAACAGATATGTTGTTCTCCATCATGAATTCTGCAAACATTTCCACATCTTTGTTTCTGTTTTTTCTTTCTGAAAGTAAAAGGACAATATAAGTTAACCTTTGCATTTATACATCTGACTAGAGGAATGTTTGCTCTTTCATGGAAAAAGGGGATAAGAAAAAAATCATAGTTTTATTGAAGCAGCGGATTTGCAGGAACTACATACAACCATGTGCAAAGCCCTAATGTGTCCAATACAAACGACACGAAAAAGACTCTCTGTGCCCTGCTCTGCCGTAACTTAAAGAGAAACAGGAAAGAGAGGTGGAAAAAAGAAACAAGTAGTAAAACAAAGAAGCACTTAAAAGTATTCAGAAAATCTAAGTTTGATCAGGTAAGTTTCTGGTGAATGGCAGAGAGAGATTCTCTTGGTGAATGTTTCTTTAAGATTAATTTGATATGGGCATGTTACTGCTCATTCTTGTGTGTTTATTCATATATGATGACTACATGTGGGGGGGCGCTTGTTATGTACCCTAGTAAATATGCACGACTTGCCTGTGTGAAGCAAAATATGGGAATTTGGCAACCAAAAAAAGAAAGAAAGAAAGTAGAATTGTGGAAAAAGAAAATTTTAATTAAGTCAATTTTTAGAAGGTATGAGAAATTTGAGGAATGACCCTCTAACGGTTTTATCAATTACTTAATAGTTGATGAAAATTCATCATGAAGAATAATGTGGATTTGTATGGAATTTTTAGTTATTGAGAAGTGTTATGTAGTATAGAAACTTATGTGTGTATAAGTATATGTACATATATTGTAACATTCAAGTTAGCAGGAGTTGAACGCGAATCACTCTTCCTTGCTCCTTAGGTTATAATTTATATTTATCGCACATCTTTTTCTTTTGAATTTCATGTAACTTGTTTTCTTTATTTCGCCCCCTGTAAGATTGGACTTAGCGAAAGACCTAATTATCTGTACTTCATCAACTTAAGACTCTACATCCACTACTGTTCATCTCATGCATTTGTGTATCTTCATTAAAATGAGATGTTTGGCAAGACTGGCGTCTAGCCGTCTAGGGGAGAACGAAGAATGACTTTTGCCAATTGGGTCAGCCCCACATATCATTGGAAAAATTGTACAAAAAGTGCTAACTTGTTGCATTTTTATTAATTCAGTCTTACATTTTTTTAATTTTGTCAATTGAGTTATAAATCTTTTTCACATTTTGTCAATTGAGTTTATCCGGCCAATTTTAATCGGAAATTGATGATGTGGATACTGGTCATCCTATGTGATACAACCGGTGTTGACATGAATAATTTTTATAATATCTTAATAGGCCAACGTGTCGAGCCCTCGCCAAATCCAGGTGAGGGATGTGACACCCTTGCCTAGTCTGGGCGAGGGGGTTGCAACCCTCACCAGCCATAAGTGAGGGTGTCGGCCTTGTCGCGGCCCTCACCTCGCCAGATCTAGGTTGAGGGGGTTGCTGCCCTCATTGGCCAAAAGTGTAAAAATAAAATAAAAGAAAAATAAAAAAATTCGAAAAAAATATTAAAATATTATTGATATCCACATAAATGTCAGTCGTGCCATACAAGACGATTGGCGTCTACGTCGGCAATTTCCAGGAAAAATTGCCTTGATGGATTCAATTGGAAAAACGCAAAATAGTTTATAACTCAATTGACAAAATTAAAAAGGTTTAAAATTGAATTAGTGAAGTGCAATAGGTTTAAGACTTTTTGGACAATTTTCCAGCATATCATGCATCTCACATTCATCTCATGTTGGAAGTGCACAAAAAATTAGGGATTTTAAGCATCATGACCTCGAAAAACTTCATCAAGCTAGAAAAGAAGAGAGTGACAAGCGTAACGAAACAATGAAGTCACCTTAGTTACGCAATGGATGATATTCTAATTTCCCAGCTGCATTATTTTCATTAACAACACATAGGAGTGAAAGCAACTTGACGCTTGGTTCTACATAACAGAGAATGTTAGCATCTGTGTCCATCTTATAATTTGTAGCCTAAAATGAAAATAGGCAATAACCCAATATCGATTATATATGTATTGGCTAAAGTTGGCTGAGCTCTACACTCAGACTCGATTGATGATGGACAAAAAGGAATCAATGGGAAAACCAACTTCCAATGCATCTCATGAATGGACCTTTCACTTAAAAGTTTTAAGCTAATTAATAAGAAAATTAAGAAGCTACGAATATTTATTGAAAATAAACTCAGTTCTCTAAATTATCAAAATATTTTGCATTTTAAATGGACGAAATCACTGATTGTGTCAAATGCTTAATTCTCTATATAAGAAGTTAATCTTCCCTCTTGTGCACCTACCACTGAAACCTTTATGTTAATTGGGTTGAATTGATAATTTATATAGACACCTATAGTTGTAATATAATTTACAGAGCTGATATTTGCATGATTATAGGTTTGAGATGGTAAAAGTATAAGAACAAATTTTTTAAGGATCGACATTCTTGAGTTTTTGTGAAGCTTTTGGATCAACAATAATCTCATAAAATTTCATATTTCATCATATTATAGAGTAAAGACGCCTTTGTGAATCCAGTTTTATTCCTTAAACTGCAAGCCACACCTTCATATACTTGCTCAGAACCTTAACAGTTTAACCCAGCTAATAGACTAAGGAGGTTAAACATTTTAATGCTCAACTCCAAAATCATTTCTCATTCTCCAACCAATGATACTTACCGTGTCCTAATGTTTTGACCAGTAATTTCATCTCCTTCAAGCTTTGATACTTTAACGCTCCTAACACTAGAATCATTCCTTTTTTACTTCCCCTTGGTTTGTCACTGAATTTATTGAACCTTGGTGATGATCACGAGTATTGTCCACAAAGAAGAATTTCAGTGACGCTATAGTTGTTTGATCAATGACATTAATGGATATATCAGAAACAATAAATATAAGTAAAGCGATGCCTCGACTATACCTATCATCATTTAGATAACAGCATAATGAGCAAGATCAGAGATGAATTATGAGGAAATAACTTAATTCTGAACCAGAATTACTTCGGAATTCCCGAATAAACAGTCGAGGAGGAAATCAATTACTGAATCTACAGAAAGAACGAAGGAAAAAATGCAGATGTTGCAGATGGAAACCCAAGAGCAAAGAGAGCACGGATGAAAGGGTGCTTGATTAATTAAACTGTTGCCACAAGCAAAATTACATAGTAATAGTCTTTGAATTGCACAGAACCAGACCCCCAATGAAAAATTTGATTCATCATTTTTATATGCCTTTTAATATACGAAAGCGGTGCATAATTTGTGATGTGAATTCTTGAAGGAATCAATGAACCGGACCCCCACTGATCAGAATTTGATATTAATGCCCCAGGAACAATACCAGGGAGACGGCACTTTCGCGTTTGGTTTTTCAATTAAAAAAAAAAGACAAGATATGTTTGAATTCCCCCCACAGAAATGTATGCTCAGGCTTTACTCAGAAATCAGGATCAGAAAATGACACTGGCCTGCAAGAACATGTGTTAGCTTATCATCAACTCAAAACCCTAATTATAATCTCTTCTTCACATTATTCTTCCTCAAAAATGCAAGTACTTTCCCTCTCCCCTTCTTTCTTCAACATCACCAATTATTACTGGAGAAATCAAATGATGGAATCGATAAATCAAGAGGACGAAAGAAAAAACTCACATAAGTCTCTGAGAGTTACTAGGACTCTTATCTCTTACAACTTCTCTAGTACCCTCTTTGCTCAAATTGAAGATGGACAAACTCCCCAAGAAAATTCTTTCGAGATGGCATTCATTTGTGCCCGAGCCGCAGCTCGAGATCCAGCTCTTCTTCCTTTTCCAGATCCTTGCACCTGTTGCTAGTATTACAGCTATTGTAACTGCCCATGATTGCCGAACTGTCGGCCTCGCTCGACGAGTAGCGGTGAGAAGAGTTATCACCTTGCGACTGCATCGGAAAATTAACTGAAGGAGAAGGCGGATAAGGCGAGATAGATAGCATGGCGGGGGTTGATTCGAGGCACGCCGAATTCGCCTTTATTGGGTTGAAGATGCTGGTAGGATGAGGCAGCTGGTAAAGAAGACATAATCCTCCATTTGGGTAACCGAATTCTTGATTCGGGAATATCAGAGTCGAGGAGGATGGGGAAGAGCAAGAAGCGAAAGGAGAGTTTTCTTTAGCCAACGGCGACAATTGTGATTGGTGAAGCTTAGCACGGTCTCTGCGGTGGACATTCATGTGGCCACCGAGGGCTTGGGCGGACCGGAACTCCCTTCTACAGAAAGAGCAAGTGTAGGACCTCGGTGGCCAGGTTGCGCCCATAATGTTGCCAGTGTCTTCGGCGAAGGCTCTCACCTCCCACGAGTCATCATCCTCCTGGGCCGCACTAGGGTTCCACATCCACGAGCCGATGCTCGAGCTAGGGTCGATTTCATTCTTCTTCTTCTCTTCCATTTCTTGGAGCGTGGCATCGAAGTTCTTGAGTTGAGCAACCATGGTTCTAATAATTGCTCAGTTGTTACAAGGTTATGAGGTTGAAGAGACTAGAGGGGGGTTGAGGAAAGGAGGGAATGGTGAAAAAGGGTTAAATAGTTGGAAGATGAGGGAGATATTAGAATAGCGGAAGGGACAAAATGAAACCCTAAAAAAAGTTTGGGTGAAGTCACCAAGGTTTTTGGAGCAAGTACTTGGAATTGTGATGCAGAAAATTCTATACAAACTCGTCCTCCCATATATATTTTTTTCTCTAGCCCATAAAAATATATGTAATAGATGATGAAATTTTTGCAGCATCGAACTTTGGCCGCATCGCCATTCCAACCTGTCGATATCGTTAACCCACGAAGTGCCGAGGATTAATCCAAATAGTCCACTATCCTTGATTTAAATAGAACCCACAATACTTAATTTTTTTAAAAAATTTCATTTTTGTCCGGTAACAAATCTAAGATTAGCATAGCATGTTACCTTAATTCTCGTATCGGAAATGATTTGCTTGCTCACCTCCGACCCAAACAAGGAAACAATAACCTCTGCCTTTTCATTTGTAAAGTCAATCTGGCGTCAACGAAGACGTAATTTGCCTTAAACCTCGCCAATGCAATAAATCCGACTCGTGCTCACCGATGCAGGTCAAGATTGAACTCTGCTTTTCTTCCTTATTTTGTCCTGTGAGCGAAGTGAGTACTCTAACTACGTGTTCATGGTAGCTGCCTTGTTTTTTTTTTTAGGTAAAGGTAAGAGTATATTAACTTTTCACGACACCAAATACAACCTAAAGCACCGACCAAAATTTGAACCTGAAAGGACATAGGGCTGTCCAACAAGGTTCAAAGAAGGTCCTGCAAGAACTATACAAGAAAGAAAAAGCAAAGAAAAGCAAGGAACCGGAATTACAACCCAGTCCTATCTACATCAAAGATGGAAGGTGGAAGACCCCACTTTCTTTGGAACCTACAGTTCCTAGGAGTGTCCTGAACTGTCCCCATAGAGATGGATTTGTCTTTCACAGCCTTAAGAAGGTACTTGCACATACCCGGAATGTAGACAGTCTTGTTCCTGAATATGGCATTGTTCCTTTCAGTCCAAATAATGTGAACTAAGGCTCCAAAGGAGAATCGAGAAAGGCAGTTTGAGAAAGAAGAGCCACTGCAAACTTTCATAGCCCATAAGAGATGATCATGCCACAGGCGGTTACGCCAGGGGAGGTTGCATTTGGTAGCCCAGAAGAACGCCAGCCTATTTGTGGAGAGGCACTCAAAAAAGAGGTGGTTGACCAAATCCGGTCTGATACCGCAGAAAGCGCATAGAGCAGTGTCTAGCCTACGTTTTTGGAGGAGTAGGACCTGGTAGCTGCCTTGTTGCTTTGCATAATAACGAAAAAATATGCTCGAGCTTTAATCATTTGTACGATTAATTTCTCCAGCCTATAGCCGTCGAAACAAACTAACACATGCGTTGATACCATAGGTTTATATCATTAAGTCGTGTCTGTCGGAGAAGGAACCTGATTGAGATTACAAGTGGCTTTCCAAATATCCAAATACCACGACGAACACATTGTCGTGAACTTGTTATTGACTCCGTAAGGGCATATGGTTATCTTGGGGCGGAAATGAGTAAAAGGTGCTGAAAAGTAACACATCAACCGTCACCAAAAAATCAAACATATGAAAGTTTAGCTTTCAGACTTCGAAATTACATCAATTCAACGAGAACATCTTTATTGATGACTAAGCATTTCGTAATATGAAATCACGATCAATCCAACGTAACTCTGTTTTATCCCATACGCCATTCTATTTTCCCACATTCTACCTTTGTCTCAACCACAAAAAGAAATACTTAACCGCCCTTGATTCTGATTTAGTTCAGACACAATTCTTGTTTGACTGTATAAAGAACGTCTAACGTCTACGGTCTTCGTTCTGCCACCCGATGCCAGAACAAACAAGACTTCACAAGTTTTAGGCTGAACGGCGAATTGTTCGACGCAGATGTTTATTTTATTTCTCTTTATGACTTTTTCTAAGCGACGGCCTTTGACTACTTGAGCAAGATGGAGTTGTATTTGACTATAGAGCAATTTCAACCCTAGTTTCCTTTAATTTACGTGACATTCCTCGTTAGTCACGAAATCTGCTGGACACATATGTTGATTCAGCCAATACTTTACAACCATCCCGTTCCCCCCGGCAAATTATTAATCTTGTTACTGAGATGGATATTCGTGTGGGCTGATGTCAAAGTTCCTTCTGCTGAGTCTATTTCATCTATTTCGGCAGTAAAGACTTCCCTAAGTCACAAGTGCAAAGTTAACATCGTATCTGTCTTCAATCCAAACAACTTTCATTGGCCGAAGAATACTCGTTGTGCAGAGGACAGACAGACGGGAGGGACGAGAAGAAAATAAGAAAATCAAAGTAGGCAAGGAAACTAGCAGCTGATATGACTTTCTTGGCGTTAGACAAACACTTTTTTCCCTTATTCTTCCTTTATCAAAGCTTGTCTCTAAATTCTCATTCTCAGAATATGGGCTGATAATGTTTTTTCTGTAAAGAGTATGTAGGTTCGATGATGGAACGATCCTAAAACTTTAAACCTATGAGACACTTTTTCTTTTTTCCCCTGTAAATTGCTTTATAGAGGAAGTTAGATTTCATAAGGGTGTTAGTTACTGATATATATGAGATGAAAATAAAACTTGATCACAATGATGAAGTGCTTGTCGTTATTGATCTGAAAATCCATCGATTGATTAATACAATGAGAGGAACAAACCCAACAAGAGAGCAAATTATTACGATACATTTTACATCTATAACATTTCTAATCTTGAAGTGGTTTAATTAGCAGAAAGTGGAGCTTTTCATTTGAATTTCCTGTGGTTTTGTTCCTATATGCGTTGTATTTCCTCTTTTTTTTAAGCCTTTTTTTTGGGGAAATGAAGGGCTAAGAGATCTATTGCATTTACTATCAAATGACGGTCCAAACTACCAAGAAGTGTTGTAGGCTTGACAATATGAGTTGGGCTGCTCATTATGCAGATTGGGCCAGGTGTAGTTTTGGGTTAATGAGTCTCCAGAAACAAGCACAAGAAGTATCGATCCACTGGTTTAGGACCGCAGGTGGTACTGATTAAGTAAACACAACGAAAATTTAATCGGTTGCGTATTTGATCTAAGTGATAGGAGAAAACTTCGATGAAGAGGGACCATTTGAGAAGATACTTCGAACTATGTCATCAAATGGCAAGGCATAATCTAGTTTTCAACTCCGGTAATGACAGCTAAAAATTGTATCTGATTAGTCCAAACCGGTCGTGAATTGACGGTGCTCGAGTTTGCCTTTGCTCGTGCTTTCTTCATCACTTCCTTCTTCATGTCAAATTAAACATAGTTAACATGCTGAAATCCGATGTTTTGACAGTATTATATCAAAACACAGGGATGATCATAAGTTAGTAAGTCATCAAGAAAAGAAACGATTTGTAATTTTGTATAACAATTCACGAATTTAAGGTTTTGGTAAGAAAGTTAGATAAAATCGGTAAATGATAAAAGAATTTTTTTTGTCGGAGATAAGAAAAGTTGGTAATAAAAAAAAAGCAACTAAACGTTGGTGGCTAACTCAAAATAAGAATTAGTAATGCAATATTAGCTGGTAATTTAATCGTAAAAAGAGTTGGTATGTAAGGCAAATAAAAATGGTAGCTCAATATAAAAATTAGAAACTTAAAAAAATCAACTAAAATTTGGCAAGCAACTCAAATGAGAGTTGGTAATCCAAAATTAGTTGGAAACTTAATTGGAGAATAGTTGGTTAGTCTCACAAAATATGTTGGTAATTTGATATTATAGTCAATAAAATTTAGATGCTGCTAAGAAAAGTAAATAAAAGTTGGTTAAAAAAAAAGAGAATCTTGTTTTTGTCATAAATAAGAGAAGTTGGTAATTTAAAAATAAAAAAATTAGATAAACATCGATAACTAACTCATATTAGAGTTGATAACTTGATCGGAGAAGCTAGCATTCACTTAAGTTGAGGTTTGTAACTTCTAAAAGAAGTTGGTAAATTAAAAAAGTTGGCAAGTAAGACTTAAAAGTGGTAGCACGATAGAATGTTAGTAAATTTTAGATAAAAACAAATAAATTTAGATAATAAACAACTCAAATGACAGTTGACAATCCAAAACTAGCCGGTAATTTAATAGGAGAAGAGTTTCTTGGTCACACAAATAAAGGTTCATAATTATATATAATAGCTAAAAAGTTTAACCCATTGGAACGAAAGTAAAAAAAAAAGGTTGGTAAAGATAAGAAAAGCTTTTTTTGGTAAAAAATGAGAGAAGTTGATATTTAGGGGGAAAAAACAAGATAATGATTTGTAGCTAACTCAAAAAAGGATTGCTAATGTAAAATAAGTTGGTAATTCATTTGGAGAAAGTTGATAATCATTCTAGTTGAGGTTAGCACTTTCTCAAAAGAATTGGTAAATTCAAAATGTTGGCAAGCAAGACATATAAAAATGGTAACTCAATAAAAAAAATTGATGAATTAAATAACATAAATGAACGCTGGTAACAAACTATTCAAATGCAAGTTAGTAACAAAAATACTATCTAGCGAGTATCTTAAATTGGAGAAAAATGATAAGTCAGTCAAGTAAAGATTGGTACTTATTGGTAAATTTAAGGCGTAAAAAAAAGTAAATAAAGATTACGTACATGATATGAGATTTATTTTCATCGGAGATTAGAGATATTGTGACGAAAAAACATATTTAATTAAATCAAATAAGAGTTGGTAACACAAAACTTGTTGGTAATTTTTAAGAAGAATTGATAAATTTAATAGGGTGGTAAGTAAGGCAAATAAAATTTGATAGCTCAATAGAAAATTAGGTAATTTTTAGAAAACACACCAATTAACTGCTAGTAAGCAACTCAAATAAGACTTGATACATTGAAAAATTACCTGATCAATGCTAAATTTATTGCAAGGATGCCAAATCAGCCATAAATTTTTTAATTTTACCAAATTAGTCCTAAAAAATGTAGTCCTTCGAGCAAATTTTCGCTGAAAATTGCTGACGTGATGATCTAGTTATCGTCATCCGTTCTATGCGGCGTATCGCCATATCAGCAATTTCAAACAAAAATTGGTTGGAAGGATTTCATTGGAATTTTGCACAAAAATTGGAGACTAAATTAGTAAAATTAAAATGTTTAAAACTGAATTGATTTTCATGTAATAGGTTTAGCACTTATTCCCCCTTGATAAATCTAAACTAATGGGTAACCCAATGAGAGCAAAACTAGTAAGGCACACAGATAAAGGTTAAAATTTCCTATAAGAGTTGATAAGTTTGAGGCATTTGTAACAGAGACAAATGCAAGTTGGAAATGATACTGAAATTGATGAATTAAAAAATCAAATAATTTTTTGGCAAGCAACTCAAATAAGAGTTGGTAATTCGAAACCAGTCCGTAATATAACCATGAAAATGTTGGATAAGCCACTCAAATAAAATATTGTTAAATTCATATAGGAGTTGGTAAAATTAAAGCTCTAATAAGAAAGACAAATAAAAGTTAATCAACGATAAGTGTCATTAAACTACCAATAAGTTATTGATAAATCAAGTAACCGGTAACTTTTTTTCACCCACACTTTCTTTATACTTACCAACTCTTTCGAAAATCTATCCACATAACGAAGAAATATTCGTCTCAGAACAGTAAAATCCTTCATGATTCATCATCTCTATCTTGACCATGAAATGTTCTTCTCTCCTTTCGACTTCTGGCCACTACTCATATTTATGCCTGTGATATTAATTTGACAATCGACTCTTTAACATGTCCAATTTCCATCTTATGCTAGTGGTGATGTGATCAATTGCTTGGTTGTGTCTGCAAATGACTACACACTTTGTTTTTAAAAAGACACGTGAGTCCCATTTTTGCTGGCAACTCGAGTGAGAGGGCATGAACATTCCATTCAATTTCAAAGTGGAAATATACATGGAAATTCAGACGGTCCAACATAGCTTCAGTTGAAACTTGAACTGGACCGAGAATCGGGCTATCGCAAAATGCGGCTTTTTCTTGACCCAAATATTCAGGGGTTTTAATCTCCTTTTTCAACCTTTTCTTTTTTGTACTTTTGTGGATTATTATCTTTATTTAAAGGGTTACATTTGAATAATCTTCTCGATTTCTTTAGGATTAAAAGTGGACCCCTCGAATCAATACACCTTTGGGCCTATGCTCACGTGGGGCAATGAATTAGAGGGAATTATAACGATAATAACTCGAGCGAAAAATAAAAAATATTGGCACCACAAAAAGTTAAAACTTAATGGAATTTGCGCCACGTGCTTTGCGCGTGACCACTTGCTAAACTAATGCACATTACCAAAAGGTCATTGCGAAAATCTTGAAGTTCTTTTAAGACGCTGCTGATAAATAGAACCTCAGTTAATGGGGCCATTAATTCTTAGTTAGGTCAGAAAAATACATGTGCATCATAGGGATGAATAATGATAACGATATTTAAGGGTAAGAAATTTTTTTCCTTTCTTTAAGGATCTTGCGAGCCGAAATTTATATTTTTGCTAGCCCGATGTCGGCTATGACATTAGACCATATATAAATTAAGAGAGAGAGAGAGAGAGCATACATGGTGGGAGCATACAAGCCGCGATGGCGAAGCTTCGACATAATACATCATTTCCTATTTATAGGCGTGTTACCTGGCAAGTAACAACTAATTCTTACCCTTTTTGTTTTGATTTTTAGAAGGTTATCATTTCTTGCACGAAAATTTTATGAACATTGCATTAGGTTTTCATTGAGCGGGAAATGCTCAAAACACTTCACGGGATACAAATATTGACATATATATATTCATAGAAATATTTTCGTTATTATATTTTGGAGGGAAACACCCGGTTTCAGGAAGATAAGATGATGAGAGCTGCAATCCAGAGAGATCACAGCCCGCATGGGAAAAGAGGCAAATCATCCATCCATGAAGATGAAATGAACAAAACATGAATGGAATCGAGCATCTTGTACTTTGGTTTCACAGCGTTAAATTGAATGATTCTAAGGTCACTGAAGCTGCACATTAATTGATTCCCTCTTTTTTAAGACCCTTTTAAAAACTGTCCCCCCAGAAGGGTGACATACGAGAATTTCACAGCCCAACATTTCCCCCTCCTCCACATGTTCGGACAGAACAAGACGGGCTCATCCTCATCTTCAAAGGTTGTTAAACAAAACAAAAACAACAGAGAGAGAGAGAGAGAGAGAGAGAGAGATCCTTTTGCGTTCATACCGTGGTCTTGAGCGACAAAACTCGGATCTTTTTCTCACTTTTTTTCATTGTATACCCTCAATTGATTTTGTTTTAATTTGCTTACATTTCAATTGAGAACGAGTTTAATCTCGATGTTATAGCATCCCACGGAGCGACAGTGATTGATTACCAATAGTTCCCTCCATTCTACACTTCAACCATATGTTACACCTTCTCTTTTAGGGTTTTCAAAGCAATAGTGAGTTGTTGTATCGTCATATGATGTTTGAATATGCATCCTCAGATAAACACTATCTAAGATAGGAGCTGTACAAGGAAAGGAGGACGATAAAGCCCACGCCATATGAATCATAAAACGACAACACGGTCATTATCATCCACGTGGTTCGCTCATTGTTATGGTTTAAGTGTGGAACCCATGATATGTCCCTTAAATCTCCTTTCGATTAATTAACATGGGGCAACAGGGAATCTATGCTCTAGTGGGTGTATTGTTCATGTAATTCCATGTTTAGTGCGGGTCCCCTTTTTGAAAAGTATAAGGGAACATTGCGCTATGATTGATTGATTTAAAAAATGTGGCGTTCGTAAAAGTTGGATCTAGGGTTAGTATTTTTATAATATAGGGTCTAATTGATGTTGTTGCTTACTTCTAACGTTGATGGATCCAAAGCTCTACAAAAACTTATAGATGTTTTCATCAGAAATTTCATTTTGATAAACTCTTGTTACATAATCCGTTTTTGCCAATAAAGGTACGTTTGATGATCTTTTACAAACTTGTAAATGTTTAATAGCTTTACCATGAAATATTTGTATGGAGATCGCGCATCTTCTGAATTTCAATGTATAGATTTCAAAGACTTCATCGGCTTTGTCAAACATATATTTCATGAAGTCCTCTTATAATTTATACTTTTCGAACAAATGGTAGTATATTGACGCAATCGAATTCCGGATACGCCAATATCTAATTTTCTTGTTCAAACTTGTTGTTAGAGGACTCGCACGTTCCATAAGTTCTATTGTAAAGGGGGGAGGGAGGGGGGTTTGTATTTCGACACTTATAAAAAGAGAAGTCAAATAACCATAAAAGAATAAAGTAAGAAAAGGTCAATTTCATCGATTAGTTGAATGAAATTAGTCCAAATGTCGATTTTGTGCAATTGCTTCTTATTTACATGTTGACAGCATCCTTCAACATATCTAGCGAAGGATCCATAGTCGGATTCTTGTTTTCTTGAAACGACAAAAGCCTGTGAAGTAAACAAGAGACCAAGCATTATTGACAAGTCCACAATGAAAACCTAATTATAATCGTACAACCTTTTTTCTTCAGATAAAATAAAACATCGACATCTGTTCATAGAAAAAGAAGACAATTGTTGTCTAGAGCATGTGATAGTCAATTTAACTTGTATGTTTCCCTTACCCCGAGCTACTTTTTTATCTATTCTAAATCGAGCTACAACAAAAGATGATTTTCACTGTTTTGTAATATTTAAGAAGAATTCCGTATGGCGTTGATAATTAAAGTACATCTTATTATAATGCAATACAGGAAAGGTGAATATCAAAATAGAATACATAAGTCATGCACGAGTAAACTACTAAAATTAATCATGTTAATATATAGTAGTCAAATTATAAAAGAAAATTAAAAAACTGTGTTTCCGTGCAATAGAAAACGCCCAAAGTACGCCCGTTCTCAGCCTCTCCTTTTTGTAATTTTATAATGTATATTCAATATTTATATCACGGGAATGAATAATCATTTCTTGAGAGCTCCATCAAGGAAAAATGCTCATCACATAATGATTAGTCCGAACAAATTATCCTAGGTTTAGCCAAATCCGTTATCATTCATGATCGATGCAGAAAAGACTTTAAATATAGAGCTCAAATTCAGGAGTGCGCAATTGAATAATGATATCCTCTTGAACAGTGTCCTTGTGGTAACTACATAGGAGCACTTGTTTAAGAGCAAATTAAGGATAAATCTATCTTCTGACTGGTAACTTTGTGGACATCATAGTATCCAATTGGAGGTAGCTAAGATATGAAATCAAGTGATTAAATTAATGATTCGTCACCACATTGTGACAGCTTAATATAACCATACACTAGGAATTAAAAAAAGGGTAAGTGCTCCCTCATCTTTCGTGTGAGATTTACGCATCAACCAACATTTGGTAGTACTATAATCTATCAAGAATGCTAACAAAGAATTTCCTTTTTTTTCTAATTTCCAGGTAATGGCTCAATAAACAAATCATGAAAGGGGGGGTCCTCGGATGTAAGCCTCTATTATGCGCGATTAAATAGTTCTTTCGTGTCCGGGGTCACGCACGATGATTGGCAGACCGCATTGCTATCACCGAGATTAGCTAAAAGATATCGTTAATATTATATTAGGGTAAACGACGAGTTAGCGAACATACTTAGATTGCAAATGAGAGCATTTACTTGGAAGGATCACAAGGAGGCTGGTGCTAACAATAATTCAACTGGTCAATATCGATACATAGACGAGGTTCTCTTTTCCGGGTAATGTATCACACAGCACTTTGAAATGATCAAAACACGAGGACTTAGGTTTTTTTTGGTTTATCTTCATTTTGCCTAAGCAGGTCTCAACTCGCCCGGTGCTTTGACTAGGGAACAGCTTTTCCAATGCTCTACAGAATTAAATTGTATGAATCAAATATAAGCTTTTTAAAAAGAAAGAAAAGGGAAAATGTATGTGTGGCAGTAGAAGTAATTATGAACATATGATTATAAGTGTCTTCTGCAGTTTCATTTTATATCTACAACAGTACATATACTCCTTCCCATTAGCAATCCCATTTTAGTGTTTTAAAAGGTACAAAATTTATATATTGCATGGCCTACTTTTGGGTCAAAGTTTAGGGTTTCAATTGAGGAACGATAGGGTGATCAAGGGTGCAAACTTTTTTTATGCTTTTTTTTGGTCAAAGAAGATGAAATTGTTGAGGAGAGTGAAATTCACGGTACGTTTTGTGGTAGTGGGCTTCCATTTGTAGACCGGAAACAAGGTACAGATGAGTGGGGACAGAATTGAGCTGTAAGCACCTATTCCCATATTACATTTACTTGTATTCTAATGTATTCTTTAGTATTTTCATTTTCGGTTTTGACTTTTAAGCACATGCCCGCACGGCGATGGATGTAATGGACATATTGATGGCGACAAGTGGGAGATACATAGGAGGAGTTGGTGATTGGGGGTGTCTTCCCCGAGGACAGATCAAAGGTCCATTCACCAAGTCAAGACTTTGCCTACTTGGCAGAGAGAGAGAGAGAGAGAGAGAGAGAGAGAGAGAGAGAGAGAGGGCATCTTTTTTTCCCTTTAAACGAGTATGGTGAAGATAATTATAGAACGTAGAATCTTTATAGCATTTAGATGTGAATGATGAGCAGGTTCAGATGTGAATGATGAGTAGGGCCATTCACTAAGTCAATTTCTTATATGGACTAATTTCAATGTTTTGGTTAGAACTATATTGAGTTTACCTATTCATATTTAAAACTTCCGATGTCAAATTGATTATAACTAAGAGAAAGAAATAATGATAAGAATTTTCTCTCCTTGCAAAATGCATAATGTTATGTGGGAGTCGGGTCTCTCTATAGCCTAGTTTGACAGACTCATCAAATTATGGGATGGTGATCCAAAAACATGTTTGCGCATGTTGCGTTGGTAGGTTACTTTGTCTTCTAAATACACTTAATCAAGTATTCAAACTATCAAAGGTTGAGTGAGGAGAAATTAGATGAAATAAATTGTTCTTTGGATTGGCTATAGTACTAGGACTTGATCAACTAAAACACCCCTCATTAACTAGTATAGGAAAGAAGGGTAGTCTGGTATGTTTAAGTTAGATGGGCATCTTCATTTTTTAGATTTTTTTAGATAAATGGTTTGATTCCTTTCTTGGTCACTCGTTCAAAACTCAATCGAAGGAAAAATTCTAATATGTAGTACACATTATACATGTCGAGGTACCAAAAAAAGGGAACAATAATTCACTCCTTTATCACTTTTCTATTTTTGAAATAACTAATTTGCACCTTTGGTCCTAATCTAAATAAATGAAAAGGCAAAACTATATTCCCTCAAAAAAGAATCCAAAAAGAAATTCAAACTTCGTACAACACTCAGACCTAACATCCAAATCTTATTCTAGATATGTCTATTAACCATCCGCCATTGTTGGCCACCATCCATCGTCTCTCCCTAGGCCATAGCAACAAGAGGTAGCGGCGCAGCAACAAGGGACTAGTATGCTTGTCCTAGGATTTTGTTTAGGGGAAATTTTTGAAAAAAGGAAAATGGCATGGACAATTTAGAGGATGTAAAAGTCGTATTTTCAAAAGTACAAAATATAAAGTGATAAAAGGAGTGAAAATTTGGAATGTTTCGTTGTATTTTCCCACAAGAAACTTGCTTTCCAGCAACTGTTGCTGTCTTTTCTTGGGCAAGAAGCTTCTCATCTCCATCACCAGTTTTCCTCGCTCCCAAAAGGTCAAGTTTGAAAAATCTTTGGAACTGGAACTTCAGTAGCATTTTAATTCAACAATCTTCTGCACGACGAGCGACAAAACCCAAAAGAGAAGAGTGAAGGCGCCCGGAATTTGGGGGGGCGGGGTGGGGGTGGGGGTGGGGGTGGTGTTGTGGGTTTTGGAAGAAGAGAACAATTCCCAATGGAGATGGGCAGCTGCCTCGTGGCCGACAGCCATACGCTCACGCTGCTCTTAATCCTCTCTGCCTTTGCCTCGGAAACCGCACGTGAACTCCCCCCTCTCAACTTGTTCCACAACTTGCTTTTGATTCCTTAATCTCGTTCTTGCTTCCTTTACTTGAAAACAAACCCCATTTGTTTGCATGCAAGAGAAGGGCACAATTCGGAGGGGGAAAAGAGCAATCTTTTCTAGGTAAAATCAGCAAATCTAAAACAAGAAAGAAGTGCCAACAGTGAAAGCATTTGTTGCAATTCACTTTTCATCTGTAATGATTGTTCAAGTTATGCAGTTACAAAATGAGCAAGATTTTAGCCGAGCATGCTAAATTTTGGTATACAGAAATTGGTACATCAAATGATATTGCAACATACAAGTATATGGCTAAGCAAGTGAACCACATTCGACGCTCAATAATAATTTGTTACATCGCTTGATATACCAATTTTGGAGTTTAAACTTGATCAACATAGCATTCTCCTTCCAAATTAACTCAAAATGAGAAGTCAAGAATGCCGACATGCCGGTTCACAGAAATGACATATATATCACGGGATTTTATGTTGCCAAATTTGAAAACTACAGAAAGAAATGCTTTTATAAGGCAATTTTTCTGTGCTTGTGATATGACCAATACAAAGAAGAAGAAGAAGAAGAAGAAGATTTAGGAGGCAGCAGAAAGGCTGCTGGTAGCATCCTGATGATTATTCATAAATGAAAACAAATTAAAATAATCAAAATTAGTTAGTTAGTGGATATAGAGTTGAGACATTTTCTGTACTTGACTTTAGTAAAACAATGTCAAGTGTTACTTACAATTATTATTAGTAAACTACACACACACACACGAGGCTGGTGTACTTATATCATAATCGAGAAACATAATTTATAAAACAGAGTAGATGATAAGTAGTCCTCTATGTCTGGAAACAGAAGAGCAACTCATTTTCTAATGATAATTAGTTCTCAAAACAGGTTTTGCAATAAATTACTAAGAAAAAAGATAGTGACCCTCAATTGGAGGGAGGGAAAAAAAGAGCAATTTATAAGCTTTCCCTTTTGGCACTGTGACGTCAAAAGCATGACTCCATAAACTTTATGCTAGTGGGGAAAAGGAGGGGGTGAAAATGCAATAGATAATCAATATAAGTATAATTAAAGTATTTGTGCCTGTCCAATTGATTTTTTTTTAATTATGATGAAAGTATAGTTTAATGTGATTTCTTTATTCTCACCTCGGCGCGGTTTCCTTTTACTAAGTTTTTTATTGACGTTTCTCTTCAAATCCTATACTTTATGCTCTGAGTAAACCCCAACCACGAGATGCAATTTCCATTAAAGAAGCAAGCATCATGTCAATTATATATATAAAAAGGCAGCATGTCAAATTCGGAGAGAAAAATTGATAAACAAAGTGAGGATGTTGAGTAACCTATCACGTCCGATTAACGTAGTACTTACCAAATCGAAGTTCTTGCCAAAAGTAATTCAAACGTTGGAGAAAACGCAACAAAAAACAAAAGGGGCGTCGAATAGTCAATTTTGTTATAAAGTATGCTCTTCTTCTGCAACCTGCAAGGTTTACCTTGGGAAAGATTGACCTCCATGAGTTTGCTAGAATTCTTTGAACTGTAATGCTCATTTGACGACTTGAATCGCGTGTATCAATCACTTCAACACTCCTTCGGTTTTTCATTTTTTGTGCGCGAATTCTTTTGAAAAAATTTAACACGAATGTAACATGTAAGTAATAGGATGGTAATCATTGGGTTAACCTCTCAACATCGCTCTAGTTAGATGCACCCATGAAGACCCTTGGCACCAATCAAAGTTGCATGGAGTTTTGCAAACCCTAATTGCTACTTTCATAATTAGATTTGACAATTGCGATTCTTGCTTCCTAATCATCCTTGCCTCTTCCCACGCCATGGATAAGGCACGCCTTCTTGTCGAAGACGAAAGGTAATTCTCATCCCTAATTTTTAGCTTATCTTATAGGCAATTCCTAGGTCAAAGTTGATCACGACCCAAAGCATTTTTTCCCCAAGAGGAAGAAGATTAAGTCCCATGGCCTTTTGCCGCTACAAAGGATCAAGTGATGCTCTAATCTATACAAAAGCCAACGTTATTAATTACACGGCTGACTAATTTGTATTAAAGAAATCTTGGTTCCCATTAATTACTTAAGTAACCGGCCGCAATACGAGGGGGAGAAAATAGTAAAATTTGTCAAAAAAAAATTATTTGAAGAATCTAAAATGTGGCCAGGCCAAGAACGGAATATATTAATAAAGTAAACTAATGAATCATTAATAAAGTACAATTTCAATTAGACTGCACCGTGTTATATAGTTTCGCTATAAAGATTGCTTTCTTCTATCCGAAGGCGCTATTAATCCACAAAATACGATCTTACGCACTCGAGATGATGACATCATAAACGACGTAAAATAGTATTTATTAACCTTATAGTCATCTTTAATTATTTTTTTTTTTTTGCAGCATCGTTATGTATAACATGAATCTGTCTAGATGTAAAAGAACATCTGTGTCGACCTCGAAAAAAAATGTCACAAAAAAAAATTAAGACAAACCCTAATCCAATTAGAAAGATGCATCAATCTAGGATTCTTCGGAGCACGTGGTTGCTGGAAAGAAGTTCCCTATTAATGCCTAATTTATAGGCTTTTATGGGAGTGCTATTATAATTAAAGACCGGACCCTAAATCATATCTTACTTTAAGATTCATGGATAGAAGCAACGACCATTATATAAAAAGGTCTTTCTATGCAATCTCCACTGGGATAAATTATCAATCCATTGGTCGACTCTCAAAAGTTAGATTTAAATAAACTTATATGAGTTATTCATTTAATCTTTAATGTGAAAAAAAATGATCACGATAGTTACATATAATATCATTCGGCCAATTCAAATATCATTATATATATGTATATATATACACACACACATACACACACAAAGCTCAGCCACGAGCCACGGAGGCTAATTACTTGCTGAAAGTAAGATTAATTTAACCCATTGGACAATTTGATTTGGTCAATGTGGGCTAGCACTGATACGAAGATAAACATTACATCACACCTTATTTTATACGTTGCCCATCAAATGAAAAACCAAGATTCGATTAAACAAAGGGCAAGTTGATCAAGCTAAGTAGCAGATGGCCGTCCAGGGTGGAGGAGAAATACAAGGGCGACGGTGGCGTGGGTCCGACCTGCCGCACCACCTTCTTCCCACCTGCCAACTCAGACTTTCTTTTTTTTTTTTTTTTTTTTTGCATAATTTTGTTTTGTCGCCGGAGAAAACAGATTGGCCGACGTGAATCACGATGAAGATGATCCAACGAGCAAGATCACGCTAATTATACCACTAAGGATCCATTTATTTCGCGAAAAATAAATAATTTAAAAATTATTTTTCTTAAAGATAATCGCTTGAATAATCACTTTCACTAATTGAAGTTACGCAAGAAATCATTTTTTAAAAAATATTTTTTAAATTATTTATTTCTTACTAAACAAATCTATACAACACTAGCAGCACGTGGCTTATGTGCATACAATGATCGAAAAGAAGAAGGGAAAACAAATCGACATGAATAGAGAAAGAAAGAGAATTCGAAGATTAAAAATAATTCTTCGCAAGTCTCACCAAACCCCAGAACCGGTCAACCTCGCTAAAGCACATCTTAAAGTCCACACAAAACCTTTGAAGGGGGCATCAATCATGCAACCCCATCCACACATATGTTCCCCCCCTCCCTTTATTCAAGGGTTTATTTACTCCCGAGGCCAATATTATATGATTCGATTCTATATAGTCTCGAAAGAATATATAAAACGAAAAAGGTCTCATGTCATGAGCTCCCCAAGCTTTGCTGAGAGCACGCGCACTCTTCAGGTTGGAGAAAAGGAAAGAAGATGAAGAATTGAAAGTCCATTCCAAAACTTCTCGTTTGCCTTTCGAAAACGAGCGGAGGAGAAGATTGAAATTCTTGGTCTACACCTAGAGGTGCCGATCCTCTTCCTAGATAGGGGACAGAAAATATTGCATGACTGTGAAGATGTGCGTGTAGAATGTGGCATGAGGGAGTGGGGATGGGATCGGTTTTCGTTTGTGTGGGGGTAAAGTGACATCTTCAATTTATTTGATAGAGGACACTCTAGGAGACAAGTAATTGAAGGTCTAGATTCAATTACAATATTGGGGAAAAAAACCCTCAATTATCGAAGGACCCTAATATACTTTTTCAGAGAATTCTCATCCAATGCAACCGAATTTGGAGAAACCTCTCTCTCTCTCTCTCATCTATGATGGCCGATCTCATCACTTTTGCAACTCCAACCGATGTCACTTGTCCTAAGGATTTATATTATATTTATATACATGTGATCTCCCTCCATCGGAATAGGCTTCCTAAAATGATATCACGGCTTGATTTTGTCTCGCTTGGACCACCCAGAACCAGACCGAACCAGCCTAGAACCAGCAGTTCTCGTGAAGACTGATTTGGTTACCGGTTCCAAGTCCGGAATTGCTCATCTAAATGGACTCACCTAAACCGGACCGGTACATACACATATGTGTATGTATATATATATATATATATGTTTTCAATTTCAGCCCACGCCTTTTAGTCATAGTCACCAGTCCTTTGAAAAGAAAGACCCTATTTAGGCTTCATACGGCTGTTGCACACTCTACCTCCTCACGTAGGCTCTCTGCTCTAACCCTCTCGCCTTATTTCGCTCTTGGTCCATTGATCACCACAAAGGCCTTCTTCTTCTTCTTCTTCTTCTTCTTCTTCTTCTTCTTCTTCTTCTTCTTCTTCGATCTCAATTCCCGGAGTCAATTCGCATCGTCAAGATGGCATCAACCGTGATGTCTCTCGGTCCCGACTCTCTTGCTTCTGCACAATCAATCACAAGTTCTTTGCTTTGACCTTCCGAAACCATCGATCGAAGGTACCGACCGTGGAATTGTATCAATTGAGTTTTGGTTGGCATTGCCGCATTGCCTTGTTGCCTTTTTACTCGAGAGATGCGTCAAAAGTTGCGTATATGGGAATAAGCAAATATGGGCCATGATGTTCTTAACATTCTAATGTACTGCTGTGATTATAGTGAGTAGGGTTTTTTTTTTGTCTCTTAGCAAATAGAGAGTAGATCCGGGATACTCACCGGGGAACCGGATTGGACCAGCGATTCGGTTTTTGGGTGGGTCCACTGAACTAGTGGGCAGTTTTTGGTTATTATTTGTAAAACCGGTCTTTAGTGGGCGGTTTTTGGTTTTACCCTGGAAACAATTATCCTTAATATGAAGAAATGAATTTAGAAGATTTCTTACTCTAATTTACAGTCAATCATTTTTAAACTTTAAGCTAGTTAAATTTTCAATACCACACGAGTAAAAAGAATTAGCATATAACTAATTTTAATTTGCGTATGGCAACTCACAACGAGCTTGTCATATAAATTTTTAGCTGCAAAAGTATTCTCAACTTTAGTAAAAAACATGAAAATTTGACCTGTCCCGGAACTAGAAAACACGGACACAACACAATAAAGCAAATATGAACGTGCGGCAGTCAAATTTGGCATTTGGAAGGAGGCATAGTTTGACCAATCTGTCAGTGCAAATCGAAAATATGTTTGTCTACACATCAACTTTTTCATCTAACTTCCAATTAAAACACATTTTATTCAAGGCTAATAGTATATCTTTAGTTCCGCGATGCTTTGACTCAGTAACAAATGATTTTTACATGTAAACGCTACTCTTTCTTTTCGTCCACCTTTAAAGTCTTCATCTTTAGTCATGATTTTATTCACCCCGAAATAAAATGTCAAGATTTATTTTCTTCTTTTTTAATCTCTCACGCGCTACCAACGAGAGTGTGTTCGTCATCTAGTGCATGCTCTTCTTCTCTTAAAATAATATTACGAAAGCTAACGCCACTTGTAATTTTTTTATTGTGTATATCTCAACTTTTGGGCTGTGTATGAGAAATGACTTTCTTGAAGAACCTCTCTCTCTCTCTCCCTCCCTCTCTCTCTCTCTCCATCGTCTCTCTCACCTCTTCTTCCCTTTTCCTTCATCTGCACTCCATCCTCCTCCTCCATCTTCTTCTTCTTCATCTTAACTCTCCTTCCTGTCCTCTTCTTTCTTTTGACATAGCTGTTTCATATCTGTTCTGGCTTTTATATACTCAATCTGTGTTGCAGTACTCAAATCAGTCTCTCTTTCTCTCCTCAGTCACTTTCCTTTTCTCTTAACTTTATGTAATTATATCCCACTTCGCTCACAATAAAATACCCAGAAGTGATTTTTTAAGGGAAAATTTTCTTATATTAAAAGTTTTTAATAGTCTTTCTTGCTCCTTGTTTTCTGTTGTTTTTCCCTGTTGATGTGGGCATGGCCGGTTTGGATTTAGGCACTGCTTCTCGATTCAACATCCACCAGCAGCTTCAGAGACCCGATTTACACCTCCATAGCCAACAATCTGAATCGGACGATCACGAGGCGATCAGCAACAACCACAACCATCAATTCTCCAGCGGCGACCATCATGAAGAGGTGGGGCACCAAACCCTAGAGCTTGGTGGGGTCAGCACCGGCCATGGCGTCGGCGACATCGTGGCCCGGCGGCCCCGTGGCCGCCCCTCTGGATCCAAGAACAAGCCGAAGCCGCCCGTGATCATAACCCGGGAGAGTGCCAACAGCCTCAGGGCCCACATTCTCGAGGTTGGTAACGGGTGCGACGTCTTTGACTGCATCGCTACCTACGCGCGGCGGAGGCAGCGAGGAATCTGCGTGCTGAGTGGGACTGGCACGGTCACCAACGTGAGCCTGCGGCAGCCGGCCGCAGCTGGATCCGTTGTGACGCTCCATGGGCGGTTCGAGATTCTGTCACTGTCTGGCTCCTTCTTGCCCCCACCAGCTCCACCCGGGGCCACAAGCTTGACAATCTTTCTGGCGGGGGGGCAAGGCCAAGTCGTGGGGGGGAGCGTGGTCGGCGAGCTCATCGCCGCCGGGCCAGTCATCGTGATCGCAGCATCCTTTACCAATGTTGCCTACGAGAGATTACCGCTAGAAGAGGAAGAGCAGATCCAGATGCAGGCGGCAGCAGCGGCCGCAAGTGGTGGACACAACCCGTTCCCGGATCCATCTTCAGGCCTTCCGTTCTTCAATTTGCCACTCGGTAACATGGCCAACAATAATAGCAACACTGTTCAGCTCCCAGTTGACGGGTGGAGTGGAAATTCAGGTCCTCGTCCTCCATTTTGAGAAAAATAGAAGAAAGAAAGATGCGGTGGATTGAAGCCGCAGTGTGATCATCGATTGGGAAAGAGCTACTGTAATATCCAAGGTCAGCAAAAGAGTTTATAGATTTGTTAGTGCCATAATCATGGTTTGACGTTCTGATTCTGTTGATCTTTCTAGCTTCTCTTTTGTTTGTAACTTCTTGAATTTGGTTCCTTTTGGGTTCTGAAAATAGTCTTTCTTCTCGATTACTATGTCGAAGTGCAAACTCCTTCCCGAGAAATGGTTTGAGAATTAATTCAACTCTACTAATGATGTGTTTTGGTAGTTTTATTGACTGTATTTGGGAACTTTTTAGTTGCATAAAAATGTCAACCTTTGTTTCTATACTAAACAATAAACGTCTAGCTAGGTCAATCTCCTGCTCATGTATCAAATGCCCTTAATTATTGTCCGAATCTAGTTAACTCATTGAATTTTCATTTTCGGGGCATGTCACTATTCTGGCTGTGCATTGATTTCAGCAACACAATAAATACAACACAGAAAAACATAATCTAGAGGGAGGAGGCTCGCTCAAAGGATTAAAGAACTGTTGGCATCTGGTTAAACTGTCATTTTAACTGTCTCAATGATTTTCGATGAGATGTGAAATAAAAACTATTAGCCCCACACAAGATTTGTGAATAAGTGACTGTATGATAATGAGCAAGAAACATCCGTCTTTCTGCTAAATAGAATGTGTTGAATTCATAATTCATTAGATACTTTTTATGAATGTCAGCCAAGTATCATAAGTAAATAGCTCTCTGTTGTTCAATCATTTGATAACCAGAGTCATATCTTGATAAATGGAGATGATAGAACTGGGTATGTGATTTTTCAAGATTGAGCAATAATAATCTTGTTCTCCATCTGAAACTGCCAACTTGGTCAACTTATTAATCATTTGGCCGTGCTAGAAGATATCTAAAAGGTAATTATATATTTCATTTTACCTATAACTTAGAAAAGTGCAAGAGTTAACATTACTTAATTCTCTAGGTAATGTTATCTGAGTTTCGTGGTACTATTCTTGGGATTATCTGTACATTCATGTGATCTCTTGGAAAAGAGACAGCTCGGGTGCTTAATTACCATGCCTTTCATCTTTTTCTCGTGGCTTCAAAACCAGGCTCGACATGGCTTAGATAGCATAGGAACATGATATGATTTTCCTTGGGTTATCTTCGGATTAAATAGTTGTACAAATCTCGGTTTCAATCATTGCTGAAGGATGTTTTCTGAAACCCGGATATTTTTTGATGATTTGTTTTGAATAAGAATTTCATTCCTTTGGAATTCACCTAAAAAACATACGACCCCCACCTTTTCTTTGTTAAAAAACAGCTTATTGTCTCCTTCATTGATCTTCTTTAATGGAAAATCCATAAACAACGTTGTATGCATATTGAGTTATTTGGACAAATGTCTCGTGGGCATAGGCGCACAAAGCACAGCACGATTCGCCGTTCGTCTTCCTTAATTTTTGGCTTTTTTTATTAGGTCCATTACAGGTGTAAAAGAAATAACTTATACATTCGCTGTCGGATTATTTACACATGAAAGAACTCGACTACGAAACTAACTCTAAGCACGCATCTCACCCATCCAACTGTAAATTATAAGTTTTTCAGTACACTAACGGTCGATCAAACAATAATCGCTGCCTTTTATGTGAAAATAAGCAATATTATTTAGTCTCTCTAGGTTATTGGTTTGATCTCTTTTGCCTTCTTTGGTGATGATTGTAGCAGAATTTCAGGACAAATGTATGACCCAGAGTTAGTTAATTATGTCTCAACTCACTCTACTAAACCATTTATTTCGTGCAGTGTGATTGGTTTTATCCATCCTTTGCAAATTCATGTGTATTTTGCAATTGGTAAGCTTTTAAACCCTACGCAAACTCCTCCAGGTTCAGTAGGTCAAAGAAAAGGGCATGTATCCCATTCTTTAACAAAAGAAATCAATGAAAGAGGTCAGTCTTAACTGCTTTCTTTTCCTTTAGATAATCACAATAGTTTAGTTAGTGCAGCAAATTGTCCAAAAGGCAGCTAATTCCCACC
Organism: Syzygium grande; assembly: GCA_024733475.1. Lineage (NCBI taxonomy): Eukaryota > Viridiplantae > Streptophyta > Magnoliopsida > Myrtales > Myrtaceae > Syzygium > Syzygium grande. The sequence continues at coordinate 5,264,949 of JAMXDD010000002.1, read as the reverse complement.
ATATCCATCATATCCTATTCACGATCCACCTTCTCTATCCTTTTGTGAATGAGGTCATTAGGTTCATTAATTTATTTAGGGTTTCTACATACATTTTCCACAGGAAGTGCACTTAAATATTGTTAACACTTGTGTAGTGTACTCAAAAGTCTTTATTCTCCACTTCTTGGATTGCTGCTGAGTTGCTTAATATATGGTCGATTGTACATCAAATGTTCGCTTCAAATTACAGATTAATGAAAGGATAATTAGTGCTTATCTCATAAGGAATGAGTTTGATTCTTTAATGATCTGCAGAAGATGCTCCCCCCACAAATAATTCTCCCTCAAGTGATTTTCAACCTAGACACCTTTTATTGTCGAAAAAAAATTATATGCATTGCTCAAAAAGATACATGAGAACTTCCATAGCAAAGCATATCGAAATAGAGCAAAGCTTGGAATACTACGAAACAAAGTCAAGTCCAAAAACAAGGAGGATCAACAAAGCTTCAGCAGGGTTAAGCATACACTCATTCCATAAGAACGAATCCATCAAGCAAAATAGTCGGCGGCCGATCACTAGATCTCATATTATCGTCAATTATGAACACATGCTGGGAAATTCCTTCTCTAATGACTATGTCATTGCTAGTTGGAGGTGCTTGCCTAGGTTTGACTTCCTCTACACCATTTGCCGTATTGAGATAACCAAAACAAGTTAAGCAAATACAAATCTAATATTTGGAAGAGTAAATCTTCGTAGTTCAACGAGACGCTAAAGCTCCTGCGATTACCATTGATACTAGAGGCAAAGGACCTGTAGACAAACAAAGCATAAGGGTATCGAATCACAGAAAACATTATTAAACTCCTAGATCGAAATCGGGAGAGGATAGCTCATAGATCTAAAATTAGATCGGGAGAGCTCAAACTCTCAAATCAAGAACTAGACCGGGAGAAGAGAGCTCTCGGATTTAGATCGGGAGAGAAAAAAAAATAAGAAAAGAACAAGAAAACTCAAACAAAATCAATAAGAGAAGGAGAGAAGGGTAAGACTAGCTCAAACCCTCCCCATGACTAAAGATTGAAAAAGATGATGGAAAGAGAAGAGAGAAGGATAGAAAAGACTTTTCGGCTACTAAGCCATGAACCCTAGACACCTTTAACTTTACATTTTTGGACACAATCCATTTACATGATCAATATGAAGGGTTGCAAGAGCTATTAATCGCCATGAATGAATTAAGCCGGTCATATGTGTCCCTAAATAGACTTCGTGTAGACACAAACGTTTCATGTGTTTAGGCCTTAATGTTGATTAGGCTTGGTGTAACTGCAAGACTATATTCTTAGAGGGTGAATCGATTAGCATCATCGCCAATCAGCTGCTAAACAAAACCTTTAGATTTGCTTTGGTAATTAACATTTCTTATTGATACTAGACCTTCATGAAATTCTTCAAAAGCTGAAGCTAGGTCAAAGAAGAGAACCTGTGCATCAGTACTTTAACTAGACCTTTCTGGTTATATTATACTTTCGATGTTAATTTTAATTTCGGCTAGATCGAGGATAACGGGTTGTAACTTGGGAGGAAGCAAACAAAATGTTCTTGGAACCCTAGAGAGGTTGATAGCTGCTCCGACCTAGATGAAATAGAGCATGCTGCACAATATAAAAGTCTGATTTACATATGAGATGACCGGCTAGTCTCACGAGAATAAACATGTTTGGCCTTTTGCTATGGAAGATAATCAACGAGTGATAACTCTCGAGTTTTACTAAGAGCTTCTTTAATTAGAATAGTATTTGTATATATGCAATTTGCGTTAATCAAATCAATAGCTTGAATCTTCGAGGATTTGTTTATGGTAATGTGGACAGTGCGGCAGTGATTGTGGTCAAGGCAACTACAATGATAACGGCAACATATATGGGGTATGGGGTTAATTAATTATTAGTAACTTTCTTCTTTAAGCAGATCTTTTCTCCCCCTAATCTTAGCAAATCCTTATTAGTTTAATGAAGCTAACAGCTTTACCGTAAACCGGACATTCATAGCCAACATTACCTATAAGAAAAATATTTAAAAGTACTCTAGTTGTTGCCTAAATGAAATTTTTTGTCGGGTTAAACTGGTTTACATGATAACAATAATCACATTATGATCTCTTTAATCTTGTGTGGTCTGACAGGGAATTATATAGAAAACCTAATTATCATTAAAGTAACTTGGTGAAGTAAATATTGACAATGCTATCATCGTAATAGTTTTTGAAGGATAAAAAGTATATTTTACACCACTTTGAATTCAAGTTAATAAGGAAAGGGATATTAAAAGTGTCATGACTTCCGTACGATACTTATTTTTGTGCCAAAACTTTTCCCAAAGGATCACTTGAGTGTCAAATAAAAAAAAAAACAATCACTCAAGCGCTTCCGTCAACAAATTTAGGCCAAAAGTCTCACATGACTATTTTATTTAATTTTTCAGTATGACATGGCTTATTAAAAAAAATTAAAATTCAGCATGGACAAATGACAAGACCAATTGGCACTTTGACTAATTTGAGTTCATTTGAGGTGAACTACAGAAGTTGAGTAAGGATTGACACCTCTCTCTTTCTAATCGACATGGCCGACACCATCGATTCCTCTTCCCAAGACAATGAAGCTCTTCCCACCTTCCATTGATTCGCTTTCTCCAGCCTCTTGCAGGCTACACGTCTTTCTTCTTCCATCGAACAATTTCATGGCATTTTGTATTCTCCTTCTCTTGACGAATGTGGGTGTGATTAAGGATGATCGATTTCAAGATTGATAGGTTGCAGACTTGAAACCTACCCTATTAAAAATTGATGGGAGTGCGTAGCAGAAGCCCGATAGATTCACCTGGGAGATCGCCAAGAGGGAGCTCAAGTACAAATCCGTCAACATATCCAGTTAGACCTACATTTACTCAAAAGTTTAAGTCAATGAGTTATAAGTCAACTAGAATATATTAACTGCTCAACATCACATCAACTATCCGATGTGGGACTTCTCAAACACAACTCACACATATATCTTAACAATCTCCCTCTTGAAGGGATGTATCGAGAACCGAAACAGAATGATCACGCAAAAATTAGAGAAAATAGACGATGCACGAATTTACCCAGGTTCACTCTCGAATAAGGCTACGTCCTACAAAGAGATTTCACTATGTTTTCAATTTACAGCCACTTAACTCGTTACAATGATCAGAAAAAGCGAATATATATATAATATATATAATATATATATATATATATATATATATATATATATATATATATACCCCAAATAGGCCCAAAACCTAAACCTATACGAAATCTCTTAATCACGCACTATACGGGCCAACTTAAATAAAAGCCCAAACCCGTTGAGGTTTCGGGGGCGCTACCCCCGAGCCCCCGCCCGCTCACTGTTGAGGGGCGCTGCCCCCAAACCCCCGCCTGTTGACCGGGCAGCGAGGCACCCGTGTCGAGGGCGCTGCCCCAAACCCTTGCATTCCGCACGCAAGGGTCACATGTCGTTGGATAACACTTTAGTTTCCCTAAACTCACGTGGGCGTACCCGGTGTGAGAAACAAGGGTCCCGAAATATTCGCCAACTCCAACATTCTCCCACTTGGTGGATACTTCGCGCAAATGAGAGCCTTTCCAATATCATTCTTCTTCAATCCAATCACAGTAGAGCACCATTCAAACTTCGCACCTGTGACGGCTTTAGTAAGGAAGTCAGAACTATTTTCTACCGTGTCGAACTTTACAAGCCGGACCTCTTTCTTCTCTACTTTTTCTCGGATGAAATGATATTGTATATCAATGTGCTTTGTGCGTGAGTGAAATGCTGAATTCTTAGCTAAATAAATAGCCCATTGATTATCACATCTCACCTCTATGGCACCTTGCTTAAAACTGAGCTCCAAGCACAACCGTCGTAACCATATGGCCTCTTTTCCAGCATGAGTAAGAGCCATATACTCAGCCTCCGTAGAAGAAAGCGCTACCACGCTTTCCCTCCTGCTTATCCAACTCAACGCAACACCAAATAATGTGAAAATATATCCGCTAGTGGACCGTCTACTATTAATATCTCTACCCCAATCAGCATCTACATGGCCTACAATATCAAGCATGTTTTCATTCCCTGTACCTTCAAAACATAAAGAAAAATTCGAAGTTTCACGAAGATACTTGAAAACTCTTTTGATCGCATTCCAGTGTTCTCCACCTGGGTTAGACATGTATCGACTCAAGACTCCCATTGCTTGGGCTATATCCGGATGCGTGCACGCCATAGCATACATCAAGCTACCCACTGTACTCACGTATGGAATTCGGGCCATCTCTTCAGCTTCTTCTTCCGTTTTTTGACATTGTTCCATAGATAGCTTGGTCCCTAAAGGTATAGGGGTACCAACAGGCTTGCAGTCAATCATATTGAATTTCTTCAATATTTTTTTTATGTATTTCTCCTGTCCTGACCACAGCTTCCGTTTCTCATGGTCCCTCCTAATCTGCATGCCCAAAATAAAATTTGTAGGCCCCAAGTCTTTCATTTCGAACTTTTTGGCCAACAAACTCTTCACGGAATTCACCATCTTCACACTATTCCCGATCAACAACATATCATCTACATATAGTGTGAGAATGACAAACTGATCACCTGTTCTCTTCACATAGACGCAATGGTCAGAATTTGAACGCACAAAATTAAGCTGGAGCATGTACGTGTAAAACTTCTAGTACCACATCCTCGATGATTGCTTCAGCCCATATAAAGACTTTTTCAATTTGCACACCAAATTCTCCTTTCCTCTTACTTCAAAGCCTTCTGGTTACCTCATATATATCTCCTCCTTCAAGTCCCCATGAAGGAATGCCGTCTTTACATCCATCTGTTCTACATTAAGATCATATGCAGCTGCTATAGACAGAACAAACTGTATCAAGGTCAACTTCACCACGGGAGAGAAAATCTCGTCATAGTCAACTCCCTCAATCTGAGAGTACCCCTTGGCTACAAGCCTAGCCATGTACTTCTCTACAATCCTATCCGGTTTCAGCTTTCGCTTGAACACCCATTTACACCCAATTGCCTTTCTATCTTTAGGCAATTTACACAAGCTCCATGTTTCATTTTTATCAAGCGACTGCATCTCATCTATCATTGCAAGCTCCCACTGATTCGCATCATCCATAAATCTTGCCTCTTTTATAGAACTAGGACCATCTCTGGTAATGCTCAAAGCATGAAACGTACTCAATGCACTAAGTGAGTATCGAAGTGGTACCTTTCTTTCTCGCATCGATCTCCTGAGAGCCGGCATGCTATCTATATCCGGGTCTTCATCTGAATCTGCATCCTCGACTTCATTAACCGAGTCCCCTTGCTCCGATTCAAAATCAGACTCTACTGGCGTGCCTTGTGGAGCCATCTCCACAGTTTCAGCTTTAGAACTTTCTTCAAGCACTACCACTTTCTTGGGCTCATCACTTTTCTGTGTGCCAGTTTGGGGTTGTGATTCACAAAAAACAACATCCTTGCTGTATACAATGGTCTTTGATTCTAGATTCCACAGCTTATAGCCCTTGACCCTTTCCTTATATCCGACAAATATGTTCTTCTCAAACTTGTTGTCAAGCTTACCCCACTTCTCCTTGGGTACATGAACATATGCGTCACACCCGAACACCCGAACATGCGACAAATTCGGCTTCTTCCCAAACACTACCTCATATGGTGTACAATCCTTCACTGATGAGGTCGGTGACCGATTCTTCAAATAACTAGCTGTGGCTATAGCTTCAGCCCAAAATTCTAGCCCCAAACCTGCCCAACTCAGCATTCATCTTGCCTTTTCTATGAGTGACCGATTTAATCTTTCGGCTACCCCATTCAGTTGAGGCGTATATGGAGTCGTCTTCTGCCTTGCAATACCATTATCCACACAAAATTGTTCGAACTTATCTGAATAGAATTCACCTCCATTATCTGTACGAAGGACCTTGATTTTCCTGCCCAATTGATTTTCAGCCAAAACCTTAAATTCTCGAAATTTCTCGAATACATCTTATTTACTTTTAATAAAATAAATCCAACTATATCTCGAAAAATCATCTATGAACAATACATAGTACCTGGATCCTCCAATAGATGGAGTCGGAGTAGGTCCAAAGACATTGCTGTGAATTAGTTCGAGAACCTCAGTTGCTCTTGTACCAGTGTGTTGGAAGCTAACTCAGTTTTGTTTTCCATGAAGACAGTGTTCACCCATGGAGCAATTTGGAACTCCTTCTACCATCTGACTTGAAGCTAAGGTAGACAGTCCCTTTTCACCGATATGCCCTAACCTCTGATGCCACAACATGGACGCATCATGTCCATCTTCCTTGGCCTCTTAAAAAACGAACCCGCTACCAATAGTCACTGTTTCCCCAAGCAGCTTGTATAATGTCCCGTAACAGACTCCTTGTGCAATCACAATAGAACCTCGAGTCATCTTGCATGAATCCTTATCACAACTAAAATAACCTCCGAATCAGCCATCGTACCGATTGATAACAAATTTCTATTCATCAAAGGTATGTGCATCACATTTGGAATAGTGTTCACCGTGCCATTACTCATCCTCAGCTTCACCCTGCCACGCCCAATAATCTGAACTGCAATATCATCTCCGAGTATGACATCCCCACCATTATATTGCTCATATTCACAAAACCAGTGTCTATGAGGCGTCATGTGGTATGAAGCACCGGTATCGATCAACCAAATATCCTTGTCTAATTGCGCCATACATGCAACAGCCAAATACATATATCCTGCATTGTCCTCCTTTTTACTTGAGGATGATTCAGCTTCTTTCTTAAAAACTGGCTTGTTTTTACGGTCATTTTTCCACATAGCCCCACTCTTGACATTTCCAGCATTGTACCCTCCTCTCCCTACTCTTCGATTGCCCACAGGATTTGGATCTGGACCCTCTCTAATTTAGAGTCTTCTCTATTGGCCTTCCCCTAGCTGCCAATGCCTCTTTACCGGAATTTCCCAATCCCTTTCTTCGTGTTTCCTCCAATAACAAGGCAGAACACACACTTTCATACGATAATTCCTTATCCCCACCACCGACCACCACAATCAGGTTATCTCATGAATCCGACCTTTGAATGAGCAAAAGCGGTGTTATTGCCTTATCATCATCTTGGAACTTAACACCGATTGATACGAGTTGACTAATCAATGTATTAAAATTATACAGATGTGCAGAAAACGAGTCGCCCTCATGCATCCGAAGATTATACAGCTTTTTCCTCAAAAACAACTTATTAACCAATGACTTACTTTGATACAACGACTCTAGTTTTTGCCATAGGTCTCTGGCTATAGGTTCCCCCATCACGTTTATCATAATCGAGTCTGCGAGACAAAGCCGAATCAAACCCTTTGCTCTCCGATCAATCCGATTCCAATCTTCAATCTCCTTCGGATTTGCCTGTTTGGAAGTTGAATCCCCTTCCTTCACCGCTTCCTTGCCTATCATGACACCAGGTTGCGCTACAACAGGCCTTTCCGTTTCGATTGCCGACCAAAGTTCTCGATCACAGAGAAGATCCTCTATCTTCATCTTCCACAGATCAAATCGCGTCCCATCAAATTTTTCTATCTCAATTCGTGATCCTCCTGACATCTCGAATAAACCCTAGTTCCTCGAACAACTCCGGCTCTGATACCAATTGAAGGGATGTATCAAGAATCGAAATAGAACGATCACGTAAAAATTAGGAAGGATCGTGAGAAACAGAACGATCACACTGGGTACGCCCACGATCACGTAGGCGTACCCAGTGTGAGAAATAAGGGTCCCCGAAGTATTCGCCAACTCCAACACCTCTCACGTATGAGATGAATCTCTAAGTCATTGCAATGCACCCTCAATTATGCACAACAACTATCATCAACTGCTAATTTAGGATTGTATCACCCATGGTCTCTATCGCGTCACCAGACTAACTATCCATGGTCATTTCTTGCCAGACCAATCGTGATGGTAATTTCCACCTGAAACAAGCATTGATAATGAGATTTCTTTCTTGAAATATTCACCAAACACCAGAACAGATTGGAGGCCCACCAATCAACCATCTACTCTTATACCATTTGTTGGTAGTGCGCAGTAGAAATCAAATACCTTCACCTAGGGAGATTGCCAAGAGAGAGCTCAAGTACGAGCCCATCATCATATCTAGTTGGACCCACTTTCACTTAAAAACTTAAGTCAATGAGTTATGCACTAACTAAGATATATTAACTGCTCAATACCACATCAATCATTCGATGTGGGACTTCTCTAACACAACTCACATGTGTATCTCAACATAAACGGTTCCCAGTTTTTGGAACTTGGAACCTATTATGTTTACCATGGAACCTACCTTGTTTTTTCAGTCTGATTTCAAGGCCCACTTGAGAACCTTTTTTTTTTTTTCCTCTTTGTTTTTCTTTTATTTAAGTCCAAACTACCATGCCAATAATATCTAAAAAAATTAATGGGCAATTAATACGAAAAATTAGTTATTAACGAAATATTAAAAAATTTGTAAAAGGAAATGATTCCTCTACTTATAAGAGGAAATTTCTAACCGAAATCGTAGGTGATATTTTTGAATTTTGTATTGATCAACCATTTTTAAAATTTAATTAACCATTTAAATTTACATAAATGAGTATCTAATTTTTGTAATTTTTCATTTTTGCTAATGAGCTCTACTTATTTTTGTTTATTTTTATTAGTTCTATCAATATATTCATTAAATTTAAGAAATTTTATTTTTAGTGTAATTACGGATATTTTTGCTTGATTTTAATATTTTAGTTAATTTACTTCTTTCCGTTTTCCTTCTTTTTTCATTTTTACAAAAATCAAAGGTACAAAATAGAATTTCTTAAAAAAATGAAATCAAAACAACACCATTACCGTATAGGTAGATCTCATTGTCAAAGACCTATTACTAGATAATTCATGGGTAGAACACTTTTGCCCCCTTAACTATCATGTGCATTGTACATGCTACCAGAAAATATGACGGATGATTAACTATTATAACATAATGAAAGTTTAATTAGATAATGTATAACATTTGAATTCGACCCAAAAAATGTACAACATTTGAAATTTTATGAGCAAACATATATTACCCCCAAAGTAGAGGGAGTTTTGTATAATTTTCCCTAATTATCATCAACTCTTTGAACGTTGTGGTTTGTGGGAAAAACGAAGAAAAAGTAAGACACCATTTGGCACATCTCCGCAAGCACCTACCAAAATTTGTTTCTCTGTTAACACCCGAACATGAGTTTTTTTTTTTTTTTTTTTGGTAACGACCCAAACATGAGTTTTGATTTGTCCAAATGTAGAGAAAACTGGGTTCATATCCACAAAATTCGTATTGATTTGACCTTTGAGTGGATCACCAAAAATTTGTGAACAGGTGGTTGATCAGACTGAATAAGTGAATATGTACCCCCTTCATTAACCGCAACCGTCAATTCTCCAGCCTCGACCCCGACCACAGGCTGCCCCACCCAACCCTAGAGATCGGCACGATCAATCCCAGCCGATGGCACAGGCCTACGTACAGCTCCGAAAACAAGCCGAAGCCGCTGGTGATCGTGACCTGGAGAGCGCCAACAGCCTCAAGACCCCAACTCTCAAGGTCGCGAATGGTAGCGCATCTTTGACTGCTTCGCAAATACGCCCGGGGCGCGTGCTTAGCATGACCGGTACTATCACTGACGTGAGCCTGCTGCAGCCAGCAGCGGCTAGATCTATGGTCGGTTCTTGAGATTCCGCCGCTGCCCGTTGCATTCTTGCTGCTGCCGGCTCCACGGCGGGCAAGGCCAAGTCGTGGGAGGGAGCTTGGTTGGTGGGCTACCCGCAGCTGGGCCAGCCATCGTGATCTCAAGGTCTTCAACCAATGTTGCTTACAAAAGATGAGCAACACGTTTCCGAATGTGTCTCCGGGGCTTCCGTGCAATTGTAACGTGGCCAGCACTAACGATGTCCAGCTTTCCAGTTGATGGATGGAACTCGTCCTCCATTTTTGAATATCTTGTGGGTGATTGAAGCCGAATCGCAATCCTTTTTTTATAGACGGATTTTGGAATCTCAAAGGTTAGAAAGAAGTTCATAGATTTGTTAGCACCACCTGATCTCGGTTTGACTTTCTGATCAATCTGTTGATCTCTTTTAGCTTCTCCTTTGTTTGTTTGCTTCTTGGACTCGGTTCCTTTCATGGGGCTGTGATGTGGAAGTGCAAACTCCTTAAAGAGAAAATGGTTTGAGAATGAAATATGCAACTCCATTTCTCGATCCTGGTTTGGTGTTTTCTTGATCACATTAGACATTCTAGCCTGTCATTCCATCACATAAAACTTACCCTTTTGGGTCCCAAGCATAAAAAATTCATAGATTATTTACATATTTTGGTGACAAATCTTCAGCCCCTTTTATTCTTTCTCTTGTGAGACCCCGTTCTTTCGGTTCTCGGCCCAGCCTATATCTGTTTCTTCAAAACCTCAATCCAGGTGGGTTTTCATTATCTTGGGCCGGAAACAAAGCCCATCGCATGACAAAACAGAGGCCCAGGACATAAAACCCGAAAAAAGAAATTAAGGAATAAATGAATTATAAATCTTAAAACTTGTCACGAAAGTACAATTAAATCATAAAACTTTCAAAAACTGCAATCAAGTTTTAAAACTTGTTAAATTGGTCCAATCAAATCCTTCTATTAATTATATTTTTTAAAAATTAATCAAAAGATGGAAAAGGAAAATGAATGGATCGAAGGACTACATGAAGTAAAATTCAAGCATAAACAGTTAAAAGAGAAAGGAGACCAGAAATCCTGTAGCTCCCAAAGAACACGATGCTATCGTATTCGATGCTTAGGTATGGAGCGCGCAGAACGCATTTCACAAAAGAAAATCTACAACCTTCAAACCTATATGTATATTTCTCCCCTCTTCTTCTTCTTCTTTTTTAATTTTTTTTTTTATGGATGTGTCTCTCTAAAAATCTTGAGCATAGAAGTCAAGGATGTCCTTGAGATTCAGCTGGAACAAACAAGTGGAATCATTGTGCATCAACCACAGCATGTGCTCGAACAAGATGGAGTCCACATCCACCAGAACCACCCTCTTCTTCTTCCTCGTCCCCCTCTTCCTCGCCGAATTGATCAAGACCTGAAAAGGGTTCTCTTCCAGCACGAAAGGGTCCACCAAGAACTCCCTCCTCTCCTTCCCCACCACCACCGTCACCGCCGCCGGCCGCTCCGCCGGCTCGCCGTCGCCGAGCGCCTCCTCCGAGAGCGGCCGGTAGCCCAACCTCGAACCTGCGGACCACCTCCTCAGCATCGAGACCGGCAAGACCAAGCAATCCATGGGGAGAGAGCAGCTCCTGGATATTAGGAGATTATGCTGAGAGTCACAAGATGTTTGGGAGAGAGAGAGAGAGACGAAATGGGCAACAAAACGGCTAGTGAGAGAGAGCATATATGTAAAGGCGAGGAAGATGAAGAGAGGGGGGGAAGAGCGTTGTTGGGTTTCCATTAATGATTTGGGTCGCTTTCGCGAGAGTGCGCGCAGGCCATAAAGAGCCGTTGGGAGTGTGGAATTTAGTACGAATTGAATTGCCGACTTTAGCTTAGGACATGAAGGCGCTTTCAATATTCAATTACCATTAAAGTATAAGTGACATCGAATGCTCAACCTCACTATAGAACTTGTGATCGGCCATGTTCACGATGCTATTGATGATCCCAAACTTCGCACGATTATAAAAGAGGATTTTGTTGAACTCCCTCTTCATTGTCATGTTCTTAAAACCCGTCGTGTTAGCGGCTTTCGTCAATTTTTCACCCCAATACATGCACGCACGCACGCAATGCTTTTTTCATGAGGCGGCATACTAACATAAAGAGGGATGATTACCAAAAGCAAGTCATAAATTTATTGTAACGATGTTAATTTAGTGCTAAATTTTTCAATTTGATCAATTTAGTACTATACATTTTCATAATTTGTTAAATTAGTTCTTCTAGCCAATTTTGACCGATAATTCTTGATGTGACAAGAATGCCCCCTACATGGCGTCATTACGCGTATTAATGTGTAAATTTTTGCAAATTCTTTTTTTTTTTTTCAATCTTTTCTTTTTATTTTTTCTTTCTTTTAAATTTTGAAACAAATGCAAAAAATTATTCACGTTAGTACCGACTATGTCATATAAGATGGCTAGTATCTATGTCAGCGGTTGCAGGCCAAAATTGGCCGAAATGACTATATTGACAAATCGTTAAAAAGGCAAATTAAAATGTTTAAGACCAGATTGGCATACATTCATTAGTTTTAGAAATTGTTTTTTATGTAATTTTCTCAATGTGAAGATTACATGAAAGCTCTCTCGTGGTTCACCATCCGCTGCATCCTATCATCCCAGGCTTTTGACGATTAATAAACGTGGGTTGGCACGTACATATAACACAGCTCAACATCATATGATGGACAACGAACCACCAAAGCGATATTAGGTAATCAAAACAATGGCTGCACTTGACCTAACCGCACGTCTTCTCTTCGTCCTCTCCTCAACCCTCAAGACGCGGTTTGGCGCAAGTTGTAATGGTTAGGTGCCTCGTCGGCGTTGCATTGACAAATGCACATTCACCATGCAAATCAACTGAACCCCCAATTCGCATGCGCACTCTTCAAAGCTCTCTTGAGGCTTTAGCAACACGATCCGATCCGAGGAGGGCAAGGAATGGTTGTTGGGGCCTAAGGGCTCGGACAAGAAGCGATTATCGATATAGGTGTGTGTCTTGTGCTGCAAAGTGTGTGAAACTAGAATTAAAATAGGGGGGCACTTTTTGACGTAATGGCAAATGTTTAGCTTTGGATATCCAAAGTCAAGCATGCTCAGATAAGAGCACTCCTAAAATGGATAACCTGTTAGGAACCAATGAACAAATCATAAGGCTTGATATGGAGCAAGTTAAAAAAGACAATACCCCAATGAGTTAATCTAGGCGTCACAATATAGTATTAGAGCGGGATCCCCTCCGATAGGTATGTGGTTTGGGGATGAACCACGCTAAAGCTAGTGGGCCTATAACGACTGTGTGTGTGTGTGTGTGTGTGTGTGTGAAAATTGAAATAACCTGTACGCTAAAGGACAAAATCATGGAACTGGATAGGGAATGGGTCAAAGCGGACAATGCCTCAGTGAGTTAATCCAGGGCGTCACATTTAGGGTTTCAAAACCTTGTCAAATCACCTCATGATCTTTCCCTTTCTTTAATTAGCTTGAAGAGCACTTGGCGAGCCCTTATTATCGGACACATGTGGCGATCATGCTAATTAGCTCAACGTTAATGACTCTAGTCGGTGCCCTGGCTAGTGGGCACGAAAGAGAAAAAGCAAAGACGCCACTGGGCACATCTTCAGGAAACACCCACCCAGCTTTGTCTGTGAAAACACGCCGAGTCATATAGGGTCCCCTGCGTAGAGGAAATCTTGTTCGTGCTCACAAAGTGGAGATTGATCATTTGATCTTTAATCAGACTGAAAATTACCGCTTGCAAACCCATTTTTGGAACCAGACTGAACGTGACTACTTTTGCAAGGCAGACTTCTCCTAACTCATTCTTGACTATCTGCACATGAACCTTAACTTCCGCTCATCGTTAATTTTATGTTCTGTGATTGATCTGTTTACGTTTTTTGGCCTCTTTTTTGTTCTGTTTTTTTTGGTTCTCGAGTTTGGTTGCGCGATTTGCGTGCATGTGGACGCGACTTTATGGACAAGAAAAGGATTATACGAGAGTTATTCGCATCTAACTGTTGCTTATTAACTTGAAATGATGTTGGGTTGGATCTGTCAAGGGTTGGGCCTAGAAACATTCTCATGAAGCCGCTTGCGTGTCATGGTCACCATCATCCACTACGACAAACCCGTCAACGACAATGCGAAAGAAATTGGCGGCAGACGAAAGGAAAAGGGAACGAGCCGAGTCAGGCATGCCCTGAGCTTTCGACGGAAGAAATGTCGATGCATCTTCTCGGCCATGATGCACCTAGCCCTCCACAGCTTCTTCTTGAGCCTGTCAGCAAGCTTCACATCTAGCAGCTCGTTGCTCGCCTAGGCACCAATGGAGGCCCCAAAGGTGGCGAATGGATGAGTCGAGTGCGAGCGTGCACTACGGTAACGACTGCTTCTCGCTCGATGTGCACGCGACATGCGTGGCAACAACGTCCTGTAGCTCCTTCACCTGCTCCACTGCCCGCCGCACCTTGCTCCTCCATCAGCCTCTCGGCCTCCTCGGACTCCTTCGGCGGCGGCATCCCGTGTCTCCTCAAAGAGAGAGAGAGACAGAGAGATTCAAAGGACGAACAAGTTCAACAACAAAAACAGAAGACAAGCGTGCAACTCCGTCCTTGGGAATGAGAGTCGCGCGATGTCGTTTTTTGGAAGGCCAGCCATGTCGACTCGTGCGACGTTGTTCAAGATATCCAAGTGGACTGAATTTTAATTTAAAAAAATGCCAACTCATATTAAAGTTTTTATTATAAAAGCCACGTAATATTTTTTTACCGGAATTTCTCGCCGGATACACTTAAGTAATTGCTTTTTCTCCGATTTTGTACTAAAGTGAGTGCCATATAAAACTTTTGGCACTTTCAATATTCTTATGCCCATTCTAGTCTTGAAGAAACCAGTGGCGATTTTTAGACGTGTGAGCAAATTTTGGAATTAGAGCGAAAGTAATGAAAAAATTCACAGCAGAATTGGGTACGGACCTAAATTTGAGGGTTTTTCCGGCGGAATTAGCCCATGAAAAGTGAGGAAACAGAAAGCACCCCACATTAGGTATTATTTATGATAAAAACCACATTAAGCTAATTAGTGGCGGATGATAAATTTCTTCTTCTTTTTTTTTTTTTTTTTGGGAAAATCAATTCTTTTCCGTGGGGGTCTTATGTTAACCGGATCAATGGACATATAAAGAAAGCCCGATTGTAATTATCCACATCCAACGCTTTTAAAGTCGAACAAAGATGAAACATCGTAAGGAGCAAGAGATGATCGATAGAGCAATGTTTGTATTGAATTCAGCCGATCATCTATAAATATCTTCCGATTTCTCGAGCCGTATGAGAAGAAAAGCTTCGTGTGCATTTCTAGGGAGGGTTTAATCCATCTACGTCTATCCCGACAAATCATTTATCGAGCCGTAACAATTGACGTTCGACCCCAAAGAGAATTGCGTTTTTTTTTTTAAATTAGATTGTACCCGTATCTCTTCAAAAAAACTGAATTAATGGTCGGCAATCATGGCACGTGAAGTGTGTGTAGGGTACCTTATCCAAGGCATCACCTCCACGTACAAGTAAACATCTTTTCATCACAAATCATATTGTTACTAAACATAAGGAAAAATAACATAAATGATCTCAACTTTTACCCTATGTGTAACTCAATGTACAATATCGCCTCCAAGTTTTCAATTTGCTCAATATGATTCATGAAAATATTTAGTTAAGTCCTTGAACTAGATAATTAGGGACTAAGATTAAATCCAGGAATATGATTATTCCTGTCTAATCATACGATAGAGATCGGACGGTCGACATCATTTTGGTCTTCCAAGACCCCCAAAAGTTGCTCGCCTGGTAGCATATGCTTTTAAGTTTTCTGCATCCAGCCATATAGTTCAAACATCAAACTAATCAATGTCGTTGACATTAACTATGCTTTGTCAAGTGGGTTTAAGGCCGTGATCCTCGCTCAAACACGTTACCATCTAAGAAAGAGAGGCTGTGGCCTAATCACTATCCGATGAGACTTGGTTCCAAAGCCACAAATTGAGCCGATAAAAAGTGCTGTTTGCTCTTTTCTGTTGTTGGGAATGCGGATCCATTCATTCAGACAGGTTTTATCATGTTAACTTCGTCTTTTCATTTTGAAAATGAGCACCTAATCTTGTCCTGGTTGGTAGTTGAATATCTGCTGAATTTCAAAAGGATAATACTGGATGAGGATAAGGTTGTATCCCGTGTGCATGAAGACATGTTTAATGCCATGTTAAAGTAAATCGATTGGAAAATGAAGTTTTTCTCCTTTTTTCCTCTCCTTATCCAAATGCATTGACAGTTGAAGAGAAGAGTCTCTGTCATTACGAGTACTAGTACGCATACGCCCAAACCTGCCGATAGCCGGAAAACTGCTTATTCATTGAAAGGTCACGCGACGGGGAAAAAAGATCTTAACTCTATACAAGTTAAACTAGTAGGGATTTTCTCTGCTTGCGTTGATGGTGATGATGTGCGGTCACGGCGGCGGTAGAATAGAAAGTGGTCTAACCATGAGTTGTGAGACCTGTGACTGGTAGGTTTATTGCTAATTCTAGCTGTTGAACTTCTGTTCCGGTGTGCTTGTCGAAGCCTGCAACAACCAAGAAAAAACCCGAGTTTACCTTTGTGCAACAGAGGATATCCAGTGCTTGACTTGTAGATATTTCTCGCCTCATATACATCTAGAAACTAGGAATTGACAAGGTACAGCAAAGTCCAATGGGAAATGCAGAAATGGGGGCTGATAATTACTGGGTATCTTGAAGGATAGACACCAAAGAAATGAGGAGAGGAAAACGAGAGACTCACACCAACTGATGTGACAAAATTGCAGACAGCGCATTTGACCGACCGTGCTCCGTATTGATACATCAGGAGCATCCTGCAGTTCCCGCAGTTGACGTGTGCCACCTGGTTTGCTGTTGCAATACCCATTTGATGTAAGATCAGACCCTCAATGAGCTTTACGGATCAAATGAGCATTTTGAACATTCCGTTTCAACAGATTGGACAATCAAAGTGCAACAACAAGGGGAACTTAACATGCGACAACATTTAAAATTCATAGATGACCCAACACCTTCCAAGGCAAGGTTGACTGTGTGACAACAGGAGCACTGTACGCTTGTCGCTCCTCGGATGTACATGAGTAAGGTGTGGCAGCCTCCGCATACCAACTGGGCCATTTCGGTGCCTGTCATGACTCGCACATGAACAGACTTTGTTATGCCAGACTTCCAATTGCTTCACATAGTTGAGAGGATTAATTAATTTGACCAAAGTATCTAATTTATGAACTTTAGAGCTGCTAGCCGAGAAAGCTACCTGGAGGAGGAACTGCAGTGACCGCATTGCAAACTGCACAGCAAACGGAGGTCGCTCCTGCCGGATAAAGCAAGAGATTCCTACACCCTGAACAGACAAGCTGGCTTTGTGTACCTGACCACCAACAAAGCGCATTTTAGATTTTAGAAATTCAGATCGGCATTAATATGTCATTGAAGGAGTAAGTGCCTCCAGAAACAAACAGTGCCTGTAACGATATATGGTTAAGCAAAAAGGTAAACTTTTCGGATGATCAGACAGAGACTAGCGAGTGATCAGTCCTGAATTTTTTAAAGTGAAGCTGGAGGTCTCTTGCAGCAGTTTACAGATTTTCTATTGAAAAACAAAATGGAATTTCAGCAATCTTCCTCAGCTAATTGCTTATCCTCACTCTCTGTCTTGTTCTCCCAAACTCTGCAAATCTAGTTATCCTGCATTTAGCAATAGATTCATTGTCCTTCCTATGCCAATACAAAATCATCTGCTTTTTTTTTGGACCATTATCATAGAATCTTTAATAATTCATGCGACAAGCGAAGTGAACAGGACAAGAACATACACAGACTGCTTCAGTGCCACTCTAATTGGCCTTTTAGCAATTTTAACTCTTCTATATTAAGAGGCCATCGTCTAAACTCCATTTTTTAAAAACTATTGAAGGCATACTTAAGAGTCTACCTGAGATTGAAAAAGGAGCTAAGAATTAGAAGGTACCATTCACAGGCGGAGGAGTATATGGTGTCGTTGGAGGAGTTGGATATGGAGCGAGTGGAACCGGCATTGTATCAACCCTGCAGAGTAGGGATTGCCTTCTTCAAAGCTCTCAAAATTCTGCAATCTCAAACTCAGAGTATGCTTCTCTCTCTCCCATCACACCTGTATCTGGCAGACAATATATATAGCAGGTCACGA
Organism: Syzygium grande; assembly: GCA_024733475.1. Lineage (NCBI taxonomy): Eukaryota > Viridiplantae > Streptophyta > Magnoliopsida > Myrtales > Myrtaceae > Syzygium > Syzygium grande. Next base: position 5,246,793 of record JAMXDD010000002.1, on the reverse strand, counting down.
TGCATTAGTAGAGACACGTTTTTCACCAAGGAAAAATGGAAAGAAACCTGTAGAAAGCAGAGGAAACAGAGCGACACTCAAGAAGATATCATATCACTTGACAGAGAACAGATTTTTTACTACCAACTGAAATAGTAAGCTTCGATTACTGCCCAAACTTGTCGGCCATTTTCTAGAGGGATGGATTCAATTGCATTTAAGTGTGTCGCGCACCTCAGATAAATAGATGCTTCAAAAAGCCAAAGCCAAGGAAAATTCAGTGACCATTATGAAGTGGGGGCAGGGACGTACCTCTCCAGGTTGCTGGTGAAGTGGAGAGAGAGAGGAGGAGGGAGAGGGAAGGGGTGGGGTCAATGAATGGAAGATGAGAGTGAGAAAATTGGTGTTAAAAAGAGCCAATTTTAACTCTCTTTTATGGCCTCCTGTTGTCCAAACATCCTGAAACACCCGACTAATCTTATTAGCTAGCATTCTTTGATCCCGCCCCGACCGGATTATTACCAAGGCACGAGGACCCCGAGAAAGGCCTTAAGAACCTGTGGCCGCCACGCTTCGTAAGGCGCCGCTATTCTACGTGGGTCTTTTAAATCTTACCTGCCTTCCCTTATCAGGTTCTTTTCTTTTCTTTTCCAACGTGCAACCAAGCTTTTTGAACTCCTAGTTCCTCTGCTCTGGTAGAAGTGGTAAATTAACTCACCCATCTCCCTCTGTTGGTGCAATATCAAGATCAACCCCTTTCCAAGAGCCTCTGGGCCCCCGCAAACAACCCCCCACCCCTCCCTCTCGCTGTTATGGCTCCCATTAGCTTCCTACAGTTGATGCATGTGAGCGATGCCATTGGCCACACGCTCCTCTCCCCTCGGACATCGAAGGGTCCCGACCCAGCCCACGTCGCGCGACGGACCAATCTTGCCCGTCCGTGGTATCCATCTCCGTGCTGTCTGCAACTGGATTGAGATGGCCAGTAGCTTTTTTAGTTGGCGGTGGTCCTGCGTTATTCTCCTTATCTATTGTCAAATTTCGTGTTTTTCCTTAAAGATGATTGCGAACCGAGATATTCTCCGGGTATCGCGCGTCGCCGAAAGAACCGAGGCGAAAATCGGAAAGTTTAGTATTAGGATTCTTCTTGGGACAATGATTGCTTCGCCGTAAGTTTCATGCGTTAACAAGGTTCGCAGTGACAAGACCCGCAAAATATGTACATGGTAAGAGAACATGTTCAGAATATTAGAAGATGGAAAGTTTTAAGCTTTGCTAGCTTCCAGTTCAATTGATTCCTCGACTCTTTGTGCTTTGGCAGCTGCCTTAAATGAAAAATGCCAGGCCCAAACGCAGTACATGGTTCCCTCGGTAAAGACTAGTACATCCATGTTTTTCACGATTGACATTTCCTTGCCCTGAGGTGACTGCTCCAGAGAGTCCTTTCCTCAGTGGCTGTTGAAAATATAAAGCGAAAACGACAGGATCTTGCAAATTAAGTCAATACGAAAATACCAGAAAAATAAACGAGGAACGATAAAGGACATCAGAGATTTCCGTGATTCGGTCCGAATATCGGTACCTACATCCACGAGGAGAGCCGGCAACAAATAATCTACTATAATCGGAGAATCAAAGTTACAAATCGCTCAAACGCTTGAGTATTTCCCACAACTAGATTTAAGCCCAAACCTAAAGTGTTTACGAATAAACAATTTAATTGGACAAATAAACTCACTGCACAAATCACCGCGCGTTGAAGCCCAAAGCAAAACACACGCACGCTCAAGAACGTCTCTGTACGTTCTGCCTCCTTCGTGCGGCTTGAATACGAGCGTCTCTGTATGTCTTGCTTTGTGCGGCTTTTGGTCTTCGCTAAAAGAAAGAAACCCTCAATTTCTTTTCTTTTTATATGTGGCAAAAAACCCTAAAGCTACTTCCTCTTTTATCTGACTTCCATGGCGCCACACATTTCTTTTGCACGTCCAAGAAGGAAAGTCCTTTACTGATAAGCATTCAACAAATTGACCTGGGCCCACCGAAATTAATATAATAAAATAAAGTGTGCCCTATTTTTTCTTTTTAGTGGCCTTCTCTATTCGGCGTCTCTGTGAGCCCTTCTCATCCGAAATCAACCAAATAGGAAAGTGAATTTGTTACGTAGGCTTAAACTCAAGACATAAATTTAACAATTCTCCACCTTGGCTCAATGTTTGTAGCCAAGTTATAGTGCTCATCTTCCATGCTTTTTCTCCCAATGCCCGATGGGCGCTCACTCTCTGAGACGCCAATTGTGCTCAAGCAAAGCTTGAAGCTTCGCCAAAGGAATGAGGCTTGGTCATCATGTTCGCTTGGATTCTCTAATGTCGCAATCTTTTAACAACAACCATACCCTTTGCTAAGACATCTCGGATGAAGTGGTACACGATGTCGATATGCTTCGTTCGCTCATGATAAATCGGATTATATGCGGATATATCGCACCTTGGTTATCACGATTAGTATATCAACACTATTCTGATCTAACCCAAAGTCCGGAGAGTAAACCTTTTAGCCATATCGCCTCTTTAGCTATAAAAGTCGATTGCCATGTACTACGCCTCGATCGAAGACAAGGCAACGTGATCCTATAAGGATGCCTTCCAACTAACTGCACCACCTGCTAGCGTAAATACATACCCTACTAAAGACCTGCGTTCATCCAAGTCACCTGCGTGATCCGAATCCACATAACCAGTGGTCTCACTACCATTATTGTCCCTTCGGTACACAATTCCAACGTCTGTTGTCCCCTTTAAATATCTGAGAATCCACTTCCGCGACTTTCAAATGAGTTTTACCGGTCATTTGTATGTAATGGCTAACTACACTCATTGCTTGTGAAATATCAAGCCTAGTGCATACCATAGCATACATAATACTACCCACTGCACTAGAATAAGGAACACGGGACATATGCTCCTCCTCCTCCTCAGTCTGCGGTGATAACTTATCTAAAAGTTTAAAGTGCATCGCCAAAGGTGTACTTCTACATTTATTTGTTGTATATTAAATCGTGCAACAATCTTCTCAATATATTTCTTTTAAAAAAGGCGTAAAATTCTTGCGGTTTTGTCACGCAAAATCTCCATACCCAATATTTTCTTTGCAAAGACCCAAATCATTCATCTCAAATTCAACACTCAATTGCCTCTTCAATACAATAATATCGGACATGCTCTTGGTCGCTATCAACATATCATCAACATATAGTAATAGATATATCAAAGACCCATCGTCCAATCTCCTATAGTAAACATAGCTATCCATATGACTTTTAGAATAGTTCTGACTAGCCATGAAAGAATCGAAACGCTTATACCACTACCTAAGAGACTGTTTCAGCCCATATAAAGATTTTTTCAATAAGCAAACATGATCTTCCTTACCCGGAATAGCAAATCCCTCTGGCTGCCTCATGTAAATCCGCTCCTCCAACTCACCGTGAAGAAAATGTTTTTTTTCATATCTAGTTTGCTCCATTTCGAGATCCTATGTAGCAACTAAGGCAAGTAAAACACGAATAGAAGTATGTCTTACCATAAGAGAGAACACCTCGTTGTAGTCAATGCCCTCTCACTGTGTATACCCCTTCGCCACAAGTCTCGCCTTATATCTCGCTACCTCGACACCGGGAATGCCCTCCTTCCGTTTAAAGACCCACTTGCTACCAACAATCTTTTGGCTCTTAGGTACTTTGACCAACTCCCATGTCTGATTCCGATGAAGTGATTCCATCTCTTCACTCATAGCCCCTAGCCACTGCGACGACTCAGAACTAGCCATCGCCTCAGAGTAAGACGAAGGCTCATCTATCTCCACCTCATCACCTACAATCAATGCATAAGCAATATCTGTATAACCATAACGTACCGGTGGTTTAATTTGCCTTTTCTCTACCCGGCTATAGTGTCTTTGCGGGCTCTGCTGATTGTTCATTATCACCGACTTGAACCTGGGCCTCATCTCGCAATCTCAACTTCTATTACCTTCGAGGTCTCCGGAGTCTTCACCTGAATCTCCACCTCACTGGGCCGACACCACGATCTATCTGCTCTGCTGGTTGTGTCTCAAGACCCTCCTTTGAAGCATTGCAATCTCATCAAGATCACGTCTCTGCGATTAGAAAATCGGGTGATCTAGGATCACCGCACCACCGGTCGATAGCCTTTCACCCCATGTGCATAACCCGTAAATATGCACTTCTTACACCCTCGTCTCAAGCTTACCATCACTCGCATGAGCATACGCAGGACATCCGAATACTCGTAATCCGGAATAATCAACAGGTTTCCCCGACCATACTTCCTCAGGAGTCTTCCACTCTATAGCAGATGATGGAGATCGATTAACTAGGTAACATGCCATATTCACTGCTTCGGCCCAAAATTCCTTGCCTAAACCCGCATGCGAAAAGCATGCTCGAGCTCACTCTAGTAAAGTTACATTTTTCCTTTTGCAACGCCATTCTGCTGTGGTGTCCCGGGTACTGTGCGGTGTCTCACAATCCTTTCTTTCTCGCAGAACTCGGTAAAATCTTTACCACAGAACTCCATGCCGTTATCGGTTCTCAGGCACTTGATCTGTTTATCTGACTGCTTCTCAATCAATGCCTTAAATTTCTTAAACCGATCAAACACATCGATTTGTGCTTCAGAAAGTAAATCTATACCTTTCTAGAGTAGTCATCGATAAATGTCAACATATATCGGGCACCTCCTTTCAAGGAACCGGAGACGGGCCCCAGACATCTGAATGAATATACTCAATCGGTCGCTTGGTCGAATGAACAGCTATTGTAAACTTAATCCGACGCTGCTTCCCAAAGATGCAGTGCTCACATAAGTCCAACTTCCCTGTCTTCTGACCCTTCAACAACCCCCCTATCACTCGGCATCGTCATACCGCCTCACTCATGTGCCCCAAACGTATATGCCATATAATCGAGTCAAGTCGAATTTGACTCACTCCATGAAACCTACAGCACTCACGGTCCACGTCTCTCGATGAGATGATAGAGAGAACTCATTTTCTTCCCCTTCATCACCGCTATGGCACCTCGAGAGACTTTCAAGCCTCCACCTTCAACGGTGTACTTACACCCGATATTATTGAGTATCCCAAAAGAAATAAGGTTCTTCTTGAGCTCGGTACATGCCTCACGCCTCATAATGTGTGTACCACCCATCGTGCATCCCCAGATCCGAACTGTTCCTATCCCCACAACATTGTAGGTTGCATTATTCCCCATCGAACTCTACCACCATCTGCAGTCGATAAGTAGTAAACCGGGTTCTTATGAGGCATCATATGATAAGAACACCCCGAATTTAGCACCCATTCATCTCCTAACGAACCAAGTAGTCACACAAAAGACGGCCTCTGCATCACTAGTGCTCTCCTCGAGAACGTTTGCCACACTGCTTGTGGCATTCTACTTGTCACCTCTATTTCTTCGCTTCGGACAATCTCTCCTTATGTGCCCCTCTTCGTGACACTCAAAGCACTTCACACGTCCTTTAGACTTTTTATTGCATAACTTTGACCTGCTTTTACCTCTGCTGCTACTGGATCCTCGATGTTGTTCTCTACCTCGAATCACTAGTCCTCGCGCTACATCCTGCGCTAGACTATCATCTCGCAACTTCATTTGCCACTCTTTAGAGAATAATACTGACTTTACCTCTTTCGAGGTAATCGTAGTACGCCCTTGGAGTAGTGACTCGGTAAAGTGCTCCCATGATTCCAGTAAAGAAGCCAATAACATCATGCCCTGTTCCTCATCATCAAGTATCTTGCCGACATTCTTCAAATCCATCATGAGTTTATTAAATTCATCTAGGTGAGATCTGGTCGACGTACCTTCAGTATATCAAAATTGAAACATTCTCTTCAACATGTACAAGCGATTGTTCAAACCCTTCGTTACATAAAGTGCTTGTAATTTTGCCCACAATGATGCGGCATCTTTCTCTTCAACCACCTCTATTAACACTTCATCCGATAAATTCAGCAGGATTATACTCTTCGCTCTCTCCATTAGGTCTGCTTTATCACCGCTTTCATTATAATGGCAACTCATCTTCGCCATCTAATGCCTTAGCCAAACCTTGGGTTGTCAATAGCGCACGCATCTTGACGCTCCATAACCCAAAGTTGTTCCTCCCGTTAAACTTCTCAATCTCTACTTTCGCTCTAGACATAATTGCAATAGCAGAATTTCCAGATAATAATCAGACAAGCAAAAGCCCCAAATCACAATCCAGAAAATCCAACCCTCGAGCTCTGATACCAATTGTTGGAAATATAATGCTGAAACGATAGGATCTTGTAAATTAAGTCAATGCGAAAAATAACAGAAAAATAAACGAGGAAACGATAAAGGACACCAGAGATTTACGTGGTTCGGTCCGAATATCGGTATCTACATCCACGGAGAGAGCCAGCAATAAATAATCCACTATAATCGGAGAATCAGAGTTACAAATCGCTCAAATGCTCGAGTGTTTTCCACAACTAGATTTAAGCCCAAACTCAAAGTGTTTACGAATAAATAATTTAATTGGACAAATAAACTCACTGCACAAATCACAGCGCGTTGAAGCCCAAAGCAAAACACACGCACGCTCAAGAACGTCTCTCAGACGCTCTCCCTCCTTCGTCTTGGCTTGAATACGAGCGCCTTTGTATGTCTTGCTTTGTGCGGCTTTTGGTCTTCGCTAAAAGAAAGAAATCCTCAATTTCTTTTCTTTTTATATGTGGCAAAAAACTCTAAAGCTGCTTCCTCTTTTATCTGACTTCCGTGGCCGCACACGTTTCTTTTGCACGTCCAAGAAGGAAAGTCATTTACTGATAAGATTCAACAAATTGACCCAGGCCCACCGAAATTAAATATAATAAAATAAAGTGTGTCCCACGTTTTTTTTTAAGCCTTTCTCTATTCAAGGCCTCTATGAGCCCCTCTCATCCGAAATCAACCAAATAGGAAAGTGAATTTGTTACGCAGGCTTAAACTCGAGACATAAATTTAACAATGGCAATGGGTGACAATTGGTGAAATTTAAGAGTGAATGGCTTTCCAATGCTCGTCCCGCTCTAACGACATGCTTGGACTCACCCGACATGATCTTTTGACAGAATAGTCGGAGCCGAATTGCACACTTTCATTCGACCTTAGTTGCCTTCTACAAATGCAACACTTGATTATAAAGGTTTATGGTAATAAGGCGGACACTGGTCGAGATTAGGAGCGACAATTCGCTTTTCCGCATATCCAAAGGGTAAGATGAATCCATAGACCATGTGATTAAACAGTTGTGGCAGAGGGCAGTCCTTTGCTATGTATCACTCTCAAGGATCCTGAAAGGATCTTCACTGTCTTCGGCCATGCTGTTGCATTACCAATTCGGTTGCCATATTAGACACCGAACAAAATATTCGTACGCCCGTGGAGAACAGTACCACAATAATTTAAATTGTTCCTCGCGAAATCCTCAGATGCCGTGCAATTAAAAAAACAGCAATAGAAATGTGTGTTCGAATATTCGCGCATGCAGGCAGGCATGAGATGAGCAATATTTGTATGAATATATCTGTGAAGAGTGCGTTTGAACATGAGGCTAGAATGCAGGGAGAAATTTAAATATGGGGAAAAAAACATAAATGAAATGAATGAAGAGACAGAAAGAAAAAGGAAAAAAAGAGGCTAGAAATAAGTAGAGGGACAAAGAGGGAGCTAATAATGAAAAAGGTCCAAGGATGGGCAGTGTGGCCTTTATGAGTTAAAGAAACACTACAAAAACCTCCATCAGCAGGTCCATAGATAAGGATGCAAAGGGACCACAGGCCCTTTACTTTTCTTGGCTGTTTTTCCGCGTTCTAACTTTGATCCCAACCGGATATTCCAGCTCTTGTTCTAGAATTGTCCAAGCATTCCTTCCCCCATATTGAGTTATAGGGAGACTCGTGCCATGACTGTAATTACCAGATTCAAGCACCCTTTAACCAATCCAAATGCATTCCCATAACATCCGCGCCGAAAAATGTCTCGTAATGGTAGCTGAGGAGCGCGTTTCCATGAAAAAAACACTAGGAAAAGAGCATTCTGGGTCAGGCATCCGAGATGCTGGCTATACTCACCTTGAGTCCGCATTTCGGCATTTTTTGCACCACTGATACAAAATTGCCTTTCTAGACAAAACAAACTGTTTCTGTGGCTCTTAGCAATGACTACCCGGTTGTTAACAGGCATTAATCAGTGGTATAGACAAGAGGATATGAAAGTCAAGTGGATAAGTTTAGGTTTAGATGGGAAGCCTAACCTTACCAGTCGGGCGGCACTTATATTCGAGCAGCATCAGCATTTGAAACGTGTGACTTTCAAACCAATCTAATCTGGTTATCCAAACGCACCTCCTCTTGGATACATGTTACACACCACTTCTCTTGCTGACACTGGAATGATATCAGCAGGTGTTTTGGAGGAAGATCACCATCATGCACTTAAAACGGTCTATTAATGCAACCTTATCAATCAACCAACTTGGCCTGTTACTCAAAATAAAAGACAAGATTATGGTTTTGGAGTATACCTTAAACCAGATGCCGGTTTGAGACACAACCAAAATCTGCACATCATTTTAAAAGATGACAAGGACCTGCATGTCCTAGTCAAACATCAGCTTTTATCTCCGTAGACTCAATGCAAAGAAAACCCATATATCCTCAGCACCAACTCGAGGTGATTCAACATTAGGCATATTCCCAAATTGAAAATAACATCTCAGTAGCAGCATAAACCAGTATCCGTTTGCCTGAACAATAATGAAGGAACGCCTCTTTCAACAGACAAATTAAAACGATTTCGGAAATCACTTCCTCTTGTCCAGATATGCAGTGCCATTCCATCAGATGCAGACATATCATATTGTGGGAATCCCTAGATTCCTTGCAAATCCAAAAGTTGGCAGCTCAATTTCCAGCCACAATTTGCTAGGTTCATAATAACAAAGTAATGTGGAGAAGAAACTCATGGTCAGAGCCAACTATCACGCCCACTTTTTAAGCATTTCCGAGCAGTCGCAAAGAGTGCATCTCTAGATGGTTTTCACCACCAAATGAAATTCAAAATAAAAAATTTACTGATCAATTATTTTCACCTTTAATTAACATGGTGTTCGGGTTGAAAGGAACTTAAGGCCAGCATTTCAAAATCCGAAATATTTGCTCCTTAAGAACTCTAATGACATTATAAAATGCTTAAGTTGTGTGCAGAGAGAAGCATTGCAACAGCTGAGAACTCAGGCTGCGACCCGCAATTGTTAAGACTAGTTCAAATATTGGGAGAGTGGAAACTTTTCCATCCATACTGACAAACATGTGCAGGGGAAGATAGTGCATAGTGCCTGAATTTTTTCCGCTCAGTTATCACCATGTTGAAATTGAATTATGTCAGTCCACGCGGTATCTGGCTCCATCATAAACCACAGATATTAGCAGTCTTTCTCGCTAGAGAGAATGTTACCACTCAGATACTTGCAAAAACATACTGCTTCCTCCCTGAATCTCCGATTCCATTTGCATTCAGATACCATTCTTATGCTATCACGTTCAATCAAAGAATTCGACGTCAACAGCTTAGGATTGATATTTTTCAATGCCCCGACCTCCTTAAGCACCAACATTGTCCCTGGGAGAGCCACCTCAATGTAGTCAGAAGACCAATGCATATTTGTCTCCGATGTTACTCTTTCCTTCATTCTTCACCTCCAGCTAGGACATTGTCTCTACATTTTCAATCTCCATATCAACGCGTTTCAAGCATTCGAAAATTCCATGTGAGGTACAGGCTTCATCATCTGCATTGGATGAGTCATTCCTGCCTTTTTGTACAGTTTCTGAATTCACGCATTTAATAGATTTCTGTCATGCTCTTTACCTGTCAAAAGATCAGTCTAAGCCATTTCCAACTTCTCTTGTTTTGTTCCCATTCACTCGTCTAAAATGATGCCTTCAGATCTAACATGAATTAGAATGCCACGATGGTTTGTGAAGTTCTCACTGCACAAAATTGAAACTTACCATAATTTCAATTGATATCACAAGAAAACCACGGAAACAAATTCTGACCAAGGCATGGTTTATCTCAGACAGCAGGACAAAAAACCACTCCAAATAAAGGTAGCTGCCATTATTTGTGAAACTCTATGTCTCTCATCTGCAAAATGATATCTACATGAATTGTTCCAACTCCACTGGCTTAGTCAAGTCGCCATTACATAGCCATGCAGCTCGGTAGTCAAAGCTCAAGCACTGTTTCCATGAATAACAAATCCTAGCGGTTGCTCAAGAAAAACAAGAAAATAAGACGATAACGTGTCTCATTGTCAAGGAATTATTGCTTCAATCATTGCAAAAAATGCTACAAAGCTGCATATAACAAAAGATGGATCACTCGAATTACTTCTCTAGGCAGATTCTTATCATGTTCAATGACACCCAAGAGGCTATGCCTCCAACTTGGCGGCCTATGGCATAGTTCTTCATGGCACTGCATCATGATATTCATCAAAAGATGGCCGCACTGTATTCTCCAATTGCAAGAAAAGTTCGACCCGTAATTCTCACACGCAAGCCCAGATCAAAACTGACTTCAGTTCCCACCAAAAACTTCAAACCCGAAAATCGCTTTGAAAAAGAAAGAGGGAAAAATGAAGCTTTAGAAGACGATCCAATTCAAGTCACGGAATAACCCAACCTACGTTAGCATAGATGAATAGTACTTTGTCCAAGATTTCTATGGATCGTTTGAAAGAGCTATTTGATCTAAATTAATGAAAATGACACCGACATCGATCTTCAACAGATAGGTGATCCTACTGACAGACATCAACCAGCAGCTCATTGCACCTGGGCCAACCAAAAAAAGACCCTGCAACTAAGTTTGTAAGATGAAATAGCAATCGTACGAGGAGCAAAATTCAGAGCTTCAGAGCTTCAAAGCTTCTAAACGTCGTGGAGAGGTTGTGCTTGGGCTGGGCTTTTGCTTGGAATCCATCCACTGCGGTCTTGATTTTTTCAGTCTTTTTGTTTTCGGATTAAAAAACGTGACACAAATAATCTCTGAATTTTCATCAAACATTTAATGTAATCCCTCAACTTTTAATTTGTATAATGCGGTCCCTGAACTGTAGTACAATGTGCAATTTGATCTCTGAACTTTCAATTTGTTCAATGTGATCCATGCACTTTTAATATATGTTCAACCTAATCATTGAACGATATAAAAATATTCAATATTGTCCATAATTCAAGAGCTAAGCTGAATATACATCAAAAGTCCAAAGATCGCATTAAACAAATTAAAAGTTTAGTGACTACATTACAAATTATGCTAAAGTTCAGAGACCACATTAAACAAATTAAAAGTTCATGGATCATATCGCATATTGGCAACAATTCAAAGATCATTTGTGTCATTATCCCTTTCGGATTTGCCAAATGATATGTGAATTGTCTTAATTTCATCACCCACTTTCATTGAATATCTCGATTAGGTAAATAAATTTAAAAAAATTTATTCATAAATGCATTGCTTATTATTATTCAGGCACGGAAATCGTAAATGTCGATCTCTTGGGTACATCGAGTCGTCAATGACCATGTTAACACCTACTATCTTGCGATAATATTACCATTTGATTCTCATTCCAACGAAATTATCTTTCATCATATCGGTCGGATTCATATTTATGGACGATTTAAGTCCCCATCTGTACTTCTTATTCGAAGATATAGGTGGACACAAGACATACAATACTAGTAGACACAAGACATTCAATACTTCAAAGGGTTAATACCACAAAAAAAATCTTCAACCGGTACACCTGTGATAAATTTACCCCAATCTAAATTATTTGATCACCAAAAACAACCTAAATTGGTACACCTGTGATAAATTTACTCTACATTTTTTTTGGTCAAATTACCCTCCAATAATTTCCATTAAATTTTATTGTCAAATTACTAAGTTGGATGACACATGACAATTGACGGATGTATTAGTTTAGGATTTTATCATTCTTTTATCACCGGTGCACCAATTTGTGATCTTTTGTGGTATTAATCCAATTTAACGAAAACTAACGGAGGGTAAATTTGTCATAGATGTGTGAGTTTGGGGTTTTTAGTTGTCAAAAAATTAGTTTTGAATAAATTTTTCACAAGTTTACCAATTTGAGATTTTTTATGGTCAAAAAATTAGTTTAGAGTAAATTTATTACAAATGTATTAAATTGGAGTTTTTCGTGGTATTAATCCTACTTCCAATTATCATCCACACTTTTCGTTCACAAATACTAATATTCACATTAATACTATCGGCATTGTCCATCTCCATTACAAGAATGCTATAAAACGGGTTTTTCGTTCTTTGAGATTCAAGGTCGAACGGTAAATTTTTCTTGTGATAAATTTTTCACATGTAATAAATTTTTCTTCTTGCGCACGCATCGCATCTTCATAAATACTAATATCATCATAAAGACAACAAGCATTTTACATGTCCATTAAAAAAAAAAAACTACTAAACAAGGATGTTCTAAACGGTTTTCCCTTCTTCGTGGCTCGACCCTAAATAGTTTATCTTCCTAGTCATCAAAATTAGTAAATTAATCTTCGAAACGTCGTTCTCTTCTTTAAATTAGTGTTTGATTACTAAGGTGCTCGCATCTAGTGGAGACTAATTACGAAGAATTAGGAACACGTACGTCCTAACCAATGTTCCGAGATGCGCACGAATCGTGCTTGTGCCGAATATCCCAACGTAGGTCCACTCCATATCCAAAGCTAGAAACCATCAACGAATTTGAGCCCATTGGTTTGGGGAGTTCAATAGCTGGATATTAGGAGATTATCAGCAAGAAAAATCTAGTCAGCCCCTCTTTAAATAATCCCGCAAATGTCGCTGCCCAAAACCATATATTATAATGGAAATGCCGAGTCTTCTTCTCATGAAGATTATACTAAAGAGTTTTCTTGTTTTGCTCTCATCTGGGTTCGGTTCGGTTCAGCAGATAGCACTTCCCCAGTTGAAGCCGGAGAGTAGCCCTTGTTGAGGGGAAAGCTGGTGATCCAACGAATATACAATTACATGCAAGACAAGCGGAGTTGGAACATAATCCAACATTAGGTGTTGGAAGAATCGCGATGCCGAGATTTTATTAATATCTCGGCGACTACGACTCTCCTAGGGAGTAAAGGAGTAAAGGGCGGCAAAGAATCGCTTGCATATCTTATGCCTTTGTATCGTAGACATCGTCTACCGAGCTAATCCTTATCGGTTGTATTAGGATAAGGATCTATGTGCTAATTGGACGGTGGAGACTGTTGTTTTGTAGCTTAGGAAAAGGGCTGCGTGGGTGATTTTTTACGCATCTGTCAACTCCGAGCTCCATCTAGTAGAAGTGATTTGTGGGCTGATTGATACATACCGTTTGCATCTGTCAAGGCATACAAAGATCAAAGGAATCAACATCAAGCCGTTAAAATTGACTCTGTTCGAGAAGAAAATTCTCCCCTTTACACGAGCCCCAATGCACAAGAACAGCACAAGCATTGTTCATGTTCATGAGCATAAGTTACACATTGAACTGTGATATGTACAGAATTTCGATATCTGAAACTGATATCGGCCAAAAATTTACACACAACAGAATGCTTGAACGAATAGACAGAGACAAGGATCATATATGCGTTCGTTCCGACATACACACGGGACAGGTTGTGAAACAGTTGAGCTCAGGCTAGGTCCTTCTCTGTGGAAGTTTGACTAGGCAAAGCACCCGAGCAGAACCAGAACCGGAACCAGAACCACTTTCTCTTCTTCTTCTTTGCCGGTTCGGACTTGGAATCTCTCTTAGCCACGTGATCAGCCATGTATTGCACGACCGCCTGATGAACAGGATTGAGAAAGACGAGAATTAACCAAATGCCCATCTAATAAAGAACCTAAAGAGTTGCACTATGTAGTAATGAAGCAGTACCTGAGCACCGAGTCTGGCTATTTCTCTTGGAGGCAATTCAAGAGGAGTCTCGGCGGCTCTTAGAACTCTCAGCCTTGACAAGAGCCTGAAAGAATCCGGCAGTTCTCTTATCTGATCGTTGCTTATGTCAAGTTCTTCAAGCATCTCCAGATTTCCGATCGATCTCGGTAGGGATCTCAGATCGGCAAAGTTGTTCCCGACATTTAACTTCTCAAGGCTCACGGCAAAAGACAAGGTCTCGGGCACGGACTCAAGTTCATTGAAGCTGACATCCAGTTCCCTTAAGTTGGAAAGATTGCTCGTAGTTGTAGGCAACCCTTTGATTCGATTGTAATGCAAAGTGAGAACCTCCAAGGATTCGATCTTACCGATTGCCTCTGGCAGGGCCTTGAGCTGGTTGAAGTCTAGCCTTAGCTCAATGAGAGACGAGCAAGAGCCGATTGTGTAAGGCAGCTCCTCAAGCTCATTGGTTTCCACATTTAGTTTCTGTAAAGAAACCAGATTACCTAAGG